>CM070110.1:7828029-9080529 GCA_036178185.1 Liparis tanakae
TTTCCCCTCTTTTTGAGAAACCCAGGCAGATAAAAGGAAACACTCGAGTGGATTAAAGTGTTCAGAATGTATCAGCATCAAACCACTAGAGTTTTCGCCCTCTACATTTTTCAAACACAGTCAATAGATCTAAATATTTTACTGTGCCCTGGCCGATTTATTGTTTGATGTTTAAAAACTTGTGTGGAATGAAAGAAAATTCATTAAAGAAGATGGCCCCAGAACGCGGCCCTACGATCAGCTTTGAAAGTCTAGTTTAACTGGGATATTGATCATTCTCTTTCTTCTGTGACAAAGGCCACCAGGGACGCTGGAGGTGTCGGTGGATGAAGGCGCGCTGCCAATAACAGCAGACGTGTGTGAATGCACTGCAGGTGAAGCTGGGAATAACACTGACACCGTAAAATCCAATAACTCAAGAATGACCAAACAACATCACATTTTGATCTCCTGCTGGTCAAACACAGATTCGGTGTGGATTAGCGGAGGCAATATGTACTTGAGGGTTTTGTTTTTTGAAATGCATGACAGATGAGACTACAGTATGTGTGAACTTAATTATACAGCTTTGAGGGCCCACTGGTGATGTTAATATCAAGTCAAGCGTTTCATTGAGCATCCCTAAATGCCTTGTGTCTCGTCATATTTTAGAAGGAGCTGTGCCGTTATTAACTATTGATTATTATTCTTAAGAAAGCCTATTAGATGAGTAATGTATTAACATCAACCAATAAGTAGCCAAATTGAACATTTTATGTTTTATATCACCTCTATACTATATAATACTATAAAACAAAACATGTCTGCTTTTCAGCTTAGGTACATAAAATGTCCCTTGTTTTTCACAAATTTCCCCCAGCTTTTGGCAACGCTCTGACTATGCAACATGGCCAGTCTAAATAAAAATGCACGTCTTCTTTTTCCAACCATCAGTTACTGATTTCCAACCCATCTGTTTTCCTGCTCCGACCGTAGCTCTGATCACAACATCTGTGTGTCTCAGTGGAGCAACAACTGCTGTGATACTCCCACGGTGCACTGGACTAAACCACTAATGTCCACTAAATTGGTAGATTTCTACACTTGTGTTTGCTGACCACTGTATTCAGCAGCGTCTCTCTCAATCTCACTTTTTTTCCCGCAATCTCTTGTATTGCTCTTCTTCCCATCTGTGCCTTCCTCTGGCTTATCAACCATGAAGGTATTGAGTGGAATTAACATCCTGCAGCTGAATCAGCACCTCAGCAAATATGGAGTAAATAAATACATTGACCGGAGGTGAAGCAGGTCCTTCCATTCAAATACAAGCAGACCTGCTGGGCTGTCTACTCCCAAGACCAAGTCTTTCTAGTTTCTTCCATGGCACGCATAGGAACTGAATAAAGAGCAGAGCTTGAGGAGTGTCTGTATCGCAATCATTAGCAACATATTTGTCACAGCAAAAGCAGGTACTTGAAGTACATGAAATGTGGCGCTGACTCTAAACAATATCAGGAACTGCTGACCTGTCAAATTAAAGAGTAGCCTTCAGGGGGGAAAACATACAATTAATAAATTACTAAGTAGCAAACAACTGATTCAAGGCATGTCTTTATTTTCAACATTCTTCCTGCGGACATTATGTTCGAAGATGTTAGGCTACCTCCATCAGAAAAGGCACTTCATCGAAGTTTGATTGAAATCTGTCAAATGCGCTTGGGTTGCAAAACTAGGGGCGAGTTTCCAAGGCAACGTTCACCAGGCTGTATCAGTTCATCAGCAGGAGCAGTCTTGTTTCTTTTTACTGCCACCTTCACCCATTTCTCTAATTAGTTGGCAACACTTGCTGATATTAATTCATAACCTCAACTGTTCAATGTGCGTGCCTTTCCATACCTTTGTTGTATCATAGCTCATACAGTATAGTCCCAATTTAAATAATTGACTGTGATAGTAGTGTGTACAAGTGTTTTTCAATCCAGATTGTACCCGTCCTAGTGAGACCTGATTTTTTTTATCATTTCAATTAGTAGTTTTAAAGATGTACAAACTGTCTAGCCCATTTTCAAATAAAACTAGTCAAAATGATTGTTAGTGAACAATATTTGTACTGCCTCAGTGAAAATGTCTATCTCTGTCTTTCCGTCTGGGTGTGTAACTCTGCTTTGAAAAGACACACAGGACCGAGCAGCAGGGGAGATGTGATGCTCTCTCTTTTTATTGACTGACATGGCTGATGAGGGTTGATCCTGCACTCTGGCAGGAGGGTAGGCAAGCATGCGGAGGTGGCGCCCACCAGGGTGCAAGGAGGGGACGACACGGTCGTCCTTCATAGATATTCCATGCGTGGCTTTACCCTCAGCTGCCCTGTCAAGGTCTGTGTATGCCCCTCCGAGGGGGCTGAGACAGGGTCATGGATGACACCCGCCTCTATGCCAGACGTGACAGCACAGCTGGGCCGCTTAATGACAGAGGGGCCTGGCCCAGCACACACCTGCCCATCCTGCGCAGGGCAGGCGACCTCACGGGGAGAAAGAGGAGATGCTGCCACGTTCGATGGGCAGATGTTCTGGAGAGGAGACAGCAGAGACAGCTGCACTACAGGGACCCCTCCGATTCTCTCCTCTCTCTAGTAATTGAAAATCATGTAAAAGGTCAATTGTGTGATACTGGCTGTCCCTCTCTGCAAGTTGTTTCTTTGAGCCAGAACATGACAAAAACAACACTGACTGGATGACAGCTTTTGCCGCAATTACTGCCTCTTTAGCTGTGGATGTCCATGTAATGACGATATCTGTAAACATTCCCAGTGAATAAATCTCCATATACAAAGAGGTGTGGGCCATCTGCTGGAGGCCATGGATATGGGTCCCAGAGAGAAACCTAATCATTGGGTACATTACACAGACACTGTTATGACATTTGGACTCCAAATGAAGGAGGACTGTAAGGGGGGGATGTAAATAAATCTAATTTCAAACTCGATCAACATTTGCTGAATAGAAGGCCAGCAGCACCTCTGTAAAGAGTCCTCTGTAATAGAGGAGGGTCAGTGTGTCCTGAATATGTCCAGAAAGTGACCCGTTTTCTGGGTTTCACTCTGATGAGAAGGCAAGGCTCTAAGCTCCACAGAACTGCTCTCTGTTTATTGCCGACTTAAACAGAACCAGCTACAGAACTGTCACACACCATCAGCCTCTTTGGAATTGAGCAGAGATTTCTAGACCTTCATAGACAGATTAACGATCAAAATAGACAATACCCACTCATCAAGTAACACCAAACAGGGAAATAAGAGCCGCTTTCGCAAGAAGGTTGGTGTTAGAATTGTGGCAATATATGTGAGAAGTTATATTCACTTGACCTAGATCAATATAAGTTTTATGGGAACTGGTAAAAATAAAAAGGAAAATAAATATGTATATTCCCAGGCTGTGAAGTGCAGTTTTTAAAGTGTGTGTATGTCAGTGTTTGACAAAGAATGTGACATGTCATCCCACATTTATTGAAATAATTCAAGTCTGAAAAAGTTGTTACTTTTAACGAGGAACACGTTAGGGCTCACCTACAAACATGTGGTTTTGAGGGAACTCTAACAAAAACAAGTGCTGTGACTTGAGTACCAGCACAAACAGGAAGGAAACAATATATTCCATAAACTCCCCAAAATGAGAATGTTATCAATAACACTTGCGACTGGGGGGAAAACAAAATTAAGCTCTTCAAGATGCATGTTTCTGGTTTGACTGACCATAGCCTTTTGCCAATAACAATGTTACCCGCAATCACGATCAAAACCACACACTCCTGGCACGGCACGCCTTTACAAATTATGTTTTGATTCTGACATAATGCAATAGCTTCCTGTCTAGTGCTGTTTTCTCTTACTGTCTATTTTATTATCTTGAATCACGTGCCAACTAAGAGAAGCTGTTTTCACTGCAGATAGGATATATAACATGTCTGAATTGTTAGTTGCCGTAAATCAAGGAACCAATAACTATGACCTCAGAACCAGTGTTCCCATTATTTAAGACTGTGGCGGCCAGCCAGAGTCTATTTTGTCCCACCACAGATTCAAAATGAATCTATTTGTGTACTTCTCAAAGGCTGGCTGGCTCTCTGGGTGCATTTCCTGCTCAGCGTCCAGCCCTTGTTCGGCTTTGAAAAGGGAAATTTCAATGTCGGTAAATTTAACCTGACCCATCTTGAAACATGGACCCCATCATTTAACATGCTTTATGGGCGTAACTAGTCTCATTTATATGACCGATATTTGTATTGTTCAATTATTTAGCAAAGATACTAAGTCATGCATACTAAGTTAAAGTGCAAATGTATTAGCATCAAACTAAACTTTAAGTTCCAAAAGTATACTCATTATTTATAACAGTCCATGATTTAGATTAGTTACAGTCAACCCCTGCTAGAACAAGCTAACAAAATGGGTTAGAACATGCATAACGTTCTTTATAGATCCAGGCTCTTAATTTTGCTCTCAAAAAGGAAGCACAGGGGTGTACTTTCCTGGAAGGAAATTTTTAGAGCAAAATTAAGAGACTCTGCTCGAGGATCTGACGTCCACAAACCATAATTCCACAAGATCCTGTGGGAAACACAGCAGAACTTCAAAGAAACAAACACTATCTGGTCTCTAATCCCAATGAAACTCTGTTTTACACATTATTAATCCATCATGAACTTTACTTGTGCTGCTGCCTGAAAGTAGATGAGTCGTAGTATCCGTTGGTGCTCCGGTCATTTTCTTGTGTGTAGATCTATGAAGAACTCAGAAATTGAAACTAAAAATCTAAAACGTAACGGAAGAGAAAAAAGTTAAATGCATGGTAAACGTGTGAGAAAAAACTGCCCTCACAAAGTATGTACTGTTCCATGTAGTATGCATTCAATTGGGACATACTACTTCCTCATAACCTTGAACTTTGACCCCCTTGCGCAGAGGACAGTGGGTCAGAATAGCCAGAAAATAACGCTGGCTTTCACCCTGCAAAATGCAACCAGAGGCAGGAGGACTTACTGTACTTGTATGTTCAGTATACTGTATTTAAACATACTATGTTTTGGGACATGCAAAATCTTTTTTCTGGTCTGGCATTTAGGTATTAAATAATTGCTGCATAGGTTGTTTTTTTAAACTACGACCATCTCCCAATGACTGAGAACAAATAAATAAATGTATCTCCTCCCCCACACCTCACAGATGACACAGATATTTGATTCTTTGATTCCTTTATAGGTTCTATCTGTGACAAAAAAGTTAATTCTGGAGTTGCGTGAGAGGCGCCGGGCGGGAGTGGAGATGCTCACGACCCCCCGGCTAAGCGCCGACCTGTTGACGTTTTCCCTGAAGAATAAGAGAGTTGCCTCCCTGCGCCGGTGGGTTGTGGGAAGTAAAGCTCTAACTGTTGTTTGTGCTTCTGCACCAAACAGCAGTTCAGGGTATCCGGCCTTCTTGGAGTTGGTGGGAGGGGTCCTGGAAAGGGCGCCTCCTGGCGACTAGCCACGGTGTGTCCATCACGAACGCCATGGACATAAGGGGGCTCATAAGTGTACCTGGTACAGAACACACACCGAAGATCAATAATCGGCTTTGTAGTCGTATCTTTTGGTCTGCTGACGTATGTTTTGGACACTCAGGTGACGAGAGGAGCCGAGCTGTCACCTGATCATAACCTGGTAGTGAGTTGGATGAGATGGTGGGGGCAGTACCGTTGCTAGCCATGTTGGTGCCCTACGCATAACTCCTTCACGATGCCCCCTCTGAGATAGGAAAGTGACCCGCGGCGAGCGTTGTCGACGGGGGGGGGGGGGGGGGGGGGGGGATGTGTGCTCACCTGTGCTAAACGGCAGAGCGATGCGAGCGGACTTTTTTTAGAGGATTTTTTCGAGTAGACCATGTTTAAAGCCTGTATTGTGGCCGCAGCCCCTAGGACTTCACTGGACTTCACTTTAGGAATCACGGTCCGAAGATGTCGACAAGCCAATTTTCATAGCACTGCCTACTGGCAACAGGAATTCAGTGTTATGTGACAAACAGCATCCGATTTATATGACATTTACATGATGTTGTCTACACTTGTTATAGAGCAGGATAAAGCATGTTGATGCATGTTGTCTAGTGCCATACGAAGGATACAGGACGTAGTGGACTGTTTGCAAAGGTCGCAGACTTTTCCGGCTGCGTGAGCCGGCGTCCAAAGGTACGAGGGACCGTACATCGCCGCCTGCAGCTTTAATGTATATTCCCTCCATGTCTGCCAACAGATACCTCTAAATCCTACATAGTGCTCTTTTTTAACAGATGAGTATGATGGTGTTTGTGTGTATGCCATTTGTATGAGTTTAATTGTGCAACTGCAAGTGTGTAGCACACCAGAATGCACATTTCAAAGGCAAGACAGCTCCTGGGCTTGCTGAACTTTTGCTTGTTATCAGGAACTGTGAGTGAAATGGAGAGAATTGATCTTTTGTCTACTGGAGGTGCGCTCCCTTGGGCTGGGCCGCTCGCTTGCTCACTCGCTTGGCTGCCATGCAGAGGGCTCTCTTTCTCATCCTCCCCCCAACCACCAGCATCCCCTCACCCCTCTCGTACACACTCACTCTCTCTCCCTCTCTCTTTCTCTCTCTCTCTCTCTCTCTCTCTCTACATGGCGGCTGCCTCTCCTCCAGCTGACACTTGTCCTGCCGTTACTGGGAGAGATGTGCGCTGAGCTGCTGACACCAGGATTGATCTTCCTCCGTTTCCCCATAAGCTCCTTATCAAGCTCCTGGAGACTCTGGAGGAGACAAAAAAATGTCCAGAGGAAGGAAGAGGAGGGAGAATATTGTCAACTCACATCACCTCTTCAAACTAACAATGTTTGGTGCAGCGAAGGAATAGAGAGCACAAAGTTGACAGTTTTATTGGTGGTGGTAGAAGGAAGTTCACTATTTTTTCTAAATTGTTGCTCAAAGTGACACCCCAGCGCCAACCAAAACATTTCCTAATGCTACTAACAGCAGTTATTTTTCATGGACACGACTCAATGGTAAACCATTTCCGAAAGCAAAGAAGAAGTTGTGTTACAAATAAAGTAGTTAAAGCAGCATAACTCAGTAAAAAGGACTCAGCACTTGCCAGGACTGCCACACCACATTCTTAAAACTGAAATCCTCAGCAGTGTGTGCTGCCCAGATGTCTGTTTGAGTCAGACTACTGCGCACACAAGAAGATTTTTAGGTCACACTCGACGTGCATGAAGAGTGACTGTATACTTCCCGGTATGTTTGTCAAAAATTGTAAATGTTATTATTTTATGGTCACCTATAGTGGTTATTTTCAGAACACACACAATTCAAATGAACAGGAAACAAATGTAGGTGTTTTTTTGTTAAAAGTCCTGTCAGTCACTGCTGCATTTCTTCCTAACACACTCCTGCCTAACACAGAGCTAAGAGCTAAAACTGTTAACAAATATATACATGCATAAATTGTATTATAATTGTTTTAAGTCTTAGTTTTTTTTATATGAAGAAACTTCAAAGCATCAAAAACAATCATCGAAAAACTCATCATGATGACAACAATCAGACACACATGTTTCCAAAATACAGTCAAATAGCAGAGATGTTACAATAATCCTATTCGTTGGCAGAATTCATGGTTAAGCAACTGCATCCGTATTTCCATCCAAACCAAATCCCTTCTTCCCTGCCTCATGGCCTAACCTTCATCCAAATTTCATTGAAATCAGTTGATAGATTTTTCCAATTCCCCGCAAACTACCAAACAAAATAAACAAAAAAACACGACACCCTTGGTATATGTGCAAATTACCACATCGACATTTAGTGAGACTGGAAATAAAGTAACACCGTCAAACATTAAACACGTTGATCAAACATTGTGGGCGGCCCCACAGTAAAGGATGTATCCTCAGTGGCTCTTGTGGACTTCTGTTGTGATTGTAAGTTTAGGCATCTGAGTGGATCTGACTGGGGATCTTTACAGTTATTACTGTGTGTTATTGGCAACGCGAGGAGAGGAGACCTGGGAGGAAGGGTTCAGGGTGGAGGGGGCAGATGGGGGAAGTCTAGCAGCAAACATGATAATTTGCGGGTTAGCCAATTTCAGAAGGCTGGATGGCCCGATACCCTTGGTAAGCATCCGAGAGCAGCGGAGACCGGAGTGGAGCGCGGCAGAGCCGAGCAGAAGCGAGATGAATCAAGTTTAATAACAAAGGGTTCTAATTGCCCCCCGCAACCCCGCACCCCCACCTCCGAGCTGAACTCTAATTATGGTGAGAACACAGTGCACTGTCACCCAATATTAAGTTGTTGAAGAGCAAGACGAGATAATCGATAAACACTTTACTTGGGGGGGGGGGGGGGGGGGGACAGAGAGGAGAGAGAGAATGAAAAAAGTAAGATGCCCCCTCCGTTCAGTGGGAACCAGCAGCACCCAAAGCCCTCCTGGCTCATGAGAACACCTTTGGGATGGTCCAAGAATGATTGCAGTGCAATAATCCTGAGCGCAACCCCCCCTGCATCCCCCCCTACCCCCATTTCCACCTCAACAACCCCAGACCAACACACATACCCTAAAACTCAGACACACACACACACACACATGTACATTGATGTGAGCATACAGCACAATGTACAGCCCCACCCTCCCCATGGGCTGCCTGAGCACCCGTGCGTCTGAGAGGAAAGGTGAACACGGTCACCCTAATTACAGGGGTCCCAGCTCTCTCACACACTAACACACACTCACCAGGCATAGCTAAAGACAGGCCAATTAGGGCGAGAGGGAGATAAGGGAAGTTTTATTTGTATACTAATTAAGCCCCTGATGAAATTCAAAAGGGAGGTGGTGAAGGGGATTGGGGGATGGAGCGGACGGGTAATTGTGTGTTTGAGAAAAGGTTGCTTTAGGTGCGGTTATCTGAGAAGCACAGCCTTGAGATAGTTGCCCCCTAATCCCATGCTGAGCCTCGGCACTGCACTGCAAGGTCTCTCATAATTTGATCCGTTACATATGAAATGGCAGGCTCTGACAGCGAGATCATCTGCAGCGTTTATTGTCTATTTGGTCCTTGTTTCAGCTTAACGTGAAAGAAGTTGTCGTGCCAGAGAGACTGTTTTAAGGCCTTTTTCCTTTTTATGTTCTACTTTGAGCTTTGGGGAAAGATGAAGAGAGTGCGGCTGAACTTCCACTAAATGTTTTAATATATATTGTTGGCAAGGTGCTTGCACGTACATTAACTCATATTTTAGTTTAGAAACGCTGAACAACAAAGAATGAATTAAAAGGGGCGGTAACGTTGCAATACTTTATAGACCCTTTTCTGGAGATATTGACTTGTCACAGGAGGTAAAGCATGTGTTACTAATAACAATAACATAGCTATATTCTCTTCAAATATCCCAGTACAATCTCACTGAAATGGAATTCAGCCGTTGCTGAGGATATTATATATATATATGCTCTCAATGGCCAGTTTCTTAGGTACTACCTTTAGGAAGTTTAGACTACTTTACAGAGCACTTTCAAGCACATAACTTTGTCTGTGGTGCTATTGATCTATACTTCAGGAAACAGGTGCTCATGTATTCTAGCCTTTCCTCATTGATATAAATGCTGTGGACAAAATAATTGCAACAAAAAATATATTCAATCTGAATATTTTCACAAAATGGAAGATTTATTGCAGAACTGTATTAGTTTTTCATCGAGGTGTCACGTTACCCATAAACTGGCGACTGTGTCTATAAACCGGTTTAAATTATATTTCATTAAACTTTTTTTTTCTTGTCGCCAGGAAATCCCCTCGTTACCCATGAGCTCCAGTTTGTGTGACCTAAGCGCAGTGATTCCGGCCATCATAGATAGCCTAAAAATTCAAATGTATAAATATTCTGCTTTTATTGTCTGTTAGCATGTACGTTTAATGATGCATGGTGGACGGGTTGCTCACCCGGAAGCTGGCTCCACGATCATCATCATACAAATGAACATTTGTTCATGGAAAGATATAATGTATTGCTTCTAGTCCAGGATTAGGGACCCAAAATGTTAAATATCAAATCATTTTATGTTTCCACCATATTCTTTCAAAGTATACTTCCAATTCCTTTTTATTGTATTTGTCAATTAAGAAACGAAGGAGCCAATCATATATTTATGAGATACATTTCGTGTGATACTGAAATGATAAGCCACAGTTATAAATGGGCAGGCAATCAACACTTTTTTGTAATATTTATTCAATCTATAGTGTAACTGGATATAATCATGGCTTGTATTAATATTATAAGAGTGTTTATCATACATTTGACACTAAGTTATATCTGGTTTCTCATAGATAAATCAATTAAGAATTTCATAAAACATCAATCTTAAAATGTGGATACATACATAAATCTAATACAAAATCTCATTGAAAGGCAGCCGGTCTATGAGTATATGTCCATAATTAACACTTCTTCTCCAACCATCTTAAGACATCATCATTAACAGCCAATCTTGAAGCAGTTGTGTAAAGATCAACCTTGCATTCAGCCGCTTCATCAGAAGCACCGTTTCATCCCTTATTAGCGATAAGCCTCCCGGAGACCCCCTGTAATGTGTTGTCACAGTAAGCTGCGTTGGGTTGGGTATCAAAGTGGGTGCCCCACAGAGCTTTAGTAGAGATCCTCTTTATTTGCCTCAAGAAAAGTCCACATGTGGCAAGATCTTCAAGAAGTCAAGCAATCGGGCTGATTTGACAGTTCACAGCAGGCAGCTGTGTTTCTCATTTCTGAGACCAATTCTTCATTTGCGCTCTGCTTCGAATTTAATTGACCAACCCGCAGATATAAATATTGTTAATGTAAAGATTCTAAATTGTGCGTAAAGTATGTGTCGTGTTGAGAGATAAAGTGAATGAGATATGACCCTAATCAGTTAATTAAAGACACATTCATTCACACAAATGCCTATTTTACACGTTAAATCACAAGTGTAAACAAGAAAGTTTCAAGTCTCAACCCAGATTAAAATTTAAACAAATGTGTGTCAAGACAGACTTTGACGATGAATGAAATATATTCTCACTGTCCACATCCCCATCAGGTGAAGTTTTATTTCAAGGCATCATTTAGAATTAATATCACAGTCCAACTAGGAAAAAAAATGTTTAACTGCATTTCTATTGACTCTCAATAGTCCAATTAGTTATAGAACATTTTTATCAACTTTCAGAAGACAGATTGCTCTGAAAAACTGGTAAATAAAGAAGAAATATAGAAGAGTGATAACATTTAGCTATGACCATTTGTACGTTGTGGATTCACTTGCTAGAGAGAGAGGCATTGGGGGTGATTTGAATAATGTATCCAAGTTAAACCCATTAAGAATATCTGTGTGGAAATTTGTTTGATGTTAAAGATTGTGTATGATCTTAAGGTGCTCTCAAAGTATATCTGGCTTCACTTATGGTGTCTGTTTTCCCCTGAAGCGACAAAGATGAACTGGGTCTCGGGTTATTTGGTTGGAGTTTACACTACAGAAATATAGCTCCCCTATCAGTGTCAGTAGCTCGGGACGCAACCAGAATAAGGTCTCTCCAAAATTTAAAAATGGCAAATTATTCTGTATATTCTTTTACAAGACATGAAGGAGCTCCTGCTTTCAAATAACTTTGAGTCATCAACTCAAGAATGTGATTTAATAACTTACTTTTAACTCAAAAGTGTATTCGCTTGATGAGAGCACGAGTTGAAAAAATACCCATTTGAGAATTGCCACTTTTTTACTTTCCTATTAATTCATATGAAATTAATGTTGTTTACTGATTTTCTGCAAACACATCAGTCCAATCTTCATCCATCTGATAGGTTTCCCCTCTTGAATTTCACACAAATATTTGGAGGTGATGCAAACCCCAGCAACAACCACGGGATAAAAAGACGGTTGCGAGATCTCTGGGAAACATAAATCATCAAAAATCTCCCAGACTCCTCCACTGTGAGCGGCAGACAAAGAGCGTGAGAGTGAGCATTTGAATGAAAGGTAATTCAACACGGTGCTTGTCACGGATCGCAAAGAAAACAACATCTTGCAATCGCCTCCTACAGCATAGCAGCTGTCAGAGCCTTATTTGTTTTTGCCCAGTGTTCACTTCACTTTTCAAGGCGGGGGGCTTGAGTAGTCCCGCCCCACAGTGAGGGTGAGCCTCAAAGAGTAGGAGGTTTGGCGTGTGAAGCAGGTGAGGCACAGGCTCACCTTTGGGCCCTGACTGCCAAACTCAACATCGTGCTTTGCTCTCGGGCAGGATGAATCGGTCCTCGTATACGTTTACATATTCCTGTGCGATGGATCCAACAGGGATTAAAACTTGACGGAGCCCAGGCTTGTGCCCTTGTGATGATTCCTTCAGCGGTTATTAGTCAGAGGCCACTAAGGAGAGCTCTGCAGTGCTTCCCACATGAGCACGAGCGACAGACCCGGCGTGGAAAAACTGCCAGCCAAGCACAATAAAGATAATTAGCAAAGAGACCACTTGCCGCCCGTAGCCCCACCACCACCATCACTAGCCCCGTATCCCCTTGATATCTCACCCCCTTCATCCTCAAACTGTGCTTGACTCATCCCCTCAATCTACTCTCCTCCATTTAACCATGTTCAGTATCTGTCAGCCCAATACACACATGAGCGGTAATGTCTTCAGCTGGTGGATTATTGGAGTGGTTTACAGATTAATGTTAAAGTAAATAGTTGGACATTTTGGGAATACAGTTTATTAGCTTAGATGAAATTATGGCACTCTCATATCTTTACTTTTTAATTGAAATATTTCCGATCCATTTGTTTTCATTCATGTTGTGGTACTTTATGTTTGCTGGGATGAATTCAATCGTATCTCTTGTTGTAAATACTGGAGTTAGCAGCTGGTTAGCTTAGCATAAAGACAGAATAACTACAACTTGTTTTGACTTGAACGAACACGCCTGCATGTGTTGATTGCTGAGTTTTAGAGATGCTGGTAGATGGACTTTCTTATCTCTGGAGAGAGTCACGCTAGCCGTTCCCCCCTGTCTTTATGCTAAGCTAAGCTAACCGCCTCCTGGTTGCTACCTCATATTTACACCGCAAACACGGGAGCGGTATCAATCTTCCCATCTCGCTCTCGGCAACAAAGCAAATAAGTGAATATCCCAAAATTGTCAAACAATAAAACAATGTGCAACATTACACATTAAGCATCAGCTCTTGAGGGCTTAACACTGAACACTCAGTCGGAGCTTTGTAAGAAGCGCAGAGTAAAATCTGTATTAACAACAAAAAAAGAAGCAAGGTCGTCTGGTGTTTATCAACCCATTACTGGACCCACGGCACTCCACTATTATCCCAGCCCTTCAGCCATGTTACTTACGTCTGAAAACAAGGTAGTGTAATTTAGAATGCATTTCAGGGCAATTAAAATTTCTCAGGCACAATTACTTATTCCCCCAGTGGGGCTGCCTCAATCAGTCTCTGTGTGTAATGGGTTTACGGCCTTGACGCGGCAAACATGTCCTGCCTATCTGCCTCCTGCTCTTCTCAAGGCTGTGGTTATTAATTGTGGCTAAAGTTGATAAATAAAATCACCAGTGCTCTTAATGCTAATTAGTGTTTGAGATAATATTTATGATTTCATAAGCACATATTTCTCCAAAGGCTCAGGCATTGTGCCCCCTATCCATCGGTCATAGGCTGTCTTGGATGTAATCTATCTTTGGGGAAAGGAGAGGCCGAAAGAGGGGCCAGAGGAAACACAGGCAGTAAATACTAATAGTACTTAGTGGGTACTTTGGGAGCAGGAGTATTTCAGGCTACTTATTGAGCTGGGCTACTAAAGCAAAGATACAGGTTTTTATAGAGAGAAATATATGATGAATTAATTACAACACAGGGTAAACAAATATTTAAAACAGCATGTCATCAATGTTTTAATATTACATAATATGTACTATATCACAGGACGACTTGTATGCTCATGAGTGACGACCCAAAAAAGTGGGTTCCGACACTGCAGGTTCCCTAAAGTGTGTCTTTAAGCTCATTATGTTTACCATTTAATACAGACCATGCTGTTTAAAAGGCAGGGGGGGGGGGGGCTAACACGTTACTAGTTACTGTGGCTGGGAGAGGCAGTGGAGTGATTTACCAGCTGATGAGCCAGACGTGACCCTCAGGAGTTAGTAGAAACCAACACAGATCTAAAAAGAGACCAGCGTTCTCTGCTGGCCAGAAACACCACGTATACAGTGAAACCAGACCCGTATAAAGTCTTATTTCACCAGACTTAGTGAACGTTATGGATGAGAATGAGACCAAGTTAAGATGCCGTACCAACGTTGTTGCTGAGCTAGTATATTTTGTACAGTTAAATGCAGAATCTGGTTCTGGTTCGTAACCGTATAGTATTGTCTCATCGCATTAGAGCAGGCTTTTAGTTTAATCCAGGTAAACAGTTTGTGTGGAAAGCAAAAGAGAAAAAATGTGTTGGCTGAAATGCAATATGGGAACATGTTTGCAATTGTATGATGAGGATTCTGATTTATAGTGGTTTAAAATTAGCTTATAATAAAGTTGCTCAACTCCAACCCCATGTCTCGCAATTGCTCTTTCAAAAAGATGATCAAAGAAATGCTTAATAAAAGATTGTATTGAGTAATAAAAGCTAGAGGAACGGGGCCGACATCCATCTATTAATGCAAATATTGCTTTATAGCTGTGTAAATTGGCAAATAGTTGCTCATGTGTTTGACAACATCGATATGAGGTAGAGATAAAGACATGTCGTGTTCAGAGACTGTCTCTGCTGACAAAAATCTGTTATTACATATCATTTAGATTTTGAGCTGAAACTAGTGTGGAGTAAGTCCTTCTTCAAAAAGTGTACAGATGAGAATTAAAGTTATTTTTATCTCTTTTTTTTTTCATTCTCGGAGCAGCTTTGTATGACTTGATCCATTGTGGCTTCCCAGCACTTTGTAGCCTGCAGTGTTGCTGCTGAGATGATCTTGACAGGAACCGCTTCCTCTCACTTGCGCGGCACACAGGCATTGAGTAGCACTTCAGCTGCTTTTTAACATCACAACAAGCTGGTGCCAGTGGCTCGCTAGTCGGACTATTGATCCAAGTCACCACATCAAGGTGAGCATCCGTGCTGCAGAGTCCATTGTGGGACCTCATCCTGAAAGAGAGGAGCTGTCCGCAGCTCTAGGCGATGCCCGAAAGAGTGACGAGTGCTGAACCCACTTCAAGGGGGCTAACAGTGCCCTCAGCCCTTTCTAGTCCCCGCTTCAAAGCCGAGAGCAGCCTCTGGCAGTTCCCCCTCCTCCTTCTCTTCCTCCCTCCCTCCCTCGCCACGGTCCTCTGGGGTAGCTGGTCCTCTTCTCCTCTCCCAGGGCCGTCAATGTCAAAGCATGAGTGAGTCCAGTCAAAGCTAGTCGCCCCCCTTCAACACGCACACACTTGTTTTGTTTTTTTCTCCCCTTTCTCCCTTTAAGTTTTGTCTTTCCCTCTGATGCACAGGTCCCATCCCCTCTGCATGACTGGCCCTCGCTGACAAGTGGAAATCACAGAGATCCTACTGGCAAGAGACGGGGAGTGAAAAAGACTTCAGAGACGTGTACCCTACAGCTATCGGTGTCCTGAAGTCCAGAATGAAGACACCAAGCACATCTTCTCTGCTATATACTATAAAAACTATAGAGAGATCACGCTCACACAAACATATAAAGGGGGGTTAGAGAAAAGGGTTTACTGCATGGTGATTTTTTGATGTATTTTTTTTTGACTTTCTAAGATAAATAAGTGATAGAAAAGACGGAAGAGAGGGAGCTTTACTTTGCCAAAAGGGACCTTGGGTTTTGCCCTGTGGGCATGGCAGCTTTCATTTTCCTCCTTCCTCCGTTCATATTCCCAGTCGGTTTCCGGAGTTATGATTGAGTTTCATATATTGGAGTTATATCTGGCAGCCAGACTTGTTTATCTGCTGGGGCTGTGATAACTGCACTGGCCTGAGTGTGAAGCAGAAAGCAAGGGGAGGAAGTACGAGAGTGGGAGGGAGATACAGGAAGACAGACCACTCATATATTCTCATCTCCTCTAGTCCTTTCTCATTGATTTAGCATGTCTTCATCAACAGTCTGACCCAGGTATACGCCTTTTTTTCTTTATCTCACCCTCCAGCTTAGACCTCTGGTATGGACTTGACCGGAGCTCCCGCCTAGAGTTTGTCAATTAAAGCAGCTGAAAGTGGAGTAATCAGGACCCAGGAGATCATTTATTGGGACATATAGATGCCATATTCAAATGTGTTCATCGATGTGTTAGAAAAAAATCTACATTTCAGATGTCTATTGTTTCTACGATTGACTAATATACCATTTATCCTTTTATTCTTAATAGGAGTCACAGGTTCAGTGCAAACAGACATTACTTCAGTCGAGGGGCCAGCTGGATGAAATCAGAAGTGAGACCAGGTTTTAACCGCACGGGAACTATCTGGTAAACAGAAGTTATGGATGAGGGCAGCATACAATTTGGCTCAGTTATAATCTCACTAAAATTCAGTGTCACAACATCTTCAAGACGGAGTCTGTCAAGGACTGACTGTTGATGCCACTGGAAAGGAAAGTGAGACAAAGAGATTTCGGGAGAGGTTGTGAGAAGGGGAGAGAGAGAGAAATAGGGCTGAGGAAAGAGAGAGAGAGCAAGCAGTGCTTGCTGGACCCTGACTGCGTGCGAGGCCTCAATTATTCATGCGGCAGTGCACATGTCAAGAGCCCACAGACAAGCACAACAGCAAGGCCGAGCGCAAATCAAACAGCGCATCCGTGGGCAATGCCCACAATGCACCTGGAGGAACACACCTCGGCACATTTCTCTGTTGTTCTTGGATAAACAGAGAACAAGGCTACCTGAGCACTGCCTGATTCTCCTTAAGAGCCAAGAGCTGCTGGAATAGTCTTTGTTTTTTTTCTATGTACTCACTTCTTCTTTTGGCAGAGATGTTGGTGCCAGTGGGTTCCATCTTCTCACGGCTCATTATCCCACTGTTTCGTTCACTTTATTTCTCTGAACTAGCTATTATGCCCTCAGTGTTGTTTAAGTCCACCGCCTCTCTTCGCTGGTCCCACCCATGTCTACATTAACTACGGCTGAGGTTTGTCTCCTCAACTGCTGGAGCTCAACGGATGGCTGCAGACTCTCATTCTCATGTTGTCGAAGTTTATCGACCGCTGCCTCGCTGACTATTCTATTTTTTCTCTCTGTATACTCCCAAGCCTGCTCCCGACAATCGTGCAGATTTTTTTCAATATTATAGTTTTTTTAAGGCATTCAAGAAATAAACCAAACCTTACTGTCTTGGCTTTCTTGAAGTGCAGTACGCTGCATGTTTAATGACGATTCATCGACAATGTAGTTGTAGACCGAACTAAATTATTAATTTTGTGTTGTTATTTCTGTAAGTTGATTTACAACAACCAGTATAGCTGCATTGACCTCAGACACATGACAATAACATGCTGAGAATTATTCATACAAAAGCGTGTTAAGCTAGTTTTTCCTTAATAAAAATAATTAGAATCATGGAAAAATGTGAAAGTTGTAAACTGGTGGTTGTTAAGGTTCCATTGGGTCATTTTAAGAATGAAATAATTTACATGATTTTATTGACAATTTATTAATCACACTTTAAGACAGTAATTACATCCATCCATCCATTCTCATCCGCTTAATCCGGTGTCGGGTCGCAGGCGCAGCAGACCCAGCAGGCTGACCCTGACCTCCCTCTTACCCGCAACATTTTCCAGCTCATTCTGAAGGATCCCATGGCGTTCCCAGGCCAGCTAGGAGATATAATTCCTCCATTGTGTCCTGGGTTTTCTCCCAGTTGGACACACCTAGAAAACCTCTAAAGAGAGGCGTCCAGGAGGAATCCAAAATAGATGCTCGAACCACCTCAGCTGACACCTTTCGACGCGAAGGAGTAGCGGCTCGACTCCAAGTTCCCTCCTGATGTCCGAGCTCCTTACCCTATCTCTGAGGCTGAGCCCGGCCACCCTCCGGAGGAAACTCATTTTAGCCACTTGTATTTCAACCTTGTTCTTTCGATCACTACCCAGTTTGTGATTATAGGTGAGGGTTGGAACGTAGGCCGACCAGTGGATTGAAGGGGAAAAAAAATTCAGGAGAGCAACAGAGGAGGATCCCTCTCCCTGGATGGACAGATGCAAAACTGTCTCTTAACTTTTAGTTTCTTTCAACATGTCTTGTTCTGTGTGTTTAGTTTGTAACTGTTTCATATGCTACTGCCTCTCTTGTCCTGGTCACCCAAGAAAAATAGGTTTTTAATCTCAATGGGATTCACCTGGTTAAATCAAGGTTTTAAAAAAAAAGTGTAATTTCAAATTTGTGGCGTATTTTATATGATCTGTCTTCTGTTGTTTGTCTGTAACTCATTTTCTGCCTCAAATTTGAAAATAAAGCTAAAATAATCTGAGATGTGGGCGGTAATTCAGACATCTGAAAGACACAACAAACAGAAATGCAATATTTAGTTGTATATAACTCTTTGACTATTTATATGCAAACTCAAAGCATTATCTCCCGCTACTCTTACCTAAGGGTCATCCTTTAAGTGCCCTTTTTGATTGGCCCCCTGCTGTCGTTGACGGGGAGTATTCATGGTTCACCTCAGGTCCTCTCGGCACTCTGGAGTCTGGGACAGTTGCCCACATCCTTGAAAGGACTGTGAAGCCACACAGACAGACACTTGTTTTAACTGCCACAGAAGCCTGAGTGTGCAGAGAGGTGATCTGAAGGAGTAGTTTTGTGTATAGGCTTGTTTTCTAAAAATATGTTGTTGTTTTTTGGACATAGATACATATTATAATATACATTACATATATTTCTGTCAAAATTAACAATTTTTTTATGGCTATAATATTCTTGTTTTTTTAAATTGTTATTGAAGTATTAATGAACTATTTTAGGTACAGATTTCATAGTTAGTCCAGTTGTACTGGATTGTATTATATTGAGAGATGTTTCTAATATTCAATCACCATCAAGTATAATATGAAATGATAATTTTAAATACAAATATAATGCAGTACAGTACAACACCACCGTCAGTCACAGTAAAGATAGATGAAATGGCCGGGCAGCTGTGTTGGATTGCATTAGTTTGTAAAGATTTACCTAGTAATACATGTTTAGTTTTTATTTTTTGTACAATACTTCCTCAGTTGCTAGAGTTTTGCAGGCCTTGCCCATCATTCCATTTATTTGTATTGTACACTTGTGTAAGACAAAGGGAGACAACTCCTCTGTTGTCAACTGTTTACTACCAGATTTCCACAATACTTACTCATAATTGGCCCAATCCCCCTGCGTTTGTATCCTGAACCAAATTTCCACTTGTCTGGCAGACATGAAATGTGCATGGCATAGATTTAAAGAGCGCAGGAGAAAAATCACTTTCTGGAGACATCATTTTACTGGTCAGTGAATACCATTTCTTCCTTCATATGGGGCTCTAACCTGCAGTAAATGCAATAATCTAGCATGTTTCCTCTGGACCTGCACTGCTCAACATCAATTTAGAAGTATTTTCAAGGGAGGACACCAAGCCCTTTGGGCTATTCGGGTTTTACTGTGAATTTCCTCCCCTTCCCTTCTTTGTTTGCTCGGTCATGCAACATTGATATTTTTTTATGGGTAAAAAGGTCTTTTGTTTAAGAGGGTCAAGTGGAAGCTGCACCAAAAGGACACTTGAGAAGAGTACTGTAAGGAGGCAAACACTTGTGCAAACATACCACAAGGGATATGTTCTTTTTTATTACTTGTTTAACTGTAAAACAGGTGTCACAGGAAATCACCTGCAATAGCGTGGCTTCAGTGTTGGCAATAAAGCCACAAAGGAACACTGTCACCGTGTTTCCTGTGCGGATTGCTGTGTTTGTGTAATGAAACAGCAAACATCTGGGACTGCTGGGGGAAGTGTATTGGCTGAAGGCCTCACTTTGTTCACTGTCCAAGAGGACAAGCTTCTGCCTGACAGGTGAGTGTCTCTGTGTACATAAATATAGATATGTACTGGTCCTGAAAGCCAAAGAACCAAGCTCATACTTTCCCATCACCTGCATTACTCTCCATCAGAGGAAAGTGAGCACAATAATAGGGGGAAATAAATGAGAATTAATACTTTTCTGGATTGTTTCCCACACTACATCCTTACTCAGAGATTCATGAGTAAACCCGAGCAGTTTCACATTTGTAACAGTGGGTTGAAAAATGCAGACCTATCGTTTAGTACCATCACATACAAATAAAGTGCATGAGGCTGCTCTGGGTAAGATATGATGGGATTGTACAGAAGGCCAGAGACCTATATAGTTGTCAGTGCCTTTGGTTGCTCTTAGTGTTGTTTTAATTATATAATATATTGTGTAATACATTGTATTTACATGTTTTATTATATAGATTTCTTAGTTGTGGGTTTTTTTGCATTTTGAGCATGATATGTGTCTTGCTGTTGAACAGCACTTTGGGAAACATATATTTTTAAACGTGCTATGAAAACAAACTTTAAAAACAAAACTTAGACTGCAAGCTATTTTTCCAGAGTACAGGCAATGACTTTTAATATGTTGATTTGCGCCTCCGCCACGGCCATCGGGGGTCTGTGGCCAGAAAACTGCTGAATGTAAGATGTTGGGAGCCGCCCGGTACTTCCAGCGGAAGTAGTTCAACTTGCTGTCTGGCAGTGATTACGCAACGTCATATAGTGCCAGTCCATGCTCGCAGGTGACTTTTTATTTGCTCCACTACGCGACGCGTACAGACAGAATAACATGCCGCGGCTGAAAGGCTCGCTGCATCTGCCGGTAGCGCGAGCCATATATGGCTCGAGAGCCAGACGTTAAATACCTGAGGGGGGCGCTACAGGGGAGAAGTTACATAGTGTCGCTTTAACCCATCCTTAGTTATCCAGGAGCAGTGGGCTGCAGTGATGCCCCTGGGGAGCAACTGGGGGTTCGGTGCCTTGCTCATGGACACTTCGACTTGCAACTGATGGGAGAGCGGGGATCGAACAGACGACCTTAGGGTTGCAGGTCGACCCCTCTTACCCCACTGAGCTACAGCCGCCCCCCCATGACAAACTTCTCTATAACAAGCACACAAATGTAATATAAATCACAAGAAATATCTACTTTCCCAATTACTCACAAAAAAAACAAAATAGATAAATCAATAAAACACGGACTATGGAAAGATGGCGAGTCCGCAGTGATATTATTCAAATTCTATGAAACAGTAATTAGTACAGCCTCTGTGAACTGCCAGACGAGAGATAATCACACCCTCACTGTGGTGGCATTGGCCAGAGAAGAACACAAACACAAACACAAACACAAACACAAACACACACACACACACACAGCTCTTTCTCACATCTCTGCAAGCAAGCAAAACAGACTCTCTACTAAGTAAACACAGTCGGCCACGTCGGTGTACTGTGTGGACAGCGAAAGCCGGCGCAGCGGCATGCTGCCCGGTGATGGCACCGGTGACTGCTTTATCAGCATCCCATCATTTATGTTGTGTTAATTAGGTCCCTGTGGCTAGCTGGGAGCAGTGGCTGATTCCATGAAGGGAGAAACGGATGGAGGCGAGAAAGAAAAGGAAGGGGCTGTCCTCACAGACACAGTCACATTAGCATGCCCTCAGCAAAGGCACCAAACTGAGATACAGGCATGTCATAATTAATGTTCGTGAATTATTCATGCGGCTCTACTCGATATGTTTTGCGTGCGCAGGCTCTTGTGATTTTGCATGTTTACCCGCTGCCTCCTGTGATTATGAGAGTAAAACATTCACACGGAGCTGCCTCCTTCACAGTCATTTACCGGCGGGGACAAATGTCATCATCTGGGACCCCGAAGGCGAAGCTCAGCTGCTGCAAAGCCCCCCCTCCCCCTCCCCCCAGGCTCAGCCGTCCTACCTGCTCATTAGCTCAGGACGAGGTCAGCGGGTCAGGCAGAAGAGAGCTGCAGCACGCCGGCGGCGCGGCGCACAGGGGCCGACACACAGGTGGTCCTGCAGGCCCTGCTGCCGTGTTATTAGCGCACAGTCGCGCTGCAGAGGGCCGCTGCAGGTCGCACACTTTGCCTCCACCGCGGCTCCGGTGAGGATCCGACACGCACACAAGAACACAGGAGTACACACGCGCGCTAAGCTGTGAACAGTAGAATACAAAATATAGTACACACAGAGAGTGCTTCCCAGAAAATGATGAAAAGTTGCACACACACACACACACACACACACACACACACACATAAAATGGAAAGGCTGAGTGGTATTAAGATCCATATTGACAGAGTGGAATCCCATAAGCACCCTAGTTCTCTCCATATGTCAAATATTCCTCAAGGTGTGGATCATTCAGTTTTATTACCTTGCTTTAAAATTCAATTGCACGAGAGATTTAAGTCTTTCAGTGGAATAAAAACACACACGTAAACACACACACACACACACACACACGCACACACAAACACACACACACAAACACACACACATACATACTAACATCTGGAGATATTACGGAGTGAAACACAGGAGAAATCCTTAGTTTTTGTGACCATATCAATTTTTCGTATATATTTTGAATGCAGGACTGTTATCTGTTATGGTGTTAATCCTCAACCACTGAAGTGTGCAAACATAGTGTTTAAAACAATCATTTAACAGCATAAGAAAACAGTAACTGAGAGTTGGCTAAAATGTCAATTTAAAGACCATTTAGAATCTGTTCTGAAACTTTCGATCAATGAGTTTTCTCATTTGAGTTTTCTCATTTGTATTAAGTTGTAATAAATTGTAATAAATTGTAGATTTAATTATTTCAATTTTTTTCTCAACCCTTTAAAGACGTCTCACTTGAACTTGAGGTTTAAAATTCATTATTCATTGTGTCAATGGAGTGAAATACAAGTTCTATTAAAATGGTTTATGGTCTAACTTTTTTATTTTAAATGTCCAATCTGAACAGTGGAGCCATGGTCACCACTGTTCGGATCCCACTTGTGTCATTTTATTTGATGTTGCATTGAGTGTTGCAGCACTTATAAAGTATTCCAGAAAATAAAACCAGTCAACAACATAATTTATGCATCTGAAGCAATGAGGGAATATGCCTTTTGAACACACATTACAGAGGCATGGCCTAACACACTCCCTATATAGAATGTAATACCCCCCCCCTGTCTCTGTGTTTTAAATTGCTAATCCCCACATATCTTTAATATCATATATGGACAATAAATAATTTAATCAAATATCCAGTCGGCCTTAATTCATTAACTGTTGCTCAAATCCCGCTGTATTTCCAATCTGTTCAACCTTGAAACACTTTAATCCGATGATTGTAAATGAGTTGAGAATGAAATCTTAATTACAGCAGCAGTGGCTTTTCTTTTAAACCAGATCAAGGACAAGAAGGACTGCAGGGATGGAGGGATGTTGCACGGATAGCCATGTAGGAGGAGGAGAGAGCTGTAAATGGGCCAAATCCTCCCCGACCCTTGGCTCATTGTGGAGAGTGTATTCTATACCCAGACCCCATGACTGTTCATGTACTCAAAAGTAACCATTTAATGGCCAGACAGGGAAATGTTAACAGTATGCAGACCAATCACCCTGTCGGGCTAAGAGGCTTCTTGTGTTACTGTAACACTAACACTCATACAATGTGTCTGCTCGTACCGCTGCATGCCGAACGCAACCCAACGCAACTCTGTTTGTTCATTGGTGTTTGGCCCTGTCCGAGCCTCGGAGCGCTTTGCGTCACGATTGCATCAGTGATCTTAGAAATAAAGTGTGTCTTCTCCCCTGACTGTGTCATGAGCTATACGAGTAAAAGATAAGTTCACGTGTTCAGATAAAAAACAATGCGGATTGGAGTGTCTGTGTGGTCGGGAATGAAGGGAGTCACTGATGGAGAAGAGACTGTTATTCAATAGTGTGGGTCCACACAACTTTGGCTGGGTGTCGACGCCATGAAGAGCTGTGCTCATGTGTGTGTGCTCATGTGTGTGTGTGTGGTGGTGTGGATGGTGGCCAGAATAACTAGCCGTCTGTGTTTGTGCAGCAGCGAGCCAAGAGGAGCGAGTCTGCGTCGTAGCCACAAGCTTCAGGGCCCGGCCCCGTGCAAAGCCACCTGAGCCCAGCTGCAGAAGTACAGGAAAACCACTGCAGGAATAACAAGTCCAAGATGTTGGATAACATAAAGTCTCTATCCACAAAAGTCAGGAATCAACATGAAGAATGTCAATGTTTGCACAGAGAGAAAGAGAGAGAGAGAGGGAGAGAGAGAAAGGCCATCTTAAAATATACATATATTCAGAGCCTGTGAAAGATCAAACAGTAAAATTGATCTGCACTTCCTTCAACCCTTGCTCTGCACCCTCCCCTCTAACCCGTCGTCTCGCCAAGTATCGACTTTCCATGCAGGCCACCGCCATGATGACTCCGGCCTGGCCTGCTGTCACCTCTCCTCAGGGCAGAAGCATGACTATTATGGGACACGGTTCATTTGAGTGCCTTGGAGGGGAGCACAGGGCCCCATTCACAGACACACAATCGTAAATTTCTCAACTGGGCCCCATTCACAGACACACAATCGTAAACTTCTCAACTGGGCCCTCTTGTCTCGCAGCAGTGTGCCACCATGTCCCCGGGGCGCCTTCAGATTACAGACCACAGACTGATGCTATGATTCTCCAGCATCCTATTGCATTGATTTATCAGTAAATCGGATTATCCATCAAATTAAATGTGTCAGCCACTTCACTTGAATTGCATTTTTACTGACTCTTTTTACAGTAAAGGAAATATCTGTAAATGCTGACAGATTTTTAAAGGTAGATGGACCCAAATTGAATTTGACATCCTATCCAACAGTTGGCTTCGAGGGTGTGAAAAGTTTTGAGACAGGTTTGCAAAAGAAAATGTAATGTGAATAATATAGGTATGTATTCAGCAGCTGAGTTTAGAGACTACAGAGTCTAATGTCTAAAATACAATTAATGCGATTCCATAAGTGAAGGAGTGCTTGTGTGGCTGGACTGAAGATGGGTGTGGTCCAGTGGTGCAGATATGGATGCCACAGCTCCTGTGGAGGCAGATCTCAAATTGGTCAGAGAGGACGATCAATACCAGAAACGGAGAGAGAGAATGATGGGCATCCCAGGATTCTCACTGAAGTAAATTACATTAGAAACTGAGACACTGATTCATGATTGAAAAAGGTGGAGGAGGGAAGAAAGAACAGCCAGAGGGAGTTTTTTTTCAGGATAAGTCAGCTCTTAAATTGATATACTCTCATTTCCAGAAATATCAGGTTATTGTTTGTAGACTGAAGTACATTTTTTTTCAGTTTGGGATTTTGCAGTTGTATATTTGGAGGGAGTAGAGAATTTTGGCAATATGTTGGTTCATTAATTTATTATACATGGTGATTAATGCTTCATTAAGGTTTCTGTCCGCCTTGACATTTTTTATGTTTTTATTTTATATAATTTTTTTTGAGAATTGTTTAAAAAAAGAGTTTAATCTGTCATCCTAAACCACCAGAAGAACAGTTATTAACCCTTCAATGGGCTTCTCATTTTTTGTAACACGATCCTTTGTTTAAGTGTATTATATATTCAAGTATTATTAGCTCAATATATTCAAATATTGTAAGCATCAAAAGTAAAAATACTGAAAACGCAGATAATTGTCTCTGTGAATGTCATATCCGTGTATTATCAATTCTGATGCACTAAAATATACGCATCATAAGCTCAGCATATCTTCTGTATGTAACTAGAAACTAAAGCTGAGTTAAAGTGGTACAAAATGGAAACACTCAAGTAAAGTTCAAGCGCCTCACATTTGTACTTAAGCACAATACTTCACAGGAAGTGAACGAGCTCCACAGCCCGTCAAAGTGGTTTGTGGAATATGGGCCACAAATTTAATATAAAAATGTCCGGAGAGTGTCTGTGCTCCAATTCTTTGACCTAAAACTCCTCATCTGCTCATAAACACCGACTTTCTTTTTTAAAAGCCGTCTGCTGATGATCCTGATCTCTGCTTCTCTGTACTCTGTCATGTCGGGTATCCTCCCGTATGCTGTGACGGTGGAGAAGTAGGTGACCAGTGGGTGGCCGCCGTGTGAGCCAGCCCAGAGGTCAGCCGGTCACTGTCCCTACGAGGCAGCCCTGCAGCGGGTCACCTGCTGCCCGCTTTCCCCTCGTTATTTATCTCCCCATGACAGTTCATTCCTCTTCCTGTCAAAGCCCCTCCTCTTCCATCTCCCCATTTTCCTCTCTCCTCTGCTGAGTTTGGCACCGGTCCTCCGATCCTTTCGCCAATACCGGCTACCGGGGCCAAGGCGTGCTGAGACGACCCCTTCGCACCAGCCCCGTTCGGGTCACATGACATCCAGCTTCAGGGGCCTCCCTAACGATGGGGGCCGGGCCACAGGCCCTGACGGGAAAGTCCACAGAGTGCGAGCTGCTCTGGCCGGCGGTAGGGGCTCCTCTCAGCGGTCCACCAAAGGGGTAATTACTTCCCCAAGTTGGACTTGGAACTGGACTTCTTGCCCCCTGAAGTCTCCGTGGACTGACCGGGACGCAGCACCTCCTTTCATTAGCAGAGCAGCTTAAGGTGGGAGAGCCTCCAACACGGACAAAGTGAAGGCCCTGCTTTGGCCAGTGATGAATTGGTTCGCCTCCCAGACGGAGAGGGGGGGGGGAATGACACTCAGAGGACATGAAGGGGATGAGGAAGTCACAAATACTGTGAAGCAGAAGAGGGAATTCACAGATAAAAATATCTTAAACTGAAGGTACAGAAGAGAAAGAGGCGCACGAGCTGTGCAGTTTGGCCTCTATTCTGGGGAGCGTCGGCCGGGGAGAGCACATCAAGGACGGAGCCCAAAGTGTGAGCAAGTGGTTGGCATTAACATCAATGTAGCACATGGTAATCACAGAAAAATAATTGATATCATCTTAGCTCAGTCACTTAGCCGTGATTAGCTCAAAGCCAGTCACAGGTCTCTGTGCCTTCCGCCGCTTCCCAGTGATCGTAGTGTAAAGTGACACGGCAGGGAGAAAAAGGAGCCAAGTGAACGTGTAATTAGCAAGCGGTTACTTGTAAGTGCTCTTTGATTTATAATTCAGCATAGTGAGAAGCCCTGCTACCCAAGGCTGGTGCTCCTCTGAATTAGCCCTGCGACGGGGAGAGGCTGCGGCGTGAAGGGGGGATGAGCCGGACTCATTTGTGCTCTGTTTGAGGTGCGTTTTAAAGGGTAGGAGACGTGAGGTCCATACCTGGACCTGCTACGCGTCAGATCAGAGGATATGTCAGAGGGAGGTTTGAGGATGAACTGTTATGCAGACATATCTCGCTCTCTCTCTCTTTTTCCCGGATAAGATGAAATGGTTGTCAGAGTTGTAAATGACTTTGCAGCTGAACTTTAGAGAGAAAAGTTTACTCTCATCAAAGCTGCTCATTTGTAATATGACTCAACTGTAAAGTACACGCTGGCATTAGATGTATTTGCAAATGGCAACATGTATTTGAAGATAGTTTGAGAGATTTCAAGCCCAACCTGTGTATGAAGTTACATTATTCCCACTCTGACTGCATCTTTGATAAGAGAGGCTTTCCTGTGAGCAGTGGCCTCATTTTTCCTCCGCTCAGCTTGGTACATACTGGATTCTCTCCGGTCCCCCACGGGTCCAATGATCCCCTGATCATCCTATATTCTGACGCCCTTATAAAGCTAATGTGCTGATTTTACGTTTTCAACCTGCCATGATCCCCCACAATCCCCTCTGTTCCCTCCGGTTCCGCTTTCACACTCAAGTGAGGATCCGCTGCCGCTTTGATCACAGTCCCCGGTTAAAGGTTTAAAACGTCTCAATTTCTGACGATTGTTGGGGCCTCTGTGGTTTACGTTAAGCATTTCCCCATGCCCCCTGCCCAAATTCACCACTCCTAAATGAGGTGCCCACTCTCCCAGCTTCCCATCCCAGCGCTGCTTTCAAGTTCCCCCGATTGGGTGCCGCAGCTGTAAGCCCTAGATTTTGTCTCCTCCATCTTTGTCAAGCCCATTTGCCAAATACAAAAAAGACCCAATAAGCTAGGTCTTCATTGCTGCTCTCCAAAGTAATCCCTAGATCTCCCACTCTCTCGAAAATCAATGCAAAGGTTGAGATGAGGTGAAACTCCCTTCTTAAGTCATCTGGCTGGGAAGTGATAAAGTCTTAGGATAATTTTTTTTTTGTAATCACTGTGGCTCCATGATGAAACTAATTGTCCTATTTCGTGCAGCTTTTCAAAATGTCAGTTGTCAATAGAAAAGAAAACAGGAGAAGAAGATGCTGATGCTGTGGGGATAGTCGTTAAATGTATCACTGTCTCCAAAGCTTAGGAAAACAAAGGTCTGTGTTGTTTATTGATGTGACAGCAAACTGTTACCTAACTTGTGGCTGAGCCCCCCTCCCCCACCCCCCCACCCCCACCTCCTCTGAAGCCCTCTTTCTCACTACCTGTAGAATATCATCCCAATATTCACTCACTGTTTAGCTCCTGAGAAAAATATCTGGGTCACTCTGGCTTTTGGATGTTTGACTTTCTTCACCATACACTCATCATTTTGTCTCTCTGCTATCTCATGCAGGGCAGGTATCATACAGTTTGTTGGAGTGTGTGAGCTTGTTTGCTGAAACAGGTTCCCACAATTCATACGGACGGTTTGGAGAGAGCCAGTGAAATTGGATTGCACAGCAAAACAAAAACAATCAAAGTGAGTTGTTTTCTCTGAATGACTTGGGTAATTAGCACTATGAATAGTGTGCAAACCTGCTGTAGGTTTTTTGGCATCCATGGGGTAAATTATTTAGCTGGAAAAAGAATATAGACACATTATCCCCGTAGAAAAGGGTTCTGGTGATCAAGTTAGGTGGAGAGCAAGATTTAAATTTAAAGTCAGGGCTCTGGCCACCTGGTGAGTGTTCGTCCGATATTCACTCTCCTTGTATCTCTGTTTTTTGGTCTCTATCATAATGCAGCTAAATGTTCCTCGATGTTCACCAGCCAGAGTCCAGACATTTATCTAGTCACATTTGGTATTTGGCAGGTAGCATATCGCTGTATGGTTGAGCAGAGTTGTTTTGCTTTTGTTGCTGTAAACAGCTGATGAGAATATGTGATCTTAAACCAAAACAATCAAGTTTACGGGCTTTAAATTTAGAAAGATTAAAGTATTTATAATCTTTTTGAAAAATATAATAATTCTCTGTCAGCTCAGAAGTGCCTTAAACTTGCATTGTTTGTTTTTAGCGTGTTAATTTAGTGGTCCCATTTAGAGTAAAATATACCGTTAAGGTATGCTTTAGGACGAGGCTACATTGTGATTGACAGTTCACTGTCACCTTATTGGTCATCTGAGAAGGCCTAATTCAGTATTCTGTTGTACTTGGCTCCGCCCTCTTTTGTCATTTCTGGTTGCAAAAATACCTAAATGGCGACAGTGAAAATGTTGAACTTGAGCGTGTGACTTCACAGTGACTGCTTCTTACATACGGTGACCCCATTCCCAGTCTAGTGATTTCATTGCTTTTTTTATTTAAAAAGTTACTAAGAGCCGTAATGGATCTTTAAACACTAACATTTGATTTTCAAAGCAAATAAACTGTTGCGTTTTGATATCGCCTCAAACAAAAGAGCCAGTTGAGATTGAAGCGCTCCAAAGCTCTGGTTGGAGGAGGGCTGGTGCTGGGACAGCAGTAAATCTGCCAGCCCGTCTTGGCTAATGTCAGCCTGATCGGGGCTCCGAACCAGTGGGGTGGGATGTTCCGCTACAACCCTCTGCCCTATGGTCTACCTCCATAATTAATATGTTGTTGTATCAAAGTTGAAGCATTTGCCTCCGAAAATGTCCCGCGCCCAGGCCCCTTATTAAAGACCTGACCTCCAAGCAGCTGAAGGTTGCTCTGCAAACTTGGCACACCCCCGAGTGAAAACATCTGCTTTCCTCCCAGGCAGGACCGCCACGGACCCCATGTCTCAGCTGGTTCCCACAGCTCCGAGAGAGAGCCCTTCCCCTGTCCTCACGCACTGACCCCCACATTTATAACTCCACCCCCACCGCCGCTGGGATCTCCTCAAGCCTTGGGCCCAGGCCTGGACCTCTCCATCACCTCCGCCTCCCCCACGTCCACATGTAGCACCGTGCCAGTGTGGTCACTTTACTGCTGAGAGGACTGCTCCTGTCTTGTTATCCCCACATCACAGCCTGTCGAGAGGAAGGGAGGGAGGGAGAGAAGAGAGGGAGGGAAGACGTGGGGTGGGGGGGAGGGGCGGGGGGGGAGGCATCTGTGCTGCTCCCACAAAGCGGCGACTGTTGGAACGCTGACAGAAGCATCTGTCATACCCTGCCTTCATACACTCACCTGCTGTCCGAGGGCCTGACTCTTTCTATCTTCCTCTTTCGCTCCCTCCCACTCTCTCTCCCACTCTCTCTCTCTCTCTCTCTCTCTCCTCGCTCCTGCCTCTTTGAGCTTTCCCAGTGAATATGTGAAGCTCTTGGACGCCTCCTTTAGAAATCCACCAAACTGTACCCTCTGCCATCTTCACTGTGTAATGAACAAGAGTCCTCAGAGTTTGTGCCTAAATAAAAAAAAAATTTAACAATTACAATAATGCAAAAGAAAACCCTGTGAGAGGAAGGCCTCTGTACCACAACTATGCAGACGTATGAGATGCTACTTTGCCAAATTAAGCATTATTTATCAACAAACTTTGGTATGGTGTTAATGAATGTTCTGACCCGTCTTGCGACTACTTCATCATTCTCCAGTGGCACCCCCGTCCATTCCCCGGACATGCTGAAGGGTTGCCAGCAGTAAGGGGAAAGATGCCAATCTATGTGTATGACACGCACATTAAAAAAACACACACACACTCTCAAGGACACCATCGCTCATTCAAGTCCAGGGTAGGTGCCCTTCAGATGATGCCACATGGGAAAGAAAACAAAATCAATAATTTTGCACAAAGTTTGAAGCAGGGATATCTTTTTTAATTTCCATCAGTATTGATTAGACTGAGTAATGGCAGATGAGGTTATTTAGGGTGAGGTCTCTCCGGGGTTTTTTCTGCGATAGAGTTTTTCTCGTTCAAAAAGAGGGTTTAAAGATAGATCACGTTGTAATTTGTACAGATTGTGAAGCTCTTTAAGGCAAATTTGATTTTGGAAAATGTAATCAAAATGCAACTTGTCCTATAGGTTGTTTCTCAGCAACATATCTATTTTCATTTTAATCAATATTTAAAATAACAAGTGTTACTGGGTTTAATTTAACATTAATAGGGACAATTTAGAACTGACAACCAATATGCACATTTGAAGTGTGTGTGTGTGTGTATGTGTGTGTGTGTGTGTGTGTGTGTGTGTGTCTGTAGTGTGTGCACTTGCTTGAATACACGTACACACATAGAAACACACATACAACTTGTTTCTTCATAAAGATTGTTTGACATAATCGGCTTCTTCTCATGTAACTTGCCCAAAGCAGATCTTGTATATTATGTAATGAATTCAAAAAGATAAATATTTGAAATTGATAGATTCATTCTATTTTTTGCTAATCTGTTTTTACCAACTGTTTAAAATCTGTAAATTGTTTTTATCTCCCCTAAAATGCTGTGTCTTCTGTTTTCCAGTCTACTGATGTCGCCACACAACTAGTCATGGAAGAAGTATTCAGACCCTTTACTTTAATAAAAGCAGGAATAATACAGATTGAATATACTAAATCCTGCTCTGAAAATGTAACACAAGTAAATGTGTGTAACTTTATCAGAAAAATATGCATTTAGGCAAAAGTGGTCACTACCACCCCTTTGTAATGTACATGTTATATGATATGATTAGTGTTACCGATGCACTCAGCTAAACATCTTCTATGAATAATAAATTCTACTAACTGTTTTGTCTGTAAAATAAAATAAATGGCTGCTCTAATTTCCCGCTGATCAAGTGGCATCTTCAAATGTCTTGTTTTATGCAACCAACATTCCAAACCCCAAAGCCACTCAGATTACTATCATGTATGACAAAGATCATTGGAGAAGGGTAAACCAGTCAATGAGCCCACCTGAGAGCCTCCCGCCCACCTACCTGTGTGTCTCTGATTTGGAGCATCAGCTGCTATACAGCATCTATCTTTGCAGCAGTTTTCTGTAGATGTTCGGTGATGTAGAACATAAAAAGCAAACTACTTCCTTTTCTGAAACCTGTACCCAGGATCTGGGGTGTCTCGTGGCCATAATGTGCCAGAGGGCAGCTGTAAAGTACAGGCAGGTGATTTCGAATGGCACTGGTCGTACATAAAGTAGCTTCTCTCAGCATGTGAGCGAGGGCAGGTTAACAAATGAGTGAGGAAGGATAGCAGGACTTTGTGGCCCTAGGAGACAGAGTGGGTTGGGATGTTCTGCCAACACCTCGTCTGCCAGGGTGAAGGATACACACTCACATTTATGTCCACACACACACTGCACACACACACACACACACACACACACTGTCATCTCACTATAGCTCCATCCATGGCCTGTGTTACAGCCGTGTGTCTGAGCAGGAACCCCACTAAGCTGGCTAGGGTCCAACACCAAGGTCTCTCACCTCGCAGGCTGGGCAGGGGGCCTGGTAGCTCCTGTGAGTTATTCCTGGGCATGGACCCGGGTTCCACCTCTCTCCTCTCCTTTTGTCTCATCTGCTCGCCTCTGGCCCATCCTGGCCTCCTCCTCTCCCTTATCCCCCTCTCTGTGTCCCTGTGGCTGATGCGCCTGTCCTTCAACTATCAACATCTTCTATTGTCTTTAACACACACACATACACACACACACACACACACACAGTATACTTGGATTTATGTAAGCCTGCTTGGATATCTATATCAGGCCCCAAATGTGGAGGTCACCTTCATATGTATTCACCATCTGCGGTGTTGTGTTAATATAAAGCTTTACTGTTTTAATGTATGGATTATTTTATTTATTTTCTTAAAGGATAATCAATGGTTGAATAAAAACTTTTTACAGGCTCATAAAAATCCCATAGGACATTGGTTTTATTTCAAGCCAAAACTCAAATATTGTCAAGTTCCAGCTGCGTTTATGTAAGAGTTTGCAGCTTTCATGTGCAATTCAATATTGTTGTGTTTTTTGGACTGTTGATCGACAAAAAATGACATTTGAAAATATCAATTACGGATTCAGGAAAATAGTGACAACCATGTTCTAGTAGTGCCTGACATTTAATGGACTTCATGATTAATCAATACTGTCATATTTTAAAAAGTGGAATTCCCTTTTGTGTTTGTGAGAAGCACTACATCACTGTTAAATCCATTTTAATTAGTTTTTTAATGAGAATTCACACCAACCTCCATATCAAATGAAATATAAATCAAGAGAAGCAGAACGTGAGCTCGCTGTTGTAATTCTTACGCTCTTGGCTTTATGGAGCAAATACCAAAACATGGACAGCTAAAGCTTTGCTCCACTTGATATGTTATTCAAGCATTTCACCACTAGAGGTCACTGAATAGATACCATCCAGACGGATTCCAAAGACATTCCATATTTTGTCCACAATTGTGTCCGTCAATCTTGTAAAATGTATCTACATTATTAACTCAGTCATTGATTCGTATTTGTTTTAATTAAAATGTAACTAAAGTGAAGAAATAAAATAGATTTATTTACCAGGGATATGATCCATTTTATAAATGTTGTCTCACTGTAAGACTGGACCGTAGACTGTATATAAAAACCCCGGGCCCTCAGCATCAGTACCAAGCATCAGAGAGGTGCAGATGCAGATATCCCACTCCGCTGCTTTTTATAGGTCCCAAGAACATCCGAGATTTATAGGATTCGAGGGATTTTCACTGATTGTGTGTGCCAACTAGTTTCTATGGCAACGACGTTTAGCGTGGCTGTATCATATTTGTAAATAATGGTTTGAGAGCGCATGCGTGGAAGTTGACGCCCACTTTTTCCAAACACGTACGTCAATCGAAATGCTTGAGGAGACGATCTTTGTAGTGTCAATGCTCAGCGCGGTTATCTTTTACAAATACTCGAGCACATAACACCCACATTGGCCTAATTATGACTTACTAGAACTTAATAACATTAAATTTCCCAAAAGTGCCTTAAACAGTTAGGTTCTGCTTCGTAAAAAAACCGGAAGAAGTAAAGAAGTGTAATTGAAATAGCCTCCCTCCCCCCTTCCTCCCATGTAATGGTACAGTCCGTTGACGTCCTGCGCGGGAGCGGAAAACGTGCACCCGACTGTGGAGGAGAGGTGCGTTGTGTTTTCCTGGTAAGTATTTGTGCTGCAAAAACACTTTACTGAACTATTATGATATCATTTTCACTCGTATAGACGCCTGCACGCCCTCCGGTGAAGAGGGTTGTTGCACTGAATGTCCGTGTACGCGTTGGACGTGCCTGCGTATACGCAGCTCAGTATTGATTAAGTGAATTGCACCACAAACATGTTACGGACGGTCCGTATTTATTTAATGTCGTCTTCTTTTTCCAGCTTGGTAATACGTTCAACATGACTCGAGATTGGAACTCTGGCGATCTGATCTTTGCCAAGATGAAGGGCTATCCGCACTGGCCTGCCAGAGTAAGTCTGGAATAAAACAGAGAAAATAGAAACGTGTTTTTTTTCTGTGTGGACCTTTGTCATTCATGGCTGTAAGTAACTTTAAACTGTTTTTCCTCATGCCTCGACCAGATTGATGAAGTCCCAGACGGTGCTGTGAAGCCATCCATTATCAAGCTACCCATCTTCTTCTTTGGCACCCATGAAACGTTAGTAACCGACAGCTAACAACTTGTGTTTTTCTTTTTTAGTTGGATGGGTATAAAGTACAAAGTATTACAAGAAATTAAGGCACACTTAAATCCATTGTTTATATATATTGTCTACTGGATTTCCATTATAAAAAAAGTTTAAACAACTAAATGATGTATCCCGGCCGGCCAATAGATTGTTCTAAATCCTCATGTGATTGGCAGAAAGTGGACTACAGTAGTTAATGAAGCAATTGTTATCATATTCACATTCATACAGTGAGTTCATAGCAGTATAATTATTTAAAATAGTACATGGCAACAATAATTCTTATTGAGTTGTCCTTGTACTCTGTTAAAGGTGTTTCTTTAAATACATAAATGTTTGATGAGTGGTAGATAGAGTTACCTTTCTGTGTTGTTACCTTTCTGTGCTGCTGCTCCATCTCCCAGTACACTATATTTTTAATAGATCAGAAAGAACAGACATTCTGGATTATCTTTTTTCAAACAGAGCTTTTCTTGGCCCAAAAGATATCTTTCCGTACCAGCTAAACAAAGAGAAGTACGCCAAGCCCAACAAGAGGAAAGGCTTCAATGAAGGATTGTGGGAGATTGAGAACAACCCAAAAGTTGAGCTCACTGCACCCAAGGTACGTCTCCTCCAAAGGCAGCTTTCATACCGGTTATTTATCCTCCAAATGTTGCTGTTACCTCAGATCCAGTTTGAGTACTCTTGTCTCATATTATAGCCCAGGGCCTTTTTCTGTCTATCTAATCCTACAGTATGAACGCCACCAACATGTTTTTATATTTCTAATTAGTTGTAGCTACCTGAGGGAAGTTGGGGTAAACAAAAAAAAACCTACCATCCAGTGATTGTTTGTTTTTGTTTTGAAGCCGGTTGGCCATAATTCTTTTCCTGAAAAAGATTTGGACAGCAGCCCAGAGGGAGAAGAGGAGTCTGACGACAAGGGGATGAAACCCAAAGTAAGTTGTTGCTCTTCTAACCCGTCGTTCACAAGTAAATGTACACACAGTCGCTTCACTGCATTGACATGCTACTGGTTTGTTGCTGTGCTGTCAGCTTCTTTCTTCTTTTGCTGTGTCACCTCTGCTCGTTCTGTAATGTGTGTCTGCTCCATACTGAATTAAATGTCAGTGCAAGCAATAGCTTAGCAGCGTTACGTTGTATTAATAAATGAAAAGGCTTGTGCTCTAAGAGCAGTGTGTGGAAGAGAAGGTTTCTCGCTAACTTTTCTCTTGTTTCACTACTCGTTTACACCACCACACGCTGTGTCCTGGGTGCATTCAGGTTCCAGGAAGTGAGGCTGAGCAGGAGAATGAGAATGAGGAGGAGGAGGAGGAGGAGGAGGAGGAGGAGGAGGAGGAGGAGGAGGAGGAGGAGGAGGAGGAGGAAGGGTCTCTGATCTTTGAGGCGGGTCCTCAGAACCAGGATGTACGTACTTTGCATGTTGGAATCTCATGAAGCGGTGCAGGTCGCCTCACCCTCCCCCCGTGGGAAAGCATGCAACACGTTGGTGTTTTTTCAATTGGTGGTTTGTTTCTGTCGGGAGCCACACACTTTAATTGGTGCTCGATGTTTTGATGAGTCGGCCCGTTCTGGGATTTCTGTGTTCAGGTCACTGAGGTGATTATTCCTGTCAGTCCCTGTGTTGCTTCTAAACATTATTTATAAATAACATCCAGTACCCCCCAGCTGTCTCTTGATCAAATATATTTTGTTTTGGGGCCATTATTTGGGACCTGTGTTTTCTTCTTCTCTATTTAATCTCTCGGAGACCACAGTGACAAGTTGTGTTATAGCTTTCCATTTATCCAGTCTGCATTCACAAAGCTACTGTCTGCAATTGGTTGATGTTGTTTTACTTTTGCATGGCTTTCTGTGTACTTTGGAGAAAGGTAAGTTGTGACTCGGTTTGTATTCTTCTCAGGATGAGATGGACTCTTCTTCTTTTTATTCATAAGCTGTGTCCCAATTCCTAACACTGTACACAAAACTTAAGTATGGCTTCTACAAAGTGTGCTGTAAGTTAATGCTGTTTCCACGATGTGTAAACTAAATGGAACTGCTCGCAACTGCAAAACAATTTAAGGAAATCAGAATTAGGACAAAACCTTTTCACAGTCACCTTAGAATCACAGAAAAGATATTTGTTTTTACATAGACAGTATACCATTTTTTGTACACTAATTTCACAGGATGTATACTTTACATATGAGTGTATATAGTGTGTACTATGTTTGTAATTTGGACACAGCCATTGTTAATGAAACACTGGCACATGTAATACTTCCGAGTGTAATATCACAGTTATACACTAGGTGGTACTAGATGGTAACCAAAGGGGTCTCATTTTAGGGCTCAGCCCAGAAAGAATCTACAGATGTTCCTAAACCCAAGAGAGGGAGAAAGAAAAAGGTTGGTAGTATGCATTTCTGCATTTACTTTCAGTGAGTATGGAAGCTATGAAAATAGTGTGTTGGAAGCCTTTTATAAGATGGTATGTTATCTTTTTTCTTTTTTTCTTCAGAGTGATGCTGAGCAGGAGACTGAAAAGCACGATGCTCCTGCTAGTCCTGCTAGTCCCTCAGGTATGCTGTATTCTCTGTAAAGTTGGTACTCCTCAAGATGTTTACCACGTTGCGCTGTCAAGAAGAGGGACAGATAGACAGGAGATGGATAGAAAGATATACGATAAATATAAAAGGACAATTAATCACAGTGGCTTATTTATTGCACTTTGGAATTAGGACCCTTTCACTGTATCTGATGTAGTTTATACCATAAGTAGACTTTGTATCAATCAGCTCTGCAACTGGATTTAGGATGAGTGTGTGTCTGTGTGTGTTCTTGTGACCAGGTGCAGAAGGTCCAAAACGAAGAGGCAGGAAGCCCAAAAGTGAGAAGTTACTTTTGCTCCAGCAACAGCAGGACCAGCAAGGCTCGGGAAGTGAAATGTAACTAAAAAAGGCTCCATAAGTGTTTTTTGTACACCTGGGTTCAAGGCCCACAGCCCTGAATTGTCTGATCATACAAGGAAGAAGGAATGCCTTTTATTTTCTAGTTTTGATCACACGTTTTTAAAAATCTGACCGTTTTTCTCACATTTAGGGACACTGCTGAGGCCGACAGGAAGAGAAAGAGGGCATTGGAGGACAAGGCCAAGAGCGGAGACGAGGAGAAGAGAAAGAAGGACGACAGCAAAGGAAAGGAAGCGGAGGTGAAGGAGCCTGAAGCCAAGAAGAAGAAGAAGGACGACAGCTCCTCAGGCTCTGACGATGAAGAGGCAGGCGTCAAGTCCAGCAAGATTCCTCCTTTTTAGAAATGTGTGTGAACAGTATGATGCCTTCACGCCCATGATTTTGGTTTTGTTTATTCTCAGAAAAACAAAGGCAGAAAGAAACACCAAAATTCAGAAATGGACAAAGATGTGCGGCGACGGAAGGCAGATGAATTGAGAGAGTACGTATTCAAACAAAGCTCAATAGAGAAAGAACATGAATATTAATTGGAATAACAAAGTACTTTATCAACTTCTTATGTTGACTCTTGACACAATTTAAGATGTAAACAACGTAATTAGCAGAGACGTGTATTTATTTATATTTTTATATATATAATGTAATATAATATATATTTCTGACGTGGTTTGGTTATTCTGTCTTGCAGGCCAAACAAAGAGGATGGGAAGAAAAATGAAGAGAGAACAGGAGTCAAGAAAAAGGGTGAGTGCTGTTTTCTGGAAATCTCCCCATTTAAAGTAAATAAAATACAAGATATTGCTGTTTGATTATAGCTTTATTGTCACTAAACAACAAATGAATGCGTGTAAAAAGTGTAAAAAGCTGCTGCATAATACAAAAAAAAATGTAAGACAGAAATCATCCCAAACTTCAGACAAACCATTTCCATCTCAATGTTTTCTTTTCAACAGAAATGTCAACCGACATGAAGCTCCAGATACTGCACAGTGAAATCAAGATTTCTCTGAAAATAGACAACCCTGTAAGTACAAATTAGAGTCGGATCTCCAGGTCCAACCTCTTCTAACAACTTTGCAATCAAATGTTTGATCCTATTCCCCTTCATGCACTAAACTAACAAAATCTTCTTTTGCTTTGGATGGATTCATCTCAGTTGTGTATTCATCGAAATGAGAAGCATTCTTTCCTCTCAGTGGTTCCATTGCAATGATTCACAGATTGAAGGTCGTGACCCCGATGTGACCCGGGACACGCATGGACACCAATGTGTAACCTGAAAAAAAGATGGCTGGACGTTTTTTAATGACAAAAACAAATATTATCCTCATTCATAACATGTGGTCTAAAGCAGTATTGTCCATAACTATAGGACACACCGTTTCTAACATTGTTCCACATCCATCAAGAAATCCACATCCACAAGAATTGATCTTCAAAAGACCTCAATATCTCTCTCTCACTCTCTCTCTCCCCCTTCCCTCCTCCACCTCACCAGGACATGAAGAAGTGCCTGGACGCATTGGATGAAATCGGTGCCCTTCAAGTAACAACCCAGAACCTGCAGAAACACAGCGAGCTCATTGCCACCCTCAAGAAGGTACGCTTTCCAGAACCCAGTTAGACTACCACTGTTTCAAGTTGAACAATCAAACCCACGCTCGTTTTTTTCTTTTCTTCATTCTATCCATCTTCTAGATCCGCAGATTCAAGGCCAGCCAGGACATCATGGACAAGGCCACCATGTTGTACAACAAGTTCAAGAGTATGTTTCTGGTCGGAGAAGGCGACTGTTTGCTCAGCCAGGTGCTCAACAAGTCGTTCGCTGAGCAGCGGCAGCACGAGGAGGCCAAGAAGGGAGCGCTGAAGAGAGTGGAACAGGCCAAGGAAAACCACCCAGGTACTTTTGGTGCCTTTTGGAAACATGAATATAATAGTAATAGTTTTCTCTATTCAGAAATCACTGTTGGCACACTCAATAAACTTAAAGCCCCACTATGTAACTTTTCCACCTTAAAATAACAGCTTGAAAAAAATGGTGCCGCTACATTGACTTTTAATATGTTGATTTGCGCCTCCGCCACGGCCATCGGGGGTCTGTGGCCAGAAAACTGCTGAATGTAAGATGGTTGGGACCGGCCCGGTACTTCCGGTTGAGGAACAGGAAGTAGTTCAACTTGCTGTCTGGCAGTGATTACGCAACGTCATATAGTGCCAGTCCACGCTCACAGGTGACTTTTTATTTGCTCCGCTACGCGACTCGTAGAGACGGAGTGACATGCTGCTGTGGGGAACACCGGGCAGGTCTGAACGAGACGCGCTGCAGCTGATCGAAGCAGAGAGTCGCGATCAGCTGGGAGCAGACGAACCGGAAGAGCCATATATGGCTCGAGAGCCAGACGTTAAATACCTGAAGGGGGCGCTACAGGGGAAAAGTTACATAGTGTCGCTTTAAGACCTCTTATCACCTAAAATAATGACACATTGATAATTATCTGATGTTCTGTATTTAGTTTTTCTGCCAAAACGTTTGGTCCTGTCATGGCAATGTTGTCTTTCACTGGAGTTTCTTGTTTCAACATCTGGTCACACGAGTGAATGATTACAGTAGAAAGGGTACCGCAGCGTCAACGGGTGAACATGACACGCAGGTGGACCAGAGAAGACTCTTTCTTTGTGACTCCTTGAGACTGTGCGTGTGTGTGTGTGTGTGCGTGTGAGTGAATCAGTCGACTTCATGACCTTTTATAAAGGGCTTGAAAGCACCTTTACATCGTAATCCTCACACAGTTCTCATTCTTCGTTTTACAAATGATTGTTTGTGTGTGTGTGTGACCTTAATTAGTGCTCTTGACTACACACACTGGCTCACTGGAAATCACCAGGGCTAAATCCGTACTATGTAAAACATTTGGGCATAACAAGTCTCGCGCCATGGACTTGCACGGAACAAGCGGGCTCGTTATTATGAGATCTGATTATTATTTGTTTGCTTTTAACAGGGTTCGTATGGTCATGGAAAACCTGGAAAAGTCATGGAATTTTAAAATAGTCATTTCCAGGCCTGGAAAAGTCATGGAAAAAACTTAAATCATAAAAGTTTAGAAAAAGTAATGAAAATGTTGTTATATTCACATGTTCATTTACGCGGAGTTTAAAATAATTCATATGTTTTTGAAAGGAAGACACTTAAAATGGAAGCCGACATACGCTCTCATACTATCGGTGCAATTATTATTTTTTCACGTTGCAAGTGAACGCACCTTAACTGGAAAGTTTGCTGGCCATAGCAACAGTAGCTCAGGAAGCGGTCGGGATTATTTCTTTCATTTAAGGTGTATTGTATGCTTTGTAATTCTCAGTCTTTGAATACTACATTTTCAAAAATGTTCATGTATACACCGAGAATTCAGTTTGGTCATGGAAATTTGGTTTAAAGTCATGGAAATCCATCGATCAAAATGTGTAAGAACCCTGTTTTAAGCCGGCGGTACTTCAGGGCCGTTGGTACAGTGATGAAAGGTGTGTCATATTGCGTGTGAGCTAGTTATTGGTAAATCGAGTATCACCAGTCAAATATGAAAACCAACGAGAGACTTTTAAGCTTTCCTCTGCCCCTCCCAGGAGGACATAATGGGGCCTCTGTAGTTGATGTTCTCAGGAAGAACATATCCCAGCTTTATCACTCACTTTATCTTTGTACGTGCTGCATAACCACTAAAAAGTGTCTCTGTGAAAGGTCTCTGTCTATCGTAAGGCATGTCAAATGGATGGAAAATCGCGTTTCCCCCATTATGTTCTGGAGCCCAACATGTGTCATCACATGCTCCTGTGAGTTCTCCTCTGTGGTGTTCCAGGTTTGGGCTGATGTTCTGTTTGACTGAGCCTGTGTGTCTCTCTTTGCACCGCCTGAAGACAAGATGACAAATGGTGATATGAGCCCTGAGGAGAAGAGGCAGGAGACGGAGAGACAGAGGCTTCTTGAGGACACCTCCGCGATGGAAAATCAAAGGTAGTTCACCCGACACATGCAACATCTGGCACCAGTATCCACTTTGACCCGTTGAGGAACTGGTCGCACGTTGGAGGGCAAGTTGTGTTTCTTTCATTCATATGCCAATTATGATTTCATACAATCGTCTAAAAGGAAAGGCACGGATATCAAATGAACCTTAATTGATTTGCGGAGGTATCGTCTGCTAAAGCAATAGTTCCAGTTTTAATATATCAAACGCCATACAAGGAAATGACACATGCAGTATAAAAGGGATAAAATACAAGATTAAAGTGGAAAAATTTAGTTTTGAAAAAAGTAACCAGTGTGGAAGGAAAACGTATTTAGAAGTGTTAATTAACACTTTATTAACGCCTTTAATATCTAAAGTGTGTTATATTTAATGGGGTTATACTTATATCCTAAACTAGAGTTAAACAGTGATAAAGTTTAAAACATTAGTTGAATATCTGTCTTTCATAAACAGTTTCAAGAGTTAAAAACATATTAATTGAAGCTGGTCAAACCAAACCAGATCTCAGTGACCTGTCACTGACCGTCAGACCAATAGGAACCAAAGTCAACAAGCTACTACGGCCCGGGGGAGGGGGGATGTTATATCAACGTGTGTTGTGTACTTTATTTTGTAGTTGTAAGTACTGTCAGAGCATCCTCATGAACCGAAGACACAACTCTTTTGTTTGCATATGTATTGCAAATAAAATGTAGTGCAGTGAACATTGCTGAGTCGACTGCCGAAGTGCAGGAGTGAGGTCACGTGGAGACTCATACTTAGTCAGAGAAGATTAAAACACAGATTTTCACTTCAGTGGCTCTTAAATATCTCTTATTGTGGTACTTTTGTAGTGTGACTGTTACTTTCTGTATTCTTGTTGTTCTTAGTTTGTACTCTAGGTTGAAAATGCACTTATTGTAAGTCGCTTTGGATAAAAGCGTCTGCTAAATGACATGTAATGTAAAAGAAGAAGTTAGTTTATTTAGCTTCAAGTTAGTAATAAGAATCCAGTCAAGAAACAATATATTTAAGGATAATACTGTCTTTATTTTGTTCTTATTGTTAGCCAATCCCATATTAGTCTGTCACTCCCTGCCACACGCACATTGCCTCCTACCAAAAACATGTATATTTTGTAAAGACTTTTAAATTAAATGTTTTCAATAAGTCAGTTATTTTCTAAAACTGCGTTGTAGTTTCTGGCAAATGTTATTCAAACTGTTTTTCTTCTGGACTATTTTAGGTTGTGGATTTAGACACATTTGGTGCTCTCGTGAGTCGTAAAGGACACAATGTATGTGGGATGGACTCGAGATAACCACAGCAGCCATGGTTATTGAACATGTCACCCAGTGCGCTTCATTGTGTGGTTTAATATTTTTCAAAACAACCGCTGTGAAGAAGTTGCTACACCAGACTGCTGATTCTCTCTTAACCTATTTCTTCATTTCTTTTGACTGTAGTGCCCCAAAAGCTCAGGAGGAGTCCACTTGAAGGCCCTGCTTGCCGGTAGACGAGAGAAGACGTGTGCTGCTTTGTTCAAACTGGGCGTCTCCTTTTGATGACTGATGGTGATCGCTGGTTTCCAGTTTACCGACTGTTTGTCAGTGTTGCTGCTTCAAGGTTTCAGTACATCAAACCCCTACACCTCCGAGATAAACTGACTACCATATTTTATTTTTTATCTTTGCCGTTTAGACATTCTGTCACACTTGTTGAATTTGAGTAATGACTTAGACCTTTTAGATCTTGATGAGCATGCTCACGGAGATGGGATTAGTACCGCCTGGTTCTCTTTCCATTGGCTTTTCATGGACTCAATCTGCATATGCATATCATATGACTAACAGAATCAATAGTTCAATATTAACTTGCAGTGTATTCAAGTACAGATGTTTAGTCGTAGTTAAACGTGGCATTACCATGTTAAATAGTGGCTCCATTAACATTTTATAAGTTCTCAAACAAAATTTCAGAGTTTGCCAAAGTTTATTTTACCATGTTTAAGTGTCTTGTTGAAAAAGTTTTGTTTTTAACGTAGATGTAAATAAGAGTATTTTTTTTGCCTGTCTGCTGACCTGTTTCTGCGTCCAATAATAAAGTACATATAGTATTCCTTTGTGTCTTTATTTACTATTTTCTCAGTGATTGCACAGGGTTCATGTGGCAATCAAGCATTGCTGTTTTGGTACAGAGCAACTCAAAAGGTCTGAACTCGGGTCTTCCTCCATTGATTAAGCTTGATTTGAGTAGACTGTTTCACCATCAGGGTTATTGTTGTATGGATAACGAGTTACATTTTTTCCCTGAGCTACTAGAAATGGATTTCCTTAAGCTTCGCGAGTTGATTTGGTTTAGTTATTTTACCAAACCTCTATTTGTGCCATTCTCACAGGTTTATAGCGAGTGTAATCAATTGGAAAAGGGCAATGTCTGTATTTTAAAATCAAAATCTGATGACGGTTGCTTGTGAGAATCTTTTATCAAATGATCAAACCAAGCATTAACATGTGACATTTAAACTTTTACTAAATGGAACCAAGAATGTGTTTCAAACTTTAACTTAAATGTGTAAGTAAATGTAAATATGTATGTTAAACACGTTCTCCAGTAAATATTACTGATGAATTCAAAAGCTGCATTAATGTACAAAAACAAGAATATACATTTCCCAAACGTCTCGACATTTTCCTGGGATATAAAACATTGCAGTGTATTACACGGCATAAATAAGTGACCTGATCCAAAGAAAAATAATCAGTTGAATGCGCCGCGGTCCACGTAGGGATAGGCCTGGAAATCTCCAAGCTTCTTGCCTTTGGTGTCGTAGTGCAGCATCCGGAAGCACGCGTCACAGAAGAGACACGGGTCACTGGGAGCAAAGCGGTCGTTGGTGGTCACCCATCTGCAAAGAGAGACGGATGGTAAACTCGTATTCACACTTCCAGAACACCAACGCGCTTAACGCGCCACAGATTTTGACCCACCTTCCGATGTAGAGGTGGCAGACGGCACACTTCTGGGTGACGACCCTGAACTTGTTGGTGAGAAGTGGATACAGCTTCTTGTCCAGGCAGTCGTTGGCGTGGCTTAGTCTGTAACGTGTGTGCAAAGACAAGGTCCGTTTCTTTAGAGCCGGAGATGCAAGAACAGATTACGTCGAATGCAATTTGCATCCTCACTGCTACATGCAGCAAGATCCTCCTCACTAGAGCTTTAAGACCAACTTCATTAACAAAGAAAGCCCACATCAATTACTTAGCGTGGTGGGGACGAGGGCACAGAAGGTGGAAGAGAACTGAGAAATATCTGGTGTCAGTTGGAGGGTTGACTGAGGAGTTTTGTGTTTCTTAGGCTGGCTGTCCAGATAGTGTTTGTCTGTTATATACTGGCAGGCAGCACTCGCTCGAGGTGTCCACGCACACACACACACACACACACACACACACACACACACACACACACACACACACACACACACACACACACACACACACACACACACACACACACACACACACACACACACACACACACACACACACACACACACACACACACACACACACACACACACACACACACACACACACACACACACACACACACACACACGCACACACACACACACACCTCATTGGGATCAAATGCAAAAAGGCTACGAGGACACTTAGCCTCCCTCTGCGTGTAGGGTTCTACTGGCTCGTATACATTGAGTACATCAAGTCTCTTGATTGTTGTTTCCGCGCTCCTCGATTGAACGGGTAGTTGTACTGCTCCGCCATATTGTCGGCCGGCCCGAAGCTCTTAATCTGCTCCAAGGAGCCATGATGGAGGAGGTACGAGAGAGGGATTTTAGGAAGTGTTTTAACGATTGACACGCCCCCTGTTATTTGATTTGATGCTGCAGAGTGAAGACGGATCACAGATTAAGTTATATATTAGATTTGTTTTTTTCATTCACCAACTGGTTAAAATATATGTTCATTGTAGGTCTGAATCTGGTCTAGTCTGGTTCTTGATCTGTGATTCTCAATACCTTTCGTCATGGATGCAATTCAAATCAAAGACTGATGCATAGAGGAAACATCTCCACTCTGACAGTGATAACTGTCAGAGTTATTATTTGTATTATTATTATTAGAAGTAGTTTAACTATTAAATAAACTGAAAACATTATAGGATCATTGTTATAATTCTTTAAGTGGATTTTTATTAGAATGTTTGCTAAAAACTGTTGGGACTTGAAAACCACTCGGTTACACTGATCATGTGTTCAGACACACACTCTGGAAGAAGTCTCTCCTGTTAAAGCTGACTGACAGCTGATCCAGAATTGAACAGCTGATCCAGGCTTGAACAGCTGATCCAGGCTTGATCAGCTGAGAAACGGAAGCAATTAAGAGGCGTGGGAAGCACCCTTTGCCTAGGAGCGGTTCAGCCACGTGGAAAAACTCTTGGTTGAATAGAACAGTTTCAGAGCGCTGTTGGTTCCGCCATCCTGATCTGCATGACGTTAATGCATTAGGCATTCAGTGAATTTTTTAACAAATGGACGTAACTAATTATCTACAGATTAAATATACATTGTAAAATCATTAAAAAAGGAAAAAAAGAATAACAATACTTCTTGAAGATTTTTTAACGATTGATTTAAGACATTTTAGAACCAATTGAGGCATTATTTGCATATTAATGTATTCAATACCTTTTAATTGTGAATAATAAGAGAAAACACACGGCACTGACCTGACGTCTGTGATGATGACGAGATGTTCGCAGTCTCCCTGATGACAGTAGAGGTACGGGAAGCCCACTTTCACTTTCATATCCACAAATCTTGTGTCTTGCATCTTGGCTTGGCTGTAGCGTGGGAAGTTGTGGGCCTTTGCCCATTCAATGATAATCCTGTAGCACAAAGAAGGTACATCACAAGATTACCAAAGACGTGACAGTTTATTAAAGTTAAATGTGGCGTGAATAAATGTGTTTATCTTTTCAGCTGTAATTCTGAGAATACTTCTCGTTGTTTTATTTATATCACATCGTTTCTATATATATATATATATATATATATAAAATATAAGTGAATGAAGCCTGCCTTTTATCAGAGGGTGGTGAAGTTAACATTGTGTCTTTTTTCCACACAAAGGTGATGTTTAATATTTTGCAGGATCCTGAGTCCAGGGGTTTATAAATTAATTAAAAATAATGCATCTATTATTGACATGAATTAATGGCACATGCATTTTTCAAGAGGTTAAAGACAAGAGGACAAAAGAGTAAATTATGCCTACATGTGTGTTAACTTTGCAGCAATGACAATAGCTGAGTTGATCTACATGTCAATACAAATTTGAAGAACGCCTTTATGCATTATATTCAATAAGATTTTAAATTTGGCAGCTGGCGCCAGAGTGTTTGTGTTAACATTTCAACCATCAATTGGAACAAAAGAAGAAGAAAAAAACAGGACAATGAACAATGCTAAAAAATAGATCACCCTATATCTGACACATAGGACCTTTCATTGATCAGGCAAAGAGGAATTGCTGTCAAACACAGGGTCCATAGTGTACAGCTGAGAGATTATGTTATGCAATCATTCAATTTGTCTGGAGTTTAAACTTACGCGCTGATGTCCTGACACTCGGCGTATCGGGTGTCGTTATAGAAAACTCCTTCAAAAAAAAAGAAAGCTGACTTGTAATGATCCTGAAAAATAAAATAAAACATGAATATATCACCTCCAGGTTTTAAGAGTTGATCATGTGTGCAAATATTAATAAAATCAATACCAAAAAATAGATGTTTCATGTAACAAAGGGGTACATAATGATTAGGTTCAGATCGTGCAGGTCATTTCAGATGGACTGTAGATGTGCTCACTTTGCTGATGAACTCTGGCGCCATGTCCGGCGTGTTGCTGAACTCTCCGCACACTTGCAAGTCGCTGACACAGCAGATGGCATCCCTGAGCTCTGCCAAGCTGTGGGAGCCCGTCATCAGCAGAGTTATGTGGGGTCTGGCGTAGCTAAACTACGGGGAAGGAGGGAGTGGAAGGGAAACGTCAATACCATGGAGAATAACATATCAGATTTGAAAGGTTCTTGTTCCCACTAGAGGCAAAAGCTCACTTTGTCATAAGTAGCCGGGTAGTACACATTGATGGTCAGAATTACTTCTCCTTCAGGCACCATGTCGACCACAGCCTCTGGTTCCCTACCGGCAGTTAACCGCTCCTGAGAATCATATGAAGAGTATAATATATTGAGATACAATAAAAGGTTGCTGCCCATGTCAGTGCAGCAGACTACCTATTTTACGCCAATGGACCCACCAGTTCATCAGCGTAGAGGTCGTGCCTATTCTTGTGGACTTTGTTGGAAGCTCTGTGATCTTGTCTCTTTTTTCTTTGTCTGTTAAAAACAAAATCACAGAGCGTTATATGTTGTGTTGTGTTTTTTAACCTTCCGTTGGTTTATTATTATAAATAGTGGCGGTTGAGGGAGAATCATACATCAGTGTTCTCAGAGTTGGGTCAGGAGAAACAACATGCGTGTCCGGCTGCTGGTCCTCTGGGTGGCAACGAAGTGAATCGACACTTGAAAGGAACACATGAAAAAGCTTTTGCAAAACATCGAATGAAGACATTGTAGCTGATTGCTTTAGTGCAATTTCGTGGTGTTTTATAAACACGGAGAGCGATAACCCGTTTCACAAGACACTTTACATGTCTCTAAATGTTCATAGCGAGGGCAAACGTAGACTGCATGTTGTGTGACTACCTGCAGATGGACTTGAGCTCAGCCAGCGTCTCCCCACTGATCCCCATCTCTTTAGCAAAGTTAGCATCACACGTGTCCTCGTCTTCCCGCTGATAGGAGTAGTTGCTCGGCTTCAGTCGGTTCAGCCACTCGGTTCTGAAAGAACCGATATGAAATGCGGTGGTGTTCACGTCAGTGTATTCATATTCTGGGATGTTTTTGTTCGGGTCTGTCGACTGTTTGGGCGCCGCCATTTTTTCCTGAAAGACTCGATATGAGCGTTGAGGATCATGGGTAATGTAGTTTTCACGGCAAGGATCAATGCGGAGGCTTCATAAATATAAACTGCAATTTACAATGTGTACGTTTTCTTTAGCCCTTCTGCTAATTGTACAAAATGTACTTATGTCACAAGAAAGGTGTCATAATAACTACATCCTATTTAATTTTTGGAATATAATGTGAAATATCCTCAATGTTCTGGTTCAAGCTTTTAAGAACTAAATCTAATTCAAATCATTCTATGACGTGGGTCATACAGAAGCTTCATAGACACTACAGAGTGCACTGCAGCCTGTGGAACGACCTCAACCACCAGAAATGAATAGTTAGACAGGGACATCACATGCACACAGATGACGAGAAATGTTAACCAAACTACGTAAAACACCCCTTGTGCAGTCAGAGTAAAGTTAAACCGATATGTACTGGGCATGGGGTCGGTTTAGGAATTCATCCCAGAAGGCATCTGGTAATTTGCGATGGTGACGCATTTCCTCTGCTTTTACTATCTCCCGTTTCTCCCACTGGTGTAAAGTAACTACATTAATTACTGAAGTACATTTATTTATTTTAAGAAGTGTTGACAAACTTTGACTATTTGCATTTACAAGTTACTGTATTATTCTACTTCATCACTTCTTTTGACAGAAATGTTGTTCCTTTATCAGTTGATTTAACTAACAACTGAAATAACTAGTAACTCTTCAGATTAAGATAGTTCACAGGTGTAGTATGAGAAACTAATCAGACAAGCGTGGCTGAGGTCAGGTACAGGGAATGAAACAACAAAGGAGACAGAGGCGACACAGGGCGTTACACACAATGCTGTCATGTGGGGGGCCTTGATACATTGTATGTGTGAAATATAACAAAAGTGAGATTTCCCATAAACTTTTCAAATGGTTTCATTTATTTGAGGTCCAAAGGGGTTATTATCAATTATTTCACACAAAAAGAAAAAAAGACTCCAACATGCTTGTATATTGTTTTTGTGTGCACCATAGTTTTGTTTAGTTTTTATCCAGGAATTAGTGAATAAGAAAATCAGAAAAAATGAATTATTTTCCTTGTAAAAATCATAACGTAGAGGGACTGTCCGGCACATGTGTGGGCTGGCCTTGCAAATTGAGGCCACTCCTGAGTATATAAATATTGCTGTAGCCTACAATATCACTTTATCTTGCAGCAAAGAGGGCTTCTGTCGCAGAGGAAAAGAAAGACACCGACTCATAACCGAACTTCTTCTTATCTGACTTAACTTCCAGCATCAAATGGAGACGAGAACAAACAATTCACTCGAACAGGTATGTTTTAATACAATGTCTGCTTGATGAATAGAGTTGTTATACTTTTACTTATTTATCTAAAGCTGTTTTGGTCTCTGTTTTGATTTTATTATTCAAGATAGGTGGGGAGAAAAGAAGTTGAGTTTTTAAAGTGTTTATTCCAATAATGCATTATGTTTATATCCATAAAGGGAGCATGTTGACTGACATATCACATTGTACTTGTAATACATATAATTATCACAAAATAAATTACATGTTTGGGTTTTGATTAAACGTCTCTCACATAACATTTCACTTAAAAAAACATTCCTCAAATTATTTTAATTTTTTTCAGGTGGACCTTAACAACATCAGTGAGGATTCAATGTAAGTGAAAATGATGCTTTTATTTGATAGGCTTACAGGAATGTGTGCATGTTTTTCAAAGATCGGCACTTAGTAAAACCAATGATCATATATGGGAAATATCATTTATCCTCGCAAATAGGATGCCATTCAATTAAATATATTTGTTGTAATACACAATACGCAACCACTAGAGGTCAATATTTTTCTTAGTGATACTTTATAGTATAATCACTCTTCAAACTGTGCATACATATACTGTATACCCTTGTTTCACACATTGCCAATATGAAGTACATTTTATATACTTTCTCGCAAGACTACAGGTGAAACCTGAAGTTTACCAAAGTGCCACTTGTCTGGGATCCTTGGCTTATGACTTGTTGTCAGATGCATTTCTGTTGGGATGTAGAAGCCTATAAATTCATACATTATTCTTTCATTTAGATCACCTGAAATGGATTTAGAGGCCGCACTGCAGGAATGCTCCACTGCCCTCAACCTTTTTCTGAACAACAGATTTGCTGATGCTTTGGCTCTCTTAAAACCCTGGTTAGTATACACTTAAACAACAATCTCCATCTGAATCTGCATCTTTGTGTACAGCTGTTTCACTCTGCTGGTTGTATGATAACATTTAGTTATATTATTTAAATCTCACACTTAGAATATGCAGTTTGTTTATTGAAATATCTTTGCATTTTTTCCCCTTCAGGAAGACTCGGAGCATGTACCACGCAATGGGCTACAGCAGCATCTTGGTGATGCAGGCAGGCATGACCTTTGACCCAAAGGATATGGATGCTGCCATGGAGTCACTGGCTGAAGGCTTGCAGACGTGCCAAAAGTGCGGTTATGATTTAAGTTCCCACTTTCATATAATAATTTATTGATAACCTTGCCTTAAAAGCATTGAGACACCGTCCTGATGACATTTTCTTTATTGATTTGTCCCCATACTGTGTATTCCTTAACTTAGATTTCGTAAGAAATCTGGAATAGTGGAGACTTTAACCATCATGTGGACGAGGCAACCAGCTGACAACCTGACAGAAGGTAAGCTTGCTGACTACATGGCTCTATGGTAAGGAGGTGAAATGTGCCATAAGCATTTTTCTGGTGGAATTAGAAATAAAGAAAATGTAATTGTATAAAGAAGGTGAACAGGGGGTTTGAGAGACACTTATTATTGTTTATACAAAATGTGCTCAGATACCTGAAAAAGCTTTCGACTGCATGAGCTAGGAATATTTTACCTTCCTTTGATTGTTTTGTTTCCTTATTTACAATTAATTTCCTGCTGAAACATTTTTATTTTTGTGTTTTATTTGATGTATTCTTACTTTTTAAGGTTGTATTTCTTGTTAAACTGTAAAAATATACTAAATGTATATTGTGTAAAATGTTAACAAGTCTGAAAAGTTGTTTTCATCCATCATCTGATGTTTGCTTCTTGTTAACAGAGGAGATGCATGCAGAGCTGTGCTATGCGGAAATTCTGCTGCAGAAAGCAGCTCTGACATTCCTGGATGAGACCATAATCGGCTTCATCAAAGGAGGGATGAGAATCCGAAACAGTTATCAGATATTCAAGTAAGAAGCTTGAATCTGGGTGTTTTCTTGGGGCCATGATGCCATAACCAGACGTTGAGATAAGGAAAATAATATACGTGATCATATTTGAGTATATTTTACAATGATATATTGTCTCCCAAATCAGGGATTGCCAGGCCTTGGTCAATGTCACAAAAGACACTAAGAATCAGAAGAGCACGTACAAACATTTTACGGGCGGTGTCAACATGGGCATTGGATCATTCAATCTGGTGAGTCATACAGTAGAACAGTTTTTTTTTTTGCTACATCTTTTTTGTTCCGTTGTCTTTGTAAACGAACAAACAAAGTATTGTTGTATATAACATTAACCTTTATTCTTTTTTTTTTTTAGATGTTATCTCTGCTCCCATCCAGAGTCATTAGACTGATGGAGTTTTTGGGCTTCTCAGGAGACCAGGTTGGTGCCCTCAGTCCTTTTTTAAATCTATATTTATTTTATATTTCTCCAGTAAAAAACACAGTTAGCTTTTGTATGGTTAGGATTTTTATTTTTGTACATGAAATCGAATAATCTTTTGCCAATTTTCTCACAGCAATTGGGTTTGTCGGAGTTGAGGGAGGGAGCAGCCGGAGACAGCCTTCGCTCCATCCTCAGCACCTTGACGCTGCTGATGTTTCATCTCTACCTTACTGTTATTCTGGGTAATTGTATTCCGGGTACTAGCATCATTCCTTCATTGTGTTATGATTTGTTATGGGCAGAAAATTCTTACTCCTCTCATGTTGTTTCCCCAGGTACTGGTGAAACAGACCTTACTGAGGCTGAAGCTCTGCTGGAACCCTACATCAAAAAGTTCCCCAATGTGAGCAGGCATTATCGCTGATTCTGTCTCATGGCAGATGTCCCTTCTTTCATTCAGAGAAATGGCATCATTTTAATTTTGTTTATCTTCGTGATGTCCACAGGGAGCTCTAATTGTCTTCTACACTGCAAGAATTGCTTTGCTCAAAGGAAACTTCACTTTTGTGAGTAATAGTAATAACTGGTCTAAAAAGTTTCTTCTTCTTAAACGAAATGTAGCTTTTGTATGTTGATGAAAACTGAATGTCTCTGGGGTTTTCTGCAGGCCCAAGAAAAGTTCCTAGCTTGTATTGCAGCACAGGAAGAGTGGCGTCAGATTCACCACCTGTGCTACTGGGAGCTGATGTGGGCTTACTCATTCGAACAAAAGTGGAAGGAGGCGTATCGATACGCTGACCTGCTCTGCAAAGAGAGCAAGTGGTCCCAGGTAACGGAAAAACAACCTTTTTTCAATTGGCCCCGGTGCAGAAATGCTCAAGTATTGACATTGTTTTTATCGTCTCTTGCAGGCCACCTATACATTCCAGAAAGCTGCCATCTTGAGCATGCTACCAGAGAAGGAAGTGACTGAAATGGGAGAAAATGTGGGAGAGATATTCAGGTTTGTGATAGAGACAACCATCATCTGTTGTGAGTTCTGTAATAATCGCATTTTCGTACGTGTGAAACATGGTTTTGGTGTTTTATTTGTTTGTAGGCAGGTGGAGGGTCTCAGAATGAGGATTGCTGGGAAGTCCATCCCAACGGAGAAGTTTGCAGCAAGCAAGGCACAGCGCTACTCTTCTTCTACCCCTGTGAAACTCGTCGTGCCTGCTCTGGTGAGGACGCATGTGCACTCCTACTTTCAATGACTCCACACTGAAACAGACTACTGGCTTGACAACACATCTTTTCCTACAGGAAATGATGTACGTGTGGAATGGTTTCACAGTGGTTGGCAAAAGACCAGAGTTGACTAAAAACATCTTGACCACCTTGGAGAAAGCAGAGGAGCAGCTCAGTGACGATCCAAGTGAGAGGAACAGCTGAACTTTAAAGCGCATTAACTAGTAGATTTCAACGTGACACTAAAGGCATTTTATCTAATGTTTAGATCCATCAGTGTATCACCTGGATGACCAGTGTGTTGTTCAGCTGCTGAAGGGCCTGTGTCTAAGACAGCTGGGGCATCTGGTCCAAGCTGAGCTCTGCTTCAATCATGTCATTTCCAGGTGAGGCAACACACTCTCATGAAATATAGGTCATAAAATAAATTGAAACATCTCCACAAATCACACACACATTTTCTTCACACTGGCCAATTATGTTATGTTTTGTCTTTTAATGGCACTTGTTGATTCTCATTAGCTTCACATTCAACAGACTAATGTATTCATTTTTTGTCCATTTTAATTCATGAAAGGAGTTCTATGACCCTTCCATCACTGTCCTCCGGCTATAGTTTTCATCTAAACAGACTCCATAAAAATGTTTAAATAAATACTAAAATTGTAACCTCCTGTCAGGATATATTTTAGTCATATGATTAGAATTGCATTTACTTTATTTTGTATTCATCCATATACTCCTCATCCTGAAGAACATGTGGTGTTAAGACTTCACAACTGAAATGTGGCCTTTTAATTTCTTTGACTACTATAAGATAGACCCACTGAACTAACTTTGATTCATATTTTTTTTGGACAGTGAAAATGATATCAAGCACTACAACTACCTGGTGCCATTTACCATGTATGAGCTGGGCCTGTTGCACAAGCAGAAAGGTGACATCAACACAGCCATCAAAACGATGGAAAATATCAAGTAAGTGTTTTTAACTCATCCACAGTCTTAGGTTAAAGTTAATAACTCAAGTTACAGTTAGTAACCCAGGACACATGAAATATGTCTGCCAAATAAAGTGAAATGATATTCTGCCATAATCTACAAAAAGTGAATAAGTGTTTTTTTGTAGGACGAACTACAAAGACTACAACATGGAATCAAGGCTCCACTTCCGCATCCACGCAGCACTCAACACCATGGGCTCTTTTTCCGCCAAACTTCCCCCTTCACGCACGCCAGCTTAAGAGTCCAGGGCAGGAAGCTTAACGAAAAATAGATGCAAGAAAACCCAACTCAAAGTCACACCCTACGTGCTGCTCTCAGCTCTTTGTATTTAACTCCTCTAGATGGGTATCTCACTGTCCACTCCTTTTTATATTGGTACTGTGTACATCCAAACTCACAGTTACAACCAAGTTTTAACTTTATATTTCTTTGAATTTAATCTCAAGCTTAAACATCGGGAGACTCTGCTGGTAGCTTGAAGAAATAGCCCTACAGCTTGTCAGATTCACTGTATGTTCTGGTAACATGAATAAGTCCCCTTTTGATAAAGTTATCTAAAAAGTAGCTAATGAATTAAATGATGTCCTATATTTAATGCTGGCACAAAATGTAAGGTACATACCAAATGTTGATACATTTGATCACTGATTAAATACATCATGAAATCCAGAATCATTTGTGTGTTTATGCCTTTGTAAAAGAAGAAATGTGCTGGTAACTATCTTGTTTTTACGGAAACTGCATTTGAGGTTAAATGTGGAGAGCTATCTAATATTTTCCATAGTATCCAGGGAAATTGTATCTTTCTGATCACCTCCGATGAATTTTGAGTAATGGTCGACATCTTTGGTGATAACAATATGATTTGCATCCAGTTTCCATCATTGTATCGCCTTCCTAGTGAGAATATGCAACCTTGTATCACAAAAAGTACATTCCCCCAGAACTAAAACGTAATTTGCAGTTACGTTTGACTGAAACGTATTTCTCTCCAGATTACGTTTGTATTTGACGTATTACAAATACGTCTCTAATCAACATATCTTTGACGTTTGTTGTCTCTTTTCTACAATGCTCTTATGAATTGGAAAAATTGTCCTCTAGTCTTATTTATTATTATTTTATATGTAAAGCAGGTTTAACAATACAAAAACATGGCTCTTATAGGAGGATAGCAAGCCATATTCACTTGCTGTAGCGCTAGATAACATTTTGCAGGATAAGCACCGTGTGATGTAAAAAAAATGGTGGCCTCCACTCAGTAGTAGCAGTAGTTGTAGTATTAGTAGTAACATATCTCCAAGGAATTTGTGTGTGTGTCTGTGTGTCAAACTGCAGTAATTAACTCATATCAATCACCTGTGCCTGCCAACATCAAAGGTTGCCATAGTGATAATTTCAACGAGACTACAGTTCCATATGCTAAACATGGATTTAAAGCTGAGGAACACCTGTCGAACTATTTCAAAACGCAGATAACCGTAGCTCCTATTGCTTCAATATCAGAGGAAGAACATCTTGACTTCCCTATTTTGGAAAAGATACATTCCTATTACTACAGCTATTAGTATATTTACTACTACTAATACTACTGCTGCTGCTACTTGTTCTACTATCATTGCTAATTGGCACTGTTTCTTCTGCTACACCATTGATACTTCTACTAATGACTAAAACGTATGCTGCTGAAAGTTAAAACCCCTTCTTTGACTATGACAACAACTTGTATTGCAACACAGGTTGCAAGACAGGTTCTCCTGCATTGCATTTCAGCTCTTAGATTTGATAGATAATGCAGTTCCAACCCTGTCACTTTTCAAATTCAACGACCAGGGTTTTTAGCCGTGCAATCCTTGGCTTTTGGGTTTTAACATTTTCTGTATTTACAGCTTTTTTTAATTCTTTCAAAACTTTCAGCTTTCAGCATTTCCTATTAGCATTTTCAGCAGCAAATGCATTTTCTAGTTGTAATTTGTCGGTTTGTCCACAGGGTGGAGTCATACAAAGTCACATTATGGGTATATATCACCTTCCCAAGGGCATAGGTTTGGTCTCAGCCGCCACCACCATATAAAAAACATAGTTGATATTTTGTTGGACAGGCAAACTTTATTACAATCTATTAACATTTGTGTAACTTGGAACTGATTCAAACATAATAACAGTAATATGTATGTATGTATGTATGTATGTATTTGTGTATATATATATATATATATATATATATATATATATATATATATATATATATGTGTGTGTGTGTGTGTGTGTGTAGTTAAAAAGAAATGAGAACATTTTAAATAAATCTATCATTATTTTAATTAGATAGTGCCTGCCTCCTGCTTTGTTTTATCCATTGCACTTAGTAGTTGGATGTAGTTGGGGAAATGTATTTTTCTTCTGAGCAACGAACATAGTAATAATCCGAATAAGTTTACAAATATATTGTGGGAAATAACAGGCAATTCAAATTAACAAATTATCGGTGGGGACAATTGTCTCTTTCCCAAACTTTGCTTCTGACTTATGCAAACCATTTCCCTCATTGTCTTCTGTGATCGCTCGAGATTTCCCAAGATAACGTCCGACGTAACTGTACAGCCGTTCACCACTGGACTGTGGCTGTCAGTGCGGGGGACCACGTGGTTAGAGAGATGATCAGCTGACTTTCTGTCGGGGTAGGAGGAGGAGGAGGAAGAGGGGATGAAGATGGAAGGGAACAGGGACGAAGCTGAAAAATGTATAAATATAGCAACGAAAGCCCTCAATGCTGGAGATAAAGAGAAAGCGTCCAAGTATCTAATCAAAGCAGAGAAGCTGTACCCAACGGACCGAGCCAAAGGTAGGGCCGCTGGTCTCTGACCGGCCAATGCTAACCTACAACTAGCGACACAAGGGTTAGCTAGCACAACTGACGTTTGTTAACATCACTCACGCCTCTAGCTCAAAGCAGTGATGGCATCACCCGTCGTCTAGTTGTCCACTGGGCACGTATTGCATGATTGGTTAAAGTCAGTCGAGAATACCCTATATTTAAGACAATAAAGTAACAAATATCCGAGTTCGGGTTAGTTAGTTAGCTAGCTAATTTATGGGCCTAGCTTCGTGTTAGCTAAACTAGCCTTCGCTCCAGCGGATCGCGAATTTGGATTATATGAGGCAGCGTAAAGTGAATACGTGTTTGCGTGTCACGATCCTTCTCGCAGCTATCGGCAAGGCACCGCGGAGCAAAGACACAAGGCAGCGAATCGTGTGGCATCAATCCACCATCACCGATTCAGTGGCTAACGTCCATGCTAGCTGTCATTCATTGCAACATATCGAAGACCAGCTAACTTAAGTTAGCCGACTTCAGGAACATTTGCGTGAGCTCTCGTTTCACGTTCACGTCAAGTCATAGACGTTAACCACGTTATTACTGCGGGCTGCATACAGGCCGTACCCTCGTATGGGTTTGGATGAGGGCAGACGAGCAAGTGGAGCCCAGAGAGGGACGTAGTCATAGCTACGACTTCATGCTGACCAGCCGACTGCCAATCCTTTAATTGAATGATTGACCCGGCAGTGTAGGCTAATCCACACCTGTCTGCGAGCCGACCGTAAACAGGTGTTAGGCTCGGTCAAGACGGGACTGATTAAAGTGTGTTGAATTGTAATGGTATTTCCAAAAGGCTCTTTTATACACGTTGTTTTGAGTGAAAGTATAACAGGGTAGCTACACTTTGACATTGATGACCAGGAGCTCTTTAGTAGTTTAAATTATAACGTCGCAGTTCAAAGTAAAGTTAATGTCTTTGTTTGCACCATGATACGCCTGCACCCTCAATTATAAGCAGTAACACTTCTCAAGCTCACACATGAAGCTAAGAACTGATGAGTAGCTTTTCCAAAGCAGTGGCTTAACAAAAAATACTTTACAGCAACCACGTGGACACCAATTATCTGTTAATATAAGTTAATTCCACTCATTGGTTTTTAGTTATTTCAGCAAGATGTTAAGGAATGTCCCACATGTCAGGATGTGCAAAAGAGATTGTGTAAAGACCAGGCTTTAGACACATAGCCAAAGATGATGGATGTTCATGTTCAAGTGTTATATATATATTATTTATGAAACATATATGTATATTTAGTTGCATATTGAAAGGAGCAGAGGAGTAAAGAGGTTCCCTAGCGTTTAGCATTGGCAAGATTAGAGGTCATAATCCTGATTATTCCTAATAATTCCTAATGTTGCAATCCAGGGCATCCCACATAAAGGGTTGACAGACCAAAGCAGACCAAGACGACACCTTTACACCAGTGTTCCTCATGTGATGGGTTATACCTGTATCAAAGTTATGATCGTATGTGTCCTGCTCTCTTTGAGTTATCTGGCACCAGTAGGCTGGTTACCAACGGGCTCGATAGACCCAGCATTTTGCAGTCGGCTGTAAATGTGTTCACATTAACGAGGATCGGTTGTAACAATCTGTCAATATAATAGCATGTTACAATATGGCAACGTAAGGAGTGTATTATGTTAAATTAATAAATTAAACCACAGATTAGTATATTAAACTATTGATCGGTGGAGGCAAATAAGGTTGTTGCCGTTGCAAATGAATACGATTCAGCCTGACAAAAGCATGCTGAATAATATGCAAAGAAATACAGTGCATATGACTTTCTTTGTCAGCATGTTAATGAATGAAATATACTGAATGAAATATACTTTATTAATCCCCAAGGGGAAATTTGGTAGAGTAGTTAAGTAGTCTTCAGCATGTTAAGTAGTCTAGAGTACTATGGGAACGGGATTATGGCAGTGTGCTTGTTGTGTTACACATGGCTGCATAATGATTGAATGAATAATGCATTAATATATATTAGAACAGGTAAATGCGTTTTAGAGAGATGGATGATTAGACTGTCCTACTGTTGCGGTACCGTCTTTAAGCTTGTGTTTTTCTATCATTGACTATTTTCATGGATGGCAAACTTGACCCATAAGTGCCTTTCACTCAGGATGAGCTTTGCGCTGCAGTCAGCGCTCACGCTTTGCTCAATGCAGCAGAAGCCGCTGTGGAGCTGTGCAAGCCATTGGCAATAATGGATTCCAGTTTGCAGTGGTGCTGTTGTCGCATTCTGTGAGTCCATTGAAAGGTCCTTCCTTTGAATTGAAGTCATTTAGAGTATACGGGTTACTCTCAACCTGGTCCTGTCAAAGAATTATAATGTAGTAAATATGTACCAGTATTTGTATTTATCATTGACAACTTTGTTATCTTCAGGTGCAGGTGGTTGTTGGGAACATGCATGTTTATTTCCCTTTGATGTGGGCATCTCTCCTGGACTTTGCAGCTCAGGCCGCTGTGGGGAGCTGCTGCCTTAACGCTGGAATGTCAGCTTTCATCCAAACCTGTCTGGCATTGTCCGGTTATGTCGCAACACATGCTGATAATGCATCATGTCCCCACAACACATCGCATAGAAACTAGATTACATCAAATGTGTCGTGAGTAAAACATGAATCACTGGTTTGCAAAACGTTCCTTTAGCTTCAGTTGCTGCAGGATGTAAAAGCTGGCCTTTTTTCTCACTGCACCCCAATAGGTGCCTGGAACTGTTCCACCATGTGAAGTGTTAGTATGACTCTTCCTCTCAGTTTTGATGGAAATGCAAATCACATCTTCTCCGTCCGTGTACAAACAAGCATCGTATCCAGTGATTAAAACCAGGGCCTCCTTGTAATGTACAAAATCTGGTGGGCAGTTTTTACTTACTGAAGTGAGGCCTTTTCCTTTTATTGCCTACTCTTGAAAGTAAGAACTATTAAAAGGCCTGATTGGGCATTGTTCCAACTAGAACTTGTTGGGCAAAAGTGTTTTAAACAACATTGCATCCTGACAATGTGCCTTAGGGACATCTTTTTAACTAGATCAGCTACTTGACATTCTTAACTGTAGGTTTCTGTTGTGTCTGGGTGAAGCTGTGCACTAAATAATGTCATATAATGTACAGCTTAGTATTGAATCTTGACGCCACATCTGAAATACTTGGATACTCATAAGAAACGGAAGGTCATAATTTGTCATTTCTTAACCCCACGCCGCTTCTTCTCCTTTAGCTTTGTTGGACGCATTGACAAAGAATGGGAGCTCAGCGGGTAACGGTGCATACCGTAGGAGACAAGCAGAAAACACCGGTGCACAGCCAGGAGGGGAAGGCCAGGAGTCTGGAGGAGGCGACTCTACGAAAGGCTTCAACAAAGATCAGGTGGAAGGCGTGCAAAGGTGAGAACTGAAGGATTCCCTGGGTATTCCCTTTCAAGCTGTATTTGTACACACATTGGTACTCTAATCCATCCTACTGCATCCTACTGCCTTTCATCTGCAGCTGCAGGAGGCAACTAGTCTCTATTATTATGAACACAGCTAATTGTCATGGGAACTTCATCCGCTGGGTGTCTCGTACATGAGGGGATAAAGAAAAGAAAAGAAATCTAAAGAAAAGGCTAGAATCTTGGACCACGAGATGGGTTTATGGCCTCAATCATATCCTAGAAAGTTGCAAAAAGCAACTTGAGTGCATTTAAAGGATAGTCATTGTGTAATCCTCTGTGTATTGCACTTTGACTGCAATCATTCTATTCCCTCGTGTTTTTATATAAAATCCTTTGGGGAAACTTCAGTGAGTTATAAATTGCATCATATCTTCTCAGAGAAATAACACCAGTTTATATAAAGAATGTCTCCCGTATGACCTTGTTAGTAATCTTACACCAGTCATGATTCAATGACGGGTAGAGTGGACGATAACTTAATATTATTCACTTAATCAATGTTAATTGATCATATCATTAGTGTTTATTAAATTTCTGTTTTCAGTTTTTACAGCTAATTGTAATCATAAACTAACAAAATAATATATTGTATTTATGTATTGCTTGACATTCGAAGAGTGGCCTATTCAACTATAGGCCAGTGTGTATGGCGATATATTCTGAAAAATAAAGTATACATGGTTGACATTCACATGGTGACAGGAAAAACTGGGAACTAAAGTGACGCTTGAGGACGGAACCGTTTCTTCATCTGTCTTTCTGTTGGAGCCGTCCAAAAGATCCACTGGATGGTTTTCAGCTGCTCCACTTTCTGTCCCTTTCTTTCAGAATCAAGCGGTGTAAGGACTACTATGAAGTGCTGGGGCTCACTAAAGAAGTCAATGAGGATGATCTAAAGAAAGCCTACAGGAAACTCGCGCTCAAATTCCATCCGGACAAAAATCGCGCACCTGGAGCAACAGAGGCCTTTAAAAGTAAATAATTGATATTTGCTGATCTATTTCAAATGTAGCTTGCATGTGATATAAAATGCCGCATATCTATGCATTTCATTTCTATGTAAGTGTGTGTGTGTATATACAGTGCTGAGTCTTAACCTGCGGCGACAACGCCGTGACCTAAAACTTTGTGTCATGTATTTTGTTGTCGTCACATCTAAAACGGATACTCTACTTAAAACATGATTCAAATTTTAGTTGTTATTTGGCAATGTAAGGGCACCGTTGACACATGATTTCTTCCCCTCCTTGATACATGAATTGGGTCTTCCTCCAGAGATTGGTAATGCGTATGCAGTGCTGAGCAACCCAGACAAAAGACGGCAGTATGACCTGACCGGAGGAGAGGAGCCGAGCAGCCCGGGTCACTCGCATGGAGGGGGGGGCGGAGGAGGCTTTGACTTCCACAGGGGCTTCGAGGCCGACATCACTCCTGAAGACCTCTTCAACATGTTCTTTGGAGGTGGCTTCCCTTCCTGTAAGTGAGACAATACAATTATTGGTGTCTAAGTGAGGAGTATAACCATGTTATTGTGGTGTGTTGGAGACTTTTCTCTTCTGCACCTTGTATTACCGTTTGTGCTTTTCTTATGTAGCGAAATGGGACTTCAACCGCATTTTGTTGTGCGAGCCTGTTGCACGATAACAATAATTGAAACCTTGAACCTCAGCATGAACATATGGTTGTGAATACTGAAATCGTTGTGCATAGGTGTAATTCGTGACATGGTCCGTCAATATTCTTTGTGTCTGACCTCAGTCATAATATTTGTACCTACAGCAGCTGCACACACCTTCACCAACAGCAGAACAAGCCATAGCAATCAGACGGACAACCGACAAGAGAGAACCGAAGAAAGGGGAGATGTATGTACATGGGTTGAGATGGTGTCTCTTGTCTAAAAACATATTTTTTTACATTATAATTTGAAATGATGTGCACAGAAATGACATGCGTTTCCAGTACACTATCTTGTGTGTGTGTGTTGTGTAAAATGAAGTACTCATTGAACAATGTTTTTCTCCAGGGTGGTTTCTCAATGTTTATCCAGCTGATGCCCATCGTGGTCCTGATTTTAGTGTCAATACTGAGCCAGATGATGGTTTCCCCTCCACCCTACAGCCTCTACTCTCGACCGTACGTACACACTCACAAACATTTCCATTTCTTCTTTGCTGAGGCCGCTAATAACAACTGTGGGTCACATTCACTGTACATCAATAGAACATGTAATGTCATAACATTGGCAACTAGAAAGTATCCACCTTCATGCCTTTTTAACATGAACTATGGAAAGTTGACACAAGCCACTCATCCTGGTGTCACCTGATCCGTATAAAGCATCTTCAGGATGCAACATATGTGGGGAATAAATAAATGCATTTCTCGGTTTTCACAACTACTTGTATTTCCTCCATCTCCTCCAGGTCCACGGGTCAGACCATAAAACGGCAGACAGAAAACCTGCATGTCGACTTCTATGTCGCTAGAGATTTCAAGTTGGAGTTTAAGGGCTCTGCTCTGCATCAGATTGAGAAAAGTGTGGAGGACGATTATGTGTCCAATGTCAGAAATAACTGTTGGAAGGAGAGACAGACAAGTTAGTAATCATGTTTTATAATACATCTACAGAACTATCTTTGTGCATTCAATAGTAGTTTCTGCGTTGCACTTTTTTGTTTACTGTACTACTATTTGTATCACTAACATTTTGTTCTGCTCGTCTCATCCAGAAACGGACCTGCTGTATGCTGCTAAGGTATACCGGGACGACCGGATGCGCAAGAAGGCAGAACTTATGACCATGGACAACTGCAGGGAGCTGGACAGACTAAATAAGCTATTCAGAGGAGGATGAGTTGGATGCTTTTAGATTGTGTAAATGTAAATTAATAGATGTGTATGTTCATGTTTTTTTAAGAAAGAGTCTTTACACTAGAAGCAAAAACTTACTGAAATTATTTAGCTCTAATGTCGAAGTTTAAAATGTCCCTCTCCTCATAACCTCCCCTTAGCCACCTCCCTCTCTCCAGCCTGACCCCAGGAACCGCCTTGTTAGCAATCTACACTCGCTGTAGAAAGCCCCAGACCAGTTTTTTTCTTTTTCACTGTTTTTCTCGTATTTTTCTGGAAACAAGATGGACAAGGACACTTGATTGTAAAGGCATGTGCTTTGAGTCGTGAGAACCCAAACAAATCACGGTTTAAGATCAACAAACAGCTTTTGGCATCATCTGCTTGACATAAATATAATCTGAGATGTTTTAGGTTTGTTTGGAGGTGCTGTCCTCCAGTCAAATTCATTTTGTGAAAAACACATGAAGAGAAGAAAAGAAAGCAGTGCTACTTCTATCTTCCCATTCGCCCCCGAGTGTGGACGTAGGTGAATGGATCACGAAGAGATACCTGTGATTTTGATACTAGAGAATATTTGATGTCGTCATCTTCAAAATGTGAAGTTGGTTTGGACTGAACTTGGACGGACGGACATCGAAACTGTTATTCATAAATGGTTGTACATTTTCATTTTTGAATGTTTGAAATTTATGCAGTAATTTAAGAAACTATAGAAGAAACTGATTTTCTTCAATGCTCGCCTAATCATTTAAATAAAGTAAAATTATTACCATTGACTGGATGTACGTGTGTGTCTGATTCAAATGGTCAAGCACCAGCCCTTTTGCCCTGGATGAGAAAGGTGCCTTTTTTGCTGGAGACACATTTTTTTCTTCATTATCAGTATTTTAAGAATAAAAGTTACTCTCTCTGTCATCAAGTCCCCCCAAATGTGTATGGATATCTGTCGGGACCCTCCCTCCTCCACTTAAAACGCAGTAAACGCAAGAAAAAACAACACTTGTAATAACTATACTTACTAATTGAGAATGAGGTCATGCCGGGAAATATCAGACTTGAAAACGTTATAATGCCTCAGTCTGATATTTCCCGGCATGACCTCACTTTGATTTAGTAAGTAGTTATTACAAGTGTTTTTTCTTGCGTTTACTCTTTTCATCCGAGCGGTTGAGGTTAGTAAGTCATTTACTATATGGCATTTTTACACTCCTATTTTGTAAATAAAAACAAATTGTAATATGCAACTTCTCACGACACAATGTGTTTCAGGTGTTTCCTAGCAACCAATTACTTAACTTTAAGTTACAGTGATCAATAGAAAAATCATTTTGCCGATGGGTGCCCTTTTTGGGGGGTGTGAACACCTGCCCCCCAAAATGTCTACATGTGCCTACACGTGCACATATATCTCATGTATTAGAGAGGGTACATTTTAATACTTTGATGAAGCCTAATACTTACATGTTTATAGTCTTGTGAAAGACCTACACAAGAGAAAAGTATTAGATATGTAGTAGAAGTATTTGACCAGCCCAATACAAACCTATAAAATACAGTGGAATTCACATCAATTAAATAGTAAGCTAGAGAAAACTCTAAACAAACAAAATATCAAAAAGAAATCAAGAGATATGGGCTAATTTGAAAGTGCATTATAACACAATGATTTTGATGAATCTACAGAACTTAACTGAAAAATGCTCATCTTTATTTATTTGACATATTTGAAGACTTATTTTCTTTTTGACTTCTGTCAAGTGAGTGGTGCAGTGGAACGAACAACATTGTAAAACTAATTGAACATGTAGCTACTTCAAACTGAATAAACAAATGTTACTGTTCTGATTTAAATACAGATAAAATATATTTAAAATGCAATCAATACCACTGAAATCGCCGTTTTAAAATATTAGACACGTGTTTCTCTTTAACTGACGTGGCGACTTGTGACGTCATCTTCATTGGTTTATCAGTAGTCACGTGACAGCGTCCATCCCGGAAACAACATCCACAACTTCGGCAGGTGGGCTCTAACCCGCCAGGTGCCTGTAAGAAAACAACCAGAAATTCAACTTGAGATGTTATCAAGACAACGTTTCGAGGAATAAACCAGCCTTAATCCATTTTTTTCCGGGAAACGCTGTTTTTTGGCTCAGGCGTAACGCGGACGATGCACCACCACAGCCACATTTGTGTTGTTCTGTTGAGTTTGTACTACGGGGGATGTCTCCCAGGTGTGTCCGCGTGCAAACAAGAGCCAGAGACTCCCGACTGGAGGATGACTCTGAAAACAATCCGTAACGGAATACACAAGATCGACACGTACCTGAACGCAGCACTGGACTTGTTTGGTGGCGATGACGGCTTGTGTCATTATAAGTGTAGTGATGGTAAGCCCGATTTCATCTTTACTCATTATAGTGAACACATAATCTGTCAAATACGCAAGAGACTAAATACACTATTAGTAGCTGTGTTTCATTTAGGATTAACAGGACTGTGTTACATGCTGGCAAACTGAGCTACCCACCAAGGATATTATTCAAACCTGAGCTATTCCCTGTTTTGTCAAGTCAATGTGAAATAACTATGAATACACAATTAATGTTGAGTTTGTGTAAAACTTGGGAGCCAGAAGATACACATTATCGCCCCTTTGGCTGCTCTAACTGTTAGCCATGTTGGTGTACTGGTGTTATCTGTGACTGCAAGATAAGTGACAGAACAAGAGACATCTTCACCTTTGCCCCTCTCACAGGTTACAAGCCGGCACCTCGTCCCGGATACAAGAACCCACCACCTAATGGATGTGGCTCCCCCCTGTTTGGCTTTCAGGTAGTCTGACAGAGTTCAGGGGGTTTCTTCCAGGTTTTGGACAAGCACACTTGGTTACCTAATTGTTCCTGATGGGAAAAGCAACTAAAACTGCATTATTCTTATACATTGTAGCTTTATAATTGTGTCAATGTTTTTCTATATCTCATCCAATCAGACCGATGTCATAAATAAACAAGAAACTGCAGTAGAATATATCTTTAAACAATCTTTTAATAACCATTCAGGGGTTATTCAGGGGTTATTGTCAAAAATGTCCCTTTTGTGTACTTATGCGCTAACATTTTAAAAACAGAAATTGATTTGTTATTGTTCTCAAACATCCAGTATCTGTCAGCCTTAAAGATACTAAATGGTAAACAAATAACATTTCACCTATTTGAGCAATGATGGTGTTATGTTTAATTTATAGTATAAGTTGGAATTGTGCTGAAACTTTATTGTTCAGGTCACTGAACCATGATCACATCTTTTAAATTGAGGGAAATGCACATCTGCTACTGGCGAGAGCAACTCTACATTATAAAGAGAGACAAAATGTGTTTTTTTGCAGTTTGACATTGGAATCCCATCCATGACCAAATGTTGTAACCTGCACGACCGCTGCTATGACACCTGCGGCCGCGAGAAGCACGACTGCGATGAGAAGTTCCACGACTGTCTTGAGACCATCTGCAGGAACGTGCAAAGAACTCTGGGATTGGCCCAGAGTGTCCAAGGTAAGAGGCTGAGCCAGTGCACTCTTCTCATTTTTAGATAGTGTGTGTGTGTGTGTGTGTGTGTGTGTGTGTGTGTGTGTGTGTGTGTGTGTGTGTGTGTGTGTGTGTGTGTGTGTGTGTGTGTGTGTGTGTGTGTGTGTGTGTGTGTGTGTGTGTGTGTGTGTGTGTGTGTGTGTGTGTGTGTGTGTGTGTGTGTGTGTGTGTGTGTGTGTGTGTGTGTGTGTGTGTGTGTGTGTGTGTGTGTGTGTGTGTGTGTGTGTGTGTGTGTGTGTGTGTGTGTGTGTGTGTGTGTGTAAACAAGATTTAAATACTGTATGTTTACAATTGTTATACAATATAATCTGACGTAGGACACAAGTATTTTACCCAAAAAGTGGTGGACTACAGAAAAATCTTTTGCAGACAATGTTGGGAAGAAGCTATGCTTCAATGTTAGACAATAGTGAGATTATCTCATGAAATCAGCAAATTAATTTCTGCTATAGCACAAAATGTCCAGCAGAGGGTAAAAGAGTTCATTTTTAATCACACTGTAAATCTTGACTCATAACTACAACATCACAAATCAAAATGAGTATATTTATATTGGTCTAAGCTTGACACCGGTTTTGAAAATGTCTCAAATTCTATATTTTAGGATTAAGATTAAAGTCTTAATCAAACCTGTCTTGCTCTCTTTGCGGATGTTAATGCAAATAGGTTATTGCTGCGCGGCATTTTCATGTATTTATTTTTTAACAATAACATCTGTATTTAATTAGTAATGTATGTTGTGTAGACTCTAAATGTGTCTGACTCACCTGCAGTGAGCTGTTAGCAGCTACCTGCTATTAAACCAGTTTCCTGTTGTGCATCAGCTCACGTTCCTCTTCTGTTTTTTCTATCGTTTGCAGCGTGTGAGTCAGCAGTGACTCTGCTGTTTGATGCCGTCATGCACATGGGATGTAAGCCGTACCTGGACAGCCAGAGAGACGCTTGTGTGTGTCAGTATGAACTGAAGAAGGAGCTGTGACGTCGCTATAGCATCAAGACTGGAAGGGACGGAGTCAACGCACAACACCGACAGAAGGATGCCAGCAATAAAGTTTTCTTTCAGATCTGCTCAGGGATAGAGCGTCTTCGGCTTGCACTGACTTGTCAACCCCCTCTTTATTAGAGTTTAGAAATGTAGACATCTATGAGACAAAGTGAATGTGAAAATACCTGGTGGATGTTTAATATCTATATGTATGCAGTTAATTATTTATATTTTGTTAATATGGTGTAATGTGTTTGTTAATTGATGGACTCAATACAGGGTGGTCAGAGTTTCCCTGGCTTTTAGATGTTTGGGTAGCAACCAATTCTTTATTGGTAAGTAAATTCCCAAAGAAGGTTTGTGGGGAAAAAACTTTAATTCAGTAATTTGGCACTTTATTATTGTTAAAACAGAGCAATTTTAATTGAGGTGTTCTTAGAAGGAAGTTTTTGTGGAGAAACAGCTTTTCAACTTCAATTTGCTGTAAAGTGTAAATTAACAGTTTCAGACCTGTTGTCTTTATTTTTCTTGTAATAAACACCTAATTGATTTAGTTCCAGAAAAACATAAAAAAATAATTGAACATATAAAGCATTAATGTGCAGTCCCCTCTCCAATAACTTATATAGGAGCAAGTGATGAATAATAAGTCAATACTGTCTGTCTTTAAGAAAATATCAAATTGTTCTGATATGGAGGAAGAGCCAGTGCAATACTGATGCCAATGTGATAACACCGTTGTAAACTTTGTGTTAAACTGTTGTGTGTGTGTATATATATATATATATATATATAAAGAAACTGCTTCTATTGACAATTATGTGTCAGTTGTCATCATAGACATTGTAGAAACTGTGTTTCTTGTAAGCAGCATCAAGTCTTGAGACCCCTGAGGAGCTGTGACTCGACTCCCATTGACACCTCATCAAAGAGAAAAGACACATTATTCATGTTGAATTAAAGAGCAAGCTCAAGCACTGGTCTCAAGCATACTGTAGGCTTGGGATAGAGGGCAGGCTCAAGCACTGGTCTCAAACCTACTCAAGTAGGCTTGGGATAAAGAGCAGGCTCTAGCAGTGGTCTCAAGCATACTTGAGGACCTGGGAGAGTCCTGGGGACCAGAATATGGTACCCAGGATGTCTAACCTAGGTACTTGAAGACTTGGGGGGTGGGGGGGGTGGGGGGGTGGAGGGATAGAGAGCAGGCTCAAGCACTGTTCTCAAGCCTTCTCAAGTAGTAGTATATCATAATAATGAGATAGTAAGTCATAATTATGACTTAATTATGAGATATTAATTTGTTTATCACAGTGGCGGAAACGGGCTTCCATAGAGAATACTTCTGACAATACTTCGGATTAGAAGTTTATATTTCCTTCAGATGCACTCAAATTGATGTAATTTATGATCTGAATCTGACTTCATGAGATATTAAATCCCTGTCCTTTACATGTTTCAGTAGTCGCCGTTGCAATGTGGCAAACACGGAAGTTCTGGTCGTTGAATTTTGACTGACAGGCGTGCCAGCCAATCGTATTCTCAGGTTGTCACTTTAAGCTTTCAATGAGATTTAAAAGGGGGAGGCGCTAAACCCCTGCCTCTTTGGTGTGGCTTTGACTAAGCAATTCACTTTTCCGGGGCCAGTCGGAGTGCAGAGTCCAGCAGCGAGCATGTCAAACACGGCAGAAGACAGACGTGGAGGTAACGAATTTACACAAACGTTCGTCATTAAAAGTAGACATAAGTCTTAAACTTGTGCGCGTGGTAATTTAAAAGTTAGAAGCAGTAGATACAATGACCTATTGTTGAATGTAAAAGGCTCGGTGTCATGAGTGAAGCTCGCTTTGCTGCTTTCTCCGCTCCATCAGAAGAGTTGTCACGCCTCCACTTAGCGCAACAGGTTCGTATTTAATGTCAAATGTTATCAATGTCGGGACTTAATGGCTCTTTCTCTCGTCCTTCCAGGAAGTGTTGCTAAAGACAACAGGACCACAACAGACAGCGCAGGTGAGTTCACACGGTTACATTATGCTTTGGGAAAGTTGATTACCTTCGCATTGAAAATACAGAAGGTAATGTTTTGGCCGGCGTGTATTTATTTGTGAATATGTCCGTCCGTTTGTCCGTCCGTTATTCGTCTAAATCAGACAAAACTGAGCCGATTCTTGGTGGGATGATTGGTCATGACCCAAGGAACAATCGATTCGTTTTTGGGAGTGATTGGGTCAAAGGTCAAGGTCACGAAAAGGTGAAAAACTTGTTATTCGTCTAAATCAGGCAAAACTGAGCCGATTCTTATGAAACTTGGTGGGATAAATTTGCGATATCTCGGTTAATTGGCATCCGATTTGCGTGAAACTAGTGTCAAATTGTTCATAATTCAATCTTGTGATATGCAAAGGTATGCGCTCTACCGAGTACCCATTCTAGTTAGGAAATGTCATTGCAAAAGTGAAAGAAACAAGGTGTTATTACCAGTGAGGGCGAAGTACAAGGCTTTTCTTTTTCCGGGTGAGAATAATCAACTCAAACTGCCTCGTTTATTACTGGATATTACGTGGACGGGATATTATGTTACCATATCCTTTCCTTACCTGCCATCTTTTTGTCATTTAAAAACTGAGCAAGAAACTGTTGTTGTTGTTGTTGTTGTTTCAGTTGAAACTTTACATTTCTACCATTAGAGGACTGTTTGTGGTGCTGCTTCGTTTAAAAAAAAAGAGTTGTTCCCCCAATGTATTTGTCAATGAGGAGACACTACATATTATAAACAATACTCCATTAACAGCATCGTAATGGTCCGTTAAGTCAAATCTACACTTCAAAAACAAAGTGGGTATTGTTTCCTTTTTATGAAAGGTACAACTGCATCAGTTTCAGCTTAGTGTAACTGATAAACTGGAGGCTGAGTGTACACAAGCAAAGCGACGAGCACTTACTGATTTACACTTTTTTTTTTTAAGTAAGATAATAACTTCCAAGAGGTCAAACTGCCTGTAGCTGTGGCCTTTAACACACAAAGTCTGACCCACGTATCTGGAGGGTGGGGTATGGCCTCTGTTCTTTTCGCAGCCTTTGCCATCTTTCTTCACCTGTCATGCAGCTATTGAGGGCCACAAGGACTCTAAGCTGATGAAACAATGGCTGCTTGACCCCATACCAGCAGCAGTGGATCAATTCATGCACCTGTAGTTGTGCTGCTTAACAAAGAAGCCTGAAAAGCTCCTCTAGTTCTGGCAACTTCATTCATATATTCGGAGTATTTGTGATATCTAAAAAGAAGAGAAGTCAGACTTTGCAGTGCAATGTTGTGTAGTGATTCCAGTATATTCTACATCGTTGTCGTCATGTATGTGTTGTATTTTATAGCATGCACGGAGAACCTAACGGAGACGGATGCCTTCCTTAGAAGGTAAACTGTTTCTTCTTGTTTAAGTTATCAGCTGGAAAGTCACGCTGATCGGCACCTAATGCTGTCTTTTGTTTCGGGGCTCTTTTCATAATAAAACAGCGCTTTAGACTTGGACCCTGAAGAGGAGTACAAGATGGTCAACAAAAAACGAGGCCTCGCACTCATCTTCAACCAGGAGCGCTTCTTCTGGCGCCTTGGGTTAAATGACAGGCATGGAACCAACGCCGACCGCTACAATCTGGAGAGAAGGTATCACGACGGGGGATCCTGTTTGCAACCTGAGCTGACGAATTTGTCTATACTTGTTCCGCGACTGTAAGACTTTTCTTCACTTCTCTTCTAGACTGAATGACCTGAACTTTGAAGTGAAGGCGTACGATAACTACAAACGGGAGGAAGTTTTGAATAAAATCAGTGAAGGTACACGCATGTTTGATCACTCATGACACTCAAACTACATGTTCATGAGGCAGCACAACAGAACCATCACTGTAGTTTTTACATCCTTACCCTCCTTGTTGTTCCATTATATGCAAACTTCCGATTCAACATGTGATCGGCGGTTGCATTTCACTTGTTCAGTAGAGTTTAACAAATACCTGATGTCGCTCCAGCCGCAGAAGCCAACCATTCGGACGCAGACTGCTTTTTGCTCGTCTTCCTGAGCCACGGCGAGAACGACCACGTTTACACCTACGACGGCAAGATCAGCATTCAGAGCATCACGTCCCTGTTCAAAGGCGACGCGTGCAAGAGCCTCGTGGGAAAGCCAAAGATCTTCATATTACAGGTATGCGAGTACAAGACCCAGTCAAATGCAGCGAAAAGTGGCCACACCTGTTTTTAGTTTGACGTCCAAGGTGACCGTGTATGTCGCTAGGCATGCCGTGGGGACAAGCACGACAATCCCGTGACGGCCTGTGACGCTGTGGACAGCGAGCTGAAGACCAACGAAGTGGTGGTGGACGCCAGTGCGATATACACCCTCCCTGCCGGGGCCGACTTCATCATGTGCTACTCTGTGGCTGAAGGTGAGCCCGCTGGGATGTTTAGAACCGCTAATCTGCTCTCTGAGATGAGAATGAATTATTTAAGACATTTATACAGGGGCCTCCCCCGAGAGCTAATTTTGTGTTGGCTGGCTACAGTTACTTTCAAAATATTGCAAATTGTTTTTAATAATAAATGTTATAAAAGCAATCAACTTAAGTTGCTTTTTGAAGACATTAATACATGTTGAAAACATTTATACAGATCCTTTCCGTAATGTCAGAACGAAAGCAGTTACGCAATTTTTTGCTGATAAAAGTTGTGTCAGCAAAACCTTCCTATTGATCTGAAAGTAATAATGTTTTTCGCCAGCTTACAAAATGTAAACCTGTTTTTCACGAATTGTTGTGAGTATTTTTGGGAAGATTCCTAATTTTGCTGGATCAATAAATTCATAAACCACAAACCATGGCGACAGTAGACTTGTCCCAGACTATTGACGACAAGTTTCCTTGTATGCTTGTTTATTTTTTTTGTATTTTCTAAATGCACTTTGAGCTCTCAGGGCCACCGTACATCACTTTAAATGTCCTTCTTGTTGATGTTTAACTATCACCTGTGTCGTTTGTTAAGGCTACTATTCCCACCGGGAGACCGTCAACGGCTCCTGGTATGTCCAGGATCTGTGCTTGCTGCTTCAGAAGTACGGGGACTCCCTTGAATTCACAGAACTACTGACGCTGGTCAACAGGAAGGTCTCCATGAGGAGCGTCGGGAGCAGTAATGACCGCAATGCCATTGGGAAGAAGCAAGTACCTTGCTTTGCGTCGATGCTCACCAAGAAACTTTACTTCCGTCAAAAGAATTAAGTTTCAGAGCTCAGTCATGACATCATGACATCATGACTCGGGACACAGTGTCTACTGGGAATTTCAATGTTTTTCTCTATTTTTGCTTAAACACATAATTGGTAGCTGTAGTATTTACACTTGAATCAGCTGTTAAAAAAAAAACACGAACAACTTCTATTCACATGCACTAAAGAAATATCATAAACCAGATGTCTTGGGTGGGTTAAACAGTGACCAAGATTATAAAAGGTTTTAGGGTTGTTTGCATTTGCATGGCAGTAAATCCAGAGGTATCATGTTTCAGTACACTAATACTGGTTTATCTGGTCCCATCTGAGTTCTAACACTAATCTAGCTTTTAGTTTAAATGTAAACGTATAGTAGCTATAATGTAATAATCGAACATAACAGCTGTGCAGTTTTGAAAAGTTTATACTAGTCCAGAGTATACCATCATTCTATCATTTCTCTGATAACCAGTTTGGCCCCAGAAGTCCAACAAGAAGATTTCCTTCAGCTTCCAAGACTAACTTTTATTGGATTGCATTATGTTTGAAGGTGTTCTTGTTATTTTGGCCATCCCATGTAGAGCAGTACAACTTATTTGCACTCGATAGCTTTTCTACTTCAGGATTACTTTGTCCCAAAACAATCTGTTTTCTCCTCAGCATTTTGTCACGCTTGCTTTACCGTGGTGTAAACTACTGTAGCTGACTTTAGCTTTTCCAAAAACACAGAAGAGCGTAGAAGCGGACATTTCTGGTGGCTTCGCACGCCGATGGTTCCCTCAGACCGAGGAAGCTGGAAGCCAGACAAATGTTTACCAACTAACTGCACCTTGCGGGGTTTAATACTTCATCATCTATCTACAAGCACCAATGAACCGGTATTATCTCTCATTCGCAGGCACCGCATAAACGTGCCATTTGTCTTTAAGCTTGCTCCATCAAAAAGGGAATTCATGTTTGTTGTTGTAACTATTTACAATCCTACATGTGATAATGTGTATTTGCACCCAACATAGCAACAATCACATTTGTGTAAAGAACCTCAGGGAGGAGAGTGTTTTTAAAGCTGTACTGTGGACCTGAACAACTTGTAACATGACTCAGGAAAAACAAGGCCACCAGCATTCATTAATCATGTATTTTTGTGGTCTTACTGTTGTGACTTTTGTATTTTTAGAATCTGACATTCCAGCTACTATTTTTCTCCTGATTGAGTGAAAACATTTTCTTAAACTTTCATTCTGTGTCAAAAAGTGCAGTCATGTGATGTCTTTATTTCTCCTGTGCCCCAAAATCTCCATCCCTTAAAAGAACACAAGTATTGTCTTCACGAGATTCACAACAAGACACATCAGGCAGACACATTCTCACAAGGTTTGGGAATACTTTTATATTTCATTAGTCCTCAGTGTTTGTACTTTCCTCAAAGACATAATTGGCATCGTTATCGAGACTGTAAACAAAACCCAGAATGATGTGGATTTCCGGTAGAAAGGCACCATTATCAAAATAAAGCAGAACATTTGTTTTTACTCTGGAGTGTTTACGTGGAGTGACCATTGGTCACTGCTCATGGCTTTGGCTGGATCTGTTCAAGTGGAAGCTGAAACTCCGTTGGGTATCTCAGACGCCTCAGGTCATCCTCCACCTGTCACACAGAAAACAGCCCACATGTCACCAATGACTTCACTGAGTGGGATTTAGATTCATCCTTTTAATAGTTTCTGGGAACAATTATGGCATTAATACAATACAATTGTATTTCATTAGAACATATTGATGTTTCCCACCAGTCTTAGCTGTATAAGCTAAGTAAAACTAGAATGGCTTAACATCTGCACATTAGTATTGTCAAGTGAGCAAGTTAGCATGCAGATGTTAGCATTTCGCTCAAATAGCTACTTGCAGGGCCAAAGAGTTATTCCTTTTGAAAAAGCACGCGCTTAAAAAATAATGATCCAATTCCTGCTCTAACATTTTAAATATTTTAGCAGATGTCTAATGAACATGTTAGTCCTACATTTTGTATTTGTCCAACATGTGTTCCTGAGTTAGATTGTGACTAACGGGACAAACCTCAGCCATCTCGTCCTTCAGTTCATTGTATTTCTCAACGTTGAATTTGTTCTTGCCGGCCGCCTTATAAAAGTAACGCAGGAACTGTCTGTCTTTAACGTCCGGATATAAATAATCCTGAGGGAAAGAAGAAAGTGGGCTTGTTATTAAAGTGGCAAACAGACATATCTGCACACGTAACAGAGCGTAAAGTTGTAATAAACATGTTAAAGGAATGGAGTGAGTGAACCTATAGACATCATTGCTAACTGTTATATATGAATAGTTTCACTCATCATGAAGACCTTTAGCCTGGTTCTGCCCCTAGATATCAACAATTGGTGGCATTACATGTTGTGGATTAGGTGACAAACCAATTGATGTATAAAGGCCCTGTTCATACCTCTAAAAGTGACTCCGTAGCACATAAATGTTCCACTTCCAGCGAGAGAATCACCCAGAACGTTACCATTATGTCAAGAAAATGATAACAAAATAAATATCCCAAGGATCTACTTGGAGGCTTGTGCCAAACTACTGTGAGGCGTGACAGGAAGTCCCTTTGGCCAGAAAATAAATAATAACAGTATTTAACCCCACATGTTCTGGTGCTGATCTGCGTATCTTGACATCTTCAGAGAGAACCAGGCTTTTCGGTTTCAGTTTCTATAGTAAGCCAACTGCTGCTGGCTGTAGTTTCCTAATGGATGCACATACAAGTCGTATCGATCTCATAATCCAACTCTCTGGAAAAGAACAAAACGGACCCTTTGAGACTTGCCTGTTTGGTAAGGACGAAATAGCTAAAGACTCCAATGCTGGTGGCGTAGGTGATGAAGTAAGTGACCGGCTCCATGACGTCCCATGAATAGACCCACCATGTGAGCCAGGCCAGAGCGCCCCCCTGCACAGATAGCAAGGCCATGCCGGTCCAGATGACCCTGGAGCTGTGGAAACCCGCTGTATTGGACAGCTGTGCCTTCATCTGTCACGGACCGGCAATAACAGAGGAAAGAATGGGTTACGCGAAAACTAGAGCACCGGGACAGTGCGACATGTGGCCAAGGGGCCGTAACCAGGGAGAAAGAGCGGCTCAATGGCGTACAGATGTTGAGAGACATCTACTACCTTCTCCAGAGGCGACAGCTTCTGTTTCAGGATGTCCAGTCTCTCCAGCAGGTGTCTCTCTTTCAGCAGGTGGTGTTCGGGCAGGTGGAGCGCCGTGTGCAGCAGATGCACGACATGCTTCATGTCCTTCAACTCCATGGCCTGATCGCCGGTGGACACTGCAGAAGAAGACGCAGCAAGGTGAATGAGTCGTGCCTGGAGAGATGACCACAGCGATGCATCAGCAGGCCCATGTTCTAACTGCTACGACAACAACATGAGGTCCATGTCTGACCGGGGAGAAGCGTGTTGTACCCTTTTCAGGAGCGCAGACGTTATAAACCGCATCGTTGATGACGAGCTGGAAGTCCTTGTCCAACAGGGCGTCTATCAGCGTGGTGCTTGATACGGGCCCGCCATCTGTCAGAAGAGGACAATTGCTCAATACCTTTATTGCAGTTCTATAACTTTATATTTTATAGATCAGTGAAAAAAGTTTTCGTACAAGCTCAATTATAGAAAACAGGAAAAAGAGACAAAAACACAATGAAATGCTAAACCGTTCACCCGGCATGACTCAAATCTTAATAATCCCCATACTTGCTAATGTAGTCAACAGGTGATGACCACAATGTTTTTTTTCCTCCCTCAAAGTGCAAGGGTATTTAGTTGGCTTCAAGAAAAAAAGGCTGGGAGCCACTGCACAATATAAACCTCATAAAAAAAAAGAGTCGGTCAGTCATTGGCAGCCCACAGGAAGTTATTCATCACTGTCAGAGCAAAAAGCCTCGCTCAGGAGAAGAGCCAGTTTTTCCAGTGAGGGGAATGCGACTCGCAACCCTCACTTTAAATGCTCTGCAAGGGTGATGCATTATGGGACAGAAATGATGGGTAAAATAATGTGCTTCCTTGTAACTGTCATTTCCAGTTGGCTGGACATCACCTACTGCAGCGGAAGAGTAAGGGAACTAAGATTTATGTTGAAAACCCCCACCAGTAATTTTTTTTAAAGAAAAAAAAAAGACAGTCTTTGTGAAATACTGTCTTATTGTACCTCTATAAGGTCTATAGGTCTTTCCTTCCTGCTGACATCTGCAGTACATCGCTGAGATCCTGACAAACTCAACACTTTACTTTGTTTTTCCCTTGTAGTATTTATTATTTTAGTATTTAGTATTTTATTATTTAGTATTAGTATTTAGTATTTTAGTAGTAGTATTAGTATTTTAGTATTTAGTATTGTGTTTTTATTTGTATCTTTTATTTTTATTAATGCTCTATGTACACTCACTGCTGTGATCCTGAAATGTCCCCACTGTGGGACTAATAAATGAATATCTTATCTTATATCTTATCTTATAAGGTCTCTAAAAAAGCCTTTGAATTAAACAACTTCAGATGAAAAACAAAAACACAGTAACATTTATTCAGCAGTGAAGAAAAAGAGTTTCCCTCTCGACCGAGAACCTGTCCGACCACGTTGCAGCAGAAATGGTTCAACCTGACGACACGCGTCGAGTCCTACCCTTGGAGAGAATGGAGGTGGTGGTTCCAGGGTCCTCTCTCTGCAGATCTGCGATCAGGTCCCCGACGCTCATCAGCATGGGTCGGAGGAAGAACAGACACTTCTCCTTCCTGGAGGGCAGCGGGACCTCCAGGACCAAACGGCCATATTTGTACCTCAGAGACACGTCTGGAACACAATGAGGAGGAACTCAGCGTTATACTAGACATGTCTTCTTCACCTGAATGTTTCTCATGTGGATGTAGTAACTGTAAATTACCACTGGAGGGTGCAAGTGTACTGGAGCAAAAAGCGTGACAATTTCCAAGTAGAGACGGCCGCTTGTGAACCTGAAAAAGAAAAAGAGGAAATAAATAAACAGAGACAAAACAAAAAGAGAGAAATGCAGAATAAGAAGAGCATTAGTGGCTGGTTCAGATTTTTCTCTGTTCTTTGGAGCACAGGAAACAATTGTAACGGTTAAACTGACATAAAGAGTAAACAAGATTTAGAGAGCCCTGACATGAAGGATCTGAAAAAAGATCCACTCAAAAGAAAATGAAGAAAAGAAAAAAAGAAGACAAGTTTCTTCAATAACTAGGGTTCTTTGAAACTCTTGACACTCCCTTTCTAAATGGTGTGCAATCTATCGGACGAGTCCAGAGTCCAGATTCTTCTGATTAAACTAGCTCCCTTGTGTTGATGCACTCTTCATTAAAAGGACGCTGCCTTTAACGATCTATGTGTTTCGCAATAAAAAAAAAAAAAGTAGTGTTGTTCTCCGACTGCTCCTGATGATTGAGAGGGCCTCCATCGGGTACCGCTCATTATTTGAGTCAGCAGGAGCGCCGCTCTGTACTTGACATTTCTGGGCTGTCGCATCCTTTTGTTTACGTATTATTCAAACTCGATGTTCAACGCCTCTGGGACGTTTTACAAAGCAGCGATTTGAGAATCAAGCGCCAAACACAAAGAACTTCCCAGTAGAGATTCAGCTGAATATCTCCAAAATATATTTAAAAAAGAACAAACAGAATTGTACAAATGTGCTTATGATAGCGCCATGAAAAACAATGAAATGCTCAGATTCTGGACCGTAGTGATACATATCTCCCCTTTCCCACTAAGAGCTTTGGACACTCTGCACCTCAACAGATTCCTCTACGGCATTTACTATTTAGCCGAGAGCCAGATGGCTCCGGCTGACATCCGAGAGATGCAACAGCCATTCTCAGCCCCCCCCCCTAGTCCTCCAGGTGGGAATTTGTCCAATCAATATCACATTAAAGAGGAGAAAGGGAGCCGTCCATTCTCAGGGACTGAGAAAGCAGCCAGGCCTTGAGGCACAGTGATTGAGTGGAACCCAGATGTGCAGAAGTCCCTCGCACTCCTCTGGTTAGGATACGGGACTTTGATAGGAAAACAACATTCTCATACAGAAAGGAGTAATTGTGTTCATGACCAGAGGCGTGTGTGTGTGTGGGAACCACTCAGGCTGGACAAAAGTGGCAGAAGCCAGGAGGTCAAACGGAGTGCAATGGAGGCTTGAAACGGTTTTGGGGATCTGGACATTACATTAGTCATTACACAACTCAAGTGTCTGCTCGCTTGGTAATGATGCCGAGCTCCACACCGGGAAGGAGACTATTATTTTATAAATACTCGGTCCTAAAAAGAGCCAAACAAAGTGATTCCAGTGGGACGCAAGTGAAGCTGTTCAGCTTGTGTGAGACCTCTAGATGTTATTGTAGAGAGCTTCACCACCTACACATCAGCGCACCAGATCCCCATGGAGAACACTTATTTTTAGGTGAAATACATATAGAAACGTACCAGTGAAACAAGCCTACTGGCAGCAACAGTATATGATATATGATATGATATGATATACCTTTATTCGTCCCACGGTGGGGACATTTAAAAAAAAAAAAAATCATAGCAGCGGTGCACATCAGAGCATCAATGAAAATAAATATAAAACTAAATACTAAAAAAACAACTAAATACTAATACTAAATATACATGGGGAAAACAAAGTAAAGTGCTGAATAAGGTAAAGTGCAGTTTATTAACAGTAATAACAGTAATATTAACAGTAAACTAGAAAGAACATGGTTTAAGAACCGTTCTCTTTTTTTACATTGGATACCTGCAGTGCAGGTCATACACACACATTCCTTTAGCCCCGTGTATGTGTACTTTAATATTTTAATCAATTAAATTTTCTGGAAAATCAATAAAGTATTTAGCCAATTAAATATCTGACAGGTACTTGATCACATTAATGTATATTTAACCGGAAAAACACTAATCCATACTGCTATAAAGCAGTCCCACTTGTCAATGTGCAACATTGTCCTCCTGTAGTTGCCCAACCTGGGGTCTTAAATGAAAATGAAGTGGTGGGCGTGTTGCCGAGGAGCCGAGCGAGTGTTGAGAGTCAAGCCGTCTGGACGTGAGGTTCAGGAGAAAGCTGTTAGCAGTAATAACGGGGGTGAAGCGGGCACTGCCTCAGCATACTTAAGTCTTATGTAACCTTTCTTATTTAACAATCTGGGAAGGCAATATAGCTCTTTGGTTAAACCGCTCACATCCACACTGAGGCCATAATGTGGAACGTGGGGGTAGACACCGTTTTGTTCGGAGGGGGGTCACAAGCCACAACATTTGAGAACCACTTGCCAATAATACCACCAGCTAATTTAAATGGATAGCTGCCACAGAATAAATGGGATGGATGAATCTCTTAGAGTTGACAAAAAAGTCCAGTTATTCTGCAACCTCAGACGTTAGGCTGAAAAGCCTTGAGCAGCATCTTATCCGCCTCCCTTAGACCGCTGCATCCATAGTGCCTAATTAAACTGAGGAGTACAGGCGCTGGCTGCCAACACATACAGCAGGTGCAGCAGATAAAAGGTCTCCTCCTCGTCCCTCTTGTAGGCAAACACCTCCACGTCAAAGTAATGTATGAGAACCAATTGTGCTCACATTGGCGGTGTGTAAACAGTGGATCAGGAGCTAAGCATAAAGGGCAAGGCTTGTGTGTGTGTGTGTGTGTGTGTGTGTTTATTGAGCACAGCAAGGACATAAAGGAACAAATAGATAAAAAAAATAATTAAGAGAAAAAAAGAAGCTCTGTGGGTCATCTGTGCATACACCTTCCAGATTATTGGAAAAGCATAAACGTATCCCCCGGCCTCATTACAGCTAATGACAGACACATAAGAAGCAATAAGATTTTATGTTCCCTCTGGGGGGAATTTAAATGCTAATGCCTAGAATATACAGGCAACAGATTCTTATTTTATATTCATACACATATATATATATATATATATATATATATATATATATATATATATATATATATATATATATATATATATACCCACACATCGCTGAAACCATCGTATGAGTGCAGTGTTAAAGCAGATTATGAAGTGTCAATAATATTGACACTATTTCACAACAACGATTTGTGTAAATGTAAAGATACATTGTGTGTTGTACATTCTCCGCTGTGATTTAGTTTTCTGGTATGCGGATTAGTTTCTCCGTTTTAATTGTCGAGAAAGTGTGGAAGACGCCGACTCTAGCCACTCAAATGCAAGAAGCGTCAGCCGGTGTGTGTGAGGGTCATCAACTACTGGAGACGCTGTAAATTACAAATGCCCATCCTCTACGGCTTCCCCGAGTTTACACCCATGCAAAGAGGCAGACACACCCACATATTATTCGACACATGACAAAGGGTTGTAGCAACTGGAGGTTTAAAAAGACTGCACTGCCTGAACACGCCTGTACAAAGCAGGCGATCACACCCATGCCACGTCACATGACACAACCTGCAGAAAGGATCCAGTGATGCGAGTCCACGTGACGACCAGCGGCACCGCGCTCTGCACAATCCAACATCTGTTCGCTTAGGAAAACTAAACATGCCAATTACCCAGCTCATCAACATTTAGAACGCAGGGCGGATTATCCCTTGACCTTCACACACGATGTATACATTTTGTGTGAAGGACACACATGCTCCTCATCTGAAAACAATTTCATCCAACCGTTCTTTCTGAAAAAAAAAAACCCAAATCAGCTGATAGTATACAGCATCTACCCCTGCACGTTTCTTATCTACGCCACGCCGACAGCGAGAGAAGACAAACTGCCACCTTCCTCCTCTGCAGTGGAGCAGTGCTCAGGGTCATCGTGGTGACGAGCAGCCTCATTTCCCCTGCACCCCCCCCCCCCCCCCCAGCAGGGCACGCCATTGAGAATCATGTCACAAACGGCATCAAGACCTCCTGAAGACGAAATCTCCCAATCTCATTGAGGGTGACACGCGCATGCACGCGCAAATAGGATATTTTGCAGGCATGACTTGCAGCTGATGGAAAGGAAATATATGCGAGTGTGATGTACGGCCGAAAAGGCCGGGGGCTACCAAGAAGATGAATGACTCCTCGATGCCATGAGAACAGCAGCACTGTACCATGAAAATGATTACCATTGAAGGAGTTGGCTTCTGCTATCCAGCGAAGGGGGACAGGGAGGAAATGCAGGGGGATGAAGATGACCGCGGTACGATGGGTTTTTTTCATGCCGACATGACGAATAAAATGACAAACAATAGAACATGCCCGCCCAAGATATAAGGGGTTCGTTTAAAAGATGTACAAACAAGCCCGATAACAGAATGATGTGTGGAGACCTTTCTTAACAGAACGATAATGTGTGGAGATCGGTCCGGATACGCCCGACTACTCTGACAATGAGTCACTACTCGGCACAGATACTCAATACCGTAACACAAAGAAGGAGCTGGACACTGGCAACAGGGGGACAACCACGGGGACCCTGACTTACAATCATGTGGTAAACACCAAGGTCACATTAGAAAAGGGTACACACATAAATCTTCCAAGAAGGAAAAACACACTTCCTGTTATGTGAATAACATTCAAAGCTGCCACTAGGATTTGGTGAGTCATATTTCCCCACATGGCTGAGTGATGCATCATTACATGAGTAATGCATCACGAGAGGACAAGAAGGGCTCTCCATGGATTACTAGTTTGTTGGGATCAAAAACAGCCTTAAACTCAAAGAAAAGGTCGAGGGACTATAAATGTATTCATTTGTGGTCTTTCACTGACAAGATTCCTGGATTCCTTTGTCCAATGAACACACTTAAAATATTTAATAACTAGAACGGGCACTCGGTAGAGCGCATACCTTCACATATCACAAGGTTGGGCATTGAATTATGAACATTTTGGCATTAGTTGCATGCCAATTGGAAAGAAATTGACCGTGCTATGGAAAGAAGAAGATTTTGACCTTTAATGACCTTGACCCGATCAATCCCAAAATCTAAGCAAATGGTCCCCGGATAATAACCAATCATCCCACCAAATTTCATGCGATTCTTTTTGACTTATGTGAATAACACGCACGCACGCATGCATACAAATACGCAGCGATCAAAATATTAATATTAATAGTAATGATAGTGTAGACTAGTCACTAGAGCACTGAATGGAAACAGCTTGGATATGACATTTTGTAAAACATGTGTGGTCATGATGTAACCAATTTGGTTAAATTTGATGCATTATTATAACACAATGTCTAGCATTGGCTGCTAATATGACACGTTAAGTGAGATATTTATGTTATGTATTAACCACCGAGTGGATGTGCATTCCTAGAGGAAATAATTATTGACTTGGCTCGAGCAGATTGTGCCAAAACAAAAAATACACACACACACACACACACACACACACACACACACACACACACACACACACACACACACACACACACACACACACACACACACACACACACACACACACACACACACACACACACACACACACACACACACACACACACTGTTATAATATACTCGCAAGAGTTGCACAACAGTTTATTTTTAAAAGACTGAAAACTACGACCCCTGTGTTACCTTGAGATCTGTATCTGTATATTGTCATGCTTAAAAAAAAAAAAAAGGGGATAAAAGAAACCACCAGACTAGAACTTTCCTACTTGGCACTCGTCTCTTTCGTCGCACTCCAAAAAAAGGACATACTGCATCTAAATCTGGTAGAAATAAGGGTTCTTGTGCCAGTCAAAGGAGGCGATGCTGCATGTAGCCGACCGAGGAGAGGGCCTCGTCTCCAGCTCCTTGAGTCGGGGGGGAAGTGGCAGAGTCGAGCTGGATTTATGCTCACAGCAGCCGCATGAGTGACGTCCCGCCATCAGGCCCGGCCTGTGGGTGCTTTGTGCAGCAGGGTTCGCCTCTCTGTGCACAGCCAACATTTTCTAACCATGACAGCTGACCAAAACACAGACAGCATGAATCCCAAAAGTCAGATGATACGTATTCAACTCGTGCTGCGAATGTGAAGATGGCCTTCAAAATGACCTTTTAAAAATGTATTGATTTTAGTACACTGGGAGCCAGACCAACTCCAGTTGTGTTATATGTGATATAATGCCAACTGCCTCTGGCACGCAATAGGCCTATGCTTTATATTAATATGCCTTTTCCCTTACAGATCATTTTAATCCATTTTTCACTTTTACTGGACAGACGGAAATAAGAGGGAGAACACGGTATGAAATGCAAGAGCCTGGAGTGGAATCAAACTGGGGATGTTACAGTTCTAGGGTATGCATTCTTATCCCAGATCACATGTACATATATGGTGTAAATGGAGTCAAGGAAAACACAACACTAATGATCTCACTACTGCTCTATTTAGAAATGTTCCATCCTGAGGGACACTGGTCCCAAGATCCAGAAGACATTAATATAGAGTGTGGAAGTCTGAAAGGTTCCCTACGGGGGATTTTTCTGCGGATGCTACCCTCATGAAGAACAGCCTCTATGCCCGGCATTGACAGTCTAGACACTGAGAAACAGGAAGTCATGTTTGATGAAACAAAACTATCTCCATCTTCCATTATAATGTCAACCAGACTATGAAATGTGAAAGCTGGAGCCAGACGTCAGAGAAAGAAAGTCAAGTGGCAAAGTGATGCTTGCTTTAGTGCTCTTGACATTTGGGGGTTTACGGTTTCTGTTGTATAGAGAATTGTCTCCCTGTCAGGCTTATTATTTCCGCCCTCTCAATGTACACACATTTGAATGTGACAGAATAAATATAGCACAACATTGCAGTGTTGTCACTCTGTGCTTAAAAGGAGTTGGATGTTGTGAACGTCTATGTGCATCCAATGCAAAGGCTCAATATGTTCGGGTTATGTTTCACCTGCTACTGGTACTACTCCACATATCAAACAGAGTCAAACGTGGCAACCCACTATGAAAATAGGAATATTAATATTACATGTGCAGTCATCCACACTAACAGCTTCTTCCCGTCGGCAGTCAGGCTCACAAACAGAGCCTGGGTCCCCCACTGACCTCCATGAACAGAGCCAGGGTCCCCCACTGACCTCCATGAACAGAGCCCAGGCCCCCCACTGACCTCCATGAACAGAGCCAGGGTCCCCCACTGACCCTCATGAACAGATGTATCTTGATTTATTTAATCTTATATGTTGACTGTTGATTGTTTTTGATTGTTGTTGTTTTGTTTGTCTGTCTAATGTGTACACACCAGCTGCCAAGTAACACTATTTGTGTCTAACACACGTAGCAAATAAATGTTTCTGATTCTGATCATCCTATTTAACCACCTGCACCTTAAACTACTGAGGGTAAAACTGTCCATCTTCTTATCTTGGGAGTTGGGACACAAAAAAAATCAAACAAGTGTGTTTCACAAAATGTCCTACTGTTCTTGTTATGCGTTACTGTACACAGGCAGTGGGCAACGGCTGACTGCACAACAAACATTCCTTGCCACTTATTTGAATGGTGTCACATGTCTCGCAGCACTCCTGCCCAGCTCAGTCGTAGACAAGCTCCATCATGTTATTATACCTGCATAGCATGACCAGAGTAGAAAATAAGAAGATAATTAGCACCATCACTCCCTGGCAGAGAAGACAAACTCCCTAAAGCTTCTCTCTAAAAGTGAAAGTGTCTGCAATGATTACATTGTTCAAGTGGTAATTATTTGCTGGGGGAAGTAGAAAAATGACAGCAAGTGTTGTGTACGGCTTTTTCTCTTGCAGTCTCTCAGTGGATGATGTCTCATTTTACAACCTTTTAAATAACATCAGACGTAAAGGACACTTTCCCCGACTACGCCATCACAAAAGCAGTCATGTGAGCAGCCGGCAGCGCCATGCTCCGTGCTCAACTGAATTAGCAGACGCGAGTGAAGTCAGAATTCAAAAGGAGATCTATTTTCCGTTGCTTATCCAACACATCTAGTGACGGTGATCGCTTTTATTTCAGAATCATCTCCCATAAAACTACTTTCTTGCTTTATGGATTCCCAAAACTGGTTTTGTGTGCAGCCATATTGATACAATCTGTCTTCTCAATGGCTCTCTCACGACAGGTGTTGTGCCAGCCTATTAAAACCCAGCTGTCATGCAGTCACTCCTCTAAACAAACGCGCTCTTGAGATTTTCCTTTCAGCATATTTTGTCAAAATACTTCTTTGGAACTCGCGCAGCATAATGATGAGTATGATGAGTTATTTTTGTTGTCATTTTTTTATAACAGCTGTGCTCTGTGTCCTTGCCCTTCGAGGTCCAAATTGGGTTTGCTGGTCCAAGACTTTCCTTACAGTTTGCCATTTGAAAAGGGGGAATGGGAAAACTGCGATGTTATATAATATATATATATATATATATATATATATATATATATATATATATATATATATATAGATGCAGTCTAAAAATAAAACTAATCTTAGTCATACTAGCAGTCAGGGTGATGCATGGATGCTTGCCCATCTGACATAAATTATGTAATTTTATTTGAATCCCTCAAACTGTAAATAGACATTTACTCGGTATGGAGACCATCTTGGCATTCAGCAATATACAGTATGCAGTGTTCCTCCTGCACTGGCACAGATACGAGGCGTCCACTCAGGACCAGCTTGCTCACGACTTAGCTGAACTCTGCACACATTTTTTGCAATAGATGACAAAATGGGTGATATATTTAAGTTGTATCTGGCCAATGTTCCAGTTTATTAATAACACGAGTAAATGGAACCACACCACAGAAACCTCTTTGTGAGGCTCTTGATGACGTGGGGCTTTATTTTCTGCAGCTCAGTAATCTCTCAACTGTGCATTTAATGATTCACGTTGGCTGCCATTTACACTGCATCTTTGACATCATTATCACGGTTGAAAAATAAAATGCAGAAAAGCCTAATGCACAACTCTAGCGTATGCTAATAATATATGGATAATTGTGCTGGACATACTGTTAGTGGTGTCTCTTGGGATTGTAAAGGGCACAGCGAGTCTCTAATTAAAGTTTAGAAGTATAAATAGCAGCCCAATCCTGGTTTATTTCTCCAGTAACAGCTCCATTGGAGTAATTGAATGAGCAGTGCTCTAGTGAGGAGGTATTGTAATGCTCAGTCAGAACCACTTTGATTGCTTTAATGGTCATGTTCATAAACACCAGTAGAGGTAGGGAATGTATATGAATAATTTATTGGTTATTTAAAAAAAACAAAAAACAGACAGAGGCAGATAGTTCCCCTTCTCCACCGTTTGAACACCTCCATTATATTTACTAACATAGATCACATTCAAGAACTAGTTATAGCAACACGTGTATGGTTTAGTTAAGTTTACATCATATTTTAGACAGGAGTTGATAAAAAAAGAAATATTTCTTTGAACAGTGCTTTTGAAAGACTGACGTTGGCTATTCCAATGGATACAGTATACCAAAGTGCACCGCGTTGTGTTGATAACAAAAAAGAAAAGCAGGAAACCAGTGCATAGTGTGTGCACGGCGCTGTACGGTCCGCAGACCGACGACGAACCAAAGGAATTATCGTTGTGTTGTGGGAGGTATTACCTGGTGAAGGAGCGTAAGCGGTCGGGCGGGTTTGAGACCGCAGCGAGGAATACTTCCTAAAAGTCCCGCCGTAACTTTGCCGACCATCCGCACCGAAGCCATCGTCCGCCGTTAACCGCGTTAGCAGCGCTGCTGTTGGGGCATGCCGGGTCGGAGAGACTCCCCCACTGTGCCCGGTGTCCCGCGGGCTGGAAACGGCTGGTTGTCGCTGTGAACGTAAACAGAGAAGTCGCTAGCGACGGGACAGAGGGAGGGACAGCCCCGCCTGAGCTGCATACTACTTCCTCCCGATAACACGCACGCACCGTGCCAGGCTGCGCTTCCTTTCAAGACCGTTTCTCTTTTTTTTCTTCTTCTTTCTTTCTCCCTCCCTCGTTTGTCTCCCCCTGTTTTGCGCGTAGCAGCCAGCAGGGAGCAGCCGGGACGTTGTGAGAAGTCCCGACACAAGTGAGCGTGAGTCGACATTGCGTCCTCTAGTGTACACACCCCGACTATAAAGTGTTGCTAACATACGTGCAGGTGCACTAGACGTGTGTTAGCACCACGAGGCTGGAGGAATGACCCTCAATGACAGCTACACAATGGCCGTCGTTATCTCTGCTTCCCAAATGAGCCTTTAAAGCCAGTCATGTGTGCTGCCTCGTGCTAGAGACCTCGACAGGTGACCTGGTAAAATAAACCAAATATGAGTTACGCTAGCAGCTTTTACCACGATTGCAAACGAAACCGCGAAGAGCTCTCCAACAAGAGAGGAAGACGGTATATCCGCCATGTTTTTTTTACATATATGTCCCAAGGTTATTGCTACTAAACATGATCTACCAAAAGTAGATTTTTTTCAAATGCATTTTTGCTGAAGTAAATATGCGTTGATTTATTTGCTCACTTAATATTTGCTCAAGAAGAAACTTTTATCAGTTAAATGTTGCTTCATCAGCATTGTTGGGAAAATTACGTGAAACATGTAACCAATCACCCATTGAACATTGAATACATGATGAAATTACCTTACTAAATATGGGAGAAACACAAGTAACTAGAATGGGCACTCGGTAGAGCGCATACCTTCGGGTATCACAAGATTGAATTATAAACAATTTGGCACTAGTTTCACGCAAATCGGATGCCAATTAACCGAGATATCGCAAATTTACGTTTTTCACCTTTTCGTGACCTTGACCTTTGACCCAATCACTCCCAAAAACTAATTGATTGTTCCTTGGGTCATGACCAATCATCCCACCAAGTTTCATAAGAATCGGCTCAGTTTTGTCTGATTTAGACGAATAACAAGTTTTTCACCTTTTTGTGACGTTGACCTTGACCTTTGACACAATCACTCCCAAAAACTAATCGATTAACAAACGGACGGACGGACATATTCACAAATAAATACACGCCGGCCAAAACATTACCTTCTGCATTTTCAATGCGAAGGTAATAAATACACGCCGGCCAAAACATTACCTTCTGCATTTTCAATGCGAAGGTAAAAATGGTTTACTCTTGTATTTCTCCATACAAGGTTTTCTGCTGAGAAGCAGTGATGGAGCAGGTGGCAACCTGCATTACCTCTACTGACCAGCAGGGGGGCGACTCCTCTGGATGCAAAACAAAAGTCAAATTGTATGGAAGTCTATGAAAAAATGAACCTGCTGCTAACTTGATTTATTACCAACATTGTAAACATGAATTTTTGATTTCAATGGCTAGTTTCAAGTCTTCAATACAGAATGATGTTCATTTAGCAAATGGTCCCCATTTAGCGTAAACATTTTTAAAAGTCACTTTGTCACTACTGAGTCCCGAATATGATGATCACTTGGTGACTGTAAATTCCCTGGACACGAGGCTTCATAATGGGTGACGTCACCATGACTACTTCCAGTCTGATGTCGTGGAGTCACAGAGTGCCATCACGCCAAGCTAACATGTTTCGGACCAGTCGGTGTGAAGATGGACATGCAGGGCAAAACTGAAAAAGAAACTCCCATTCAACTCCTGGTAAAACGGCAACTATGAATTGTTGGTGTGTAAAAAAAAAACATACTTGGGATTAGTACCTAAAACATTTCAAATTGTAATGCCTTACTTAAAAAAGTAATCATATACTGTCCCTCCAATACTTTTTAATATGAAATAACTGCCCAAAGCTATTTACTGATCATACACAGCTAAACGGGCAGATTCAGAGATTTTACCTTTTCTTCCTCACAGTTTTGTTATTTCAAAAACATGCATGTGTTTTATGAAAACAAAATATTTTTCTGATAAATATATATACAGATATATTTGTTTTTTGTGTATCTATTTTAAGTAATTGTGATTTTTTTTTATTGTAATGAATGTACTGGCTCATTTATTTTGGCATAGAGCCTGTGCATGCATTAATCAATATAAGCTTGATGACTTGAGTTTTGACCCAAACCAAACGCTGCCCTGATTCATAGACATGGACTGAATAGTTCATTGCCTCCAAACTAATGAGTGCATCCTCACTGCTGTGGCCATTGGTAACCGTGAGTAATTTGCTTGTGGAACTCATGAGTCCACCTAATGACCGGTGGACAAAAGGTCAGTCTTGAAAATGTACAATGCATTAGATTCTGGTGACTGCAGTTTGCCCATTAATATAAAAGCATTTTACAGAGAAGCTGAGCAGTTGGCAATCTGAGCCTGGTTGGTTACTGGGCTCAACAGACCGACAGCGTGATATCGGAGTGTCTCATCACCTATTGACCTTCAAGCCCAGCACAACTAGACAAATGCTTTTGAGCATACTATTGAAAAAGAAGTATCCATCACCAACCAAATTGATGTATGTATGTATGTATGTATGTATGTATGTATGTGTGTATATATATATATATATATATATATATATATATATATATATGATACGTTTTTCTAATGTATGTTGTGATGGGAAGTGTATCTTTGTTTCCATTAATCCCAATAAAGGCCCTTAAAGAAGCTGATGCAGATTATGACACTTCTTCTCTCCCTGAACCTCCCAGACTAACAACATACCTCTCTTTCTACTAATCTCCTAGATGTATAGGAGAGGGAGGGGGTATTATTCAACACAAGCTGGTCATTTCCCAGACTGGCTTTCTGCTTCACTACATCCTGTATGATTGGTTAAAGTCATCAATATTCCCAGGGAGCAGATGGATGTCAGAAAGGCTTGAAAGGCAATCAATATGGTTTTGACAAAGGTTGTTTTTTCTCCTTTTGAAACTGATATATTTTTGTATTTTTACAGAATCTACTTGAGGCAGAAAATGTTGCTTCATCGGTGTATTCAATAAAGTGAACTAAACTATGTATTAAGAGTATTAATGAGTGTCAGTCATCATGCGCAAGCTTCGCTTGACAGAGACCAGAGACTACCCTCTGCCAAGTTATTGTTCTTTTCTGTGGTCAGCTAATATCCACCACCCAATGCTAGATTTATCCTCTCATCCTGGCCAAAAAGTGACTGAGTAAGACTGCATTCATCTCCCCTGTGTAATGAACTAATTTTTGGGAAGTGCACCAATTTTCTTTTGGCAAGTGTGCTTATTGCCATTGAGAGAAGCTGCACTTTAATAACACAATCTGATATGGGTCTGAAAGTTAATCCTTAAATATTATTGTGATGCATACAGTAATTATATTATTGTGATGACAGACCTCTTTGAATCTAAATAATCACCATATTTACTGTAGCCTTTCATATGTTCTCATTCAAGAATCAGAGACACTGACATACCTTTCGTCCCACTGGTCTTTAGCGCAGGTCGGAAGTCTCTTGCAGAACCTGATCCGCTACACTTGCTGGGACTGAGGGACAGAACAACAGACCCGGCTTGATGGGTGAGTCTTTTTGGGGGGTCTATCTTGTTTAACAGACGAAGGCTGCCCCCTTGTGCACTACAGTGGCATTACAAAACCATACTGCACAATTAATACACTATGAATACTCTCTAGTCTACGCTATAAAGGCATTCGGTACGGTATTCACTTCTATATTGCAAACATATTCATACAAGCTTGTTGAGGTGTTTCTGTTTGAATTAATGAAAATGATCAAAAGAACAACGTTGCACCACTCTTTATAAGACTACGTTTAGCCCCATCTTGTGGTATCAGACGGTCAGATGCTCTAAATGTGTTCCACTTCAGTAACCATTTGAAACAGATGTACCAATATCTCAAATATCCCGTAAGCTAAGTCAATACCTGTGTAAAACAGCATGGTTTTACCTAAATTACAAACACCCTGCAAACTATATTACATCATTAGGACCTTTCACAGTTTTAAAAGATGATATATTTCCAAAGTAATTTGATTTATAGTTTATTGATAGATATCTAACATGGTCACAACAGTTTACTGCAGTTCCTTCTGCATATCACATCAAACCCCAACCCCTGTGTTGAGAGACTTTTCCACACACAGAGGCAGGCCTCGAGACTAGCTAACCCTGCATTCTTTATATCTGCAGACTGAATATCAAAGGCTTGGGGAAAATTATAGATGAACCATGACAAATCAAAACCATTTGAGTTAATGAGACGGAAAGACATCAAGAGAGAGAATGCTTGAAAACTACTGTACAGTCTTATGTAACAATACTTTCACTCAGTCTTCTGTAATGCAGAATGTCACTCAGTGGGCCATGTGTTCACAGTTACCCAACAGAAGGTTTAACCACTGGGAGTAAATGGGTGTAACCCAGGGTAGCTGCAATGTTACATGTTGCAACATTCAATCTAAGAATATTAACTTATTAACACAAATATGTATTGTACAATCAATCGAAACCATAGACTACAGGGGATCTATTTTTCTTTCAATTAGCTGCACTGAAAAATATGTAGGTTTGTCTAATGGGAGTTCATACTAACGCAAATATGTCTATTATATTTAGAATTTATTTAAAGATTTGTATCGGTCGATTTTTACTTTGACATTAAATATTTTATCAAAAAAGACCACTTTATTCATTGTTATTTATCAATGAATCATGAGCGTGGATATGTTTTATGTGCACTGTACTTTGCTCACTTATTCATAATAGTAGTTGAACTATTGACCTGAGCTGCTGCATGTTTGAGGCATCCATTCCTGATATATTATTTGAGCCAATCAGCTAATATTTTTTTGTGTGTGGCTATATTAAAATCTGTGATAAGTATCCACGATAACATTAGGATGTGTATTGTGAGTGTGTTGGCTAAACAGAGGCAGGAGAACGTGGAGGTCTGTCAGAGTCGGAGGGAGGAGCTGTTGTTTGAAGTGCGGGGGAGTGCGGCGCCGAGGTAATTGTGTCTGACGGGCGGCGATAATGATGAGGCGCAGATCAGATCAGCTGCAGATCCCATGCGTCCAACCCCCCGCTGCTTGCCTTCACTTTTCCCTTCTCTCCTAATTGACCGGGCTGCGTCTCCCCCGGGCCCCTTTGTTATTATTTATTAATAATTCATCACTAAATTATTCACACCCTTGGACCCGCAGTGTTAATTGAGCCGGGTGGGGTGGCAGCGCTGGTGGGTGTTTGTATGGGGGTGGATGGTGGATGGCATCAAAAGTATGGAGGATGGGGAAGTGAGCCTTCCTCAAATTGAAGTGCAACCAAAATGGAAAAGGATAGTTTTGTTGTCCACAGGGAAGCGTCTTTGGGTAAACTGGACATTACCTGTGTGTGTGTGTGTGTGTGTGTGTGTGTGTGTGTGTGTGTGTGTGTGTGTGTGTGTGTGTGTGTGTGTGTGTGTGTGTGTGTGTGGGAGGGGCGGAGTGGGGAACGAATCAACGAATCAGTCGACTTCATGATGATGTTAATAAAGGGCTGAAAAGCACCTTCACATCTTAGTCCTCACACAGTTCTCATTCTTCGTTTTACAAATGATAGGAAGAGAGATAAATACATATTTGTATATTTGTAAACCGACTTTGAATTTTAGCTAGAAAGCTCTTCAGCTAGAGATGAAACTGAGTCGATTAATCAATCTTTTCAATTGGCAGAAACACTATTGCTTATTATTTTTTTGAAATTGTTCAAGTTCAGATGTGAAGAGTTGCTACTTTACTCTGATTTACTTTTGGGGTTTTGGTTCTCTCTCTTTCTCTATATCAATGTCTCCAGTCGGCCTCTCACCAGTCCGATAAAGGCAAAACAAATCTTAAAACAAAAGAAAAGGCAACAAGTAAATACAAAATGTAAATATAAAGCCCTAAACTGTTATATGCCACTTTACATCTGCAAATGATTTATTGTAGTGACATTCGATCCAATAAATAACAAGAAACTCCATTACAGAAACGGTACATAGTTGATCCACCAGAGAGCACTAAAAGTTTATATTTCAACTGTAAAATGTCCCTTTATGTACATCTTTCATTTTACACATTTAGATATCCTTATCAAATACAATATTGGTATTTGTTGTTATGTAAAACAATACAAATATTTGCCACTGGCTAATTGTCTAACTCTCAAATATTAGTAGTGACCTCAAATGTGTTTAGAATGGGCTAGAATATAAAAAATATGGGTTGTTATTCAAGTATCATTCACTGTTGTTAAAGCTAATACACAGTCAGGTTAAACTTAAGCTGACAGTAATTCATCAATAGTTCTAGGTGTGGCATGTGGGTCTGTAGAGCTGTCCAGTAGGGGTCAGCATCAGATCACCAGACCGCCCCCCACACACCGTGGAGCCCTTCACGTGTTTCAGGGGCTACAGTTCATTTGCAATCGCATGCTTTGTGTGTTTTCAATTATTCATGCAACCCTTCATTAACACTCTAAACAAATACAAATTGCACAGCAGCATAGAGGGAATCATGTCAGTCACACTGTGCCAAGAATGTTTTCTTAAGAAAATGTCTGCTCGCTGATTTGCACACCTGAGTGCCGTATATATCGTTGAATTGATTGTGTCGCACATCCTCGCCAAAACCCGATGGCCGGCTCCTTAGCTTTCTGCCCACTAACTAGTTTACAAGAGATTATGATACATGGAATATGGAAAGGTTACATTTGAGACTGTTTGTTGTCTCTGGCTGAATGGCTCATCACACTGGGGCAAGGGCCTAAAATGTTAAGATGAATTTAGAATAAAAAATCTTAACTGCTGGAACATAATTATCTCTGTCTCTGCCACCACCACCCCTCCACCCCCATCACCCCTCCCGCTCTCTTCCACTCGGTCTTCCTCAAACTCAAACACTGGCACCGAGTCGAGTCACATGGGCATTGCTCGCCTTCGGAGCCTCGCCTCGTTGATAAATCTCTTTTAAGCAGAAAATCAGAAATCAAAGCAATTCTGAACCCAGTCTTTTAAAAGTTTAGATTTTTTTTTGTCCGGGGAAATATCTGCGTTTGGGGAAAAAAAAACAAGTTTGTTAAAAAAAAAAAGAAGCTCTTCACAGTTTGCGTTTCTTTGGGGAATGGTTCATCTGAAGCTGTCGACAAGGTCCATACAAGCCTCCTGCTACCGCGGAGCGTACAGACCGTCTTTCATGCCGCGGCGGTTTGGGACCGGAGAGGAAGGGCCAGCAGAGAGGAATCTGTCTCGCTGAGCTCAGTGAATACACCGCATGTATTTTTGTAGACATTGCCGTAGACTTAATCTAAGAGTACATCAAAGCATCCTATGCTCCTCTTCTTCAGCTAAATCCTTCTCTGGTCCTTATTACCAAAGTGCTCATAAATGCCTTTCGGGAGTTGAGAAGAGGGAAAAACACAAACAAAAAACAAACAAACATGTTTGCTTTTATCTTTCAAATAACTATTTATGCTGTACAAATGAGCATTCTGAGAGGGGATCACATTGTCACATAATGGGCGAAGATGTAAAGATTCACGCTGGCTGCAAAGAACAAAAGAAAGACGGTGTACAGCGAGTAAATTGTTTCTGTGACGTTAGCCAGAATGTCGTCCTCGCTGGTTTATCGAAAATGAACCTTTTTGATTCAGCAAGCGGTTTAAAAAAAGTGGCAGCGAACACCCGATTAACAAATAGCTCGTACCAGTCGGTTCCTAATTTATTTTGGACGCCTCTGATGTGAGCGTGGAAGTAGAGGATCTGGTTGTATACTCCAGTGGGCCGCTGGGTCGGGGGCCGGGGAGTAAACACGCTCTCAGCGGCGCAGGAGTCTTTCCATCAGGATAGCGAGTGTAACCCCATGGAGATCCTGGAGTTCTGAAGCCAGAGATGGTGAATAATAGAACAAAGTGAGGATTAGTCTTCTGAGGTTCCGCTGCTCTTCAACATCTCTCCATCGCAGAGAGAACGGGCTTCTGCATGTGAGAGAGAAAGATGTATAGAAAGCACTGGTGGTTGCAACTTCTCCGGCCAGCTTCCTGACATGTTTTTCCTTTGTCGTAAAACACGTCACTACATCACCAAAAACTTTGTTTAGAAAACAATATTGTAAGCTGACACCGCGACAGCTCCGCATGATGACAAAGTCTGCGTTCACGTGACAGCATCCGAACATAATCCCGTGGGTCCGTGGGGCCCTTCGCCTTTTTTCTTCTTCTTTTTTTCGCTTATGAAAAATTCACCGCATCCACCCCCCTACGCCTCCCTTCTGTGCGTCTCCAACACCGAGAACTGACACGCGGTAAACGGAGAAATATTCAAAGGCAGGCCGGGGTGCTGCCTGTCTCCCACAGGGGTCTCCTTTTTACCCCCTCGCCACTGCTGAGAAATCAAAACTCTTTGGACGTCACACAGGCCGATTGAAGTTCAATGCCTGCTCTGGAGCGGTCCCTTTGCCCGACGATGGCAGGCGTCATTAGCGCTGTCAGTCAGGCCCTGGCAACGGGGCAGCGCCGCAGGGCACCCTCAGGGCCCAATCAATGTTGGGGTCCCCGGGAAAGGGCCTTCAAACGCCCCTGTAAGACGATGCTGTAACCCTGGCTGCATTGTCGGGCTTCAAGCTCATCCCCCATTCATCACGTAGTGCATCGCCACACTTTCAGCGCTATATTTTTTAACTATGATATAAAGCGGTGGTCTTGTATTTTTAATCGACTTCCCATTGGCTCGGATATGGAAATATGCACCCTGGAAGTCTAGATTGGAACCGTCTTATTGAAACTCTAATAATGTAGGAGAATGAAACTTCTCTCACAATCCGCTCCGCAGTGGGAAACCAATTGTTGTTTTTTTGCCTAATTTAATCCTGTTTTTTCCCAATGTGTTGCATCTACAATGAGTCACATGATGCAATGAAAATAAATGAGCCAGTGGGTGCTTCTCTGTCCAACAATCTCAAATCCTGGAACAATGAGATATCCACGAAATCACGGTACACAATTCAAATACAGGAGCAAACAAAACCCAAACCAAACAAAGCCACCTTCTTTGAAGAGCGAAAAACTCAGACTGCCTAAGTTCCTTTCAACAATATACAGAGTGCAATATTCTCAGTACCAGTATGTTATTCAGAGCGTCCTTCAAAATATTTGGAAAGAAGGAGGGGAGATGAAACGGCGATAGAACAATGGGACTTTGGCTGTGTTATGGCGTCCGTGCACCTCGCCCCGCCAGCCCTTTGTAGTGTGTGTTGTGTAGCGTCCGCGTCCCCAGTCGGTCCCCCGCTTGTTCTGAGTCCAGGTGGGGTCTCAACCCCCCCCTTATCTGCCCATCTCGCGCACACCTGCTCCATCTCTCTCATACACGCACACCTTTTTGTTTCCAGGCATCCAAACACAGATTAAAGAGTAATTTAATATTCAGCATTTTAAGCATTTTCAAAATGATCCCTTAAATATCGGGTTTGTTTGGCGCCTGGAATCCAAATCTGACATTGGCCATGAAATCATTTACCCCTCCATGATGTTAATAACACTGTGAAATATTCTGTTTGATCGTTTGGTTCAATTCAGGGACATATAAGAAGATATTTTGAATCTCTTGAACACCTACACATAGAGCTGTAGTTAAACATATTATATATACATATTAAATCAATCATATATTATTGATCACGAACAAGATCACTGCTGTCAACGGCTGTGCACAGATGAAGGATAAAGGATTTTGCTAATTTATTCAGACTCTCTTCACATGGACATGGGTAAAATATTCTCTCTGCTCTGTAACAACTCTGGAAAGTTGAGCAGAAAGTTTCCCTCATTTTAAATGCATTTCAAGTTGTCCTTAAATTTCCCAGAAGAAACACACTTAAAATTGGTAAGATATCAGTTTCATTTTATCTCACACTCGCATCAAATCCATGAGATATACCCATCATTGCGTTTTCACCCTGTACCCCCCAGCACTCCTTCTCCCCTCCCAGTGTGCAGTACCCAAAACGACCACTGGGTAATGTGCGACACAAGAAAATGAAGTTGTTGAGTCTGGAACAAAGGAAATATAGGAATACATTATTTGTCAGGCTTTAGGTACAGATGGGGATCATTAGCAAGTAACAGAAACTGGAGACACATTTGTATCCTGCAAATCAAAGGCAAATAACAAGAAAACGCGGTCTGACCTATATTCACTCTGCAGCAGCATCCCGAAGGAACGACAGGTACCCGGCCGGGCATCAGGCACCCTCCTAGCATCCCACAGGATGGGAAGGGTACATGTGGCCAACTCATACATCATCACAATCTTTGTACTTCAAATAAATAAATACAAATGGATTGAAAAAAAAAACACCTTCCAACATATGATTATTAAATGTAAATGTAAATATTCAATATTACATTCAAATCTGGCTCCCTCCCTCTCTCCTTCTCTATGGGGGAGTTGAGGGGGTGCCTTTGGTCAGCGTGTGCAGAGGCTGTGTCTGCCGGAGGTAATCCTTGGTGATCTGCCCTAATCTGTCACAGATACGCAGCTGAAGTGCAGAGAAGCTGCTTGAGGAGAGTGGGGGTGGGGGGGGAGATGATAGTCAGAAAGGGGGGAAAACTGGATTATGGCAGTACGTCTGCATTAACTCATTGGCCTTATCTCTTAAATGCTCAGCGAAAACAGCTTTTGCTTGTATACAGGGAATAGCGAGATGTACGTGTGTGTGTGTGTGTGTGTGTGTCATGTGAGCTGAGCTTATTTCATGCCAGCCATACAGGCCTGAGTGTGTCCCTATTATAGAGAGGAGCACGCCCAGTGCCCCCTTGTGCTAGTTCACATCCCAGCCGTACTAGTTCCCCTTAAAAGCCTGACAGACATTCTCAGATGATTCAGTTTCCATTTGCCCCTCTTTGGTTGGACATAGCGACCAATTTACTCCTTAGAATACGGTTTCTCGATCGTGAGATATAGATATAAAATCTCTCTTTGTCCCCATATCTGAGAAATGTGCACTTTTGTCGTCATTTCCCCCGGCTGAAACCACATGCAATTACGGTTTACATGGTCATTGTGGAAAAAAGAAGTGATTGTCAGTTGTTGCGTTGTTGTCGAGTCGCGCCCTGGTTCACCCAGCAGCACAGGAACACACACATCCTTTGCGGTTATAAACACGTTCGCATACACACAGAGAAATCTCAAAACGTGTTCTCAAACAACTGTTATAAAACTGATATGTTGATTGATCCCGCCGGTGCAGCTCCACCCAACACAAACCGCCAGCAGCACGCACAGTCCTGCGCTCATGCAGTCCCCCCCATCTCCAGCCATGGGGGGGTCACCCCTCGGCCCAGAGAGAGAGAGAGAGAGAGAGAGAGAGAGACTGCATGGATGCTCTCATGTTTATGTTTGGGAGATTAGCAATGATGAAAGAATGCCTTTTCAAGTCTGGGCTAGAGGGGCCTCTGTTCAACGCCCCACCCTTTCGCCATATGCACACGCACTCCCTCGCTCTCAGACACACGCACCCTTGTGTGTGTGTGTGTGTCCATCCATAGTCACACACACAAACACACACACATGCACATCCAGAGACGTGTCATTTCGTCATCAATCCCTGCACATTGTACTCTACAGCCACCATATGTTCACCACATTTGCAATATTGTGCAGAAACATTGCCTCCAAATCCATGCCTGACATTGATTCAGTGGTTTCTCGGGGTCTCGGATCTTAGTTGCACTGTACGTGGAAGCTGCACTGACACTTTAGCCTCATCTACCCTGTCCGCTCTCATCTTCTCTTCATCACGAAACTCCAATGAAAGAGCCTCATTGTTCTACTCGGTCTGTGTGTGATCTGTCAGCCATTTCTCACATTTCACGCCTCTCGGTCTTCTCTTGCAGCCATATGCCTGGCCCTCTTTAGTGTTTCTTCATCTCATCTCCTTGTTGTGTTGTGGATTATAATATTACTTGTTCACTTTTGGGGGTTCCCATGTGCCAGGAGACCACTATGCTCCATCGATCTTCCTTGCAATTATATCTCCCCACCAAACCAAACAGAAGAAGTTATGAGGTTGAAAGCCGTCTCTCTCTCTCTCTCTCTCTCGATCTATTAGAAAATCCCTCAGTTTGAGGGGGCAACATGCTTGGGCAAATAGTTTCCCATTAGCAGTAATATAAAGCAGGGTTCTCCAAACAAAACATGATTACCAATGGGTGAAGCACTCACCACATCTAGGCCTCTCCCAGAAAAGTGATCTAAGGACTATTTGGTCACAGTCCCATGATCCTATTCACTCTTGAACTATTGCATTGTCTGAATTGCATCAATCATACGTTTGTTTGACCAGGTATTACAAGCTCTATTGTGTAACCTTTCCCCTTTATGCAAAGCTGATTCTGTTTTCTTTGGCTCGTTGACAAGACGCCACATGACAGTTGTACTCACTGCAGAAATTCGTGCTTAGAGAACAGCTCATACTATCCACCAGAGTCCCTGCTTGTCTTTAAACTGACTAAACACTTTGATATGCCCTGGTTTTATGACCCGGCGTGGTGACTGTATCCAACATCCGCCTTTGTTGTCACAGCAAACCATCCATTCGTCAAATTGTTGGTACTAAAGATGTAATTGAAGTTTTCAGTATGATCCCTGATTCTGGGGTGGCCCTGGCTGTTGAGAGGCGAACTGCCTCAGGTCCTACCTACCAAACAGTGGAAAGCACCTTTTCAGGGGAAGTCATAAACAAGTAGTTTTGCGGTGGAAGACTGAGGATGTAGAAAAAGGTGTAGAAAGAGGTGTGCGGTTAGAACAAACTGGAAACTACTTAATTAAGCACACATCCAGGTGATGGTGATTATCTCCTGATTGGCCATCCAGGTGATAGTGATTATCTCCTGATTGGCTTGATAATGTGTGAGTGCGAGAAGCCAATGTTGTGTTCATCGCAAAGGGAGAGAAAAAAGCCAATGATAGATAGACCGACATATCAAGGAGGTATACAAGAAAGACAGAAGATGAATAGCTGTCGTATATAAGCCAACTTAACCTGGAGGCACTGGCCTGGCTGCCTGTGTGCAACATGATATGTCGTCTGTGACAGCTGCTGACACTGCTTGATGTGTGGACTCAGAGGTTGTGTAGCCATTAAAGAACTAGGGGAGTGGGGATGTGTGTGTGTGTGTGTGTGTGTGTGTGTGTGTGTGTGTGTGTGTGTGTGTGTGTGTGTGTGTGTGTGTGTGTGTGTTGTAGCGGTGTGGGGTCGGGGTTGGCATGCCGATACAAAAAAGCCACAAGGCAAGTGATACACCATCCTCCATTTTTCGAATTGTTACTTGCAGATTAAATTGCGTTCCAACGTGCCACTTGCTCCATGAATGAGACGTCTTGTGCCTTGTGCCTCGCAGTTAGCGGCACGCAGGAATGTAATGTCACGGCGAGTTAACCTACATCAGCAGGCCTTTAATACAGATCATTAACACCGACTCGGCAACGGCTGGCCTTCTCTGCTGCACAACAGTCCTCCATTGTTTGTCTTGTGCGCAAATAGAGGGAGCAAACATACTGACTCGATCCACATTGTCCTCATGATACTTGAATGAGCGGTAAGGTAAACACCCTGGATGTGTTACACACAGTATATGTCCCAACATAAAGCCCATTGAGGGATCAAAGCTGCGGTCTGAGGAGCCGGTCGACGTCCACATACAGGACAAGATATTACATTTTCAATTCAATTCAGTTTATGTTGTATAGCCCATTACCACAAATCACAAATTTGCCTCAGAGGGCTTTACAATCCGTATACATACGACATCCCTGTCCCAGGACCTCACATCAGATCAGGAAAAACTCCCAGAAAATAGAAAATATGTTTGGACAGTTTGTTAAGTAGTATGTGTTGAACACTGGGAGCAGATGGCCCTACCATTGACCCCTGTGTGTGTCTTCCTGTCCCCTAGCTGAACCGCAGCGTGAGGGGTTCCTTATCTGGTCGAACTGGGTGGTGGGGAGGGGAAGGCTTTGAAGGCACGCTTGTGTGGCGATGCAATCAGGCAGACTACTAGGGTCGCATCACCCCCCACCACCACCACCCCCAGTCCAATAACCTTATTTGCCCTCTTCTGCCATTCAAAGCTGTAGAGAGATGCTCCGAGGCTCCCTGGGTTTGGTCTGAGCAGCAGAGACTCAAGGACAGGCCTTGGGAATTATGCAGGCGGTATCGAGTCCTTCCCATTCCCCAATAACAAGTAAAATCTTGTGGAGAATCTCTAAGTGATAAAACGCTAACAGAAACCCAAGGGATTTGTTGCAAATTTTCCACCCCTGGACAGAAAAATAAATAGAGATTATCTACAGAGACAATATGATCCCAGTGGTCCCCGTTTTACTCTACCCTCTGCAGCGAGGACACAGATAAAGCCTCTCAGATATCGACTGGGAAAAGGGCTTCTGAGAAGATCACGTGAATAGTTAATGCAATTGGATGCACTGTATAGATCCTAGATAAAGCTCATACCATTGTATACATGCTTTTGTCTAGAAAAAAATATGTGGAAATGTGGGCGTGTCGTCAAATCAATGTATCTCATTGTTGTTATTGCACATAATATCTGCTTGATTTGTAAAGTGAGACAACGGTCTACATTTATGGTCAGTCAAGTATCATTACAACTTTGCTTGTAAAATGCCGCTGGATCTAAAGAAGGCTACTGCTGCAGTTCACTTGGTCGCTCGAATATTTAGTAAGAACATTTTGCATGTTGGCAAAAATGTATGCCGTCTCTCCCAGATTTTTCCAATTATTTCTCCTGATATAAAAGACATCATTTGATGCTTTCATCTTACGCTAATAGGTTCCACACTGGCATTGTAACAACACTCTACCACTCACAGATATTGATTTGGATTAGTCTCTGTCACGTTTGGGGATTGCGTAAATGAGGCTTCTTCTTCTTCTTCTTCTTCTTCTTCTTCTTCTTCTTCTTCTTCTTCTTCTTCTTCTTTTTTCTCTCCCCTCACTCATTTTCGTTCCCCCTCTCACTGTCACATCTCCATGCTGCCTCCACACAGGCCCTTTGATGTGCCTGCTTTAATTTGGAGCTTAATGGAATCTGTGGCACTGCTGTGCCTATCGGTGGCAGGATCACAGATCCCAGGGTTCATTGCGGTATGCCTCCATTCTGGTGAGTGGGTGTCAAGATAGCCGTGAAACAATGGAGGAGGGCCTGTAGCCCTAGGAGACGAGATGCATCTCCAATGCAGATCCCAGAGTATCGGAAGCCGCTGTCGGGTTATTGCCCGTTTGTTTCACTGGAGGAAATCCCATCTGTAGCTCAGTCATACAAACAACTGTTGACTTAACATAGACAAAACAAAGCATCAAGACGTGTTATTGCCTTTACATGATGTATCAGAGTATTGTGTCTGAAACAACGTGGGCAAAAATTGACAGGAAAAATGGGGAAAAGAGAATAAGTATATGTAGATGGAAAAATAATAATAAAAGTAATGGTGGCAATCAATACCCACACCAGTAGTCACAGTAGTGATAATATGAACGTTGTCTTCGCTGGTGTTTATGATGCTGAATGTTGCCGGGTTATGTTCAACACGCCTTTGTTGCATTTCCCAATTCTAGGATATATATATGAGCACACCAAGAAGCTCCAGTTTAAAATGATTTTATTGGAGTGTTTTGAGCACCAGGTTTTTCAGTACAGAGAGCTGCCTTCATTACCCATAATGCATATAAACACATGTTAAAAAGGTGAGAGTGTTACAAATAGTCAAATCAAATAATAAATATTAGTAAGAAAATACATTGTACATTTCTGTAAATGTATGTACCTATAGTATATATCAAAACTACATACATAAAATATAAAGAGTACAGAAAGGTACATAAAGCGACTTTGGGTATCTAGAGAAGCGCTATATAAGATGATTTATTATTATTAGACAGATGATAATGGTATGCAACGAAACATACCAGTAATAAATCTACGCAAGATTAAAACCAATAACGTATACTCATTTTCCAGCCCTGTTGCAAATACACAATAAAATGTATTAAGTATATTCACAAATACAGAAATATAGGCTACTTGTGTACAAATATATACAAATATACAACTAAGGTAAATGAAGAACATTTGGAATTTGTAGAAACAGTATGAATCATGTACCTCCAAAAGTATGTATTCCATACAGCGCTCAGGCTAAAGCTGCCATATATACCTCCTGTCTATATCTATTATCATACGTTGTTAGGGATACAATAACACCAAATAAGAAAGCATAAAACATGTTATACCGAACCCGAAAAGGCAGCATTGTAACAACTCTTGTTGCAATACTAACCATAACATAACACAGAATATCACTTCATACAAATACAACTCGCCTCAATTTACCACTTGTCTCCTTTTTAAATGTCGCTCTTTCCTGAGGTGTCTGGAAAGTACCTCCCCGTCTGCCTGCATCTGTTTGAACAAAACAGCTGGACCACTGTCTGGGATCAGCTTTTGACAGTTATTTCTGAATCATGTATGTTGTATAGCCAAACCTTCTGGCTCATAGAGTTATCTGTGCCCTCAGACGGTAAAACAATCAAGTTGATTTATTTCTGTGTGCTACACTTCATATTCTCCCGCCCCTTTACTATACAGGTTGTGTGTTTTTTTTTTACGTTTGCAAACTTTTGCCACCTTGCTTTGGATCACACATTATCTTTTAATTCTTACCTGGTCTCATCCATCGATTTGTCTATCACATTACTAGTTTACATTCAAGTGTGTCTCATAATTTAGAGCATCAGGCTCAAAGTCTGGCCTGCCCGAGAGCCAGCGGTGCGACTGAACCCAGAAGAGATGTCAGCGGCTTCACACACTGACGGCCGGGCTACAACTTTCAAATCATGGGGGTTGTAAATTCAAAGCAGGTGGTTTCCTCCCCAACAACCTCTCCACAGGATAGAGTGCTCGGGGCAGCAGGTTATGAGCGCGATGATAAAAGTATGGCCATAAATCAATTCTGCATCCCTGTCAAAGGCGTATTTCAATCGCTGTATGTACCGTTTAACAAGCGTACTAGTAAAAAAAAAAAAAAAAAAAAAAAAAAAAAAAAAAAGATAGAAAGAAAAGGAACTTTAATCTGTGTGTGGAAAGAAGACAGGATCTAGGATCTGAGGCGTGATGAGAAAACGCCCTCAGCCATGCATCTGTATAGTACTCAAAGACACTGGCAGTCATGTTCAGACAGTACGCTAGCAGGGGGAAACCCCCCAATGCAGCGGCCTTTATCTCTCCTCACATACTGAGCTTAATGAACTCTGCTGCATGTAATGGCACATACAGGAGCTGTGTTGGAGGTGCTTCGCCTCTGTCTTTCATCCGTGTTTGTATTTGAAGTGTGCCTGCCAGAGATTGCAGGGAGAGTTGTTTATTTGAGGTCCTGCCTTTCGGTAGTACATATGTTGCTCTCCTCGTTGTATAGAATCTGCATCACACAGAATTTTGAAGTAAAAAGAAGACTTTAAATGTGTTGATGTTAACCGTGATCAATAGATTTATGTGAGGCCTCTGGCCAGTTATAGTACATATTTGTTTTGCATCAGCTGCAAGAGAACTACGTCCATCCGACCCTCCAGGAAAGGAGACGGTGTTGAAAAACTGCTTAGAACACAGAGACGTTCAAAGTCCATGACGTAGTTTATTCAGAATAAAAGACACGTATGCACACAATCTTTGAAACGTTAATGCAATCTCATTTTGGGTGCATCAACAAATTAAAATTATAAATGAATGCAGCAAAATGAAATGCAGTGTGTTTAACTATAGTGTAATTGAGTTTTATTATGCGCTGAAATGATTGCCAAACACTTCACAGATTTTTGTGCATGCACATTTCATATTCTCAAAGCTGGTCAAGAAATGTAATATTTCTTAACAGTCAAAGCAATTAATTCTCTGAAACAGACTCCATTCCTGTGGGCTTCAGATTAAAACATTCTACTGAAGCTGATTCGAGAAAAATAAAGTATTATTACTCGTTCCTGCATTTATTTGATGTCTGACAACTCCTCATACAAAGACATATATTACATTTGACTTCAACGCAGTTCAAAGCAAAATATGTATTTCTTTCTGGCTTACAGTGGTTTTAATGCTCCTCATGCAGATCAAAGCAGAAAAGTTAAATCTTGACTTTGGTCAAACTCAAATTCCAATATATCCGCAGGCATGTAAACAAGAATTGCTTTGTTTGTGTAATGCACCTTACGCTATACATCAAGTTAGAAATCAGCTGGACCCACCGCCGGTGCTATCGCGAGCTCTCACTTCCTATCACATCCCTCCCATGCCTCGGTGAATGAGTGATATTTAAGAGCCGTGAAGATAAAGGCACATGGGCAAATCGCTAATACCATGAAGCAGTTCGCAGGGCTGGTGGAGCACGTTCTCGTGAGGCTTTGATGTCCCGACATATACAAACCTTTATGGCTGCTGGTGAAGACAACACCGTGGTCAATCCACGCTGCAGGACCCCGAGCTGAACTGTTTGCGCTCGTGCTCGTAAATCGACGCGTGTAACGAACGTGGCAATGAAGCTGCTTTAGCCGGGCTGTCCGAGCTGTCTGTTCCATTCAGATGTGAGGGATGAGGACGCCGCGGAGCTGCAGCCCCCGACTCTCTCGGCACTACCTGTGCAGGAGAAGCCTCTCCCTCTGATGTCCGTCTGTAAATTGACTTGCCTTTTCAGGCTTTGACCCTGATGTCTGATGTAAGACCCAGACACCCTCACATCAAAGGGAGTGGGGGGGGGTGGGAGAATGGATTTCTATTTTGGAAGAAATATTGACTTTCAGGCACTAAAGTGATGAGGCGGCCAGCTTTTCGTATCCTGTGTGATATTACAGAATCTGAAAATTGATTTTTTTTTCTTTAAATAAAACTATCATGGGGTAGGTATCATGTTTTTAGTTGCCAAAAACAGAATTGTATCTGTTTTGCATTACTTGGCAATTTTTCCTGAATGGTTATGAGATCGAGGCTAAATGGGTTTATTTTCTCGTTGTGTGCTTCTGAGTTTAAAGCTCACTAGAACAAACGTTAAATGATGTTTGGGTTTCTTGCTGGGCCGCAATCAACGGTTGTTTTCATGAAAAATGTGAGGTGTTTTTTTTTAAGATCTGCAAATTTAGCTTTTTTATAAAATTGTCTGTCACAATTTCCCAGAGCCAAAGATGACATCTTTAAAGTGCATAATCTGACCAATAATCCAAAACCTGACCATATTTAAATGATTAATTCATTATTGAACAGAAAAAAAGCAGCCCATCTTAAAATTTAACCAGTAATGAAAGAAGTATTAGAACCTTTCAACTTCGTAATACAACAATAGCCTTACATAAAAAAAATCTAAGTAAAGTACAGAAAAAGAGTGAACAAAATCCACTTAAAGTATCAAAAGTTATCATAAATTAAATGATTTCTTACGTAGAATTGCTCCTGTTTGTATTATACAATTGTATATTGTATTACTGTATTGCTTTTACTGATGCATTCACAATTGTATTGTAGCCGGCTCTGAGATGATCAGATGGATTTATCTGCAAAGCATTTTGTGACTGAATATTACATTTCCCTCTGAAATGTGGTGGAGTAAAAGAATAACTTAAGACAAATACCTCCTCAACATGAGGCTACTTTTTCCTTCCACTTTTAGAAGTGGAATAAGTGGACCAAACAGCCTCCTGCAGGGCTGAATCTATAAATGTGTTCAAACACACTTCAAACTCCAAACTTAAATGTAGGGATTTGGAGTCTGAGAGGATGGATGCACAGCTGTAGTCGTTATAGAGACGGGTCCACCTGCTGCTGATCCCGCAGACCCGTTTCGCTGTAGCATAAACATACCTGAGACTGGTTCAACAAGGAGAGGCCGAACACACACACACACACACACACACACACACACACACACACACACACACACACACACACACACACACAGGACCAGTTTCATGAGGTACACAGGTACTGGTTTTACTGACAGCTTGGATGGGCTTAGCTGGGTTCCAGTAAAGACTGTGAGAGGAGCTGGTGAGTCAAACACTCTGCCAGGAAACGCTGGACTGGCAGCTTACTCCTTTTTTTGATGTGCATTAGCTCACACTTCATTTTTTATATTCAAGTCAAATTAACTTCCAGTGGCTCAACAAAAACAACAATTCTCTTTTGATTGATGAGATATATTTTTTTCTTAATTTTGTCACAGACACACACAGACACACACAGACACACGCACGCCCAGAGATAGACCTGTCCAGGCCCAAAAGATAACACTAAAGCTCACACACACACACAAACACACACACAAACACACACACACACACACACACACCTAATTGCACTACCAAAGCTCTCGTGATCTTTGTTGTGAAAAGTTAGCTCAGACTCTAGAGCCGTCTTCAAGGTTCAGTCGGCCGCTGTGCTCAGAGAGGAGTTTGCTGGATGGAAAAGCATTTAAGCCGGATTCACAGTGGGGATCTCCGCAAAGCACGCTCAGAAGACGGCGAAACCGAGTATTATACAGCTCTCTTTGAAGAGTGGGAAATACCAGTTGTTATGCTTCCCCAAAATAAGCAGCGCAGCACACTGTGGGTTTGTACCTTCAATTTTTCTCCTTGTACAAATAAAACTAAACATGGGGGACACGCATACACACACAGCCACGCATGAGCACACAGGAAGACTCTTTTAGATTCAGGGTCACGCTGTATACATGAAGAAAGCCTCCGTGATTTACTGTACTTGTACTCGCGTACACACACAACACACACATGGCAAACCACTTCCTAACCCTCTACCGCTAACTAGAGTGCAGCAGTCTGAGAGTTATGTCCCTCCTCTGGCTGCTCTTCTCGTAATCGTCGGCTGGCCGCAGCCTCAGCCGCGGCACTGCCTTGCTCAGAAGCCTGCGGGAAGACGCAGCCAGGCCAGCCACCTGTGAGGTAGGCTGGCCTGGCCTGTTGCCAAAACAGAAAACAGATATGAAAGAGAGTACCTGGGAAAGGCGTCACACTCGAGTGCAGACCATACACACCGACACTTGCGCACGCACACACCAAAGGAGGGGATAATTCCCTCGGCCACATGAAAGCGGGAGGCGGTGGGCAGAGCGCCAGGCAGCGCTACCTGGAGACAAAGGAGCAGCACCTCTGGGGGGGTTGATGTACATCTGGGATTCAACATGCTGATGGATCCCGCCTGTGAGGGGGAGAGGCTGTGTGTGTGTGTGTGTGTGTGTGTGTGTGTGTGTGTTTGTGCACGCGCACGCAGATGAATATATCTGAGCCTGCGAGCGATGTGTGCTCCCAGCATGCTGCAGCTCCGTAGTCTGCAATTAATCTCTCCGACATCAGGCCTTCCCCCAGAGGGGGCAGATTTCTCTCTGCCGCTACTGATCTCCGCCGCGCAGCGGGCCCCGGGGCGCGTGGGCGGTCTGGGAGCTCACCCAGTCTGCTCGGGCAGGAGGGGGTCCACCTGAGACGCGAGCCACGGCGCAGCTCACCTGGCTTGGCAGGGCCGATGGTGTGACGTAAGATCAGTTGTGATCGTTGACTAATTAAGCGTAAGACAACAATTTGAGCAATGTCATGACTTGTTCTTTTCCCCCCCGCGTCATTATCCTCTTCCCATGCTGCCTTTTGTCGTTGTAACTATCTGTCTTTTGTCTGACCTCCTGGGGGAAATAATAGTTTAATTCCTGAACTATAACAAATACATTAGTGTAATGTCTCCAAAGCACGACTTTCTTTTGGGGATCTACGTCTAACAGTGTGGACTGTGGGTTGAGCCTTGATGACGGCGCATTGTGACGTTATCTGATGGGTTGAAACGGAGCCCCTCCAGAGCTGGATGGACTCTTTGCTCTTTCCTCAAATGATCTGACAACATGAGATTCACCAGGAGGGGAGGCACTAAGTCTTCAAACATCCGCAATGAAAGACAAAGATACAAAAATAGTTGTAGGTATTCGTTATATATATATATATATATATATATATATATATATATATATATATATATATATATATATATATCATCTATTATATTTTATACATTGCACACACGTTTTTATTTGACAAATCTTTATAATTAAATCGGTATCTGATAAATGTAGAAAGTTTAAATAAGATCAGGCATCACAGAGAACAAATTAAAATTGTTTGTTTGAGTTGCAGCAATTACTCAATTAGTCAATTTGTTGCTTGCCAGAACATTTATTTGCACCAACTTTCTTGATAAACTATTTGTATTATTTTCAAACAAAAGTGCAGTCCTAAAAAAATACTTTTTTGCTTTTCTCTGTATCACATTTGAGCTAATCAAATGTAATTTGGTTTTGGATTGTTTGTTAAACAAATGTGAGAACATGTTTCACTGATTTGAATGTTTTAAAGATATAAATGTCAGATAGTTATAGCAGCCTTAGTTTAGTCTAACTAACTGTTCATAGAAAGAGTTCCCCGAAACGACAAATTGATCATCAAACTGTTGTCGACGAACTAATATGTTTTCTTTAAATGCATTAATCTACACATGTATACAGCTCCTGTTCCTTGATACAGCTGGTAGCCAAACACTGAGCATGCTCACTCAGATCTCATGATCAACTGGCCACCGGCAAAAAGATCCAGTGATCGGATTTTATTACCCCTCTTCGGTAAAAGGTTGGCAATATGGATGAGCAGCGACCTTTGAAGAGTTACACAATCTAGAAACCCCTCACCCCCACCCTTCCCACACACACACACACACACACACACACACACACAGACACACAAAAGGATGCTGCTCTGGAAAACCATGCCTCCCGAGCCCCTTGGCTCTGTTTCACGTATACGGCACAGCTGACGGAGAGTACCGGTGGAAACACCGCAGCCTCCACTTGGTGCCAGATAATCCCGTGTTCATGTTTACGTGTGTATCCTGAAACGTGTGTCACTCCGCATCCCGACAAAGGACCTGTGATGTGTGGATTACCACACGGAAAGCCACGCAACGCTTTTGGTTTCATGCGGTGGGCCGTCGGTCGGCCGCTGCGCACCGCCAGCCTCTGTGCCGTCCTAATGATGTTGTCAGAGCACGGAGGGGTGGAGACGTGGCAGGGGAGGATGGGGGAGGGGGAGATGTAACTTATCTCCACTGCTCCGCAGCATTTCTCTTAATTAAAACTCCTATCTGTGTCTTTGAAGTTCATAATGAGTCAGTTTGGAGGAACAGGGGAGAAAATAAGGCCAGGGCTGATATGTATGCTGTTATTCCTCCACTTCTGATTCCTCCTATTCTTTTTTTCCGACACCAGATTGAACGTATGCTGCTGCGTGGCGTGCCGGGGCGCGAGCGTGTAACGCGTTGTCGCAGCATCTCTTCTCCAGTCATTTACATGAAAACAAGCTCGAGGAGTGACGATGTAAGAAATGGGGCCGATAAAAAGGAGCCCGTGCCGCTCGTTTTTCATGATAGGATGTGAATGGGTTTAATCTTATCACTGGCTGCTCCTCACAGCTTGTGCTGATCTCTCTCTCTCTCTGCACACTCCTGCTTTCACAGGCCTTTCAGATTACAGTCAAATATTACAGCCCGTGACCAATCTCCAATTAACCAAATGTTGTAGGGGTATAGTATCACCCTTGGCTCCTTTCATGCTCCTTTAACGCCTTTTCAAGGGGCTTGAATATTTTTCACTTCTGTACTATGAAATATCATTCTGTTAAAGCCTCCTCACTCTTCCGCACGGCACAGATGCAAGATTAACCTAAATAAATCAGTCTCCCTGTAATGTATTCCTAAATCAGCTCGGAATTAATTGAACCTCAAAATTGTATTCCAATCAAGTAAATTACCACAGTATCCCCGTTCTGAAAGGCTGACCAAGGAAATATAGTGCCCTCTAATGTCTTCACAAGCATTGGATGGGCTGATGTGTGGACAACACGTCTTTTTGACTGGTCCTCATCTCGTTTGGTGTGCCTCGTGAGTGTGTGGCAGTGTCACGTGGCGTTTTTATGAAGGCTGGAGGATGTTTTTTCGGGTCGTCGTTTACTGTGATCTCTCGTCCACACCAATCTCGTAATCTCTCAGGGAAGCCTCCAGCAGATTTCTTCACATTTGGCATAAACGTCCACGTGGACTCAAGGATGAGCTGATTAGATTTTGGCGGTCAACGGTCAAGGTCACTGCGACTCAAGAAGTGTTATGCTAATTATGACAAATTCACACAAATGTCTAATAGGATAAAATAAAGAAGTGATGGCCTTTTGAATGACAACAGGCGGTATCTCGTGTATTCATGCATCTCATTCTCTCGTGCTTATGCTTCTCCATCCTGGTCGTATGCCTGTGTCTTAAAGCAAAGAGGAAAATAATTAGAGGCTGAACATTATGGGTAAAATAAATCACAGGGAAGCAGGCGGGTCCAGTCACGAAAACCAGGATGCAAACTGCTTTGCCAACATTGGCGTCGATGAATAGATTGCAGTCTCTCTGGCTTGGGCGACTATAAATGTTTTTACAATGTGTGCTGGGATTTGTTGCCCTGCACGAGTTTTTTGTTTGCGAGCAAACGCGTTTTGTACAGACCGATTTTCCCTCAGCTGCTATTCCTCTCTTTTCCTTTTGTTTTGGCTCAACTCGGAGATAACCTAAAGACTTCCTTTTTTTCATTACATTACATTACATCTCATTTAGGAGACGCTTTTATCCAAAGCGACTTACAATAAGTGCATTCGACCTAGAGTACAAACTAAGAACAACAAGAATACAGAAAGTAACATTTCCTCAACATAGTCGAACTACAGAAGTACCACAATAAGAGATATTTAAGTGCCACTGAAGTGATAATCTGTGTTTTAATCCAGATATAGTCGGAAAAGATGTGTTTTTAGTTTCCGGCAAAAGCTGTAGAGACTTTCTTCACTTCTTTCATGAACTTCAGTTATTCAAAACTGGCCTCTTCTCTGTTTCCATAGAAGCAAAAAGAAATCAGCGCCTTCATTTCTAGATATACATTGAAACTCCAGATAGCATGGTTCCCTTTTCATTTCTCCTTCCTTTTTCCTTGAGTCGAGGGATCTTCAAACAAACACCCAGGTAGTGTGCAGCACGTTTGATGTCACCGGGGACAAACATTGCAGCTGGGACTGATGTAAAGTTTGGAGAAGGTGCGCTAAGAAGCTCGATATGAAAGAGACAGAACAAGACACACCGGGCTGTAAACCCTCTCTGGCAGAATGGAGTCTTTGTGCTCTGAAACCAGATTGTACATTCAATTCACAATTGAATTTAGTGCAGAAATAAGCCTGTGTCTGTGTGTTGTGAGTCACCATGTCAACAGTGGACGTCTACTGTGTCGCTCCATAAAGACTGATGGCTGTGGGCATGAAGGCTGTGAGAGTGTTTTGGCTTTTTGGGCAATAGGTTTCTTGTTTGAACTTTCATCAAATAGAGTTGTGTGGCTTCTGATTGCTAATTTAATTGTTTTCCATGACTTTTACTCTGCTTCAACATCAGATTTGATCAGTTGCACATTTTTCAATTCTTGAACTGATTGTGTGTCTTTGTGCTGTAAATCTACAGCAGGCCATGGACACCTCATGGAGACTGTTTTAATTATTCCTAATCAAGCTCTGACTCTAGAAATTAAACACACACTCACACTCACACACGTTCCTTGTTTCTCCTTAAAGCGGTATTAATAGATTTGTGTCCACTTGGGGGCAGCAGAACAAGCTGTAAATACAACACAAACATACTATTGCCTCATTTTAAGAAATCAAGTTGGATATTTACACTTTTCAAACACATAGCATTAATAGCATCCATGTTTCTGGACACTTTATGAATACAAGTCAAATCTTTTCTTTCCATTTAGCTGCGTTATTGGTCATATCTGTCCGTTCAGCTGCTGAATGCTTCCCTGTGTTCGCCGTCTCGTCACACCCTTTGTCTATTTGCTGTTTGCTGCGGTGAGGGTATCACAGAGGGAGATGTTAGTACTTAGTCACTGGAGCGGAGGGAGTGGACACAAATCATAAAGGGTAACCCTTTATTTACACGGCCGTATAGTTTATGTCATGCAACTGACATGTTTGAAAGCAAAAATGGTGTTTCATTGTTAGCCTTTCAATTATTAATTTTAGTTAATTATAGCGTAACATATTAATAGTATTTTAGCAGGTCAGCAGAGTTTGCATGAATGTGAAATTTGTCTTAAAATTAGGGACAGGCAAACCATTCAACAAATATGAAGAATGAAGCCTCCAATCATACATTTATATCTACTTGGGTTTAAATGAGTTTAAATAACTTTAAGCTGTTGTTTCAATTATTTCTTTTCTGGAAATCAACAGCTAATCATTTACTCAAAACTACAAACATGTCTTTTTTTCCTCAAAAATACAATAACATCAATGTTTGATTTAAAGCCCTGCCAAAGACCTACAGTGGTCAAAGTATATTGGCTTTTTGAATGATTTAGCGACTATAATAACAAAGACGCTTTAATCATTGTTCTACGATTTTTTAGTGCCTGGATTGCCTTCCTGTTTATACAGATTTGTCCCCGTTTCCCAAGAGCGGCTGCCACGTTTTGCTCTGGTTTACTCCACAGAGCAACCAGATATCTCTCGTAGTAAATAAAGGAATTGCAAAAAATTGGAAGAATTGGAAAATAAAAGCTAACTCAAGTTGCTTGCCGTAAAAACCCAAACAATAAGATGAAGTTGAAATGCTCTGCAGAGATCTGCCACAAAACATGAGACGTTTCACAACGTACATCGTAATTTAAGCCATTCGTAAGACAGCCTTTTAAATAGCAGCTCTGTAGCTTTAATATGATCAACTTTAATCTCAGCATAAAAAGGAGAAATGCAGAAGCAGATGGAGGCAAAGTTGACGTGATTATCGCAGATATCTCAAAGGCCGGGGCTCGAGCCCATACCAGATTTTCCAGCACCTCTATTACTAACACACACAGCCCGGGGCCTGGAAATTGCCTTTCTGTGTCCAGAGGCCGAATTCACTGGAGCATCTTGAGAAAGTGCATCTGCAAGGACACAGAAGTCCTCTTCAGGTGTAAACCTTTGATCCTCAAGAGACCCCCACCTTCCTCTTACCCCTTAGGTTCAGGCATCAGTGTAATTGAAGATCATTACCAACATACAATGCAACCCTCTTAGCGACCGTCTCAATAATGGAGATGAATTGTGTGGCGCAGGGCAGCTCACAACAGCAGAAAATGGAAGCCAAGGGGTAGATGGAGCGAGGGATGTATTACAAATTGAAATGAATTGGAGATACTCTGTCCGTGGTGCCATTGGTTAGACAAGGAGTCGAAACGAGCAAGATTACTGGCTTACATTTGTAGCTCCTCAGTGTTTTTGTTTTGTTTCGCTGAAGTGGGGTGCTATAGGGGGGTTGTGTGTGTGTGTGAGTGTGTGTGTGTGTGTGTGTGTGTGTGTGTGTGTGTGTGTGCACTTCAAAAGAATTTGCAACAAACCTAATTCATCTGAAGCGTAGGATGAGCTGGTAAGAAAGATGAAAGATGAAAGTGAGTTGGCATGGAAACAGAAAGCACATCAGGAGTCGCTGGCACACAAAAGGGTTGCCTGTGTTGCATGTAGCATTTCTACGGGAAGAGATCCAGAGAGGCTTCAAGTGCTATCGTGACCTTACAAACAAAATTAGCCAATTATGACTAACTAGTGTGCTCAATTTGCACTTTTTATGTGAGACCGTGCTTGTCGTATTTTTCGCTATTTTTACACAGGCCTATAATCTGGGGCATAGAATCAACATTTTTGTTACACACCTTCGAGTATATTTCCTCCACGCCTGTTATGTGTTGCTGATCAACATGAGAGCGCATTCAAGATTCTCCCCAAAAAACTCTGAAGCTCCTGCCATCTCCGTTTCACACTTTCTTTCAACCGCTGGCTGTCCCCATCTCTTTGTATCACATTTCATCTTAGCGTAGACGCAGGTGAAGTATTAATTGGCAAGCAGTTTGAGCCCATATATCTTTTCTCTCTATTTGATCTTAGGTAGGGGATTTCCACCAGTTGCCAATGCGCAGACCTCCAGTGCTGCTGTTGATGCCACTGCACATACACGCACACACACACGCACACACACACACACACACACACACACACACACACACACACGCACAGTGCCTAAGAAACAGAAACATAAAAAGAGTCAACCGAACATGAAGAACTCCTGGAGAAACTTTTTTCTGCCGACTACAGCATCATTCACGGAAAAAAACACAGTCCAAGTCAAGACAAATAACATTAGAGCAGACGATCATTTACAGAAAAGCAAACGTTGTACAATACTGTTGCCCCGAAACATTTGCGGTCAAAGTATTTGAAACAAAGCCTCTAAACAGGTACACCGCCAGGACACTGTGTTTACCATTTTGTGTTTTCTCTCTGCGGAGGAGTTTGATCTTTTTCTCCTGTGTATCCTGCAGTGTCACAAACACAATGCGGTGTCTCTGCGCTTCAAAGGGCCATGGGTGACAGGTTCAGGGGGAAAAGATCAAATATTCATTTCACAGAATGGAAATTTAAATGAAATACGGTGAAAATAGAAAAATAAGTGCCTGTGTCACTTGTGACAGAGACTCCCGGGATAGGGACAACCTTTGGGCTCTCCTTAGTGTGTTTTTTCTAGAGGGTTTCATCCGTAAAATGAGTTCTTTGTTTAACAGACAGACAGACGGAGAGTCTGATTTTACACATGACTTCCAAAAAACCTGTTTTCAGCCCTTTATCAAACTTTGGGGCTTTTCACTCCTCCTTTCTCTCACTGTAGCCAACTTTGTGTGTGAAAGATCGCAGACTTGTTTTGGCATTAATTAAAACTTTTCAGTTTGTTGCTTGTTATGGCACCAAATGGTCTCATCATATCATCATATTAACTGGCAATCCTCTCTTGGCTCACTTTTAGCTCGCTGCACACCAACAACAAAGTATCCCTCTGGGCCTACGTGGCACGCCCAGCAGAGAACTAATTGAATTAAACTGCATTAATATGACTTACTGTATGTCCTTACAACCAAAAAATAACATCGCTCTCTAACGCCCTCATGTTTATGATTATATGGGATATTGATTTCAGCACTTTAAAGAGACACGCATTCTCTCAAATCATCAAAACAGCTGCTTGCTTGTTTACAGCGAATACCGGCTGAATCGTAAACACAAAATAGCAAACACACGCACGCAAAACTCCCACAGCAATTTGAATAGCGATCCCCAGAAAACCCCTTTTGACTCTTTCCACGCACTCGCGCAAGATGCAACTTAATCTCTCTCCTCTTAGGGGCGAGCCGGTGTTCTGTCATTTCATGCTACTTGTCGAGAACTGCTACCTTGTGGTATTGCGCATGCGCCGAGTCGATTTTCCGAGTTTGTTTGACACGGCCATTATGTTTTGCCACCCTGTCGATGCACGTCTGATAACGGTGAGTGACATCCTCAAAATCCCGATTATTTAGACTTTTGGCCTAAATACAAATTACATTCAGCATGTAATGTCTTTTGTGTCAACAAATTATTGTAAACATGAGTTTGTTCACATTATCATAATAAAGCACTGGTTTATTATTAGGGTATTTATTGTTGAAGATAAACACTTTAACAGTGAAAAGTGAAACATTGAACTTTGAAAGAAAAGCATATTTTGATAGTACAATAACATGCATTCATGTAAGAATGCTAAATTGAATTATATCAGGGGTAGCATATTTTGATAGGGTAGCATGAATCGATACACACCTATCGGTTTATGCAGCAGTAGCAAATTCTGACAATGCAGCAAAAAATGACAGAACACCGGGCCGTCGGCTGAAACCTGGGCGGGCCCGCGAAGCCGTCGCTAGACGAGTGTTTCGTCAGTACAACAACAGCGCTGACCTCCCGAAGCCTCCGTAGCCAAACTTCACAGAGGGAGGAGGAGCTGCCTCCTCTCCTGTTAAGTGTGTGAAGAGGTCGAGGGCTTTACGGGATTATTGGGATCCCTGCCTGGCTGGCGTACGCAAAGGGAGCCTCTCTCGGTTGACAGCCGGGATATAAGGAGGGTCCGTCGTCGTTTTCCTGACGTCACCTTTTTGTAAATGATTGAATTTAAATGTGAGCGTCATTGGCCGCAGGTAGGCTGGAGATCGTTATGCACTTTTTCAAAATCCTACAGGAAAAAAAAGCAATCATAACACCGAACACCAAAAGAGCCAGGATCTCAATACACCCCCTCCTCTTATTCCCCATTCTGCGCCATATCATTGCTTCTCCCCCTTTACATTTTGTGTATGTGTGGATGCGTCTGAATTGCGAGAGACTGCTCCAGCAGAGTAGAAAGGCGGAAGGGAGACCAGCCGGCACATGTTGAAAGGCATGGCTGCTCTTTAATGTGGCTCCAGCTCGGGAGTCCTGGGCCTAATGAGGTGCTGTGGAGCTGTGCTGCTCCATCGCCTACACACACCAGCAGCCCACATACTGCCACCGCTGCACCATTCAGGATCATTAAGGAGACGCTGCCAAATTCCTCTAGGGACCCTGAAAGAAAAGAATGGAAAAAAAGAGGGGAAAAAACCTCAAGATTGGCACACCGGAGGAGTTTGGGTGAGAACTACGCTCCGGTCGCCAGCAGCTACGCCCTACGGCCAGCACACAAACATCCACACTTATTGTTGACCAAGACTCAGCAGTAACTGGAGCATCTGTCTCCGTGACGACAGATGCTGCAGCGAGGTGAAGGCTGCCAGGCGTGGCATATTTTAATATGAGATGAGACAGGGCCGGGTGCCATTTAGATTTACTAAATTCTGCTTCTGATTGTGTTTTCTGTTTGTTGATCGTGGTTCCTTGTGTTTCTTGGGCTATAATGTGAGTACGGGAAGAAACCAAAGAATTTGAAACCTACATTTTTACCAGATTTGAGCAAGTAATGTGATGCAAATGGTCAGATGTTTTGCTGAAAGGGTGAAAGAAAACTTTTATATTCCATCCCCAAAGTTGAATACTCACCGTTCAGTGTTTTACTGAAGTAAATCTGTCTGTTGTTGTCTCAATGGATCAATCTTTTAGTCTTTGGTGTGTCCACAAATTGATTTCCCATCACAAATTCAACGAGATTAGGTGGCGTCTCCAAATTGCTTATTTTTGTCCAACCAACCGTCCAAAATCAAGAGGAATTAATTGGATAACTGGAGAATGTTGAGCGACTTAAACAACGAAAAAACTATCAAAATAGTGGCAGATACATTTTTGATCAGAGGAGTATTTGATCAACAATTCGGTTTAGCTCTAATGACTACGTTGCATGTTAACAACAAGCTACAAGAAAGGCTTCCTCACACGGCTTTTAGAGCAATTCTTTCTTCACAGTGATCACATGTTTCTGTATCTCTCCTGTCCTTTGTGGCATCCACGTTTACACATTCATGAGCCGTGGTGAAGACGCCGGGTTCCGACACATTTGGAACAGATTGCAGTTCTTGATGCCCGACCCCATGCAAAGTACAAGCTTCTTCAGGATTTCACATTACTCTCAATCGTGAATGTACTCATAAGATATAGATGATTATGTTTAGACCTGGCACAAAAAATGATCAGGGAGATTATTCTGCCTAAATCTGGACTGCTCGTTGACATCGATCTAATCTGATGGGATCCCAGTGACAGACAATGTGAGAATCTGATCTCAGAGCAGTAAGACTTGACATTAATGTGTCTTTGTATACAAGAACAAGTGTAAGCATGGCCTTAGTGTCAGCTTGTCCTGGGCTGTTGCATTATGGATAATGTAGTCTTTATGCTGTTATCATTACTTAATGGGGAAAGGACAATGGAATACTCCATATGGTACTTTACTCTGAAGGTAACATATAGGACACAGCTGCCAGTGCTAACAATAGCCATGTTTGTTGTTTATGTTCAGAATGATAACATGGGGTGGGGGGGCTGAAGAGAATTCAGGTTTCTGACTTGGTGACCTCCTTTTTTCATTAGAAAGGAGGTGGTACTATTGGGCCGGGTGGTTCGGTCAGACAACTATTAGAATATAGCGTATTTATGCTAGTTTCTCAAGATTACTGATCCCAGCGTTATCAATTTCCCTTGAACTATTTTTATATTTCCCATTTTTTTATTTCAATATGTGTCACATAATATTCCAAACTTCCTCTCAGGATAATATGGACGAGTGGACCGAGCATTTGTGTTCTGTAGGAGCAGATGAGGGCTGCGTTTCTAAAATTGACAGTTGGGTCGCTGTGGGTGTGTTTTTTAATATTGTATGTAAAATGTATAATTTTTTTAAATAAAAGTGGGTTATACTTTTTGATCCCTGACATCTCAAGTGTTAATAAAAAAATGCCAGATTGTCCACTCAAGTCTTTAGGTTGATGCTATTGGTTTTAAAATATTTCCACAAATGTGAAGATGTAGAAATTCTGTTTTTAATAATGTTTTTTTTTCCTCACAAAAAAAAAGTCCACTTTCATCATAATAAAAGTCTAAAACATTTTTAAAATAATGATTGTACCGTCAACACTGCATAACATAACAGTATCTTGATAACAACGGAAGTTCCAACATCAAAGCGTGGCGATGAAAAAAGTGAAAGAAGTCCTGAGCAGGAAGTGTTGGTGCAGTTATGTGTCGGTCTGTGTGTGCATGTGATGCTGCTGCCGCCCAACGAACAGGATGAATAATCCCCAACACCATCAAAGGGTCCTCAAGTCGGGAGCTCTGGCCATGACAGCGCGTCTTCTAGCCGGTCTCATACCCCCTGGGGACAGCAGCGGCCGAGGAGAAAGGGCAGAGGAATGACGGGAGAAGAGAATGGGAAGGAGCCGAGAGAGGAAATTGGAAAGCAAGAAAAAAGTGGAGAAAAGCACAACTCTGTTGGTTGTAGAGGAGCAGACATAATGTGAGCTGCAGTAAGTTCAAACAGGAGAGACGGGTATTTTAGAGTTTAACAATAATTTATTTACAATCGCATATTGAAATCGTGCAAAGTCTTTTTGCCGATTGGACTCCATCCTGAATTAGGATAAGCCAGGGGTAGAGATGCTGATATCTGCACAAGCAGAATCCCCCCGATGGAGTCCAGACACTGGTGGTGGTGCAGGAGAAGAGTTGCCGTAACGCCGATTGGAGGAGTCTGGGGTGGAGGAGCCTGGGGTGGAGGAGTCTGGGGTGGAGGAGTCTGGGGTGGAGGAGCCTGGGGTGGAGGAGCCTGGGGTGGAGGAGCCTGGGGTGGAGGAGCCTGGGGTGAAGGAGTCTGGGGTGGAGGAGGGTCGACTTGAGCTGAAATGACAACTGACAGCAGCAGAGGAGAACACATTTTAAAGTTTTGCCAACAACGCTGTGATTGGCTCGCAGTACATCGCTGCCTCTAATTGGTTGTTTCATTCATCGTGCCCGCCCCCAGTCAGCTGATGGAGTAATCGCTGCAAGAATAAGAGACTGCTTATGAATGAACCAGCGTGTAAAGAATGTCTTCCTATCTGAACTTTCGCTGAGCTACATTTTAAGAGCATTTAGGAACTTTTCCTCTGGGTGATGGAGACAAAGTGTATTAGATAGTGGCGAGTCCCAGCTGATTGGAGCCAGCTTAAATCATACCTGAAGTTCAAAGTGACAGTTAAATAGGGTTAATGGAAAATATTGGAATGAGCAGTGCCAAAAAAACAGACAACTAATGAGAATTTTATGGAGCCCCTAAAGTCCTGAATCTTCAGAATTGTGTTTATTATTAGTTGTGCGGACAAGTTATTATCTTTGCGCAAAATATAAAGTTGTTGTATAACTTGTTTGCAAATTATGTGTACAAGATAATAATATTTGCACATTATTTAGTATCTTGTGTGCAAAAGATATATTTCAGGATTTCTTGGTATGAACAACATAGGATACCCTCTACCCTTTTGACTCTTGATTATTGAATGTATTTTAACTCTAAATCTGTCCTTCTGTATACATTACATACATCTATTGCACCTGTCCATCCTCCTGATGGTTTCTTCCCTTTTTCCCCCCTGAAGGGTTGTTTGGGAGTTTTTCCTGATCCGATGTGAGGTTTTGGGTCAGGGATGTCTATGTGTACAGATTGTAAAGCACTCCGAGACAAATTTGTAATTTGTGAAATTGGGCTATACAAATAAACTGAATTGAATTTTATTAAAATAATAATAATAATAATCACAATCACATCTTGTCTTTATGGCGTCCCTAGATCTATAAGATTCAAATACTTTCCTCTCCTCTCCTCTCCTTTCCTTTCCTCTCTTCTCTTCTATTCTCTTCTATTCTCTTCTCTCCTCTCCTCTCTCCTCCTCTCTTCCCCTCTCCGCTCGTCTCCTCTCCTTTCCTTTCCTCTCTTCTATTCTCTTCTCTCCTCTCCTCTCCTCTCCTCTCCTCTCTTCTCCTTTCCTTTCCTCTCCTCTCCTCTCCTCTCTCCTCTCCTCTCCTCTCCTCTTGGCATCAGTGCGTTGCTGGCCTGTCTGACAGAAATACAGTCGACCACAGCTGGCTCGATGCCCACAGATAGAGCGTCTCCCCAGCGTCCTCACACCACCGCCTCAGATCCCGGCCCAATTCTCCCGCCCCGCCTCGCAGGTCAACCGTGGCTACTCGCTACTCGCTACACCCTCGCACTCGGTCCCTAGAGCCGGCGCTCTACTCGCCACCCGTGGCACAGACGCTCCCTTCCCTTCCCTGCCAGCTTTCCACACAAACCAAAAGGGACACGATGCACGTGGACGTGTAATTAACCTTGGACCGTGGGTGTTTTTACTCTGTGTCAAGACTCGTGGAGAGTTAGGGAAGGCAGTTTATCCAGTGTCAAGAATGTTAGCCGTGTGTGAGGGGGGGTAAATGAATGAAGAAGCCATCCATTAACCCGTGTGGCTCGCTGGCTGCTCACTCAGCCTCGGCTTCTGGACGGATCTCATCAATGTAAACTACGGACAGCACAATATAAATGATGCATGTTTATACTAAGTGCTGCGACAATTCGATGACTGACAGGAAATTAATCCATTTCAATTTTGATGATTAAGTCATTTTGTACGCCACACGTTCTCCTGTTCCAGCTCTTCAAGTAGGTTTGCTCCATTTCTCTGTCTTATGGTAACTGAACCTCTTTGGGTTCTCGACTGTCGACCAGATGAAATAGTTAACTTGCGACTGTCTTCCTGACAAAAACAAGAGCATCTGTCGTTTCGGCTAATGCTTACATTCAAAAGACAATGTCCAGACTGTTAAAATGATGTGTTGTCCATCTGGAGCAAAATAGGGAGCAGTTTTACATATTTTATTGAGCCACAACGTGAGGAGGTTGATATGGATAGACAGGTCCAAAAACATCAGGCGCAGAGACCACTGTTAGTTTCTCTTTCCCACCTGCCAGTCAACATTGATTTTGTTTAACAAAGTCCTTGATTGTTTCCTGACCTTAACCAAGTACTGTAAAAACAGCAACGAAGGTCCCATAATATAGCACGTATATCACTATTTCCTATAGAAAACGATTGCCCGAATAATCAATCATGTAGATAATAGTTAGTTGCAACCCCATGCGTACTGTATTTCGGACAATAAAACCATTACAGCGCGTTACAAACTGCCCCCACGGCCCCCGTGTGCCTTCGCTCCCAGCGAGGCCTGCCTGTGAATCGTCAGTTAAATTTAGATGTGCACAGTCACACGGCTCCAACGCTGCTTCTGATATAAAAGGCAGTTCTGGTCACATGACCCTCTAAGCCGCCCCTCCCCCAGTGTGCCAGTTCTGTGTAATTGTTCATCAGCAATTACATGAAGCCCTTACAGCCGCTGCCGATGTAAGGCAGCATCTATTCACATGCAGATGTTAGTAAATCCTCTTCTTGTTTTTTTTGCCGGCGATGGCTCATTTTGTTTTGGCTCCCCCCTCCCTCTCCTTATTCTCTCTGTGTTTGTGTGTTTGTGTGTGTGTGTGTGTGTGTGTGTGTGTGTGTGTCCCTCCCCATTTGCGTTCACGGCCCAGAAAGAAAGAAACGAGGTTAAGCCCAAGTGTGGATGGTACTGAAATGTTAATTGGTTGCAAGTTCTATATAATCAACCCCTGGCTCGCTCTGGGTTACTGTATAGTTGACAACCGATAAATATTTTATTGTTGGCGTACAGCATCCCCCCCCCCCCATCTGCTATATGCAGCCCCCCTTAAAAAAAATAAAAGGCATCAGCTGAACAATAGGCTTGATATTCTCTCCCTCTTCCTTGCTCAGTTCCTGCCATCCCGTCTTTTAAAAAAGGCTCACAGCTGCCCTATCAGCAGGGGCTCCCTTTCATCATATGCTGAATCCATTGCTCACCATTCTTTTGCTTTCATCATCCTCACAATAAGTCAGGATTCAGGGTGACATTACGCAACATGCTGTAACACTATTACCTCATTGTCGCACGTTAGCGTCGTCGTGAAAGGCGGGTACGGCGTCTTCCAACACATTCAAATGTCCCCTCGCACCAGAGAGAGCGAGAGAGAGAGAGAGAGAGAGACCCTCCTGGACTTCCTTTCTCTGCCAGACAACCCAGTCGCATCGCGGCTGGTTGGCCGTCTCTAATTATTTCATGCCCCTCGGTTCTGCGCGTGCAGGACGACGTGGCGTAGTGTTGGAGAAGAGTGAGGAAGATTGACAGCCAGGCTCCATCCCACAGGAACTCATTAGGCTTCCTGACTAAAAGCTAGTGGGCACGCTCATGCTGCTCTCGCCTCCTTCTTCCTTTAGTCCTCCTTTTAGTCCTACATTCAGTAAGTTGGAAAAATGAATTCCTGAACTCAGCAGCGAGCAGAGAGTGAATTACCGGGCTCTTATCTCATCTGATCTGAGGATCAGCGCCGAATAAAAACAAAATCGGGCCTCATCGCGGTTTCATTTGGAGTTTCTGTTTCTCCGTGAGGGTTTCTCTGCTCGTCTCAAACCATATGACGCGTTTGCATTTTGGTTTTAGAGTGTTCTCCCTCTCGCTCGCTGTCTCCCGCGTACTCTTTCTATTTCTCTTCAGCCCTCTGTTCTCTCCCGGGGTGATACAAGGCAGTGGTGCGGGTTCTAAGAAGCCCTTGAAGTGCCGGCTCCTCTGAGAGCACTTTAAAAGGCCATTTCATCATGTTCATGAAACTACACTTGAGACCGAGCTCAAATATGACTTATGTGAAACCAGCATAAACTCCTTGGAAAGTTTTGTTGCAGTTAGTTACATACCACGTTTCTGTGCTGAGGATGTCAGCTGCCTTCTTCTAGTCCTGCGATTGATTCTCTTCACATCTCCATGCATGTACATACTGTTTCTAGTTCATGGAAAATGAAAAGTGAGTGACTGGCTGCTGATGGGCATTAATTATGTTGAATAACCATGATCTGAGCATTTCGGTTTCCCGAAATATGGAATTGCATAAAACACCTCAATCTCATTCCTCACTAGAATTACTACCGAACAGCACGGGGTGCAAAGAAAACTACTTTAAGTCATTCGGTCCAGGCTTCACTGGGCTTTGTGGGGTGGCAATTATGACATGCCAATTAGACAGAGATAGAAAGATGGATGTGCAGCGCACCGGGTTTCTAATCCGCTCCCAAAGTGGGAAATCTACAGACCGAGGGCATCAGATCTGGTTCACTCACTGCCTTTCATTTAACACATCTGGTACCAAACACAGGCACAAATGTGTGTGTGTGTGTGTGTGTGTGTGTGTGTGTGTGTGTACAGCAGGGTGCACACACACACATGGATAATAGGGAAGGGGAGGGCCGGAGTCTGTTGTTTAAGAACCTCTTGTTTAAGTTGAATTTAGGCATTCTCTACCGGTCACAAAAGCACAAATCATACTTTCTGTGTCTATTTAATGCCATTTGTTGATAGATGTCATCACCACGATGTCATCATAACCATGCAAGATGCTGAGAAGTTGAGAGCAACAAAAAAAAAAAATTCTGAATGCAAAGGTGGGTGTGGCCTGAGCAAGATAGCCGGAAGTCATGTGTTGTCCTGTTATTGGTTATTGATTTGGCATTGCAACTAGTGTGAGGTAAATATCTGTCTCTGTAGCTGAATGCTTTGTTCACTGGACGCGTCGGATTAAAGAAGCAAAATCAACTCAACTTGTTTATTATTATATGACTTTAAATTAAGGAGCACTTTGTCTACATTGTTTCAGTAAGTAATTCATTGACCACTGCCACACTAGGTAACATCATGGCATGATGGCATGCACACATACACACGCACACACACGCACACACACACACACATACACGCACACACATACATTACCTACATACATACATCATCTTGTCTGAATAGATGCGTTCCGTCTTGTTGTTCTCAGTTTGTACTCTAGGTTGAAATGCACTTATTGTAAGTCGCTTTGGATAAAAGTGTCTGCTAAATGACATGTAATGTAATGTAATAATAATGTGTTATTTAAACTGAATTTGGGGTATTTGAATTCACGCTGATCCAGCTCCCTTCACCAAAGCTGTTTGCTGTTTTCTGATTCCCAATTAGCTTCCAAACAAGCAAGTTCCCATTTGAAGTCATGCAATTCAATGTAGACAATTACTCCTTCTCCTTGCAGTGTAGTGCCGAGGCTTTACGGCTCAACAGCTTGTCGGAGGATCCGGGGTAAATACAGGGCTGTTTGAGGAAATGTTGATGGTGAAATCACTCGGTTTTATCTGCGATTAACATTATTTACAATATTGTTTGTCCTGGGTTTAAGAGTAAGAAATTAATAATGGATTTTACGGGGCCATAAACAATTTTATTTTCTTCTTTTTCCAAGCCAGTAGTTAAATAACAAAATCAAGAAGAAGATTAATAAGGTCTAAATTACTCGATATCCCCATTGCTTTATATTCTGTTTGATGTCTCAAGTGAAGAGCTCATTCACACTAAAACCAAAGACCTGTCGTCTCGGGGTTGCCGTAAGAGCAGATAATATCAAGGTGGTTATGTTCTATGCCTTTAGGAAACCGTTGTTTCCGCTGTTGTTCTCTGCCTGCTGACCGAGTCACCTGACGGGAATCCTTGTGGTGAAATGCAGTGATTCTTTTACCTTCTTTAATCCTAACGCTTGTCGTCCTCAATCAATTAATTAAGGGAACAGGTCGACATGTATTTATACGGACCGCTCATTTCACGTTTTTCTGACTCCACCAACTAATGAGAGCTTTGCTCAGTGAGCATCCCTCAAAGTTTTGTAAAGCTTTTGATACATTGACATATGTTTGAAACTAATTGCGTTCTTCTAAATGACTCGCGAAGAATTCTAACAACACACAGACTGATTTAAATGAAACTTCTATTTCCCTGGCTTACCTCTAAATGCTCAATATTATAATAGTATTGTTTATGAAGCTCCTGCTTTCTAATTCTTATGGGAATAGACACAATTGTGAGGCTGATGTAGAATTATACCGCCACTTTTTCATTAGAAATCATTTATGTCCATTTACTTCCAGCATTATAGATTTACATAGGAAGTTGGTTGCATCTCATAGTGTACTTTGTCTCAACATTGAAAACATTAACACTGTTATACAATCTCTAGTTCTGTCAAATCTGGACTACTGTCCTGTTATCTCGTCTAGTGCATCAAAGCAAGAACTCGGTAAACTTCAGCTTGCTCAGAACAGAGCGGCAAGACGAGCACTTCACTGCTCTGTGAGGAGTAGTGTGGATGCTCTGCATGCCAGGCTGTCATGGATGAGGGTCGATGAAAAACTGGCATGTAGCCTTATTCTGTTTTTAAATAATTTATATTCCTCACATAAACCAGCCTATCTTTACAGCTATCACCTGCAAATGAGAGACATGGTTATAATACTATAGACAGGCACTAAATGGTCACTTTACTTTTCCTCTACCCAGAACCAATGCACTTAAGAAATCAGTAATGTACAGAGCCATTGCATACTGGAATGTGCTCCCCTCATATGTGACTCTAACAAGAAATACATGTGATTTCAAAAGGAAAATTAAGGCAGCAATAATCAGAAAGGACATTATAGTAGATTAGGTTATTATTTTAGGTATTTAAGGTATTTGGGTATTATTATTTTATTTTTAATGTAAATGTTGTTTTCTAAGTCTTAAGTGTTTTTATGATAATTGATCATGCTGTACTGCATTTTATGTATTTGTATTGTATTGTAATGTTTTTTTTCCTGGACCCCAGGAAGAATAGTCTCCACTACGGTGTAGACTAATGGGGATCCTTAATAAACTAAACTGAACTGTTGGCATATTACACAAGGTGAACTCACACCTACATTAAGGTAAACACAGGAACCTCCACACACAAACTCTTCTTCCTGTAGTGCCGTTTGAAAGAATGATTGTTTCTTAGATGTAGATATGTTACTCCCCACTTCAATAAACATCTGTATAGAAAATAAGTCAAAATACAGTTTTGAATGGCTTCGTATTCCCAGGTGACACATTTAAGTGAGAAATGTGGTCCGGCGGATGATCTGTAGTGACGTTGTGGAGCAGGATGTGGTCGTTACAGGAGCGTACTGCGTGAGCCGCCACTTGTAAAAGCCGCGGTGGAAACCCACACACCGCAATTCGTGAGTAATGAGATGAGACAAAGACGAACCACAAGCAGCAAACAGAAACAAACTTGTGAGGGGTCATGACCCGGAAGCTCCATGTAGACATACGGTGCCTTGTGTGTGATGGAGTAGACAAGTCGGAGAGTGTATTGCAACCGTGGATTTTAATTGTGCTGCGCCCAGAATGCCTCCACCAATCGGATCCCTGACTCAGGCACGCTTCAGGGTGACCGCAAAGGAACAAAAAAACAAACGCCGGCCAAATAGAGCAGCCCTGATCTGAAGCCGCTGAGCCCGTCCAGTCTTAGCAACAACAGAGCTGTCAAGAGGCTTTCAAGGACAGACCCTCATTCCTCCACGCTTTCTCCTTCAGGATTTTCTTTTTACCCCTATTTTTGATCCTCTCCTCTCCTTCTTTTTATTGCCCTCTCCTCTTTTGACTTTCTTACTCCCTCTCCCCACCCATCTCGCCGCTCTGTGGCTCCCTCCTTCTCTCCCTCCGTGTCACTCGGCCCATCTGGGCTGTCTGGTGGAGTTGGGAACATCGGTCCCTGTCAGGGGAGCTCAGTGGGGCCCTGTTGAAGACACAAAGGGCGGATTACTGCAGCTGCCAGTCACACTAAGACCCACACAGCAGCTCCTCGGAGTCTATTCCAGTGTCCTCAACCCTCACACCCAGCCCCGTCACAAAGGGACATCATTAGCTCCGGCACAAAGGATCCCCCTGCACACCCCGTCTTCAGCAACATTGCAATCAGGCCCACAAATAGCCTGATTGGTCCAGATACTATGCATGTGTAATGTATGCTAAGGCAGTGTCATCTGCTCCAAAAAGGAAGCGTGCGTCGGGAGGCTTTGTTTTTGAGGAGCATCTTTCACACAGATTTCCCATCATATCTGCTCATAAGGATTTTTTGTATCTGTCTAACGTTTCCACGATGTTGTTTTTTTTGCACCCATGAACTTTCAATCACGTTTATTTGCACTAGTTTGCAGTATTTTGCAGGAATTGTATATTAAAAGCAAAGAAATGACAGAATATGAAACTTCACTGGAGATTTTTGGTTATATTTTATTACCTTACCTGAATAACCCTAAATAATTGAATTTAAACAAAGTGTCGGGAGATTGCATTTAGGCCTTATTATTAAATGGTATGTTCAACTGAAAGTTTAAATGATATATCAAGTCGTTTTAATTATGCATCAAAAAAGGTTTTTTATTGCACTCTCCAAGATTTCACTCCAGAAAATATATTTTTGCCTGAAAAATAATTACATTTGATCACAATTGCAAGAACAAATCATTTCCCACCCATCACTCTCGCATCACTCAAAACGCACAGCACATGTAGATTACTTTGTGTTTCTTCTTCTTCTTTAATAATGTGTCAGAGCATTGAGAGGAACCAGTTGTGCGATGCTGTGTTAAACCAAGATTAATTTGGTTTGCGCCCACTGTGATGCAGCCCGATCCCCTCTGACATTTCACGCTGAGCATCTGACCAGATCTGCTAATGCACCGGAGCCAGCAGCAACACACGTTCGCCGCTCCAACGCGCACGCTGGGTCGTCAGCGGCGCCTCGCCCGGTTATAGTGTTGGCGGCATTCATAACTAATAATGTCTCCATTCATGCAGTTTGGCTCAGTAACTGAGTTCATTGCTCAGAAAAGCTGCAGTCTCTCTTTCAGAGGAACTAGGAAATATTCTGTTCTTCTTCATGTCTGTGTTTATGTTATTGCACCCGACGCTCTGCATCCAGACCGCGTGACAAAGATCAAATGGTTAACAGCACTGCGGCTAATGCTATAACCTCGAGATAGCCTTAACGTTTCAGCAGCACGGCTCACTGAGTGGAGGTTTTAGTTTCTATAGATATCTGATAGGTCTTAAAGAAATAGTTAAATATTTTAAGAAATGCACTTAAAAAACAATACCAATTTCGGTCAGTTCATTAAACTTGGGCTTCAGCCAACAGTTTATAGAATAAATACTGGAAACGGGGAAACAAGTAGCCGGGCCATGTCAACATGTAGCAAAATCATCTTCTCAAAAAGAACAGGATGTATCTGTTTTATTTAATCCATCCACATCAATATGTGTAAAGAAACATAGATCTACAGTGTTTTTGAGCCGTACTATTTCTAGGCCAGGAGCAGCTGGGGGCTACACCTTTTAAATTGAACTGACACAAGGAACGCTATACTTGTTTTCATCGAACTCTACTCCCCAAAATGTTGAGCAATTCTTTTAAATACCAGCTACAAAAATAAACGCCATTTAGTTTTCAAGTACTTTGGATTGAAGCAACATTCTCTTTGGCAGAAACTGAAGGAAAATGTCCGCAGTTATTTTCATTTGCCATAACTACTAAAGTTAAAAGTTATACGATATTTTACGTTGCCTGCTAAAATTGCATTGCACCTCTTCCCCTTTTAATAGTTTGTTGAGGATCGAGACTTTTCCATATCATCTGTTTTATCATTGACCCGAGGAATTCTCATAACCTTAAAACAGTCTTTGAATGTGTAGGATTAAAGCAAGGAACGATATAAAAAGGAGGCTCAAAGGCGTGATAAAGAGGGTGAGAATGCCTTTTAAGTCTGAACCTGGACGAGTGGCCCTCTACAAAGAGAGGAAACTTTGGCGTGTTTCATGTGGCGGTGGTGGTGGTGGTGGGCGGGACTTCTGTCGACGGAAATGTGTGAACATTTTAAGTGTCATCTCTGGCGGATTGGCCTCTCTCAAATCATTATCTGGGTCTTCTCTCTCGCCTCCATTTGTCTCTCCGTCTTCGCGTCTGTCATAGTCGTTCCTGAACAAGGTGACAGCCCTGGCTTTCACAGATAAATACAAAGTCTCGGTGAGGGGTGCACTAGATGGAGATATAAACTGAGAAATGCACAAGGGAGGCTTATTTATGAGCATTACTCTAAGAAAAGGCCGGGGCAAGTTAAATGATTCAGAGGAGGGCAAATGATATTAACAGCAGAGGTGAGGCACACACACAAACACAAAGGAACAGTTGCTTACCACACCCTGAATCAAATGCCCTCTGGTTCCTTTTTGTGTTAGGACATTTAGAGAAATATACACGTTTGCAAAACATTCTTAAGGTGTGGTGGCACTAACTATGACTCTCGCTGGCTTTTCGTGACTGTTTCAGAAAGCAGACGGCAGGGCGAGGCAGGGTAGGAAGGATTTTGGCACACACACTTTACTATACATCCTCTGGAAGTTTATTGTTTCAAATTTGGCTCAAATTGGGCAACGACTTGGGCGAGACTGAGGCCGAGAGTTCGAACGCTCTCCACGCCACATATTTCAGCTGTAATAAAATTACCAACAAGACAAAACAGGCTGCAGCTTTACAGGAGACGGTACGTCTCGGACCCCACGTACTGCCTGTATCGCACTGCAGAAATATTATAGGCAACCACATGTTGGAGCTCTGAGATGCATGGAGGGGGGGGGGGGGTAACATTTTCAGTTTGGGGTCAGCTCAGAAATGAAGGCCAGTTACACAAAGACGAGGTCTGTCTTTGATCTCCCTTTCCCCACCAACGAGAACAATAGCAGCAGCATTTACAAACACATGAAGTCATGCATAAACACAAACATAGGCCTCAACCTCAACATCTTTTTTAGAAACTCAATTACTCACTCTTGAAAATGGATGTTTTTGCGTCAAGTGTGTGACATAAGACACCTTCTTTACGGACAAAACTATTTTCAAAGATGTAATATATATATATATATATATATATATATATATATATATATATATATATATATATATATATATATTCACATAAAATGCATTTACATTTTAGTAATCACCACTACTTTTAGAGGTAATAAAAGCAGTGACTGTATGGATGAGTAAATAATATTTGTCTACTTGAGAACACGGCTCTTCTTTTTTCTCCCTCGCCTGAGGCCTGCCAAGAAGAAATGACTCATTTGCCACAATTTCTTCATGTCTGGAGATAGTGGTGTGTGTGTGTGTGTGGGGGGGGGCTTTAGACAAAGGAATGGAATGAGTTGTTTCCCCACTGAAACAGAGTGAAACCTAAAAAAAAATAACATCCGCTGATTTTTAAATACAACAAAGGAGCCGAGCCAAGGTGCCTAACTAAACCTGTCAAATTGGCAGCATGTGCTGGTGTCTGGAAATGCTTTGCTCTCTAGTAACAACTCCTGGGACTTCTCTTCTGTGAGACTAAAAGAAATCAATCAACATGAGTAAGTATCACACTCCAGTGGTTTTAACACTTAATATCCTGGTGGTGCAGGCTGGTGCACAGGAACCACTGGTTAAATATCGCTTGCTCGGGCTCTAATGCAGAGGCCCTCTTCAGCTGGGATGGAAACTCACACAACAGCAAAAACACTTTTCAGATGTATTATTAAATGACATATCAATTGCTGATGATAAAATCAATTGCTGATGCTAAAATAATGATGTGCAAAGGAGGGAATTTATGTTGAATATAAAATGTTCTGAGAATACATTCTTTTTAAAGCTGTGATTAAACTTGAACATGGCATATTGTTCTTCATTATATCTAATCAACCCAATATAATCACAAAATACCTAATAATGTATGATAAATGACGGGTTTATGGCAATTCAAACGTGCTCCAGTCAGTAGGGATTATATAACCAATGGCTCAAATGAGTATAAACAAAGAGGTCGCTCATAGACAGGACCGACCTGGTGCTGAGCGTTACCGTCACGCTTTTCTTTGCTCAATGTAAGTTTCATACAATTCTGTTTGACTGCGTTCATCAGTGCCGTTTACAGCCACAGGGGTCAGCAGTGCAACTGCACCAAAAACCCACTACGCCACCTCCTCGCCAGCAAAGGACAGTCGACTAGCCGGTGAACACAGAGCCAGATATTCCCCTCTGTAATTTGTGGAGACTAAAACAGAGCAAAAAGAAGAACTATCAGTATACATAGCGTCGAAAAGTTGCTTGATAGCATGATTTCAAATCCTAATATTGTTCTGTGTCTGCTGGAGGTGTACATAAGCAACTTCTTTTTATGTTATATGATGATAATATGTCAGTTTGAGTGGTTCCAGCATTTAAAAAAATCTCAGCCAAGAGAATCATGTGATCAATCGCGTGTCCATGGCAAATTATTGCAAACGGCTCCGGCAAACTCTGATGCTGAAAAATCAAGTCAACGTGAAAGTGCCAAAATCTGATTTATTGCCTGTTTTATAAGGCCAATGTCACTCTGCTGACTCCTCTCTCACTCCTCCTCACCAAGTGAGTGCATCGCCGCCTCCTCCCTGCAATCGGTCCGCTCCCAAGGGGGCGGACGCCTCGTCCGAACAGCCACGCAAGAACCAAACGTGGCCGCGGCGACCGTGCACTGCGATGGTCTCTAAACAATACCTGGCCCTAACCTTCTCTCGTCCAGGTGCAGACACGACTCCACACTGCTGTGTACACAAGCTGGCACGCTCACGCGCACTGAGTGAGCGAAACCAGGCTGACCGTGTTTACTGTTTACCCCTCCGTGTTGATGTGATGAGACACCCAGGCTGATAACACAGGGCCAGAGGTGCAGACGCTCCGCCTTTGATCTCAGGCAGCCAAGGCTGGCTGAGGCTGGGACGACGGGCACAGACGGCGGAGCGAGGTCACCGAGGTGTGCTGTGTGCTTGATTACAGGCGGGTTGGGGGCCCCCGTGACCTCTCAGCGGGTCAGCGCTGAACCCTGACCCTGCCCCAGCAGGCCCTGACGCAGTGCTCAATGCTTTCTCCAAAAACACAGTGGGATGAAAGGAGTAGCAGTGTGAACCGAGAGGACCGGACCACTTCCCCTTTGGACCTGAAGAATGTAGCACAACACAGCAGCGCACAGAGGAGGACGGTGGCTGGTGACGCTTGGCCAGCCTCTGGACATATGCAGGCCCTGTGAAATAAAAATGAGCCTCGTCATGCTTCTCTAACCTGATGAATTACAGCAGTAGTCGAGAGCTTGCCCTTTCCCACTGCGCAACTTTAGGGAAAACCTCGAAACTTTCACTTAGTAGAAGACACCAAAAAATGAAGATTTGTTTTTTCCCCCTCTCATCTTCTGTTGGATATGTCTGTGTTGCATTTTGCGATCAGGTCATTTCAGATCACCACGCAGAGTTAAACCACTGCCCCGATCAACAATAGAAACCCAGGATGCCGATGGGCAAGCTCAGCAGATTGACAGTCCGCTGGATGAAGTTTGTAGGTAAACACCTTCTCCATTACTTTCCCTCAAGGCACCTGCGTCAGCCAGGTGTTAATCTGCCCATTAGTCTTCAGGAGTGACAGCGGGAATGGGCTGCATGTGCACACGCACACAGGAGGAAGAGGATTTTTCTTTCGGCTACAGCGAGGCAACGCGTGCAAGTATCGATCGGTGTGTGAAGAGTTTTTGGGAAACGTCAGAGATAAAGATTACGTCCGTGCGCGTTTGTTTAATATTGTCCGCCGATGACGGCGGCATGCGGCACACCGGTTTTTGAAGCTCGGAGGATGTAAGTTAATACCGTCCCGCCTGTGAGAGTGAGCCAAGTCTGAGAGGAAAAGCGATCCCTAACTCTTTCTCTGAGGAGCTTACTCATGGCTTCTCTCTTTTCTGTCAGCTTCACTGGCTGGCAAAGGCAGAAGGGTGGAGTCAGGTGCCACTCGGTGTGAATCATTCTTTATCTTTGTGAGTGAGACAATAGAAGAGTCGGACGATTGGATTTGGTCATATGTACAGTGGGTGGGAGGAAACTTGTTTTTCAAGTATATTGTTTCATATGGCAATGTTGATTGGTTGGTTAGTCCAAAACTTTAGTTGAAATATCTCAACTATTGGATGGATTGAAACATTGCACATATTTCCAGTCATCAGAGGATGCATTCCACTGACTGAGGTGATCCCCTGACCACCAGCACTCCAAAGTATTTACTTATCCTGTAAAATATCTCAACATTACCACATGGATTAATGCAAATTAATCCACGCTGATTTCCAGCTGCCGAATGATGAATCCTTTGCTGATCCTCTGACTTCTTCCAGCACCACCATGAGGTTGACTTTAAGGTTTTGAGTAAATGTCCAACCCTTCAAGGAAGAGTTAACGACTGATTCCCTAACTTTTCATTTGGTCAAAATATAAAGTTGTCCAAAACTAAAACTATTAACATTTCCATCAGCCTTAGCTGTGCTTTGGGTTTAGTAATAATCAGGAAATGTTAGCATGCTAACACTAGTCTAAACTATAGAGTTATGGGATGTGGGAAACGTTAAACCTGATAAACATCACCATGTAAGCCTTGTGAGCGTGTTAGCATGCTGATGTCAGCATTTATCTCAACGCACAGCTGTGCAGCATCACAAGCTGCGAGCATGGCCGCAGACTCCTTTTTACATGCGTTGTGTTACCTTCACAGCAGTATGGTGTGAGTTTCCGTGCCTCCGTATACTCAAGCCCCTCCTTCCCGAATTGGCCACATCCGGAGGGAAAAAACAAATATACATGGCTTGACAAATTCCCCTTCTTTTCCATCAAGGAGATAATTTAATTTTAATGACAGTTTGTCTGAGACAGCCTCCTGCCAGCGTAGCCATAAATCAACAGATCACACGTCTGCTTCTCTTTTCCTCACCTTACCCCCAAGACAAGAGCGTGAGTCATCTTCCACCAATCAAAGAGCAGCACAAATAATCACTCACCTCAAACCTCCCCCAATTTTGGTTTTGCAAGACGTTTGATAAATGGTGTCTTTTCCCTGCTTTAATTGCAAGCTCTTTTCATCATAATTTTATGTTTGTTTCCTGTCGTTTTCGTGGAGATGGCTGCGAGCACAGGGGCTATAATTTCTACATCAAGGAAGTTGTTATGAATGACTAGCAGGTGGAATATGGACAGCAGAGTAGGGGTTTCACCACTGAACTCACCTGGCAGGTGAATTCAGGAACCGATATTGACAAGCCATCACACTGAACAGGCGGACGCTCACACACTCAGGCACCGAAACACACACATACACAGCACCAGGCGCGAATGGGAGATAATTAGGGTAATTTCTGTTTGAAGTATTGTGCATCGCAATGAAAATAGAACAGATAAAAGATGAGACAATAATAGATCTAAAGAGGACCTTGACTATATGTTGTTCCAACAAAGAGCATTTTGTTTGACACAATTCATAGTGTCTGCTAAACTGATATGCTCTCCCAACTTTATGAGGCAGGGTGGGGGGGACATGCATCATGTGCCTTAACACTTCACACCACGATGAGCAGAACATTAACATTATTTCATTCTTCAGATTGACTGGCGTTTTTTAAAGGGGGGAAATAAGGAATAAAATATCTGCTGGTGATAAATTATGCTGTGTATTGATATCTTCCTTCCTTATATAACATGCAAAATGTAGTATCTAAAGTGAGAGAATATTGAATTCAGGTCACAGCACAGCAGGAAATCTTTCTTTTCATGTGAGATCCAGAGGGGTCACTCTTATGAACTCATTAGGAGAGAAATGCTAATGTTTCTCTCTCTCGCCGCTCCTTAATTCTATCTCTCTTCACTTCAACTTTACTGGTTATTTTAATAACCGTGGCGGCGAAGCACCGAGCCTTGCTGGAGAATATAATGTATTTTGATGTGAATAAAAAGTGTGTAAAGTGGTTGTGACGGCGTCGTTATGAGAGGCTGACGTTCGCCACTTTGTCATCAAGACTAAAACTAGAATTATTACACATATGGACTCGTCTTTATCCCTGTTGGGTTATTATTGAGTATTATACTGCTGCGAACAATAGTCATTCAATAAATGAAAAACTGGTTGAAAAAACATGTATATGCTCAGTGAAATATGTACATCAGTGTTTTATCCTGGTGAACAAATGGCCCCTCCCTTTTCTGTAGCTGCGAGCGTTAAATAATAAATCTCTCACTCAGAATTCCACAAACTCTCCCGTTGCAAGGCCAGCATATGCTATTCAGCTTATTTAGTTTAGGCTTGGCAAAGCGATCAAATTGATACCTTTTATTGTCGTTCCCCTGGAGGCCAATACAAAACTTCCATAAGAAACATTTGCGGTTGTGCGTTGTTTTAGTTTTATTAATTAACTGACATTTGCGCCTTGAGTATTATTATTAAACTGAATGTTTACCGTCTGTTGTTTTTGTATTATTCTATTTTCCAGTGGCAATATCTACATCTTTATTGACCCCTTTGTTTGGTTGATATTGGCCTACGAATCATTGTTCCACACTGCCTTATATATGATCATTTATACAGAAAAATCTACTTATTTAAAAAAGATATTGGTTTGTGCCAATACTTAAAAATGTCATTTAATTCGCCACAAAGTGGGCAGAATGGACTGTGTAGTCCATAAAGAGTTATTAAACAGAATAAGCAGGTGTTCAGGTTTCATATGGGACTATTTTGTTATTATATTTAATTTGTATGCAAAAATAACCCATTCAAAGACAAGAAATGCACATCATGTCTTAACATTGGTCACATTACTCATGTTCGGGGACCGTTCTAAACTTTTATAACTGAGATTTTAATAGACTGCTGCGTAGAAACCATTGGCATCACCAAATCAATCCATCAAACTGCTGAAAAAATTAAACTTGAGCCTCGTAGAACCCAAACAGACGTGATATTTTTTTTAATTGGTTCAAAATACTATTTATAATCAATTCTCATCGGAATAGGCAAAGTGATAACACAATGTTAAGTATGTCTTTGGAGATGCTAAAGAGGGCCGAAGGTCTCAAACAGGGTTAGTCTCCTTTAAAAAAGTCTTATTTATTGTATTTATATTATATTGCAATGCCAATAAGCCAAAGCCAAAAAATCAAACATGAATCATTTAGTCTTGTGATTTATTCAATCTGTTTAATTTTTCACAGTTTGGATCCCTTCACCTCGGGCCCTGCAGGCCTGCACTGTCTCTTTTTAGTATCTTAATAGGCCTACCAAAAATCTTTTTTTTCCAGATCCTCCCTTCCTCCCAATTTTATGATTGAAACCATATCCAAGGTGAATGCGGTTAAAGGCAGAGAATAAAAATATATTTCAAGGGAATGAACTTGGTTCCACCCTAAAACGTGGTTTTAGGGTGCTGGATGAAGGTAGCATCATGTCAGATTGTGACAAAAAAAGGGCGGATAATTAAATTAAAGAAGGACTGTAATGAAGCAGAACCAACATGTTGTACCAACTAGGAAGGGAAACAGCCAGAGTGTATACATTGTGTCACATTATTTTTCTTCTAATTTCTTGGCTGGAAACAAGAAATATAATGTTAAAGTTTTTTTAATTAAAATGTTTTGTTGTTCGGTTCTGCCTGGGTGAAACATTTCTAATTAACGCTCGCTCTTTCAGCGCTGTATTTCCGCGCGAGTCGGTGCTTGTATCCCGCGTGCGTGCGTGCACGTGTCTATGTGAGTGCGGGCGCGTGTGGGAGCGCGCGCTTTCCGCTATACTCTGGAATGCAGCCAGTCTCGGCTCTTTTGAATCCAGCCTCTCTTTGATCTTTTTTTTCCGCTGTATCCTTACCCGGAAGAGAACCCCTTCTCTCTCTCTCTCTCTCTCTCTCTCTCTCTCTCTCTCTCTCTCTTTCTCTCTCACTTTTTCTCTCTCTCTCTTTTTCTCTCTCTCTCTCTCAGCTGGGATGAACGCACACGTGGAAATGTTGGCCCGGTTCCATACTCGGACCAAATTTAGTCATACAAAGGCGAGGGAGAGCGAGGGGGAGGAGGGTGGAAGGGGGAGGGGGTGGTGGTGGTGGTGGTGTGTGTGTATGTGTGTGTGTGTGTGTGTGTGTGTGTGTGTGTGTGTGTGTGTGTGTGTGTGTGTGTGTGTGTGTGGAGGAGGGGGGGGGGACCGGGCTGGGGGAGTCGGGGATGAAAGAGCCAGCCGCCGCAAGATCAAAGGGAGCCGCGGCTCCGCCCCGCTAACCCCACCTCCGCGCTTTATAAAGATCTGCCTCCCCATCCCAACTTTGATTCTCACGCAATCTTTCACTGCTCAGACGGACACAGAAAGCACAGCACTTCTCCTGCTGCTTTTGTTTTGTTTATTTTCTTTTTCTCTTGAAATGTTCGAGTCTCAAAGACACATGTCCATGTTTTTCTTTAAATAGTATATTCCCCCATACATGTCCCATATTGTCGTTGCTCTTTTGTTGCATATTTGCTAATATTAGTTTATTAAACAATGTGCTCATTTTGTATTCATTTTAATTCATGTGCCAATCATTCCTCTCCAAATTGGGTATTTAGATGTGTGTGCTAATAATGAATGAAAATATAAAATGTTTCCTCTTTAGCATCTCTCCATATCATCAGATGTGTGTCTGAGACTTTATTTAAATCGATGTAGCTAACATGTAAACGTGTTGGGACACCTTGACCATTATATCACATGTTGTCACATTTTGTTGCTCGAATAACATACATTTAATATTTGCACATATTGTTAGAACAAATGGAAAGCATTAGGTAACTGCAAGAATACACAAAACAATTTAAAGAGGTAATAACAAACATTCCCCCCTCCCTTTTTCCCCAAATGTTGCTTAATACCCAAATAAATAAATAAATGATAACTATATATTATTCTTTTAACGGTTGATTAAAACATTTAACCAGATACACACACATTACTTGTATTTTTTTTAACAAATGGAGCAAAACATATTCTCTTCTTCTAATGAGGGAACCCAGGTTGTTGTTCATTACTACAGGAAATAACACGGTTGCCAATTCTTGCGTTCGTAATAAATTTCACCTCCTGTGTCGGCCCAACAAGTTCGAGCTCGTCTGTTTTTTTTTTCTTCTCTATTTTTCTTTTATACTTTTTTGTATTCATCATGATTATTTTAACCCATCACACACTTCTTCTTCTTCTTCTTCTTCTTCTTCTTCTTCTTCTTCTTCTTCTTCTTCTTCTTCTTCTTCTTCTTCTTCTTCTTCTTCTTCTTCTTCTTCTTCTTCTTCTTCTTCTTCTCCTCTCCCTCCTGTCTGCCCATTTGTTGTGTGCTGTGTATAAATCTCTCTCTCAGGAGGAGTGTCAATCGGTGCGGTGTCAATCAGAGCTTCGGCTTCCCTTTCATCTCTCCTTCCTCCCAATGACTGGAGAGGAGGAGGAGGAGAAGGAGGAGGAGGAGGAGGAGGTGGGAGCGCGGCTACATTACCAACACACACATACACACACTGGTTACATTACACTGTGGAAGCAGTGTGGCAGCAGTGGGAAGTCGGTCCACGGCGGTTTTTTCCTCTCTACCTTCGTTTCTGATTGTTTGATGACTTCTGCTTTCCTCTCTCCTGCGTCGAGGATGTATTCTGAAGCATGAGAGCGGCGTACTGCGTCTTGTCTGAGTGTTACAACTGTGTTTTCCTCCAGTTGCACATCCATCAGTTACCTCTTCACCTCCAGACGGTGTTTTGGTTTTGTTAGCCTACTTTTTTTTCTTCTTCTCCTCCCCACTTTCAAGGACGACGCAGCTTCTTCACGGGACCACGAAGGAAATAACATGTCTCACTTTTAGAAATGCACTTTTTTTAACGTTGAGGCATTTTTTCTTCTTCTTTACTGGACCATATCCGTCGTCGGGTGTGTGTGTGTGTGCGTGTGTGTGCGCGTGCGTGTGTGTGTTGACTGAAACACTAGTGATGAGATTTTAACTCGTGCTTCGTCTTCCTTTTTTACCCCCCCCCCCCCACCCCCCCTCATGACATTGAGGCGTTCACTGGACTCGCGTTCTGAGCCTTCACCTCTCAAGTTGAGCATATCAAGTGGTTCGGGTCTGAGTTTTGAGTCCAGCCCGAGAGAAACCCAGGGACGCCGGCAGCAGCTCCTCCTGTTGCTCCAGTAAAGACTCACCGGCAGCGGCTCCAGCGCCGCCTGCTCCCCGGGAGGGAGACGCTCGCTCAGCTCACTCCGTTCGGGGGATTTCGGTGGCACTTTCCCCTCCTCTTTGTAGTTTTCGGACAATCCTGGAGCGCGCGCGCGCTCGTGCGTGTGCCTGTGTGTCTGCGCGTGTGTGTTGTTGTCCTCGGGTTTCTTGGTGAAACAAACAAGAGTTTTTAAAAAACACAACTCCCAAAAAAATGCCACAGTTATCAGGCGGCGGCGGCGGCGGAGACCCGGAGCTGTGCGCTACGGATGAAATGATCGCGTTCAAAGACGAAGGAGACCCGCACAAGGAGCAGATCTTCGCCGAGCTCAGCCACTCGGAGGAGGAGGGAGACCTGGCGGACATCAAGTCGTCTCTGGTCCACGAGTCCGAGAGCAGCCCCAACAGCAACAGCCACGATGTGAGTAACGCCGCGTGCCGACTGATGGGGTGGAGGATGAGGGAGAGAACACTGTGACCTCCATCAGAGAGGAGGAAAGCCCTGCATCCGGCCAGCAAACAAAGTTGTGTTGTGGTTTTAATCATTTAAAGACCTCGTTTCCCTTATATTAATTAATCAGGGTTTACCTGAATGATTGACAGCTTGGAAAGATTACGCTTTAAAAAAACAATAGGCCTACAATGCCTTTCCTTCTGTGAGACCCGGCTCAGTTTCAGAATGTGTTAATCATTTTTATCATAAAGATTAGAAGAACAACAAAACAAACTGAATTCAGGTGCATTTATAGCCTGCACTTTATATACTTTAATTGTATTCATCACAGTACCACTGCAGTCTCCAGACTCAGGTGTACCAGCTTCTCCTCCAGAAACCTCCTCTACATGTTACATCTTAAGCACCCAATCAACTTTAAAAATATTTATATATATATATATATATATATATATATATATATATATATATATATATATATATATATATTATCGGTTTAAATGCACACATCTGTGGCAGTTACAGTTCATTCGAGTGTAGTAAAATATGAAAACTAAAAAACAAGCTGTAAATATATAATTTAAGATGTAGGATGTGGGGCCTTGTGTGCTCCCAGTCACCAGTAGGCTAATAGATATATTTGCAGGGATTCAGGTTAACCTTCAGCAGCTGTTAACACAAGACTGATTGGCTTAAAAGCTATTGACAAACGGAGATTATTCATTTATTTCAAAGGTCACAAAAGGACAACTTCTGATTCTTTTGTTACCAAGATGTAAATCCTGTTCTAAGACCATCGTCATATTTCATAATCGTTGTGTTTGTTTCATGGTACCCCAATTCATTTATTTTTTGCATTGTTTGGTGTTGAAAAAAATACATGTACAGCTGTTTTTGTCAACGCTTCTCAATCAGATTAAAAGGATGCATTTATAATAAAATCAAAAGACATGTATTGCGTAAATGCAAATATAATCTGAATTGAAGAATTTATGAATGATGAATTTGTAATGTTTTCAAACATTTTACTTTTTATTCTGTGCTTGCAAGAAGCCATTTTATTCATCCACATACAGATGCAGAGTAGTCATTAAACAACCCATTTTAAATTAATTTATAAAAAATTGCAGCAGCCATCTACCTGTGCACCAACCTCAGGATGCAGAATGCAGCTTCCCCATCACACTGTTAGTCACCTGTTTGTGCCCAAAATTTCATTAACACTGCGGTTAATGACATTTTGGGCACATCCTGAACGAGACTGTACACATCCACCACCAAATGTCCTAGAGACACACGAGACAGAGGCTGAATGTTAATTAGGAATCCACTGAAGCTCCCTCGCTCAGCTTGAAGCCATCCTGAGGGGTCTGAACTCCAAAAAGAGGTCCTCTTACCAATTCTGATTCGGAAAAAGAGAAAGGAAACGGCTGTGCGAAAAGCAGGGGATTTTATTTCCGTCAAGCAAAAGCTGTCTCCACCATTTTCTCTTTTCATGGGATGATTTTATTTCACTTTGAACCGAGGGTTTTAATTTCTAACATAAATACACGTAAACTGAAAGATGAAATTGAGAGTGGATTATGGTATTGAAAACAAGTTAATTTGTAAGCTCCTTAAGGACATGAAGCTTAATTAGGTGGTTCTTTTGAAGCTTTGATGCAGGCTGCTCCATCACCTCTCTATTGAGACAGAGTGTGTGCGTGTGTGTGTGTGTGTGTTTTGTGCGTTTGTGTGTGCGTGTGCACAAGCTTGTTCTGCTGTGGTGACAAGCAAAAGGGACGTTTTTTGTCCCAGTAGTGTTTGTGGGTGTCTGACCGAATTGGCATGTGTGCGTGTGTGTGTGTGTGTGTGTGTGTGTGTGTGTGTGTGTGTGTGTGTGTGTGTGTGTGTGCGTGTGTAACTGCGTTTCAAGGCCATCTTAATTGATTCACCGTCATTTACATTTTGTATTCTTTCTTTTTATATTTACAGGCAATTAGACAGTCCCAAATACCGCAAGATTCATATCACGAAAAACACAGAGACCATTTGGAGGATGGTAAGTGACGCCGCCTTGAGCAAGAGCTCGTTATATCAGCATGTTTTATAGGACAGCCAGCATGCCTATTAGCTGCAATAAAGCTTCACAATTTCAGAATGATTTGATGCAGCTTGAGAAGTTAAGGTTAGAAGGAGAATAGTGTGAAAAAAGTGCAACTTTGTTTTCCCCACACAGAAGTATCAGTCACACTCGTGCCCTGTTGATCCTCTCATCAGAGCCCCTGTTTGTTTTTGTTGCTGCACTCAGTAACGATACGCTCACATCCAAGTCTAGTCAGGACATGCTGTACCTTCGTGGACACAGCTACCTGTTACCTACCTCGTAGATGAGGTTGCCTGCAGAACCAAAAAGACTCGAAAAAGGGGGATGAATATGCACATTTCTGATGGGTTTATTATTCGGAGCGAATAACTACATATTAAGACAATTTAAAAAAATCACATTTCTGTCTTGTTTTCCTTATTATGCATCACCCCAATAAACTATTTCCCATACGTCAGCTCTCTGGTTGCACTGTTGCAGGCAACATGTTGCTGCCGCTCGGGGCTCTTTGCTCTCTGGGTATTGTATTCTGACCTCGCGACTGCATGTCATCATTAGGGCTTTGAGGAGGAGTGTGTCTCCTCTTTGTTCCCCTTTCACTCCTGAATACGATCCCCTCAAACCAAACACTGGCTTTCTTCACAACAAGATCCGTGTTGCCATCAGGCTGTATACCACAAACACTCCCAACCCCCCGGCCTTATTACTTGAGTGGCAAGTGGCGCTGCATTGAGGCCTCTTGTATAGAGCTCCCCCTCTTAGGTCAAAGGCACAGTGGAACTGTTGGGGCGTCTCCTGTTTTGACACAGTCTGTATGTTCTTCTAATTGGTGCTAATTGGCACAGAGGGGCTCCATTGTTCCTCCGTATAATACAACCTCCTCTCCAAGACGGGGAGAAAGGGCACAAACAAAAGGCCGAGGCGAAATGGGGCGCGGGTTAAAGCGATCCACAGTGATGTCATTACGGCTTCAAAAAGGGGCAGGAAGACTTTGTGTTGTCATTAATACTTGTCAGATTTATTGACTGAAGCAGATTTATTTAGAATGTTGTCATTTGTAAGATTTGTTTATGTGTTTAGAGCTCTAGTGTTGTGAGAAATACAAACAGTTTTGATGTTGAAGATTTAAATAATGGCTTCATAGGAGCTTTTTTGCAAACAAGCAGTAAATTGTCACATTTTGTTTTCATCAGCAAAACTCCAAGACCTGTACAGTAAAGGTCATCCGTACCAGGGCTACCCGGGCTACATCATGATGAGCAACATGAACGACTCCTACATGAACAATGGCTCCCTCTCGCCGCCCATGCCCAGAACGGTCAGTACCAACTCGTTTTCTTTTTCTGTGTGTGTGTGTATCAATCAGTTAGAGCCTGAAAACAAACGTGTCAAAAAACCTTTTTGCTTGAGGCTGACAAAACAGAAATTAGCAAACTGCACAAAGATACGGATCTTTCCCAATTTAGCGTGACAAGGATTTATAGTTAGAAAATAAATAGGTGATGCCTTTAATTTAGGGGGAGAACAACTCTAGGGTGTTATTTGTCAGTATAGTTGAGGCACGATATTCATATTCTTCGGTGGGTGACGGTTTCTGATTTATTTTGCGTAGTTAGAAGTTGGTGAAGTCACGCTGAAAGTGCTGGTCTGAAACAACACATTGTCCTTGCTCATTAACACACTGGATGATGATAAACCTGCAGAGATGTAACATCATGTTGCACCTGCTCAGGTTAAACGGAAGGTCAGGCACTGTTTCGGATATCACTCGTCATGTAACACATAGCATGCCGACTGGGGACCAGGAGAGAAAGCCACCTGTTGCTCTACCTGGCCACAGAGTCTCCTACGCTGCCATCGGAATTATGATCCCTTGTTTTACATATGAATTAAGTAAAAAAGATTAAATTAAATTCCATTTAAAGAATCAGGGAAAAAAAGGATTGCAATACTTAATCAAATCAGCGCTTAATTAAATGATATGGTATTGCAGCGTGTGCACCTATTTCTGGCTCTAATTGTCCCTAAAAAAGAAGACATTGTTCATATTAGCTGTTTTCAATCTTCCTAAATAAAAGCATTTGATCATATTTAATTTGAGGATTTGGACTGTTCTTTAGAACAAATATCTGCTTTGTAAATTCTTTTAAATGTAAATACCAAACATTTATTAAAGAAGAATTAGATAAGGCTGATGAGAATATAGTACTTAGCTGCAGCCCTACATGAGGTTAAATTGTAGCCTCTTTAAAATAACAACAATTAAAATAGCATCTTTATCGCTTGTAAAGGTCAAAATGCATGAGTAAAATATATTACCAAATATCCATTTTATATGAGCTGATCTGTTGCTTTTAATTCACTGTCACACAGGAACATTTAGTTTGTACTATAACAATTTAATGAGAAAAAAACTGAAATATAGGAAATACTATAGGGAATAATAGTAATGCAATAATTGATTAATAAGACAGTTTTTCAGCTCCCTTTTCTTGATTAATAAACTAACAAATGTAAACCTCACAATACGATTTTAAAAATAAATAAACTGATATTGACTCCCATAGTTCGTAATGCTTGTGTTGTTGCATTGTATCTTTGTACAGTATTTACCCTAAAGTGCCAGCATTGTTGACAACCATCTCCTTAACAACCACAAGTGACCCTTGGATACTGAATGACTGTCATACTTTCCAAAAGAGATGGGAAATACCGTATTTCTCATCTTGTTAAAATCTTAAGTGACGCATGTCTACATGACCCGAGTAAGCCCTCTAATTAGCCCAGCAGGACCGAGGAGGTCTAAAGGCAACACCGCGTCTCCGAGGCTGCTCTGCACTGGAGTTTATAGTACCGTCAAGGGGCGGTGTGTGTTGTTGCACATATTGTCCCTGTAATGGTATCAATTTCAGGCCAGCTGCAGGTCTCTCACTGGCGGCTTCCTGTGTCTGTCCCGTTTGCAAATGTTCTCCTCTCAAGACAGACATGAAGCACAGGGCACATCAGCAGCTGTCCACTCTAATCCGGTTTGGTCCAAGTCTCTGTATCACACTTGGGATGTCAACCAGTTTCAAGTCTGCCTGTGGTTTTGGTTCCTTCAGACAGGAAACACTCACACAAGTTCTGGGTCGTTTGCAGCTCATACGCGTTAGTTTCATCAGGGTAAAGTTGTGAAATGTGAGCTCTGCGTTATTCTAAGAATGGGCTCTCGGAGGCAGATGTGATTGTTGGGGGCAGATGTCACATGCTGTGTGTAAAGGAACTTGATTCACACGCAACTCTATCATGGGATGGTGTTAAAATTGCATTGCTTTCCCTCTGCCAGAGTTGGAGAGGGTGAAAGTACGTGACATTGTTCAGTAAACGTGATTACCTCATGATTTGCTCTCGTCAGTTGACAAATGGAGTTTATGAAATGTGGGGTATGCTACTTTTCAAATTCTCAGTTTATGGCTTGTTTTCTGGTCAATTTTATCGCTTATTCCAGTATACACAGTGGAAATCTCGTAGAGGGTCTGCATGGAGACCAGCTGACGGTATGAGAGGAAATTACCCCTCACTGCAGATGAATCAGGGCAGCCAGTTGGACAGCGTATTAACTACCAACATATTTAAAGCCCCGCTTTCATTTCATTTACCGGGGCTGCTTTTTAAAAAAAATTCACCCAATCTCCCCCTCGCCCATTTCTTCAATAAAACGGTAGTCATTTTATATACGTTTCTCTCACTTATCCAATAAAAAGAGCGCAGGCTTGGTGGAGGGATCACAGAACATGAGTCTTCTGGCTTTCTCACTGATGTCAGCTTGCTGCCTCTGCTGCCGGCCACCGCAGCCACAGTATCTGCAGGCCTGGGATCGGTTTTCACTGAGATCAAAGGCACATTCTCCCTTTCATTCTCTTCCATCCCCAGCCGCACCGCCACCCCCCCACCCCCCCAATCCCAGTAGTTTAGATTGATTTCCATTGACCATGACATTCCTGCACATGCCGTCCAGTCATGATGGAGCTGTTGGGAGTAGCTGATTGTCAGCAGATTTTAGTAGCCTCCACCACGAGACTCTGGTGTCAAGACGTCTAACGGTGTTCAGTTGCGTATTCACGTTGACCACTTCAAAGAGACAGTGGTGTGTTATGGATACCCTCGTGTTTACGTAATCGTAGAGCTGCTTTAGGATGTGGAGTCTGCAGGTTATCCAGAGCATAAAGTGTAATGATTTGGAGAGTTCATCTCCGCGAACACACAATGCCCCTTTTACTTCTATAATAATGTAGCTTTGTGTTTATATGCACACAAAAACAGAAATTATGTAATAGCAGACATTTGGCTGTTTAAATTGTGTTTGAGGTTAATGCAAAAAACAAGCCAACAATAATCTGGTTATTTAATTAGACAGGACACACATTGTCTTTGGTCTTCATCAGGGGTACTGTTTCTCTCTCACAGCATTTTCATTTGTATGCATAAGATAACTCAAAGAGACATTGCTATGTTAAGCTTCATATGTCTTTGTTATATTGTTAATACTTAACAATAGGAAAGATTGTGAAGATAGGAAAGGGCTGTTTTCTCTCTTCCCTTTGTGATTTATACTGACAAATGAACATGCTTTTACAATATTGGTCAGAATGATCATAATACCCTATAACGGTATTTAGAATAATGGTTGCTAAGTATAACTCTTGTTGTTCTTAGTTTGTACTCTAGGTTGAAATGCGCTTATTGTAAGTCGCTTTGGATAAAAGTGTCTGCTAAATGACATGTAATCTAATGTAACTCTTCAGAGCATTTAGGATGTCATCCCTTCAGGATGTATGTGTGGAAGAAGAGAAGTTCAGTGCTATGATGGACTTTGTCTTATACTTCAAATAAGTGGTCCTGCAGGATCCCAAACTCAGGCGAGGATGTAAAAATGACAGCTTCTAAAAAAAGATCAACAAGCTTGTGATGTCTGTTACATATTTTTAAATGACCTGAAATCTATTTTCAGATTCTGTTGTCACATGACTGTTTTCCTTTTTTGTTACAAAAAGTTCTGAAAAGAAACCCAACAATATCTCGGCTCATGACACCAAAACGAAACCTTTAAAATGAGCATGAATGCATGGTTGATGAGATAAAGACACAGCTGCCTGATCATGATTGCGAGATGTTGACAGTGCACAAATATGGTACAAGGTGTTTCACCTGACTGGGAGGATGAGCTGAGATCTACAGCTATGTTGCAAAAGTCTCGTGGTCTTGAGCAACAGCTTGAGGAGAGCAAATGGATAGAATCGCTGGATTCTTCTTCTTTTTTTAAAGCCTAGTTCTGCTGCTATGGTGGGGGGAGTTAAGGGAGCTCCCTCTCCTTTTTTTACTCCCTTTGGACCCTCAATTGCAGATCCTCATGGCGAGAAGGAAGGGGTAAGGAGGGGGTGAAGCGCTGTACTTTCCTTTGATGTAGTGAGAACGTGACGGATCTGCTAGCCAGTGTCTCGCAGCGTGGAATCACTAACCCAGGCTTACCTAACGGGATTTGGTAGGACCGCTCTGGTGTCCCTCAGTGCCATGTGTGTCCTGAGCTCATGCCCTCAGCACTACCGTGGAAGATCCCTGTTAAAGAGAACACTACAGTTACCAGCAGCCTCCCATGTCCACACATGTTCTCGATGACAGCTTGTGGCACCTTGTGTAGTTTTTCTTAGTCTCACTATAGGGCGGACATGATGTGCAAAGTTTATCAGAGCTGAATGCAGCATGTTGTCTTTAGGTAGCTGGACTTCATACAATCGTCCCGCTTGCGGATCATTTCCTAAAAATAAATGCTGAAAATATGACGTGATGATGAAAATCTATTTAATTGCCTCATTTAATGCTGGACACCAAAACCGCACATATCAAAGAGTCCCGCTGACATTGATGTCATCTGCTGTGCAGCTCTATCAAACAGGGAAATGTGTGTGTGTGCACATGAAGGACAGCAGCAGGGACCTCACACAGAAGAAACACTCGGCGTGTCGGAGTCTTTGTAGTGCCGCTGGCGCTGGCTCGTGGTGTTTTATAAACAGCACCATTAACGCCATGGCCTCCTCTCGTCCTCCGCTGTATGGTGATGCTGGTTGACACGTTTACTCCATATGCACGCTGCGAATGACGCCATGTGGTTGCAATCACCTTATCGGTGTGTTTCATCTCGTGAAACGGAGCTCGGCAGAGTGATCGTCTACCAGGACTAAGAGATATGCTTCGTGGTTTCAGATGAGAGCCACAAATCCAGGTTTAAGTTTCTGGATGTATTTTTCTTTTTGCTAATGTGAGTCCATGCTGATTGATTTGAGCATGGAAATATAGTTATATTTCTAAAGGTTATACCATAACCTTATTGGTATTAGATATAAGTAGATATAATCAGATACAGCTGACACAAGAAAAAGAAGTGGTCAAAGTGCTGAAAATGTGTGTTTTCGATATGTGTGTGAGATGAGCAATCAGGAGTGTCATGGCTGTGAATGGCATGACGTGCAGATGCACACTTAACCCCAGTCAATGTTTATTTTGGGCATGCGTTACCGCTCAAAGCGAAGCACTCTTAGATGATGACATTTGCTCCGCTCCCCGTCCTCCCACTGAGTTGGATGAAGCTTAACCAATCAAGCAGTGCTGCCTGGAGCCAGCCAGTCGTGCTTCCATGGACAGACCGCCGCTCGAGCCCACAACACCTGCTCAGAGGACTTCACTCCTCACCAGCGGCCTACCACTGATCTCCAGGGGTCAGCGGACGGGCTCGCCAAGGTTGTCGCCGTTGCCCAATTCAGTTTGAATGGCCTGGGTGTGCACTTCCTGTCAGGGTGGATCAGAAAAGGAGACGAGAGGGCGGTGTGTGGAGCACAGCTGACGTAACCGTTGGCGATGTTATGACTATGCTGAGGTAAATGGGAGAGTGGGTAAAGTGGTTTTCACTTGTTATGTTATGTTATGTTACATTATGTTTGCTATTACATTACATTACATGTAATTTAGCAGACGCTTTTATCCAAAGTGACTTACAATAAGTGCATTCAACCTAGAGTACAAACTAAGAACAACAAGAATACAGAAAGTAACATTTCCTCAACATAGTCAAACTACAAAAGTACCATAATAAGAGCCATTCAATCAGCCATGCTATGTCATGCTATGGTAGTTGTTGTGTGGTGCCTTGTCCTAAGAATGTCAGTGCCCAGTCTGACCCTGTGTCATTCTGTGCATCTGACAATAAAAGACTTTTAACTTGTAACTTGGCAAAATGTTTTGTTGTTTGTTATCCCAAAAAATATGTTGAATGGCCCCACAACTCACGTTTGATTGACTGATCGGGTCAGCCCCTGAGCTACGATTGAAGCTCGTCAGCCGTCCCTCAAAGCGGATCACAGTGCCTCACTGTTTCCTGACAGTCATAAAATGAGTAAAAACATGAATAGCTTTATTGACTTCATCCTAACAGCTCGTAGGTCGATATAGAGGCGAGCAGTGTTCCAGATAGTAAACGGCAGCAAGGGGAACAATAGGACCACAGGAGTGAAACATGGGTGCAAATCCAGCCGGCTGCGTCCAGACTTCAGAGAAGCTCAAACAGCCCTCGCTTTGTACAGCTAAGAAATAGAGTGATGATCAATAGCTGCTTTGTTTTGTATGAAGTCGGTCAGTCTCCAGCGCGCTCTTCCCCCCCCCCCCCCTTGTCTTTGCCGTTTCATATTTTTCAGAAGCTCATTATTTCGTTCTGCTGTGGGTGTGAGTGCTAAAGAGACTCACATGCAATGTGCATCTGACAGCGCTGAAATATTAATGGTCCCCAGTGTAGGAGGTTGGTATAGGGCCTACATAGTTGCAATACAAAGGGTGCCTTCTCGCCACCAGGCTTTATTAACAGAGCTGTTCAATTAATGGATGTTTGTAGCTTTCTTCATGCCGCCTTTTGCGTTGCTTTTGGGCTATACATCATCAAATCACTTTCTCTTTGTGTAACGATTTCCTACACATACATCAAAATGGGTGGAGACTCAAACACATGCACACAAATGCATTGTGTAGCGAGAGCTACGCTACACTGTTGCGCTTTCTGCAAAGAGGAGGGCTTTGCTATCCGTTGATTTTGTGTGGTCTCGGCCATAAAAAAAACACAGTTCTTTGACGGTGAAAAAAAGCCTGTCTTCAATTTTTGGGAAACCCATAAAAGTGTGTCACTCCTTTCATATTGGCTGCAGAATTGAAAACAAATGCTACATTCTCCCCTCCTCCCCTTTGAACTGGCCAATTATGGAGTTGTGAAAATAAAAATCAGTCTGTAGATCGCTTTACGCCCCCTCCCCATCCACCCCCACACCCTCCTTCTCTCTCTCACACTCTTTCTTCCTCAGTCACTTTCTTTTTTTTCCCCAAGTCTCCCCCTTGTTTTTGAAGAAACCGAGGGGGGATCACTGATGTCAAAGTCAAAACCAAGAGCATTAAGAAAACTGGCGAAATGCAATACAGCTGCAATCCGACATGACGCTAGAAAATAGGGCTGAGGAGCAGAAAGCCTCTCTCCCGTATTCCCAGGGCGCGCAACTGCTCCCGGCCTTGGCTTTGATCTCTTCAAAGCCTCCTGCCTCCTCCTAGATGGAGAGTCTTGGCTGCCGCTCGTGAGCGCTGGAGAGAGGCAGGAAGGGAGGTGGGGGTGTTCTTTTTTTTGTGGGGGGGGGGGAGCCCTCGTCTTTTCCTTTCCAGGGCTAAAATCAATCACGGTGCCGAGGCAATTATGTGTAATTCAACCCCAGCCAGATTAGTGACTCCTGTTACCTGAGCGACCGGAGCTCTGTAATCTGTGAGACACACCGGCCTCACCGGCAAAAGGAGTAGCCAGGAACAGGCGAGGGCACTTGAGGGAAAGGAGGGGGAATGAGGGGAGAGGGAGAGGTGCTGAAAAGCAGGCTGCCATGCTGCCGTCCAGCAGAGCAGAAAATCTGAGCACAATAGTGATTACACTTGCAGATGTCGCCAGGTTTTATGACGAGGTGGATATCGAGAACAGAAAGAATGACGAGCGCTGAGGGCCACGGAGCTCCATAGTCAGTGCGCTAACTAGCGAGGTCTCTTTTGTGTTGAAACATGTGGGTACTGTCCCCGCCACTGCGCTTCTAGTCGTCGTCGTCCCCCCCCCCAGTCGCCACCCTATCCCCGCCCCAGTGCCATATCTCTATCCCTCATGCCCTCCACGAGGGCTCCGAAATGCAAGCTTGGCTAAGGCTCCTGCCCCAGGCGCCCAATTTACTATGGCTGGAGAGAAACGCAGCGGCCCCAAGTCACAGAAGAAAACAGCGGCGCTGAATGTTGCTCTTTCCCCGCTGCTGCAGTTCGTCTGATCTGTGCGACTGTTTCAGTGTCTTAACACACAGCAGTGGAACAATTTACACCCTTCTGCTTTTTTTTTTTGTGGCTTACGGAGAAGATTTATCCCAATTATGTTTGCTCCTAGTTTAGGCAAATCTAGAACGCGGTAGGAGTGTGATGCTCATGACTAATACCACCTAGCGTACGTTATGAGATTATTTATTTGTATGCCTCTTTTTTCTTTAAGCCTAAAATATTTTCAGGTGGGGTTAAAACAATTAATTGGGGGTTGGGTAGAGGGCAGAGGATAAAGTGCAGCTTCACATTATCGGGATTTAATTATAAATATATAATTGCCTTGGCTGTTATTCTTCCCTGTGCTCAGTCTGTATGCGCTGATGTCACAGGGATGAGAACAAGGTTTTGTTTTCTTCCCCTCAGCAGTCACTCGATGCAGGATGATGAAACCCACAAAGATATCTCGCAAGAATGTGTTTGTTCATCTGATGAGCTTGTCTCGCGCTCCATGTTTCTTTTGATCATCGGACTACTCGCTTGGTGATTGAAGGCACTTATTTCCCTCACGGGATGTACACATTGAATAAATTAGATGTATCATCCTGTATTAGAACGTAGATGATCAGGACCTTGATGTGTGCGATAGTTTTAACAAGGCAGGCTGACAGGCAAGTGGAGCTGACTCTAAAAATATAAAGGTCACGCTGAATGGATTATGTGGCATCAATGGAGCCACCGTCCAGCGCAGCAGGAGCCCTTAAATCCACTAGCAGCCATAACCCCTCGGCTCAGGGGCCAGGTGACGCTTTTCATGTCCGCCAATGGAGAGACATCACAGAGGCATCCTCCACTTTGAGCTGCCCGTCATCAAACAATGCATCAAAACATCAAATCAATCCACCCCCACTGTATCTGTCTTTTGAAATGAAAGATGGGGGAAATGGAAGTGTCCCCTGCTCCCCCAGCGCCCCCCTTCACCAACACCACACATCTCCTACTACTGAAGCAATGGTAGGATGAAAAGGTTGTGCGAGACATTTATCTGAAAAAGGTAACAGTGGTTATCTGACCTGGGCTCACAAATCCAGATAGGGACAGATTTACATGGGTCCATTTTGCAAAAGGGTGAAAACAGATTATTACAGTCTCTTGGATTACAACTCAAGGATTACCAGAGGGAGCCCATATTCCATGTTTTTATTGGTTATTCAAGCATAAATTCAGCTGCCTGTGATTGTAAAGATGTGTGAACATGTGATATGTTCTCATGAAGGGGACTCAGTGAAGGATCGACAGTTTAATTTGTTGACTAGAAATATATAGTAATTATCTGAAAGACTAAAGTTCTGACAACATTTTTTTTTTAAATCGTACATTTTACTTTAACGTGTATGTTTGCCAGGTATAGCAGCCTACTCTTTTTTATATATATATATATATATATATATATATATATATATATATATATATATATAAATATATATATGTGTGTATTGATTAATCTGATTTTACAATGAGACAGAAAGTATTCATTAGAAAAATAATTTTCCCAGATTCAAACATTATATATTATAATTGCTTGTTTTTTCTGCCACATTTTTCAAAACCCAGAGAGGTTAAGCTCAAATCCTTCAATCTAACATTTCTTTATTAAAATGTATAAGCAGTCCACAATGAATAAGTCTAGCATTGAGCTGAATTACAACCAGCGTGTGTTCATTGTATGGTTCACCATTCTGTTTTTGTAGCATCAGGTGCACGAGTGTGCCCTGTAATGTTGCTGTAACCATATGCCCTGAGCCTAAGGAGCTTCCTTTGTGCTCCCAAAATGCACTATTACCATTTGTTTAGAGGTATCAAGGGATAAGCAGACGTTGTCCGTTGCCATGTTGTACACGGTGATTGTTTTGTTTGTATTAAAGCCCCCAAAAACCCTGCAGCAGAGCTAATTGACGGGGCTGAGTTTTCATGCGACCGTTCAGATCCTCGGAGAGGTTCTTGAAGTGTTCGCTGCTTCTCTGGGGATGGAGAAAAGCCATTTGTATTCGGAGGGGATCAGATTTAAATAGCTTTGTGCTTTTGATTCAGATCTTAACAGGGGCGTGTGCGCCTGGCTGGAAAGAAACCCTAAAATGTGTGGTTTCATTAATGACTAATTCCAGGCTGAAAGGCAGTTGTTGGTAGTCTTTACCAGTTAATCCCTTAAAACATGGAATCACACCCAAACAGTGGGCTGCCGGTTCTGTTTTACGGCCGAAAATGTGAATGAGCCGAAAGGTTTGCGAAGTCTTTCACTACCATGAATTCCTCTTGAGAAACTCTGCCTCATTATAACCAGGATCAGGATGGTTGCATGACGTGTTACTGGCTGAAGGTAATAAGACCATCTTGGTCGACTAAAATTCTACCTACACTTCAATTAATCGATTCTTCAATAAGGGGGATTTGAACATTATGTATAGGGTAACTCAAGTGCCCACAGTGCACAGGGCACTCTACCTAGTAGTCTAACTGGATTATATATAAACATTATCTAAAAATATACATATACAAAACATCAATTATTTGATATATCAATGATACTAATAGATTCAAATTCGACCAGCACACACCTACCCAAATTAATTAAATTTCCAAATAGAACAAGCTGTCCCAAGGGGATGCAGTTATATTATAATTAAAATGATTGAACTATTTATTGGACCACACACACACACACACACACACACGCACGCACACACACACACACACACACACACACACACACACACACACACACACACACATTGCTTCCACAACAAAAATAATGGATTATGAATGAATGAATGGATTTGCTTGTTAATGTAACACCAGTGATTGTATAATCGATGAGAATTAAGTCAGACTAGAACAGACCGAGTGTGACGACGCCATATGTAACAGAGAAAAACACAGCTTTGTCTGGGTGCTTGTCTAATTATTTAAAAATATATATTTTGGAAGCGAAGGAAGACAGAAAGAGAAGAGCCTGAAGGGCAATCGTTCATTGAGGTGAGAAGAGCATCGACCGTGTGACTGCGGGGTCAAAGGTTCAGATCCAGGCCTGGACACAGGTGTCATGACACCTGAGGCAGCAGCTCTCCTCGTGATCCACAGTTTTCAAAGCATTACATCATCTACACACAGATTTCTTATCACAAGAAGTCTGTGTCCTGTTCACAAAATTCTGGCATTTTCTATGCATTTAATTGTTAGCTCCAAAAGTCATCTGCAGCGTGTGCTCACCAACTCATCCAATGTTTGTATTTTTCCTATTCTTGCTTGTGTTGGTGAACCACTGAGCGACTGTGTGAGCGAAATACAGACGGCAAACTAGGTCAATACTCTCTACAGATCAGGCAGAGCCAGCTCTCATTCAAATCACCTTCCCATCCACATTATCCAAGCGTGTGTGCGCCGTTGAACATTTCCCCCAACAAAAACATCGCAGCGCCTCGGCAGCCTTCGTCCAGCTAGCTCGCCGTGCTAATATTTACCCCGACCTTTCCCGAGATGTAATGTGCAATGTTGCGTGGGAGCTAGCCGGGGCTTAGAGAGAAGAGCACTGTCTCTAGCTCTCGTCGCCACAGGTAGAGACACACAAAGACCCCCACCAGACTCTATTTCCCAACTCAACGCTGAGCTCCCAAATCCAAACTGACAGCCATTCATGCCCAGAATACCTGGGCGAGAGCTGAGGGGGGGGAACACTATCTAGGTGTAGCAGGCAAATCCGCTCTTGTTCGACGGATCTATGAAGCTCCTGCGTAAGGCAACTCATCAGCACTTTTTCTCTCCCTCTTTCTCCGCGTCAATGCTATTGTGCAGAGGCTAAGGCTTTTAGCGCGCTCGCCACACAAAGTTAGCTTGTGCTTGCGATTTTTTTTATTTGTGTACATCTCTCAGGGCCTTTCGAGTGTTGTTGTTGTTGAATGTGGATGTTGGCACCGACGTGCTGCCTGGCATGAATGTAGCTACTCAGCAGACCAGAGCTGGCTTCTAATGATAAATCATGCAGTGTGTTAATGCAGCAGCAGGGCTGCTATAAATAGTCGCTGGAGAGGGACGATGATTGATTCCGGAGGAAAAATACAGCGCGCTCCAAACATTTCCATCTTCTGATCAGTTTTATGGGCTAAGTTCAGACATAGGGCCCCACAATTTACATTAAATGGGTTGAGACACACAGCTGATCAAGTAAATGGTGCAATGGCGTGACTAAAGACTTTGTGACGCAGATTTTAATACAGACACATTGACATCATCATCCAGCTATACCAGCAATACTAGATACACCAGATATACCAACTATACTATAACTATATAACAGATGTACTAAATACACCAGCCATACATAATATACCAGCCATACTAGATACACCAAATATACCAACTATTCTCTAACTATATAACATATATACTAAATATACCAGCCATACATGATATACCAGCTATACATGATATACCAGATATACATAATATACCAGCCATACATGATAAACCATATATACCAGGGAGCTGTGTCGTTGGTGCCACAGGTGCTGAGAAATGACATTTTTGGTGTCATCTAAGTTGCTGTTAAAAGATTTTCAGTAAACCTGTCTCAATAGATCCAAGCCAAGTGATGGAGTTGCAGAGAGCAGCCATGTTCTTTGTGGGGTATAGATGCCTAGTGGGTGCTCAAGTGTGTGTGCGGTCTGCCTTTTGTGTATGTGTTTGCGTGTGCGCTTGCAGGCCTGCTGACAGTGGCACTTCAGCAGAATGTTTGCCCTTTCCTCAGTCCTTTGATGTGACCAGGTCCCGCTGTGATAATGAGCTCTGTGCCCCGCCGCAAGGTGAACATCCTGCAGTTCGCCCAGGGCTCTGCCAGAGCAGCGGCCCAACCCCCACCGATCCTCTACCACACACACATGCACACACTCGGAGGAGACCGTCACGTAGCCCATCAGAGCTGATCGACTGACACACAGTACTTGGATGGTGTTGAAACCGATGACCATCGATCAATCCGGCGCATTATGCTCGGCCAATATAGCTGACTGTGGTGATTGATATCAGAAGTTTTCCAAAAAGTAGACATGTTAAAATGTGTATGCAAAATCACATTATTTTTGACGGACTAGCATGTTTATATTTTAGAAAAATTAAAAAACTATGCTAAGTATTTATTGCATCAGTCAAAACTCTATACAACAAAAACCTTAATTCCTGAATTCTTTGTTACAGCTCACATAAAAACAATAGTTATTTTGTGAAACAATAACACTACATGAGACAAGCGACAACAAGATTTCACAACAATTCCATATCCAAAATGACTAAATTCTTATCCAACCCTGTACTGCAGCTTCCAGCGTTCACGGTGCTCTTAAAGCCTGAACTCTGAGAACAAACCCAATGTCATACTGATTTGCTGTTTCTACTTAACTTGCTGTGGCTTAAGAGTGAAGAAAAATAGCGACCGGATCATTTCTAATGTTCTGTTGCTCTTCCCTCGGTTTTTTTAATAGCTCCGCGACATATAGAAATTAAGAGTTGAACACTTTAAAAAAGCGGATAAAGTCTTTTCATCTGGGGCTTGCATATTTCACACAAATTATCTCCTTTGCGCATCCAGTATGAGAGCGAGCGTGATTGGTTTGCTTGGAGCACACGCGCCTCATGCCAACTGAGGGATGATGGGTAATCCACCTCGTCCCATTCAGTTGTGCTCGGTGGGGGGAAAGAAGACAGTCAACTGTTAATAGCTGTTTTGTGTCCACATGTAGCACGTATGGGTTAAATTCATTAAGCGTGTGGTTATTGCAGCATCTGATCCCTACCATGACCGTATTTTACAGCACGTCTATCTTCACGTTTTCCGTGGATTCCATGTTAATACTGTGGCATGTGTCGGTCATGTGTGGTAGATGTGACGTGTTTGACATGTGGGTGTATCGGTGGTATGTGGGACAGCGTAACAAATGTCCTTGCGTGATAAATTTGTGCTGCAACTTAGCTACTAAAACCATAACATTGCATATGTGGAACATGCCTATTTGTGTCATCTACCAAACACCATCCGGCTTCTAGTCCGAGATTCACGTTTCATGATGGTTTGTGCCTTTAGACTCGGACGTCGGTGTCACAGCGTCTGCTCATCCTTTGGACTCTGAGCAGCAGTAGCGAGATGTATGATTGAAATTAAGGAAGAGGAGAGAGGCAGAGATTAGGAGAGGGTTATCGCAGATGTAAATGGCTCTCCAGGGTAGGATTTTCCTGTTATTCGTAGCCTCCTCCGCTCCCGTCCCTGTGGTTGGCTTTGCTTGTTCGTCTCATTACCCCAGGCGCGTGCGCTCCTTCGCTTGCTGGCGGCCCAGCTTTCTTCTCCATTAATTGGGTTTCGTTACATTAAGCCCCCTGGCCGAAGGGCCGTCCTGCCAATAAAACATTCCATTTTTAGCACTCTACTTGAAGCTGGTGGGGTTCAACCCGCTCTGTGAATGGTAATTGGTTATTTATTTAAGCTTCCTCAGGTTGGTCTCCACTGATTTTGGTAAAGGGGGAGAGGAGGAGGGCTCCACATTGATCACATTGTGAGGGGATACAGTAGCAGCCAAAGACTGTATTTAAACAGCCAGAGGTGGGTGTGCTCTCTCCCAGTGATTCACGGTTATTTTAAACCATTCCCTCCGGTGATGGCAATCATCATTTTATTGGAAATTGAAAGCAAACTCTTGATGGAACTGCTTGTAATCGCAGGGCCAATGTATTGCCTCGTCTTTTGATTCTTTCTTCTGTTAACATCCTGGGCAGAACATCCTGTGAGTAGGTGAGGTCTCGTTGTGAGGTGACACGGGCTTCTTAGTGAAAAGATTTAGCAGCATGGGAACCCGTCGCCACCACTTGAGCTGTCATCTCCCCAGCTGTTTGTGAAACACCTCATACGGTTTCCACACACTTGATTGTAGCTGCAGGCGCGAAGAGTCCTCATTGCATATAAATTACAGAAGTGGGAAGTGATTATTATAACATTCCCGCTTTCCCTTTTTTTCCACTCCAAGTGGTATAATTAAGTACAAAAGCTGTGAGAAGAGAGAGCGAGCGATATGGAAAAAAATGCAATAACGCAAGGATAGTTATGCATATACCACACAGACACATGTACACACACACTCACACGCTCACACTTGCAGGATGCTGGTGGAGTCTGACGGAGTACAAGTTCAGAGACACAGGCGTGCCGTCAGAGAAATCCTCCCTCAGAAAAAACAATAAAGAAACAAAAAACCAAACGTTCCATGTCCCTTCCCCACCCCCATTCACAGACGGCACGCCAAGTCACTGGCTCCCCGTACCGTCTCCTCCGCGGAGGGCTTCCTGCCAACTCCAGTTCCGCACAATGAATTTCTCTTAAAACCACATCTGAGGGCTTCTTTAGAAGGGCCGGCCAAGCCTGGATATGAAATTCCAAATGGAACGTTTTCTTTTCAATCCTCACCGCCTCTCTTTCACTCTCCCTGAAAAATATGAATAGGAATATTCTAAGCCTATTATTTCTCCTATACAATAAAAGGGGACCTCCAATATGGCTGCCCTCCATCACAGCATTGCTGCTGCTGCTGCTGAGGGCATTTTGAGTCGGGATGGGGGATGAGAGGGGGGGGTCAATTGCAGCAACGTGCCGTGACACTCACGGTTGTGGTCACTTGAGTGTCTCCAACTACTTCCTCCAGGAAATTGGTAAAAGGGTGTCCTGCTTTTTATGTGTAAACTTGCCAAGAGCTGCAAAGTGGAAGCAGCAAGCCAACAAGTCTTCACCTGAAGGAGGTGGAATGGTGTCTCCGTGACGACTGTTGGCACCGTAACACATCGGTGTGACTATTTAGCTTCACCCTGATGGATGTGTCCCCGTCGAACTAATGTGTAGAGAGATGTGAAGTTGTTAGAAGCCTAAATAACAATGCATTGCTGTTCCTTTCCTCTGAGAGTAAACCATGGTTAGTTGTGGCATGCAGTTTATGTAAATGTGAACCCAAACAGCCATAAACTGAGTATTGGTCACAGCGGCCTGCAGGTTTCTCTCTGGAGGATTTTTGCCATTGTGGAGGCAGTTTATTAAGCAGTTGAGAAAAATGTGATATGACAGCTGTAACTGGGAAAAGCCAAAAGAGGGCTTCTCTTCCATGGCGGAAGCCTCTAGCCTTCTTGGATACTAAGTAGTCAATCACCTTTTTATTTTTTTCGCGGTATCGGTGTTTATGTGTGTGTGTGTGAACAAGTATGAGAGACTAACTTTTAATTCTGCTCGCTTTTTCTTACTTTTCCTTACTTTTCTATCTGCTACAAGTTGGAGAAGACTTCCAGCTATGATGATAATCCCTCAGCTTCTTATCTCCTTCCCACAGGATAAAGAATGGGAGTGGACAGGCGTAAAATAATACGGGCGAGAATGCTATCATTTAGCCTCTGGTGTAGGCTCGTCCCAGCCACCCCCGTCCTGGTTAGCCCTACTTTAGGGTTAGCATCCTTTACTAATAAGCCCTCCCCTCTGTGGGATGAGGTCTGACAGATTATCCCGTCCCCTTTGGCTCCTGTTGACAGGGGTCAAAGAACCTCACTCACCTGGGCTAATGTGGAAAGCCTCTGCATTACGGCTGAATTAGCTGGCCTTATTTGGGGGCAGTGTGCTGCCATCTCAAATGCCACACTGTGGACGGAGCTGGACGGTGGCACATGAAGGCAATTTATCAAGAGAGCAGCTGGGAGGGAAATTAGCCCTTGGATATGAGATTCTCATCCCGATAAAAGGAATCTGATGCCGATAATGCGTCATGTGGTTGAGGATATCTTTCTCGGTACACACAGACACACACAGACTCACACACATACACACACACACGCTCATCCGCACACACATACTGCCCTTTGTGTTCCCAGTTAGGACGCTCCCAGATGAGTGGAGAGAGGGAGAGGCGGCTTTTAAGTGTAGGCCGGTGCCAGTGTGCGAGAGGTTCAGGAGAAAACATTCCAGCCACCCTTGTGTCCAAGAAGCGTTCTGTATGTATGTGTGTGTGTGTGTGTGTGGTGGGAGTGGTGGGAGTGGTGGGAGAGGGCGAGGAGGGGCACCAATCACCACTGCAGGAATGTCACCTTGGCCGACAAATCGCCGGGACGACGAGAGCTTACGAAGAACAGTCCCGTGATTGGATCGTCTCTTTATAAATCTATACTCAAACTAAATTTAGACGTGTGTCTCCAACAACATTATTCATCAGGCGACCGTTCCATCAAAATCTCTTGAAGCTCTTCCATTCAAAGCTCCCCGGAGCCCTTTGGTGTAAGGCGCGTCTCGCCCGACGGTGAACTAATGTCTTTCCATTTCGCCACACAACCTGTGGAGGTGATATGTTGACTCCAGCTATGCCCTGGGCTCAGATTGGGAATAGTGGATTTAGCATGGCTAAGCATTGCCATGTGTTCATTGGCGTTCATTGGCGCTGAAGCATTAAAGCGCTATTTGGATGGGGGGGGGGGGATTTTTTGGGCCTAGCTTGGTCTATTTTAGTTGTCAGGAGGCAAGTCTCTGAGTCAGTAGGTGATGTGGGGTGGGGGTGGGGGTGGGGGGCTTTGCTCAGGACACTCCTGACGTGATTACCCCTGCATTAAGTACCGCTGCAGACATCTGTCTCACTCGCGCTCTCTGTCCGCAGCCAACCCCCTTCTCCTCCTCCATCCCTCATCTCTCCTTCCCCCGGCTCTTGCTCTGTAATGAACTCCCCTTATTCACCAGCTAATGACTGCCTTTGATCTCCCGCCGGAGACCTCTGCTCTAACTCTACCCTGCGAGTCTTTCTTTTTTCTCTCCCCTCCCTTTGCTCGAGCTGCAGCTCTGTTTCTCTCTCTCTCTCACATGCTCGTGCCCCTCTTTGGCTTGTTTTCTCCTCCGTCCTTCAGGGAATTTAGTTTTAGGTCGTGCTGACCTCGGCGAAACAAAGTTATGTGGTGCTGCTGCTAAAAATCAAAGAAATAGTGTTAAGTTATACCTCTTTAGCCATAAAGCTTCAGCCTCCTCCACATGGAGGCAGACCACCCGCACTATATGTGCCGTACCAGTCGCCAGATCATGTGGGAGGGAACAGGGCCAAACCGTGCACGGAGCGGTGCAGCTGAAGCTCATGTCATCCCTTGTTTCTATTGTTTAAAATCTTTTTTTTTCTTCTCCACAGTCCAACAAAGTCCCCGTGGTGCAGCCGTCCCATGCAGTCCACCCGCTCACCCCACTGATCACGTACAGTGACGAGCACTTCGCCCCAGGTCCTCACCCCCAGGATGTCAACAACAAACAAGGTAGAGTCTTTCCATCCTTTTGCTTTATGAATAGTAGTGGCAATGTTTTCAAAATAGACAACGACTTCACTCTTTCCATCAAATTCAAACTGCTTCAGTAAGAAAAAGAAGGACTATTAATTAAAGACGCACAGACCCAGACTGATTCGGATGCCTCCGCTCAGGTTTTATGCTTGTACCGATCTGGTACCAGTAATGTATTTTCCATTCATTTAAACATGTGGAACTCATTGGGATAATTTGAATATATCATAACAAGAGGCCAAAAAAACACTGAATAATAAACATTGAAGAAGAATCTGTATTTTATGAAACGGTTCCCATGATGGACGATACCTGATCCACTGGAGTAAATGAATGAATGAATGAATGAAATATACTTTATTAATCCCCAAGGGGAAATTTATTGGCAACAGTAGCAGCACCGATAAAACTAAACACAATAAAATTTAAGTATAAGAAAGAAAGAAAGTGACTGTGCAAAGTGAAATATAAAATACAAAATAAATTAAAATATATATGTATATATACACAACATATATGTAATACAGCACTGTAAAATTAAATAAAATATATATATAGATATTGCAAAATGCAAAATCAGTATCTGTGCCGGTTCTATCCACATCTTGATTAATATTAAATGTCTCTGAGAACAGGAAACACATTAATTTGATCGGCATAAGTTTAAAAATAAATAATTCCTTTTTTTATTAAACATCCTTTTGTGCACTGTCAGGAAGCAAATCAACGTCATCCATCAGCTCTTAACATCAACTTATTTGATGCGTCCTGTAGGACGGCGCGCTGAGCTCTGCTGCCCTCTCCTTCTGCACTCGCTGCCTCTCAGAAACAACATCAAGCTGCAGCTCTGACAGCTGCAGAGGAGCTCCTCTGCAGTTTGGGGCGAGCTCCTCCGCGCCGCTCAGCTGGAGGCTTTGGCAGCTTCTCACAAACGCAAAAAAGATGTGGGCCCCGCCATCGTTTTGTCCCGCACCTTTTCTCTTCTCGTGGCTTTCTTCTCCCGCGGCTGCCAGTTGAAAAGGAGGAGAGGGATCAGACAGGATGTAGGCGATGATGAAGATGAGGATGATGATGAGGCTGGGAGGTTCTGAGGGACCGACTATAAATAACAAAGTAGAATTGAGCACTAGGGTACACAGCGCAGTGAGATGAAGGGACAGACATAGAAAGAAACTGTGCTCCACATATGCCAGAGGAGTCGTGCATCAGACACATTTTTATTGAATACTTTTTCGAAAGGAAGCAGGAAAGAATTGTGTTGACACGGAACTGAGCAATGAATACTTTAAACGCACATGTATGCATTGGATTTCAGAGATTTGTTGTCATGTAGGACAATTTCTGAAGTAATGTCGCTCATTTAACTGCCTGTGTCGGTCTTGCCGATCCATCGAGATCCATCACGTTTCTGACAAACACCGAGGAGCAGAAAGGAACACTGGAGGGCTTTTCTCTTTTTTTTGATCTTTACCCCCGCAGCCCAACAGAAATCCATGTCCAAGCGATCCAGTTTGCTGCAGAATTTGCTGCATATGAATTCCCCAGGCATATTCATGTCGAGCTAAGCTGAAGATGCTTAAAACGAAACCTCTCTTATTCTCTTTCTTGCTGTCCCTCTCTCTCTCTCTCTTTCTCTTTCTTGCTCGCTCTCTCATATCGACCAATTGCTTCTCTGCCTTCCTTAGTGGGCCCAGACTTTGATCTGCTCGTTAATTATGAAAAACAATCATGGATTTTCTCATTATGAGCTTTAATATGCAGAGGGCCGCAATGCAATAGAAGGAAGGTCGAGCGGCGGGGAGGGGAGGCGCCGCCTTTGAACATTCAACATTTAAACCTTCTATAACACCAGATAACATGGGAACTCATTTGAATTTACATTATTTCCAGGTTTTACAACGAGAAGCATGTTTGTGTTTCCTGTTTTGAGAGGAAATGCGAGTGTGAAGCCTTGTTGTGCGTCAACGGGAGCATGTGAATAGGGGAGTGAGTAATTAGGCACCTTCGGGGTGTGAGTGACAAGGTTAACACGCTGGGGCTCTCTCCGCCTCCCTCGCCGCCTCACCCCTTGCCTCCTTCCCTTCTGCCCTCAGGAGGGCCCTCCGGAGTGTTAGGGGGTGGATTAGTTGGCGGGGGGTAGTGCTATGCGTGCTACGAATCCAGCATTGCAACATTGGCTTTAGAGATATAAGCCCCCCCGTTCGCCCTGCCTCTCGGAGGAGAGAGGCCCCTTCAGACCACAGCCTGCAGAGAGAAAGAAGAGAAAAGATAGAGGCGAGGAGAAAAGGCTGGCTCCAGCAGGGATTAGAAGATGGTTCTAATCTGGAGGCATTTGGCCTCTTTTCTTTGTGTGTGTGTGGGGGGGGGTGGTGGGTTTAAGTAGGCACATTGCACTTGTATGTGTGTGAACAGCAGATCCTGACATCTACAGAGTGTCAATGTTATTATTACTTACACAAAAAATAGTTGTCTCAAAAGAGGACATCAATTGCTTCAGATTTAGCTGAAGATGAATCATTTTACGGCTCACTCCCAGTTAAATTCTACAAAAAAAAGGACCCCTCGACCTTGAAGCCCAGTAGGAGCAGACGAGCCGGAGATGGAGGAGCTTAGCCCTAAAGATCCACCGACAGTTAGTCCAAGCCAATCCCGTGTCTACAGGGAGAGCTGCAGCCTCTGCCACAAAGATGAAGCCTCAATTAACCAGCTTAAAGATGCTGACACACACTGGAAGGGCTCTCGCTAAGCGGGGGAAATATGATCCTTTTCTTACTGGTTGATAATGTGAGGTCAAGAAACGTGTTGAAGCCCCGACATCGTGCACTGGCCTTGACTCGCGGTGCAGCAGGAGGGAAGGTGGGGAGGAGCGATGGCTTTTAAAGGATAACATCTTAAACCGAGGTCAATCATATTACACAATGCAATTGGCAAAAATCGTGCGTTAAATCATAATGAGCTAAAAAAAAACATGTTAACAAGACCTTGCCAAAGCATTCAATGCATACTTTTGGTACTTTGTGCTGTCTTTTATATCCTGGGAAGTTATTTCTTCAGTCTTGCTCATCCTCTTTAAAATGTTCTTTTCCATGTGTTTATAATAACCCTAATTAAGGCCACGAACGGAAACATGTTGTTCTAACAAAGACGTTTCTTATTCTACAGGATCCGCTGTATTCTGCCACCTTGTCTTTTGTTCTCTGCGTTACAGGCTCATTTCGATTGTTACTAAGATCCACGGGGTGCCGATTTTTAAGAGTGAAAAAATGTAACCTGGATACTTTTCTAACAGTTGTGTATCATTGCTGCGTGTCTAGGAATGCAGAGGCATCACCCTGGACCAGACATGTCCAACTTCTACTCCCTGTCTCCTGGAGGAGTCGGGCAGCTCACGCCGCCGCTGGGATGGTGAGTCAGACGGAAAAACGCCAAAGCATGTGCAGAGGACTCGTGTAAACAAGTAGCAATCACCATCACGTTTCCTGAGTGTCGGATGCACACCGACACTGCGCTCGCTCTAACGGAGGAATGCCGGCCTGCAGCATCAGCCGCCGCCGACACATGGAGGTCTGCTTCTGGCTGTTCCTGCTGCGGCTTCAGCCACACGGCTCCTCTGTGTGCCCAGCACATGTCAAACCCATCACCACATACATGGCCCCGCATAACCATATGGCTGCTTAGCCGCCATCAAACCCCCATCAAAGCTTCCTGGACTTATTTCTCTCTCTGCATCCTTGTCACTTCCATTCCTGTACTTTTCTCTCTCTTGTACTTAACATATCTTGCCTTTTTTTTTTCTTCCTCTCTATCTCTTTATCTGTCAGCATGATGTTTGCAAAGACGGGGCTGCAGGCACACGTTGAGTGAAGCCAGATGTAAGGTGTAGGATGAGGCGACAGTTGAAGCTCCTCCTCCGTAAATCTGGTTTAGAGTATAGTTTTGTTTTAGAAAGTTTATTCTAATTTAGGAACTGTTCCTGCTGAGGGACCTCTTTTTAGATCTGTGGTCATAGTTGTACTCAACATGTACTGAAGAGGCGTTGTGTTTGCAGTACTAAACATTGCTGAATCACAAGAATCTTTGTTTCTATAACAGTAATTTTTGAAAACCATCGTGGACCCACTGATGGACTGATAACAAGGAACACAATCTACTATTTATTATTTCAAAAGGAGGGTCTCAAAAGGTTCGAGCCAGAAAAGAAAAGCCTATCTAAAAACGTCCACATGTTAAGCAGAAAGGGATCTTATATCTTTAAAGCAGTTCTGAATATTGAAAAAAAAACTGAAGTTTCTTTGGTCAATCCCTCTGATTTCCCTTGATCTTCATTCTTCTCGAAGGAGAGAAAGCAGAACTCATGGAAACCCTCCCAACCACGAGTCTCTGGACACACAATAGCAGTAGTATCCAACCTTTAAATACTGATCCCTTATGAAGCAATACTAGCATATCTAACATTGCAGGATATATAATGATCTAATATTAGAAAAAAGATCTAGAGCTGAATAACTTTACAAACTACTACAGCCAGTGATGCTGTCTTTTTCGACTGGAATAAAAAAAAGAAATATTCAGCATTTATCACCAGGAAAATAAATCTAGGTTGCTGAATCTCTTTCCTTGTTTGTGTACGCTGAGGCAAGCGTGCACCTCCTGCCTCATTCAGGAGACCCGCTCCACGCTACTGTCCTTCTTGCTCCTCCTTAATTAACGGACGCCTGCTGTCTGCTGTTATTGCAGGTTCTCACACCACATGGTGCCCGGCCCCCAAGGTCCCCACGCCACGGGGATCCCCCACCCGGCCATCGTCAACCCCCAGGTCAAACACGAGCCTCTGCATGAAACAGACATCATGCACATGTGAGTCCTGCAATCTATCTGGATTAAACACAGATTAGCACTTCAGTGGCACTTGAATGGCTCTTATTATGCTGAGGAAATGTTACTTTCTGTATTCTTGTTGTTCTTAGTTTGTACTCTCGGTTGAAATGCACTTATTGTAAGTCGCTTTGGATAAAAACGTCTGATAAATGACATGTAATGTAATGTAATGTAACCAGGGTTGTTACGGTCATGGAAAACCTGGAAAAGTCATGGAAAAAACTTAAATCATAAAAGTTTTGGAAAAGTCATGTGTCAAATTTGTTATAATCACATGTTCATTTACGCCAAGTTTGAAATAATTAATATGTTTTTTAAAGAAAGACACTCAATATATAAGCCGGCGTACCTCTCAATACACACAATATTCTAAATTGTTCATGTTTATACCGAGATTTCAGTTTGGTCATGGGAATTTGGTTTAAAGTCATGGAAAAGTCATGGAAAAGTCATGGAAATTCATTGGTCAAAATGTGTAAGAACCCTGTGTAACACCAAATACCTTCATCGAACACTCACAGACTTTCTTTAAACACATTTTTAAACAACGTACTTCCAGGTATTGGTGCACAGACCCTCTGTCAGAGCCTTGTTCTCGTTCCCTTGATGTGAGCCGATAAGCAGCGAGGGCCCGAGCTCCACTGATAACAGGCCCGTGCTTCATTTGTCCTCGGGGATCACAACACACTTAGCACTCAGCAACAGATACAGGTCCGAGATTAGTGCTCTGATGAAATGAAATCACATCCCCAGTGTGTGCAGTGGGAAGTGCTGTGAGTACCCTGAAGTGGTTATCACTGATATTTCCATTATTCATGGGCATCGCAGCACCAAGACTTTACTAGTATCAAAAAGGTTGTTAGAAAGTGAGTCAGGAGTGGGAGCAGATTTTTTTTCAGTGTGAGCATTTGGCTTTAAGCGATTGGCAACGTGCGGTGCACGAGAAGGTTTGGTTGCCATTACTGGTGAAGTAATCTCCCCTCATTAGGGGCTGCGACTGCACATGATTAAAAAAAGGCAGAGGCCCATGGGCGTGCCTCGCCATTGGCGGAGAGCAACCAGACCAGCGCTGCTTTTGTAGCCATAACGCCACCACAACGTCCCTCCTCTGCTGCTTTGTGTTTTCACTCTCTCGTTTACAAACTAATTTGTCCCCTCCTCTTCTTTACCTCCATCTATGTTGTTGCTGTGCTCCTCCTAATAGGAAACCCCAGCACGAACAGAGAAAAGAGCAGGAGCCCAAAAGACCGCACATCAAGAAGCCCCTAAACGCCTTCATGCTCTACATGAAAGAAATGCGGGCGAACGTGGTCGCCGAGTGCACGCTGAAGGAGAGCGCTGCCATCAATCAGATTCTAGGACGAAGGGTAGGTGGAATAGTTTGTGAGCACTGATCAACCGATCCCGGCCCCTTTTCTCGCTTTTTTTCGATTGAGTTAAATCCCCGGGAGATCACAGTTTAAGCCAAGGTTCTAACGAGCCTGCCTGGACTGACTTTCCAGGCCCAATTAGTTAAAAAAAAGAACAAAGCTCCCTCTATTAGCATACAGTCTCTTTATGAACTAGTTGTGATTATTGTCATAATGATTGCCCTCGCCAATTACGTCCCTCTCTGCAGCACAGATACAGACGGCCTCTCGAGCTGACGTTGAATCAAATTGGCTTTAATAAAATATGTCTGGATAATGGCACGGTTGGAAATGACAAAATGTGTTCCTTTTGAGGATTGTGAAAAGAGTGGAACCACAGAGACATGTTAAAAGCCTTAACGAATAGGCCTCGTGGTCGAGGCAGCCAGCCACAGCAAAGCCTAGTTTGCGGCCCGCTCGGGGTAATTGCTCGCTGACATAGTTTGAATAAAAAGCGCTGCTAAATTGGAACCAGTGTTTTGATATGAAATCAAAGTTTTTTTTCTTCTCCCCCTTCTCTGCCTCCCTCTGACTCCAGTGCATGTTAATCTCTCCATCATGTGTCCCCCTTTTTCTTCCTCTCTTTTATCCCTTTTTTCCTCATACACCAAACGTTTGGAAGTTGAAAAGATTTTTTTTCGTTTTCTTTACCAAAACCCCAGCACCCTTCTCTATCCGGGGAACAGGAACATGCTACTGCATGCCAGTTATTGACTGTATGCTATTTTTTTTCCCCCTTAATCTCCTTTGTACTGAAACAGTGGCATGCTTTATCTCGGGAAGAGCAAGCTAAGTATTATGAGCTAGCCCGCAAGGAAAGGCAGCTCCACATGCAGCTCTACCCAGGCTGGTCCGCTCGAGATAATTATGTAAGTATCAACAGAACGGATTAACAGAGGTGCGCGTGAGTGTGTGTGTTTGTTGATTTATGTTGTTTGTTTATGTCGGCGTTGCATGGCTTGTTCTTAGAACGATACACAGTAGTGACACACACACGCACACACACTCACACACACACACGCACGCACTAATTCACACCAGTCGGCTCCATGCTAATGGGGTCCATTTGTGGACCCCTTTTTGTTTCAGCCTAATGTGTAATTCATAAAACTGTGATTATATTACCGTCGGCAGTAAAAGGATCGTAGTACCGCGGACATTACCATGGCCACAAAGAGTGAAAACTGCCTGGTAATGGTTATGCTAGTCTTTGATGTTGCATATCAGTGTGGAGCTTTGGATGTAAAAAGCACCTGTTAGACGGCGTTGAGGAGGCCCGGTCGTCCACACGGCGTTCAGCGGCGCCGACCTCTTGCTCCCGTTGCGTCTGTGACGTGGGAGGTTTCAGCCTTGTTTATTCGCCGTGTATCACGGCGCGCATGCCTACGTGATCGTCTCGTGTGCGGCGTGTATGGATTTGTGTGAGAGAGAGCACCAGCCTTTATTAAAAGTGTGGCTCCGGCACTCACGTTCACTCCACCACCAAAGTGCTTTGTGGTGTTTATCTGCCTCCCCTCGGACACCGACAGCATCCCCCCTCCTTCTGCCTCCACCGCTCCGCCGCCAAAATGCCTCGCTGAGGGGGGGGGGGGGGGGGGGGGGGGTTCACAGCTCTGCACAGTTCCAGATACACGACATCAGCTAGTGACAGTCTGCCCAGTTCACATTTAATTTCCAGCTTTGTTAGTACAAACATATTTTGACGGGTAGGGAAAAAAAAAAGAAAGAAGAGCAGAGAAATGGCTTTCTGCTTGGCGTACCGAAGAGATAAAGGGAAGCGATGAGTTTAACGCAAAACATTTGTTCCAAGTACATTTTGTACCCCTGAGTGTTATTCCGCGACCCCTCCCACAAAGGAAAAACCTTCAGCTATACATCACACCTGGAAACACCCAAAATAAGCAACGCACCGGCATGGACGAGAGCGAGTGGCATTCCTAGTGTTGCTGTGCACCCTCTCTCTCGTCCTTTTTCTCACCCACTCTCACTTAGCCCGTCTTCTTCCCCGTCTGCCGCAGCAGTAGAAGGCAGATTAGCTCATGAATAAGTGGATTAGCAGACTTTGCAGCAGGAAACCAAAGTGCTGCTCATATTTGACTAAAGCGACTCTCCGCTGCTATCTGTACCTATAGTCTCCCCCCCGGGGATTTAGCATAAGCTATAAATCCTAACACACTCCCACCACCTCCTCGCCGGAAAAAAAAAGAGTGGCACTCTTAACAGTCATTGAGCAAGACCAGCCTAATTACAGTGCACATTTTTAATTGCACTTCATGTTAATATTTGTCATTAGAGGGACTTCAAAGGAAGTGGAAATATGACACGGGCGGGTCACGGCAGCCGGACGAGTGTGAGGAGGGTCACGGCGCCACAAAGGGCCTGCATATGTATGAAGTGAAGTCCTTTTAAACCAGCTGAGAGCAGGCAGAGCACACTCGCCGTCGGCTCACGCTTGGGGGTCGGCGCGTCCCGCTCAGCGTGGCAGTTTGCGGCGGAGTCCGGAGTCCGGGGGATGCCGGTTGGCTGCCCAGCAGGGGATGAGTAAACATGGCAGCCAGCAGCAGGATATCAGAGTGGTCTAGTGAGCGTGAGTGCTGGAGCCACACTTTATGTGTTCCTCTGTATATTTTTTAGGGAAAGAAGAAGAAGCGGAAGAGGGAGAAGATGCAGGAATCAGCCCCAGGTAGGCACTGATCGCTCCAGTTCCTTCTCTGTGTTTCTTTTAATTTATTTTCTTGTCTGTTGCATTGTGAAGTTGTGAGTCACCCCATCTCTCCATAGACGACACATCTTTTACAGAATACTGAGTTTGTAGAAATGCAGCAACACATTTGCACAAATGCACACACAAATCTAATCATATCTCCCACGAGACAGAGACAAAGGCCTGTTGAACTGTATATTTATAAAAGTAGAGGTTCACACCAACACGACTATCTCCACTCTGGCTCCAGCAAACTGGCCTGGTTCTGAAGGCAGCATCGCCCCTCGCTCCGTTTGCTCTGTATACATCCCACCATCCATTTGTCCACGGCTCGCCCTCATCCCCATCGTCACAAATTACACCTACTTTGGGATTAGTCTGTCCATTCTATACGACTACTTACCAACCCTGGGCTTTGCACTATTTGTTTGCCTGCTGCACTACAGAGTGTCTTTCTGCTGACCTTGTTTAGCCGCGCTTATGAGCCTCCTCTCCGCACGGCAACTCTAATCCATTGAGAATAACATCTTAAGTAAAATGTCAGTATTTTTATTTTGGGTACACTGTGTAAGCCAAATGGGCAGTAGAGATATATACCTCAAACTATTATTTTTAAAGATGCAATTTTCTGCAGGTAGCGGCCAGAGAATGAAAACGGCGTACATCTGAGAACATGGTAAGACAAACCCTCTCTCCCCTCCATATCTGACCACTTCAATACATGCCAAGTCTCTTTTTTTTTAAAGTGCTAAACACAGACTTGAGAATAGGAACTCACAGACTAATCCTGAAAAAGGTCCACCCTAACCTTGTCATGGTCATTGTGTCAGTGGTGTTCAGGCCGGAGGAGGGGCGGTGCTTTGTGTGTGGAGTTTGCTCAGTGGCCGCAGCACAAGACCCCTTGGATTGTCTGTGTGTGTGTGTGTCTGTGTGTGTGTGTGTGTGTGTGTGTGTGTGTGTATGTTGAATGGGTCAATCCAATGTTTTTGTTTTGAGCACTAATGGGATTCAAGGTCAGATGTTGTGGCAGCAGTTTGTGGCTTTTCTCTCTTCCATCATGCGTCAGGGAAATTACCAAATAAAAAGAGGTTTTGAAAGCTATTGCTTAATAAATCAGACAGCTCACCCACTCAGTGTTTTCTAAACATGGACCAAATAATACATCTGAAATCACTTTTACTTGCCCAGAACCGTTTTTTTTTAACTGCTGTTGGAGGCGAAGACGTCAGCGCCCGGTCCCATATGGGCTCCATGTGTTGGTCTCTCGCTGCATCTCTGTGAGATAGAGCTGGATTCAGCAGCTTTTTTGCCAGGAACTTAATGAGATGCTATACGGTAATAAGATGTCATGGTATCTGGGGTTTCAGGGTGTATATAATGCCTTCATAACAAAGGCACTGGGTCGTGGGGTTTTTTAACATGTGAATGATATGCTGGGATATATTGATTCAGATGACGTGTCAAACACGCACTGAACTGTCACCTATCCTTTTCTTTTTTTTAAGAGAAGGATTAACGCTCTCAATATGTGGCAGCGGCAACTCTATTTTCAGTCTTACTTACTCTCTTTTGGATTTCTTTTTTTTCTTTCCTTTTTTTTCTTTCCATCCCCCCCCACGGGGGGGGGGGGGGGCATCCTGTTGTTCCGCTCTACTTCGGCAGCAGAGAGAGCCAGGCAGATGTGACAAATCTGGTCTTACGTCGAAATCAACCCCAAACCAGACAAAGGTTTTCCACTTGATCGATTCCTGACCCGGTGGCTCTCTCTGAACCCAAAATTGGGCCCGCTTTTCTTTTCTTTTTTTCTCCCCTCCTTTTTTTCTTCTTCGCCACAGTCGTTTTTCTAAGCTCAGAGAGAGAGAGCGGGCTCTAAAAAGCACTTTATCTCTGATCCAATAATTAGCAGCGCCTAGCCGCAGCGGGATGGACACCCTTGCTGATTCTCAGTGACAGCCTTAAACTAATATGCATAATACCAAGGATACTGCCACAACTCCCCGAGCCCTCAATTTATGCAGATCCCAAAGAGCTGGATTGAGGTTAGCTCGCTGTAGACGCCAAAAAACATTTTTAAATGAACTTGTTTGTCTATTTCTTTTCATCTGCCCCCGCCTCTACCTTGGCCGTCTCTCCGCCATGTAAAAAAACATCTAAAAGGACATTTATTACTGAGTCCATTTGGAGACGCAACTTCACACACAACACCTTTTTGTTTGATACACAGTGAACATTGACTGCGTTTGATTTTATTTAAAGTGAGTTGCTCCCATCTAAGCAGATTTTATAAAGGGAAAAATCACGTAAATACATATTCATATTAACATATTTGATGGCTTCTGCTGAGTTTTTCTGCCTGTGGGGGAAACCAGGAGTGGAGCAGTCGAGCGGTGTTTGATGGCACGGCGTTGGTCGTGTTTGTTATCTTTAGCATGTCAAACACCCGCCCCGCCCCCCCCCCCCCAGTCGAACAGCCCACCGAGAAGTCATTACTCTGACAGTGTGAAATAAGGGTTTCCGTCTCTTCCCATTGTCCCCAGCATCCCTTTATTACACTGACCTGGACCAGTTGTACTCCTCCTTTGCGCACTGTTTCTGCACACTTCTTCATTTAGTGTCTCTCTTTCTCGCTTCCTCGCACACTGTTAGCTTGTTGTAGCACTGAACCCGCTGATTCACAGCCTTTTGGGATAACTATCTAAACCCGGACCCATATATGCCCTTAAGGCTTTCCCCCATATCAGCCACTCCAAAATAAATGTCACAGGGGGGGAGAGACTTTTAACAAAGGTGGCCTTTTAATCCTGCTAGTGAGGGCCTTGGAGTTGTAAACACTTGCAAACTCCCATAAAAGTTCATTTGAGTCTCCTCGCTCCGACTCTTATGAAGGTGCTCTTTTGTTGCCAAACAAAATGGATGTCTCTAAAAGCCCATTTGCCCTAATGCTTGTGCAAGAGGCTGCTGCATTTCAATCACATGATGCAGGATATCTTTTTTTAAATCGTGCTTTACAATTGGTAAAGTCTGCTAAGTTCAGCAAGGGTCATTCCTAACCTCATGTCCTGGGCCAGAGACATAAAAGAAAAGGGGGAGCTTTGGTGGCCCCTCTCTCTCTCTCTCTCTCTCTCTCTCTCTCTCTCTCTCTCTCTCTCTCTCTCTCTCTCTCTCTCTCTCTCTCTCTCTCTCTCTCTCTCTCTCTCTCTCTCTCTCTCTCTCTCTCTCTCTCTCTCTCTCTCTCTCTCTCTCTCTCTCTCTCTCTCTCTCTCTCTCTCTCTCTCTCTCTCTCTCTCTCTCTCTCTCTCTCTCTCTCTCTCTCTCTCTCTCTCTCTCTCTCTCTCTCTCTCTCTCTCTCTCTCTCTCTCTCTCTCTCTCTCTCTCTCTCTCTCTCTCTCTCAGTCTTGCCCGGGCTCTGCTCCCTCTGATGTGTGCAGCCAGTAGTCAGCTGTCAGAAGACTTTGATGAGCGACGAGGGAAGAAGAGGAGAGAGAAGGGCATGAGTGTGTTTGGGGGGAAAAGGGAGCGTAAGAAAAGGGCCAAAAGAAAATCCCTCATTCTCTCGAGTTCTCAGTTTACCCAATCTCTCTCAACTGCCACTCATCCTTCAGTCTCCATCTCCCATTTCGTTCCCTTTTCTCTCTCTGTATGTGTTGCCTCTCATCCTCTCTCTCTCTCTGTCTCTCTCTCTCTCTCAGACCCTCACTCGCTGCACATCTCTCTCTCTCTCTATTTTTCTCTTTCTTTCGCACATCTGAGCAGCCAGCCACACACTCCGCCTGCAATTAGGCAAGATTCAGCGTCTGCCTCGATTTCCCGAGTCGTTTCAATTTGGCAGCGAGCCTCCAGGCCGCCGCGGCGCCGCCCGGTGCCTCCGCACCCCGCCTTGTTAGTGACCCGGGATAATTGGGGAAGGAATCCGGATGGCAAAACAGACTCTGGGTCTCGCTTTGAGCAGCGCACAGGAGACGAGAGGATGGTTTTGAAACTGTACTTTTTCACACACACACACACACATGCAAAAAAATGAGTAGGAGGTGGAGGAGAGATAATTACGCTTAAATCCGAGCGACCCCACAGCTAATGTTTCTTTGGGTAGGAAATAAAATCGGAAATGTTCACCCCCACAGACCTCCCCGTTCTCTCACTCCCCCTGACCTCCACAAAGCCATCTCTGTGAAGAGAAATGACCCAGTCAGCACTTAGTATATGGACTTCCAGAGGGTGGCAGCATGTCGAACTCCATTTCATTCAAGTTTGTGGTTTTAGCTTAGAAGAACAAATCTTTAACACTGACATCGTTGTCTTATCGTGGCCTGGCAACCTTATGTGACACTTCAGAGAGGGAGGGGGGGGGAGGGGTATAACCCTCTTGAAGGCCTTTGTTTACATGTGAGAGATGCAGCTATATAGTGCTCCCATTGTTTAGACTGGGGCTTGAGATTTGTTTTGATTGAGTCACAGGCCTATTGTGTTGTGGTTTGCTCAGCTGCAGTAACAGTATGAGGGTCCAGTCTCCTGGCTTTTTGTGATGTCTTCTACACTTCCTCTCTTTCTCTCTCTCGTCACCCCCCCCCCCACCCCCCCACCCCAAATTCACCCCCATGGCTCCTCGAGGCACTGACATGTGACCCCTTAAGACGCCCCCTTGTGAAATGATTTTAGAATTAAAGGTAACACAGGGACACGGACTGAAAGAGGCAGTCTTTATTTTCGTAGTACTCTTTCTAGTCATTGTCAAAGGAGGTTCAACCTCCAAATGCAGCACACTCTTCTTCTTTTTTTTCGATTTTTTTTCCAGCCTCTTTACTTCCCCCCTTCTTTTTTTTTTTCGCTCCGCCTTTTTTCCTGCTCCTCTCCCCTATCCCGACGGTGAATATGAGCGGCGGCGGAGGCCTTTGAAGCGAGACCACAGTAGAGGCAGTAATTGTGCCGTCTCTTTTGAATGTGCAGCAACCCCCCCCCCCCCCCCCCCTCCTTCTCCCGACATCTCCCGGCCTGCAGCAGCTCAGACTGAGCTGTTCGAGGGCACCCGGCCAGATTTCAGCTGCCGGGGCCCCCAGCGATGCCGCCTCAGATGTGGGCAAAGCCTCCCTCCCCCTCCCCCCTCCTCCTCCCACACCCTCCTGTACTCCCATAGTCTCACCCACGCATGCCTGAGGTTTGGGGTTTTGGTGACTCCCCCCCCCCCCCCCCTCCGTTCCCCTTTTGACCACAACCAGACCCCACCCTTCCCCTTCTCTCCAATATTTAACACAGACGTCGTCTCTTCTCTTCCTCTTCTTCACCCTCTTAGTTGCAGCCCTTGACTTGCTCGTTTCTGATAGCCCCTGTGGAAAAGATGCATCCCCTGAGCCTGCCTTTTGATTGGAGGTTAAACACTTCAAAGCCTTTTTTTTTTTTTTTTTAGGAGGCGATTTCTTTGATGTGTTATGTCTCGGAGCTGAAGAGCGTGCTGACAGTGCAGGCGTTTTGTTTCAAACATTGCTTTGTCTTCCAGGTGCTATTTTTTTTAATTTATTGCCCTGCTCCTTTTTATTCCCCCCTTGTGCCTTTTTTAGAGCGGCGCTGCTACGAATGCGTTTCGCCGAGGCTCCTTTTGAAGCGGTGTCACCGAAGCCAGCTGTGCGTCCCGGGCCACGGTCCCCGCCGCGCACTAGACTTTAATCTAAATGTGTAGACTATTATACTTACCAGAGCTCACGGGTCTGTTCGCCTGAGCCCGGCTCAGCTGACCTCAGTGGATGATGCAACAACGTTATGGCACCTAATGTGTTCTGCACCTCAGGTTGAAACGAACAAGCAAGGCAGCGACTTCTGCATTCATGTTCTCATTAGATTTGAAAGATACTGACAGAAATGTTGGTTCTGCTTCTGCCTAAACACATGACACGTATCAGTGATGGCTTTTGGGACTCATGTGAATTGTCCTGCATCCATAGTATACATATATATATATATATATATATATATATATATATATATATATATATATATATATATATATACGATAGTTGTACAAATGAATACAACATTTGTGGTTGTTTACTGGTGGTCAATCAAAACGAGCCCTTTGTGGCTCGAGCTTTAGGACATTTAATGATATTTTAATCAATCTTCAGACAAAACAATCAAATGATACATTTGGGAAAGAATTCACACATAAGCGGGTGAAGAATTATTATTACTCGTAAGCATCAGTTACAAGTGAGGACATTTTTGCACCCCGATAGATAACGGATACGTTATTACAATAATAAGTTATGTTGGCAAGATTGTACTCAGTTAAATTGTTGAGATGTGATGAATTTCAAATCAAGCACACTGTCACCCTGTTCCCAGATCTTAACAGTTAACTACAATGTCATAATAACAGATAGAAAAAGATGGCCAAACCTAAAGAATAAAAAAAGTTGTAATTCACAAGATTTACTTGCATTGCTCTCTATCACTATCGTGTGTCCCCCCCCCCCCCTCCCCCCGCCCCCCTCCCCCCATCCTCTTGTCGCTGCAGTGGTAAAGTCTGCGCTCAGCCTGTTCTGGAGACACCTCTCTCCACTCGCCTTATTTTTTTAAGTAATTTGTCGGCAGTGTTTCCTTTTTAATGGCACCAACAGGAACCCCAGAGCTGTGAGGGGAGAGAGTAGGAGGTGAGGAGGCGGGGGGGGTCGGTGGCGTTGGAGGTGAGGGGGCTATAAGGCAGGCGGGCCCCAGCTGCGGCCTCTTTGATTTGGCCTGGGAGGTGAAAGCGGCGATTGAGACGCGAGGCCGTGCCAGTTATCTTAACCTCCCACACTTCAAACGCCGGGCGAGGGCTCGTCCGACTCCGCTCCCCGCCCTCCTCCATCCCGCTGTCCCGTAGCGGGAAAGGAATCGGGGGAGAGAGAGAAGGGGGAGACTGAACCTTCAGCTCGCCCTCCGAACAGAGGAGCGTTTCATTTCCTGCAAAAAATGTCTAGCCGGCATTCCTGAGCGCTAATGTGGAGGGAGGAGGAGGAGGAGGAGAGGAGGGTCAAGTTGCTCCTGAATCCCAGTGTTTGTGTCGGCTGGACCTTGTGAAGAGCTGGCCCGGTGCCCTCTGCAACCAACCGCCACGCAAGTACACATCCCTGCTGTTACCACCGGCCTTCTTTCTCTCTCTGTTTTTTTTTTTTTTACTTGTGTGTGTGCACACACACAAAAATGCACACACTTCTCGCCCGCAGCCCCTCAGGCCTCTTCCCCAGGCAGGAAGGCCAAAGCGTTTCATGTCTGTGGTGGGGGGAAGGAAAAATGCTCCCCAGGAAATAGGGTGCAGCGCCGGGCGTGCGGGTCCGCTTTGAGATCCTGGGATGAAAAGGGAGAGGGCGGCGGAGGTAAATAAAAGCGACAGGGGGCTCTTTCTTTCTCTCGGAGTGCTGCGCTCCTTTCAGCCTCGACTTTGTGAGGCTCGTGGTCAGCTCTCCTCGGGGGAAAGGTGGCCTCCGTCCTGTTCCCTTTTATCCACATGTGGTAAAGCAGTCTGCAGGGTGGTGTGTGTGTGCGCGTGTGTGTGTGTGTGTGCGCGTGTGTGTGTAGGCTTTTCGAGTGTTAAGATGCAGAGCAGCAGGGATCCGCTGACTTCTCTCCTACAAAAACACACTCCACACTAACTAATACTGCTTCTTTCCCTTTTTTCGTCTTCTCAAAGCATCCATCTCTTTAGTCGCAGGAGGCATCCATCCATCCACCTCTCTCTCTCTCTGCCGCTCCACTTTGATCACAGATTCCATTTGATGCCGCTCGGCTCTAAAATAACTCCGTGGCTCGTCAATAACTGAAGCTAACTCTGTTACGTTAGCTCGAGCCCGGATCACGGCGGGGAAAAGAGCACTTATGCAGCATGACAAACCATTTCCCATCAGGGAGAGGGGGGGGGGAATTCTGTGAAGTGGGTTAGGTCAGGTGACACCGCCACGTCAACCCGCACCTGAACCGCGTTGGTGTCAGTTCGCCCGTCACCAACGCGGTGGTTCCGTGAACTCTGCGAGTGGAACTGGGTCAGGGCGGCGGTCCTCCTGTGCGCCGAGTGTTTCCTCATCTCGCTCTGCCCTCGCCCGCCTGCAGCGGCAGCCCAAATGTCAACCAGAAGCCTCGCAATCGGGTGCTCGCCTTGGGAGAGTGGGAGGAGGGATGAGTCAGTCAGGGGAGGGCAAAGAACAGCGTAGCGCTGCCAGCTGGGTCACAGCAACCCCTGTGTCGGCCTACATCAAAGCCAGACCGGCCCACATCCTGCCACCGACCTTTGACCCCTCTGCAGTGAGGCGCTTTGGCTCAACACAGCTGCAACGGCTTCCATTCAATCAGCTGTAGCGCCGCAAAGATATAAATAGTGATGGTCGATGTCGAGGTAACGACAGGTAATGTGTCCCACGCCTGGTGAGACGCTCTCGAGTCACTCTGAGTCATCTTTGTGCGTCTGGTTTGGGTTAATGTGTCGTCAATGCGGCCTTTGTTTCGGTGTACGTTACTGATGTGGTTCTCATGCTTTCCTTTTGTTGCTAGACAAACGCAGTGACTTCATCGTTCGGTTGATTTAAAAGTCTTTTCTTTTGTCTCCCTGTCTTTGTTTTGTTTTTGTTGTTTTTTTTCCTCTCTCCAGGAGGGAAACGGAACAATTTCTCCACATGCAAAGCGAAGGCAGCAACTACGGGCCCTCTGCTTGAGACGGAGGCCTGTTGGATTCCATGAAGACCCTTAAATCTCCAAACTAAAGCCTCCCGTTCTCAGAGGACCCCCCTCCCCCCCTCCCCCCAACCCAACCCCTACTCCCCTGTCCTGCAGCACAGTCACATGCCTCCACCTCCACTGAAAGCCCTCCACTGTGGGGCTCTACTCCCGTCCCGAAGGCGCCCGCTGTAGAGACACCGACCTGAACAAGACAATCACGATTAGCAGGAGCACCCTCACGCAATCCGCATTCTCTCACCGGGGGGGAAACAACGAAACTCCAATTCGACGTCTGTGTTTTGTCAGTTTCCTTTTACAATCAGCTTTACTGCAATCCCGAGGCACGGCACTGAAAAACCGCAGCGATTTTGATGTGCGTACAAACTTCTCCACGGCACCGCCCAAACACTCGAAACACCTGTCTCTACGTTTCTGTAAGTTATTTTTGTCACCTCGGTTCCTTTGTATAGTTCATTAGGCCGACGTTCACTCCCTGAACACCCCCCTCCCCCGCGCTCTCTCCCTGGATTTTAAAGACCTTTTGGGGTTTCGCCCGACCGACCAAACACCTCTTTTTAGACTGCACTAAGGAAGCCGGAGGAATCTCATCTTGTCTACGAAACGTCCTCAAGACGCCATTTTAGTTTTAATTTTGCTTTTCGTTTTAGACTGAATTTGATTTTGAATGCTTTTTTTGTATCTTGAACCCTTGTTTCAATTTCTCGGTGTATATTTTAGTGATTTTTTTTTTTTTATATTGTTTTTTTTTTTATATAGTGGTATATATGAAAATAAGCTTTGGACACAGGAAAGACATTTTTCTTGTTGAAGCATCTTGCAGAAAATTGAAACGTATGGCTTCTTTTGATAACTATTTGTAACAAATAGTGACCTCTGGTCTTGCTCAGATGTAAAATAATGCTCAGTATGTGTACTTTTTAAAACTGTCAGGATATGTCAATTTTCTTGGTATTTTTGCAGGCAACATTAGGACAAAGGCGAGAGTGATGGCTCAGAGGCCTATATTTTATTGTTCTAAAACATGACAAATGAAGCAGATATATATATTTACCCCAGCACTTGGCAGTCTTTCTTTTATTGCAATGGACCTTTGTCTTTTTTCTCTGGTAGCTAATAGTGTGGTCTTTAGCCATGTTGTTTATTCCATGCAAGCATCTCTGTAACATTATGATTTTAATGCTCTCTTTTAGTATTACTTGATGAATTCCTTTTTTTTATCATCATATTTCGGGTCACTGTCATCTTGGTATAGCATTTTGCTTCCCAAGTGGTCATATTTGAACTGTTTCAACATGTTTTTGTTTTTTTGTAAGAAAAATAAAAAGGCACCATTGGCTCATTTGATCACTTGTGTGGTGGAAAGACAGAGCTGGAAGTGCCAGATGTAGCAGTCTGTGTGTCATCCTTGGAGATTATAATCTGTTGATGCATATTTGATAGTGCTATGTATGTACAGATAATGTGAAGCGGGTAAAACACAGATATAACATGTTTTAGTCTTTGTGGAAACTTTAAGCTTATTATAAAAACTCAAAAAATACACAATACTTGGGGCTACATTCATGCAGTATTATTGTGATAAAACAAAAAAAGACAGACCATGCCAGTAAAAACATTTTTGTCAATTGGATCAATTTAAAAAGGGTGAGATTTTTTTCTCCCGTCTCTCAATGTTAAAATCGTCTCTAGACTTCAAATAATGTAAAAACTCTTAAGATAACAATTAAATATTGAAGTAAAATAATGTTGTATTGAAGTGCCACGATTAAAAAATAAATAAATTTATAGGCAAATCCGAGGATATCATTTCAAGTCAAACAGCGCCACCTTGTGTTCTTGTTGACTAACAGGACAATTTAATGAGGCTAAACATTCCCCAAATCATGTGACAAATGATTCATTCTATGCATTCACGTCAATTACATTTATAAATTCCCATATATCACGTTTGCCTCATGCACAGTCGGTTAAGTAGTCTCCTGATTCTGATAATCAAATACACCTTTAATGTAACAAAGCATGTGCCAATAGGAGAAATAGAATATTGAGTCATTAAAAAGTTAAGTATGGAAGTGCAAATATTTTAAACTATAAGATTCAGGCGAAAATGCACGTGTGAAAAGTATGCGTGTAGGGTACTTTTGTTTAAGAGACTTGAGTAATTGATGGTTTACATATATACTGTTTAACCTGGACCAAACTTCAATGCATCAGGGTGTACTCCATGTATCACGGCATGCGAGAAGATAACTTCAAATGCGGTGAGTAATTGCTAAACAAATAGTTTCATTTTAAACAATACAAAGCAGTGTATTTTTATACCACTTAAAATCGAGCAGCAACCTCGATATGAAATGCAGTTTACCGAGTGGCCACGTGAGGCTGTTTCCAACTTTACGGCAGAAATAAACACGTTTACAGTCTGGAACAAAACCAAAAAGAAAGGCGTCGGTCTCTCCAGCTAGTGTCCCCTTTCCTTTCAGATGGACATTGTTGTACAAGTCCGCTGTGTAAGTAATATAAAAGCTTCGGGCTCGGCTTTATGCATCATTAAGGAAATGGCCGCTTTGCGTGCCAGGTGTGACCTCGGCTAATTGGAGTCACCAAACGGCCATTTTGGCTGGGAGTTTTATGTCGGAAGTATTATGGCTTGCTGAGCGGTCATTTGTAACGTGCAGGCGGCCGCCAGAGGACTCGTGCACGCTGGCCGACTCGTTCACGCGACAGTTTTCAACTAGATATTAGGAGTGACTCATTCAACCGTGAGTCTTGTTTTGTATTTAACGTTTCCATTTGGACAGAACAAAGGACTTGTCAAGAAAAAAAGCCACACAATAAAAGCGTGTGCTTTGCTTTATAACGTTATGCGCAAATGTGTACTTAAATGATTGTTGGTTGATATCTACTTTAATTTAGCCTGACGATGTCATACTCAGAATTCTAGTCAGAATGTGAGTCTGAGACCGCTCCATTGGGCTGTGATTATGGGGCGTGTTTCAACCGAACCAGGAAAGCAAATGCCTCTTCGCTCAATTGGATAGCGCTACAACCAATCAGAGCAACGTAGTATGTGACGTGTTTTAAGCGACGCATAGTTGTTGAACTCAACTGCACGCACACTGGAAGAAGCAAGCGCCTTTTGATGACGTGTATGGTTACGTTACTGTGGATCATCTGTCCGTCATCGTATAAAGCCCGCCCTGACAATTTGATTGGCCCGGTCAATTTTTGACCGGATAATAATTTCTCCCCAATGAAGCGACTCCAGACCCAACTTCCCGACCAAATTTCTTTAGGGCGGGGCTAAATTCGGTCTGGTATCCAGGCTAACTTTAATTTGCCTCCATAGCTTCAGATAATCCAGCAGGTGGCGGTAATGCGCCAAGGTGAGCAGTTGTGTGCCGGCAAAGACAGCGAAGAAGAAGACGAGCTTGAGGATGCAACCATACATTTTCAAACGTACTTCAAAACTGGCTTTGCAGATGTTTTATGTGTAAGGAAACGTAATGAACACATCTGTTACAGATCACAGGACACACGTCACTCTGCACAGCTGAACACCTCAGGTCACATTAGTAAAGTCCAATAAAAGTTTTTTTTTCCAAATCAGTGTTATTGTTCCACTAATATTAAATGAATTGATGCTTGTACATATCAGAGGCAATGAGAACAGACACCCCAAGTATTTGAAAAATCTATTTTAATTGGATTGAATCTCTTCACACACACAAAGATGTTCTTCAGTACACACACACACACACACATCTGTAAGTAATTGGAGTGACAGACAAAAGTCGGCCTTTATTATAGAAGGCACTTTTTCTATTTCTGTTTCTTATCAGTCCCTGTTGGGTGGCTTACATTCTGAAGTGCTGACTAGTTTCATAATGGCGCGAGTAAATCAGTTGTACTTGTAGAATCCTTCTCCTGTCTTTTTGCCCAATTTGCCCTCTGCAACCAACTTGTTCAGCAGTTCACTCTGGGCGAAGGACGCGTCCTCAGGATGCGCTACAGACCAATCTAAAGAAATGCAAAAATAAAAACAAGTCAAGCGGTTTTCATTCAACATATCAGTCCATTTGAATGAGCTATTTGTAAACTAACTTAACCCTAACTTTGTATCAGACTGCAACTAATGATTATTATGGACTAATCTGATTATTTCCTCCATGAAGTGATTGGTTTCTAAAAATAGTGTGATAGGTCATCACTGTTACCCCGAGCCAAAAAGTGCCACGTTGACGATGCTTGGTTCAGCATCATCAAAACAAACATTTGTTTAAACATATTTCAAATAATAAAATAATTCTAGAGAAAAAGCAGCACATTTGTGAAACTTGAACTCAACTTAAAACGGCTTTCAAAGTAGTTTTCAATTAGCTTTACAAGAACATTTTCACCTTTTTTTTAGCAAAAATCTGGATTTGTCAAATAACTGGAGATGCAGTCCAGTATTTCCCTCTGACATATTTGGGGTCAAAGTAGTAAGAGGATTGGAAAAAAGGCAGAAAGAACAAAAACCTCAAATGTGTACTCAAGTACAGTACCCGAGTAAAAGCACTTAGTAACAATTCACCACCCCTAGTTACATCATACTTAGATTTCCCACATAGTTTTACTCACGATCCATGATGAACTTCATTGTATCTAGTCCTACATAGTCAGAGAGCTCAAGGGGTCCCATGGGATAACCACACCCCAGTTTCATGGCAATATCAATGTCCTCTTTGGTCCCATGACCTGAAGGAGGAAATCGAAAAAAAACTAAAATCGGAACCATACAAAAGATACAGAAATCCATCAAAAACTAGAAGATTACACTTAAAGCATACCGAAAGAGAACCTCAATATGTTATGCTCTTTGAAACACAGATTTGTTCAGAAAGTAGAGTGATTATATTGTTCACATCCAACTCTGTTAATTGAGGGCTTATTCTGATCATTATTTAAACAGTGGAAAGACTAACAAAGAAAGCTTGGGTGAGTTTTACTTTACGATCAAAAGAAATGACCGGACCTTTATTTTTATTTTTCTTCACTGTATCGTTGACAATACACAAACTTTACTATTGACATACGGTGCACATGCAGGTGTTCGTACCTCTCTCATACATTCGGACGGCCTCGATGAGGTAGGGAAGAAGGAGGCGGTTGACAATGAACCCTGGCGTGTCCTGAATAAAGGGGAGTTGGATGTTACCGAGTGAGAGACGACAGCTGTAATGACATCACACAGCTGATCTTACCTTGCAGGACACCGGGGTTTTCCCCAGTATTTTGCTGAAGTTCAGGAGAGAATCGAGAGTCTCTTGGCTTGTTGCTGAGGTTCCAATGACCTGTGAAAGATGAATAGGTAAGCAACTTGTATTCTAATCAAGTATTACTAGCACTAGACAATGGTCTCTGACCTGGGATTTGAACAGGCCAACGTCTGGTTTCCAAGCCAGCTCCCCATAGACTGAGCTACTGGCACAGACTGACGAAGCTTTATATGGACCATACAGACATGAGCGTGGATAAAGTAATGTCCTCTAGTTTAGTGTCGGTAAGAACCGGAATAAGCACATTTTTCTAACTGCAGTGGCAGATGGCCAAGAGAGAGGTGGTGCTGCACCTCCAGCAGCTTGGTACATTTAAGTTACCTTAATTATTATTTAATTTTTTTAATTACTTCCAATGTTATGCAATATATGAACTTTAAAAAACCTAACCTAAAATCTCACACAAATCTATTATTATTTCTTACACAATCAATAATCAACCTCACAAGAGGTTTTTTAAAGGTTTAATATTTGTTATCAATATGAGGGGGACACATTGCAGCAGTTCGAAGTCAGATTTCATTTAACTTCTTCCAAGCCCCGTAGAACAACTTCATGAAACAACGAGCACAATGTTAGACGACAAGCCCCACCAGCCCGGTTGAGTGGTGACAGCCAGGTGACTTGAAGGCCGAACGATTGGCTGTCATCACTTCCTTTTATGGACTATTTTATGGCTTTAACTATGGCAGTAGGCCTTTAAGCCAAAAAGAAGGATACGACAAATCAAGACAGTATTTCTATTACATTTCTGAAAAAAGGGAATTCATGTTTAACATTTTTATTTTAAGGTCTGTTTTGTTCTCTCGAGGAGTCTGTTATGAAATGTGTGAAAGGTTTATCAAAACTGAGCAGCTGGTTAGATGGCATTTACTTTTCTAATTCAGTGGTAAGTTTTAATTAAAATAAAAGGCCCCTAAAGTTAAAGTCAAAGCTTAATGCAAAAAGAAAAATTACAATATTTAGTGCCAGCAGAAGCCTCCGCAAAGCCTGTAGCTTCATCCAGGAAAATAATATTACCATCACTCACTTTCTGCATTTTGTTTCTTCTCAAACAGTAACACACTCTGCTAGAGTCCTCTTGAGAAAATGCCTTTTTGGACACTATTCATTTAAATTGCATTACTAATCCAAGAATGCATATCTATGTGTATCTTGTATTTCATCCCTCTGAACGGCCTTTGCCATGCACATGCTATAACGCTGTTATAACGACCCTTTTCAGAAACCCCATCCTGCGCGGGTTCGTACCTCTACGAGCTTCATCACAGGGACTGGGTTGAAGAAGTGAAGGCCGGCGAATCGATCCAGTCTGTTGGTGGAGCTGGCGATTTCAGTGATGGACAGGGAGGATGTGTTGCTGGCAAAGATGGTGTGTCTAAAAAAAAGTGCAGACAAACAGAAGCATACATAAAACATAATAAACAGCAGATAATAATGAAAGCAGACGTTCCATTTCATTCTCCTTTACAAAAGCCTCCAAATGTACCGTGACAATTTTCTTCTTAAATTTAGAAATGAACATTAACAGTATTGAGCTTCTCATCTCAATGATAACGCTAAAAAAAATAAAAAAAAAATAACACAAAAAACAGAAAGTTGCTCACGCCGGTGCCAGCTTGTCAAGCCCGCCGAAGAGATCCTGCTTGATTTTGATATTTTCCACGATGGCCTCCAGCACAAGATCAGAGCCCTGGACCACAGACGCAGCATCCGTCGAGGTGGACACGTTCTGCAGGGCTTTCAGGATGAATGCTTCACCCGCCTGAAACAAACCAAAATGCAGCATCTACCATTAATTCATCACATTTCACTCTCATACTTTTGTGTTTATATTTTGTCTAGGGATGTGATCCGTCACCTCTGGCTTGTCAGAAAACTTCTTCTTGACCACTCTTTTGAGGTTCCCTTCAATTCCTTTGATAGCCTTCTTCAGGATGTCGTCATTTGTGTCTACGAGAGTCACAGAGTGACCAGTTGATGCAGCCACCTGTCAGAAAGAATTTGGGTCAAAATAACCACAAACACAACCTATAATGCCAGTGCTACAAAAAAGGTATATATATATATATATATATATATATATATATATATATATATATATAAAATACTTGGGACAATTTCCCCAGTTTATCTGGCGAGCGACCCCATGCGGCCAAATGTGTCCCCTGCAGTTCATCCGAGTTGAGTCTTGTCTCGTTACGTCACACCTCAAGGTAACAACTGTGTTTAATGAATGCCAACGGAGCTATTTCACAACACCACTTCCTTATGGATCAATGAGTCTCTGTGCTGCGAGACAAGACTGACATTCACTCTCAATGAAATAGAATACAGCGACCGGCTTTTATTTTGAAAGGTTATACGATATGTCACACCGTTCCGGTTGGACAACTGTCACGCCACACAAAATAGGAAAAAGAGAGGAAAAAGAGAGGAAAGAGGAAAAAGAGAGGAGACTTAAAGGAGACTAAGTGGTTGGATTGTTACATGTACGTCTGCGCAGCCGCGGAGAGCAGCTGCTTCGTGAACTGCCGTGAAGCTACTCGCTAGCTACGTGAACCAAAGGCATCGCAATGTCGCTTACCTGTGCAATTCCGGCCCCCATCTGTCCACTTCCGATGATCGTGACATGTTTAATGACGACGTTCCTCACAGCCGAGGACGACAAACCTCTGCAGACGTGATGAGTGAAGAACGCCATGGTGTGTCAACCTGCTGCGGGACGAGCACGTTAAGAAGTAGGCGGAAGGTCGTGCGGTCACGTGATCACGTCTCACGTCGACCTTTCACACAGATAGTGACTGTCGTGTAAATAGACACGAGTTTTACTTAAGTGTACTTATTTCATTAGTGTTGATTGTTGAACTCCTGTTCAGGCCGTAGGCACGAATATTCAGAATCTGCAATAAAGAATGTAAAAATACGTACAAATAAAAGTACTGAATTAAAAATATTAAAGAGGTAGAAATTACTAACGGCATTGAAGGTAAATACTGGTTACAATAAATGGAAGTACTTTCCACTGTATTTAGAATATTATTATTACATTGAAAAAAAAAGCATGTAATCAAATTGTAATGTTGAAGTTTCTCATTATTGTAAAATACTCTCTACACTACTTAGGTGCAGTATAACCCCAATTAATTGCATACAAGCATACCATGTGTTGTATGTAAACTTAACAAGTAAGTGGAGAGCACAACTTGTCCTTCTGACCTGCAGTACAGTAGTCACATTAAATGTACTTAATTAACCCAGACGCAGCTTATGTGGCTCGGACACATTGGGCAAAACGGTAACCAACTACAGCAAGATGACACACATCTAAATTGCTCTATAAAAGTGTGAATACTTCAATACAGTGTGGAATTGATACAAAACTTACAGTCTAGTTACGCTGAAGAATAAATGCATAGTTTGTATAATACCCAACAGTCCTTCCAGCAGCTCCGTGGGTTTTAATCCCAACTCTGTCCCGAAAATCTAATAAAAGCCAAAAACAATCTAAAAAAGTTAATTACAGCAAATATATTGAATGTGTCAACGGAAAAAAAGAAATGCAACATCAAATAATATCAAAACATGTTTTTATTAAAGGACATATTCATTGAATGTGTTGTAACTGTAATGATTCCTTCATTATATATATATATATATATATATATATATATATATATATATATATATATATATATATATTAGTGCAAAGAATAGAGAGATGTCGATAGTTATTTCTTGTATTTTGAATTTGCTTGTTCACACTCGCTCAATGGAGACAGTTTCTAACTTCTTCCCTTCCATTTGCCTCAAGTAAATCAAAATGTAGGCAGGTAACACGTATAACAACTACCGACACATGCTGTAACTACCTGGACTTACAAATTCACTCTTAGTGCATCTCTTTATGAATCATAAAACTTACCTTAATCTTTGCTTGATTATCAAGCATATATATATATATATATACACATAAATAAGTAAATATATTAGATATTGGCTGGTTCCAGCATCTTAAAGGAGATAATTAGAAGCTGCTTTGGATCATAGAATTGTAAAGATGGACAGATGCTATGCAGCCATAATTGCATAAGCAAAATGATACAGACATTCAAATAAAATAAAAAAAACTTACTTTTTTCTTATCCTTTTCAATACAACACAGATTATATTGTCTTGCAGTTGGGTCACGGTCTTTGATTTGGAGAGAACAAAATATTCCAGTGTTTCATCTCCGAGGGCTCACACACACACTGTATGGGCAGGGAGCCAGCGTCAGGCCGAAGCGTCCGGTCAGCGTAGGAGGAGGCGTTCCCTCTGGCAGGCGGAATTTGAAGGCCTGCAGTAAGCTGGTAACCGTCAGGAACAGCTCCATCTTCGCCAGCTGTTCACCCATGCACACCCTGCGACCTGTAAGATACAGGGGATGCATGAGGCACGGCCATTTATAAGAATACATTATTCTCTGCATTTGACCCATCATAGTTATTAAGGAGCAGCGGGCTACACTGAAGCCACCAGGGAGCAACGAGGGGTTCAGTGTCTTGCTCAAGGACACTATGGGGAGAGCGGGGATCAAACCGGCTACCTTGTGGTTACAGGCCACTCGCCCCACTGAGCTACAGCCCCCTAAGATTTAAGATGCATTCATAGATCAGCGATTCTTTGGCAGATATGAGGAAGGAATGGCTTACCAATCCCGAATGGTATGAAGCACTCTCTCCTGATCAGCTTTCCCTCCTCGTCTAAGAAGCGTCCCGGGTTGAAACTGTCGGGCTCTTCCCACACTGTGGGATCTCTATGGACGGACCACAGGTTGGGCACAATAACCGTTCCTTTGGGAATAGTGTAGCCTCTGAACTCTGGAAAGAAAAAGGCGGAAAAAACACAATAAAAAGCCTCAGCAAATCCAATGTGACTAAATTCACCTCTGTCGATCTTTTTTCATCCCTGATATACAATCATTATCGGAGACTCTGAAACCTGACCAGTTGATTATTAGCAGAGGATTCAGTGAAATACGAATAAATACTTTACCTGTTGTGTCGGAGGCCATGTGAGGAATAGCCAGGGGGACCGCAACAGTGAGTCTCTGCACCTCCATGATGGCGGCTTCAGTAAAAGGCAAACTTCCCTTGTCCGTCAAAGACGGGATGCGCTGTGCGCCCACCACTTCATCGATCTCTCTCTGGACCTTGTCTGAACTCAACAATGGAAACACATTAAGCACTTCATTCTTGGATGATTAATGAACTCCTCAGCGGAGTACAACATAAGTGTGGCTTTGGGACACTCAGACCAGTTCAAAGTGCTAAAAAGATGCGTTTAGATGCAATGATCGATGTCGTTGTGCAAGAGTTTGAGAAGAGGGAAATGCATAATCAACATTTTGCTGTCCTTAAACCAGGAAGTGTTCAGAGCCATGGGTTCCCACAGCAGATGTCCAAATCTCCCCAAAGGGGTTTTACTTTAAGTAGAAATAATAATATCTGTGATTTGTATACTCTAAAAATGTCATACTCAGTTCTACAACAAAAATGTCCCTTGTCAGAATCTCAACTACAAATATTGAAGCTCTACAATGTTGTATAACTGAAATTATATTTTAAACCATTTAATTATTTATATATATTGAAATTGTAAATGAATTGCGTCACAACTATAATAACATGTTTTTATTATAATTAGTGTGTGCATATCATTAGTAGTTTTCTATTCTAAATGCATCACATCAATTGTGCAACAGTTCCATTGGAAATCTGCCATGAGAACTTTGAGCTGAACTAATTTTTCATTTGCACCCCATATTAAAAACATCACCCGGACTGCATTCTTCCACCTCCGCAACATCTGCAGACTCCGCCCATCACTCACCCAGTCCAGCACCGAAATCCTGGTCCACTCATTTGTTACATCCCGCATCGAATACTGCAATGCCCTCCTCACCGGACTCCCCACCAAACTCATCAACAGACTGCAAATCATTCAGAACTCGGCCGCCCGGATTATCACCTGCACCAAATCATCGGACCACATCACTCCTGTACTCATCCAACTTCACTGGCTCCCTGTACAATTCCGGCTCGACTTCAAGAACCTTCTCCTCACCTACAAAGCTCTTCATAATCTGGCCCCCACTTACCTCTCCGACCTCCTTCAGGAATACACTCCCTCCCGCACCCTCCGCTCATCCTCTTCTGGACTGTTAAACATCCCCACGTCACGCCTCAGTACCATGGGTGCCCGAGCCTTCAGTTGCTCAGCACCCAGGCTCTGGAACTCCCTCCCCCCGCACATAAGACAATCAGACTCCATCACATCATTCAAGTCCAAACTAAAAACCCACCTGTTCAAACTGGCATACTCTTCACAACTGGATCCTGTACACTTCACTTGTTTTTATGTTGATGTTCTGTTTTAATGTTGTTTTTATCCCTCATACTTTTATCCTATTCGATTTTATTGTAAGGTGACCTTGGGTGACATGAATGTCGCCTCCAAATACTATGTATTATTATTATTATTATTATTATTATTTTCTGGTTGACAACTAGAAACAGATCATTGCTTTTGTACTTTAAAACTTCATCACAATTTGACAGAATCCGAGTGGCGATATCGCCACGGTCATTTTGGAAGTCACTTTTGCACAAGCACACTACACAAAGTGCTACATTTCACAAAGTAAGCAGTCTAAAAAGGAATTGTTTGACCTTTACCTTGGATATCAGGGTACAGGACCATGTAGAGCAGAATCCACAACACTGAGTTTGCGGTGGTGTCAGTGCCGGCGATGAAGAGATCTCCTATGATGTAAAAGAGATAGTCATCTGTGAAGCTGCTATTCTCCTCTCCAGCAGCTTGCCGGGCCACCATCTCCATCAGGTACATATCCACGAGATCCCTCGGGTGGTCCGGGTCTAACGTTTCCCGATGCTTGCCAATAATCCTCTTCAGAAACGCCGTGATGTCTCCTTCCACCTGACGCAACTCCTTGAATACCCCAAAAGGCAAATAGTAAAGCAAGGGGAAGATGTTGATGAGGACCGCAGGGCTGTTCACGCAGATCTCCAGCCCACGATCCATCAGGCCCAGCATGTTGCGGAATTCGTGGTCCTCGTGGTGGAAACGCTGTCCCAGAATCAGTGAGCAGATGACGTTGGACACGGCGTTGCTAACCAGCGGGGCCAGGTTCACGCCGGTGGCAGCAGACTTCTCACTCAGCTGCAGCAGCTCCGTCTTGACGGTGGCCAGGCCTAGCTGGATGCAGGGCTCCAAGCTCAGTTTGCCCAGGCCAAAGTTTCGGAGTGTGCCGTGGCAAAACTTACGCTGCTTCCTCCACACTGGTCCATAAGGTGCAAAGACTATTCCTAAAGCACACAAGAAACATAATAAATACATATATATATATATATATATATATATATATATATATATATATATATATATATATATATATATATATATATATATATATATATATATATATATATACTAAAAATCCAGTTGCAATTGTCATTAGGCTACTTCTATTATCACTACTAAACTAGTGTTCCTCCTGTACACCACCAGTCTACCACATATTAACACTGTCATATTCATTGAATGTGTTTTAACTGTAATGTTTCCTTCTGTACACATGATATCTATTGCATCTGTCCATCCGGGGAGAGGGATCCTCCTCTCTTGCTCTCCTGAAGGTTTCTTCCCTTTATTTTCCCTGTGAAAGGGATTTTATTTTTTCTTGGGAGTTTTTCCTGATCCGATGTGAGGTCCTGGGACAGGGATGTCTATGTGTACAGATTGTACAGCACGCTGAGGCAAATTTGTAATTTGTGATATTGGGCTATACAAAATAATCTGAATTGAATATTTAAAAAAAAAAAATTATTGCAGATCTTATTACACTCCATTAGTGTATCTTGGTGTATCTTTCTTTCAATCATTTTATTTTACGTTTTTCCAAGTTACACCAGACAATCAAAAACGAATAAATAAAAAAAATTACAAAACAACCAACTATACGGACAATCAGACAAAAAAAAAAAAAAAAAAAACAGAAACATGAATCATAAATCATCATCTTCCATATTGAACCAACTATAACCATCATTCACAGAGTCACTTGGGTCCCAAGAATGCAAAGCCTCCTCTTGTGGTTTCGGCATAGTCCTCGCCATGAAATCTCGGTGTATCTAATACATTAGATATTCATTCATCATGAAGATGAGGCTGAGAATCAATACATAATTCCTGGACTACAGCAGTTTACCTTTGCGTTTGGTCATGATGGTGACGGAGGGGATATCCGGTCTGTCGGAGAACACCTCGGGGTGGTTCGACAGCGCATCCTTGACCACCTCATATCCGTTCAGCACCACCGTCAGCTGGCTCCCTACAAAAATACTGAATATGTTTCCGTAAACTTCGGTTTTTTCCTTAAAAGCATTCATCGCGTTTTTGTCAGATTTCTTTCCAAACCTCCTCCGGATGAAGGAGGGCACGAGGAAGAAGCCGAAGTTCCCGACTAGCGGCCACGGCGGCGGTCCCGGCGGGATGTTGGCGAGGTGCCGCTGCCGCTTCTGACGAACATAAAGTAAACAAAGCACGAGCAGGAACACGAGCAGAGCAACAATGTCGCCTCGGGACAGTGCAGCGCTGCTCAGACAATGCAGCCACGACAGCGACACCATGGTGGCACAGTTGACCTCCGTGGGCTGACAACGTTACCCCATGTTTAGGATCTACAACAGACCAGGTGGGTTCAAGAGCCGCGCAGCTCGTGCGCTTCCTGTCGTGTTGCGGAACAGAAAGAACAACGTTGGATCGTTAGTGGCTTCCTATTGGCTGACAGCGCTGGGACCTGTTGCGATTGGTGCACTTCGACAGTGACGACAACAGACGTATCAGCCAATGTCAGGCGAGGTAGGTTTATTTGCACAAACGCACAGGTCAGAGCAGTGTTTCCAGAGGGGCCGATCACACCAGACGCACATCTCAAAAACGCAGCCGCACCAAAAACGCCTATAGGCAAAAATACGCCGGGCAAAACAGCGAAGAAAACAGGAAGAAAAGCCTCCTGCTTGATCCGATTGGCTGCCTTGGCCGAGTGTGACATTAATGAGCGGCGCACATCCGCACCTCGCGCTTAAAGTTGAGAATATTTCAACTTTTAAGCGCGCCTGAAAAACGCAAGAAAAACGCATAGAGAATCAATGTTTTTTCTGCTTTAAATACATTTCAAATATTGGCACAATATTATTTATTTTCGTTGTTGCTGACTTTAAATTGAATTCTTTCAAAATCCGCAGTAATATCTCATGAAAATAATCATGGGGCTAGCAGAGCTCACCACTAACAAGACTGCAGTGTAATTTTCTTCAAGAAATGTAAGCATCTGCTTTAAATAAAATTCAAATATTGGCATAATGTTAATAATATTTATTTTTCGCTAACTTTAAATTTAATTTATTCAAAATCTGCACAGTAATATCTTATGAAAATAACCGTGGGCCTAGCAGAGGTCACCACTAACAAGTCTGGAGTGTGCTTTCAATAAAATTAAAATATTGGCATAATATATTAATATTATTTTCTTTATGAAGTGCTTTAATAAAAATAAAAAATAAATCATAAATCCACACTCAGCTCCGACCCGCTCAGCACCTGCAGCGAGTCCGTGGGTCTCCTCACCGTTGAGGGTGAGGTGGTGGAGGTAATTCATGTTCTGTCCAACAGGACTGCGGTGTGGAAACAAATGGAGTACATTCTTGGAGAATACTTACAAATATTCAAGTTTTTTAATGAAATGTGAAAATTAACATACAAATCCACCATGTTCAGTTTTCTTCTGCGAAGAAGGTGGTGGTGGGGAACGTCACCCTGAAGCAGGTAAGCTATTTAATAAAGACCCATGGGTTAATATGTATATTGTCAGCATTGTAAAATACTACTTTTGTATTTACAGGGGGGCACACGGGTGCCACTATATTTGTGGAGGGAGGCAGCCCTCCACGATGTCGGATTACGGGTTCCAGCTCCAGTCAACTCTCAATACAACAGTGGAGGTATGTGCCGTTTTGTTATTCTTTTGATAAATTATTAATTTTATCTTTTATTTTTTTTCGATTTTGGAGGGTTAATGGATGTGTATTTTAGTGCCCTATCAGAATTCATTGCTGAACAATTCCATTTTCAAAATGTAAATGTTATGAGTTAGTATGGAGACTGAACCCAAACGCAGACTGACAGCTTGAATTCAACTAGAGTTCTTTATTCCAAAAACAAGGCAAACGGAATAACAAAAGTGCATGGGTCTCGGGGCCAAAGTCTCTTGCTCTGAGGTCGGGAGGGAAGCACAACCGAACACTCAAAGAAAAGGAAAAACAGTCAGAGTTGGCTCCTCAATCAGGTGACGACCGTGTCTACACTGAGCGGAAAAAAGAAAGTACAGGTTACGGAATCAGGACGGGAAGAAAAACTCACAGGACGAGTGGATGGACATACGGACTGGCTTTGGGTTGGTAAACTAACGACTAAGAGCAGGACTGGGGTATTTAAGCCAGCTGGAGATGATGGTGAGATGCGCTCCAGCTGGCTCTTCTGGAAGGAGGGTAACAGTGGGCAGAGTTCGGAGGAGGGAATCTGTGGGGTGCGACGAAAACAAAAACAAAAGCACATGGCACAACGACAACACACACGAGGAGAGGAGGTAAGGGGACAACAGAGGAGCAACACAGCAGGAGCGGACAGAGATCCTAACAGTCCAGGAAAAGGAGGATTAGTATATACTTCATCAATTTTACAATCAAGATAATTAATGTTCAAAGCAAGTGCCATACCAGTAGGCCGTCATGTTGAATCACTGAATAGTCCTTTTGACTGTATGCTGTCTTTCTTCAGGTGTTAAGCTCCACGAGCGTCGAGGTGGAGCGTCGAGGCGGGGCCGATGGTGTGATGGACATAGAGGGAAGTCCAGGAGAGCTGGAGGTTCTTCTGGAGGACAACCAAACCCTGTTCACCACCCAGCAGAAATGGGACCCGATCGAGTAAATAAAATAGAAATAAAAATCACCGTTATAGGTAATCGGGCGGAGACCGCAGAGGTGTTTGAGGAGTGATTTCTTTTTTAAACTGTGTTCTTTTATATTTAATGTGTTTTTGTTTGATCAACTGTTCTAATTATATGTTATATATGTTCTCATTTGGCCTTTCAAATAGAAAATACATTTGCAAATATTCAAGTAAACCAGATTGCACCAAATGACCACTCACGACCTGACTACCACCTTCAACAGCTCCGTGTTGGCCCCTACCCTGACTGCCAGGAGCCTCGGGGTGACGCTAGACAGTCAACTCTCCCTGACGGCCAACATCGCTGCGACAGCGCGTTCCTGTAGGTACATGCTGCACAACATCTGGAGAATACGACCTCTTCTTACCCAGAAGGCGGCGCAGGTTCTGGTCCAGGCTCTGGTCATTTCGCGCCTCGACTACTGCAACTCCCTTCTGGCTGGTCTACCTGCTAAGGCCATCCGGCCTCTGCAGCTCATCCAGAATGCAGCAGCTCGACTGGTCTTCAGCCTCCAGAAATTCACCCACACCACTCCGCTCCTCCGCTCTCTTCACTGGCTACCGGTGGCGGCCGGCATCCGCTTCAAAACATTGGTTCTGGCGTACCGTGCTCTGAGCGGATCGGGCCCCGTCTACATCCGGGATGTGGTCACACCGTACACCCCGGCACGTTCGCTCCGCTCGGCAACAGCCAACCGACTTGTGACTCCGTCACCTCGAGCTAATCACTCGAAATCCAGACTGTTTGCTGTCCTGGCTCCTCAGTGGTGGAACCAGCTCCCCACTGACATCAGGACAGCAGAAAGTCTCTACATCTTCCGCCGAAAACTGAAAACGCACCTTTTCCGACTATATCTGGATTAAACACAGACTTGCACTTTGGTAGCACTTGAATGGCTCTTATTATGGTACTTTTGTAGTTTGACTATGATGAGGAAATGTTACTTTCTGTATTCTTGTTGTTCTTAGTTTGTACTCTAGGTTGAAATGCACTTATTGTAAGTCGCTTTGGATAAAAGCGTCTGCTAAATGACATGTAATGTAAAATGTGCAATCACTTTATGACAAAAAAATATTTAACCAAAAATAGCTTGTTGCTGCTATTAAGCCATTTAGCACTGAATATCTGCAACATAAAAGTGCATCCTGTGAACAGTTAAAGCTCAAATATTTGGCAAGGGTTAGACACTGCACAGCTTTATAAAACATGCTTCAATCACAGAAGTTGAATAGTTAAGTCGGGCCCCAAATTAGTGTGCCTCTGTGTCCTTATGTGGGTCAGTAGGTCTGTCTTTAATCGGGGTTTGGTTCAATCCCCAGCCTAGTCAATGTGTCCTGAGCAAGACACTTAACCGAGTTGCTCCCTGTAGCTGTGTCTATGGTGCATGAAATCAACATGATTGCAAGTCACTTTGGCTAAAAGCATCAGCTAAATGAGATGTAATGTTAGTCTCTCAGCCTCGACCTGACGTGCGCAGCATCAGAAACGGAGGCCATGTTGAGTCCTGAAGCGGCAGTCATCCAGATGCAGTTCCTGTTGATGCTCTGTGCGGCTACAGATATTATGGACCCAGTTATGAAGGGGTTTGATGGTCCGAAGTTTCATGTACAAAGCAGAAATACGTTATTTCTTCCATGATGGAGGGCAGAAAGTAAATGTTTATGGCAATAAGCCACACCTCCTCTCGAGCACATCTAGTCAACATACCTTGACCTGATGGCGCCAGCCAACTTGGTGGTTAGCTTGCATTTGAGTCTTTTGGCATCATTGTGTGACAGTGGGAATACAAGTATATTGTGTGGCTAATACATGTAACATATTGATGTCAACTATTTAGAGGCACCTGAACGGCCCATGTATCATCAGGCTTTCTATACACAGATTATAACGTTGGCTTTGTACTGTTCATCCTAAGAAAACACCACAGACAATAAAGTATGAATTTTTATTTTTTGCACCACATTTGTATTTCACAAACAGAGGCTCCACCCCAGACTGAAATACGTGAGCAAATATTAGATGATATATTTTGTTTGACATTCATGATCCGCAGAGGATTATCCTTTACTGATCCCCTGACTTTTCCTTCCGATGCCAACAGCAGGTCAAGTTGTTCACATATCCTGTAAATGTACTTTTATTGTTTTATGTTTGTTATGGTCTGTCCAGGGACTACATATGCAAATGATCTGCAGCTGCAGCTAATTTGGTACAGTGCATCAAATGGTGACATGTATGTTTTAACTCAAGGTCCCTTTTAAATTATAAGATAATAATATATAATATAATTAGCATTTACAGTGCATACAGCTACACTGAATAGCAACAGATCACTGAGAAATAATATTATAATAATGAAAATTTAATAATAATAATAATAATAATAATAATAATTTGTATGAATAACATCTATATTAGAAAAATATGGGGGAAATAATTAATATCTCTCTCTGTATCGCTCAATCGCACGTACACTAACGTCATTGTCATGGAAACCGCGAGGGTATTCAAGGCCGCGGACCTTCTGATTCTCACATTTGCCCTCTGGATTTTGACACGAGCTGAACCCCCCGTGGACTCTCCTGTGAACCCAAACCTGTGAAGGATACTCTGAGACTTTTGCACTTCTTGAGACTTTTTGCTGGATACAAAACTTGTTGGTGAACCGAACGACACGAGATCAGGACATCGACAGATCCCGAGACCCTGAACGAGGAACTCCGACGACCGGGAACTGACGGACCGGGCTATGCTTTGGACCATAACTGTGACGGTAAGACCCATTTTACATTTAATTTAGAATTTATATTATTAATTTATCCCCTTAAATCCATAGAAGTGTTCTCAAATTAGAAATCAATGAAACTTTTTGGGTTGTAAGGTTTATAATGTTGTCTGGCAATGTGGGGAAAAGATGTTTGGTGAAAAGTGACCCCCAGTCGATGTTTCGTCGTGTCAAATAATAATTGAGATGCAGACTGTTTTGAAAATTGCTGAAGATGTGCAGAGTGTGTTGACAGTTGGTGTAGCGCAGGCCTACTTAACTAGCGGCCCGCGGGCCGGATACGGCCCATTTGAATTTAACTCTGGCGCGCCAGACTGCCTGCAAATCAGTATAGCTTGGTAAGAAAAAATTAAACTGACGGACACGCCTCTTTTATACATTGAGACATCTGACCCAGAGCCGTTGTGTTTCACTGTTGCCTCCACCAGACCTGTATGGTTACATCGTTATGTTACGCCCCGTGTCGGTTGCCGTAACCCACTCCTCACCTCACTCTGGTCTGGCTGACCACCGGCGCTAGCTGACGCTACCATTAAGCTGCAACATGTCTCTCAAAGCCGAAGCGTCGGGAAGTTGTCTGCAGGGCTCTCAAGCCTCACGCATTGAGCTTGAGACTCACACATGTCAATCTTAATACCCGCACTCCCGCCACACATCGTATTTCTCACACTGAAAAAACCTTGGCTATTTAATGTTTTATGTGCCGACGCAGCGCGCAAACATGGAGGTGGAGAAATCAATATTTGATCAATATTCTGTGCGGCCCTCACACCCCCCGTGATTTTCTTATTCGGCCCACTTGCTACTGAAGTTGAATAGCCCTGGTGTAGGGCATCGAAACCTCTGAAATGTTGGTTTTAAGGCATCAACACGTCAACGTTTAACTTGGAAATTACAGTAAAATGATGGCGCCTGGAACATTTGTACAGAATTTTCAAATAGAATGTGCAAAGTGCATTTATTTTGTTCAATGGACCGCTGGGGCGGCAGCGGTCACGTAACCTGCATGCAAGTGACCTTGAGTTGCTCTGTTGTGCCCGTTGAAACGGGACTTACTGTACACACATCTGCTCCTTTACTTTAACATAGTAAAGTGATTTATTTGACATTTAACATGGAAATGCTCTGTGCTCGTTGTTGTTTGCCTTCGGGGGGACACAAGAGCGATCTGTTAACTGATGGGAGCGCACAAGCGTTGTAATTGATCATATGAATTGGCCTGAAGACTTACTACTGGTGAAGCTCCTTTATTTTCTTTCTTTAGGTGACAATACATTAATTAAGATTCGTAAACTATCACCTCCTCATCACCACCTTAACAGAGTTAGCCTCATACGGGTCCAATCAACTGTTAAACTTTTTATAAAATAAAACTCTCATTTATCTGTTAAGCGGAAGTAGTATAAACCATCTGTATTTATTCAAACAATACAATATAAAAAGGCATACATTAAAATCAATAAGGAAAATGCTAAACAATCAAATAACTCAAAACTAAACTCTTCATTGGGTTATTTTGTTTACTTCTCAAACAAAAAGTGCAGGTATTTGGAAAAATCTGGGAATTGTTAATAAAACATGATTTACCATTCCACACACAAACACACACACACACACACACACACACACACACACACACACACACACACACACACACACACACACACACACACACACACACACACACACACACACACACACACACACACACACACACACACACACACACACACACACACACACACACACACACACACACACACACACACACACACACACACACACACACACACACACACACACACACACACACACACACACACACACACACACACACACACACACACACACACACACACACACACACACACACACACACACACACACACACACACACACACACACACACACACACACACACACACACACACACACACACACACACACACACACACACACACACACACACACACACACACACACACACACACACACACACACACACACACACACACACACACACACACACACACACACACACACACACACACACACACACACACACACACACACACACACACACACACACACACACACACACACACACACACACACACACACACACACACACACACACACACACACACACACACACACACACACACACACACACACACACACACACACACACACACACAAACACACACACACACACACACTTGAGACCAGAGATTGAGCCTGCTCTGTACCCCCTCCCCCCAGTCTACGAGTACTTGGGAATTGTTAATTATTAAAACATGATTTACCATTCAACTTCCACTTATGTGCATGCAAACTAATACATCCTTTCACACACACACACACACACACACACACACACACACACATACATACATACATACAAGGACTCTCCCAGATCCTCAAGTAGACTTGAGACCGGTGCTTAAACCTGCTCTATCCTCCCTCCCCCCAGTCTACGAGTACTTGGGAATTGTTAATAAAACATGATTTACCATTCAACTTCCACTCATGTGCATGCAAACTAATACATCCTTTCACACTCACACACACACACCGTGCATTTTCTACCTAGGCCTTGAATGCCGTCTTATTACAGCTGAACAACCTAATGTAAGATATGTTCACATGTGTATATATCAGAGAACCCCCCCAACCCCCACCCCTTCTGTGCGAGTCACTAATCCCCCACCAGTTGTATTTCTACGATTACCTAGGGTACACATCCTGGGTACCAGATTATGGTCCCCAGGACTCTCCTAGATCCTCAAGTAGACTTTAGACCGGTGCTTAAACCTGCTCTATCACCTCCCCCCAGTCTACGATTACCTAGGGTACACATCCTGGGTACCAGATTAAGGTCCCCGGGACTCTCCTAGATCCTCAAGTAGACTTGAGACCGGTGCTTGAGCCTGCTCTATCCTCCCTCCCCCCAGTCTACGAGTACTTGGGAATTGTTAATAAAACATGATTTACCATTCAACTTCCACTCATGTGCATGCAAACTAATACATCCTTTCACACTCACACACACACACACACACACACACACACCGTGCATTTTCTACCTAGGCCTTGAATGCCGTCTTATTACAGCTGAACAACCTAATGTAAGATAAGTTCACTGTGTATTTATGTATTTACTTGTGTATATATCAGAGAACCCCCCCAACCCCCACCCCTTCTGTGCGAGTCACTAATCCCCCACCAGTTGTATTTCTACGATTACCTAGGGTACACATCCTGGGTACCAGATTATGGTCCCCAGGACTCTCCCAGATCCTCAAGTAGACTTTAGACCGGTGCTTAAACCTGCTCTATCACCTCCCCCCAGTCTACGATTACCTAGGGTACACATCCTGGGTACCAGATTAAGGTCCCCGGGACTCTCCTAGATCCTCAAGTAGACTTGAGACTGGTGCTTGAGCCTGCTCTATCCTCCCTCCCCCCAGTCTACGAGTACTTGGGAATTGTTAATAAAACATGATTTACCATTCAACTTCCACTCATGTGCATGCAAACTAATACATCCTTTCACACTCACACACACACACACACACAACACACACACACACACACTGTGCATTTTCTACCTAGGCCTTGAATGCCGTCTTATTACTGCTGAACAACCTAATGTAAGATAAGTTCACCGTGTATTTATGTATTTACTTGTGTATATATATCAGAGAACCCCCCCAACCCCCACCCCTTCTGTGAGAGTCACTAATCCCCCACTAGTTGTATTTCTACGATTACCTAGGGTACACATCCTGGGTACCAGATTATGGTCCCCAGGACTCTCCTAGATCCTCAAGTAGACTTTAGACCGGTGCTTAAACCTGCTCTATCACCTCCCCCCAGTCTACGATTACCTAGGGTACACATCCTGGGTACCAGATTAAGGTCCCCGGGACTCTCCTAGATCTTCAAGTAGACTTGAGACTGGTGCTTGAGCCTGCTCTATCCTCCCTCCCCCCAGTCTACGAGTACTTGGGAATTGTTAATAAAACATGATTTACCATTCAACTTCCACTCATGTGCATGCAAACTAATACATCCTTTCACACTATCACACACACACACCGTGCATTTTCTACCTAGGCCTTGAATGCCGTCTTATTACAGCTGAACAACCTAATGTAAGATAAGTTCACCGTGTATTTATGTATTTACTTGTGTATATATATCAGAGAACCCCCCCAACCCCCACCCCTTCTGTGCGAGTCGCTAATCCCCCACCAGTTGTATTTCTACGATTACCTAGGGTACACATCCTGGGTACCAGATTATGGTCCCCAGGACTCTCCCAGATCCTCAAGCAGACTTTAGACCGGTGCTTAAACCTGCTCTATCACCTCCCCCCAGTCTACGATTACCTAGGGTACACATCCTGGGTACCAGATTATGGTCCCCAGGACTCTCCCAGATCCTCAAGTAGACTTTAGACCGGTGCTTAAACCTGCTCTATCACCTCCCCCCAGTCTACGATTACCTAGGGTACACATCCTGGGTACCAGATTAAGGTCCCCGGGACTCTCCTAGATCCTCAAGTAGACTTGAGACCGGTGCTTGAGCCTGCTCTATCCCCCCTCCCCCCAGTCTACGAGTACTTGGGAATTGTTAATAAAACATGATTTACCATTCAACTTCCACTCATGTGCATGCAAACTAATACATCCTTTCACACTCACACACACACACACACACACACACATACCGTGCATTTTCTACCTAGGCCTTGAATGCCGTCTTATTACAGCTGAACAACCTAATGTAAGATAAGTTCACTGTGTATTTATGTATATATCAGAGAACCCCCAACCCCCCACCCCTTCTGTGCAGTCGCTAATCCCCACCAGATGTATTTCTACGTTTACCTACGGTACACATCCTGGGTACCAGATTATGGTCCCTGACTCTCCTAGATCCTCAAGTAGACTTGAGACCGGTGCTTGAGCCTGCTCTATCCTCCCTCCCCCCAGTCTACGAGTACTTGGGAATTGTTAATAAAACATGATTTACCATTCAACTTCCACTCATGTGCATGCAAACTAATACATCCTTTCACACTCACACACACACACACACACACACACACACAACACACACCGTGCATTTTCTACCTAGGCCTTGAATGCCGTCTTATTACAGCTGAACAACCTAATGTAAGATAAGTTCACCGTGTATTTATGTATTTACTTGTGTTTATATCAGAGAACCCCCCCAACCCCCACCCCTTCTGTGCGAGTCACTAATCCCCCACCAGTTGTATTTCTACGATTACCTAGGGTACACATCCTGGGTACCAGATTATGGTCCCCAGGACTCTCCTAGATCCTCTAGTAGACTTTAGACCGGTGCTTAAACCTGCTCTATCACCTCCCCCCAGTCTACGATTACCTAGGGTACACATCCTGGGTACCAGATTAAGGTCCCCGGGACTCTCCTAGATCCTCAAGTAGACTTGAGACCGGTGCTTGAGCCTGCTCTATCCTCCCTCCCCCCAGTCTACGAGTACTTGGGAATTGTTAATAAAACATGATTTACCATTCAACTTCCACTCATGTGCATGCAAACTAATACATCCTTTCACACTCACACACACACACCGTGCATTTTCTACCTAGGCCTTGAATGCCGTCTTATTACAGCTGAACAACCTAATGTAAGATAAGTTCACCGTGTATTTATGTATTTACTTGTGTATATATCAGAGAACCCCCCCAACCCCCACCCCTTCTGTGCGAGTCACTAATCCCCCACCAGTTGTATTTCTACGATTACCTAGGGTACACATCCTGGGTACCAGATTATGGTCCCCAGGACTCTCCTAGATCCTCAAGTAGACTTTAGACCGGTGCTTAAACCTGCTCTATCACCTCCCCCCAGTCTACGAGTACTTGGGAATTGTTAATAAAACATGATTTACCATTCAACTTCCACTCATGTGCATGCAAACTAATACATCCTTTCACACTCACACACACACACACACACACCGTGCATTTTCTACCTAGGCCTTGAATGCCGTCTTATTACAGCTGAACAACCTAATGTAAGATAAGTTCACTGTGTATTTATGTATTTACTTGTGTATATATATCAGAGAACCCCCCCAACCCCCACCCCTTCTGTGCGAGTCACTAATCCCCCACCAGTTGTATTTCTACGATTACCTAGGGTACACATCCTGGGTACCAGATTATGGTCCACAGGACTCTCCCAGATCCTCAAGTAGACTTTAGACTGGTGCTTAAACCTGCTCTATCACCTCCCCCCAGTCTACGATTACCTAGGGTACACATCCTGGGTACCAGATTAAGGTCCCCGGGACTCTCCTAGATCCTCAAGTAGACTTGAGACCGGTGCTTGAGCCTGCTCTATCCCCCCTCCCCCCAGTCTACGAGTACTTGGGAATTGTTAATAAAACATGATTTACCATTCAACTTCCACTCATGTGCATGCAAACTAATACATCCTTTCACACTCACACACACACACACACACACACACACATACTGTGCATTTTCTACCTAGGCCTTGAATGCCGTCTTATTACAGCTGAACAACCTAATGTAAGATAAGTTCACTGTGTATTTATGTATATATCAGAGAACCCCCCCAACCCCCACCCCTTCTGTGCGAGTCGCTAATCCCCCACCAGTTGTATTTCTACGATTACCTAGGGTACACATCCTGGGTACCAGATTATGGTCCCCGGGACTCTCCTAGATCCTCAAGTAGACTTGAGACCGGTGCTTGAGCCTGCTCTATCCTCCCTCCCCCCAGTCTACGAGTACTTGGGAATTGTTAATAAAACATGATTTACCATTCAACTTCCACTCATGTGCATGCAAACTAATACATCCTTTCACACTCACACACACACACACACACACACACACACACACACACACACACACACACACACACACACACACACACACACACACACACACACACACACACACACACCGTGCATTTTCTACCTAGGCCTTGAATGCCGTCTTATTACAGCTGAACAACCTAATGTAAGATAAGTTCACCGTGTATTTATGTATTTACTTGTGTATATATCAGAGAACCCCCCCAACCCCCACCCCTTCTGTGCGAGTCACTAATCCCCCACCAGTTGTATTTCTACGATTACCTAGGGTACACATCCTGGGTACCAGATTATGGTCCCCAGGACTCTCCTAGATCCTCAAGTAGACTTTAGACCGGTGCTTAAACCTGCTCTATCACCTCCCCCCAGTCTACGATTACCTAGGGTACACATCCTGGGTACCAGATTAAGGTCCCCGGGACTCTCCTAGATCCTCAAGTAGACTTGAGACTGGTGCTTGAGCCTGCTCTATCCTCCCTCCCCCCAGTCTACGAGTACTTGGGAATTGTTAATAAAACATGATTTACCATTCAACTTCCACTCATGTGCATGCAAACTAATACATCCTTTCATACTCACACACACACACACACCGTGCATTTTCTACCTAGGCCTTGAATGCCGTCTTATTACAGCTGAACAACCTAATGTAAGATATGTTCACATGTGTATATATCAGAGAACCCCCCTAACCCCCACCCTTCTGTGCGAGTCACTAATCCACCACCAGTCGTATTTCTACGATTACCTAGGGTACACATCCTGGGTACCAGATTATGGTCCCCAGGACTCTCCTAGATCCTCAAGTAGACTTTAGACCGGTGCTTAAACCTGCTCTATCACCTCGCCCCAGTCTACGATTACCTAGGGTACACATCCTGGGTACCAGATTAAGGTCCCCGGGACTCTCCTAGATCCTCAAGTAGACTTGAGACCGGTGCTTGAGCCTGCTCTATCCTCCCTCCCCCCAGTCTACGAGTACTTGGGAATTGTTAATAAAACATGATTTACCATTCAACTTCCACTCATGTGCATGCAAACTAATACATCCTTTCACACTCACACACACACACACACACACACCGTGCATTTTCTACCTAGGCCTTGAATGCCGTCTTATTACAGCTGAACAACCTAATGTAAGATAAGTTCACTGTGTATTTATGTATTTACTTGTGTATATATATCAGAGAACCCCCCCAACCCCCACCCCTTCTGTGCGAGTCACTAATCCCCCACCAGTTGTATTTCTACGATTACCTAGGGTACACATCCTGGGTACCAGATTATGGTCCCCAGGACTCTCCTAGATCCTCTAGTAGACTTTAGACCGGTGCTTAAACCTGCTCTATCACCTCCCCCCAGTCTACGATTACCTAGGGTACACATCCTGGGTACCAGATTAAGGTCCCCGGGACTCTCCTAGATCCTCAAGTAGACTTGAGACTGGTGCTTGAGCCTGCTCTATCCTCCCTCCCCCCAGTCTACGAGTACTTGGGAATTGTTAATAAAACATGATTTACCATTCAACTTCCACTCATGTGCATGCAAACTAATACATCCTTTCACACTCACACACACACACCGTGCATTTTCTACCTAGGCCTTGAATGCCGTCTTATTACAGCTGAACAACCTAATGTAAGATAAGTTCACCGTGTATTTATGTATTTACTTGTGTATATATCAGAGAACCCCCCCAACCCCCACCCCTTCTGTGCGAGTCACTAATCCCCCACCAGTTGTATTTCTACGATTACCTAGGGTACACATCCTGGGTACCAGATTATGGTCCCCAGGACTCTCCTAGATCCTCAAGTAGACTTTAGACCGGTGCTTAAACCTGCTCTATCACCTCCCCCCAGTCTACGAGTACTTGGGAATTGTTAATAAAACATGATTTACCATTCAACTTCCACTCATGTGCATGCAAACTAATACATCCTTTCACACTCACACACACACACACACTGTGCATTTTCTACCTAGGCCTTGAATGCCGTCTTATTACAGCTGAACAACCTAATGTAAGATAAGTTCACTGTGTATTTATGTATTTACTTGTGTATATATATCAGAGAACCCCCCCAACCCCCACCCCTTCTGTGCGAGTCACTAATCCCCCACCAGTTGTATTTCTACGATTACCTAGGGTACACATCCTGGGTACCAGATTATGGTCCACAGGACTCTCCCAGATCCTCAAGTAGACTTTAGACTGGTGCTTAAACCTGCTCTATCACCTCCCCCAGTCTCGACGTTACCTAGGGTACACATCCTGGGTACCAGATTAAGGTCCCCGGGACTCTCCTAGATCCTCAAGTAGACTTGAGACCGGTGCTTGAGCCTGCTCTATCCCCCCCCCAGTCTACGAGTACTTGGGAATTGTTAATAAAACATGATTTACCATTCAACTTCCACTCATGTGCATGCAAACTAATACATCCTTTCACACTCACACACACACACACACACACACACACATACTGTGCATTTTCTACCTAGGCCTTGAATGCCGTCTTATTACAGCTGAACAACCTAATGTAAGATAAGTTCACTGTGTATTTATGTATATATCAGAGAACCCCCCCAACCCCCACCCCTTCTGTGCGAGTCGCTAATCCCCCACCAGTTGTATTTCTACGATTACCTAGGGTACACATCCTGGGTACCAGATTATGGTCCCCGGGACTCTCCTAGATCCTCAAGTAGACTTGAGACCGGTGCTTGAGCCTGCTCTATCCTCCCTCCCCCCAGTCTACGAGTACTTGGGAATTGTTAATAAAACATGATTTACCATTCAACTTCCACTCATGTGCATGCAAACTAATACATCCTTTCACACACACACACACACACCGTGCATTTTCTACCTAGGCCTTGAATGCCGTCTTATTACAGCTGAACAACCTAATGTAAGATAAGTTCACTGTGTATTTATGTATTTACTTGTGTATATATCAGAGAACCCCCCCAACCCCCACCCCTTCTGTGCGAGTCACTAATCCCCCACCAGTTGTATTTCTACGATTACCTAGGGTACACATCCTGGGTACCAGATTATGGTCCCCAGGACTCTCCCAGATCCTCAAGTAGACTTTAGACCGGTGCTTAAACCTGCTCTATCACCTCCCCCCAGTCTACGATTACCTAGGGTACACATCCTGGGTACCAGATTAAGGTCCCCGGGACTCTCCTAGATCCTCAAGTAGACTTGAGACCGGTGCTTGAGCCTGCTCTATCCCCCCTCCCCCCAGTCTACGAGTACTTGGGAATTGTTAATAAAACATGATTTACCATTCAACTTCCACTCATGTGCATGCAAACTAATACATCCTTTCACACTCACACACACACACACACACATACTGTGCATTTTCTACCTAGGCCTTGAATGCCGTCTTATTACAGCTGAACAACCTAATGTAAGATAAGTTCACTGTGTATTTATGTATATATCAGAGAACCCCCCCAACCCCCACCCCTTCTGTGCGAGTCACTAATCCCCCACCAGTTGTATTTCTACGATTACCTCGGGTACACATCCTGGGTACCAGATTATGGTCCCCAGGACTCTCCTAGATCCTCAAGTAGACTTTAGACCGGTGCTTAAACCTGCTCTATCACCTCCCCCCAGTCTACGATTACCTAGGGTACACATCCTGGGTACCAGATTAAGGTCCCCGGGACTCTCCTAGATCCTCAAGTAGACTTGAGACCGGTGCTTGAGCCTGCTCTATCCTCCCTCCCCCCAGTCTACGAGTACTTGGGAATTGTTAATAAAACATGATTTACCATTCAACTTCCACTCATGTGCATGCAAACTAATACATCCTTTCACACTCACACACACACACACACACACACACACCGTGCATTTTCTACCTAGGCCTTGAATGCCGTCTTATTACAGCTGAACAACCTAATGTAAGATAAGTTCACTGTGTATTTATGTATATATCAGAGAACCCCCCCAACCCCCACCCCTTCTGTGCGAGTCGCTAATCCCCCACCAGTTGTATTTCTACGATTACCTAGGGTACACATCCTGGGTACCAGATTATGGTCCCCGGGACTCTCCTAGATCCTCAAGTAGACTTGAGACCGGTGCTTGAGCCTGCTCTATCCTCCCTCCCCCCAGTCTACGAGTACTTGGGAATTGTTAATAAAACATGATTTACCATTCAACTTCCACTCATGTGCATGCAAACTAATACATCCTTTCACACACACACACACACACACACACACACACACACACACACACACACACACACACACACACACACACACACACACTGTGCATTTTCTACCTAGGCCTTGAATGCCGTCTTATTACAGCTGAACAACCTAATGTAAGATAAGTTCACCGTGTATTTATGTATTTACTTGTGTATATATCAGAGAACCCCCCCAACCCCCACCCCTTCTGTGCGAGTCACTAATCCCCCACCAGTTGTATTTCTACGATTACCTAGGGTACACATCCTGGGTACCAGATTATGGTCCCCAGGACTCTCCTAGATCCTCAAGTAGACTTTAGACCGGTGCTTAAACCTGCTCTATCACCTCCCCCCAGTCTACGATTACCTAGGGTACACATCCTGGGTACCAGATTAAGGTCCCCGGGACTCTCCTAGATCCTCAAGTAGACTTGAGACCGGTGCTTGAGCCTGCTCTATCCTCCCTCCCCCCAGTCTACGAGTACTTGGGAATTGTTAATAAAACATGATTTACCATTCAACTTCCACTCATGTGCATGCAAACTAATACATCCTTTCATACTCACACACACACACCGTGCATTTTCTACCTAGGCCTTGAATGCCGTCTTATTACAGCTGAACAACCTAATGTAAGATATGTTCACATGTGTATATATCAGAGAACCCCCCTAACCCCCACCCCTTCTGTGCGAGTCACTAATCCACCACCAGTCGTATTTCTACGATTACCTAGGGTACACATCCTGGGTACCAGATTATGGTCCCCAGGACTCTCCTAGATCCTCAAGTAGACTTTAGACCGGTGCTTAAACCTGCTCTATCACCTCGCCCCAGTCTACGATTACCTAGGGTACACATCCTGGGTACCAGATTAAGGTCCCCGGGACTCTCCTAGATCCTCAAGTAGACTTGAGACCGGTGCTTGAGCCTGCTCTATCCTCCCTCCCCCCAGTCTACGAGTACTTGGGAATTGTTAATAAAACATGATTTACCATTCAACTTCCACTCATGTGCATGCAAACTAATACATCCTTTCACACTCACACACACACACACACACACACCGTGCATTTTCTACCTAGGCCTTGAATGCCGTCTTATTACAGCTGAACAACCTAATGTAAGATAAGTTCACCGTGTATTTATGTATTTACTTGTGTATATATATCAGAGAACCCTCCGCCCCCACCCCTTCTGTGCGAGTCACTAATCCCCCACCAGTTGTATTTCTACGATTACCTAGGGTACACATCCTGGGTACCAGATTATGGTCCCCAGGACTCTCCTAGATCCTCTAGTAGACTTTAGACCGGTGCTTAAACCTGCTCTATCACCTCCCCCCAGTCTACGATTACCTAGGGTACACATCCTGGGTACCAGATTAAGGTCCCCGGGACTCTCCTAGATCCTCAAGTAGACTTGAGACCGGTGCTTGAGCCTGCTCTATCCTCCCTCCCCCCAGTCTACGAGTACTTGGGAATTGTTAATAAAACATGATTTACCATTCAACTTCCACTCATGTGCATGCAAACTAATACATCCTTTCACACTCACACACACACACCGTGCATTTTCTACCTAGGCCTTGAATGCCGTCTTATTACAGCTGAACAACCTAATGTAAGATAAGTTCACTGTGTATTTATGTATTTACTTGTGTATATATATCAGAGAACCCCCCCAACCCCCACCCCTTCTGTGCGAGTCACTAATCCCCCACCAGTTGTATTTCTACGATTACCTAGGGTACACATCCTGGGTACCAGATTATGGTCCCCAGGACTCTCCCAGATCCTCAAGTAGACTTTAGACCGGTGCTTAAACCTGCTCTATCACCTCCCCCCAGTCTACGATTACCTAGGGTACACATCCTGGGTACCAGATTAAGGTCCCCGGGACTCTCCTAGATCCTCAAGTAGACTTGAGACTGGTGCTTGAGCCTGCTCTATCCTCCCTCCCCCCAGTCTACGAGTACTTGGGAATTGTTAATAAAACATGATTTACCATTCAACTTCCACTCATGTGCATGCAAACTAATACATCCTTTCACACACACACACACACACACACACACACACACACACACACACACACACACACACACACACACACACAAACACACACACACACACACACACACACACACACACACACACACACACACACACACACACACACACACACACACACACACACACACACACACACACACACACACACACACACACACACACACACACACACACACACACACACACACACACACACACACACACACACACACACACACACACACACACACACACACACACACACACACACACACACACACACACACACACACACACACACACACACACACACACACACACACACACACACACACACACACACACACACACACACACACACACACACACACACACACACACACACACACACACACACACACACACACACACACACACACACACACACACACACACACACACACACACACACACACACACACACACACACACACACACACACACACACACACACACACACACACACACACACACACACACACACACACACACACACACACACACACACACACACACACACACACACACACACACACACACACACACACACACACACACACACACACACACACACACACACACACACACACACACACACACACACACACACACACACACACACACACACACACACACACACACACACACACACACACACACACACACACACACACACACACACACACACACACACACACACACACACACACACACACACACACACACACACACACACACACACACACACACACACACACACACACACACACACACACACACACACACACACACACACACACAGTGCATTTTCTACCTAGGCCTTGAATGCCGTCTTATTACAGCTGAACAACCTAATGTAAGATAAATTCACCGTGTATTTATGTATTTACTTGTGTATATATCAGAGAACCCCCCCAACCCCCACCCCTTCTGTGCGAGTCACTAATCCCCCACCAGTTGTATTTCTACGATTACCTAGGGTACACATCCTGGGTACCAGATTATGGTCCCCAGGACTCTCCTAGATCCTCAAGTAGACTTTAGACCGGTGCTTAAACCTGCTCTATCACCTCCCCCCAGTCTACGATTACCTAGGGTACACATCCTGGGTACCAGATTAAGGTCCCCGGGACTCTCCTAGATCTTCAAGTAGACTTAAGACTGGTGCTTGAGCCTGCTCTATCCTCCCTCCCCCCAGTCTACGAGTACTTGGGAATTGTTAATAAAACATGATTTACCATTCAACTTCCACTCATGTGCATGCAAACTAATACATCCTTTCATACTCACACACACACACACCGTGCATTTTCTACCTAGGCCTTGAATGCCGTCTTATTACAGCTGAACAACCTAATGTAAGATATGTTCACATGTGTATATATCAGAGAACCCCCCTAACCCCCACCCCTTCTGTGCGAGTCACTAATCCACCACCAGTCGTATTTCTACGATTACCTAGGGTACACATCCTGGGTACCAGATTATGGTCCCCAGGACTCTCCTAGATCCTCAAGTAGACTTTAGACCGGTGCTTAAACCTGCTCTATCACCTCGCCCCAGTCTACGATTACCTAGGGTACACATCCTGGGTACCAGATTAAGGTCCCCGGGACTCTCCTAGATCCTCAAGTAGACTTGAGACCGGTGCTTGAGCCTGCTCTATCCTCCCTCCCCCCAGTCTACAAGTACTTGGGAATTGTTAATAAAACATGATTTACCATTCAACTTCCACTCATGTGCATGCAAACTAATACATCCTTTCACACTCACACACACACACACACACCGTGCATTTTCTACCTAGGCCTTGAATGCCGTCTTATTACAGCTGCACAACCTAATGTAAGATAAGTTCACCGTGTATTTATGTATATATATCAGAGAACCCCCCCAACCCCCACCCCTTCTGTGCGAGTCACTAATCCCCCACCAGTTGTATTTCTACGATTACCTAGGGTACACATCCTGGGTACCAGATTATGGTCCCCAGGACTCTCCTAGATCCTCAAGTAGACTTTAGACCGGTGCTTAAACCTGCTCTATCACCTCCCCCCAGTCTACGATTACCTAGGGTACACATCCTGGGTACCAGATTAAGGTCCCCGGGACTCTCCTAGATCCTCAAGTAGACTTGAGACTGGTGCTTGAGCCTGCTCTATCCTCCCTCCCCCCAGTCTACGAGTACTTGGGAATTGTTAATAAAACATGATTTACCATTCAACTTCCACTCATGTGCATGCAAACTAATACATCCTTTCACACTCACACACACATACGCACACACACCGTGCATTTTCTACCTAGGTCTTGAATGCCGTCTTATTACAGCTGAACAACCTAATGTAAGATAAGTTCACCGTGTATTTATGTATTTACTTGTGTATATATATCAGAGAACCCCCCCAACCCCCACCCCTTCTGTGCGAGTCACTAATCCCCCACCAGTTGTATTTCTACGATTACCTAGGGTACACATCCTGGGTACCAGATTATGGTCCCCAGGACTCTCCTAGATCCTCAAGTAGACTTTAGACCGGTGCTTAAACCTGCTCTATCACCTCCCCCCAGTCTACGATTACCTAGGGTACACATCCTGGGTACCAGATTATGGTCCCCAGGACTCTCCTAGATCCTCAAGTAGACTTTAGACCGGTGCTTAAACCTGCTCTATCACCTCCCCCCAGTCTACGATTACCTAGGGTACACATCCTGGGTACCAGATTAAGGTCCCCGGGACTCTCCTAGATCCTCAAGTAGACTTGAGACCGGTGCTTGAGCCTGCTCTATTCCCCCTCCCCCCAGTCTACGAGTACTTGGGAATTGTTAACATGATTTACCATTCAACTCCACTCATGATCATGCAAACTAATACATCCTTTCACACTCACACACACACCGCATTTTCTACCTAGGTCTTGAATTATTACATAACAACATGATAAGTTACCATGTCAATTTATGTATATATCAGAGAACCCCCAATACACCTTCACACTCACACATCCCCCACCAGTTGTATTTTCTTACCTAGGCCATCCTGAATGCCCAGATTATGGTCCCCAGAACAACCTCCTGTAAGATAAGTAGACTTATGTATATATATCAGAGCTTAAACCCCCATCACCTCCCCAGTCCCTTCTGGAGTCACTAATCCTGGGTACCAGATTAAGGTCCCGACTTCCTAGATCCTCATAGACTTGAGACTGGTGCTTGAGCCTGATTATATCCTCCCTCCCTAGATCCTCAAGTAGACTTAGACCGTTAATAAACCTGCTCTACCATTCACCTCCCCCAGTTGTATTTCTACGATTACCTAGGGTACACATCCTGGGTACCAGATTAAGGTCCCCGGGACTCTCCTAGATCCTCAAGTAGACTTGAGACTGGTGCTTGAGCCTGCTCTATCCTCCCTCCCCCCAGTCTACGAGTACTTGGGAATTGTTAATAAAACATGAATTACCATTCAACTTCCACTCATGTGCATGCAAACTAATACATCCTTTCACACTCACACACACACACACACACACACACCGTGCATTTTCTACCTAGGCCTTGAATGCCGTCTTATTACAGCTGAACAACCTAATGTAAGATAAGTTCACCGTGTATTTATGTATTTACTTGTGTATATATATCAGAGAACCCCCAACCCCACCCCTTCTGTGCGAGCCACTAATCCCCCACCAGTTGTATTTCTACGATTACCTAGGGTACACATCCTGGGTACCAGATTATGGTCCCCAGGACTCTCCTAGATCCTCAAGTAGACTTTAGACCGGTGCTTAAACCTGCTCTATCACCTCCCCCCAGTCTACATACCTAGGGTACACATCCTGGGTACCAGATTAGGTCCCAGGACTCTCCTAGATCCTCAAGTAGACTTGAGACCGGTGCTTGAGCCTGCTCTATCCCCCTCCCCCAGTCTACGAGTACTTGGGAATAATAAAACATTTACCATTCAACTTCCACTCATGTGCATGCAAGGTCTTGAGCCTTCACTCACACCTCACCCATTACAGCTACCTAGGCCTTGAATGCAACCTTATGTACAGATAAGTCCTAATGTAAGATAAGTTCACTGTGTATTTATGTATATATCAGAGAACCCCCCCAACCCCCACCCCTTCTGTGCGAGTCACTAATCCCCCACCAGTTGTATCTCTACGATTACCTAGGATACACATCCTGGGTACCAGATTATGGTCCCCAGGACTCTCCTAGATCCTCAAGTAGACTTTAGACCGGTGCTTAAACCTGCTCTATCACCTCCCCCCAGTCTACGATTACCTAGGGTACACATCCTGGGTACCAGATTAAGGACCCCGGGACTCTCCTAGATCTTCAAGTAGACTTGAGACTGGTGCTTGGGCCTGCTCTATCCTCCCTCCCCCAGTCTCGAGTACTTGGGAATTGTTAATAAAACATGATTTACCATTCAACTTCCACTCATGTGCATGCAAACTAATACATCATTTCATACTCACACACACACACACCGTGCATTTTCTACCTAGGCCTTGAATGCCGTCTTATTACAGCTGAACAACCTAATGTAAGATAAGTTCACTGTGTATTTATGTATTTACTTGTGTATATATCAGAGAACCCCCCAACCCCACACCCTTCTGTGCAGTCACTAATCCCCCACCAGTTGTATTTCTACGATTACCTAGGGTACACATCCTGGGTACCAGATTATGGTCCCCAGGACTCTCCCAGATCCTCAAGTAGACTTTAGACCGGTGCTTAAACCTGCTCTATCACCTCCCCCCAGTCTACGATTACCTAGGGTACACATCCTGGGTACCAGATTAAGGTCCCCGGGACTCTCCTAGATCCTCAAGTAGACTTGAGACCGGTGCTTGAGCCTGCTCTATCCCCCCTCCCCCCAGTCTACGAGTACTTGGGAATTGTTAATAAAACATGATTTACCATTCAACTTCCACTCATGTGCATGCAAACTAATACATCCTTTCACACTCACACACACACCGTGCATTTTCTACCTAGGCCTTGAATGCCGTCTTATTACAGCTGAACAACCTAATGTAAGATAAGTTCACCGTGTATTTATGTATTTACATGTATATATCAGAGAACCCTCCGCCCCCACCCCTTCTGTGCGATTCACAAATCCCCCACCAGTCGTATTCCTACGAGTATCTAGGGTACACATCCTGGTTACATCATTCTTGTATAGGCCTACCTAGGACTCTCTCAGATCCTCAAGTAGACTTGAGACCACTGCTTCAGCCCGCTCTATCCCCCCTCCCCCCAGTCTATGATTACTTGGGAATTGTTAATAAAACATGATTTACCATTCAACTTCCACTCATGTCCATGCAAACTAATACTTCGTTACACACACACACACACACAGGCAGAGACACACACATAGACACACACTATCATACGCACACTTACACATGCACACACACACACACACACTGACAGAAACACAGACACTCACACACACACAGACAGACACACACACACACACACACACACACAATGACGGACATACACACACTCACTGACAGAAACACATAGACACTCACACTTGATTCTGCAGGCCTGAGGTTAGATTTTAGACCCCGGGCAACACATGATGGCTGAATATAATTGGATAAAAGATCTAACATTAAGACTAGACCTCCAAATCTCAACCTGGGGTTGGCAGCAGTGCAACCAAGATGAAAGCTATGACATTAAGAGATTAACTCTTACTCTGTGGAATAATTGAATATATATTTGTAAGAATATATATATATATATATATATATATATATAAATAAATTAGATTCTGATGATGTTTAGGCTAGCAGAGAAGGCCTTGCTGGCCCTGACAGCCCACCACTGGTGTGCACGTGTCTTTATGTATGTGTGTGTGTGTGTGTGTGTGTGTGTGTGCGTGTGAGTGTGCAAGTGTGTGTGCGTTTGTAAGAGTGTGTGCGTATGAGAGTGTGTGAGAGCGCGCGCTCCCATCAGTTAGCTACTTAACAGATCGCTCTCGTGTCCCCCGAAAGCAAACAACAATGAGCACAGAGCATTTCCATGTTAAATGTCAAATAAATCACTTTACTGTGCTAAAGTAAAGGAGCAGATCTGTGCACAGTAAGTCCCGTTTCAACGGGCACAACAGAGCAACTCAGGGTCACGTGCATGCAGGTCACGTGACCGCTGCCGCCCCAGCTCCATCGAACAAAATAAAAGGACTTTGAAAATTCTTTTTTCTACAAACGTTCTAAGCGCCATCTTTTTACTGTAATTTCCAAGTTAAACGTCGACGTATTGATGCCTTAAAACCAATATTTCAGGGGTTTCGATGCCCTCCACTAACTGTCAACACACCCCGCACATCTTCAGCGATTTTCAAGACGGTCAGCATCTCAAATATTATTTTACACGACGAAACATCGACTGAGGGTCACTTTTAACAAAACATTTTTTTTCCCACATTGCCAGACACCATTATAAACCTTACAACTCAAAAAGTTTCACTGATTTCTAAACTGAAAACACTTTTATGGATTTAAGGGGATACATTAATAATATAAATGCTAAATTAAATGTAAAATGGGTCTTACCGTCATTCTATTGTCCAAAGCAGAGCCCGGTCGTCCTCGGTGCTGGTTCAGGGTCTCGGGGTCTCTCGATGTCCTGATCTCGTGTCGTTCGGTTCGCTAACAAATTTTGTATCCAACAAAAAGTCTCAAGAAGTGCAAAAGTCTCAGAGTATCCATCACAGGTTTGGGTTCACAGGAGAGTCCACGGGGTTCCGCTCGTGTCAAAGTCCAAAGCGCAATGGGGAGAAAGAACGTCCGCGGCTTTTTATACCCTGGGTCCGGTTTCCATGGCAACGACGTTAGTGCACGTGCGTGCGTGCGCGCGATTGAGCAATACAGAGAGAGATATTAATTATTTCCCCCATATTTTCTAATATAGATGTTATTCATACGAGTTATTATTATTGTTATTATCATTGTCATTATTATTAATATTATTATAATATTTCTCAGTGATCTATTGCTATTAAGTGTAGCTTATATGCGCTGTAAAGCCAAACAGGATGCTAATTATATTATTATCTTATTATTTAAAAGGGACCATGAGTTAAAACATACATGTCACCATTTGATGCACTGTACCAGATTAGCTGCAGATCATTTGCATATGTAGTCCCTTGACAGACCATAACAAACATAAAACAAAAACAAACTACATTTACAGGATATTTGAACAACTTGACCTGCTGTTGGCATCAGAAGGAAAAGTCAGGGGATCAGTAAAGGATAATCCTCTTCGGATAATGAATATCAAACAAAATATATCATCTAATATTTGAGAAATACGTTTCAGTCAAACGTAACTGTAAATTGCATTTTAGGTCCGGGGGAACGTAATTTTTGTGATACAGGGTTGCGTGAACGGGGGAATAATGACTTATAAACCAAAGAGGTTACTGTGTCGCCATGTTTCTCTGTGCGTCATGAAGCGCGTGGTTTAAGTTATATTAAATACGTTCACGCCGTTTATCGCGAACCATTTATTCATCTTTTTATTCACAAACACAGACGTCCTGAATAAATGTCTTCGCCGAGAGCTCAACTGTCTTAATTGACCACCAAAGAAGCTGTGAAAGGTGCCCAAACTTTATGAATTAATAATTATTAAATTAACTAATTTATTATGAACCCCACTTTGTTGTTTAGGGCATATGCAAATGCTGCTGACATTATCAATAACAATAATAATAATTAGGATTTCCATCAGAATACATCTTTATTATTTAGTCAACATATCCATCTTTGTGAAACATGTTTTTAATAGTTACAAAATGTATTAAAAATTTAACATGAAGTGTCACATGGAAGCAGCATTACTTGATTCTGATTCCCTCATCTGTTTAAACAGAGCTTCACTTTGTTGGATATAACAGTTAACTGTATAAAAGGTGCATCCTCTTATGTGGTCTGTCGTTGTTAGGATACGCTGTAGTTTTTACATTTTTTATTATTTCTAATAATAATAATATATTATTGCTCAATGTAATACAGAAATATTTATTTACTGCTACGAGAAATCCTGACGGTTTGAACCTTTCCCTCTCAGCTGCTCTGAACGACATGCCGCTGCCTGCGCTGGACTTCATCAGGATCGCCTCAGACGACGAAGGTAATCGAGGTGAGGCTGGGATTGCATTTGTGGGTCAGGCCATGCCTGAGGGTGGGTGGGGTTGCGGTGGGTGGCGTCCTCAGGTCCCATTTGATGATGACGAGGGAGAGGAGGACCACTGGGACAGCGAGGACGACTCTGGCTACATGTCCGAGGGGGAGGACGAAGAAGAGGAAGATGACCAGCCCTTCCATCCTCTCCCATCCCCTTCCTTGGTGCGGCGCCCCCCTTCTTCCATCGGCCAGAAGAGGACACCGCGTCCGGCCTCGATATCCTCCTCGAAGAGGACGCCGCTGGATCCTCCACCAAGAGGACCAGGGAAGAGGACGACGGGGACTGTGCTCCCTCCCGAAGATACTATCGGACGGATGACAGCAACGAGGATTGAGGCCGACCACTTGTTTGCTGCAGGATTTTAAACCTTCATGTCTGGCAGGACTGACAAAGCCCCAGACAGCCTTCCCTCGCATCTGGCAGGATTAGGAATAGGTTTCATCCTGCAGCACAGGCTTTGGTGAAGAAGCTGATAAATTCCAGTATGTTCATGTTCATGTATGTAGTGTTGTTACTGTTAATTTACCGAGTAGCACAATTATATACATGTTCAACAAACCTTCAATATGTCTCTTTATATTGTATCATTTTTCTGATAGTGAAAATGACAATGTATAACATTTTATATACAATAAATACTTTTTGATTTCCATTTGACTCGAAGGCCTTATTGTTATTAGTTCATTATATACTGTTGATATGAAAGAGAAACAGCCATCAACGTGCAGTATGATTGTTCCCAATTTTATTCAAATATACTCTGTTCTCTTTACTTATCGCGAACAAGAACAAAGTAATTTATGTATCATAGACAGATGTAGGTGCAAGGGAACAAAACAAGCCTGTAATACAAGGGGTGAAACAGGGAATTTAATTAGTATAACACTGTGGGCTTCTACAGGGAATATGTCCGAAAAGGTTTTTAATGTCCTCATTGGGCTTTTAAAAATAAAAGGAACGGTTCAGGCACAGTTATCGTTTTAATGTGCCGCTATCGAAAAAAAAAACAAAGGATACCCATCCCTAGTGACAGATTAATGTAGCTTCATGACAAGTCAGTATTCTTGCTTCTAAAAAAGAAAAAAAGTATTCAAAAGGTTATGATGACCCTTTAAGCAGAGGTAGAATGTATTTAAAGTACATAATTTAAGTTCACATCACAACATTTAATTGCAGGTCAACGTTCAAAGTTATGTGCATTACAGATTTGTGCAGCCCAAAAACTGCAATGTTTTAATGAAAGTCTAAAGGTATTTACTATTTTCATAACATGTACAAGCCGAGCGCACAATCAGAGCCAAGAAAATAAGTCAAGCAAGCACCCAACCTGAGATTTTAAAACATTTATTTCATCAAGGTGTTGTACACCGGAATCTGCACTCAGTACTACACCTGAAAGTGAAGAAAAGATGATTAGTACTAGTTGAGCAACCTAGTCAGCATTAGGACAAATCATTTAGTCAACATACCTTGACCTGATGGGGGCGGCCAGCCTGGCGGTTAGCCGGCTGCCTGAAGCCTCCATGGGAAGGAGCTGGTCTACCAGCCGGTCCATAACCAGCCATCACAGGATTGGGGTCCTTGACGCTCTGGGGAGCTGCAGAGTCACCAGTGAGGGGCTCCATCTGCTGCCGAGGACCGGCTTGGCCGTCTCTCACGTAGTGGACGTCTTCCCAGTAGTCTCTGCCCTGCTCGTAGCTGTTGCTTGCGTGACTGACTGTGCCTGGAGGATACTGGCCGGTCAGGAACATGAAGTCAAAGTTAGGGTAAGGGCCAGAGAACGGGTAGGGGCCCCAGCTTTCACCGAGGTTGCCTTGTTGCTGAGGTTGGCTGTTAAAGCTTTGGCCAGCATACTCTTGCTCATAAAATTGAGGTGGAGGCAGCCTGCCTTGTTCCTCGGTCTCCCTCTCGTTGTCACCGTGCTCAAAGCTCGTCTCAAAATGGGACAACTCTCCAGCCTGGTACATTGGTCCCGGTGGAAAAATTTGACCCAGGTCCTCAGATAAACTGGACACAACTGGAGTGGCAGCAGACATGTCCTCACCTCCAGAGAGGCTGGGAGGAGCCCAGTTCACATCTGAGAACAGGAATAGAGACCAGTATGAAACTCACTTTGGTGCAAGACACAGGTCAAGACAAAACTTGCAATATTCAAGGAATGATCCAAGTGAAACATTGCCATGTACTTTCAACATTTACAAATTTGTAGAGCCACAGAACAATAAGCACTAGATGTTCACCGTGAGGGCCCGGTTGTAAAGCAGCTTCTGGTTGAGCAGCACTGGCAGAGTTTCTCCTCACAACAGGTTCTCTGTATCCTGAGGACACCGGTCCAGAAGAGCTGGAGACAGATGGTCCTGGTCTTCTTTGACCAGTGGGCTGTGGTCGAGCCTGATGAGACGGTGTGGGGACCCCTGTAGAAGGAGCTCTTTTAGGAACAACTACTTCAGGTGAAAACTGGAATGAAGGCGCTTCCTGGTACGAGTCCAAAGTAGAAGCAGCGTTTGGGTAACCGCTACCATAAGAACCAGGATTAGAGCCTGGGTACAAGAAAACACAATTTAAAGTAGAAGTGAATTAAACTGAAACATGTTTTAACAGAGTGGATGATACTTTACCTTTATTGTAAGGAAAGCAGCAAATGTCCACAATCAGCAGAGCAAAGAGAGAAGCCCTGAAGACACAACTATAATATCAACAAGTGTTTCCCAGTAAAAGGTCAACCTGCCCAACCCCCCTCTACTTACCCTGAGACAAACCGTGCAGTCATCATGATGAAGGACAATGCATGAAAAGGTGTCTAACGTGGAGGGTTATAAAAGTAACCTGAGATCAGAACTGGCCAATCAGAGCTTAATGAGTTAACGACATACAGGCTGCTGGTGAACTACTCTCAGTAGATGATCAAGCCTCAGCAATTACAAACAAGCCAATATTGACATCTCAGACAACTACAAGAATGTATTTAGAGTCTGGTACATTTACATAAATTATGTATTATATTTATAATGCAAACAGAAACAATGGAAATTGTGTTAATGCAAAACAACTGTAAGACATTGGCACCAACTCCAATTATGTAAAAATGCAATTTAAGACCATCACTAAAACAAGTGTGGGGGGGACATAAGCACATGATTCATTTAAGGACAAAGGGAGATCCTGATACATGTGCTGTCATAAAGAGGTTTGATGAAAAGGCTGTCGGGATCATGTCGAACAGAAATTGTTTTTGTTAACGAAAGCTCTGTCAAGTAAGATAGGGGAGATATCATATGCAAAGGTCCTAAATGATGGCAACCTAATAATGTGGCATAATGTGGTGTGAGGTGGTTAGGCGGGATAATTAAATCCAAAAAGTAAGACTGGAAATAATTATTGCCAAGACAAGATTAAAGAACACTGTTACCAGGATTCAAGGAGCAATGGGGGATCAAAAGCAACACATAAATGACAGGATATGTGTGGACAAAAATGATTTTGTAATATTCATTGCAGGAGTGTGCTACATTCATCAAAACAAGATGTCAGGAATATAGTGGTGGAAATGTGATTAAGGAGAGCAGGTGGTTCTAAATAAAAAATTTAATAGTTTATCATGTTGGAAAGAATATAAAAAAGTAAGACAAAAAAAAGAATAGCTTGTCGTAAAAATCAAAACTTTTTTTAGTATAGCACAGTGGTTCTCAAACTTTTTTCTGTCATACCCCACTTCGGAGAAAGAAAAATGTTCATGCCCCGCCGCCTAAACAAAATTCTAACAAAATGAATTAATATTGATATAACAACTTTTTGTGATCACTCCATCTGTGCCTTTTCAAAAATAATAAAGCAAATCATGTGGATGAACCTGTTCATTGGTCATGTGGATGAACCCTGTCTTTTCTTTGCCTGTCCAGGAGGAGGAGCGCTCGGGATTTGTCAAAGGCGCTCGGCAAAAAGGCTTAGTCGCGCGCCCAAATTTTCTCTATGCAGGAAAAACCCTGGAGGTACTCGGAAAGTCCAGATTCTTTTTTGGTTATGTAGCTGGTGAGATACATGATGCATGAATATGCTGTGGCAGCCCAGGGGGAAAAGCCGAGCAAACAGGGCACCGGAGGCGGATCCCAAAGCTCAGGTTGGGGGAAGTGATCCACGGGGCGTACTTCCCAGTGCAGGTGCTACAGCCAATTGGCACCTGGGAGTGGTCACACCTGCAGCCCATCAGCTAACGAGAGACCGAGAGTATATCTTCCCTCCACTGGAAGGCATCAGGGAAGAGCTGCCTGAAGAGGAAAGGAGAAGGAGCGTGGGAACCTCAGGAGAGGAGTCGCGACAGACCAGAGGTAACTGGACCCTCTCTCCTCTGCTCTGCCCATACAGGAGCTACAAACCGTCTCACCGCAGGTGTGAGACTGAAGACCAAAGATCCCGACCGGGAAGAATCCTTTGTTGCCGTTAGATGCCCATTCCCCCCTTTCCTATACGTTTTATTAAAAGACCCTTTATTTTTGCAGTACGTCTCCGAGTCTCCTGATTTTATTCAGAATCTCACCCCCACGTCCCCTGGGTTGCCACAATGCATTGAGAATATAACTTCTATCAATGTTGGCATTCCAAGCTTCAAGTAGATGTGGCTTGTATCCATTTACCCAGCAGTCTTTTGGCTCACGTCTCGGTATCACCGCACTGTTGATCGTATCGAGTCTTTGTTCATACTCATTTGAGCGTTACGTTGCATTTACCAATACGCTGCTGTTCCTCTGAGCGGCTGCATGAATCGGACTGCATCTTTATTCCTCACCATTTTCTCGACCTCTCGTTTATCTTGCAGCATACCAGAAGTTATTTTGCGTCCATCTCTGGTTAGAGGCTTCCCTTTCCTCAACTGTATGGCCATGCTGGATGTGGCCAAGTGTATTTCAGTTACAAACTGTGCAAAGAACAAATAGTTTGTGTCTCTGGCAAGACGATCATCGATACAGAAAAGCCTCGCTTTGAAATAACTGCTGGGTGTTACTTTGTTCTGCATCATCCCTCTGCTGCTCTGGTTGTTCACCATCACACGACAACATATCCACATCCTGGTCACCTTCAGCCTCATGGTCTGCCTCACACAGCGCACTTTTCTCACACATGTCAATGTTCATTAAATCAGTTTGATCATATTCCTCCTCATCCATGGTTGCAGCCTCATCATCCTCATCCTCAGGAAGTGTTGGATCACAAAGCTCTGCCTCATCTCTGATAGTTATGTCCTGATATTGTAGTTTCTAATAGTGATTGAAAAAAAAATCTGGTTTAATTGAAAATGATTGCAGAATATTAGGAGTCACAAAAAGTTGTTATTTCAATAATAATTCAGGATGGACCACTTTGTTACAATTTTGTTGGGGCATGAAAAATGTTCTTCCTCCGAAGTGGGGCGTGACAGAAAAAGTTTGCGAACCACTGCATTAGACAGTTGTTTGAATATATATATAAAAAAAAAAAATCCAACTAAGCCGCTTCCACTAAAAGCTAAAATGCAGTTAAAACATGTGATTGGACAGTCTCGTGTAAAATCATCCACCAAGAATCCCTGTTAATGCTGCATTTTCCAGTTGTTAGTTTGATGTAAAACACACTGGTGTCATTCCATGCTTGATTTATTTGAACAAATAATTCATGTTTTTTCACTTACTATTGATTCACCAAAGAGTCACCAACAGTTAAACAGGAAGGACGAGGCCAGAAGGAAGCAAGGCTGGGAGAGAGAGACACATTGTTTGTTTTTTTAACTAGCACTTTCCAGCTCATTCCGCTGTGGATCATGTAGACCCGTTACTGTAGCTACCTGTGGTTGTACCTCTGGCAACAGAGCCAGTGATGTCAAAAGCCATCACACTTTTTTCAAGCCCCAATCATAGTTCATACTTCCTTAATCTTATGTAAACATTAGGCAGTAAGAGAACATTCTGAATCACTAATAGACTGAACGCAGTCTGGATCCAGACTATGATAAAAAAAAAAATTATCCTTCTTGGATAACCCGGACCACTCTCTCCACCACCTAGTGGAGTGACAGTGAAGCACTTGTTCCAATAGACTGCTCCAGCTCTGCTGTCACAAGGATAGATACAGTAGAACATTCCTGCCCACTGCAATACCACTTTATAATAAATCACCAAATCAAATCACTCAACTATTACAACATAACTAGGTTGTTTGTCTACATGTGTGCACAACTGTGTTTTTCATTTAATTATAGAAATATAATTTTTTTATAAACTTATATATTGCTTAGGATTGTATTTTCATTCTAGTATGCATTTTTTTTTTTATAACAAATGAGACTTAAAAACAATTTAGAATGTTCACTTTTAGAAACCTTATTTGTCATTGATATATATATATATATATGTGTATATATGTATATATGCGACTAAATCATAGCTCAAGTTAAATATTATTGTGATATCTGTATGAGGAAATTCTCTCGAAATGAACCTCGCTGAAATTGTAATTGAATACAGCTGTACTATACTGTTATGGGGTCAGATCAGTCTCAATAATTGCAAATGCACACAGAGACTCACATGCAAACAGAGATTCACAAATGCGCAAAGAACAAGTCACAAATATATTCGATTTACAAATGCACACAGAAGGATTTACAAATATATTTGACTCACAAATGTATTTGTAAATATATTATGATTTGTAAAAAAAAAAAAAATCACAAATATATTTCTGCATTAGTAAATATTTGTGTGTGGATTTTTTTTTTGCGGATCACTCCACATTTGTGTGTGGGTTTTATGAGACTCTCCTGACGTCGCTGGATTCACAAATGCGTTTTTTGAACATGTGCCGATCTGTAGCCAATCAGATGTCGCCCTCATTTTCAACCAATCACATGAGCGCAGCTCCCCCTCCCCTCCCCACGAGGCTGCCAGCGTTGGAGTTGCACATTTTGCGGAGTATGATGGTAGATTTGTGAGAAAAAAAGCAAAAAAGCTTTGCTCTCGGAATGAAAAGTTGCGATTTTCACCGAGCGGCACTTGCCACAGACTTGCCATAGACTTGCCACTGAGTTGTCGGTGCCAGTGATTGCACTCGCCCTCTCTCCTCCTCACCGTAACCTCCCGATTCACAAACATATTGCTGGAGATCTTTAAGCCACAGTTCATATCCATTTCGCCGATTGTGGCTCATTCAGCAGCGTATAGCCCCGCCCACTAACTCCAAAACTCAAATCGCAAATGTAAGTTTCATATAAAAAGCTAAATCATAATATATTTTGAAAAACTTACACTTCAGATTTAGCAAGGAGTCACCAACGGGGATGCTGCCGACATGGCAACGACCATCTTGCGGACTGAGAACTGTCTGTTGTGGCCTGGGGGAGGACGGCAAACCAGGCCACTCACACACAAACTTTCAACACACTGATATGCATTCAGCTTTGTTGTCTACAAGGCAAGATTATATTCCTTGAATATGTCTTCTTGATTCATGAGACTGTAGGAATAATTTTTAGAGCATCATACACAACATATAGCATAGTCTGGCATTAATCGTCTCCAAAACAACATTAAAGTGTAGGATGTTTAACAGTGATCCACATCCACGTTATGTGGTATCATATGAATTGCAGTTTTGATATGACTATACTTACCAATTTAAGCGCAGATCTTGATGAATTGTTCTGTTTTCTGAGAAGAAAAACTTAATTATAAACCGAGTTTGTAAGACCCTCAAAAACAAAACACCAACAAAATAGTAAATTGCTCAAACAGTATCTGGCTGAGAGTCACAGTGTGACATATTAAAGAAGTAATATACAAAGAATGTTATGCTTGGTGGATATTGGGCTGGTTTTTCAGCTGGTTCTATTGGCCATTGGGCTGGTTTTGGGCTGGTTTTGATTGGTCATTGGGCTGGTTTTGTCACACAGACCTGGCAACCCTGGCGTAAAGCCACGGAGATAAGCCCCGCCCCCTCTTGTGACGGGCAACGCGATTCGCGACGCTTTAGATGTGAACAAAAAGTCTGTACATTGTGGGAGTAGATAATACTCCCGCTTAATATTACCAACATGATATAATAAATCAAGATTCACTTCAAGCTCAAGACAGTTTTTCTTTAGTGTAACTTCTTCTGAAAATAAAGTAAACTGAGGAACATTCAACACCTAACTAACACTAACTACCCAGAATGTCAAGTACACACATACATAATTACGATTAACAGCCTAACAATATATTTAGAAACGGCTGCTTATATTAAACAGTTGGCCAAAGACAAGCACAGTCGATATAATAAGTTAGCTTGTTGTTACTGAAGTCACTATGGTCAGCGGAGTTTTTTGGGGGAAAGCAACATGCATTCTCTGTGGAAATAAAATGCTAACGATTCAAGCTGGTGTTAGCAGCTATGCTATAGCATCGTCTAAAGACTTTACTAGGTACTAAAGGGGGTATATGTCGCCCGTCAGCTCATGTTTGACTTGCCCTTTTGTGAAATTCAAAAAATAAACCTGTATGTCTGCCGTTCAAAACGTTAACAGCTAGATAGCTTAGCTAGCTACTTACCAGACAAGACTTCAGGATAATGCGAGTCACGATGCGGTGGTGCAGAGTGTGATTGTATTGATGCCTTCATGGACTGTCTGAAATTCTGCTATCTTCCAGAAACCGCTTCGCATGTAATAGGCCTTCTTGTTAGATCTCTATGATTTATGGACGTTTTACTGTTTTACAAATGTCATTCAATCATTATATATATATATATATATATATATATATATATATATATATATATGGTGTACTTTGGATGCAGTAAGGTCTTTCTGTAAATGGAACAGCGCTGAGTTTGCCTCAGCTTTACAATCTGTACACATATGACATCCCTGTCCCAGGACGTCACATCGGATCAGGAAAAACTTCCAAGAAAAAAAAAACACTTTCACAGGGAAAATAAAGGGAAGAAACCTTCAGGAGAGCAAAAGAGGAGGATCACTCTCCTCTGATGGACAGAAGCAATAGATGAGTGAATAGAGAGAGGTGCTTAGTGTATCATAAAACGCCCCCCAGCAGCCTATTAGCCTATAGTAGCATATCTAGGGGCTGCAGGGCAAACCTGACTCAGCCCTAACTATAAGCTCTGTCAAAGAGGAAAGTCTTAAGTCTACTCTTAAATGTGGTGACTGTGTCTGCCTCCCGGACTGAAAGTGGAAGCTGGTTCCATAAAAGAGGAGTTTAATAACTAAAGGCTCTGGCTCATCCTACTTTTGAAAACTCTAGGAACCACAAGTAGCCCCGCATTTAGTGAGCGTATTTAGCTTTCTAGTCGGGCAATGTGGTACTACAAGCTCCTTCAGATTTGATGGTGCATACATTTTTTTTATGTTTTTAAATGTGATTCTTGATTTTACAAAGAGCCAGTGCAGAGCAGCTAATACAGGAGTAATATGATCTCTTTTCTTAGTTGTTGTGAGTACACAAGCTGCAGCATTCTGGACATATTAGAGCAGCCTGATAATAAGGTGTTGCAGTAATACATTCTAGAAGTAACAAAGGCATGAAGCAGTTTTTCTGCATCTTTTTGGGACACGATGTGCCTGATTTTCGAATTGTTACCAAGATGAAAAAATGCAGTCCTTGAGATTTGCTTCACTAGGAAGTTAAAGGACAAGTCCTGATTAAAGATAACGCCCAAAGATTCTCAACAGTGACAAATGAGCACTACAGCCATAATAAAGGACATGACAGAAAGCCCTTTGTGACAAGAAATTTGAATGGCATTAAAGGATTATTTCTTGTCACTTATTATCAATCTTCTAAGGTTGAAAAATATCTCTTTAATACAACAGTTGTCTCAAACATGCAGTTGCTATATAGCATTATAATGACTTAACTCATTAAATAAATAAAAATCACACTGAAGCCATAGTATAGTTAAACTTTAATACAACATTACAATGTTTAGACTACAGCTAAGGATATGAGCACGTAATGCTACTAAAATTAATACCAAATTAATAATAATAATAAAAAAATGAAAAAACAACAACAAATACATCAAGACTCGTAATGGCATTTGTGGTACACCTATACTGATCTTTAACACACTAAGGCACCTTGTGACTTGAGCTCATTGTTATGATATTGAGGTAAACCCCGTCAACACATACAGTATAAAAGAGTTACAGCAGCATATCCAAAATCAAGTCTTGCAAATACTGTAACAAACCTGCGAGTCTGTTGCAACAAATTGTTTGTTCATGTCTGAATGTCCGTGAAGCTGAGTTACAAAAACAATGAGGACCTTGGAGTTGTTTCTCTCATAAATAAATTACATCTACAAAGAACACAAACAGACAATATGATTATCCTTCATTTTTGCAGAGATATTTCTTTCATAGCTATTCATTTGGTATCATTATGTTGGGGTCATGTCACTCCTCTCGTGTGCTCTGAACCATTGAGTACTTCTTGCAGGGGCTCTTCAGGCAGGCAGGAGGCCAGGTGATGGGCCAACTGTAAGAGCACGGCACCGAGGTTTGCACGTTCCTCTCCATGAAGTTGAACAGTGGGTTCCACCAGGTGTTGGTGAGGTAGTTGTTCGGCGAGCATTTCAGAGTCTGTCAAGGAAATACAAGTTATCCTTTAGCATCAGTAACTATAACATACGTCTTTGTTTATATATTCACTTCCATACAAGAGATGTGGCTTCGTGCTGCCGCTGAATAGACCAAACACTTTTAGTCATAATGTGACTTGTTTATATGATTTAAAGGTTACATTTGAGACATGTCTCATAGCCATATTGCAAGAATGAAGCATGTGGAATCTTTTTTGTTGTTGTACTTATCTTAGTGGCCTAGGAGTGTAAAAGTTATACAAAGAACATCTAATCATTTCATGTCAACGGATAGATTCATTTATTTTTCTAGTTTGTCTTAAAATGGGTGACAACATTATATTCTCAGGTTTATCCAAAGTTAACTTCAGTGCCTCTCAATTAGGCTTGTCATTAGAATGCCATCTTTTTCTTGGTATTCTTTGTTTTTTTAATGTACTACTAATGTATAGACTAGTTCTTGTATATGTTGCAACTGAAAATATGCAAAATGTATATTTGTTTACAAAGTATGAAAAATAAAATAATCTGAATTGAAGAACTGAAAAACCAAATGACATTGTAATTGAAGTCAGAAGCCAGGGTTGTGATGTATCTCTGGTAAGCATGTTAACCACACATCCCTTGAAAAACTATTTTGGTATTGCCCCGTCAACAGTCTATTCTTTGGCCAGTAGAGGGGGTAAATCACCATGTTTAGAAGCCACATAATGACTGACTGAAATCATATCCATTTCTGACACAGGTTAAAAATATATGTGTACGTACGTTAAATATATAATTACATGTAATAAATAGAAACCAAAACTGTAATACATTACTGTGCTGACATGTACCTCTTAGCTGGAAGTGGATGCTGTGAGAACACAGCCATTTGTCACCAGGCTGAGAGTAAAGCCCTCCATTCATAATGATTCATCATGTATAACAAGGTTTAATAAGAAAGGGAACCCTCTAACACTCCATGCACACACACACACACACACACACACATGAACAGACACCTATTCTAAAGCTCTGTGTTCGGACCTGTAAGTTGGCCATGGTGTGGTACCACCAGAACAGGCGGGAGGTGATAAAATAGGCCACGACCACATCCACACTGTAGTGCTCATGTGCCACCAAGATGCACACCACACCCACAGCACTCAGCAGCCAGCATATCAGATGGTACCACCAAAACGACCGTGGAGAGTCTTTAGGGAAGAAGAGACAAGTGTTGGACATTTTAACTATTAGAAAGGCAGACTGAAGCATCCCAGTGCAATGTGGCAACACACAGATAAGCAGGGCTACAGCACGGAACATATTTATAACGAGAATAAAAAACAATGTTACCGTTGCTTGTAATATTTCATCCCCTCAGCAAACCTTTTCCATGCACATTATCCTTATAACTTATTTTGAGATATATGTTATTTTAGTTTTGAAAAGGAGACATGTGCTCATTTATAGGTTCATACTTGTACTAAAAACCTGAATATACCTGGTACAGATATCAGCTGATATCATTCACAAACAATGCAACCAGAAATAATGCTCAGTCAGGAGTCAATAATTTCGAGTCCATTTTCCCGACTTCCGATCTAAATGCGTCTCAGTCCATCTGCTGGATAAAGTTAAAATTAACACTCTGAAAATCCTCTTCTGAATATTGAATTGGAGACTTTTCAAGGATCTGCGGGAACCCTGATAGAAAAGATGGAGGGGGAGTTTTGCTAAGCATGAATCAACTGAATGGAAATTAAAATGGCAGCTTCAATGTTGTTGCAATACATTTCTGAACTCCTGATGGCTCTCAGTTTCTGAATAGAGTCTGTATCTTTAACTCCATGGATTAAGCATGTTTTACGTTAACAGTAATAATAGAGCCCTTAGATATGCTTTATAATGAAAAGACATGGAAATCTCACGGTTTACAACGTGGGACATAGAAGCAATAACAGTGACAACACATGTTGGTTATTTAATCCTAATTGTTCGTACAAGGTCAACATGTTGCTGAACGATAAAATACTGTGGGCTATATGGGATGAGAGTGGAAACAAACAATGTTATTTATATATTATTCATGAGAATTCACATAAATTATTTAAAACAAAGCAAACAACCAAGTGATGCTTTGAGTACTCACATTCCTTGATGAATAGGTAGGTGAGGGTGAGCATCACAGTGTGTCCACTGTAGAGGAAGTCTCCACACAAGAGGTGGGAGTTTGTCATGGACAGACCTCCCCCTGAAATCAGCTGCAGAATTCGCTGGATTTTGGCCTGTGAGTCTCCGTGAAGCTGACAGGGAACAGGAAGAGAAGCAGAACAGCACTGAATCAGCAGCAACATTACGACTGCAACTAATAATTCATTTATTATCGATTATTCAGCCACTAAACTTTTCCGAAGTTATCAATTATTAACTAATAAACAAATAAAAAAGAGAAAAGAATCCATCACAAATTCACAGAGCATGTATTTTCTGATCCAACATCTTAAAACTAAAAAGAAGCAGATGCACTTTTGCTTGATACAATACTTAATGAATGCACCTGAACAAGAAATAGTCTGGCAAAACTGCACTGACTATCAATCTTCCCATCTAACACTTTACAAGAAAGCAGATACGTGTATTTCCCAAATTCTCTGTCAATTTATTCAAATATAATCAACATAACTAGAATTGACAGGGATTAAAAACATGTCGTCAAAATGAAGAGTAATGACTAAAGAAAGAACACACAATAGTTTATTGTCACAGTATCATCAACAAATGATTGAATCTTGTGTTTCTGCTGCTTGAATTACTTTGAATAACTCACTCCTTACAAGTAGCCAAAGGCTTTCCTGCACTGTCTAAAACATTTCAAATTCTCAACAACAATAGAACTAAGAAACTCCTCGGATCCTTTTGCACAACACAAACCATCAAAAAACAGCTTGCAGCAGATGTTTTTGATCAAACACTGATGCACCTCCAGTATTGTTGGTGTCCTGAGGCGGTGAAAAGTCAAAATGGCTTTTTTTTTAGCTGCCTCACTTGTGTTGTTGTGCAAAATGAGTCCCAGAGGGTGCACGAGAGTACACGCTTGAGCAACGGCAGCTGATGCCCGCTGTGATGTTTATATGCTTCTCACCTTAGGAGCACAAGTCATATGCATGCCAGGTACAGGCAGGGTGGTTATGTACATGGTGACACAGCGGTACAAGTACAAGGTGCCAATGAGGAAGAAGAACCGCCTGCATGCTATCGATCTGCAAAAAGAGATTATAAGCGCCACAATGGAGTGAGTGCAGGTATATTGTGTTGTTTTTTGTCAAACATCTACTTAAATCTAGCACATTCTAGAGACTGTCTTGTGCAGAGTGATGATGACTCACTGTTCAGCAAGTTACATTTAATTGTATTATCCAGATAATGGAAACCATCCAGCTGTTACAGTGTTAAATATGTTATTGTTTATTTTGCTTGCATTGCCAAGTTCATTTTACTATCAGATATGTGTTTCTGTATCTTAGAGGCAAATGACCACATGTGGAAGACATGTCAAATGAAACATTTTCAGTAACAGTTACACTTCAGTGGTTTGGTTTTGGTGCACAAAGACTGCTTTCTAAACTATTCATGTTGAACAAAACGCTTATTTAGAAAATATACAATAGTTCAGAAGAGCCTACTCTATATAACCTGCAGTAAAAGTACAATTGAGCTGTTTTGAGAGACAATATAGCCTAGTGTTATTCTGTATTTATTGTTTTTGACAACACTGGAGACCAATGGCACATAGAAAAATAAGCCAAATCAGACTTTTGCTAACTAGACACTTATTATTAGAATCAGTTCATCGTTTGTTTTGGTCTGTGGAATTACAAGATTTGTTGGCTATAACACCAGACCTACTCCTAAAGCTGAAAGAAAACAACATGTACAAAATAATATTCAAAAGGTTCTTACCTGTATTTGAAGAAGAACAACTGGATCATCCAAATGGCCAGCAGCACCATGCCGTTGACCTCTGTGACTGTAAATGCCCATTTGACCCTGTCAATATAGTCAAAAAACTTATCAGGAAGAGGAGGGCTGCTTTCTTTCGGTGGGACCCTCTCGTGGACAATAGTGATGACGACTGTCGTCAGGACCAAGTTGAAGCCAGCGTAAAAGATGGCCAATGCTGTCTTCAACCACTCCATTGGCAGACGGTTGATCTTGGACTCTGGCACGGATATCTTGACATAGTCATTTTGTCTCCCTATGCCTTTCCGAAATCCCCTCTTTGTATCCTCTCCACCAGGCGTGTGGACCGGACAGTTTTTACCGTTGCTGGGTGCAGCATCAGCCTCCATTCCTGGGATCGGATTATCATTTACTCTCGCATCCACGAGCTCCTGTGACGCCATGGTTGCCCTCACTGTCCATCCACAGGTACTGCTCCACTGGGTCGAGGCTTTTTAGCTGCCATGAGAGAAAACAAAAGGCTTAAAAACAGGCAAACTCAGGTTGGGAAAGCACAAGCACACTCTTGTGATTTGCACAAGAGAGGTGGTACGCAGGAACTCCTTAGTTGTAAGCGATCAAATCAGAGGAGACCAACCAGTTCACTAAAATTATTGCAACTCCTTATTATCAGGCTGCACTAATAAGTCTCTTAGGTCCCTCCAGTTAATCCAGAATGCTGCAGTGTGTGTTCTCACTACAATTAAGAAAAGATATGTATTAGCTGCTTTGCACTGGCTCCCCATAAAATCAAGAATTACTTTTAAAATTCTCACCTACAAAACCTTGATTGGGGTTTCCCCATCATATCTTAAGAAGCTTGTAGTACCATATTTCCCCACTAGAGAGTTGCGCTCACTAAATGCGGGGCTACTTGTAGTTCCTAGAATCTTAAAATGTAGGATGGGAGCCAGAGCCTTCAGTTATCAAGCTCCTCTTTTATGGAACCAGCTTCCACTTTCAGTCCAGGAGGCAGACACAGTCACCTCATTTAAGAGTAGACTTAAGACTTTCCTCTTTGACAGAGCTTATAGTTAGGGCTGAATCAGGTTTGCCCTGGTCCAGCCCCTGGATATGCTGGTATAGACTTATAGCTGCTGGGGACGTTTTAGGATACACTGAGCACCTCTCTCCTCTTCTCTCTCTACTTATGGATGAATTTGAACTCTGCTTCTTCTCAGCAGTCCTTGTGACTTCACGTCTCATAGGGTCCATTGGACCTGGCTTGGTCTGATGCCATGGCACTGCTGATGCCCCGCCCACTCCTCTCTACTCCCATCTGTGTGATGGATTGTGTAGGTCTGGGTTGTGTTACATGCCTACTACCAACTATTCATACACTCTCTCATACTCTGTACACATGTTATCTACTGTATTGCTTCTGTCCATCCTGGAGAGGGATTCTCCTCTGTTGCTCTCCTGAAGGTTTCTTCCCTTTTTTCCCCATATTTTTTTTTTCTAATCAGATGTGAAGTCCTAGGACAGGGAAGTCGTATGTGTACATATTGTAAAGCCCTTTGTGGCAAATTCGTAATTTGTCATATCGGGCTATACAAAATAAACTGAATTGAATTGAATTAATGATGTCAAATCAAGAGGATGAGAAACAGGGATAAAATGACCTCTGGTTTACTTTTGTTTCCCTCTTCCTTATCCGAGGGATTATCCAAGCAAGAGATGGAGCTTTTATTGATGCATAGTTCTGGATTCCACCATCTCAAATGTTAGACTGGTTATGGCTATATAAGTTAACGTTGTGCGTTACATTTTTCTTTTCCTGGACATTTACCAGAACCACTGCAACCGTTTTCTGTTTGGAGGTTCAGTCAGACTCTTATTTTGGGCCTTTCAAAGTCTGTCCGCCTCACTACTTTAATGTTTTGACTTTGTCCTCAACAAGCAGCTGCTATTATCATTCCAGCGGTTTTCATGGTCAATACATTGTCAGTTGCCACAAAATAGTCTGCATGCTTTTTTAATTGTTTCAAGCTATATGAATGCTAAACTAACTAAAAATAAATAAAAAAAAACTTGTTAGAACTTGTTTGAATCCATCTCACTACCGCCATGTTCAATTTAGCTGTTCTGGAGCTTTTGATCCATATCCCACGTAACTCCATCTGCTGAGGAAGACCGTGTGATTTGATTAACATCTACTAAATAGATCAGGTGGTAAGACTGTTATGTCAACAACCACCCATTGCCCTCAGCCGAAAAGTAACTAAACGAGAGACTACGGCAAAATATAAAATAAAATAACATAGAATAAAATAATAGGTGGTTTGTTGGAAGCCAGAGATGAATGGTTTGTAAAGACACTCACAAGATAAAGTTAATGCAATGTTTGTTGTTGAGCTCTTTCCAGTTAATGACTTGAGAGAGCTCGACAGCAATGACCATTTTCCTTCTTTCGTGTCTAAAAGCTTTCTAGTCCCTTTAACAGCTCCATTAATGGATTTGAGGATTATGCTATCAGCCCTGAAATGCATCACAATAAATGTCATCCGGGATATATGCAGAATGGTATGTTTACTTGGAGGCGCACATGGCACTGGGGAGAAAGCGGGGATAAATACGGTGAATGGATGGAAACAAGAGAGCTGCTGAAAGTATCAGTTTCCTAAAAATCAATTTTTGGGCAAATATTATTACAGCGGAGACAGGATTATTGTAGAAGGCCCTCTGACTAGACCACAGCAGATTCAACCTGTTATGCAACTGATGGATGGCTACAGAACACAAGGTCTGACAGACTTTGACGGAGTCAAAGTGGTCATAAAGGATATAAATAGAGAATAAGATGGCAAATAAGATCAATAAGAGCAGACAAACAATTTCAGCCAATTACAATGCCATGCCCCTTCTGTTATTTGTAAGATAATGTTGCAGCTCTGTGGTTGATTATACACTACGCTGTGCATCTATACCTCAAGGAAATTTATGTATTCATGTAGTCACTTTGTTTCTGATGTACCAAAGTGTCTAATTAACCGGCTCAGTTTAAACTCCAAGATGTCTGACGATAGAAGATAAACATCAGAGAGACAGACTGTGGCGACAATGTCATCTAGAAAGAAATCCTGCTGCTGCTTCATAGACTGTGATTAATGAAAGACGATTATAGCACATGACATCAGCGATGATGGAGGCCAGAGGGTTGACCAGGAGCCTGCAGAGACAGGTTTTCCTCCTCACTGCAAGTGTTGCCGTGAGCAAAGGCACTAAACCCGAAAACTGCTTCCTGGGCCTTGTACGGTAGGCTACCTGCTCACTGCCAATACTAGCGTGGGTTAAATGCAGGGCTAAGTTTAACTATGTGCTGCGGGATAATAAAACTTGATTTACATTACCACCAGACGCCTTCAAGCTAGAGAGAGAGCAGGGAAAAACCGCTGTTCAGTCTGACATTCACTTAAATGGCTCTTATTATGGTACTTTTGTAGATCGACTATGTTGAGGAAATGTTACTTTCTGTATTCTTGTTGTTCTTAGTTTATATCTAGGTTGAATGCACTTATTGTAAGTCGCTTTGCATAAAAGTGTCTGCTAAATGACATGTAATGTAATGTAACATTAAGTTTTTAAGGTTTGGGAAATTTTAGGCAAGTCAAACTACTCAGTTTATGGTTCGGGAAATATTACGGTTAGGTAATGTAACTATGTAATTAAACATGAAAAATCAGTCCCAACTCAAGATTGCGTTTGGTTTAAAGCTCAAGAAAAAGCTAGTCGGCAGACTTTTGAGTTGCCACGCTTTTGTCGAACTACTCTTTTCAAAACCATTCAAAGGTCAAGAAGGAACTTTTATGTTCTACTTCGTTAAGGTTACTAAAAGATTGGGGTCATAGTTAAAAATAGAAGAGGAGATTTAAAATCAGACAATTTGCTCATATCCAACACTTTTTATTCACACAGCTGCATTTGAAAAACAAAAGGATATTCAGTAAATGACCAATGCTGTTCTTTTGACTGGGGGGGGGGGCTCTCTGAGTCGTTACGCTCCTCGTTGTATCTTATGTACAGCATAGTTTTTGTGAATATTTACTTTACTGCAAAATTGTTGGAGGCACAATACTTTTTTGTGCGTTTTTCCTTTTGAACAACCTGCAATAGTTTGTCAGGTATTGTCATTTATCATAGAAGATGAGTGGTATTTATTTTCCAGTGTTCACTGGATCGGTGTACAGTACACTGTTTTCCCAACAGCCGGAGCACCTAGCACTCTAAAGGGATGGATGGTGATGGAAAACTGGCAGAAAGACCTATTCCGCATGGTCACAGGCTGTAATGGATAACTTGGCTGCTTCCACTTGCTCAAGCTATTTCAAGAGAAGCCACCCAGATGCCTTGAAGACTGTATTTTACTCCAGGGGAACCAAGGCGTTGCTCCATTCCGCGACCTTCATAATAACATGGTACTATTGCTTTCCACTCATTTGCTCTTTACATCATGTGGATTGTCTTCATCAAAGGGAGGTTTAAAATACACCAGAGGTGTCCCCGCCCCTTTGGGACTGTTGACACTACAGAGAGAAGTTGGTTCCATATGTTATACATGGCTGTAAATCAAGCATGGAAACGGCATGTTCTGCAAAATATGCATGTTTGTGTTTTAGTTTTGTATCCCAAATAACAAAAGGGAGAATACTCAACGCTTTAATGCATTAAAATCATAGTGTTAAGTATTATATTATTGGATTGTTGATACTTAATTAATAATGTGTTTCACTGTTGCAGCTGGTTCAGGTAAAGCTAATTTGAAATACTTTATACAGTAAATTAGTTTAACATTCTATTATATAAGCTCACCACACGTTATTTACCTAAACTCTTAATCGCCATAGTATTTATAGCTGCAACTAAATGTATTGCAGTAAGTAGTACAATGTTTCCCTCCAATATCTAATGTGGTCTTAGCATGGAATAATCACAAGTAAAGTACGAGTATGTCATAGTTGAGAACATTTTCTTCATTTATTTTTACCACTGATTAGTAGTCGCATTAGTAGATGGTTATAGTCAACGTAATATTAGTAGAAGTATGCTTAGTAGATGTTGACATCAGCAGCAACTACAAATAATGCATATTAAATTATCAGTGAACAAATAAAGTGAACTACAGAGAGCAAATGTTTGAAACATGTGCTATTACTACAATTGTATTCACTTCCTATTCTGAATGCATAGCTATAACTTATTGTACAACACTAGTTGATTGTGCCATGCTTTACATCAAAACACACAAATACACATTCTGTGCCGACAGAAATAACACATTTTAGTTTTTCAAAAAATATCCACTTTTGTAGCGTGCAAGCCAAAATGGTTAGTCTGAGGATGGAGCCACCCCTATTTCTCTGGGTGCCATAACCACATGCAGGGTATACTGGCAGTAATGTCAGGGTCAAGACTGGGTGTCTCCCATGCAGCCCAGTTATTACAGGACATCAGTCGGCCACATGTGGTGTGTGCAGCACAGACAGTTTTGAAGTTTACTTTTTTTGGGTGTAGCACAGTGGCCCTACAGACAGTGTTAAACACCATGTTCCATATGAGGTTACTGGGTGGGGCAACAGGTCACTGCAAATCCTGTAATTAAGCCCTCTCGTTTTCAGTCAAAGCTATGACAACTGAATGATTAAATTGGGATCAAAGCTTGAAAAGCATACAGTACACAGACTGTTTGTTTTGTATACACAGTATCATTTTGAAATAATATTAGGTTTGGGTTACAACTTATATATTAATCTCTGTATGTCACGTGATGCTACTGATAATTGCCCTGCCAAATGTGTAACTGACATTAACATGCCATAAACATATAGTCTCCCAGCTCATGTATATTGATCCACCGAATCAAACTTTTTGTATGAATTTCTGCCACCACTTCAGCCTTATACTGCAAAGGACAATGCCGAGATAATTCATACCCACCGTGTATTTATCTCTCTCTAAGCAAAAGAAAGTTGAATGTCAGGAGCATTTAAAGCAATCCGGCTATAAGCTACCGTCCTATTGCAGATGACACATTAATGTCGCAATAAAGACACGAAAGCCAACACATAGCGACGGAGCATGAGGACCTGTGTTTCGATACACATGTTGCATAGAGAAATAGCATCCTACCTGCTTTGCTCCGGCCTCCTAGCGCCTCTTCCTGTAGTTGCAGTTGCTTGAATCTCTAATGCTGCGTCCTGCTTGGTCGCTGCTCAGGCTGGACTGCTACATTACACGACCGTACCGCTGGCTTTTGAGGGCGCGCTCCTCCCCGAAAGCCCCACATGTTCTCAGATCCATCTCTCCATCCTCCGTACGCAGCCTCCTGCCTCGCTTCCCCTTTAATTCAGAGTAACTGTCCTGTAATCAACAGAAGCAGCAGAATCATCGCCCTGTAACCCACGGCATGTACAAAATAAAAGGACTGCAAGACTAGCATCTTGAAGCAGTTAGGAGTAGTCTCACGTTGTTTTATTAATATAATATTATTATGTTTGTACTATTTAAAATGTAAAATCAAATGTAATTAATCATTACAAATGTGTTCCTTGATTATTTGGGTATGAGTCATTCCTATTTTCAAGTAATTTGACATCACGTTATTTCTCACCATATCAGTGATACTACAGTTCTCACTTTCAAAATCTAAATACACATATTAATTCATTAAATCTAATTGTATCCATACGAGAACTGCTCATGTTCTAATGACAAACACCGTTGCTTTGTAAATGGTTGTGTGTCGTGAGAGCGTGTGAAAACACGCAGAAGCGTGTCACACGGCGAAACAGTGAGAGTTGGTAGCTCTGTAAATACTGATTGCAGACCAGTTGAGTCATCCATTCAGTTGCTGTGGAGGTTAAAGAAGACAACGGAACCAAACTGACATCAGATCAGTTTCTCTCTTTGACCCGCCCACTAAGGAAACGCGTCACTCCATCGCCAGGGACGTGGCTGCTGGGAAGCTCTTCCCGGTTGTTGTCCTTGGTTGTCGCGCCAAGCACCTCCGGGTTCCTCCATTCATTGGCGATAAGTTACATGTGCCATAAAACATATTAATATTTGTGCGAGCGAACAAAAGAGTCGAGCATTGTGTCGTCTGTTTTTTATAAAGTGATAGCCGGTTGAATTAGCCGCTGACTGCGACAGACATGGACAACTCGCACAAGAAACAGAAGCTAGGCAACGCTGCCGAAAACTGGGTGAGTTCTTCTTTTGCTAAGTTGTGTGGATTCAACGTGTCTCACGTCCGTCCACCTCCACTAACCAGCTAACTAGTGTTAGCTACTAACTAACGAGTTAATGGGCTCCTTAGCTCGCGGAGCATTGTGTAATCTAACGGGACGTTTCACACCTGGTTTGCTAACTAGCAGCGGCGAGGCTGACATGTTGCTAACCAGTTTATAGTTAATACTTGGTGAATACACTTAAATGAAAGACCATTGACTATTTGTGAATTTAATTTAAAGCCGTGTTATAGCTTTTGTGGTTACTGCCACCAAAAAGTGTCAAACTAACTCAATAGTGCTTGCTTTTGATAGCTAACTTGCTTCTCCTGGCTCTCTGATGATTAAAAGTACACCGCTAACTGTACTGCAGTATTTACAGACGTCTCGGATAAACATGTAACATGCATACATTTGGGTATTCCAACATGCATAAATAAACACAAATAACAACACCAGACAAACTCACAAGCGAACAGAGGCAAAACATGAGTTGATTAACCTAGAAAGCCTCATCACAGTGATGGTAAAGTGAATGTTTACCATCATACTTGACTGTGACTGCGGGTTTGCGCTGATGGTCAGATTAAACAAATACTTTGAACACTTCAGCTTTGGCTATGGTCGATCATAATGTGCAATGCTCAACATGAATGCTCGAAGCAAACGGTTTAAAATGTTTGAGAAGCCATATTTTAATGCTACTTGGGAGATACTTTTATTCATTCAAATGTATTTCGTATGGCTGGAACTTTAAACAAATGCTTTATATACAGTGCATCCGGAAAGTTCTCACAGCGCTTCACTTTTTCCAGCCAAAATGGATTAAATTAATTATTTTCCTCAACATTCTACACACAACAACCCATAATGACAAAGTGAAAACTTTTTTGCAAATTTTTGTAAATCTGTTAAAAATAAAGAACGACAACATAACATATACATAAGTATTCACATCCTTTGCGCAATACTTTGTTGAAGCACCTTTGGCAGCAATTACAGCCTTTTTAACAGATTTGCAAAAAATAACTAAAAACAGTTTTAATTTTGTCATTATGGGTTGTTGTGTGTAGAAGGTTGAGGAAAATAATGAATTTAATCCTTTTTGGAATAAGGCTGTATAATAACAAAATGTGGAAAAAGTGAAGCGCTGTGAATACTTTCCGGATGCACTGTACTTGTATAATTGGGTTGCAAGTGGGTTGCATTGACAGTAAGTATGTATATGTAATTCCAGGGAATGCAACGTGCAACTAATGTCACCTACCAAGCTCATCATGTCAGCCGAAACAAGCGCGGCCAGGTTGTTGGCACAAGAGGAGGTTTCAGAGGATGCACCGTTTGGCTGAGTGGTAGGTTATCATATTATTAGTGTGTGTTCTTTTTTCTATACCTGTATATCATGTCATAGCTGTTTCATGATTCTGCTGTTTTCTTCGGTGTCAAGGTTTGTCTGGTGCAGGTAAGACCACAGTGAGCATGGCTCTGGAGGAGTACCTGGTGTGTCACGGTATTCCCTGCTACTCACTGGATGGGGACAACATCCGTCAGGGGCTGAACAGAAACCTAGGCTTCAGCCCAGAGGACCGTGAAGAGAACATTAGGCGCATTGCTGAGGTGGCTCGGCTTTTTGCTGATGCTGGGCTGGTCTGCATCGCCAGCTTCATCTCGCCCTACAGCAGGGTGAGGGACTCTTCAACGAAAGCATCAGCTTTTGAATATTGAATGAGATAAACATATGACTCCTATTCTGTTCTACAATCTTTATTGAACCGTATTTAAATGAACTATGGCGCTTTTGTGGATAGCGTTGTGCTACCTTTTGAATTACTTATAGTTCTTGAGATGATTGTGATATTACTAATCATTTCACTGGCTATCATCATAATCCTGCTAAAATAGATGATGCCAGGGCCAACAATAGATTTGAAATGATAAAGTTTAGATTTTTAAGGTATGTTTTGTTGTTACTGTTCAGATTTTTAAACAAAAAATTAAATTTGTCCATTTGAAAAAAAGAACTACATCAGCAGTGAAACGCTTGTTTATTGTGCTCAAATAACAGTACTATAAAGAACTGGTGCGTGATAAACAGCATATTTGTTTTCCATTTTCTGTCTCTATTATTCACCATTCTGAGGCGTAATTTGCAGAAGAAAACGTTGTCAGGTGAAAGCTGAACACGATGAGCCTTAATAGTAACATGCTATCTTTTACTAGCTCCTTGACTCAATCATGTGTGTAACTCACTATGCATTTCATTATTGTGTATCAGGATCGCCTTAATGCCAGGAAGATCCATGAGGCAGCAGGGCTGCCTTTCTTTGAGGTGTTTGTGGACGCTCCGCTGGATGTCTGCGAGCAGAGGGACGTGAAGGGCCTGTACAAGAGGGCCAGAGCGGGAGAGATACGAGGTGGAGTATGGTTTAATACTGTTTACGTGCAATGCATCAGTAGATCTGGATCTACAAGGTCTGGATTATTGTATCGGTCATGTGATCAATTCAGTGTTAATTTCACCTTCAAATCAACAATCGTACCGTGTTGCTCAGGAGAGATATCTACAATACATTAATATTTTCATCAGTGGGACTTCTGCTGTTTTATGACACATGTAAAAACCATCATTTCCTAGACTTTGTCTCCTTTGAAGTGATGCATCACTGTTAGAGGAAGTGTTTCACATTGTGGTGTGGCAAGTTTTTTTTTGCAGCGGAGAGATCTTTACCCAATATCCAGAGTTAGTCGGTGAGACTGACCATCTCTAATCTCTCTTCTGTTTTTTGTATAGTTGCGACATTGTTAGCGGGACGGAAATCCGTATGAACCTGTTCTCTTAAGATCCACTTTAACCCAAACAAACAAACATGATGAATTTAGATGTATTGTGCTCTAATCCATGGATATTTCCTGGCTGCAAACTCTGCTAAACCTGCTCATGTCGTACTTCTTGATACAAGAGAATTTAGAAAATTGTTGATAATCATGACTGATTGATTTAAAGTGTATTTCAATAGAAAGGTTTGTAAAGGCTGTTAAAGCATTGTGATAGGCTACCTATTTAATAGTGTTGATTTCCAATCCATACGATAATGGCAATAGCACAAAACAAGCGTTTTATGTCGATTTTAACGATTGAAAGCTTCATTAATAACGTTGGCAGTCAAATTGTAAATCAACATTCGAATGCTGTGAAGCTATTTCTTTTTTAAATTGTGTTTTTTGTTCATTCTGTTTAAGCCTGGTATTTCTGCACAGTTGCAGATAAACATAAGGCTACACTAATTTTAGTATTTTACTATTCGTAGAATTAGATGCCAGTGGTGGCTGCGTAGGATTTTCTTTTTCCCACTAATGTGATCCGTACAGTTGCAATAAGTCAACGATTATCATAATTTCTATCTAACATTTTCAATATGTTTTAAAAATATTCCCCGCAATCCATTTTTTTCTTCAAAGCTGTACACAAAGAACTGACTACTGATATAGATCCAAGAAAGTTGATTTAATAAACAAACACAATTTGGGTTGAGGATTTGAATAGTGATGATGTCATCAAATATGACAGCAGACATTCAAAGCTTCATTAGAAATCCTCAATAGAAGCTTTGAGCTTAAAAAAAGACATTTGTTGCATAGAGGATGAGGCTCACACTGCATGTCATTCTCGTATTTGATCAGGTTTCACTGGGATTGACTCCGAGTACGAGAAGCCAGAAGCCCCGGATCTGGTGCTGAAGACCGCCTCCTGCAGTGTGAATGAGAGCATACAACAGCTCGTTGACCTGCTTCAGGAGAGGGTGAGGGGAAGAAATATCCTGCTTTCACATGTTTAAAATATGTGCATCATGTTTAGAGTCAGCCACTGTTGTTTTTTATTTTCAAAGGCCTTTACATACAGCTATGCTATTGTTCCAGTTGGCCACGAGGGGGCAGTAACGCCTCATTTCAATGAATGGAACTGCTACTGCGTCTCAACTGTATCATGCAAATCAATAAGTATTTTGTGAATTTCAAACCTTCACACAATATTTTTTTTATATCTCCATCTTCACACACACTTTTTCTTGCACAAATTGGGTGCAATCACATACAAAATGATTTATTCAGTCGCTGCCCTGCACAATCAAAGGAAGATTTAAAAGAAAGAAGGATTTATGAAAGCTATGTTAATGTGTTGCCGCCTCAAATGTGGGTCAGGGGATTTCTTATCCGCTGCACTAAAATAGTTCTCAAAGAGTCACTGTGGAGACTCAATAGGAGGCCATAATGAATAGATATTACATTTCACATATTTTTCTGCAGGATATCGTTCCCATTGATGCCTCTTATGATGTGAAAGAGCTGTACATTCAGGAGAATAAACTGGACCTGGCTAAGGCGGACGCAGAGACTCTGCCTGCTGTACAGATTGGGAAGGTACCTCTGAATTCTTTTTGGGATTTTAATCAATCTTAATGAAGCTAAATGAATATTGATGGCTGTTGTTTATTAATTTAGCAGTTATTCATTTTTTATGTAAACATTGAGGTATATTCTTTTCATTTAAACAGCATATCATAAGTCGATTGTCGATGTGTCAGTACGTGACTGTCTGCGATCCTCAGGTGGACATGCAGTGGGTGCAGGTGCTGGCTGAAGGCTGGGCAACTCCTCTCAATGGCTTCATGAGGGAGAGAGAATATTTGCAGTGTCTTCATTTTGACTGTCTGCTGGATGGTAAGATGTCATTTATGTTTTCAAGAAAAAATAACATTTTCATAGTAAAATTCAGTACTGCGATACCTGAGAAATGCACTAGATGGAGATGAGTGCTCATGAAATGGATAACTCAAATCTCTCTCTCGCTCTTTCTCTTGCTATATATACACTAGAACTTGAGCACAGTGAGCTCCAGGAGGTTTTCTTATCTTTTCCATCAGTTCAATCCCAATCTTCCAGCTGTAGCTCTATTTGCTCTCCACTCGCATTTATTTTACCCAACTATAACAATTAAGCACTCCGTTTTAAGAGGGGTATTAAAGTAGGTTCAACAAATACTCTGCATGTGTCCCTGCAAACTGCTAATTATATTTTGTACCGCTGGATGTGCTGAGCAGCCAAAATTATAATTTCTTTCTTGAGGGCTGACATGCTGAAGAAGAGCTCCATTACACAGCAGTGATGTGCAACCTCGCTAGGTTGCAGGATTACACATTGATATACTCAGGAATGATTTATAGATTCTGAATTTTAAGAATGTCAGTGAAGTCCAGTTGCACCAGAGATTTCTTTGTTTTTGGGCACATTTCAGAATATGAATATTACATTTGGCATATTTACAGCAATTTCTCATGTCTTATTTGGCATTCCAAAGAAAGGAGATTTACTTTTATTGCCCATATGACGCTCGAACCTCAGTTGTGATGCCAAACATTTTGCTACACACACAGTGAAAGGAAAAATGCAATTAATTTAAAGTTGAAATAGCCAGTAATTCATCTTCAAATGTTGCCGGGTATACATTTTGCTGCCCTCACTGAAGGATACGACTATTATTAGTTCTTACAACTTGATGGTTCACATTCTTTCCTCAGGAAGATAACTAGCCTGAGAAATAGAGCTGTCTGGACAGACGGAGGCAAACGTATATATTGATGTGAAATGTCTTGATTCCACTTTTCCTGTTTGTCCGGAGGGAGACGATAACGGAGGAAGAGGCTTCCGTATTGATTGACACCACACACCACCATTTGTTCATTTTCACTTGCTTCCAGAGATTTGACAGTGATATCGCAGTGAAAGCATCGATCGCCCAGACGCCCACACTATGAGACTCACGCTGGTGGGGAATCAGAAAACGGCATTTTTTACTAATCAAATAGTCTTTAAAAATAAACAAAGACCCAAATCCAAGCTCGCGTCTCTCCTACTCGGACATTTGGCAGTTTTGTGTGTGTGTGATTGGAACCAGCTGTTAGCTCCACTCTGTGACAGAGGGGACGAGAAGAGGGTCCAGGGGGGAGCAGCAGTCGGCGACCCCTCTTGTTCCCACTGCATTTGATCTGATGCGATGTGAGAAGCGTGCCGGTCCAAACCTTTTCATCAGCCTAGACGGCACAACGATCCCGCCACCAGACTGCTGTCACTGCACAGCTCAAATTGTAGAATTTTTAAAGGGTCAAGCTCCAGCTTAGCTTGAGACGTTTTTCCTCCTCTGGCTTCTTAAATTGCAGCCTTGAAGTCTCACTGTAGCCTGTGGTTTAGCTATTCATCCCCCATTTAGCCCGAAGGAGTACAGCATGGAAACGTGATCAGAATAGTTGAGCTGTTTTGTTGAGTGTACTAACTAACCTCTGGAAGTTAAAACCCGCCTTTTGTTAGATGTCTGATCTCCGTCTCCCAGAGCTCTGCATTGGGGTCTTTAACATAGTTTTTCTTGGATCGTTATTTGATATTTAAAGTGCCCTTGTAGGTAAAGCAAAAGTTTTGTTTACATACAACATTTTACATTAATACGTCTTTCAGGTTGAGCGCATGTCATTCCTCAGGAAACATTTGGAAAGCTGATTTTTAAAAAGCAATGTTTATATCGGTGATTCCTCGCTGTTAGTTCTCTTCTTAGTGGGTTATTACTACTCATCAGTGGAGTAGCTGAACATGCTGGGTATCACTTTGGGTTTTTGGAAGTCGTAATTAAAATGTGACATTTTTGGGACAATTGATTGATTATTCAGTTAAATAACCAGCCGATTACGTGATCACGAAACATGATAGTTAATCGCAGCTCTAATGTATTTTCTCTTGCCAAAAATATGTCATTATCTCTCGTTAAAATGTTCTTGGTTTTCCATGGTCCTAGGTGGCGTCATCAACCTGTCGGTGCCTGTGGTGCTGCCGGTGTCGTCGGCAGATAAAGAGCGTTTAGATAGCGTGACCGCGATGGCTTTGGTCTACGAGGGCAAGCGAGTGGCCATCCTCCGCAACCCGGAGTTTTATGCACACCGCAAAGAAGAGCGGTGTGCTCGTCAGTGGGGCACCACCTGCAAAGACCACCCTTACATCAAGGTAAAACATATTTAGTATTCTCAAAAGCACACCATCATACATTGCACGTGCAATTTTTCCATTTTCTTCCCTTCCATCATTTAATCAATGTACATTTGAAATCTTATTAAAAAAATGTAAACTGAATACAGGCTAATATGTTGGAAATGCTCTAAAAGAAATCCACAGTTGAACTGTGCTGAGAAGTCTGGCGCTGCGTTGCAGAGCTGCAGGCGGCCGGTCTCGCTGTGCTACGTGATAAACACCGCATGCAAACGGCCTCCTTGGCTCCAGCGCTGATCCAACACAGATCCGAGCGGCTCTCCTCATATTGCTTATGGAAAGACAGAATATGAGGAGGTGGAGCTTTTCTCTCAGGATGCCCGGTTCAATCACTTGATCTCTTTGGCCCGCCCTCATTTCGCAGGTGTTATATTTGGATGCCGAGTCGACAGAATGCGTTGAACCTGCACCGCTGAACTCGATAGGTCGTGGACTCCCCGTCAGCTTTCACCTTTTCGCTCTTCTCCTCGCATATTGAGGAATTGTTTCCATCCGTCTCTGCCTGCTGACTGCTGTGGGACTCGGTTAGACACGAGATAATGTCCTGAAATGATCCGGCACAGCCAGCGGAAAGGGGCACTGGTTTGTATCTGGGGAGGAATGGAACCGTCTGGTGTTACACACACAAAGAGTTGTCGGATCGGCTTTTTATAAATCCATCACGGCATGACGTGGACTGGCTATTTTTAAATCCCATTGTTTTCAGGATTAATGCCGTTGGCTGGCCACTTTGTATTTTGGCAAAGGTGCGAGACTAAATGGAAAGTAACCTGTATGGTATTTAGTGATCCCCCCCCCCCCCCCGGGGTCAGACCGGCTGTGAACCTTGACGTCTCATTCTAAAGCCCGGTGCCGCTAATAATCCTGGGAGGAGATTAACTCGACCGCAGCTGTCCCAATATATCATCAATCTCGGTTGTCATCTTTCTCCTGAGCAGATATCCTTGTCTCGCCTTGTTGGTGATTAAATCTGGCCTGGTAATGTGTTTCAAGTCGCAGGAGGCTGGTCCTTTCATTAATTGGTACCATAACTCTCCAGTGTCAACACCTTTCACTCCTGTGATTCTTTATCCACTCTAACCTGTCACAGATGACCATGTGTGGTCAGCTTGGCGTCACTCATTAAAAAGTGTGTGTGTATTCGGCTCGGCACACCTTTTCCGCTGGTAGCCATGACTTCATTATCCGGTCCCGTTTCCCACCAGAAGCGACCTGCTCCGCATTACATGTAGTTAATCCACTTCTTCCTGTTTACCTGTGCGTCAGTCAGACAGGAGCCCGCTTCATCGGAAGCCACGGTGTAGTGTGTTTATTTTCACATGTGAAGTCCGGGGGCCCTCATAACGGTTAAACAGAGCACATGTGTAGAGGGTGGAGCTGCGCCTTTGATGTAGCCACGCGGACATTATATTTTCCATCCACTTATGTCAGGAAAATAAATTGCGACATGTCTATGCCGTTGATCTCTCTCAAGAGTAAGACTGTTAGGCATATGTTATGACTCTTCTCAGGCCAACGGTGGACAGGTTGGAATAATTGAAGTGTGGAAAACAAATCCCGACATGATCCTGAATACTTCTTACGACACAGCCAAGCGGTTATTGATCGCATCACGTAGACACCTCTCCTGCTGACTACTTCGATTTTTGATGTATTGCTTGCCATATAAATCTGAACTCGGTCAGTAAATTATGGATATCAAAGCGTTTTTGTTGGGTATTATACTCGCATGATGAATTACATGTTGAATGAAATATACGACATGTCTTTTTCCCATCAGATTCCCAAACTTCGCAATGCCTCACACTTCATGTTTCATCCGGGGCCTTTGTTTAGAGCGCTCCGTTAGGCTGCAGCCTGTGGGGAGATGTCACTTTGTATCGCTTTAACATCACACACGCTAATTTTCAGTAACTCTACAGTCTCCGAAATGCCATTGTGCCATTGTTGGATGAATCTCTCGGAGGGATAAACGTCTCCGAGGTGGTCACGAGGCCCATCACCAGGTTTTATTGTGGAAGACAATCTTGCGATGGCTCTGATCCCTTTTGAAATCCAGGTAGTACATGTGGCCAAATGCAAAGGAGTGGACATGCCAAAGTTTATCTGACTGTTTAACGACCCCAGACGCTTTGATTTATGACGGTGTGCCGTCGTTGCAAGCGGCTAATAACTCTGAGTTTTATTAGAATCCTGGCCCTGTTCCAGCACGGTGAAGCTTTTGTGGGGCTCTGTGTCTTAAATCTGGATTATGTTTGAGCTATGTTCCCTGTCATGGTCACTGTGACTCCTATTTCAGATGGTGATGGAAAGTGGCGACTGGCTGGTCGGGGGAGATCTGCAGGTTCTGGACAAGATCTACTGGAACGACGGACTCGATGAGTACCGGCTGACACCTACTGAGCTCAAACAGAAGTTTAAAGAAATGAATGCCGGTATGGGCCAAGAGATCCTGAACCAAGGACTTCTATAGATGCGGTGTAACAATGTTTATAAACGTCTAGTTCTTTTTCAGGCGGCCGTCTGCTCACTTCAATGCTAGTATTCTTTGTTTAGTCTTTGGGGAAGAAGTAAGGGACACGGAGGAGGAAAGTCATCGTAGAGAACGCTCTGGGGGGATTCAGTCCATCGCTGTATGTGGAAAAATCCAGAGAAAACGTCAAGGCACTCTTTTGAACCAATTAAAATGCTCTTTTTGTTATGGCATCGTCGCGTGAGACACAGAATCCCACCTCTGACGCGCGTCAGCATCCCGCCTGTGACTGCGTGACAGTGAAGACATGTCATTGATTAAAAGTGCCATTATTTTCCTCATTCAAAGAGGGCCTCAGATTAACTGTATTTGGGTCCAGGAAGCTCCCGTGCCCAAACATGTTTTGACTCGACTGCGTGTGGTTTCGGTAGTTGGACACTGAGCTGCGTGATTATCTCTGGGTACACTGTGGCCGTTTGTTTGTGTTGTACAGATGTGTCCGGTTGCGTTCGTTCACAGTCGAACGAACCCTTCTCACCCATCTTTCCATCTTTCTTTTTTTTTTAGACGCCGTCTTTGCCTTCCAGCTGCGCAACCCGGTCCACAACGGCCACGCGCTCCTGATGCAGGACACCCACAAGCGTCTCCTGGAGCGCGGCTACCGCCGGCCGGTGCTGCTCCTCCACCCGCTGGGAGGCTGGACCAAGGACGACGACGTGCCGCTGCACTGGCGGATGAAGCAGCACGCCGCCGTGCTGGAGGAGGGCGTCCTGAATCCAGATGCTACTATCGTGGCCATCTTTCCTTCACCCATGATGTATGCCGGGCCAACTGAGGTAATGGTTATTAAGAACGCGGTATCTGCATAGTGACATGCTCGAGGGTTTCTTTTGAAAAGAAAGCCGACGGGAACAAAAGATGTGAGTGCAGCGCTGAGTAATGTGAATTGACTCGGGGAGGAGGACTGTCTTTTTACTTTCTGGGAGTGAAAAATGTCAGGAAAGGGCTTTTGACTGTTTCTTTGCCATACGCAGACCTCTCCGTATGACGGAGCGGAGCTGGGAATCTTTTAATCATTCCCTTACAATAATTGGAAAGCTACATCTAAATAATTAAGAGCAGATTGGAGGCTCGCTGATGTCAGCCAGTGAATTTATTCAGTTTCTAATCCTGAATGGGAGGTTTAGAAAGCCGGGCTCGGCCTCGGTATCTTTGTTTTTAACTTCATTTTTCACCCATTAAAACAACATATTCTCCGTCTGCAAATAATTAACTACCTCTCCGGGGTCTGGAGAGGTAGTTTATTTATAATCTGAAAGTAGATCCCAAAATATACAGACGACATGGGCAAGAAGGTAATGGCGGTGGTATTAGTAACTATCCAGAAGTAATGTGGAGATTTAACCGTTATTCACGATAATATCACCAGAAACGGAAATTATGAATACATATAATGATTTAAAATATGCTGTTGGAGACTAGTCTGCTAAAAAATGAACATGAAATGGTAACTTGAGCTTTTTAATTTCCATTATATCTAAGGTTCTATAATCCGAAGACATTTTTTTTTAATGTATTTGTAATCCCTTCCCACAGGTTCAGTGGCATTGCAGAGCTCGAATGGTGGCCGGAGCCAACTTCTACATCGTGGGCCGGGACCCTGCGGGGATGCCCCACCCCGACACGGGAAAGGACCTGTACGAGCCCACCCACGGCGCCAAGGTCCTCACCATGGCGCCGGGCCTCATCACCCTGGAGATTGTACCATTTAAGGTCGCCGCTTACAACAAGGTCAAGAGAGCAATGGATTTTTATGACCCCAAAAAGTGAGTACTTGTTTTTTTTTGCCCTCGTTTTAAAACCTGCCATCTTGTTTCCCCATGTGCTTTAGTTTAATGGTGATGGAATACAGAAATAGTTTGAGGTTGAGGGCCTGTATCCACACACAGAAAGGCTCCTGTAGAGCACTGGGAGCGCCTCGTCCCAGTGATCCCCACTGGGGTGAGTCGACGCTCAATCTGACAGCCGTAACGTGTATATCAACATCACTTGGGATTTTCTGTCTGACAGGATTAGACGGACACGACCAAAACAATTGTCTCCTCCATTTTTTACAAGTATTTCAAATAATGTAGATTAGGAGCGCCGTAGGAGGCGGAGCATACGCTCTCCTCGTTGGGAGCAAATGAAAAAAAACGCAGTGTGGACACAGGCCCTAAAGCAGCAGTGCTCACACTAAATTAAATGGCTTATTTGTAGATTTACTCCAGATTAATACCTCAAATTAAGTCCAATTAGAACGAGCAGCCTAAACACTCATTAGGCTTTTCTGGTTTTCTTTGTGTTTTTTTTGGTTTTTCAAACCCTTTCATCTATTTTCTTTCCTCCTTCTCTTCTATCTAAAGTACAGCACAAAGCCAAGAATAACAGGAATTGTTTTTCTTTCTTATTCAGTTGAAATGTTTTGTGGATTAGTCTGAGCTTTGATGTTACTCAAAAATTACAGAGACCTGCCATTAATTAAAGTATGTATACAAACATTGCACATGATGACTCGGATGAATCATGCAATCTTATTGCCTTTCGACCGGGTTTGATGCAGCCGCCACCGTCGGGTTACGCAACTCTATCTGCGTTCGGCCAGGAATGTTACGACTAAGTGTGGCCAGGCTAAAGAGATTGTCTTTGTTTTCCATGATGCATATTTATAACGTTGAGTCTGTGCTGACATGTTGAGCAGGAGCATCAATTACTTTAATTGCTGCCAAAAATAGTCTTTGTTTACTTTGAAATTAACTTCACCAGGTAAGAAAAATAACTGTTTCCTGAGTTTGAAACATTTTAATCAGTTTACCACTGAAAATCTCTGTTATCGGCTGAACGTCTTATTTTTCCACATTCTCAAAGTTTGTCCGTCGTGTGTCTTAAAATGATTTACTAACAGAGAGGAAGCAGTGAAAGTCAAAGATGTGTTGTCAGCGCTTTTGAATTTAAGGTATTAAAGAATTTCTTTGTCACATACCCAGGTGCATTTGTAATTCAATGCAATACGGTCTACTCATCACGAGGAGCAGGAAATATAACACCAACGAAATCCAGAAAATGTATATTTGAAATATAAATGTATGCAAACTATACGAACACATTTTGTTCAGACTCGAGGGGAAATATACATATATGCAAGTATATAATATACATTGAAATCTAGAAAATCACGTTATCGGCCTTTTAAGCACATTTCAGATTGTCATCTAAAATCAGTAAATTAATCCCTCAAGTCAAACACACATATATATATATATATATATATATATATATATATATATATATATATATATATATATATATATATATATATATATGCATTTTTTTAAGAGCTTATTGATCCAGTGGCTTCTGAAGGCTAGAGCTAGAGAGAGAAATGCAAGATGGTCACAGGATATCCCAAATCTGTCGTCATCCCGATTGGATTCATGGCGTTCCGTTCCCTCCCGCACGCTGACGGCGGCGGGCCGAGTTTCAGGAGGAATATGAACGCTTAGCGTGATCGCCGGAGAGACCCTCCAGTCTTCCTCCACAAAGGCTGGGATCAAAGCAAGCTGCTTCTAATTTGACGCTGGATAACAATGCACTCTGAAGAATTTGCCCGCAGCTCTTTTACCTCACGGCATGCGGCGTGCGAGTCTTCTCCGCAGCGTCTCCCGTCAGAGCAGCGCGATGCGCTCGGCCGCGGGACGGACGATCGCAAATGTGACGTGCGAACGGGAACGTGGACGTCTGCTCACAAGATGTCTCAAACGAGCTCCAATATCCCCGACAGCAATTGTTTGACGAGCTTCGCGAAGAGGCGGCTCCTCGGCCGCCCGCTCCAAACTACGCTGGTCATCTTTTCTCAAGTGAACGTGGCGAGCGGCGTCCGTCAGAGGGAGGACCGGACGTCAAAATGTTTTCACGAGAAAAAGCTTTGTAACGATGAAACGATCCGATCAGTTGGAAGCGCGTCTCCGCTTCGTTCCTCCATGCAGACAGACATTTGGGTTTGTGATGCCTCAAAGTGGCGATGTAGCCGTTAGTGTTTCTTTTCGGTATTTTCTTTCATGGAGAATTAGGAAATAGATTTAAATTTGATAAAATGTAAAAAAAAAAATTGTGACCTAAGTATTTATATTCCTGTCACTCAAGTGGATCAGTGAGAAAATGGAAAGAAACTTCCATAGAAATTAGTTCAGTGATCGAAATATTGTCTCACACACACACACACACACACACACACACACACACACACACACACACACACACACACACACACACACACACACACACAATTTCTGTATCCCAGCATGGCTCTTGACCTGGAGCCAAAACATCTCAACCGGGACATTTCTCGCGGGATGTTTTTAATGTTACAGGAGCTTCTCTTTGTTTTTGGCCTGCCCCTTCGCCTCGCCGCACATTGATTACAAAGTCACGAGCCGTTACTGTCGGCTGACATTTCCTGTGCTGTTGATAAGCATCTTTTCATTGATTGAAATGTGTCTCTCTTTTCCTTTTTTTTTTCTCGCAGCCATCCAGATTATGATTTCATCTCGGGCACACGGATGCGCAAGATGGCTCGCGAGGGAGAGAATCCTCCCGACGGCTTCATGGCGCCGAAGGCTTGGTCTGTGCTGAAGGACTACTATAAGTCACTGGAGAAGGCTTAAAGGTCGAGTTCCAGATGAAAGGAACATGGAAAGACGGTGACTAACGGGATTAACGTGGGGACCACTCATCGGCTGTCGGAAACGTCTCGCTCTGGCTTCTGTCTGTCGCTTTCACCCTCAACCCAACATTAACTGTTTTTTGTAGTCTTATGACAATACTGTTTTAACTTGATGTAATTTTTATTTCACTAAACTCACTTTGATAATGAATTATAGTAAAAAGCAGTCAGCATACTGTTGAATTGTTTTTAAAAAAAAAGGACAAACGGAAGCATTTCTTTAGAGTAGATATGTGTGTTTCGCACTAACTTTCTAACTGTACATTCTGTTAACTAGAGATTTAAAGATCATGGCTTGTAAGGATGGAAAGTACTGTTGACCAGTATTTGAAAAGGCGTGGATGAATGTTGAGTATTCGTGATGTCCAAATTCATAAAGTTACTTCACGATTGAAACTCCAGAAAGTTACTCTGTCCTTTATGTTTGCAAGTGGCAGTAGCAATTGCTAAAAATTTGGAGAACACAAGTATTTGATGTAAAAGTCGAGTGCCTTGGTCCTCGCAAAGTGAATTCACATGATGTCTTGTTTGAATTAGGACACACACACACACACACACACACACACACACACACACACACACACACACACACACACACACACACACCTGCTTCTCGTCTCACTTGTCTTTGTTATACTGTCTGACGAGGTCCAGTATCAGAAGAAATAGGCTGCAAGACAAGAGGTTTTTATTTGGTTTGCAACCAGAACCTTCATGAATTTCTTTGAAATGTAAAAAAAAAAAAGAGACATGTTATTAGTCTATTATTATTATTATTGTGTCCCTAACGTTACATTGCTTTCTCCTTTTAACGGTGCTCTGCATGTATTTTTGGTGGTTTTAATTTGTCTCAATGGTCTTGACATTTCCATAATTTCTTTTCTTCTATGGGTTACTGATATTGCCGGCCTGCATAGTCAGATTGTTGACGGTTACATCAAGGGATCAGATTTGTAATCGACCTTGTCCAATAAACCATTTTTTATCAACCAAGAACATTTTGTTTACTCTTCCGTTCTGTAATCTGTAGCTTTGTTAACACGGTGCACGGTTAGATTGTCCTTCTTTTGCGTCACACCAAAGAGTTTTAAATACACAAGTTCTCAAACAGTTTAACTTGTTTCTAAATGTCAGCGCTGGACTTCATGTAATTTGGAAACTGACTTACGTTGATGAGATGTCATCAACTTTCAGCTGCTCCGAATCTCATTTGTGTCATGATGACTAACTTGTTTCTGTCATCTATGTGAACGACGTACTTACTCTTCATACTTTGAATTTCTACAATTTCCATTTGGAACTTTTGTGACCTTCCAGTCGGTCAATCAGCTGCATATGAAATGTGACGGACCTTCTGGTGACCCCAATCAGACTGCGACGCCACTGTACACAGAGAGCGGCAGCTGGCCCCCAGATGCAGCCAGAGGGGAACATTCAGACAGAAGAGTGTCTCTGTCAGAACAGCTCTGGATACTTCATCGAATACAACCTAGAGATGTAATGAATAGACCTGCACGCAGCTTTCTGCTTTTTCTACCTCTCCCCAGATCTCTTTCAATCACAAACGGTCATCAAGCTGCGCCCTCAGTACGAATTCAAAAGATGAGCTGTTTATTACATGATTTTGGAGAGGTTGCCTCGAGATTTTTGTTCTTGAAGTTGTTTGTAGGAGATCAGATGCTCTCTGGGTAATGCATGTCCTTAATTTATTGTTATCTTATTTCTCGCATGCACCATGTATTTTTACTTCTGGGTCCTTTTTATTTGCCTCATAATCAGATTAGATGTTTTGCTTTGAACATTTCCATCTGTCTGTTAGTGTGGAGGAGAAAGGTGGAAGCTGCCAAGAAATGTGTATGGTCCTAAGTACTGTTCACATAACCTATAACTTCACTCACCTGCACCGCCTCGTTTTAGCTGGAGCTAAATTTAGACAGACGGTAATAAACAGAATTCATCCGAAGCAATGAAACCAAAGAAAGTTTCTCTTGAGAATTTTAATAGGATGAGCCGGAGAGTTGGCTGGGCTCCGAATATGTTTCTTAATATAATATGTTCATCATATATATAGATATATAGATATATATATATCTATATATAAAAAATTATGACATGGAACTGCATTACAAAGAGATTTTTTGTTAGAAAAGAAGAAAAAAAAGTAGATAGTTAAAAAAATGAGTTTTATTGAAGTCTACTTTAAGTTTAATTGTGACATATTTTGCCACCTCACCCTTGTGATTGATATATAAAAATCATTGTATGTACAACATTGCATGCTTTTAGTATATATATAGACTAAATGCATGCAATTTAGTCTATATATGTGTATATATATAGACTAAATGCATGCAATTTTGTACTTGCAAAGACATCACTGCTGTCTCATCCCATGCCACCAGAAGGTTCAGCTCTTACATGGACTCCAGCTGCATTTATCTCAATTTCCTTCCATCTGGTTTGAGTTTCACTCAAAGCCAGTCATGATAAAAACAGGCTTTACTTTGCAAAACGCAATACAGTGATACAGGACATGGTTAAAATTCAAGGAAAGTTGTGTCCCCCATAGATGGCTCTGAGGTGTGTGTGTGTGTGTGTGTGTGTGCGTGTGTGTGTGTGTTTGTTTGTGTGTGTGTGTGTGCTGATGTGTGTGATTGCGGACCAGCACTCATCAGCAGTAATGATTTTGTGTCATGACCTTGACCTTCATGGTAAGTTATCTCTTACGGTTTTTAGCAGGCTGACATGTTAACATACTGCACTGTTGGTTAGATCTTGAAATACACTGATCCTATAAAGAAGTCATTCAGCCACTTTATGTTAGATTGGATAGATTAAAATGAAGGGGAGTAAAAATACGTCAACCAAAAATATAACATTCTTTTCATTTCCATCTGGTAACTGAATCCTGCACCAACATGTGTAACCATGAGCACAATTCACTTAAGTTTAATTCATCTTCATCATAAACAAGCACATTCTCCTTTATGTCTACTCCCAAATTATTAAATATATTGTTTTACCTACATGGAAATATACATTTATTGACTATGATCATTTAATCACAAGATGTTGTTTATTTACTATAGGGGTTCAAATGGAATCAATAGTAGGCCTCAAGCTTAGGCGCTTCCTCGAAAATAACATCCATGGAATAATAAGTGTATCTACAACAATAAGGGCTTTAATCAATGTCGGTGTCGTAATAAAGATAAGACTTTTGATATCGCAGAGGTGTAAGCATATATTTGTGACTGGATCAGAGACAATGAAGATGAAACAGAACATAAAAAAGTTTTCATTTCCGCCTAATCAAGCTGGACACTTTGCAATGATTATCCCCATTGGAATGATGTAGTTTCAGCCCAAAACCTTAAGCAAAACATTTTACAACATCTGGACACTTTATTTGCTCAGACTGAAGCTAATTAGGTGAAGCAGAGCAAAGTTAGAGAGGTTTTAGTCAAGGCGCGTAAAGGTGGAATCTCCAAATTGGTCATTTGGGTACATTTGAGTTCCATCTGTGCCTTTTGAAATGTTCTCAGGGAACCGTAAAACGTGTTTAGTTTATCTCACAACATTTATTAATTTCATCTATTTTTTTTTCTATTTTTTTTTTAACTCTTCAAAACTTTAAAAAAAGAAACGATTAGACATTTTTCCTTTTAACTTGGAGAATGAGTGCAGTACCACATTTATTCCACCAGGAGGAAACAAAAACCGGGGTTTCGCATGCAAGGCTGTGGATAGGCAGCTCCGTGCTGGAGGAAGAAGGTAGAGCGCAAATGCTCCTTCAATCAAAAGAATATAGACGGCTGGAATCAATTCAGAAATGATTCAGAAACAATATAATTAGCAGCGTTGATATGCTAACATAACTTATTTATAGTTTGTATACAGTATGAAGTGGAAGTTCAGGGAGTTTTGGTTGTGGAGTGATATGACTTACACTTTTGGAGTAAACATGTTATAATCTCATAAAATCATGTATTAATTAACAGACAGCACAGATGGCACTGAAGTAAAAGTTATTTAAGATAAGATAAGATATTCCTTTATCAGACCCTCAGTGGGTAAATTGCAGGATCACAGCTCTGGAGGCACAGTAGAGCAGTAATACAAAAAACATCTAACATACAAAATACAGTAACGATCAAATATACAAAGGAATACAAATATATATATATATATATATATATATATATATATATATATATATATATATACAAGGTAGTAATTAAAGTGTATTGAACAGTCAACAGTCAACAGATTAAAGTGGCCATGTGATGAAGTGATCGAGTGTTTAAGTGTTCTAGTGGTTTTTATTTGATGTGTATACACAGTGCATAGCCAGATAATAGCCACACAAAGTCATGCAACCATATTGTACTTCTTAATCACATTTGCCTTTGATATATAATTCAGGAACACTCATTACTACCAGATTACCAAAACCGGATAAATCGTCCTTCTTTGTGATTTTCTTGTCAACGCATCATGTCAGAATGAGGCTGGAGCGAGACAGCCTCGGGAACGTTGCCTCACGAGCCGCAGGCTCGACATAAAGACATCATACCGAGAGAGATCCCGCATCAAATGTGACGCTGTGAGCACATCAAAGGAAAGCATCTGTTTCATAACCTTGGAGGACTCTGGAAAAGAACAATTCCAGGCTCCTTATTCAACAGATACGCTGCCGGGCACAGAAGGTGGACTGTAAGCTCATGCTGTAGCATCCTCAATGAGGGTCCCGCCTAATGCAACCGTACTTTGGAGATCACGGATAGAAGTTACAAAGAGATGAAGCGTGAAGCTGATAATGATGACATTTGGTGCCAGAGGAGTCCGAACAAATTGTACCTGTGAAACAAGAAGAGTGAAAGAGAGTTATTAAATTAATGTAGAAACTTACATTTACTTTACGTCTTTTCCACGTGGATCTTTGGTTGATCCACAATACTTTGTTATGACACAGCGATGAATAACCTTTTGCATCGAGTTATTGTGATGGGGCCACATTTCAATCTTTCTCCAAAACTCAATATGAAGCCGCCCAGGGTTTTGTTTCTTCACTGTCACAGACTGTCATCTGCAGCTTCTCTGGTTTATGTCTTTGAGATAGATTGTTTAACATTTAACAAACATTGGATTGAATATTGGAGTAAATTTCCATTTTGAGGTGGATTTTTGTATATATTCAACAAGGCCCTTCTTTTAGTTGTTGATGCCAAATCCTGTGTGGAATTCAATGGCTTATTGAAGCCAGACAGTTTCAGCCTGTGTCTGCTACCAATCTCTCAATATTGCTTTTTTTTTCACCTGATGTTCTACAAATAATATTAATAATGTATCCGTAATTGATCCCACAGTGGGGAAATTCTTCTCTGCATTTGACCCAGCCTTAGTTACTAAGGAGCAGTGAGCTGCAGTGAAGCGCCCGGGGAGCATCTTGTGTCTTGCTCAAGGACACTACGACTGCAAAGCTGGCATTCAACATCCCACTCAGCTGATCACATACATGCACAGCATTTCTGTATTTGAGATTGCAACAAGCGTAACCCTGACCGCCGGCAGGGTCCGGAGGGAACCGAGCCAAGCCGGAGGTTTGACGGAGCTGGGAAACCAGTGCAGGAAGGAAAGAGTTTTGATATGTGAGAAATGTGGTGAGGCTGTAATGTTTCAAACTAAATGAGTAAGTAAATGGAAAAAAGGTTGCTGTGGATCAACATAATTATTCATTAGTGACCATTACAGCATAACAAAGTTACATTGATACGAACAAGAAAGTGCCTCAATGTGTATGTGGAGAATATATTTCAATACCAATTACACTGGAAGCAACACTGTGGAGATGGAAAGCACATTTAATATTACAATTCTAAGAGGAATTATCTCAAAATATGTATTTTTTCAGTTTTTTATAGCTCTCTCATCAGCAAATACAAGCATATTTAACTTAGTATCATGAGCTTTTTGTGGAAACCTGTTTAAGACACAGGTGAAGAGTTTATTCTCATTGATAACACGGGATGTTAACAGTAAGAGATCTCCCGGTTGGAATACTAGAAAGTCTTTTTAGATGTTATTTTTTTCATGTTTTGGCCAACAAAACATACGATTAGGATGTTTCGGTGTTTGACACACGGCAATTGAACCTAACACAGCTGAAACAAATCTAGTGGACATTTTATGTCCCTTTAAAACTCTTCACATCTCATATTAAAACAGACCACAGCTGGGACTGTGAAGGCCATCCTGCTATAAAATACAACAATATTTAGGATTCAGTGAAGTCGTGCTTGCGTTTGGCTGAACCTTTGTGTTTCCACTTGTGCATCAAAACAGTCTCGTCACATAGCACATGGGCAAATACTGTCTGCACAATAAAGAAAGTTAATTAGAATGTTGAGTGAATTATTTTGTCCGATTCATGTGGGCAACGGCAAACTTAAAATAACCACCTTATTTGTGGAGGCAACAGATACAATTTGGAGTGCAGTTGTTTGTCCTCTTAAAAACAAGAGAGATGAGAATGATCTGCGAAGCAGATGCGTCACAATGCACAATGTTGTTCACTTGACTAAAGCATGGCAGCATCTGGTTATGGAAATCAGAGCATGTTTTCCCAAAGGCTGCAGGGAGATATGACTACTTTAACTTCTGCTGCAGCATGAACCAAAAGGTTCCCAAACAAATGAAATTGTTAAAGGAGGAACAAACAAACAAATGGATACAAAAGATGTTGGAGTAAATGGAATACATGACCAGAACGTATAGGTTAAGGCAGAGGGGCACGAGGAGGTCAGACCTCCGTGTAAACTGTAGCTGTGGTGCCCTTAATCAGGTGGAAGAAGTACGCAAATATTTTACTTAAATTGAATTTACCTCCGAGAGCCTTAGAATGAGCGCAGGAGAGTGAGTCCTCGTGGAGTCCTCGTCACAAAGTCCACAGTTTTGCAACACCATTTTATTCCAGAACCAACAAAACAAGCACGGGCCCTTCATGTTTTGAATTGACCTTGGGGCCACCATAGAGCTCCGACAAGCTTGTTGAACTGTTAAGTAAATTGTCGAGTGCAAACCCGCGGTGGGCTCCTAAAGTAGGCGAGGCGAAGGTCCCTGGAGAATAGCACCACATTACCCAATTTGTATTCAGCAGATCCGATACCTCGGTCTCTGAATATTCATTTAGTTGAAATCTGCAACCGCACCGCAGGATGCCACGAACTCTTTCACACGGGCCTTTTTACTGAATATATTATAATTTCTTAGGAAATCCTAAATTTTTTATTAATAATCTAAATCTGCCAAGTAACAACTTAAATAAAAACAGTGAATAAAGTAGAGTAAAAAACCCAGTGTGAATCAGGACTGCTGACCTCACACACGTCACAGTCGAAGGCCCGCCCACTGCCACTCACTCTGTCTACGGATGTTTGCGTGTTGCGTTTGGCGTGAGTCTTCTTCACCACAGCCTCCACAGGCTTTTGTTTTCCTTAGTTCAATAAACCCCAGTCTGTGTTTATGTCTATATGTACATGCTGTTTATGATGGTGTTATGTGTTGCATGTTTTTATGCCGTATCGTCTCAAAGGGAGTTTACCGCCAAGTCAAAACATACTGCCATTCAGGATATAGTCGTTACTGCCACCAACTTGTCTTTATATTATTTGCCTCTTTAACATGAAACTATTTGAATTGGTCCCTGCATCTAGTCATTCCCCATTTAAACCCTATAGCCGATACATTTATCAGCTATTCATTAGGTCACTACAATTTTACTCTTGCTTGTTTTTGTTATGTTTTGACCTTGAACACTTCATATCTATTTGGGATCAGAATATGACAAAAAGACATCTGCTTACATCTCATCTCACACACCTTAGATTCTAAGTAGATTTACAAAAATAGTCTTAAACTTACAAAAGGCCTAATTACACCCCAACTTGTGAATTATAAATGCATTGAACAATACAAATGTAAAAACAAAAAGGTATGTAGTTACTTTGGAGGTAAATTAATTTATTTTTACAATCATCACTAAGTAGAGCAGGTGTGAATGTGTTAATCAGTAAGTGATACCAGCTGTGCTAGCTGATTACTCAGGAGGAAGACCACAAACTGCAGGTCCTCAATAGGAGACATGTTTGACTTTAACTCCTTTATGGGAGCCAAATATGAGCGTTTCATGTGTCCCTGTTTTGTTATGGCTCAAGGCAAGTCTGAACTTTCCTTTCCCTCTTGTTTCATTAAAATCCCACTACTGTTGACTCAAAAAACAGGCCTAAAATATAAATGACGTTGTATGCAAAGATAAGTTCTGCAATAGTTATAAAAACAAGTGTGGTTACGGTCATTAAGTGTTTTGCAGAGATTAAATAAGAAAACAGTTACACACCTAAAAAAACTGTCCGAACGCAGATTAGTTTGTACAATACAGCATCAATATGATGTTGACCTCGATCACATTGTGTGAATCGTTATTCATATGCTGAAGTTCACTCTGAGTTCATGGGATCGACTCATACGTGAAGACATAATGAGTCCCTGTGATTGACTTCCAGACACTTTTGTTCCTGCAAAACAAGTGTGGTGTGGTTTCAGCCTCTAGCTGGCACGGCTCACTCATGCAATCTCAAGTTCCCCCATATCATCAGATGTTCTGCTATCCGATGCCACGATTGTATTTGTCTTGGACATTGTTCTAGCTTTGATCATAAATTGCGGTAATTACTCTGGGTCTTATCGTTCCCTCTGGAAACAATGCGTGGAACAGGAGAAGCCAGTGCGTACCGACACAGAGGCCTACAGCATGTGGGAGCACCGGTGAGAGGATAAATAGCCTGATTAAATGCAGCCATTATGTTTTTCATCCACAATGCACTTCACAGCTTCCACTGTGCAGCGGTTCACTTAAGTCCGGATGTGCTAACGCAACAGGGTGTTCTGTCATTGAACCAGATCTTTTTCTGGCATCCTCCTCCACCTTCCCTCTGCTTTTATCCTCATATCTCCAAGTACAAATACAAAAAATGAGCAGAACCTGAGACATGACTACAGGGTTCTCTTCATTATGGACTCTGGAAAACAGCAGCAATCAGAACTAACAACAGGCTCTGTGACTCATTTTGGTCCATGTATAGTACAGGTGCCACACATTCAACTCCCCACTTGCCACATGCCCTGTCATCTTCCTTCACACACACATGGTGTCTTTTGTAGCCTCCCCCTCAACAGGAAACAAACATATTTTAAATTCATGCGCTGCGTGCACAACAAGATAACATTTTGTAATTACAATTCCTTTTTTATACTACACTGTAACTTCCTGGAATATCATGAAGCTCTGTCTTTGGGAATTAAACACCAGAATGCGGTGGAACCTCAGCGTGGTTGTACACAAATATGGCAGAAATTACCCCAATTCTGTATTTATAACCATGAAACCTTTAATGAGGTGAGATCTAACTTCCTGTGGCGTTAGTACATGTTTATTTCTTCAGGCAAAGAGTACAAAAGACTTCAAAGTGCCCCAATTTTTCTTTTTTTAAATCGGAGACACTGGAGCTGAACATACGACATTTCGTTTATCAAGGTTATGTGGTATACTCTTGTCTCATCTTAGAAATCATGGTTCAGCTAGTTCCTCAAAGCTACGTCTGTTTACGTGCAAGTGACATCGCCCTCTAGAGGCTTATAAAGATAACTGGATCCAGCGTTGGAAGCGGAGCAGCTTTCATTTCCACAAAAGTACAAAAGTGGCACATAAATTCAGAAAAGTTTGACTTCCGAGTATAACATTATTCTGGTTCTTCCGCATTGGGGTCATTCACATAGATGAATGACAAATTAAAAGGAAAAATCTTTTCTCTTGGATTATGTTCATTTTTGATGTCTCACAAATACGTTTTCAATCATCATTCACGAAAGTCAAGAGACCCTCTTTGTGAAACCAAAAGTTAGCTATGTAATTCATGTGGGTTTACCCTATTTTTGGGTTACTTCTGATCGTTGTTCAGCCTGTTAGGGATAAATCTGCGGCTCAATCAGGTCAAGTGAAAACAGGTTTGCATCATTATGTCCTTCAAGCAGGGCGGTGGGTGGGAACTGTTAAGATGTAGCAGGATAGGTGAGATACTTTTGCAGTAAATTATATTCAATTACATTTTGCCTGATTATTGCTTATGACGAATGGGGGTGTCAGCAGTAACGAAGAGATCTTATATTAATGTTTAATTTAGATTTTGGTGCTTGCTCTTTGTTTAGCTTTCCTTTTATGATATGATATATACCTTTATTCGTCCCACAGTGGGGACATTTCAAAAATTACAGGTGGTAGTTTCCAGTCTGATGCAGCTGAGAAGGGATTCTTGTGTTGTTTTATTGTTCTTTTCAACTTCATTGAGCTTTGTTGAATTTCCTTGGTTACATTTCTGTCATACGTTTGACTAATCATTTTTGTTAAAGGCCCCGATTTCCATTTACCACTGCCGATCGAACTTAAACATCCCTTTTAATCATCATTATCAGCCCTTTATATGGGGTGGCAGCGCTACACTGATAAAGTAGCTTTAGGTTACATGACCCAGAGCAGAATGGTGGCTGCTTCATGCTGAACATACTTTCCCACAAATGTCTCCTTCAGTTACAAAGCCACAAGCTGACACTGATCTTTTGACGAAAATATGCCTCGGATTTTACCATTGTTCCCGGGATTTAAGTCAAAATAATAGAATGATGATATAAACAATGTTCACTTCAAGAAATTTGAAACCAAATCCCATATGCTTTACTTTAAGATGAAATGTTTTTTTGGACTATTTAGGTATCTATTGTAGTTTACAGGAACTTTAAACCCAAATTAAAAGCAAACTGCTGATGGAGTAAATATTTACCAGTGTGTCCAAAAGAGCTTATTTTGATCAAGAACTAGACCGAATGTACTTTCCGAATCTGCCCCAGATTTGCAGTGCGTTGTGCAACACTTGGGTTCTTCTGATTTCCTCAACATTTCGTATTGGAAAACAATGAGGGAAATATGCACCCACCAACAGTATCAAGTGTGTATCCTGGGGGAGGTCATTACTTTATGATGTGGTATGTTCAGATGCCAACGTGCAATGATCCACCTCAAGACGTTTTGTTCACTCTCTTCTGTGAACACTGCTGTTCAACTTGAGCATTTCCATTCAAGTTTTTTTCAAACAGATCAATGCTGCCTTCGTTACCACATGAGTACCGAAGAGGAACATCATGTTGATATTTCACTGCTCGGAGCAGTTTTAAAACTCTAAATTGTTTTACCAGAAATGCATTGCATTTCTGCCAGCAGATCACAACCTATTATAACTACAATTATATTTGATTTCTGTCTCTATTTAACTGACTACAATTATTATATCACCTGCTGATGAAAATAAGCTTCAGGCCAACTGGTCAAATACATCAATGGTAACATCTAGGCTTAGTTTAATGGTGTACAAGGTCCCTTACAGACTAATGAAATAAAAGAGAAATATCTTCACACCTGGATAGAAATCCAATTAGCCTTAATGTTGTGCTTTTAAGTAAAATGAACAACAGTGGCACATTAACATTCTTGCAAATAGTTGCTTATTTACACATTCAGATGACATAAGGAGCAACACAGCATACATTTAGAGTCCGGTTTTCCCACTTTCAAGTGAATGTAATATTCACTCTCCTTTGAAGCTCTGTTTTGATCTCCACCAACTCCTCAGGGAAATATACAGCTCTAGAGCTGCTGAAATGCCGCAGTGTCTTCACCATCTACTCACTGACATTGTTTGTTTACCATTTAGTTTGTGGCAGGTAGTGTGCAGTGGGTTTATCAGAGCTTTTCGATGTAAACATGTACCTGCTACAGCCAAATATAATGCTGTTTAGCAGTAAAATGAATCAAAACAGTTGTTGGCAGGTAAACCAAAACAATGATCTGAAATAAGATCCGTTCAGATGAGGCAGACTGCAGAGTCAGCTGATAAATCTAATTATTTAAGCCGTACATCAAGGTGAAGTTATTGCCAAGCCCAATTGTGGTTACACCCCGTATAGTCAAGTATTTATACAGCTCTGTGGGGTTGGAGTGTTTTGCCTGAGGCTTAGTTTTCTCTTTTAGTCATCAGTTTTGATACAGCCTGAACCTCAACATTATAATATTATACTGTATTAGCCTGGGGATAAGGACCTCCAGTGCATGAACACCCTGTCTGCTGGTATCCATGTACTCAAATTACACTTAAGCAGTAATATCATACAGAGTATAAACAGGTTTAAAATAAATCGTTCAGAGTTTGTGATTTCTGTTTGTTAACTACAGTAACCACCCATTTATAATCCACTGTTGTCACCACTACTTGGCCACATTATCTGGCAGCTTTCTTACTGAGGCAGTGTTCAGTCTGGCCTCAGCTTGAACCTTATACATTGAGTGGAGGCCTCCTGATATTGTTCCTGGGTAATAAAGGGGTTTGACTGTTATAGATAATGTTCATGACATTCAAAACTGAATCATGCATGAGAAAAACACGATCATACAGTACAGTAGGTCATGGTATTATGTGAGTTATATTAATTAAGATAAATCTTCTTAAATGTAGGAGTCAATGTTTTGTTGGTGGTAAATATGATCTAATACCTAAACTGTGGTACTCATTGGGATGTGGTGGATCGGCTTGGTCTTTTAAAATGTATGGGAAATTTTGTGTGGTAGAGTCTCGACACAGAACAGAGGAGAGAAGCAACGTGCCGGTAAATAAAAACCAAAACGTAGCGGGTTAGTTTGTATCTGTTAATAGCCTCAGTTGCTGTGACTTTTTTATTTCTGATAGTCTACGAATAATTTTCAGAAATTGCAGCCGCATTTCAGTAAATTCGGCCACATTTTTAAGTTGATTCCTTTATCATCAAATTCTGCAATGCTGTCTGTATTTTCCACATCCAATAACCATAGCCCTAGTATTTATTATAAGTAAAACCATGAGGTTTACTTAAACGAACAAGAAGTTGTGTTCCTTTGTTGTTGTTTTGATAAAAGTGTATTGACAAAAGAAAATAAGTTTCCCCCGAAACTTAATAAAAAATGCAGTTCAGTTGTTTTTGAAAAGTGGATCATGATAAAAAAAATGGTCACACTTTCATTCTGCTGCCACTGTCACACCCATCTCCCTCTCTACCTCCATCTGCCTGATGGATCATGGAGGTCTGGATCGTGGTCCATGCTTACTGCCAACTGTTCATACACACTGTCATATTCATTGAGCGTGTTGTAACTGTAATGATTCCTTCTGTCCAAATGACATCTATTGCACCTGTCCATCCGGGGAGAGGGGTCCTCCTCTGTCGCTCTCCTCAAGGTTTCTTTCCTTTTTTCCCTGTAAACGTTTTTTTTTCTTATACTTTTTGGGAGCTTTTCCTGATCCAATGTGAAGTCCTGGGACAGGGATGTCGTATATGTACAGATTGTAAAGCCCTCTGAGGCAAATTTGTAATTTATGATAATAGGCTATACAAAATAATCTGAATTGAATTGAATTGAAAATCTCAGCAGCTTATTCTGTACACCCGTTGGTCACACCTCGTCAGCTCAATCGCTCTCACCTGCCCACCCTGCTGCACTCACTCTCATCTACCTCGTCAGCTCAATCACTCTCACCTGCCCACCCTGCTGCACTCACAGCCTTCTGTATTACCTCATCAGCTCCATCACACTCACCTGCCCACTGTGCTGCACCTACTCAATTCAGTATATATACACTCCAGCTTCACTCACACTCTGCTAGATCGTTCTCCGTGTTCTGCCAGACCATCCAGCACGTCTCCTATGGTACAACCTGCTGGTTTGGACTTACCAAATTTCCCCTTGGGGATTAATAAAGTATATTTCATTCATTTCATTCATTCATTCTCCATCTTGCCTCTGTCCTGGTAACCACCCTCGTCTTCTGTCCCCGACCCACAGATTCCTCCTTCTTCCTTGTGTGTTTCCTATAAGTGTTTAGCCTGAATAAACCTCTGCTTTCAACCCATCATTCTCTCGTATTGCGCTTGGGTACATTCACCACCCTTAATAATTATATTTTTATATTACAGATGTTGAACGACAGATAAATGATCAACTAAAAATACATACCCCCACAGTTTTGTTTGTATTTTCATATGAAGCCTATAGTAACACAAACCAAAGAGATCGATTGTGGACGTTTTTAATTAATAAACACAGTTCAGTTTACTCAACTAATGAAGAGCTAATGATTCCAATAATTTTGCTAAAAAGTTAAAACACTAGTTTTCCAAAATGTCAGCCCTTCATTCACTAAAAATAATACCTTTTGATTTAACTTAATGACGCTACATCCTAAAGTTTAACCAGTAGGCTTTTGGACAATGATTCAGAACTCTTCTCCTTAAATATATAAACCTCAAAAGTTATGTGACAACATGAGTTGTGAGGTTGTAGCAGGACAACATGCAATGTCAAACACGAGAAACCAAAGCTTAGCTCTTTCACGTAACTACGTTACACGGTACCAGACACGTTGTGGGTGCAAGCCGTTTCTTCTTATGTGATTATTTGACATTGCCTGCATTCAATCAGCATCCCACTGTGGAGGAAATGTATTTCTGGTTACTGATTCACGATGGCTTAACATTTGCTTACAAGAAAGTAATTTAGAGTGTTCTGATCCTATCAGGACTAATTATGGCAGATTCATCTTTCTTCATTGGTTGCAGTTACTTCAAACCTAAACAAACCATTTGTTATAACTAATTCAAAATTCATGTTGAAATGACAGCAGATCTGCCACAAACAAATTCAGCAGAGGGAACCTATTTGCACCACAGATGTGTGGAGGGAAGCAGAGTTTTAAAAACCGGATTGAAAAATATACATTTTGGAATAGGATGAGCATAAATGGCATTGCTTGTAAGATTTAAACATGGACTGTAGATGAGAAGTGGAAGTAGTCACCGTGACGTTGACCGTTGGTTAGTGGTCTGCCGTTTTGAAGCGTCAAGTCAAGGTTCAAGGTTCAAGGTTTTTATTTGCCATCTGTGCCTAAACCAGCAGTCCAGACACATCGGAAATATTTTTGCAGGGATCTCCGAGTCAGCAGAGATACAAAACAAACACTATAATAATAATAATAATAATAATAATAATAATAATAATAATAATAATAATAATAATAATAATAGTAACAGTAATAGCAATAGAAATATGAAAAATATATTTAAAAAAACACTGTACAAAAAACAGTGGGGTCCAGTATTTTGACTGCTACTATCTCGGAAGTGAAATAAGAGGGAGAAGCTAAGGACAACAGAACCCTGAATAAGACATTTTTATGCAACTAAAATAGTCACGGTAAACTTTCATGACCTGAAAACACACAATGAAAGGGTTAAAGAGTTGTACGACGAAAATACAGACAAGTCCCAGACCAGACAACACTGGTATTTTTAACTGTCAATTACAAGGTAGCCATGCCCTAAAAGCACACCCTGCTTTATCATCTATTCTACTCCAAGCAGGACCATTATATACTCAACATCATGATCTATTGAAGAAGAGTTTAATTTAGTTTTTGAGACTATAAACAAATGTTTACAGTGTTTATTTAGGTATAAATAATGGTCATTTTCTCATAGACTTCCATTTAGACTTCTTTTTGGAACCAGAGGTGGCTTTTTGTACTTTTTAGACCCAGAGGTTGCCTTCTGGATTCAAGTCAGTCTCAGTTTAGTAAATGGCTAGTTTGGTTAGTCTGAACAATAGACGTTCCTATGTAAAAAGTATATTAGATACATGCGTTCAGCCATCAAACTCCTGGTGCTGTCACTGACTCATGAGCTGAGCTGACCCGTCCGTAACATCCTCAGTACAACCCTGACAAAGTTATATTATATGAGTAATCTGTTTGTACTGGCACACTTTGTGGGTTTAGTTAACATGAAAATCGGTCTTGATAACATATGACGTGATGACACTCGATGTTAATGCTTGCTTTAATTCAATTCATTGTTTTCAAATGTGTTTTCAAATATTTTTTAAGTCATTTATTTTTCAACCTTAATTCTTTGCAATTTTCTTAATTTTTCTGCTCACAGTCCAAGACGATTTTTGCTGCAAGAGCTCCAATCTCTCATATATATATGCTGGGAAATGTTTTCAATGTCATTTACATGGAAGAAAAATGAGATTTTATTCTTCACTGCCGCCTGTGGAATGGATCTTTTCTGTGAGCCTCGGTTTCCCCTACCGACCACAGACACTTTGTTCACTTTCTCAAGGCAGAGTTCCAACCAACGTCTGCGCGGTGACTGAGGAACAAAACATGTCCAACATGCATCAAATCTGCCCAAACAACTCCCAGAGGGGATTATGGGTCAATATGAATCTCTGAAATCCAAAGACCCCTTTGGCATTACAGTTTTTCAAATCACCAGAACAAATATGGTTCTCACCTCAATTATGACCAATGGAAATCTTACAAACTATTACTAAGTCAAAAGTGCATTCAAGACATGCTTGCTAAAAATGAGAATTGAAATTAACTTTATTCGCCTGGACTGTGTTTCTGTCGCTGCCAACCCAACCATTGTCGTTTAACTTTTTACATTTGACCAAAGACGGTCAGCGTAAATCAAAGGTCTTTTCAAGTAGCAGACCTCCACGAAGGCCTAACATCTGCTATGTAAATAGGCTTGCTCAACACGGCGTGCTTCACATCACTCATCCCGTTGAGGTGTCCTCTCATGCAGTCACAGAAGCTGTCTTGCATAGGTTTAACCAACCTTGCATCTCAAGCAACACTTGTCCGGCGGCATATTTTTTTGCATTTGTCAAGGTCATTTTCCAGTTATTGTCCCCTATGGCTGAGCGCCTGGCATCTATTACAACGCATATTGGATTCACACACGGAGAGAGACACAGAGGTAAACATGTCGAATCACTAAGTCTTTGTTATCATAGTTGTCATAGCTTCCCTGTTTGCACATGGATTTTATTTATGAAGCCGGAGTCCACAGATCTTTTCATCTTTTATCTTGAGTTTAATTTTTTTTTTGTTAGGCCTTTCTTTCAGTGACACATTGTTTGAAACCAGTGGCGTTGCAGGAAGCAACAAGAGCTGTGGATGTACTTTGACAAGTGTAAACGGAAACCTCAAAGCACACAATTTACTCTCCGAGCTGTAACCAACTTAAAGGAATATCCCGGTATTTTTCAACATGAATCTAAATGTTGTCACTTTGAATACAGGGTTGTAGAGATACAAAAAACTGTAAAATATATTTTCCAAAAAAGGAGTGTGTCAGAACAACAGACTATCATCAGGGGAAGCAGTAGGGGCCTGCGAAAGCCTTCAGTATAAACATGCATTTTACATAAATAATTGAAAACATTTGTCTCAGAATCTGAACTTCGGTGGACACCAACATTTCCGGGAGGTTAGTTATACGTAGCTAACTGCAGCGGGATTTACCTCTGGGGAAAGTTTCTTGTCACACTAACTGCATATTTATCTGCACCCACCATTATTTGTAATTTTTTGTTTTTATTTATCTGTGACCAGCAGCTCTACTGCTTACTCTGTTGGTTGGTGCCCAAACTTTCTTGTGTGTGTGTGTGTGTGTGTGTGTGTGTTTGTGTGTGTGTTCAGGCCAAAAGGCAGAAAGGGGATGTGGCAGTGAGATCGGCATTTAAGGAAAGGGTCCATAACTTCTGAACGGATTCACATGGCCGAACACGTGAACCGTTTCTCGCGGATTGTTGTGTATCAGTTGTCTGAGCAGAGAGTTCCTGTTTCAATAGAGTTGCCGTGATCAAACATTTTTATCAGTCAACCCTAGAAGTTAGCATTTCACTATTTTCCTTTGACAAAAAGCCAATCAAATTTTCCCCTTGATTTTTGATTATTGTGGAAACATAGCTCTGAGGGAAACACAAGCTTTTGATATGTACACATTGTGTCTTAAGCTCTTTACAAATGAACCATACTTCAATCTGCAGTAGGGTTCATCAAGTAAAAAGAGAATCGAATATAGTAGAATATTAACAGATTTCAGCATGGTTACATAAGTTCACGTAGCTGCCATTAACCTAAAGGCTGTCAGCGTGATGACGTTCAGTTATCTTTCGCAACTTGACTGCTTCTCTTTTTTTAAGGCATGTAAATGATTCACAATAGCCCATGGTAATCCTTAATCTGATCTGATCTGAAACGTGTGGTCGATGCACAATTAAGAAATATTGTTGTTTCCAGGTTCGGGAACAGCTGAGTGCTGGTTGTAGCAGGATGAGCAGAGGAAGAGGATGCCACATGCTTGAGATGTACTGTAAACAGCAGCTTTGGTCGGTGGAGCACAAAGAAGCCAGTGATTATACATTCTAAGTGGAGTGAGGGTGCACTTTACCACACGGTCATAAAGCATCTTTTCTGAATGGTGAGATCATGCTCTGCCAAGATAAGCGCCCAGCTAATTGAATGGGTGGCTCAGCAGCAAGACTACTGTCCCTTCCTTTGTTGTTGTCCCGGAAATAACTTGGAGTGCTTAGTGTACAGTAATTGGCGGAGGACACATGAAAGGAATATTTGCCTGAAATATGCTCTTTCAAAAGTTGCCAGGTTTGACTTATCACTGTTAGCATACAAATTGCTTCATTTTAACTTTGCTGTAGGGAAATTGAAAACATCCCACTTGAATATGTTTCATCTTTGCTCTCCCCTTTTTTTTTCTTTTTCTGTGGGACAAAACAAGTTTTACGAGGTCAAAGTTAACCAAGACACATCTGGTCCCATGCCATCAAACCAATAGAAACGCCAAGGACCAGGACTGATGACGGTAATAAAAAACATCCAGATATTTCTTTTTTTTCTTCCTGCAATTGTGTGATGTATGGATGTTTGACACGCTGATGCAGTTTAGAAGATGTTCTGAGTTGGTCCGAGGGGTTAAGTCCCTTGTCTCTGGGATATTGCTGACGCTATAAGGGCGAGAGATTGTGACAATTTGAGAGGCCCACTGCTGGAGAAAAAATCCAGTAGGATTATTATATTAAGAGAAGTGGCTGTCCAAGGAGATAATAGTCCTTCAGGGGGTGCATTGTTTATAGCTCCACGGCACCACTCCACATATGCTGCTCCACTCGACAACCGAAACCAGAAAACACAGATTTGTCTCCTTCTGTTTCACATCTTGTCACATGAAATATTAAAACAATAAGAGTGTGCAGACTTGTGCTTTTTTGACATTTTTATATTTGACATATGAAGGGAAACAATCCTTGGAACACCATTCTCACACTCAACCGTAGACTGCTCTCAACATTTCACTTTCAATTCCGATTGCTAAGATCTTAGACCACTAAAAATAAGTTATACAGGGCAAGAAACACGAGCAGTCAGGCGATCAAATTGAAATCAAAGAAATGTCCAGGTTTGGCACAAAAGGCAAATCACAATCTACGTAGGTGTTTAGATAAACAGGCTCACGGTTCTCCTGCATCTTTGTAATGAGTTATTGTAACGAAAAGAAAGGATGGCAAAAGAGACATTGTTTGAAAGTCAAATGTTATAATGAATTGGATTTATCCTCCAAAAATGTTTTGTACCATGTCTCGTAAACATTTCTATCTTCTTGCTGCTGTGAGACCAAATAACAAGATTGTCAAGGTCCATAGCATGTCAGCAGTGTGCGTGTGCATGTGTGTGTGTGTGTGTGTGTGTGTGTGTGAGAGAGAGTGAGTGTGAGTGAGAGAGAGAGAAGGATGCTGCGACCAGGATAAATGTGTGTTAAACCATTTCCTTCTGTGGATGAGTGGCAGATGGTTTGCCATCTATGACCAAGAAGCCTGGATATCTAAAGAGTAATCTCTTTTATGATGGGAGGGTCAGAGTTTGGGGCTGTAACTTAACAATCCTCACACTTGTCCCGACCAGAACTATTCCATCACTGACCAACACATCTGTGTATCCTACAACTGAACTGTAAAACCAAAATTAAAAAGGGAAGTCCCAGATGTGTGTGGGCACGAGGTCAATGGTGGTGTTGGGAATATTAATTTGAAACATTTTATTTTGTTTCTCCTGAAAGGGCCCTTGCCCGTCCCTGACTAGCGTTGCCTTGGAGCCTTTGGGCAAGGCCCTCGACTTCTAACTGATTCCACTGTTCATCCAAAAGATAGGATTGTGTTTAGGATCATTGATCTCATTTCGATTTGAAATGGATGATGACTAAGGTTCTCGGACCCACATCCATTATCATTTTAATTTAAAAAATGGATACCTAATCCAGAACGGCTGCGAGGAAAACCATAATTTGTCCAAACAGATTTAAGGAGTATTAAAGTGGGTGTATGCTTGGAAAAAAACCTAGACATGAATATGGGGATCGTGTTGCAGCCACGTCCCAGGGTGAGGATGATAGTCTGTGCAGTGACAATTCAATATCCCTTGAATGTGGCTTTAAACTGTAAACCCCAGCTGACAGCAAGGCATCCATATTTGTTTGCTGTTCAGACACTTCCATAACAGTAAGTGGCCAGAGCTGTCGGAGAATCTTTCCAGAAAAAGGTTTCCCAGTCACATCCTTCAAGTTCTGGTGGTCTTCAACATAGACCACCCTTTTTCCCCCTGAAGGGTTATTTGGGAGTTTTCCCTGATTCCGATGTGAGGTTTTGGGACAGGGATCTCTATGTTTACAGATTGTAAAGCACTCTGAGACAAATTTGTAATTTGTGAAATTGGGCTATACAAATAAACTGAATTGAAAAAAATTGAATTGAACATAATGAAGCCATTATCCCCTGATGGGTGAACCGTCGGTTCCCACCTGACTATCGGGAATCTTTCATAAAACTACTCAGGAGAGTCCACATGGGCGGAGTCAAGTGGGCCATCTGTGGTACTGTTGATGTGTAACTGTAATTGTGACTGAATGCTATTCATGTACATTTTGTTCAGTCTAACAGAGTCGCTATAGAAACTCACTCACTTCACATTTCAGAAACATTCTTAGTCTGTTGAAAACAGACTAAAAGAACTTGAGAGAGAAGTTAACCCCCTGCTTACTTTCTTGCCTCGGCAGAGTTTTTTGTCATACAAAAAATGTAAAGTATGTATGCATGTTAAAGGGTCAGCAGAAATGTAAAGTACATGTGATTTGTTGTTGAGAAGCTAATTGCAAATATATGGACCTTTTTAATATCCAATACCTCTTCCTTGTAAAGCGATTATCTCCTTCAACGGCGAGCACCTGCAGACATATTTGTCTAGATTAGATACGAAAGATTAAATAAGAGCCAATATAGCACCTCGATAAGCATGGTGCGTATAAATAGTACACTTTGAAAACAAACTAGGCCGAGAAAGCCACGGATTCTCTCAGGAACACATCGCTAAGTGTTCACAAATGTGCAGGGATAAAAAGATCTGAGAGGGAATCACTCTGATGCAACCTACGTTTAAAATGTACAAAGAGGTCCACCTCCGCGACTTTGCTGTGCGCCGACATCACACGTTTGGGGACAATGGAGCATTGTGTGGAAGTTATTCAATCCAGGAACACTGATAGCGAATGATCACAGAAAAATGATGTCACCACAGCTGCTTGTAGGAACAACAAAGAAGTACCTTTTTTAGGATGGGCAGATCTGAAGTCAGATTAAAGCCAGAAGGAAGTTGGAGTTAGAAGAGCCCAAAATAACACGCAGAGACATTGATTACATGGCACTGTCGGGTGGGTTTCTCAGTAGACGTAAGCTGCGACTTGGGTCAAAAGCATTTTGAGAATTGAATCTGCTTTTTTGATTTGATTCCTTCAAAATCGCTCTTTTTTATTTTACAATTGAATTTAGATAAAGAATAATGTAATAACAAAGACTGACAGGCAGAGAGCTAAACCTCACAGCAGAAACACACAGACAACAAACACTAACATCGGATACATTTAATAAGATGAAGTTCTTTTCTCGCAAAGATTTGATCATTTACACAAAACATTTCAATGTATTTTTTAGCACTGCTTTTGTCTCTATCAATTCTTAAGGAGAAACATCTGACTCTTTAGCTGCTAAATGCTCTATTATGTACACCAGCTCACCCCTAACGTTTCTGTTGTTTGAGGCTGTATAATAATCATTCAGTGGGTTTATCAGAGTTCTGCTAATGTTTAACTAAAAATAGACCATCGAGAACAAAGACTGATAATAAACTAAAGATGCGCTGTGGAGCTCCTGCGTTCATCACTACAGGAGACAACTTTCACATTTAATGTCATTTAATCCAATGTTGAAATAAATAAAAAGATCTATTTTTTTATATAGCATTTAGTTTTGATACCTAGATTGATTCATGTATGCATTATCTGTGTGTTTTAGATATTGCCCATTGTTAATAAAAAAAATACACTCTTCTGAATGACACATAACCCTCTGAGAAGAAAAGCGTTGAGACAGTAAAGTCATATTAACTACAATTATTGAAACTGTTTAGTTTTTTTATAACCATGGCTTCAGCATGTCGGTGTCCAGCTCGTCCAGCTATATAGCCCATTATATATGAAGTATAACTTTTATAATAAAGTTAGTCAACTTGCTGATACAGCTCTTGGCTTTAGTACAGTTCTTACAAAACCTGAGAACACTGTACACAGACAACTTTGTGAGGTAAAAACCAAAAATTATATACTATAGTAATTACTGCAGACATTTTAAAGGAGCACTTTAGGGTAAACTGCTGAGTGCATACGTGAGCCAGACACGTATACCACCGGGCTCTCATGCGTTTGGCTGGGACTGGCTTCAATTAAAACACAATTACTGTCAGAGCTAATCAACACTCCTCGTGGGGATCTCAGTAGGAATAATTAAGCAAACATTTATCTGTGCTGTCCATGCACTGTTGGGTTCTAAGTATGCTATTAAAATCCCACAGATGGTATTATCTAATTTTCTGGTTTACCATATTGATTCAGGGGAATATTTGGAAAATCACAGTTTATAATGGAACGTAGTATTCATAGCCCATATTGGTCAGACACATTATAAATATAATTTGGAGGGTCTACCACCGGCTGCCAGACTCTGGCCCCACGTCTGTGATGCTTTGCTGAATATGTACCTAGTGTCGGTTATTTGTGGTTCATACTAAAATGAACCGCAGGCTGAAATGTACCTTTCAAATATGTCAACCTCAGCGTAGACAACTTTATATAATCCTCCCATGTAGTATCGCAGTGGCCTCGACATTAAAGAATAAAAAAATCCATGTGTGTGTGTGTGTGTTATTATTCTGTGTGATACATCTTTATAATATTGGGATTTTGCCCATGAGACTTGATGGTGGAAAGCCAAAGCTGCCTTTCCTCTGATATCAATTGTCTGTAGTGCAACTTCATGAGGAGGGGCAGCTGCATCCTTAAAGAAGACTTCAAATAGCACAGGCAGCAGTGACAGTGCGCCTCTGTGTCACCACTTCCCACAGCCCAAGGCAAAGACATCATCGTTTGATTTAGAGGCAGGAATGGCCTTCTGGACCCTTGATTAGCAGAACGTTGCATGCTTTCTTGTGGTCAGCATTCTGCCAGAGAAGGGTCACTGTTATCAGTAGTCAGTTAAAGGCAGAAACAGGGAGCATTCATGTTTCAAACTCAAGGGCTGATTCTTCGGAAATGGCCTAATCCATCTTCCTGGGAAATGAGAGGATAGGAACAATTATCTGCCGAGCAACAGAGCCGCGCCCACCGCTCACTGCAGCCTCCCGTTCATCTTCCTGGAATGTGCTGTTGAAAAAGGTTATGATAGCAGTGTTGAACTTTTGATTAAAGTGATATTGGTAACGGTCCAGATCAGAGCCGCGGGGCGTTTACTGTGTTAGACTGACGGGCCTCGCTGGAACAATGAATCATTTGATTAGGGAGGAAGTTATTCAGTGGATTTTCTTCCACTGGCTCATAACTACTATCGTCACAGCTATTCTACGCTCCTGTACGCGGCGGGGTGAAGGCTTACGAATGGCTTTTAGTCCTTGACTAATGACCATATACATATGACAGAGATTACCTCATCAGAAACTATACTAATGGGAAAGTAATTATTTTTCATCAGTGCTCAAGTACCACTTGTGTTTTGGGTCATTGAGTACATTAATACTCTGTTTGATGTATCTTATATTTATTTTCTACCAATAATATTTTGTTTCCCGGTACATTTCTGACATGTTGGCTGACTTTAATCCAACCATAACTCTCAGGTTTCTCCGTCTTTTAAAAAAAAACATTTTATTCATTATATTCTTCTGCATATGCTACTTGATGCTGTTTGTGTTTAAATGTTTACATAATAAAAAGTAATAAACAAAGTTGTCTTGATTAACAACACTTAATCCTGCTGTTAAAGGATACGTTATATCTTTAGCTCACATGCCTGTATGCACATTAACACTTTTTTGCACGTGCAAAAATGTTAACACTGGCATGCTAGAAGACACAAGAGGGCTACGCAGAGCGTCTGACCGAGCTGCATTATTTGAGGCATTGGTGTGAGAATGTGTTCTCTACATGTATTGTAGTGACACAAAACTGCTTTCTAGTCCAATACTCGACAAACTGTATCCAGTGAAAGGTTGATTTATTTCTGTTTATCTCTGTTCAAGTTTGAATAAGAACCGTTTGATCCCAAATTTCTAAAAGTTGTGCTTCTTCTTGTATCTGTCACAAAGCTCACCCTTTATTGTGAACACATGTAGGGGATGATTTTCCTTTTTTTCTTTGGAAAGAGTTGAGAGGATATTAGCAAGTGCCGAAAGAATACTATCCAGATATGAACTCATCTCTGCAATTGATAGTTCTAGGATGTTGCTGTGGGAAAAAAAGGTGGTTGACCATTGAATAAGCAAACCAAAATCTTGTTCCAAAGCCATCCTTAATAATTTCCAGATAACATATCATCAATGTCATCCTGAAGAGTTCTGGTAATAAAAATAAGAACACACATTTGCATTTAAAATCAAAACAACTCCCAACAAATGCCTTTTTTTGGTGTGTCCAAATATTTCATTTTGTGGAACTGGACCCACCTCCTCGTGACCCGTCGCACTAATGGCGAGTCACCTGCTGTATGGCCGGCGTCAGCTCCATATGCAGGCCACCGATTGAGTGATCTGCTAAATAAGGGAGGGCCAGCCTCTTAGATCATTTGTTTATCATCCAGTGTGGGTGTCGTCCATATGCATGTTCTGTGTGACTCACACCAAAGTCAGTTAGATAGCCTTTCACTGAGCTGCACCGTACAAACAAAGAAGGATTTACCGACATGTTGCCAGTTCACAACTGTGGGGAACCCCATGTTCTGCATAGAGCATAAACACACATTTCTGAATAACCCCTGAATCAAAGGCAGACTCGGGGTTGGCTGGCTGGTGTGTTGGACCGTTGCACCATATGAAAATATGAACCATCCAAGTTCCACTTTTTTGCAGTGATTAAACACTTGTTTTCTTTGTTTCTTTTGTTTTGGCCACTAGGGGGCAGCGCAAGAAGCTATGAACATACATCTGACACATTATCACTTTTTGTAAAGATGCTGTATGAACATAAAGTAGTTTCCTATTTAATAGAGAGTATATTGTGTGTACATGTCTTCTCTCAACCTTTTAGTTGTGTTTTTCCACATGTCTCTTCAGCTGCTAAATGTTCCACTATGTTCACCAGCGAGTAGCAAAGTTGTCTAACTGTTGTTTAGCGCTGGGCAGCTAGCATAAAGTGGCTATTGGAGCTATTATTTTACAGAAAACCACAGTCTGCTGCATCTGGACACAACGATGATGAGAGTGCTGAGACTGAATTAGAACATCAAGACTGTTAAATCAAAATAAAATGCCAAAAGGTGCCGAAATACGTTGTGGGAACAAGAGGAACTGCAGAGTGATCATTATGGTTGTTGTCTGTGTGTTTGTCACTGTGAGAAACTACTCTTACATTTACATGGCCATTTAATCTATTGTTAATACAAATATTACAACATAGAAAGGAGGGAAGTGACTATAAGTAAACTGTCTTTCTAACATAACAATCTAAGACCAATCTTAATGTATATTTATGCTATAGCTCAAAACATTTGTTGTGGCAAAATGATGAGCAGAGCGACGTTGATTTGGCGAAGCAACCCAGCGAGACGTGTTTAAAAGAGCACAAGGCAACCTTCAACAAGTAAAAAAAAAATCCATCTTTCTAGAATATTAAGCATATATTTGTCGTGTAAATAGCCCCTCCCATCAGAGCGTTCACCAATCAAATCAGTTGTTGGAGTCGGTGACCAGAACCTCCGCTTCCCAAACACGTTGTGTTCTTTTTCGGATGCTCCTTTTGACCGAGCTTACCGAAAGAACCTGGCACACGATGTACTCCGGTGGGGTCAAGATGACCAATTATCATAACAAGTTACATAATTGTTTCTCCTGGCTAACTATAAGGAGTTCAGGTTATAAGATCTTCTCCCAAACATTAGGCTGAGTAACCCAACGATTGAGACTGTGGGGCGCCTGGCAGATGACCACCTGCGTCCCACCACGGTCTCTGTTAGTATTAAAGTTACTAATATTCAGTCGTATAGATGACCAGTTATGATTCAATGCAAGTGATGCCAGAGTTGTCCAGTGTGGGGTCAATGGAGTCTATCTGCAATGATACAACTTTAATCTTCCCTCACAACAGATTTCAAATCAGCAGTCCTTAGCTTTTCTCGCCGTCAGGTGAACTGACATTGATACGCTCTCAGATATTATTTGACAGACGGCTCGGAATTTCAACATCTGAGACTCCGCGACGGTTTTGTTGTCGGAACATTAACGCTGGCAACGATAATGGTCAAATTGTGATTACCGTGTGGAGACCAAGGAGGGGATGGCATGTCAGGACACAAGATAATCGGTAAACTCTTTCCAACTGAGTGCGCCAAGAAATCAATCAGCCCGGGTGCTCATGTCTGCTCATGTCAGAAAAGTCAGGCTGTGAAGAAGCAGAGCCAGCTTCGCCTCTTTCTTTTCAAAGATCCCATTTTTTGACACTAATTGGTGACATCCTCAAAGCTCTTTGTTAATTGTGCGGTTTTGACAAAGCACCAGGGGTGTGCTCACACCACCCTCCTCACACAGTCGCCACATGCAGAAGCTTTTTGAGACACCAGAAGCTTCGCTGTCCAACACATTCATATCACCTTCTGTCCATTGGGATACTTCTATCATCTGTTTCTCAGATCCCTGTCACATCTCATCACATGGTTCCTCTGGACATCTCCACACTTATTAGCACCAGAGCATCAACATGCTGCTCGTGCTCCTCCGGCGTTTCAGCAGTATCTCATTTTAAGTGTCTCCTGTTTTCTGCTTGCTTGTATTAAAGTGATGGATGTGTTAGAAATGCCAGACACTCCATACTGGATACTCTTTGCTGTGGTCCTCTGGTTCCCTTTCAGCCACTTTCACCCTCTCTCTCATTGGGGACGATTTCAGCCCTTCAATCAGAGGCATTGAAGTCGTACAACATCCAGATGGCAAGTGTTTCCTGTGAGGCATTGTTTTTGTTTTTTATTCGGTAGTTCAAACAATATTTTGTCTACCCCACAGAACGCATACATTAAATATTCATATTAGGGTTAGGTTAGGGATATTTATTAAGTTGAGCACCCTCACTATTTTCTATATCAAACGTTTTATCCAGCAGGTAACTTTCCCTGAGAAAATGGATGACTTTTTTAAAAGTGAGTGTCTGGCAGTCTTTCAAGGTAAGCCACTGTGCACTCGGGTGACAAAGGTGGCTAAAAAAGTAGCGCCTCTAAGCATCTACAGTTACATCAAACAAGTTCAATACTTCCTCCCACTCCCCAGTTCGGTTGGTTGTCTTTTGTCCCCAACAAAAGAACTTGACACTTCGAATTGGAGCCTGTGATGGATCGCTTTGAGGTCAGAAGCCTTTAACGGTATACTGGTTTCATCCCAGCCCAGCCGAGCTCCCAGACTTGAATAGATAGTTCCAACTTGTGTGAAGACTAGAGCATTATTAGGCGTAGAGTCATAGAGCCATTGTGGGAAAGAAGGGTTTTGGGGACTGGCGTTTGTGTTAGTTAGTTGATCTCTATTTGAACATCACATGTTATGAGGATGATGCACTGAGAAGATGATTTGATGGATGGTATTGGTTTAATGATTACAACAACATTTGAAAATGTTAGAACTTTGCATGAATGAAAAGACAGTTAAAGAAATACATCTGCATCATTTTGAGTTTCAAAAACATTAACTTCAACAAAAGCAATTACCTCCAGTTAGAACTTATCACTGTCATTAATGTCTCATTCCTCTAAAATCATAGGGTTTACCTGCCTGAAAGAGTTCATTGTACCTCCACATGTATTATCTAACCAACATGAATATAACTTATCTTGATAAAAAAAAAACAAAAAAAATCAAACAAAGAAGTCTCTATAATACTTGTATCACTAACTTTATCACCATTGGCATTCCTTGCATCAGGGATGCCTCTCCCACAAAAGGAAAACAATGGTTATCAGTTTTTTAATTCTAAATTATTCTGGAATGCTGGTTAAATGGATCCTGGACAGCCTCTATATTTCACATTGGTGAAGGCATCATATGAATGACAAGCCTAATCAAGTCTAAATGGAAATTGTGAATTAAGATGGCCTGAGGGTGATTTGTTTTGTATTTAAAATGTTTACGCATACAGGTAACAGTTTCCTAGATACACGGATTTCTGACATGTGATCCCGGAAAATGTTCCACGTTACCTACACTCCCTCCCAGCAGCCTTAGCATGACTTTTTTTCCGTTTTCTATACGCGCCCAACCTCCTCGCAGTAAAAAGGGTCAAGCGCCCATTTAAAATACACAGTGTATAATTTTATAGCCCTTTCCCAAAGGGGTTACTGGTGCCGGTGTCGAGACGACAATGTGCAAGCAGCAGTGCCGCACACAGATCAGTTTCATTCTTTGTCACTTGTGAATAGGGGCGGAGGAAGCAAAGTCATTAGAATCCTATAAAAAGAAAGTATCCGAGATCATAAAACACCCGGCTGCAGGACTAAGTGCTCACTCACAGCCAGACACAGACAGAGAGGAAACCTCTTGTCAAGTTTCTCTCTGACCTTCAGAGCATCCGCATTTTAACAGATACACTTCTTCATTGTTTCGCTTTCACACTGGGCTCTGTGTGTTTTTCAGATATCTGTGTCTCTGACAAATCTGAATATCTGATTTTCAGGAACAAAAACGTGGCCCCATCATTACTCTCTATATCGCAAGCGTGACGCATGGACACTGACATCGCGCACACTTCTCGATGAGAAGCGTCTTTTTTTTTTTTGCGGCACAAAGTTAAAGTTATTCAAGTGATTTTTTTTATCTTTTTCTTTTTCGTGTATCAGATTTTTGTTTCAAGGATGCTCGTCTTCACTTGGAATAGATGCTGTGCGCTGCTGTTTCTCGTCGCTTCACTGAAGACGGGCACAACCCAGGTATCAGAGGCGCGCCCGAAGGCGAATTTAATCAAGCCAGCTCTGTTGGGAGGGACACCTACTCCCGCTCCGAACCGCTCCGAAACTGTCCACCTCGGGATCACCAAGAAATATAACATCCTTGCGCAGGTAATGTCATTCATTTAATTATCATGGGGACATACATAAAGATGCCAGACCTACCTTTACGCAAAGCCTGACATTGGGTTGAAAGCTTATAGCCATGTAGTATTCGTGGTAGATATAATAATTTAACGATTCCAAACGTAAAGTGTCCAGTCACTCTAATAAGCGTTACAAGAAAACATAACAGTCGTTTACATAATACGTGTTCCTTGATCGTGCGCGTAAGTGTGCGTAATTGTGCGGTATACGTCTCCAAACCTGTGCCGACGGAGTATCTTGAGGTGCGAAGGTAAAATAGCCCAATGCCTCAAAAGAGCTCTCTCACGTGGGAATCGTTATTGAAAATTGTAGGGATTGGACCACTCATAAACCCTAATTGCCTTTCAGACCTGACGCCACAGTCGGGTGCAGCGCACTTCGATGATAAATCATTAATGCCAGCAGAAATGTGAGAAAAAGTTAACACTTGGGGTAATTTTCTGTCTGGGTCTTAGTGTCATTAAAGTGGTCCAGACGCTTGCTGGGATTATGAGATTCTTACTGGTGGGCCTCTGAGGGATACTCTTACCAGCCACTTAATACCCACTCAAAAAGTTATCAATTCCTGCTGTTTCAACAAAGTGCCACATATAGTTTGAGAACAAACACGGGATCAAAAATGTTGAACATTTGGCAGGTTTCATTTTGGCAAACGTTAAAAGTTGTGAACATTACAAGTTTTATCAAGTGCGAAATGTGAGCTGGAGATTTGTATTGCTTGGCCAGGACAGCAACGTTTGAAGTGGATATTTTAGGGGTTTTATTCAAGCGGAAAACAGATACCGACAAACGCCAGCAGTCCTTCGTTTCCCATTACCACTAACTCTAAGTTTTAATTGAGTCTAATTGTGTTGAGATCGGAGTGCCTTTTTGAGCAGCAGATGGCACTGCCACATCTCCAGCAGCTCACTGAAACAGCTAATCACTCTTGTCCTTGTTTTTTCACCCAACGGTCTCACCCTTAACTGTTGTTTACATTCGGCCTGCTCGACTGTCTGTAATAGCACTTAGTATAGGGTAGTGATAGTGTTGGATATCTGTGAAATGCGTAGTGCTGAGAGCAGCTCCTTGACATCAGGCTCCGGCAGCAACATTATGAAAAAGTCGCTTTCTCCAACCTCAAGCTATACTCTGCCAGACCTCAATTTGAACGCCTGCTTACATCTTTGCCATTCCAATAATCTGGAGCGGTTTGGATGAGTGCACTGAGGGGAAACGATATGTGTGTGCAGAGACCATCATACGGTTGCAAAAGTAAAATGTCACGGTGCTGTGTGTCCAAATGAAAATGGCTAATGGCCTTTATTGCAGAGGAGAATATATATTTATGTGTGTATGTGTGTGTGTGTGTGTAAAGTAATAGCCGCAGCTCGGCATTAGCCAGATATATATAGCTTAATATATATTAATTATATTAATAGATATGTATAGCTTATTTTTATATGTCCCCACTGTGGGACGAATAAAGGTATATATCATATCATATCATATCATAATGCTGACATACAAACGGCATTAATCTTCATGCATCTCATCATACAGTGGCAATTTATGAGCAGAATAAATCACAGATAATAAGTCAGGCTGTAATGGCAAAGTGTTGTGTCTATTTAGTCTAGGAGTGATCACAGGGAGTATATAACTGCAATTACTCTACCTTAGATTTTTTTTAAATTATAATAAATGCCCTGAAACAGGTTGCATTGCACAAAACAGCTCATTACTGAGTCATCTTCTTTCTGAAGTGGTTCACAGCAAGCACCCCAAAATATTTTCATCGTCATCTGCAATCGTGAAGTGAATTACTGCTGATTAAAGCGTGGGTGTGAGTTTGGAAAGTGGGCATGCATCAACTCAAATTCTTCCCCCGGCATCTGCATTATGGGAAACCTCAGCGACGATATCCTGGAAGTTGATTTATGGCGAAGGCGTCATGTGCTGAGTTTGTTACAATTGGTGAGGAATAGTTGGCAGATTATCACACCTCTGTAGGATTCCTTCAGGATGTCAGTGTTTGCAAGCTTGCCAGTTATGTGAGCGATACTATCATCAATTCACCATGAATGCCATTCTTTTTTTAAAAAACCTTTTATATGATGTAACGCAGCTCGTTCTCTTACAGTTAAAGAATAGAATTTCATGAAATCTCTCCAAAAAAATCACCTTCAGTCCTCCCGCCCTGTGGAGACGGCCGCTGCAGCAGGAAACAAGGGTGTCATTTTGTGTTGTATCCATCAGTTTAGAAACGCTGCTCTGAGCCCTATTTGACAGCCTAATGCTTTTATTTCCTGTAGCTGCTGACATTGTGTGGCGATGAAGCTTAGATAAGCCGCACACAAACCAGGGTCGGGTTTTGGCTCTATGTTGGCGTTTACTGTTTTTTTTATCGTCGTCTGACCCTTTTCACATCAGTAAATCTCAGAAAACCAAAATGTAGCCCTTGACAGCCGGCCCTCTTGGGTGGCACTCTTGGCTCCTTGGAAGAGAACCAACAGAAATGAATAGCACGGGCAGGCGCTGCTCACCACTGTAACCTCTGAACCCACAAGGGAACCGACAGCGTGGCGGCATTCATGCGCTACGTGTCTGTAAAACATCAGCAGCCTGTCAGTCAGCCTTAACTATAGTCACTTTAATTAATTCAACACAGAGATTACTTTAACAAGCGATCTCTGAGGGCTCTGCCTATAAAAGTGGAGCCACGTCCTTTCTCTTTCTTTCTCTAACCTAAAATGAGTGTTTAGTAATCCTAATGAGCTGAGAAAAGAGGTGTGAGTGCTCGTTAGCGCTCGGCTCAGTTTGTGCTTCAGTCTCTTGTTCTGTGGCTTTTCCGGTCTGCGGGTCCCTTGGGTGCTGTGAGGGCCCTGAGTTGGAGCCATTAGGGGTCTCCTGTGGAAACCTTCTTTACTGAGTTGGAACTGTCAATGAGAGAAGAGAACCGAGCGCCTCTCATTCTACAGGATGACACATCGTAGAGCAGCACCTCCGAGATTACCATCAAGAGTGTTTCCCGCTTTCCTTTGATAGTCTTTGAAGAGAGCGGTCATGTACGCTGTCTGTGTGCCTCTCCTCGTGTCCGATGAATAAGATCAACCCAGAATGTATACTTAACTTAAGAATGGTCTAGTTTTTGGAGACTTTGGATTCCAGCACTCAAAGGGACGTGCCCATAAACACATGTGTTTTGAGTGATGAAAGACGCCAAGCTGTGTTTGAAGACATGGTTTGTACGAGTGACTTGTGTGCAGCCATCCCTATGTTATCCGATACCGGCTGTCTGTGCTTTCGGGGCATATGAAGTTTGTTTATTCAGTGACATCGTTTATTTGGCTCTGTTAGGCCCCTGCCACTCATTAACACCATTCGCAGTTTCACGTTATGTGCCTGATTTCTGAAGGTCAAGTGCAATCACGAACATGGAGTTCAAAAGGCATGGATTTGTACCCAAGAGTGTGAAGAAACCTTTACTCAAGCTTTATTGTAGTTTAATAATGGTGTCTTGACTCAGATAAACATAATAGAAATACAGCATGTGTGAACTGCTCCTATTGCTCAGCAGTGTGGGACTGTATGGCAATTATTAAGGAGTGGTTCATAAAAGGGGGAGGATTGATGTTTATCCTCCGGTAGAACAAGGAAGCCCTCAAATGTATTTAATTTGGCAATTTATTTAACACTTGCATAGAAAGACAGCTTGGTCCATGGTTAAAAAAAGCAGTTTTACATCACAGGTTTGGGCTAAAATAAGTACTTTATTGAGGTGAAGGAAACGTCATCGTCATGGTTACAGGGGGAAGACTATTAAACAATGTACCAATAACAATATTACTTGTTGTTGGGAGATGTTGCTGTCAATAGGTCGTATCTGAAAAACACGTTGTCAAAAGGCGCTGTTATTTTCAAAAAGTGAAACAAAGTTCATCCCCACTCATCCCAGTACTTTTTGTAACGTCCCTAAATGTGCAACCCTCAGACTCAAACCAAACAGTAGTGAAAATACTTTGTGTGTGTGTTTTTTTAATGCATTACAGTGCACTTCTATGAAATTATATCAGCACTTTGAAATGACTCTACTAAGGTAAATAAGGGACCCGAAGACCAGGGGGGATGGTTCAAAGCCCTCTATATCCGGCAGTTAATCCCTTGTAGATTGTTGCTCCTGCACATTTAAGGTTCCTCTTCAAAGCCACAATGCTTAACCAGCACGAGAGCAGCACGAGACAGGGCCGGGGGCTTCCCTTATGGCTTTCTGTCTGTCTCCTCCTTTATCATCTCACCAGCATACCAAGAGAGGCTGTAGAGTACAGTTCTCAACCCGCTTCCTCTGCAGGACCCAGGGCTGCGCTTTTATGTACGAAGGCTGTCGAGGGAAACATAAGGGAGCGGCAGAAAAAATGATGTGAGATAAATGAGATGCATCCAAATGAAACCCCATCCCTCAGAAGTTGTGTATGAGGCGATCTAAAACACGACTAGATAAGGCGAGATTATCAGCTGTGATTTGGCGGTCAGCCTTGTATCATTGGGTTTCAAAGGGCTGTTTTGCGGTTTGAGCCGAGACGGAGGAGGTGAGCCCTTTGCTTATTCTTCTTCTTCCACCACGCTCCCCCTGCACATGCACTATGCACTGTAATCGATCCACGCCTCTGGCCAGAAAGACAGATAGGAATCAGAGCAGGTAGGATGAGGTACTGCGACACATGGCCCTGCCCACTCATCTCCATATTTAGATAACAGCACATTTTCCATGTCAGGAAAAAAAACTTCCACTGCACTTTCTTTAACTTCTCTAACAGAACTTTATTTCCCTTCTCAACTGTGATTATAATATAGTCTGTGGCGATGTCAATACTTCCCTAACCGATCCCTGATGAGGATCGAGTTCAATTCTTGACTTTGGATTTAGCAGTTTGTCAACAAAAAAGAAGAAATCTTGATGTTGTTTCTTTGTTTAACAAACGCATTCCCCTGAGGCAGACTGTGAGATGAGGTATTTTCCAAAAATACACGAGCAGGGCTCTCAAGTCTCACGCATCGAGCGTGAGACTCACGCATTTCGGTCTCACACACTCCGGCCACACATCGTATTTCTCGCTCTTAAAAAAAACTCTCGTCTATTTAATGTTTTAATGTGCTGCAGCGCCAACATTATCCGCTCTCACTGTGGAGGAATCAAGCGTTCTCTGAGTTCTGCCGTGAGGTGCCACTTATCAGCCAATCAAAAAGAAGAAATGGGCTACACAACAGCCAATCAGAAAAAGCTCACTAGCACCCCCCCACTTGAAGACAAGTAAACTGGTCTTCATGTTTACAATTTATATAGTGTACCTTTTGAGGCAAAGCCTTTGAATATTCTGAGAACAGCTCTGGACACAGTAGTAATTAAGAAATTTGAATCCATCAAACGTTGTTATTTTCATCAACACATTAAGCATCTGCATTGTGGGATTCGGTCATAATGATGGATGAGGATTCAGTTTGATATTCCTGCTCATTTTTCTACGTCTGTATCATTGCCTCCATGTGTTTCCAGAAAGTCTGTATGGCATCTGTCCAGCAAGTCTAATCTCGTTCACTTTCTAGAACAAAAGCACGTTGTCGGGTAACAACTTCAAATGTGCTGAAATATTGATTGTTGAGTTCATTTGAACATGTGGAGTACATTCACATGTGCCTGTTCTTTTGGACATGGCAGTTCCTCTCTGCTGACCTTAATATCCCATAAGGAGTTTGCTATTTATTATGGCCAAAATGTCTTTACTCTGATTCAAACCCCTCTTGTTTATTCCCATGTTTATTGTTCCATGTTTGTCAGTGGTAAGCCACACTAAATCAGGTCTGCCTGTGCAATGCCAACAGAATGTGGTTGTGGTGCCGGTGGGTAGTGTGCCAGCCAAACATGTTGTTCTAATGTCGGTCTACACTGGACAACATTTACAATCTGTCCACATTATGCTAATTTTGACTGACCTGCATACTTTAAGGTGTCCATCCATCTTAATGTGATTCAAAAGGGAATGGAAACAATAATAAAGATGTGCAGCAATTTGAGAAACAGTGACTTAAACTTTATTATGTCTTGCCCAACAGATGTGGGCTTGAGCCAGAGAAATGATGCTTCTCTGCAGCTCTTAAAAATGCCCCTCTCTTGATGAATGTGGTGCAAATGTGTAACATCATTTCATTTGGACTGGGGAGTTAATTAGATTTGTGAAAACAATTTACGACAACGTCCTTTGCTCCTGCTCCAAGTCTGATGTGGACAGGACTTACACGTGTAGGGAATTAAATCAAGTACCAATCCATTTTCCCATCGGTGCATACAATTGTTATGGAAAAAGTAAGCGTGGCTTTAATTGTAATTCTCGCTGCTGTGTTGTGTTTTAAGCCGGTCATTTTACTGCACTCATGGAAAAGACTTAAAGTTATCGTGTGTGCTTTGCTGAACCGCAGAATATGTCTCAACGTTTCAGTGTAACAACACAAAAGCACAAGCAGTGACAGATTGACTATGAAGGAGTGTGATTAGCTTCAGTAAATTGCCCCACAATTATGTCTGTAGACTCATTAAGCCTCTGAACACTTTTGAAGAAATTGAGAGAAACTGAAGTGGTCTCTCTTGGTTTGGAAATTGAAACAACTCTATTGTCTGGGATCTGAAACAAATGACCACACACGTAGGAGAGATAATCCATCAAATATGTTGTTCTATACAATTGTAGTGAGTTCAACCACAGAGAACCACATATGTCCCCACTTACCCCCAATAGTATCATGCCATACACAGTTTTGGGTTAATTTGCCAATATTTCAGATCTCTTCATGCTGCTAAGACTTCAATATAGTGATGGTCAATGGCACTTGGTTTGTTCAAAACATCCCAAATTCTTTTTGTAAACATTAACATCACTGTTAATTTCCAGAACCAATGTTATGTGTTGCTCTCAAACTCAGGTAACCTGTGATAAAATGCAACGTGGATTTTATATGGAACACGCAATGCTGTTAAAATAAAAGTAACATTTTCTGAAATTGTCATCTAAGTTATGCTTTAGTTGGGTCTTCATCGGGTTTTGTTTTTGGCCGAACTATGTTTTCTTTTCCGGAGATAGAGTCTCTCCAAATACCTCTAATCTGAGCATAACACAGGTTTTAATTGGCTTGTTAACTGCTCCAAATGTAATTGTGCGACCTGACGTGCAGGGTGCTGAAACTGTGGTGTGCCGTGTATAGAATGGAATTAGAAGGAATGCAGTTACTGTGTTATGTCTGAGTAAGTTGAGGTTGACTGGGTAGTGACCAAATAAAATCCACTACGTTCCTTCTCTTTAATGATGGTGTCCTCTGCAACTCAGCACTCTGATTATATGGGAGAAATGTTGTGAACATAGACGATGTCCTTGTGTGGGAGAGAACACAACACCAACAACTGTATGCTCCATCTAATTAAATTCCCTTGGATGGAGATCGCATTGGTTTGTCTTTACAAGAAGATCCACTGCCCAATAAAAAGGGACCATTTCAAGACATTCGAGGTTGAACACAGTCTGACGGGATCAAGGTGGTAACGGGCCCCGTCGGGGCCAGACTGAATGATGCAATTAAGGGAGTTTGTTACTTATGGCACAGCCAGACATGTGCGTGTGTGTTTCATATTGTTTTTATCCCCCTCAGGATAAAGTACATTCTTGTAGTTCTGAGTTTGTACTCACGGTTGAATGCACTTATTGTAAATTGCTTTGGATAAAAGCGTCAGCTAAATGATATGTAATGTAATGTGTAATGTACATCAAAGGCAAAAAATAAGAGGCAGCATTTTCTGTATAATTCACATTCACAAAATCAGACTTGCTTGTGCTTGGCACTGTAAAGCCACAGACATTACAGAAAACATGACAGCACCTTCTGACATGCACCTTTGACGTAATATGAGCAGACTGCAACCATATTGGCACCAACATTGCACCGCAGTGTTGGATTCTAACCGACAACCTTGCACCTACCACATGGTACACGTAGTCGAGTGTCTCACTGGGTTAGAGCGTCAGCCGGTTGAAACGGCCCTCCTCAGGCACCACACCATCACACAAAGTGTTTACTAGATTCAGGTGTTTAGCTTTGGGGAGAGTTGTGAATTAAGCCTGTTATCACTGAAATGAAGCACTTCACCTTTTATCAATAAAAATGATAGAAGTGTGCTTGTTCATTGCGTGATCTTTTTATAAACGGAGTAAAATGGATTGAGTGAACACGTGCATTCCGTCTGTAGGTTTCTCCGTGCAGCAACGATAAGGAGTGCAGCGTGGGAAGCTACTGCCACAGCCCTCAACAAGCCGCCTCTCGCTGCCTCACCTGCCGCAAGCGGAAGAAGCGCTGCCATCGAGATGCCATGTGCTGTCCTGGGAACCGATGCAGTAACTGTACGTGTCCGACACCAACACGTTTTCAGCACATGCTAGTTCCAGTTATGTTATGACTGCAGGATACAATTCTGAAATGAGATTCCTCTCCTAATGCAGACATTCTGGAAACAATGACGTGTACATTGTTTAGCCCAGAGAGTCGGTGAAGTAGCCAGTACATTTAAATAATGGTCAACACATGCTTTCAGACCGAATCCTATTTTTGAACTGTTTTCAATTAATGCCAAACGATTAGAAATCAGTGGTCACAGTTTGTGCAGAGGCTTTGGCTTCATATTTAGTAGTTTTTATTGACATAGTTTACCAGCATGTTTGCAGTTAGTTCTACTGTAAAACCTAATTTAGTAATCGATAAGCCATACTGCCTTATTGATCTGATCTTTTTTTTTTTTTTCAGCTGAACACTCTTACGTTGGCTTGTTTCTAGACAACGTAAAATGTCTATTATTTTGTCTCATGTTTGATCTCTTCTTTATTCTTCCTGCAGATATGTGTGTCCCTATCTCTGAGAGTGTGCTCTCGCCTCACATCTCGGCTCTAGACGAACATAATAAACTCTCCACCAAAGACCACAGCTGGAGGAAGACTGGGAAGCCACATGCTAAGCATTCTCTCAAAGGTGAGCTTATGCTTAAAACATGTCCACTGGAAACCCAGCTCTCTGTAAACACTGTCACTGTTGTTTTGTTGCTCAGCGTTCCGTCTGTCGCTGGCAGAATCTCTCTGTTGTTCACTGTCTGCGTGTCCTACAGAGTTCATGGGCGACGCCAATCCACAAACTATGTTGATAATTACCCCTCTGCTCATGTGTCAGTGTCTGTGAGCCTAAAGCGCAGCATGGGGAGCCGAGGAGAAACCACAATGCCCTGCTGTTTCTGCACCTATAAAGCCATACAAACCCTGTCATTGACAGCACACACACTTGTGTGATACAAGTGAAAACCACAGAATGCAGGTTTGGCATGGTTATAGCTAATAACTCCCTGAGCCCCCTGCTTAGTGTTCATGTCACCTGATTTAAGTCAATGTAAAGGCCTATCCATAAAACAATTTGTTTAATGAGACACTTAAATTACTCAACTCTAAGTGCACCCTCATGACAGCAGGCTGTAATGCTAAAAATCTATGGGAAAATAGCAGCACGACTTAAAGTTGCTTTAAATAAGACCATTTGCTTTTATTTGTGCTCTACTCACTGCCTCTCCTTAACAATGATGGTAATATAATGGACTTATGTACGTCGCTGCTTGGGAAACAATACATCAAGCATCCGTGGTGTTGAAGCAATGAGGCTGAGCACTCCATCACGCTGAGACTCGGGACTTTAAGCAAAGTGTGCTTTTGCCACCAATACAGGGCAACTGGTTTAAAGGATGAAGCTTTTGGCAGGGGGGTGTACACATTTAAAAACTATAGGACTAACTTATACTAATAATGCATTCATGAGAGCAATATTAACATCCTGCCAAGACCATCAGACCAGATGGGACAGTATGGTTAATATACAGTTAAAGCTAATTGTTTTCTTGATTTATGTTGAAAGGTTCATGCTTTTCTTTGGTCTCTGACATGGTGACCTATAATGCAATCTGAATTGAAACGTGAAGAAAGGGTTGAATAAACTTATCCGTATGGAAAACATAACAGCCTGATGAGCAATAATTGTACATTTCCTGTGATTTATTTAAGCGAACACAGCGAAACCCCAAGACGCTGGATGATTTCTAATTCCGTGCAGGTCTTTCATGTCTCTCGTGAAGCATTTGGTTCTGCTTTCTTTCTGAGCAGACAATATGTCAACTCCGTGTACCATCTGTAGAGGTGTTGTTCGCCGGTTCCCCCACTGATGTTTCGTGTCCTCCTCTGTTAGGGCACGAGGGTGACCCTTGCCTGCGCTCGTCTGATTGCTCGGAGGGCTTCTGCTGCGCCCGCCATTTCTGGACCAAAATCTGCAAGCCGGTGCTGAGGCAGGGAGAGGTTTGCACCAAGCAGAGGAAGAAAGGCTCTCGCGGCCTGGAAATCTTTCAGCGCTGTGACTGTGCCAAAGGCCTTTCCTGCAAGGTGTGGAAAGACGCCACCTCCTCGTCCAAGTCCAGGCTCCACATGTGCCAGAAGATCTGAAGCAGGGGCAGCTGCTTTCGGCGTCGAGGCCTCTGTCTTCATCTGCCAGGGAAAGATTTTTAAAGGATGGTTTGTGGCTGTATTGAAAAGGAGTAAAAGACACAGACTAACAAGAGAAAGAACAGACTGTCGGTTTAAGCTCGCTATTTGGAGAGTGAATGGGCTTGCTTTGAGGAGTTTGCTGCGAGTGGTCCATCCCTGCACCTACACACAAACGCACACACACACACACACACACACACACACATACGCCATGGGTCCGTGAGATTAATGAGCTCACAGATACAATCATCTTTTTAGAAAATCTTGTTACATTCAGGGAGCCACAAGGTTAGCCAGTATATGCTGTGATAGGTGTGAACCTTTTCGAGAATGAGGAAATAGACATAGCAGTCTTTTATTAAGCCTCAACTTATAATAATGATAATAATAATAATAATAATAAGACTGATAGATAGACTATTTATAGACAAGCCATATGTTTACTGCACAGTACATTCTTTACCCAATCCCAAAGTCAAAGTTCTGATGAGTGTAATGCTGTGTTTCATTACTGGCTCTGCCGTGACTTGTTATCTGTTTTGTCAGATTTCTATATCTCACTCCACTTGGTGTTTTTTTTAAGTATTGAGGAATTTAGTTATTGCGATGCAAGCCATTTACAACCAGTAACAATGTCCAGACCCACAAAATACCAGTTATATCATATGAGGAACTTATTTCATATGCTGTTCACTCCAGAGCTTGACTTGTGTAACAGCATCCCGAGACTTCAATAATACCCTTAAACCAAAGAATGAAACAATCTTTACATCAGAGTGATGAGATTCATCTGGGGCATTAGCTTCTTGCCCTGATTTTTAGCGAGATAAAGTATTGTGTCCGTTGTGGAAACCTTGTTTGATCTGTCAGATACAGCTGCAATCTATTGTGATACAACTGTGTATGTTAAAACAGTTTGCACTGAGGTAGCGCTCTGCTTTAGACTTAGTGGTTTCCATACCAGACCAGAGGATGGTTCTGCTTTTCCAATCACATGAATCCCATCAAGGATACCATGGAAGGGCAATTTTTTCCATTTGCAAAGCCAGTAGGAAAGAGATGTGAGAAGATTGATTCAACTAACAAAAAGGCTCCATGATCCTGACGTCTTCGAGGAGATTTTTAGTTTGAATCAACATTATGTTGATGGCACTCAGACCTGTTTATTTTTTTGTTTTTCAAATATGACTGCATACTTTCTACTTTCTACAGTTGTGTTGTACTGAAGGTGAACAAAAATGTTTTTCCACCTCAGTACAACTTCTTTAAACATTCACTTGTTACCTACATATTCAATATATCACATTTGCCTCTTTTTGCTTTAATGTTCTTAGAGCATCAACTACACATTATTTTGTAACCATTTAAAATATCAATAAGCTCTTATATTGTAAATAGATTGGAAACAATAAAATGTATTTAAGAATCAATGTATATCATGTACATATAATAAAAATATGAATCTTAAACATTGCAGCAAAGTTATCTAGGTGAGAAGAGTAATGAGGGATGAAATGGGAGGAGCAAAGTTGGATAGATTCAAAATAATGTAATTGAAATGATCAAAAGCTGTATTAACCAGAGGCGAAAACATAGATAGCTTTGACGGTTATTACAGACTGGATGCATCAAAATGATATTTCGAAGAAGCGAAACAAGCACATTAATTTTCAAAATTGTTTGCGTAAATGATGTCAAGATTTATATCTCACTAGATATTGTCTGTGTTAATACTTTGGATTTGTGTTGTGTATTTACGATGATGACTGAATAAAAAGAATGTATTTTGTATCATTTGTTATACTTGACTGGTTAGTACTTGTGTTGCTTGTTATGTTTTGTTGAGTTTTTATAGTGTACAACAAGGAGGTAAAACCAAAGGAAGATGAGACATGCTTACATTATGTATTATTTTTTAATTATACAATCAATCAGTAGAAAAGATTTGTTTAAGACACACACGTAACTTAATTTAACAAGCTGCAAATCGTAAAAGAATGGGCTGATTCACCTGCTGCTTTTGTGCATGACTGTAAAAGTCCCCGAACAATTGGTTTCAGATTTGAAAGGTGCCCTGTGAAGTTTTCTTGTAAGCAAACAAAGTTATGTTTACATTCAGTATACTCACCAAAATGCATCGCGTGTATCCCTGAGGTTTGAACAACTTGCTGAATAAATTTCCATCCACAGAAAACATTTGAAAAGCAGACTTTTTAAAAGTTGGAAACCTGCATTGTTTACGTCCAAGTTTCATTTTGAGGGATCTTCTTCCCAGTGCTTTGTTTGCACATTGTTACGTTCCTTAGGATGTTGCTGCCACTCGCAGATTAGTGGAATTATGTGAAACCATAGGCAGTAATATGTATTTATAGGACCCACAACACAGCAGTTCATTGCGCTTTGACTGGTCAAAAACACTGGGTACCTTACATTTGTCTCAAATCAAGTAAATATACATGATTAAATCAATAAACAGAGATTTCTTGGTGGAAGGGGGGGGGGGGTGATCACATATCTCACCTGGAAGAGGGAAACAATAGGCCTTTAATAAACATTATCCACACAGTTCAAATCTATCACACCTCAGGTAATGAATTTATACTCTAGGTTGAAATGCACTTATTGTAAGTCGCTTTGGATAAAAGCGTCTGCTAAATGACATGTAATGTAATAATGTAATGTAATGTAATACCCAACATAATACAAAGTCATCTTTTTTTGTAAGCTTACTTTGTATCCATAAGGTTTTATATGTAGAAGTTGAGCCACTAAAAGCATGATCCAATGTAACAGAGCTCTTATGTTAGTGAGATGATATGCCATCATTTTATTTAAGCATAAAATCCCAACTGAAATAATCATTTAAAATATATGTAGGGGATGCACTAATGCGGTAAATCCTGAAACAGTTCAATGTCACTTAAGTCGCCAAACAACTAATTGTGTCTGCATCTCAGATTCTTTTCAAGGACAACAATACAACTTCGTAAGTCCCATTCAAGACTCTGTTGCTCTCCTGAAAGTTTCTTCCCTTTTTTCCCTGTGAAAGGGTTTATTCTATTTCTTGGGAGTTTTTCCTGATCCGATGTGAGGTCCTGGGACAGGGATGTCGTATGTGTACAGATTGTAAAGTCCTCTGGGGCAAATCTGTAATTTGTGATATTGAGCTATACAAAATAAACTGAATTGAAAAATGTAACTGATGCATTGCAGATGTGATCCATAGACAATATTCTTTGAAATGCTTCTCGTACAGTAACACAACATTGCAGAATATGTTAGGTTCGGTAGAGACCCCTTACTTTAACAGATATTACATATGAAATATGATTGAATATACATTATTCAATGGCATCTTTGAATGTGATCACTGTCCTTCATCATTTCAGACAATGTGGCAACTTGTGCTTAAAAGTTCTCCGATAGGCCATTTTCAAAATGCAAAACAATTTTCCGAACATTATTATTATGATTTAACTTCTCTTGGTCCCGTTTTGACTTTTCTCATGAGTGAGACATCTTCTTTCCATCATCAACAGGAGACTTACAATTGGCAAAAACATCAAATGCAGCAGCATTGTTGTGGTGCGATTGTTTTCCACAGTATATCTCATTATGTTCTAAATAAGGTTTTATTTATCAGCCAGAGGACTTGTTCTTTCACTTATCAGTTCATCTTGTCATGCCCCTTCCTTTAGGTTACAACAATGTGGAATACAATTAAAGCTTAAATCTTAGCAGCAGTGCCATGCAGCTACTTTCAAGCTTTTTTTTCTCAGTTTGTTGTCAAAGCAGTTCGAACCAGATGTTATTAGGTGGCCAGAGAAACCGCCACAGTGCTACAGTATGTCTTCTACAATATTGTTTATGATTTACGAGCATTTTGCAGGACATTTTCTGGGACTTTCTGTCAGTATACGCTTACACAACAGTCAGTGTAGCCAGCATTCCTAGATAAGCCCTACTCATTGGGATCAGTAAGTACAAATTCTTTAGCATAAACATCTGGCGCTACTATGATTCGAACAGAGCGCAGTGCTACGGCAGGATATTTTCTGTCTTGTTGCAGTCTCGCTGGATATAATTTGCGTTCCCACTCCTTCCCAAGTCCTCTGTAAAGTATTTAATAATACATACAGCATTTTTCCTGAATTTTTAAGCTTATTTTACAGACCATGTGGAAAAGTCTGGGAGGGACCTCCTTTTTAAATGTGTTCAACAGATGTTTGATATTTGTATTTCAAAAAAAGGTGTGATTCCTCAAAGTTTACCTACTTTCTCCATTATATTCTTCTGTTTTACTTATTTGTCTTCACCTTATTATATAGAAACAATATCACTTTACTACTACACTTAGTTTGTTTACATATTGTGGTTTAAAGGGTGAGAGACACAATACATAACTTCCTCATATTCTTTGTCAGTAAAAGGCGGTAATTGCAACAATAATTATTCAGCACCAAACTCAATGCAGCGAGTGTCTTTTTTCACATGTGCTTTTAATTAAAAGTAATGACGACTTGACCTTTGTTTGGAGAAGGTTTCCATTCACTGAGACATCTGAGGTATTTTTGTGTATCTCGTCAAACACTGGAAAAGGTACGTTCAGGGTATCCATGGAAAGAAGAGGTAGATACAGAAAGAATGCACTTTCCTTCAGCTCAAGGCCACCCACCCTGGAGTCTCCACCAGAAACCTGCTAATGAGAGTCACTGTCACCGGCTCTGCACTTTACAGCGTGCGTCAGCAGAAACTACAAACGAAGGAGTTCACACAGACAGGTTTGACTGCCCGTGAAGTTGCCAGCTAAATAAATATGCTAACTGATTCAGGCTTTGATTTGGTGCCCGTGTTGGCACAGGGAGGATCATAAATTTAATTTGGGTATTTATGGCTCATATCATTCCCTGTGGCAGAGGAAAAGTCTTCTCGAGCAAGCAGGCGTCATGACTTTATCACATGCACAAATACATCTGTCAAACATACACATATTGCAAGCTGATTACAATGATATTAATGGTATTATTTAACAACTAATTATCAGCCCTCGCAAAGTTACGGGATAAATTATTAAATATAATGAAGAAAGTTGGGTGATCAGAGGAAACCTGTGGTTGGACACAGGGTCCGGCGTTCTCAGTCTTCATGTGACCTAAAGTTCAGAAATGTACTTTTTACTTTTTCATTATGACCAGATTACTGCAGTAATATTGTTCTGCAGGAATGACTGGAAGAAATGATGTAGACACAACTACCACATCCAAAACCATAATGGCATTTACAAAATGATATCTATATTTAACAGTTTAAAGTACAATGTAGGTATCAGGCTTATATAACATGTCACAGAATATGCTTCGTGAAAATGAAAATATTTTACTCAATTTGTGAGTAAGAAACTTTTCCTAGAAGGCTTTTTGGGTCATGACCTTATTGTCATCATCCAGAAAGTACATTAATGTACTCAGGGCTATTATATATCACTAGAATCAGTCAGAGCTATATCAGATCTAAAATAATATCTCAGCCTGAAGGCTTCTTTTTTAAAATATTCTCTATCTATTGTAAATCTGCAGTCTGCTCACATTAAAGTAATCATTACAACTGGCAACGTTTTGATTGTATCTTTGCAGCACCGTTCACAGTTATTATTTTCCACGACCTCTCTTTGCTTGGTCCAAGAAAAAAATATGTTTTTCCTTTTTTTTTTATCAGAGGTTATTCAAAAAGATGAAGTCTCTCTGCCAACTCTCAACTCCTGGACCTCTGCCTGGTCAACCACTGCTCTTTGTCACGTGCCACTGATATTAAACAGTTGCATTGGTCCGTAATGGAAATATCACTGTGTAATAGTATAATTTTGAGAAAGCTTGTCATGACAAATCAGTTCTTATTCTCTGAATATCGTGATAGCATCAACAAAACTCATCCAGCAGTCAATTTATATGGTGCTTTTTAAATTCTCCCAATTCGGCTCTTGATCTTTCTCTGCAAACCAACATCTTATTTCAATACTTTTACTCAGTAGACCTTTTTTTATCCTCATCCATCACACGCTGTTCGATCTGAGTCACGAACAAAAGCAAAATTTGGAGCCAGCATGCTTTTCTTATTTTTGTGAGGGTGGGTAACAAAATGCAACCATTTATATGACTATTTCTATCAAGTCAAGTACACTAGAAAATCATTACCTCTTTAAGTTAAAGTAACAATATTACACTGTGGAAATACTACATTGTAAATACAATAAAGTCAAAGTCCCGCATTCAAAATCGTACCATCAGCAAATTATCAAAAAGTAAAAGTATCAAAAGTGCTCATGCTGCAAGAAGATGGTCCCTGATGTGTTTTTTTTTCTTCCTTTTGCGGCACAACTGTGTATGGTGCATGTTGCTGCTGTAGATGTTTTGATTGTAACTTCTTTTTAAACTGTTTTGTAATTGGATCGACAGCAATGCATCATATTCTATAAGATCCATTATATGTGTTGTTGTTGAATCTCTAAAAAGTAAAAAGAGTTAACTTTTCACAAGCTCTAATGTAATGTAATGATGAATTTTCCATTTGATCCAAAAAGGCTTTTACATTGTGTATCCTGCTTAAGTAGTAGGATCATGGTTTAAGTTACAACACTTAATACTTCCATTTATTAGAGAATAAGTCACATTTCAAAATTAACACATTTAGAGATTCTTGGGTTTGTTGAATGTTTATTTTCAAGTACAGGATTAGCAAGTAAAGTACAAAGCAAATGTACTTAGTTACATCCCACCAACAGCCATTAGTTTCTGACCGATAAATAAACAAACAAAGATCTGCAATTATTCAGTCATATTGGTTTGTACTAATTCAATAAACATGACCACAGTGGCCATTGCAGTAAATACAATTGAAGTTTCCCTCACTGTGTTTACATCGAGTAAAGCACTTTCTAATTGTTGACAAGAAAATCTCAACAACACAGTGTAGGAGCGCTGGAATAAACGCAGTAGACACGGTTTATCTGCTGGCTGCACACCTCTGTGGCCGTTTATTCCACTCCCACAAACAAAATCTCCTGTGACACTGACGTCTTGTCACCTTTAACCCCTCATCTCCATCCCTTTTTTTTTTAAAAGGAACACTCTCACCTAAGCCAGAAGCGGGGCAGTGACAAACATTTCTGGGCCACCACTTTCCTTTGCTTTTTGTCTCATTTGTAGAATAATTACATTGTGTGGTATTGAAAGAATGATGTAAACATTCAATTAAAAAGGACATTTGAAGAAAATGTGTTTTGAAAAGTTGAACTGCCGGATATCTGCTGCATATGTGAAGTAGAGGATCAAGTTTCCACATCACACTTGCGTACGGTGTATATTTGACTATGATTGGCTTCCAAATGTCACCTCACAGTTCATGTTCTTATATACACACTCAGATTTAAGATGAGCACAGATAAATGCTCCTCCTTCAGCAGATGAATATGAAAACAGTCTCCGAGTGTCGAACTCTGCACAGACATCATTCTGCAGCGAGGGCAAACATCCCAGTGAAGGGACAATTAGCGAAAGCTTTTTTGGGGGTTAAAGTCTAAGCAAATAAACTGGCATTTCCATCAATTCCACAAAGGGGTGTCATTTTAGCTCAAATGCGAGTTCATTGAATTGCTTCGACTTCCTATGTGTGTCCGCTCTACAAGTTATTGTGTGGATGCAATTTGTCTGTGTTTGTTTTATTGTTGTATATATTCTCATAAAAATGCCCATGAATTTCCAAATCGTTTTGGAATTTGGTCACACGCAATTTCCCATCTGTGCTATTTGTCTCATGTTTTTCCTGAAAGATTTATGTTAAAATGCTAATGTGTCAGTTTTATTTTGGGTGGTAAAAAAAGGCAATTAACTTCGTCATTTCTAATATACAACAACAAAGTTATGTTTATCTGCCACCTGTGGATTTGTGGAAGGACACATTGAGTATAAGCCAACATCAACGGAGTGAAAGAAGAAAGAAAGAGTTTCCATCATTGGCAGGTTATTAAGATGCAACAATAAAGGAATGATGGTTGATGTGCCAAACCTCAAGCATTTCCTTTGCGTCCATATTGTCGTTTTTTATATTTATTGATTTCTGTTTTCATACTCGTGAAGTTTAGATTTAGTAATCTCTCTTGAAACATTAAAAGACATTCCAAAACAAATGGAGAAAAACACATGGCAAACCGCCAATTGGTTTTGTCTGTATACTTCTCCTCAAAAATGTCAGATGGACCGTTCATCTGGACATTAGGCAGGACATTCAAGTAATAGATCCAATTACTTCATGCACAAGTTATGAATCAGACGACATGTGCTCAGACAATTTCGATTTTCCAACGGTTCACATCTGTCTAACAGCCTACATACATAACATCTGGTGGGTGATGTCTGAATATGTAAATAGCCAAATATGTGCATAATCTCATGTGTATTTAAATGTTTACATTATATGTATGAATCAAGGCCTTGTCATCATAGCTAACGCTTTTAATTGGCTTATCCTATAATAGTTTAAATCAGGTGATCTACCTTACCTCTATATATCCCACAGCACCCAACCACAGTGTTGGAGTTGCTGGTGTTCCTCATGGCAGCACTTCTATCATTAAAAGAAAGCCATTAGCACCTGCCACCAGTCGGATCTCCAATACTCTCTGGGGGCCGTGACTCTTTTCTCACTTTCTCAATCTCAGAACATCTGTTTTGGCTTCCTTAAGCGTTGCATCTGCCAGACTACAGGGTGTAAAGAATTACGAGAACCCCAGAGGGAACTAGTTGTTGGTTAGTACATCCATTGATTTTCTTTTCAGGAAGAAGCATGGGGAATACAGCTAATTCAAAGAGTGGGTAATTACAAGATCAAGACCACCCTGGCAAGTGCAGGATCTGAACAATGGAAGAAGAAGAAAAAACATCAAGTCAATTTGACATAGGTGCAACCAAATTAATGTTTGAACTTTCTCTCTGGCTGTTAGTAAGTAATCACGGCTAACGTTCATGCCAAACATATGTTTATGAGTGACCAATGGTGTTTCTCTTAAATTTCGCAATAAAGCAGGCTAATAAGCTCACAACATAAAACCTGCTGTTATTCTCTCTCCAAGGTCAGCTTCACTATACAGCTGTAGTGTAAATCACACAAACCTAGTGTCAAAAAAACTGTTTGTGGAAAATCTAACACTTTTTCTTGATGAAGTCCTGATTGAAGTATGAGCTGACTTGTTCCAAAGTATCTTACAAAAATGGAGGTTACTGTGATGACAAGGTGGTCATCTGTAGAACGCCTCATTCCTTTAGATTATTTGATTAATTGTAGTTCTGTTTGGGGTTACAAAGCATAATATCAATTGAAATAGAGGCCCAAAAAGTGCTTCCTGCTTACCTGATGGATGATCCAACAAATCTGAAGCGGTCTAATTTATTCTCATCAAGATCGCAAAGTCACAAATCATATCGTGGCTAAACAACGCTGAATGGTCAGCTCTGTCCAACACCTTCAAATGGTTCTGTTCTCAGTTAGTCATGGGTAAAAACTAAATCCCCTACAAATACAAATACACAGGCAGTCTGTATCACACATCCTGACAGAGTGTGACCAATCTCCATGTTTGCAACAAGCTTCATGAGATCACGGTCAGATGACTTAAGCTTCAAGTGGAATGAACGTCCAGTGCTCGAAATGGATACGGAGTCAACAAACAAGTGCTGCGCTTTTGAGTGCAGCATGTGAATGTGTTTAGCGTGGAATGCAGGATGTGCCATGTAAGATTCACAGCGCCACTTTGATCAGCGTTCACCCTGATTTACAGGGCCTGGATCGAAGATTTGTGTGTGGTTTTATTGGCGCGAGCAAGTCGAGGATAGCGCTCTCTCAGTTCAAAGGCTGTTTTTTTCGTACATACGTTAGGGGTATGCCGACTTCATAGCCAGATATGACAGAACAGGTTAGATATTAGGTATGAGAATGTGTGCCTGTGTGTGGCGAGGGGCTGTCTTGTCGTCATACTCAGAAAGAGTTTGTTGATAGTGACCTCCTGAAATCCCTCTTTAGTGCCTGGTGTGCTTCTTTTCACTTCTCCAGAATAAAAACTGAAGCAAACACCATGTGAGGTCTAATGTGCTGCTGAAGTAAGCGATGTTTTAGTGGGTTGCAGATGAAAAGTCATCTGTGTTTCTAGGTTGAAACTGGACTAAATGTGTTGAATATGTTTACACATATTGAATAGATATTTTGACTGTCTACTGTTAGACAAGCTAAACACATTTGAATCTGTAAGCCAATTTGGCTCAGTTTTAGAAGCCTATATTTTTTTCTTTACCAGTAATTCATCAAAACTATGCTTAATAGGATTGTACATCTGAATGATGCAGAGATTATTCCAGATAGATATGCTAATTTGCGGTGCATTACAACAGCCTATGTTTCCACTTTGTTTGACATCTCCACTTTTTTGGGACATTTAATGTGACTAACTGCAAACCGGCACAGCCTGTATTTGTTTTGCCACGGCCCTCGGATGTCACGAGTAATGCTGATTTTGTTGGGTGATTTGCTCAATAACGGAGAGAAGTGGTTGGATTGACTCTATCTTTAAACTACTCCGACCAATAAAAAGTCTCCGTATGTTCAAAAGCATACTTTTTTACACACTTGCTTGTAAACATTTTATGAGATGCTACATATTTATCTCCATCCTGCGTTGCCGTTAACAGATGGAGCTCTTACATTTGCCGTCATCACAGCAGGAGATCCATTTGTCAAACAGGCAAACTTGATACAGGGCGTCATTGTGCTCCTTTCATCAGCTCCAAACGGTGACACTGCCCCTCCTACTCCCGGGGGACAAGCTTTAACCCCCACCCCGTCCCCATCTCACTGTCATCCCTCATCTCCAAAAGGAGGCTTTGTCACACTGTCTCACTTTGGAAGTTTAACTTGATAGTTACCTTTGAGTGCTTGTGGGTGGCAAAGGGTACAATTTCCTCTCTGCCAGATAATAAACTTCAACAATGACTGCAACATTCCCGTGGTGGATCCACATATATCCTTTCTCTCTTTGCCTTCTGTCCTTGATCTCTTGGTTGTCCGTCCTTGTATCGTCCTATTATTTAAAACCCATCGCAATCGAGGGCGGAGGTTTGCATGTGGACGGTATCGGCAAAATATATTCTGGGAGGATAGAACCGTCCTTAACAATATTTTTTTTGGGAAGATATAACTGTCCCAATCAATTTGCACAAACTTCTCATGTAATGTTTGCTTTATCTTATTTCGCACATGCACAGAGACAGGGGAGTATAATCTATTGTTGACTGGCTAGGAGAAATGCTTCTGATGTGAGCGTTGTTTGTAGCAGCCATGAGGTCACCGAGCTGAGGCCCTTGTTTTCTAAAAGTCAGGGTTACACCAACCTACAAGTTAGTTTAGTTCTGGTTCAATAGCACAAACAACACCGCTGGTTTGAATGTTTATTATCAAGTGGATGTACTTTCTCAGACTTGATGAGGTTTACATTTGATTGGACAATAAGACACACAGTAGTGAGATTTATGCTTTATCAAAAGTGTTGTCTGTTAGTATCAGTTTAACGGGGCAGTTCCATTTCTTTCTTCAAATAGTATGACTTTATTCATCGTTGTAATACAACAATGTTTTAAACTGTTTTTTACGATACTTACTATAGAACCTAGACATGTGGGATATGTTTTGAATATGAAGAAAGTTTTTAACGTGAGCAGAAATTTGACTAAAAGACACATGAAGTGAATTTAAGAGCAGGCTTACGACTTTCCTCTTTGATAACTCTTTAACTCTTATAGTTAGGGCTGGCTCAGGTCTGCCCTGGTCCCTGGATAATTGATATCATATGTATCGAATGTGTTATAGCTCTCCTTCTGTCTATTCGGGGAGAGGGATCCTCCTCTGTTTCCTGAATCGATGTGAGGGTCCCGATACAGAGGATGTCATATGTGTACCTCTGAAGCTAATTTGTAATTTGTGATTTTGAGCTAAACAAAATAAATGTATATGTGTTACATGCAGAGTTAAAGACACAAAAGAGGGGGAGGGTGGAAATCCCTGAAGGTGTTTTGACTCAGCAATGAAGTGTTTGACGCTCACCCCCCTTTATGTGTCCCACACCAACGTTGAAACCAAATCTACGCCCTTGATAGCAATCCATCTTTAGTTCCCACCCACTGCTCCATGGAGCAGATAGTGGAATATTCCAAGCAGACCTGCCAGCTACAATTTAGCTTTACATCTCTGCAGCAGGCGAGAACCATCTGACCCTGTAAGCAATCAAGACAGTGAGACAAACACATGCAGAGTCCCAAAATCCTGCATGCTCCTTCTTGCTATTTATTTATACCATTTACGCCATGTACCTCTATTTGAGGAGACTGTTGACATTATTTTTTTCAGTCCCTGCTGTAGCAGTAATGGAAGCTTCCTTGAGGTCATCTGTGTTGCACAAATCAGACCGGGCAGACTCGTTGCTGAATGTCATTTAAATTGCTTCTGAGTCTATTTCTCCTCCTGGGGAGCTTGTCCAAGGCTGTGCTGCTTTTTACTGAAGGTTACTTAATGGGTGGTTTGGAACCCTTCATGCTTTTTTCTCTCTCTCTCGCTCTCTCTCGCTCTCTCTCTCTCTCTCTCTCACTCTCTCTCTCTAAATGCATGTACCATGGGGCGATTAAAATCCACACTTGGGTCTAACCATGTATTACAAGTTAATGAGAGTAATGATAGAGCTACACTCCTGCCAGATAATCCATCTCTCTTTTACTTGAGGGGCCACTCGGGGCTTTCAGCACAAGCAGGGATTTTGTTTGGATTCAATTTAAATGTGTACAGCCTCAATAATGAAGCTTTTCCCCCCAGGTGAAATAACAGCAAGCTGTTGGTCTTTACAGGATATGAGAATAAATACCATGAGCAGGGAGCGTGAAAAGGACACCGCCCCACAATTGTACCTTGTGAAGAAAAGTTATGTCAATAAATATGGTTCAGCCTGAGGGTGAAAGAGAACATCTTTGTCTTGCACCCTTGTGAATGAAATGAAACTAATCCAAATTGCTGAGTTGCAAATTCTGGAGTTAATGAAAGCTGCACTTGGATCATCGATCAGAAACTTTATGGTATTTTTTATTACTGTTTATAGAAACCTGAGAAGATGTGTTTGTTGAAATTAAATTGTAATACTATATATGTATATATTTAGAAAACAGTTGTAATGCTAAGGCAATGTTGTGTTAATTATTATTATTGTGTACTTTTTCTATTTTGATGCTTTGGCAACTTTATTATCTTATCCTGCCAATAAAGTCATAATGAATTGGTTTGAATATAAAGTCGAGATCAAAGTCAATGTCAAAATATTTGAATTTCATAACTGTCAAACTGTTTTCAAATTAACTGAGAAAGATAACCAATTGCACACTCCGCAATATGTCTTCCTTAAAACTGATAAAAGCTCCAGCAGTCGACCACATGTGTGATCCGAACTCAAGTTGTGCGTTCGTGGGAAAAAGAACAAAATTACGAACCTGAAGCACACATGATAGTGCTTTCACTAATCACATGTCTCCTCACCTTTTTACCTTCCGCCTCCCCCCAATGCACATGCTCACACACACACACGCACACACACACACACACACACACACACACACACACACACACACACACACACACACACACACACACACACACACACACACACTCCCTTGAGGGCGATCCTTTACGAGGCTTCCCTCACTCTCCTTGCGCAGTGTGCTCAGTGGGGACCTCGGCATGAATGAACAACCTGGACATCTCACTGTTTCAAATGACGGGTGTGCGGAAGTGGAGCTGGCCCATTATGCTACCAAAGATACGTTCACAAGAAAAAGAGAGAGAGAGAGATACACACACACGGGGAGAGGGAGGACAGTGGTATGGCCCCACCCAGCCTGCTCGGCCTCCCCCCACCAGGGACTCCACTAACGTGACATCATGTCTCTGTCACAGAGCAGACTGCATTGTTGTTAGTGACTGGCTCTAACTTCTGCTTTCCCTCTCCCTCCCTCCCTCCTCTCGTCCGCTCCCTCATGTTCCTTTTTTCTTTTTTTTCTCCCTCTTTCCCCTTGTCCTCTTCTCTTTTTGTTTTGTTTTCACGAACAACAAAGGGACGCCACAGTCAAGGCTGGAGACATCCTTCCTCTCTCTGTCCATTTAAAAAGACAGCTCCCCCTCCCACCCATTTCTCCACTTGAATAGACAACACACACGAACAAATGCATGCACGCACGCACGCACGCACGCACGCACGCACGCACACACACACACACACACACACACACACACACACACACACACACACACACACACACACACACACACAGGACCTTTGGCTAAGCCCACAGATTTACATTGGCCTCTAATTTCTTTTTTCAGCAATGCTCATGTGCACACCGTGAAGCGCCCTGCCATGACTCAGGACCTCCTCTCTCATACACACAATCAAGTAAAAAAATACAGACACACACTCAACCACAAAAACTGTCTGCCAACCCATCGTTTATCAACGCCTTACTGGGAGGTTTTCTCACAGACACTGGAGGTGACGTCCCACTTGCCTCTTGATGAGCTGCTGCAGCCCAGATCCATTTACCATCACTGATAGGGAGCGAGGTCCTGTGTGGGAAAGTGAAAAACTTCACCTAAAATGTTCAGATTACTATTTTAATGTTACATTACATACCTTTTATTTGCCACATTAGTTTCTATAGCCAATAACCTCCATAATGTTTTTTTATATTTTTAATTTAACCATCAAAGGTAAGGGAGCTGAGATAATAGCCGGACATTCACTGAAGATAACACTGCACCAAAGGCACCATGCTGTATGAATGATTTGGTCCATTATGTATACTTCATTAATCAGTGCTTTTCATGTGCTGCTTATTGTTTCATCTTGTGTTCTCTATCTGTCTAGAGTCACATCAAGTGCTGTCATGTCATGTAGCAGCAGAGGTCACGGTACTTGTCAGAGGGAGTGATTTATATTTATCGGAAATGCTTCTCCCTGTTTGGGTCCCATGTGTTTGAACTCTGCACAATTAGTTAGTTGCCCGATAAGCCTGCATGATTGCATAAAAGAAGCTTTATCTTTGGTGTGACATATTGCTTCTGTCAGCTGCGGTAGTTGATAACAATGTTACTCTTAAGTCGCTGAAATAAGCATTTTTTCTGCTTTAGCACAGTTTTTCTCATTCAAGGATACTTTTGCCTCTGTTTTCCTTTTTGGAAATACTGCGAAATATTAAGTGGGAAGAATATGAGTCATACGGATCATTTACTCTCTTTTTGAAATCCAACTTTTGGGTTTCACAATAAATAAAAGAGCACTTAGAGGTATTATTCACACCCTAGTACGGAACCAGAACTAACGTGTGTGTCATGTTTAGTGTCCATGGAGACAGAAGTGAGACTTTCTGGAACAAATGGATGCAGAAACAGAGCTGTGCATCTGCCGGATCTCCAGGAATAATCCTCAGATGTGAGATTAAAGGGAACACGTAACACCACGCACCGGACCTGAGTGTGTAAGAGACCTGAACCATTCGTATGATGGAGCCCTTCTGTGTTTTGTTTGGAGGGAAAAAGTTCAGTGAGGTGTTTTTCATACGCACGGATCTGTGCACATTATTAATGAGCGTCGGTGTTTTCTTCTCGTAACTCTACCCATGCATAACCATGAGGAGTGATTGCTTTCCTTTCCTTTGGCACAGCATACCTGACAGTCGGGATTACTGTTGAGTCAGATGTTGCAAAAGTATACTGTATGTGTGTGATATCTGTTTCACAGCGTCCTGATAAAGGCCCGATGGGGATTAAAAGTCTGCCTTCATGTTAAATGATATCATGATTGGTTCATTTAATAGTATTCCAGTCTTGGCTTTTATTGCAGCCTTTGTGGCCTTAAGAGAAAATCCCTCTGTGACGGTCAGAACATCTGCATATTTAGGGTCTCTTCATTGTCGTAATTGTTGGCTCATCTTTCTGTTTTCTGTTCATTGTGGCATGTTTTTGACCAGGATCACATTTATAATATTGTTTTAAAGATCTTATGATTAATACATGTAAATGCAACAATTTCTACCTACTAAATAATGTCACTTATGTCTTTTAGCACAACACACATAATACACTTGCTGTTCTTGATTTAAGAATGCAAAATTGATATTAGTGGAAAATGTGGTATTAAGGCAAACATTGTGCCATTCTTATAAGCATGATGCAATTGCTTATTGTTTTTACACAATACTCATCATGTAGCATGAATATCAAAACAGTCTTGTCTGGCAAAGTGTTGACCTTCAGTTGATTCATTGTTTCATTGTCACATATTATTTGAATGGGTAATAAAACATCAGCATAAAAGACTCTGACATCACACACTTTTATATTTGTATAAATAGTCCCTGCTTTAATAACATTTGAGCATCCCAAATGATATCACTCATTCTCCAAAAATCTCTCGTCGAGGATTTATTGGAAATAGATATTTTACAACAGCCTGAATTGTTTTAAAGTTCAAAAGGCTTGTACATGTACATGTCAGCCCCACCAAACGCTTTGACTGAAGTTATTGCTATTTTGACTCCGGTTTCTTAATATGAGCGGGTGATTCAGAGGGGGACTTTCTTTGGGCCTGGATGGTTTTACAAGGTTTTTTAATTAATATACAGTCAGCTAAAAAACCCAGCAACGAAGCCCAGATGTAAAATGTTGCACGGCAGAGCTGCTCAGAGATTCACCCATCAGTCAGTGGCGGTCCCACCATCCAATGAGTCCTCAGGTGAAACGGGTGACACCAAGTGATGACAGTTGTTGTAAGCGACCCTTAACTTTTCATAGTTTCCGTTTCATGTCACGACCCCATTGACCATCAACTGATACACTCGGCCAAAGTCCATCCCAAAGCCTTTTGGGTCCAGCTGTCTCCTCAGGCCATGACTGACTCCTGAGACAAACCCACTATGCTCACCCAACTCCAATTATTATATCAGGTCTCCGGGCCTTTGTTTTGAGGCTTTGAAGGATGTTTTTTTTGTGTTTGTTTGAGAAATTATGGGTGTCCGGTCTGCAAAGAGGGGGAAAAAATTACCTGGGATAGAAAATAGAGCGACCACAATGCTTTCACAATGCTTTTTGCTTCTCCTTTCTCTTACCAATACCTCATGGTGCAACCTGACTCCCCTCCTATTTTAACTGTGTGTTTATCTAAGCGTCTCCACGGGACAGGCTGATGTGATTCTTTAGTGGACATCCTTTCAGTGTTCCACTATGAGAAAGGAGCAGGATTCCCATGCAATCTATTCTTCTCACACAACCAACAACTGGCCTATACATAGTAAACCCACTCACTCACACACACACACACAACATGTACATGGATACTATCTATGTCCCACCATAAAGTGATAAGTAATTAAAGAAGAAAAGGTGAACATGTAATCAAACAATCAGTCTAACACATTAATTAATCAAATATGTTGGATCAAAATACTGAAGAGCTAAATGAAATCTACTTGTAATCGTTTTTCTTTATCTTTTTCAAAGTTGCGTGATGGCACTCTGCTTTTGCTTATTGTATGCATCGTCTTTCTCTTGGGATTCAGCACATTGGACAGCTCAGGTTTTAAGTGCCTTGATTTGACTCAGTGACATAATCTTAAACGTGTGTTCACCCATGCACAGGCTTTTCATCACATTTTCCTCAACGTGGTAAAGAAAGCTTGTCTTGAAAGATCCTTTTTTTTATTCTGAAGGATAACAACCATGAAAACTCTATCTAGGCAAATTAGTGTGATTGGGTTACAATTGCTTTTATAAGCATGTTTTAATCTACATCTGATAGTAGTAATAGTTTGTGTATCAGAGGAAATGGTTTGCATATCTTTTTCATTACGTGGAGGAATGAGTCTGTATGGAGCTCCATATATCACTGTGATTTTTCTTTTTTTACTCCTGTAATATAATCTGAGGCCGAGCATAAGATCAAATCAGTGAAGTGGACAGCTTTATAGTCCTACGTGACACTGAGCGTATCTCCCAATCAACTGATGGATGATAAGAGAGACGTGACTGACAGAGGGTCACTGGACTGGATTCAGGGCCTGCGATTTATCATGTACACCCTACATTGCATGGCTTCAGCCTGGGAGGCTGACTGAGGCACTGTGGTCGTTTGGCATGCCACTCTTGGGCCTCTAAGTGGAGACACAAGATTAAGAGTCAACAGCCATGTATTGTCTCTGAGGCTGTACTCAGCTAAATGCTAATATCAGCATGCAAATCACCAGGACAATGCTAACAAGGAGGTATAATGTTATAATGTTAGACATACATGTTATGTTATAATATTACCAACTTAGTTCATGCTAAGCATGCTAACATGTGTGATTAGATCACAAAGTACAGGGCTGACTGGTATGTAATTAGTTGTGAGGGATGTGTGAATAAACAGAAATATTGGACATCAAATACTTTGAAAAATGATGGTGCTAGGTGAACAGTTAGGAGATCACTAAATACATAAACTGAGAATTAATTCTCATTCATGTGTGTTTCAAATTGCATCACAATTCATAGAGATTTCTCTCAAAACCATAAATGTGAACCTCATGTTGGTGCTAGAGGGAAAGTAAGGGGAAATCCTTACTATTCATCATCTAATAACCATTATTAATGTCAGCACAATATGCTGAATCAATCATTTGTGTAGCTGTTGAGATGTTTCGCTTGATGAGTAAAAACGTTGAACTCATGGTGGCACTAAAGAGACGGTCAAGGAATCACCATAGTCCTTAGGACTCGAATGAATGAATGTGTTCATAAAAGTTCATGGCAATCCTTTTAACAGTGTTTTAATTTGAAAGTGTTGTACCAACAGCTGACATCACCGCCCACAAGCAAACTCACGGCACTGAACGTTCAACAGGTGTAACGTGTAACTGTTCGTGATAAAAAGACTGCAGGGCAGGAAGTGATGTGATTGATCCTCAAAAGTGAGCGTTGCAGTATGCGAGACTTCAGGTCCAACAGTCATAGCTATGCATGTGTTTTTCCACTCAGCAGTGACATCAGAGCCCACCATGCCCCTCTTGGCTGCTGACACACACACACACACACACACACACACACACACACACACACACACACACACACACACACACACACACACACACACACACACACACACACAGTGGTGAGTCAGCAGCACGGTTCAGGTGTGTTTTATTTGGAGGTCTGGAGTTCAGTCCTTTGGTCTGACTATTAGGAGACACTGAAGTCATAACACTCAGTATTTCCATTGTCTGATGTTGTGTTACTGGAGTGATGCACAGTGTGTGTGAGTGGTCCCTGAAATACTCTGGCAGAGCTTGTTTGCATTAGTCACGGCTGCCTATCCGTACGCAGTTGAAAGGTAGCGATACTTATAATTGGAATCACCTGCTCCACATCTGAACAGAGTAATTAAATACCATATCAGTAATTCAATCTTAAATTTGCACATGATAGTCTGAAAACTGTGAGCTCTTCTTGATGGATTTTCTTTTTTCCAGTTTGTCGAACATGTCAGCATATTTCTAGGATACAAAAAGATTAGCCTGCTGGTCTCGGTCAAGTTTACAGTTTGATTGTGTGCATATGTGGTAATATAGTGATTCAGAGCCAGGATGTCAAAACCCTGCATCAGCCCTTCCCCTCATGTCCATGAATAAGGGTTTTCCCAGACAAAACGCAACGGCAAATAAACTTAATCAACACGCATTATAAAGGGAATATTATTAAATTATGCAACTACAGTAACAGTAACTACAGGCACCACAAATGCCTGTCTTTGTTGTTTATACCTGAATGGCTGCTCCACTGAGTGCACCTCATGTTATTCAAGACAAAGCTACATTACATAGTGCTTTTCTCTAATATCACAATATCACTTATCCTCATATGGTAATTGACTGCATGTACACCGTCTACTTACATGTAAGTTGGACGTTGCCCTCAACCCAAATCCCTGGTGGAGCTTAGAAAGGTAAACTGATCTCATTCCCTGAATAATAATGTTTTATAAGACAACAACCACAGCGAAATATGAGCTCCCAGTCCAACTCGCACTCTGTAAATCAAACAATTCACTGGGTATAAAATTACCCTTACCCTACACTTCTGACTGTCATCCGCCATCATACCAAGGAGCCCATCTTTCTAAATGGTGGCATACAAATCAGTCATGATGTTATAAGTAGGCCCCTTTAATAGGCCAGAAGCCATAAACCAAAACAGCTAAAGGGTCCCGAGCCTTAATTTGTCCAGAAAGCTCCTATTCACATCTCCCTTCCTTGTTATCTTAGGTTTCACCTGTGGATGCAGGGGACAGTGGTGTACTTGTTTGATTCTAATTATGGTCCTCACCTCAAAAGTTCCCCCCTGGGAACTTCCCTCCTCCCCCTCCAAGGGGTCTAAAGACACTCAGACTGACTCATTAAGTGTCAAGGAAAATTAAGACAATCCAGAGAGGATGCTGGAGTCTCACTGGAGACACTCTGTCAATTGTCTTATCTTCTTTGGCTTGTGGGAGTGTCTCCGCAGGCCGGTTGACTGCTGAAAGATGAATGAGCTCATCAGGATGCAAGACCCTGAGCAGAGTGTTAGTGTTGCTGCCCAGACATCAGTCTAGGGTCCCTTTTGTGTGAGCTCTTTTATTTTAAGCTTAGAATGGGTTACCACGCTGATCTGTAGACATATAGCCCTTATAAAGTGTTTAGTGTTGTATACATATTAGCCATCTTCTAAGACAAATGAAGTTTTAAGAGCAAACGGTGCAACTCGAAACACATGTCTCAGCAGCCTTTTTTTTGTTGTTCATTCTTTGGCAGCAGGTCCAGTAATTAGGGAAGCTAACCACATCCTTATTTACTCTGTTCTGATATATATATTTTTTAACTCAAATGTCTGTTTCCAACAGATCCTTTCATCACTTTGCGCATTGATAAGATATGGATGGTTAGATGTACCAGGCCGGTATGGATCAGTATCACAAATGGATCAGATAAGCACAAACAAAGCATTTTCCTCAGAAGGATAATTATACAGTCATATAATACTTCCTCCTCCGCTGCATCCTCTTACACATTGCTGGAGCAGTGAATGATTCCTCATGAGTAGGACTTTCCTTGTGCCACTTCAAATTGGCTTGAATGTCAACAGACGGAAAAAAGACAATTCAACAAACTAAAGGTCAGCTAAATCAAGCACGTTTAACTCTTCAATGAAACACAAAGCCTATTCTTTGTGTACTGGGGGTGGTAATTTAGTGGTTGGGTTCTGCCCTCCTGTGGTCAGCACAGCAACTCTCAAGGTGTCTCGGAGGTACAACAAATTTTCCTGACAATTATCTCTGTAGACAGAGACCCTTTGGGGTTGCATTGAGTTAAAAATATTCCCTTTGTTGTGCGTTATTCAGATCGTCAGCACATGTCAGAGTAAGAAAAGGACTAGTGTAAATGATACAATACATGATGGCTGAATTCCATTTAGCTGCTTCAAGGCCTCGACATTGTGAATCTGCTAATCCTTTTGTTTTTCAATAAATAAATAAAGTTGCTGGGTTTCATAAAGCCAATCAATGTGAGGGAAAGTTGAATGGAAAAATAAATCTTGAAGGAAAGCATAATAGCTGCTCCACCTCCCGGCTGCGATGCCTCTAGAAAGCTTGTGAAGCAGCTGTCCCCTTTGATCCGTTAAAAAGACTCAAGTCCGTCGTCTTTTTCTGGTGGAAAGCCACGTGTAATGCACAAAGCAGCTTAATTTATCCAACTAACGAACAAACCTAGATATATAGATAAAAAAATAATTACGAGGATGAATCTATTTTTAACAACTAAAACACAGCCACACATCTTTGATCCATTTTGTTTATAACAGGACTAATGGTATTGACTTTGTCTGTAGGCTCCATTATTGACAATTATAGTTTTAATGGTTGTCTTAATTTCTTTTATTTGATCGCAATAATCTTGACAGTATATGAAATGTGATCCTAATCCGTTCTCATAACGGATTTTGTGGATTTACAGTGAAATAGTTTATTAGTTTGAATGTTTTTTCTTCTTCTGAAATTGTATTACATTCTGCATACTATACATACATACATACACACATACATAGAAACATGCATACATACAGACATTAATGCATGCATACATGCAAGCATACATACGTGCAAGCATACATACATGCAAGCATACATGCATACATACATGCAAGCAAACATACATATATACATACATACACACATGCACACATACATACATACATGCATGCATGCGTACATACATACAATACATACATGCATACATGCATATATATATATATATATATATACATGCATGCATACATACATACGTACATGCATACATAGATACATATATACATGCATACATACATATATACATGCATGCATGCATGCATGCATACATACATGCATGCATGCATACATGCAAGCATACATACATACATCAAAACATACATACATATATACATGCATACTTGCATGCATACATTCACACACACACACACACACACACACACACACACACACACACACACACACACACACACACACACACACACACACACACACACACACACACACATACATGCATGTATGAAATGTGGCCTCTGCTTTTTAGGTGTAGTGGGCTGCTGTGAAACACAGTTCTCAAGGACACTTCAATGTGAACCAGGGATCAAACCCGATACGAAGAAGAAACAAACTGTTTGTTGTCCGATTGCTGTTTCATGGTTTGCCAAGAAAGATCTGGATCTTAATTTAACACAATCACCGAAATGTTGCTAAACAATGTGGACTCTAGTTATGTTAGACTACAAGCTGAGATTGAATGTCTAGAGAAGATCCAGGAGCAATATCTCTGCTTAAGGCACTAGAAATAAAATGTCAAAAAACGCTACACCAGCAAGGAGGAGAGCTCACTTAATTGAACAATACTTCAACAATTATCCAGATACTTGTTACAACCACCCCACACCTTAAGCATATTTTCCACTCCATCTGTGTTGCTTGGCAACCATTGTACCAAATGTTGCTGAAGAACTACATTGCTTGGAGGAATAATGATTATTTGTAATCAATAAATGATTTCACTTTTTTGTTGCAGCATGTCTATTTCCTGAAACCATGCCAGGCATGTGTAGCAGTTTTATGCAATAAGTGATTTAATAACAGCTGAGGGGCGTTGCAGGCACGACCCGGAGTATCCTCTCGTTGCTCATTGCTTAATTCTACAAGGAAACTAGAAAGCTGCTTCAAGGCTAATTCAATATTACAAAATACAAATCATTTACACATAATGTTTTCAATTGTACAAATAGAGCATGGAGGTTTATTATGTGGAGTACTATGTAATAAAACCATCTAAACGTTCCCTTATTGTATTTCTGAGCTTTCATTCAGCAGCGGGCCATTATGCGGCCTAGGTGTGGAACTTGAGATAGAATAAATGGATTTGGAGAACATGCAGCTGTTTCCTTTGGAGGTTAAGTATCATATTAGCATGAGTTGCTGGCCAGGAATTTATTTATGTTGTAATTCTCTTAGTTGTCTTAATACTGCCTGAGGAATAAAGGTCCGATGACAGAAAAGTCACAGCAATTACGTAACAAGTGGAGACAATGTGCAGGAGTTTGCTCACTAACGCTACGAGCTGAAACTGCATTGGCTCTTCGAATTTCTATCAAAATATTAATTTCACTCGGACGAGTAACAGAAATGTTGGCTTGTGTGTACGTGGTGATTTATTATAAATAATAAAAAAGGGCTCATAATGTGGATAATAGATTTCCTGCAGTTGAAAGGGAAGCTTGGATAATTTTGTTCATTGTGAACTCTGACGAAGCATGAAACCACATGGAGGAGCTCACAAGAGCTGCACTTTCAACTTCAGCCAACAAATGTCCAACGTTTTCTCTTTCCCTTTGCACTTTATGCCCAAATCATGTTTCTGCCCACTTTCTGCTATTATGAAACAAAGCTGTTGATTGTTTTGTTTTTGGAGATCTGTAGGTTGATTTGATCGGAATTCTGAAAGATCACATTTAACAAATGAACAATTATGTAATAACCACCTGCACCATGTGGGAGGAATTTGATGATTTTATGGCTGAGCTAAATGTTTCTATACACTTTTTATTCACTTTCAAACTGAATTCTGATTTAACACTTTAGGCTTGGTGTTAATTAAACTGTGTGGGGTCACAAATAATCAAATTGATTGATTAAATAAGTTCATTAAAGTGATACATCAGTCCTATGATTTGTGGTGGAGGCAGAACGTTCATCCACATTCACTCGGTGCTGAAAGCTCACCAGCAAGTCAAGCCGCCCGAAAGGACTCCATCTCTGGCTTTTACACTTACCAGCTGCATTCTTAATAATAGAAAGCACAGTGTAATCACTTGAAGCTTTGAAAATAAGCTTTAAAGGTTTTGATAATCACAAATTAAATGACTATCTGATGTGAAAGAAGTTTCACTCATTGATGAACCCACAAAAATACCCAGAAAGTTTTCGCTGTTGGGATCTAAAAGCGAGTAATGAGGAGAGAGAATATTGGACTTAAATTAATATGGCGACCAGAAACACAGCTACAAATAAATGTTGCAATATGGGCAATTGCTAACATATTAGCTGTAACAGCTTCAGACACTATAATATGTCACGGCTGTGTGTCTGTCAACATTGTTGGGAAGTTACTCTCCCACAAAGTGGCCAAAATAATTAAATACATTTCACCACTAAAATGTACAAAGCAAACAGAGAGGGTTTTGTCATTACAACCACAACCTTAGAAGATAATCATGGGTATTTGGAAAAAACAATACATCACAACATCATTATTAGATGTAAATGTCAAGTAAATACAAAGTTCTGTCGAGGTAAAAGTTAAAAACTGAAAAGCTTGGCTTGGCCCTAAACACCACAAAGTTTATATTAATTTAATGATGTTAAATAAATGGTGGTTAGGTTGGTCACTTCAAGTCTTCCTTCAGCTAACAGTACAGATTTAAAAAAATAAAAAAGACTACTCCCTTAATAGGGATAAATCCTACTATGTCATGACAAGTTTCCGATTACGCATTTAAGTTTGAAATGTATGTTACAAAAATATAACTTGTCATAATGCCATACAATGCATTTGAAGAAGAAACACTAAATGAAATATCTGTCTACAGTAAACCGCTACCGTACAACAATAAAATGTATTCAAACTCAAACTGTGTCTCTGTAATTGTGTTGCATATAATGAAAACACAAGTCAACATGGGGATTTTTATTGCGAAATGAACACAGTTAATAAATCATTTTTGAAAACAAGGTTGGGGAGAATATAACAAAGCAATAACACATTGATTAATTTGACAGAACACTGCACACATGCAAAGGAAGGATCTTGAAGCAATTAAGAAACACACAATGTCTTCTTTCACATTAAACCATGATCTTGCAATATCGAAATGCAAATCCTGTTGTCCAATATGAAACACAGCTTTTATCCCAGAGATTTGCATTCTTTCATAAAAACCTGTCATCGTTTGACTTTCGTGCCCGTTCACTAACTCACTTCTTGGCTTCGGAAATGAGGAATATATTTCCTATGGCCCCTGCTGTTTCATGACGTTGTGGTTTTCGGGACCCTCTCTGTGGAACTTTAAACCCAACATTTTGAAAACCAGACTATGAAATGTGTCAGTCACAATTACGAACACACAGAATCCTGTTTTCAAATATATATATTTTTTCATCAAAATGTTATTTTACTTTTTCGTCATATACAATCATGTCTGACTGAAGGTGTCACATGTCTAAATGTCCGCCTCCATAAAGGCCTGTTAGAAAATTAATTTTCTTTGCTCAGGTCAATTTGAGTACCGGTACCTGGAGGACAAGAGAGGGAATTAATAAAGTAACAACAAGGTATAGTCTTCTTTAGCTTTTTGCATTGTAACCCAAACATCACGGGGCTAAAGCAATCCGTTGGTGTCGGGCAACCTGTGAACTCAGGAACTGTCTCACATTACCAACTCAAGACGAAAGTGTCTCAAGCTAGATCCTAATAAAGAAAAACAGATGTACTGATCAGAAAAAAATTGGATCATCTTAGCGACAGATCAGTTTGGATGAATAGGCAATTGCTTCACAGCGTACACCCGATACAGCTGAGAATCCCATTAGGAAACGAAGGCTCTCCAACCGTCTGACTCAAAATAGCCTGGAGTGAGTTTTCTCTCAGGTTGCAACACTCGTTGGAAGAAGTCTGTGGTTTAGATGAGAAAAGGCTTTCAGATCACTTGCTAGAGCCGTCAACTAAACTGTCATCTAAACAAAAATGAGAGAATCACCTCATTGACGATGTCTAGTTATTTTTACTTGGTGTATGGATGTCCTGTCAAAGGGCAGATTAAGTAATTGAAAACCTTACAAAGTGCTTAATTGGCGAGGATGTTGAAGCACTTGTTGGGAGACTAGAAGTGTGTCAGTAGAATATTAACAGTGTGTGTCACTGATGTGACGCACCCCAAACCAGACTCAGCCCATACATTGTTGGCAGAGCGGTGTTAGAAACAGTTGTCTTCTGAAACGTTAATATTTTGTTATAGCTGGAGTCCTTCGAAAGCAAAAGTGTGAGAAAGGTTGAAAGAATCGTCTTCCTGTCTGGTTATTGTGGTAAGAGGCGGATTCCAAAGCAAAACTAGCAATGTGGATCGATTCATTTTTGAATTCGATTCAAAATATTAAAGATGGAAACTGTGTATTCATACAGTTACAGTTCCTCTGTCTGTGGTCTATTGTTGGAGTAGATTAAGAAAGAGAATACACTAAATGTGCTGAAGAAGAGGACTTTACAGTAAGCAGAGGTTCTGTGCGATGGTCAGATTTGACCCATGAGAGTTGTTTTGGTCGAGTGGACGGCCGTCATTACTGCAGATGTAACATTAGAGCCTCTGGTGCACAGCTTTCTGACCATGTCTTCTGAGACGGATATTTCCGGAGGTGGGGAGACTTTTTTTTCTTTCCAAGAAGACAATCAAATAAAGCATGTCATGCCACTAGCTTCAGAGTCAGGATTGAGACACCGACCGTGGGCCAGAATATTGGCACGTTGGGGCGCTTGAGAACCCGATCTGTTTCTTATCCGTTTCATCTCCTGCTCATTAAAATGTCCGGAACTGGACAAAGTGTAAACCAATGATGTTCGCTCAAGTCCAGCACTGATGTCTTTTAGAGCTATAACCTCAAAATCGAAGTACAATTGAGCTAATGTGCCTCCGGCGAGAGGACATCAGTGATGAATTCAAGCGGAAAAACAGTTGTATTAAATAACTTCACTATGCTGTGGATATATATTACAAGTAAAAAAACAACTCCTGATTGTCATCAGACGGATTGATATGACAGAAAGTATGTATACTTTTCAAATCCCTTTAATGAACATATTCAAAGCATCATCTCCATCACTGCAGATCGAGTACACACAGATCTACTTCAAGCAGCTCTGATGTTTCATTTGATTCCACTGTTGCTCATGCTTTGGGCTTTGCAGACTCCTTTGCCGGCCACTTCGAAGGCCGCTCCCTTGTAGGTCGCGACACACTGGGCGTCCGTGCGCAGGTCCGGCTGAATCTGCTCCCACACCTTCTTCTTGGGGTTCAGCTCTTTGTCTGGTTCACCTGCAATCAAGAAGTCAGTTTAATGCATTAGACACTATTTTTTTCCTCCTCATACTTTCCTCCGCATCCTAGCAACAGTCCTGAATCTGAAATATATCAAACAGTGTTTTGATGCATCTATTGTTCAACCTAGCTTCATAAGCTGAAGCAAATACACATTGTGAGCAATGACCATGATTCATCAGGCAAATTCAGATTTTATCCATCCCATGTGCCAAGTGTGAATAGTTTGACGTTCTATCATGTTCCATTAGATTGTCCGCTTTTTAAAACCACAGTTTGTTCTCAGCCATAATTTAAAACATCTAAACCGAACTTCCCAGACAAAAGCAAGCATCCGGAGAAAAATAATAAATGAGGTCTCGCATAAGCAGCACTGGCTGACTTCTGTCTGGTCCTTGAAACCATTTCAGGGTGTGAGGTCACAAATACGGTTAATTTCCCAATGCTGCTATTTATGACCCGAGAGTGGCAACAATCAGTTTTGATCAGAAGCGTGAAAGAGGTTTTGATGAGCAACTTGAGCAAGTTCGAGCAGAAGTGCTGGGCCCCATTAGTTGGGGAAATGTGGGCAATTATAACCATGCCCCCACAGCAGCAGTGGAGGGGCTATCATGTAATCTGTAGCTTGGCTGTTTAGTTGGGGAAAAAAGGGAAAATAAGAGACGTTTACTTATTATTTCCTTATATATGTACTTCAGGCAACTGCCTCAGCGATATCATTTTAAACAAAAACGCAAGGAATTGACAAATCCCATCGTTGCACTTTTTTATTCAGTATCCATAAAAATGGTTCTCACCATAGAGATGCCTCGTGAATCAACCCTCCTTTCAAATTATTTGGGACATGTGTACTGCAGAGATGAAAGCCTCAACTGGTGCATCTGAACTGTGGGAACTTGGACCAAAGCATCCTGCTCTCTTTTTTTCCACAGAAACACTTAAATTTGGTTATTATTCTCAAAAGAATACAAGAATAACAAGACCAATCCTCTTTTCATCACTAACTCCCATAATAAATGCAAGTTTTTCAAAACTAGAAAGACTTCAAATCAAAACCACACTGGCTTGTTACTCACGGTGTTTGATTTTTCGGCCACATTCAGGAAAGCTTGTAATTGGAATAATTCCCAGAAGGGACCTAAACTCTTGTTTGGTTTAAACAAGTGCAAATTAATAAAGAATATGGTTTACATTAGTTGAACTTAACAAGACACTTATCGCGGGGCATTTAACCACCGACAAACACAACAGAGTCCCCCAATGAGAGCTTTCAGTGGCGTCTGAGAACACATCACGGCTGGTGTGAGAAGCCTCAACGGCACATTTTGTGGAAACTAGGCTGGGAACTTTTTTCGTTGTTTTAATTCTCAGCGGCGGGGGGAGCAACATCTGTTTTTGTGGGGACAGTAATCTGGTGTTGTTACCTGGGAAGCCCTGGAAAGTAACTCTGTCCCCCGGTGCTGCTCCACTTGGAGGATCGAGGATTTCGACCTTGTCTGGCGAGCTGGCACACATGACCATCGCCTGGGACACCACGCCTCTCATCTTGGCGGGCTTCAAGTTACACATCAGGACTGCCATGCGGTTCTGCATCTGCACAGGGAGACACAAGAATACATTTAGTTTGTACAATAGCGAAGAAACACCCAATTTACTTTAAAAAAATGTATCCCTTTTTTATACCTTTAACTAATGTGGTCGGATAAGTCTATAATCCAATATAAACAATATTGCTAATCTCTGAATTCAAACTTGCTTTGTCCAAGGTTTATTTTAACTATACTTTGTGGCGCATAGCATTATTTTATGATTAGCTTCTCTTATATATATAGAACTTGTATAACATTTATTATTTCACGAGTAACAATAAACAGTTAACAAGAAAAGTACTGAGACTGTTGCAGACACACACACATACACACACAGCAGAAGTGTGTTATTTCTCACTTCAGACTGTGCCAGTAAATGTCACTGCTGCAACAGTGTCAACTGTTTTTAGGTAGTTAATGTCTAATATCCGTCTGTGTGCACTTTCAATTACTTGTCTTTAGGTAGAACAGCCGTGTCCTTAGGTAGAAGTCGGACAGGATTTGTCTCGCATGATTTCACAACCATATGGTTCTATTTAGGAGAGATACAATGTGCACATGCATAAGGCGCTTTGGTCTATAAATAGAGAGAGAAAGTCAGAAATACTGACAACCATAAATTAGTTTGCTCCAGGAGAGACACATAAATGTGAAAAACCCAACAATATTCAATGGAGATCCTGAAACACTGAGAAGCTATTTGAGTTTCTCAGCCGAACTGTCAGCATGGAGTATATTTAGGATTTATTGGTCCATTCAATGCGACTTCGTTACTCTGACCCTCGAGAGCCATCAATGCACGCAAACGTATACAGCACTGCTTGTGTGTTGTGAGTGGAAACAACTCTCAAATAGAGTCTCTGCAGGGATTCTTAAAGTTATTACGAGAATAGAAGTTGTATTGAAGTCTACATTCTCCTCACTCGCAGGCAGACAGTCTAGAAGGTCGGCAGAAGTGGATTTTGACATCTACAGACTTGCGAGCTGGAGCCTGATGTGAGGTTCAAAAACAAGCTGAATCAGTGAATCTCTGCACATAATCCGGATTATTCTGGAGGTGGCCGATTCATCATATGACAATGTCCCCCTCTGGTAATTACACATAAATTCAACATCACATGATATTGCAGACATGTCTTTATTCCACTCTGCAAATTGCACTCGGGCTTTTGTATTGTTTTAGCTTGTTGCGTATAAAAAACTATCAACAGATTATATAACTTGTACAGTACCTGCTCCAGAGGTATGTGCTTGACCAGCCCGCTGACCACGGTCCTGGGAGAAGCCTCTCCCACATCCACCTGCTCCACATACAGACTGTCGGCATCCGGGTGCTTCTCGGCCGTGATTATACGTCCAACGCGGAAGTCGAGACGAGACACGTCCACCGGGGCCTCTTCTTGGCTCGGGGCCGCCGGCTTCTTCTCCGCTTTCTCCCCTCCTGGCATTAAACAAAAAGGTGAATACTGAACACACATCTTACACCATTCAAGTTTTTCTTTGCAATTACTCTTTATCATTGAATGCGTGGTAGAACAACGTGTTTGGGTGTTGGACGTTTGGTTGGGTGAACTTTTAGCACAGACAGTAGCCAGCCATCGTGTGTTGAGGGGAGGTTTGAGACATGACGAGAGGAATCTGGGAGAGTGTGCATGCTATTATCTCTAAATGTGCAAGATATTATCAGAAGTGTTTGTTTAAAAAGCACTGACAATATTTTAGCCAACTATTGTTCCAAGGGGAAATGATAAAAAAACGAAATCATAGTTGAAGCAATACAGGGCATCTGTGTGGAATCGGATTTAATTTCCTCCCATAAATGACAATAAACCACCACGGCCTCAGGGTTGCACTTCTTCGCCTCTTCCCAGAAATTCGGGGCACAAACCTTGACTAAATGGGTGTACCAAGACGCACTTTTGAGTGGGTGATCACGATCCAATGACATAGCAGAATTGCAGACGCTTCCTCCCGAGAGACAGAGTAGCGCTCACTCGCATGGTCTGCTTACACACTCATTCCAGTGGGTTGCACTGATCAAATGACCACACGGTCTTTAATCATTCCTCTGAACCGACACCAGCCCTGATGAATATGAGCTCCAATCCCTGCCTTTGATATTCCCCTTTCTCCTCCGTTTAATCAATGCCCCGCAGCGACGACAGCACGTTGACGTAAAACCGACTACACTAAGGTTACACATGGGTTTGTAGACCGATAAATAATGGCGGTTTGAATTGGGTGAGAACAGTTACATTGATGTTGAGGGAACAAAGATTTGAACTTGTAGAACACCGTTTATAAAGAGGAAGAAGCAACTCTCATTAACAGCTCCCCAACATCTGGATGTAAGAAATGCCAGACAGGGCCATCAATTTATCAAAGTCTTAAAAACATGTTTCTTTCCCTTTCTACATTGTAAGCTCGTAAACACAGTGATAAATATTCCCCGTCTCTGCCCGACCGTCCCTCTAATGAGGATGATTCCAAATATTGCTGAAAGAGATTTACTGCAAATAATTGAAATTCTGTGGCAAGGATTTTCTTAATTTATAACAGTTTAACGGCATTATATTTGACACAAAGTGATACTTTGATTTTATGATGTGTTGTAGAAGGACACATCCATGATCCACTATTCATTAAATCATCCGCAAATTGGATTAAATCACTGGTGACATTAGACAAGGACATCTCTTCATAAACAGAGCTTAGAAATCAGTAAAGTCCAAATGAAGCTTTACTAAAAAGTATTTCTACTGAGGCCCAGAGGTCATGGATCCATGACAACGGCCGATATTGCTGCCACACATTCATTATCACCTGTAATTGGAAACACCCGTTTGGAGAAGGCCGATTGACTTTTGAAGAACCGAGTGCAACTACGATGTTGGTTCAAGAGTTTAAAAAAGATGCTAAACAAAACCGTGAATACAGAATGAGACGGACATCTCGGTTGCAGCTTATAAATCGAACATTCAAAGTTGGCCCCTCCTTACCGGGTTCAACGACACCAGAAGTGCACGGCCGTGGTTAGGGCCGTGGTTAGGGTGCTCTCCAGTGGGTGAAAGACAACCCCAGATCCACTCTCGTTTTGGAACACGCGTTTTTCAGCACTGTGTCCGACATTTGTTCTGCATGCGTGATTACAATCTGGCACCTGGTTGTCCAGAACACACCACATATGGGCAGATACAGACACCTCTACACACTTCTAGGGGTCATGAGTAATATTTGAATAGGCCTATTTAGCAGGAGTCAGTTTAGAATAATCGGACGCATTCTGCCTTTAAAGCCCCACTATGTAACTTTTCCACCTTAAAATAACAGCTTGAAAAAAATGGTGCCGCTACAATGACTTTTAATATGGCGATTTGCGCCTCCGCCACGGCCATCGGGGGTCTGTGGCCAGAAAACTGCTGAATGTAAGATGTTGGGAGCCGCCCGGTGCCTCCGGTTGGGGAACAGGAAGTACTTCAACCTGCTTTCTGGCAGTGATTACGCAACGTCATATAGTGCCAGTCCACGTTCTCAGGTGACTTTTTATTTGCTCCGCTACGCGACGCGTACAGACAGAATGACATGCCGCGGCTGAATGAGGCTCGCTGCGGCTGCCAGGCGTGCTGCCGGCAGCGCGCATCGATCAGCTGGGATCAGCTGTGAGTCACGAGCCGGAAAGAGACATATATGGCTCGAGAGCCAGGAGTTCACGACACTGAAGTAAACGTTAAATACCTGAAGGGGGCGCTACAGGGGAAAAGTTACATAGTGTCGCTTTAAGTTCCTTATAATGTTGATAAAGTAGGAATATATGTAGTGGGGAGAGCTCTTTCAAGGCTTTAATATAGTCCTTTCTGCTAAAAATTAAATGGATGAAAACCTGAAAACTGAACTACATGGTAGAAATGATGGTTTATGACATATCTAAAGATATTTAATAACATTTTATTGGATGTTCAAACTTCAAAGGAGTCAATATAAAACACTGAACAGGGCCTTCATTTTGTTCTCCAGCTGTTACCTTTTTTCTCCGACTTCTTCTTTTTCCCCTCATCTCTGGGAGGGGGGCTCTGGATGGCCACGGCAGGGGAAGCAGAGGCTGCCGGTTCAGAGGGTTTAGGTGGGCCGGGCTTCGAAATGCACTCAACACTGTTGTCACTTGAAGGCATCGCCACCGCCGCCACTACAGGAGGGAAAGCAGGCAAACGGTCAGAGTCGCACACGCGATTAACTCGTGGCTCACAGTCGCTGCCTGAAAGACTTTTTCAGACATTTCCTCTGACAACTGATATTCTCGGCACGTAGCGTCCAAAAAAATGTTCTGATGTGAAAAAAGATCATTTACATTACAAGAACACGAGGTACACTTCCTCGTACGCACAGAGCTGGTTGCGTCAACGCGGTACAATGAAATGATACAGAGGCTGATTTATTTACACACACAGTGGGAGGACTGCTCTCCTGGAGCAAACAGTTTAGATGGGGAAAATGACACACTGCCCAAGTTGATGGCAACAAGGAAATGGAGCCATAAAGAAGGGAACAATATCCTACAATAACTCTCCAGAGAAAAAATAACCCCTCATTTAAGGCGCCTGATGTTTGAATTCCTACAAAGATCGAGTGCCTGTCTGACAAACATCGGTCTGCAGTCACACCGCCGTCACCATAATGCTTTTAATTACCGTAATTCTATGTTAGGACCTGAGCGCAGGACCTTTCCGGTTTACCTTGGAATTACGGGCAACAACCTCTTAAACTCTTGACATTCCCCCTCACTGTGCCGCGAGGTTATACGGTTGCACTCTTATAACAAATTAAGTTATTGTAGATGCCATTTGCAATATTCTATCCATGCATCTTTGGAAACATTACGATCTCGACTAAAATTTGAAATTAAAGCTACTTATTCGTATTGTTATATTCCAAATGACTGTGTAATATAAAAACTCGTAGATAATTACCAGCCCCATCCTCTAGTCTAAAGGTTTGTTTTAGCCTCACACAGGTCAGTTTGGGTTTAGCATTTAGCAGGTAAAGAGACATATACTGTATGTGAAAAGGAGTTGGTGGAGACCAAAACTCTAGAGCTTAAAAGAAGAGCTAATATTAGTCTTACATTTGTCATAGGGCTAGAAACTCATAACCAAATGAAGGCCTAAGTTACGTATGATGGATGTATAATATTTTTTAAACATGTTTGCTATGGACCCAACAAGGTATTGCAGGCATAACTTATTTGGGTTTTAACAATGCTCGTCTTCAACTCAACTAAAATGCTGTATTAGTTCATTTGACGCTCAGCTTCAGTTTGTATTTCTGTGCTGCAGAAGTGTTGTTTTTCCTCAAGGCCCCATGACATTATTACTCAATAGTTGTTTCCATCTCAATAACAAATCAGCAAAGCCGACTGAAAGCACATACATAAAGTTATTATTTATCCATGTTTTGATTCGGCTATTTACTGTCACCTTAAAGACATAGAAAAGAAACCCCCTAAAATAAACATCTCAATTAGAAACAGTCTTTGGCGTATTGGAAAGCATTCCGTTTACGTTCCAACACTAACATAGTGGGTCTTTTTGAATACGGTTAAATTGCTTATTTCTTCCAGCCCCGTTTCATTCCTGCAGCGTCATTCTGGAAAACATTAAATGTGTGTTAATGATCTGAGCCGTTTGCCTTCGCTGTGTGCCAAAGTATGTTCGACGCACAAAGCTGACAGACATGTTGTCCCCATCACCGTAATGGGGATTTGAAGCTGCTTATAATAAAACTTTTTTTCTTTTTTTTAAAGAAATGAAAAGATCCGGTTGTAATAGGCTGAGGCAACAATGTACAAGATGCTATCATTGATAGTAAAGCAAACAATGGTGTAATGGGCAAAAACTGACATCAACTGTTCCCAATGTCACACAACGGATTCTATAACTAGATATGAAGGGGAACAACATCAAGGTCTTTTAAAAGACAAACAAACATTTAATCTGTGATGGAATATTTTGCTGGGAACCAAACCCAACATACCTCCCCTCTTCTTCTCTTTTTCCAGCAGCTGTTTTTTTAGTTCCTCAATATCATTCTTCAGTTTGGCGTTCTCCACCATCAGCTTCTTCTCTTCTCTGACACTGGCCTGGACGACTGCAGCAAAGCAAATTACCGTTAGCTCTTAGCACTGGAATTAAAGTTCAGCATCCTACAGGACATTGTTAGAACGGCTGAACTAGTACAGAGACAAGATCGACTAAAAGATAGTGAGCATTACAATCTATACTCTGTTTATTTTGATGTTAAAGAATCAAAATTAATTGTCCATGAATTCAGTTTTTAGATCCCCAAGGAGCCTTAAATTACAGTAAAACATTTTACTGTCTTTACTCCTTTAGAATAAGTTACATGTGACATATTGTGAAAGTAATACAATTGCCATTGGAAAGGATCATAGAGATTATTCTTGGTGGAGCTTTATCATTTACACAACTGGAACAGAAATAGAAACATCTGCTCTCATATTATATTTTGTAAAAAAAAGCACAGCACTTTACCTAATAACATGTTTGAAACATTTATTCATTTATAAATAAATTACTTTGTGTATGGAATATATATATATATATATATATATATATATATATATATATATATATATATATATATTGGCTCATTTAACCACCAAGCTTACAAATACCATGGGAAATTAACTTCATATTGATAATTCTTGTAAATCTAAGAGTACTTTCCCATATAAGTGGGGCCTCAGGTATCATAAAACTGCTTATAGTCCAGCAGGGATTTCACTCTTTAAATCATGACTGTGAATCATGCATGCAAGCACTTCTTCAGCCCAAAAGTATGTCACTCCTACAGCCAATAGAGAAATGAATTATGTACTTCAACTGAACACAGGACTTTCTGCACAGACATATAGAGGTTCTGGTTGTGTGGGTTTAAGTGTGTCTCCTACTGGCTTTCTCCTTCAGCAGCTGGACTTGTTGTTTAAGGTACTCGATGATTTGGTCGGCCTCAGACGCCCGCTGCTCCAGCCTCAACAACGGATTGGGACTTGACATCTTGGACAAGGTGCGAGCTAAAAACCTAACAGACAAAAAGACATTCATCAATCTGAGTACTACAAACAGCTAGATATTAGAGCTGCAGAATACATTGTGTGATAATATTCACAATAAAACATGCAGGGGTAAATCATTTGTATAGATGGAGTATCTTTTCTGTTGTGCCTGTTCATGCATCAAACTCACAAGTAGAATGAATAGTTAAAAAGTTACCCGTGTCCATGAATTTAAGTTTATTCAAGTGACACATTGTAAAAAGAGATGGTATTCTAAAGTACTATTCTGAACATCTACAAATATACATGTTTGGAGTTACAAGGTTTGCATTCCAGTACAACGCAACCACAAACTACAGCTCTGAACTGACCAACTGCTCTCTGACAGTCACAACAAAAACATTTCATTTCTGTAAAAGGTGGTATGTGTTGCAGGGCGATTCTACAGGACTGCATTTCATAGTACAGATATTCCCTTTTATGTTTAACATATACTATAATGTACTGGCGCTTCGTTTATAGACATTCTATTTACCAAAAGCTAAACCTAGACAGTGCTTTCCATGTGCAGTGAATACACCATGTCTTGTTAGATGTTTTAAATGTTTGATAGATTTTGTCTGGTTTCTCAAAGTAACATGCTGAAGGATAAAAACATATGTTGCTTTTCATCCTCCTGAATTTCCCTCGGGATTAATAAAGTATCCATCTATCTATCCAAATTAGAAAATGAATCAGTAAATCTTGTTTCCAGATTAATTTCATTCTAAAGTTTGCTGCAACATTGTGAATGAAAACCTCATTACAGCCTTGATAAGTTCCAACTTGACTTTGTCAAGCTAAATTCTTGGATGAATTCCTATCCGTCTTTCATAGTAGCAAGTATAAAGAAGTGAAATTAGCCACACTTAAGATCAATATAATTTGTATTCAGTTGTGGACATGAAGTTAAAAAAGGTTCAGCCCCCTTTTGGGCCACTCAACTAAAACACTACTCAACACCAGTTTAGGTTTTGAGTAATGTTCCTTTATTATGTTGAGCTTGGCAAAATAATAATTAAAAAAAATAGGACAAGAAGGATTTTTACAAAGCTGAGACATGGAGAAGAAAACTTCTTCCACATATTACAGGGAGGCGCTGGAAAACAACAGCTGGCCTGAGATAAAAACAAAATGTTGGAGGATGAGGAAATTAGAAACACAAAAGAGCTGGAGTTGATAAAATCAAGGATCAAAGCATTGCTTTTTGAGACACCAAATTGATTTAAACAGGACCAGTGGTGGAGTAATGACAAGAGCCACAAAAAGGCTGATCTCATTTGGATAACCCCTGAAAATGAGTCCTGGGATAGAAGTATGTACTGCAGCATAAAGACATAAAGAGGTTAATTCAGCAAATGGAAATATACAAAAGTGTTAAGAATGTTCAAGTGATGTGGGCTTTTAGCAGCCTCCATGGTGCCTTTTTTTTAATATACATGTCTTTGATTCATCTCCTGTCTTGCAACTGGACAACTCCAGCATGTTCACTGTGCCTAACCGGGGGCAGCCGGTGCTCAAATGGAGAGGCTATTTGCCTAAAAGGTCAAAAGTTCTCCATCAGAATATCAAAAGATAATACTGCATAGCTATTTATGGACTAAACAGGTGGTTTGAATCAGCAATCTGTTATATTTAACCACCAACTCTCTTTGGTATGGTGGTGGTGAGCCGACCCACCAGGATACAAGTGTTTGCTCTTTTCATGCTTCATTTCCACTGTAAAAATAAACTCTGAGGACGCTTCACTACCTGTCTGCCAACCAGATCATTGTAAGTGAAAACAGAGAACAGTATGCCAGCACCACCTGAAGGCATTAGAGGGACCTGCACTTTTTAACTTGAAGATGACCAGCAGTCTTCACAGCAGATGCAGCCTAGTCAGTGATGTTCAGGAGTACTTTCTCATATTTGCCCTTTAATTGTTTTTTAGAATGCACATGCAAAAAAATAACAGTACACACAACAGACAAAGAGAGAGAGAGAGAGAGAGAGAGAGAGAGAGAGAGAGAGAGAAACACCACTATAATAATTGTCAGAGTTTGACGATGCAGAGTCCAATTTGATAACAAATGTAAAATGTCGATCACATGCATTTGAAATTTCATGACAATGGTTAATAAATGACATGAGGTTCATAACTGGCAACAATATAATCCCCCCCAATAAATATTACTATTACTGTCTGCATAGAAAACAGCAACACAGGTGGATACACGCAACACAGCAGACATACTGCAGATCTAACTATATATATATATATATATATATATATATATATATATATATATATATATATATATATATATATATATATACTATAAAATGTAATTATACTGTCAAGTGCCAATCAATTTGTTTCCATTTCCATGTTAATAATTAATGAAAAGAGTAGTCATTGCACACACGTATTGCATTTACAGGAGTGCCGAAATTATTGGATAACAGAAAGCACAATTATTGATTGAATTAAAAAACGACTTAAAATATTTGATACACACACAAAGACGCACTCCAATCATGCAACTTACAGTGTGTTGTATACTGGATGAACATTTGTTTCTGTTTTAATTTACCAAATGTGTGAACAATAGTGACAAAATCGGCAAATTAATTCAAACTGATAGTTGGCGGCAGCCCACTAACTAGGTCAACTAGTTAGTAACTACTATCTAGTTACTTGATTATACAGTCTAATACTTTTATCTAGAAACCAACACAACTACTAAAGAACGGAATCACTTACAAATACAGCAATCAAACTACAATCATGTCATATTGGGGAAGTTGATGTTAATCACAACACTGAATTGAGCCATTAGTTGTCAGTGAAATCAGTGAGCTGAGTCGGTTCAGCTCATGTCGAACCTGTATTTTCAGCAACGTTGGGAGATTCAGTTCCTTTGGGCTAACGCTCACACCGCTAGTACTGACAAACCACTCGCTAGGCGGTTGGTTACAGCGTATCGGTTGGTTAATAACATAAAAAAGGTTTTGTAACTTACATTGACTCGCAAGCCAAACACGTTTCAGGGAGAGGTGGGGGCTCGACAGCTGGAAATAGACTCCTGCTACAGCTACAGCTACAGCTAGCTAACTGACAGGCGGAAACTCGGAGGCCCCGCTGTAGATCTCAGCATCCGGATGGGACGTCGCTCTGCAGACTTTCCATCGGAGGGCGCCATCCACATCTTCTATAGATCGAATACTGTCGCAACATGTTAGGAGGTCGCGGATAACGCCTGTATATGGTCACGGTTATGAGAAATAAACTCTTAAAAATAAAATACTGTGAACACAATTAATCTCGAACAACCGTGTTGAGGTTTTTGAAATAACTGTTTCATTAATTGTTGTGTTTTTTTCCGCACACTACTTTGTCGCACACATATTACGTCATTGGTCACGTTCACTCAGCTGTTCACATCACATCGCAGAAGCAGGAAACGAATTTTGTTTACGTATTTTAATACTATTTTCAAATTAATTCCTCCGACATGGCCGTACACCTTTACCATTAAGTGTGAGTAGACTCGATTTACGTTTTTTTCTTCTTCTATCCTGTCCAATAAAGAACGTACCAGTATGTTCTTAATATAATGATGCTAATCTCGCATAGTGGGTTTATCTGCAGCATTATTATGGTCATGCATTTTTATTTCCAAAGTGAATGTACAACTATTTGATGTGAATCCCGGTATAGTACTACCATGTATGATCACGAGTACTTGCAATGACAGTGTTAACCGAGCTGTCACTCGTTCTAATGGTTATATCCTCAGCCAGGATTAACGTATATGTAACGTTAACCAGTTAACATTTCATTACTTTTTTGGAATTTTAAAGCATGGTATGACACAAAGGATAATATGAGTTACTATATGATGGAGATGATTCGAATGTTCTGCTTATTAATATATGTCTATTATTCACTAATCATTTTGCAGTCTCTCTCCCATCATCAGAGCTTCAAGCCAGTAGCAAGATGAGGCCCCTTAAAGATGCCGAGCTGGGGGCCTTCACCTTTTTTGCCTCAGCGCTCCCTCATGATGTCTGTGGGAGCAATGGCCTTCCTCTCACCCCCAACTCCATCAAAATCCTAGGACGTTTCCAGTTCCTCAAAACCATCACTCACCCCAGACTCTGCCAATATGTGGACATGTCCAGAGGGAAACACGGTATAACTTTCTGTTGGGGTGTAATAATACCGTATATATCCTCTCTTCCTATTTTATATCATTTCATGTTATTTGCGCAAACGTGAGTATTTATTAACTTTCCAACCGGGTGATGGTAGTCTTGTTTCGTCCTGTTTTCTGTGTGGAATGCATGTTTGCTGTGATTTAACAAGCAACAAGTCTGTTGTTAATTGGTTACATAAAGCTTTGTATTTATAAGTGGTGAACATAATAATATCATGTAGGCCTGCATTTCATTGTAGTCTAACAACACAATACCATTTTGTCACTATTTTAGCAGCTAAAGTTTACTACCCCAGCAGTAGGTATTGTTCTGCCACCTGCAGCAGTTGCACAGGAACCCCATTTAGTCACTGGTTCCTCTGGTTAAAAATAAAATGAAAGTTTATTTCCTCAGTTCCTCAAAAGGATCTTGGTTCCTTGGGAAAGTTATCAGATGGGTATTGTTTTGTACTGCAATACTGTATATCATACAGATGTGAAAAAACATAAATGTATGCATGCATTTTCCTAATCTTTTTTTACCTTGCTTTACAGAACGGCTCATTGTTGTTGCTGAACACCTTGAAAGCAGTTTATGTGACTTCCAGAAACAGGGGAAAACAGCAAGGTGAGATTTTTCAAATAAAAAATCCTCATTCTGAAGAAACTACTATCACCGTGTTTACATGCATTCGAATAACTGGCTTAGTCGGACTGAAATCGAATTATCCGTTTCATGTAAACACATTTGTTCGACTGTGTGTGGTCTGACTACGGTCCGATTAACACCCCTGGATAAGTCGATCCAATCCGGTTGATAATTCGACTATCACGGTATGTAACGGTGAATTGAATTAGGAACCGGACTTTGCGTCTTCGCTCATGCGCACACAAGCGGAAATAGCTATATCACCACGAGTTGTAATGAAAACATCGTATCGGAGGTGACATGTATATTGGGATAATAGCAGATCCCCCAAAAGATAGCATAGTCCGACTAAAGCAAGATTCAAATTATACCATCATGTAAACGCACTGATTGTATATACTGTATGTATTTTAACTTTTGCTGTCTTTTCTCTGACTCGGTAACCACTTGGTTTAACACACACTGTCGTTTTTTTTCTAAATTTTAGCCCAGAGAATGTGCTGCAGATAGCCTATGAGGTCCTTGAAGGTCTGGAGTTTATGAACAAACATGGTATGGTGCACAGAGCCCTCAGCGCACACAATGTGCTCATGGACTGCAAGGTAAAATTTAAAAGACGATGAAATGATTGCTTAATGTAATACTGTCACTGTAAAATAGATTTTTTTTTTCATCAAAGGGAAATGTCAAGCTGGCAAAGTTTGGGCTTTATCACATGACTGATCATGGGGCCGATGTAGATTTTCCCATTGGGTACGTCTTTTTCTCCTCATTCATCACAGAGAAAGGTCCATTAGCACTCTGGAACTCTTTAACTGTTGGCACTGAGCGATGTGCAACGTCTGTTAAGGTCAATGTTTCACTTGTGTCTGTTTGCTGTTAGTCAAATCATAAAAAAGGCAATTGACCTTAACATCGATGCATAAAGGCCCATTGCTTTTTCAGGGAAACCAGCTTTTGGGATATCAAAATAGCTTCCTGTTATAGAAACTGTAACAGATTGTTGGACTTTTCTCCTAATCCAAAGGCCCCTGGGTTCTATAAAGTATATCTCTGTAATATCCTTTTGCAGATTGAAAAGAGGAATGATGGCACATATCCATGACTCAATGACATCTGGATGAAAACAATTTAATATATGAAACTGTCAAACGACTATGCACATTCTTAGAACAGCTGAATGAATATATGGGATTTAATGACAGAAATGTGTGCAATGTCATCACTTTTCATGGAAGCAATTTTGTAAAATAATATTACGTATTAATTTATAATATGGAGTTGACATTATTCAAACCTATTAATTCAACAAAGCTGACAAATAACTTAAATACTATGATGGGGTTTTTCTACACTGAGAGTTTAAACCAGTAATTTGTCATAGTGTTTGATTATATAGGGAACGCTGGATATCTATATAATTTAGAGTTCTGACAAAGTACTGTGCTTATCTGTCATGTGAACATGACCTCAGGTACCCATCATGCCTTGCTCCAGAGGTGATCGCTCAGGGCTCCTTCCACCCCACTGACTCTTCCAACGACGAAGCTCCTCTGCCCTCAGGACCCAAATCGGATGTCTGGTCCCTCGGGGTTTTGTTGTTTGAATTATGTGCTGTACGAATCCTTTAAGAACCTCTTCAGACAAAAATAAGACTCTCTTACAAGATGTTTTGATGCTGTTTGGGCTAACCTGAACTTAAGCTGCATAGATAATTTTCCCCATTAAGTCTAATGCTGTGAATCAATTACAGGGTCGACGACTGCTGCAGAACATTGATATTAGTGAGAGATTGAAATTCATCCTAACCTTGGGTAAGTACAAAGGACATAATTAATCTAAGCACTGAGAAATATGTTCCTTAATTCAATTAGGCTGACTCTGATATTGTGTGTCACTCTCAGGTTGCATAGACGACATCGTCACTGTCCTCGCTGAGGAACATGGCTGCCTGGATGCCATCAAGGTGAAGTCAAAATCATTGGATGACTTGATCTAAGTTAATAATGTTGATAATAATACATAGAGACAATTGAATGGTATTTTTTTTTTAAGTAACATGCTTTTAGACATTACTTGGAAACTAGGTTGTATTATTGGCATCACAATATTATCCAATATATTATTATAGTTACGTTTTTTACTCGGCAATAATACGAAACTTCCCATTGAATCAGGATTGAATTGAATTATTTGCCTAACTAAAATGTTGTCAAAATTGAGAATATCTTCCTAATTTAGATCAAGAAATATCCAATAAACACAAACCTAATAAGCTGACAGAACATTTTTTGCCAACTTGACTTAAATACTTACAGTACCTAACTAGATTTAATATGTTCCATTCAATTAGAATTATACTTTTAAAACCTTTTTATTTTAATGTATTTAACTCGGCTAATACGTTTTTTTTTTACAGGAGTTGCCTGAAAATGTCCTCGAGTTATTAAAGAAATGCTTGACCTTCCTTCCTTCCAAAAGGTAAATGCAGTGTGATGGATTTATTTTAATTAAAGGCAGACCGTGTTTGTGGACATTTTTCTGTCATGACCAAGTTGTCTTTGCGTCCTCCAGGCCGACCCCTGCAGACCTGCTGGGAGACCCTGTGTTTAGTGGCGTCTCGCGCCTCTACACACCCTTCAAGAAGCCTGTCAGTCTGTTCTCTTCCTCTCTACGCTGTGCACATCTGGAACTCCCAGAGGACATCAGGGAACTTTGCAAAGGTCGTCCTCAACCTCACACAACTGTACATGCAGCCTGACACCACACTTCATGCTACATGCATACCAACCACCTGCCATCCCTTCTTCCTTGTGACTAAAACATTTTTATTTCTCAAAGAATTTATTACCTTGAAATAGGTTTGTCAAGCATCAATATTAATAATAGTAGCAGCATGTATTGCCAAAATATTTAATTAATGTCCTGTGAGATTTTTTTCTTTGATACTTGATAATACTTTAATTTAGGTTCTTGAAATCACAGTTAATTTGTATTCTTGCTCCTACTTCTTATTTACGCACATGCACAGATATACACCTAGTGGCGCATGGGGTTGGTCCCCTGATATTAGGGGATAAATATCCCCCATATGTTAGGGGATAAATTAACCACAACATTAGCGCTGCTGAAAACATTACATAAACAAACAAAAAACTCCAGAAAATCTGTGATTTCAAAGCCTTGTCCAGCTGTTTACTGATGTCATGTTTAATGAAGAGAGAGAGAGGGATATACAGGCAGGCATCTTCTTTGGTAAAAGCATGTGTAAAAACATTTAGACAGGACATTTAAAACAACACATTTATGTGTATGTAGGTCCCCCAGCAGCACTGGGTGGGGTGCTGGGTGTGGGGATGATGGAGCCGCTCTGGGGAAGAAAAGCTGTTCCTCAGCCTCTTAGTCCGGGTTTTATTAGACCGGGATCTTCTTCCTGGGGGCAGTGGAACAAACAGAGAGCGCCTAAAGTGACCGCTCTTGTTGTTAAAGTGACTGTCCTTATTTGTTTCAGTGACCGCTCTTGTTTGTAGGTATAAGCAGGCACATTTGCAGGAGTTGGAAGAGTTTACAGTTGTTATTGATCGGTCAATAAGACATTTATTGTCATGTCAAATTTATAAAGATCTTTTTTTATCAATACCAGAAAACAAGTTTAAAGTTTGCCGTTTAGCTATTCCTTTGGACACAAATCGCTGAAGAAAGAGGCAGAGAAATGGAGATGAAGTTCAAACTTCAACCGAAGTCCAGTGCACTCCAATAGAGTAACTGTTCACCTACTTGTTAAGCAACGCCATCATCATTCCTGATGGTTTATTCATTATTTTACAATGTCTAATGTGATACAAAAGATCTGCCCCTCTTCATCTTGTGATTCAGGTCAGGTGTTGGTTTTCAGTCGTCACAATCAGCCATCTTTCTTTTGGAGCTTCGTGTTTAGCACCTGCTTGAGGTGGACGGAGCTGCAGACATTTTTCTAAGCCTTTTTATTTCATGATTAGTCGACTGTTGGTTGTCAGAGTCGTCACAATCAGCCATCTTTCTTTTGACGCTTGGTGATGCGCAACTGCTGCTGCTTGAGGTGGACGGAGCGGCAGAGTTCTTTCTTACCCTTTTTATCTTTCGATTGGACAACTGGTGGTTGTCAGAGTCGTCGTCATCATCAGCCATCTTCCTCACAAAGCTTGGTGAGAAGCAATTGCTGCTGCTTGAGGTAGACAGAGCTGGAAGGTCTCTCTGGATCCTGTTGCTGTCATCATCTTGATGACAAGCACAGTGTGCTCTATGCATTAATGAATGGGAAGTTAACATTAAATATTTTTGCAAATATACTGACTGATTGATAATGATGTGAGTGATGGAGGCGAGCTTACCTGAGCCATCCACACTGGACCCTTTTTGACGGATGAGGGGTTTCGCTCGTCGTCTCATTTTTGTCATCAACTTTTCTTTTCACCCCTGAATTGAGTGAACCCGAGGTCCGGGTAGTAGAGCAGGCATGAGGGCCGATGCCTTGTGGCTGGCTAAGGGCAGAAGCAGAAGGGAGGCTCTGCTGGACACTATAGGCGTTCACTGAGGATGACCCAACCATTGCTTTCCCACTGTCAGATCAAATCGGGCAGTTTTTTTCTCCGGGGGTGAGCAGGGTGTCTGCTGGATGACCCTGAGTCTCCACTAAGTACTTCATCTGAAGATCCAACTCAACGTCAAGTCACAACGGGGTCAGCGAGTTTCAACCCTCTTATTTCTATATACATTTTCATGACCGCCAGAGCAATTGCTCCAATTCAAACAACCTAACCTTTAGCAACAACAGGAGTCATACAAAAGAGGTTCACACAGACACACACACACACACACACACACACACACACACACACACACAAGTAAATCCGATGATTAAGCTTCTCGTAGTACTAATCATTTCATATACACTCGAGCCCGGGTACAGGAGGAATCCGAGCTAGAGGGCAGCAGCGACGCAGCCCACAGACCACATATCTGTGGCCTCAGTATATGGCAGACCCAAAATGACCTCTGGAGACCTGAGGGAGGAAAAAACAACCATGATTACACTCGCTATGACAACAATGTACACTAATTTGACCCATTTTGAAAATGACGTCAGAGGGCAATACGGATCCGTATCAGACCAGTGAGGAGGGCGATAGGTGGCTGGCATGATTACCCATTAGCCAATCAGAACACTTGTACTGTTGTTGTCATATAATAATTAATCTTTATTCATAAAGAAATGTAAGCTAGTTGTCTAATCCTGCCCAGAGGAAACGCAGGTCGAGCACAGCTTCACTAGTGTATTGCTATTTATGCTTCAACTCTATCAAAAAACATTTTTGGCAATGGGTGCCCTTTTTGTTATTAGATGATGATAATGAAGACTACCTGTCGGAGCGGGCCATAGATGAGGTGTACCATCTGTGGTGTCTGGCGGGGGGAGACCTGGAGAAGGAGCTGACCAACAAGGAGATCATACAATCCAAACCTCCGATCTGCACACTGCCCAAGTACATTACACGCACAAATATACACTGATGATGAAAGCATATGCAAACTTCAGCTGATATTCAAAATTGATAAAACACCTCTCTCTCTCTCTTTCTTTTTCTCTTCAGTTTTGTCCTGGAAGACGGGGAATCCTTTGGCCAGGGGAGAGACCGGAGCGTCTTGCTTGACGACACCACCGTGACGTTGTCTCTGTGCCAACTCCGAAACGTAAGGCGACAAACTTGTCAGCAGACATGTTCAGTACTGCGTTCATGTTTGGGCAAAGGGTTGGGTTTTGATGTAGCGTTTGGAGAGATGGAGCAATTAAAATATCACAATGTGTTCAACGAATACCTTGACATCGATGCTGTAACAATATCGCCGGGTATTGGCGGTTTTAACAAATATTAATATATAAATATAATATGATCATTAGTAATGTGGATATTACTAAGTAAGAAAGGGCAACATATAGCACAGCTAAATAGTCTGGTAATTTCAGAAAATTACATCCCTTTTTGTAACGCAACCTTTAAAACCAGGTATTGGCACTTGTGCAATATTATGATATCTAAAATGAAAGACATATATCAAGTCTCATGTTGCCCAGCTTTTATATTTTACCATCATTAAGTTTAAAAGAAAGGGAAGAAAACATATGAAATGGAGCATTAACTTTTACATTAGATTGATACATTGATAGGTTGTTCTTCATCTCACTAGCTGACAACTATTCCATAAACAATTTATCACTACGTTTATGCAGTTTCAAAATGCACACTTTAAGAGAATTTCATTGTAAATCCATACTGTGTTTTTTTATTTTTCAGAGACTGAAGGATGTTTCAGGAGAAGCCTATTACCCTCTACTGGAAGACGAGTAAGCAATCTCCATCCTTAACTTTCAGCTTTGGCCCCTCCACCCTGTCACTATTTTTCACCCCCCCCGCATCCCCTACCGTCATTTATTTGGACGTGGGTAATATCATATTCCCTTTGCTTCTCCCTCCTTCAGACAGTCAAGTCTGCCCCAGTCCAACAGCAGCAATGAGCTGTCGGCCACCGTCACGCTCCCACTCATCATCCGAGAGAGAGACACCGAGTACCAGCTCATCCGCATCATCCTCTTCGACAGGCTGCTCAAGGTCTGCTCCACACAAAGTCACACACACGCACACACTTTAACAGCACATATACACTCGCAGACACAAGCATGTCTTCCACAATTAGTCAGAGAGCCTAAATATGTCAGTGCCTATGTCAATTATTATTTCTATTATCACGTTATCAGTTACAGTTGTCAAAGCATGGTAATTTATACTCTGTTTCCTATTTTGTCTTCAGGCTTATCCTTACAGGAAGAACTCAGTGTGGAAAGAGGCCAGAGTGGATATTCCCCCGCTTGTTCGAGGTCTGGCGTGGGCAGCACTGCTTGGCATTGACGTACGGGAGAATTGTTCTGTGTTGAGGAAAGCTGCAGTATTAACGTTGTTTTGAACCGAATTTTATCAGTTATTTATTTATTTATTTTACACAGGGAGACATTCAAGCCAAATACGAGAGCACTGACAAGGATACTCCCATACCCACTGACAGACAGGTAACTTTTTTTAAAAGAAGACACAGCAGTAACCCGTTTGAAATGTTTTTGATTTGGATTTTGTGCACGCCTCCAGATCGAGGTGGACATCCCGCGCTGTCACCAGTATGATGAGCTGCTGTCGTCTCCTCAGGGCCACAGCAAGTTCAGGCGTGTGCTAAAAGCCTGGGTGGTCTCCCACCCTGACCTGGTCTACTGGCAGGGTTAGACACGGCTCTGTCTCTTTGGATGTTTCTAGTGTATCTCATTTTTCTTTTTGTCTTACTCTCTATTGCAACCACCAGCACGCTCCCACACCTCAACCCTCTCCTCCTTTGTTTGCGTTATTCCTTAATGTACTACATATGTCCGGACACTAGATGGTGCTCATGTCACATTTTGTAAATTCCCTTTTTTTTGGGTTGTTGTGACAGCAATTTTGTATGATAAAGTTTTTTCTTTCCATCATTTCAGGTTTGGATTCACTGTGTGCCCCGTTCCTCTACTTAAACTTTAATAATGAAGGTAATTATTGACATTCTAATAGCTACTAGCTTACCACTGCTTACCACTTACCACTGCTTAGTCCTTTCTTAGTTGACTTCCTTTCATATTTCTCCTGTTCTGTTACAGCCCTGGCATATGCCTGCATGTCTGCCTTCATCCCCAAGTACTTGTACAACTTTTTCCTGAAGGACAACTCTCATGTCATTCAAGGTGAGGTATACGACTCGACGACCCACTTATTCTGCTGTGTTTTGTGATGATGTAATCAACTGCCACTGCAAGTTAACTCATACGTATTAACCATGGTCAGTGCATTCAGCTGAGTCAGTGGTTCTCAAACTGTGTGGCGCCGAGGTGGGGCGTGGGTGTCATGCACAGTGCTGTGAACTACACAAGGGTTTGACCGATGCTATCAGCGTGGTCAATTTCATAAAAACAAGGTCCCTGAAAGCACCACTGTTGTCTGCACTCTGTGAGGAGACGGGAGCCTTCAGCTGCTTCACAGTGGAGCTCGGTGGCTCTGACGAGGAAACGTGTTGTCTTTGAGCTCAGAGACATTAAACATCCATCATATGATGACATATGTCATACAGGACAGTACAATACCATTGAAATTGTACACATATTATCCATTCACATATTATTCTGCAAAGAGGAGGTGGACTAATGTTTTCATTTATTTGACATTACACATATATACATTTTTTGGAGTTAAATGTATTAATTCAATTATAATTATTACATATAACTATTATTATTATTCTCAGTGACATATTTACACCTTCCTCAGCTGCAGACCAGATCAGGTTTCATTGAAGCTGGGGATGTGGGTCAGGCAACTCGATCAACGAATTTGAGTGAATTTGAACTAATATTGATACAACTTGATGGCTCACACATATCTCCAATAATTTTGTTTTGCACCTGTTGCACATTATTGTTTTGAAAAGATATTTCATGTGAAAACTGAGTAAAACTCTTTATTGCCAAATATTTGAACTTGGTTTGTTTAGTTTTTCCACAGGTTTCTCTTATTGTTATTATCTTGAAAAGATATCTAGTGCAAAACATGTTAATTGCAGCCACAATAAGCTATTTGCCATATATTAGTTATATTTTATACTTTTTTTACGTTGTTTTTGTCTGATAGAGTTATCTGGTTTAATTAAAAGTGAATGCAATTTTCTTTATTATATTATTTGAAAATGCACAGATGGAGGAGTCACACAAAGTTGTTATTATAATAAAAATTCAGCGAGGACCATTTAGTGAAGATGCTGGTGGGGCACGAACATTTTTGTTCCCCCGAAGTGGGGCGCGACAGAAAAAGTTTGAGAACCACTGAGCTAAGTTCAAAAACAAATTATCCCTGGCTGGCACAGAGCATCAGGCCCTCAGCTCAATGTTGATTACATTTTGGCTCCATGTTGTTTCCGAAGCTGTAAAAACTAATTTCAGTTTGTCTTAATGGAGTTTGCAGCTGAGCCACATCATTTAGAGATAGAGAAACAAATGAAACTGCAAAAGCCCGCAGAGAAACGTCACAGGCAATTCTTATGTGACAACAGCTCCGCCATACACCTCTTGAACTCAGAGGGGAATGTGGCTCTTATCCCTTCATCCGCTGCTAGATGCCCTGGAGAGCGAGCTAATGTTTATCTGTCTGGTTGAAGGATCTTTGTTCATTTACAATGTGGTGCCAGTACAGCATTACAATGTTTCCATTTGACATGTGCGCAAGTTAATTTCCATTGGTTGCACATTTGATGAGCAGTCGAGCTGCAACATTTAGTCTTCTGTCTCTTTGCAACAGATGGTTAAAAAAAGGAATCTACACATGGAGATCTCATTGCTTTGTGATTGATTTACTAAATCCAATCATGTATTATGCATGTTGTGTATGTTTATGTTTGTGTAATACATCTTGTGTTCTTACTGTTGACTGTTAACACTTACTGCTAGTGTGTCATTGGTTAAGTTACTGTTTGCCAAAGGTGGCACATGTGTCTGAGGTTGCTTACTCCTACTCTAAAGTCTTTGGTCGAGTACACTTCCTTTTTAGGTTTTTAGTACTCAAGCTGTACAATAAATAATATATATTGACCTCTTTCCCTTGTGCTTGTGTTTCAGAGTACTTGACCGTCTTCTCCCAAATGATTGCCTTCCATGACCCAGAGCTCAGCAACCATCTGAATGAGATTGGCTTCATCCCAGACGTAAGTTTCCAAGAGTGCAAGTGACACACTGACGATAATAGGCAGCAGTGGAGGGCATGCCGGATAACAACGTTGTCTTTTATTGCAAGTCAAAGACAGAAAGAAGTCATTCCAGTTGTGTTCTCCCTATGAAGGCCAAAGGAAATGACCATCCATATATCACTGTGGTTATCTTTTCTTTTGTGTTCCACATCCTCCTTTTCTAGTATTTGCGGCGAGGGTCAGGTTCTCCCTGTAGTCCACTGGTGATTTATACAGCTATTAATGTCTGCCATGTACACTTAATGATTGTCCTCTGCCAGGCTTACCTTATTTCTCTTACTATATGCCACCTCTTCTTGCCCTTAACTCCAGGTCGGCCCAGACAGTAACGAGGTTAAAGTGTCTACAGCGTCTCTGGGGTTTCGCTTAGTGCGCTGATGAGTGGGTGTCAAATGTGAACCAGTCCCTGGGACATTACCCGATGACGAGTGGGGTCTATATAATCAAGCAAGGATCGAGGTGTCCTCTTCCTCCACCTTGCCGTTTCTGATGCTGCAGCTCCTTTTCTAAAGTGATGTTGGCGAATTGTAGATTGTCTGCCTTCATTTAAAGTTTGTAGAAGAACATGAAATTAGGAAAGATACTTTGGCTTGTTGAACATGTGTTACCTGTAGTTGTTGATGTTACATGTATATGAGCCACGCCTTGAACAGATGTCTCCTCCATGTTGCTCATCCCATCTTCAAACTTGACAGTTCAAAGAAAAAGCATGCTGTTATGATGCTGACTTGACAAGTACCTCATGTACGGAGCTACCAGTATCGACTTGCCTTTCAAAGGAGACTTTGTATACAAGCTTGTGTTGCTAGGCCGGGGTTGATATTGGAACAGGCTTTGCGGAGACAGCTTTCAAGCTTGATGTCAACCCCAGTAATTAAATTTTACCGACCACGAATCCCCTTTTCCTCTGTTAACTTCAGAGAACACTCCTAACTGTTGTTTTACTGAAGAAACAAATCCATCGGCCCTAAAAGACCGAATGCTACTGCAGTATGAAATGGATTTGATTCCCATTTATGCTTCCCAAAACATGGTGAGATTAATACAGTTTGTCTTGTGCAAGCACGCAGAAACCAGAAGTAATCTTTGGAAATGGGATGGCGTTCAAGGGCTACGCTCCAGTAATGCCCGAAGCCATCGCCAGAGAATCACATTGTTTGTGGCCAGTGGTTTAATTCAGGCCATTCTCAATTTGGCCACATCTGCTCCCCTGGGTCTGCCATTTACACCGACACTAATCCAATCTGGCTGGACTCGCAGTTCTGCTCGAGAGCGGTTGAGTTGAGAGTCAGTGCGGTGGCTTTCTCTCCTGGTCGTCCCTCCTGGGCTCAGAGGAAGTCTGCTAAACAGTCACCAGCTCCCACACAATTAGCTATCAATTATCTGAGTGAGATGAGCAGTATTCTTGCACACTCTGCTGCAGACCCCTTTGGTACTGAACATTTCAGAGCCTCAGCGACAGTGGCAGGTGTTATAACAGGTGGTTAATGGTGGAGCGTGTGCGCGGTCTTTATTTTTAATTTGATAGATTTCCTCCAGGGAAAGTGTAGAATGGATGGAACGGAGGATGGATGACGAGATGATTTGTATAATGGGATTCATTGTTATTTTTTCTCCCCATTGACTACTAACCAAGCGGTTTGTTCTTTATGGTCGTTTCTGTTTCTCAGAAGGCATAGAGATGTCTGCTGCATGTTTTAAAGACATCTCTTTAGTGAGAAAGATGTTCACTTATTTCATGTGCGCTCTAAGCAATTTGATTCAACATTAATTTGCCTGAATATTGCATACATGCATGTCCTGACTGTATATCTTATCTCTTTTTCTCAGCTTTATGCTATTCCATGGTTCCTGACTATGTTTACACGTAAGTAGCCTTTTGTTGTACTCACATTGTGGATATGATGTATCACTGGGCATAGTCAAAAACTTTCAGAGGGTAATTTGAGTCTGCTTCAATTAAAGTATGAATAAAAGAGACTGAAAAGGTCAGTGGGTCCAGCATGAACCAGGATCAGTAGGTTTTTGCGTTTTCTGTCTCGGTGACCTTTATTTCTAGCTGCTAATTAGTTCCACATCTGAAAAGAAAGGAAATGACTCGACCGCTCGGTCCCACACTACTTCATCCTCATTTATTTTTTTATTTAAATGCATCATGAAGCTTTTTTGAGGCTTTGAAATACATCTTGAAGTCTACAGCGGATAGAGTTTGCTCAGTTGTCCTCGATTATCTTTAACAGGATACATCAAAAACAAATTCATGTTCCAAAAACAAGTGATTGAATAAATTGATTCAAGTACTGTTGTTACATTTCTCAAAACATATGATGTATTATTACTGTTTAAACTAACCCAAAGTACTGTATATGAAGAAGATACAGTTAGCTACTTTTAAACAAACTCAACATTTAAGTCTTTCTTACAGAATTATCCAATAATCAAATAATATCTAATAAAACACTGACATGGGCCAATCTTGTTGCTGATACTTGTATACTGTAAACCGTTGAAGGCAGGGCTTGTATTTTATCCCGTTGTACATTTTGGCTTAAGTAAATTATTTCAACTATTCTTCCAATGGTCTCGTTTGAAGTACTTCTCTTGTCATTCTTCGTATTTTTTTTGACATGCTGACTGGTTGTGCGTATCACTGTTTTCAAATTATTTCCCCAAAAGGCCAGGCAGAATTGGATGGTGCACTATATTGTAGTTTTTAAAAGGCAACGGTCGTTTCAATGCCGGAACCAAATCTGGCCGAGTGTCAGCACTGAGCTGGACACTTCACAGGGTTCCTGTTGGCCCGTCTGCACCTTTTAATGTGACTCATATATATGAGTCAACAAGTGACTCATATACCGATAATGCTCCAAGTTAGGAAAATAACAACCGATTGTGCATTAGATATGAAATACAGTGTATTGTATTAACCATTGTGTTTGTTTATGTGCTTGTTATCACACAGCTAATGCAAGAATATTGATTACATTGTCATTATTTTACGGTCGGCTGAAAACACGCGGATAATGTATTCTAACCTTCAGCTCGCGAGGCGATTTTTGAGGTAACAATAAAAAGGAGAAAAAAAACACAAGGTCCATGGGAAGAATGTGGCGGACAAAATCAATTCCAGGGGCTCTACTCGGGGGTGGTAAAAATATAAGGCATTTAATAAATATTGATTTAAAACATTATAAAAATAGCTCATCGGCAAACTTTCCTTCCTCAGGAGAACCTTTAGGAGGGCGTGATGTATTTTTATACCTTTTTGTGCCCGGATTTATTAAAGACTTAAAACTTGTACTATATTGAATGCCCTAAATTGCATTTTGTGTTCCACATACTAATGAATGTTTTCCCTCTTCAATATTAATTCTAGATTTCAGGGTGAAGATGAACACTAAAAAAATAGAAAAAAAGCTCATAAGGAACTTTTTGGTCGCTTTATTAACTATGAGAAGATACTGTATGTCCATACAAGCAACACTGAAGTTGTAAGAAATAAGCAACTTTTGTGAAAATGATAATGTTGAACTTTGGTTGAGACTTCCAATCAATAACAATATTACAGATTCCAGCAATAATTGTGGGCTTTCTCGCTTAGTTGTGTTGATTCCAGTAAGCACAATGCAAAGTAAGAGCCCGTTCACCTTTTGTGCTGCAGCTAAGGTACATTATTATTATTATTATTATTATTATTATTATTATTATTATTATCGTGTATTATTGCTTTGCTGGTTCTCAGCATGTAGTTTGTCAGTTGATGGCAGCATTGAGCTTTTATCTTCAGCAGGGCAGAGTTGAAGCTCTGAAATACGAGCGTATTAGCAAAGGTCACAGATCATTGCTACGAATTCAATAGTGTGCAATTAGCCTCTGTGTCTTCTAGATACAGACCCATCATATGGTACATTTATTTGAATAACTTTTTTCCTTCACAATATAATTCTAGAAAGGTGCATTTAAACTTAGCTAGTCTGCAGACTCTTGTAACACATAACATAACTTTACATTCATTGTAGCAAATTGATCTTGTTCAGCCCTTAGCGGTGAGGTCTTCAGTCAATTACAAACACACACACACACACACAGACACACAGAGACCACTCCTGGGGCAGAGAGTGTGAGGTGTGACCCTTTTACCGCCTACCCCTTATCCCCCCTCCCCCCCCCCCCCCCCCCCCCCCGAGGCAGTGTGTGAGTCCAGTATCCAGGATGTGTGCCCCTCTGACTGCTAATGATCTCAATTCAATATGAGACAAGGTTGGAGGGTCATCCTCAATCACACACACACACACACACACACACACACACACACACACACACACACACACACACACACACACACACACACACACACACAGATACACTGCCTGTCAGTCACATGCCGTAGTCTGCACAGCTGACTGCTAATGTGGTGCAGACCCTCCAAGGCATTTTCTGACCACTCCTGCTCTCTCGCCCTCACCAAAACTGCATTACACGCACACACACACACACACACACACACACACACACACACACACACACACACACACACACACACACACACACACACACACACACACACACACACACACACACATGCATACGGACACACCCACACACCCACACACGCGTGTATTGCCCAGCATTCACCTTAACAAACCGCAGGACGATAGAACTGGTGGACAGTTCTGGTTCTCATGCATAAATCTCAACAGGGAGGAAACATTACAATTTCGAAAACAAAAAGTTATATCACTGAACTAATAACAGCAGTGGGACACGTTATCAGGATGTGGTTTTAGTTGGCTCGAAATCACTTGAGCAGATTCCTTGCTCCAAAGCTCCTCAGCCCCTTGATGTTCTTGTCAGTTTTCCACCTCAACACATTTTTCCCAGCTGCCTCCCACACATCAAATGATATTATATCCCGCTTGCCGGAGCCTCTCATGTATCCCTCGTAGGATTTGTCCTTTTAGGCACTTTAGTATTCAGCCATATTTTTAAATCTCCTTTCTGTTGTGTGTATACCTGTATGCTCCGTACAGATGTGTTTCCACTTCACAAGATCTTCCACCTGTGGGACACGCTGCTGCTGGGCAACTCCTCTTTCCCCTTCTGCATCGGCGTGGCCATATTGCAGCAGCTGAGGGACCGCCTCTTGGAGAATGGCTTCAATGAGTGCATCCTACTCTTCTCTGACCTGCCAGGTGAGAATATGAGCTGGCATATGCATGTCTCTAAATTATATGTCTTTCTTTTGTCCCTCCTTATATTTGGGCTATGGGCAACATATTCTTGGGTAATAAAGAACAACCTTACAGCATCTGTGTTTACTTCCTGCGGGCATGAAGTAGTTTTACCTCTGCACTTCCTATATGAATAAGTTCAAATCGCACAAATACTTTTTTCTGCCTTCCCTAAACCTGAAAGTTTGTCCATCTCTGTGGGCAGCTGCAGGAGGCTGAGTTTTGTTATTCGACAAAGTACCCATGTGTGCTGATGTGTCTTGAGTTAATGATATCCTCAAAGCAGGCAGCTCTGCTCTCCAACAGATGCACTCGTTGCTCGCTGTGCTCCAGGCGTCCACGCTCTGCTCTGCATCTGTCGCACAACCACTGCACCCTGGAAACTGTCTGCCACAATAATCACAACCACAGTATGGCTCTCCAGTATTACTTCTAATCTTGATCCAGAGCTTCAAATCCTGCGTCGGTCTGTGTAGCCCGCTTAGCCAGTCAAATTAATTGTGGCTTTTGGGTTCCTCGGTGCCATTCTCACTCATGGGACATCTAACCAGAAAAGTTAAGTGGCACCTTTTCAGCTCTGGACTACAAATGCAGGAAGACTCCTGCAAGAGAAGTAGATAAGACTTGCATAAATAAAGCCTAGCGTTAGCATGGGGATGTGAGGCCAGCAGGCTGCCTGAAGCCACTATTTGCTTTGCCAATACAAACATACAAAGACATGTATTATTAAACATTGCACTTAACACAGGGAGACGGTGGCGGTGGTGGTAAATCATACTGGTAGGAAAAGAGTAGGAAATGGGAACAATCTAGTATAATGGACATCAAATGCAATACGCCTGCATCTGTTTTGTTATTTTTTTCCCTCTTTCTTTACAAGTAATGATGTAAAAATATACGAAAAATACAGTCTTTTAACTCTGCTACATGGTTGGTAATCCCGGTTTCAGTGTTCCTGTCTCTCATCTCAAGAAGGTCAGCGAAATCAACGAGGTATCCAGTGAGTTGATTCTGATCATAGAAGCTTGATGCATCGTATTAGCTTAGCTCCCGTGGTGTCATGTATTTGTTAAGCACCCTCCCCACCCCCCCACCCCCCCAGTCCAAGGGGGCTTTAATGTGGCACAATGCCCAGGGGACTTTGATGTCTTTGTCGACGATATATGCCTCACGGAGTAGTCTCTCTTAATACATGCCCTCTTTACGGCTCCTTTTCAGTTTCACAAAGAAATCCGGTATCGGTGACATGAAATCAGAGAGTTGCATTCATAATGTATGTCTTCAGAATGTACCTCTCGCCTGAGGGATAGCTCATACTATTTTTTTTTAAAGTCTATTTCCAAATGCTGCTCAGTGCTATTTTTTGTAGCTGAAAGACGGAAGGACATTTTGTTATTAAAACCAACAGAGACGGGGACAATTAGTCTAAAAGGCTTGTTGGAGCTCTTTTTAAACTCAGGCCAGCAGCACCCCCATCAACCTAAATTCACTGTTGCCGTACTTCACTGTGTTTTACTGATCAACAGATTCATGTGATTGAGGCAGAAGGGGAAAGGGAGCAAGCTCTCCTTATAAAGGTAAAATATGTTGGTCCAGAGCTGCAGTCGGCTTCGTTGGCAAGATTTCCTGAGAGTGGCTACCGCTGCCAGCTTGTTTCTGTATATCACTTCCAACCTTATTATTGCAGCTTGTGTATAACTAGGTAGTTACAGTGTAGTATCTGGCAAACTTTATTAGGAATGAGAATCCCCGGCTCAAACTGTTTATTTAAGTCCAGCCATGTTCTAGTATACTAGATGGCCCAATATGACTTGTTACAGACTGCTACTACAACTACAAACCAGTTCAGCACAATGTGCATCACCTCTATGAAATGAGAGGTCCTACTACTGCGGGCTTATTAGCCTTGAAAGTGTAGGATGTATGTTTTCGACATGCCAGCCGAATGGCTCTAGTGGTGGCAATGTTACTGTCTGTCTGCTGGCTGTTCCACCACAAGTTCAGCTTGTGGTGGAATTTCTGAAAGAACTACTGACGTTCTCAGCCACATTGGCACATTAGGGCTAAATTCCACTTGTTAGCTCAGCAACATGCTTCACTAAGATGGTGACCATGTTGGGTCCACACCAAAGCACAGCTTCCCAGAGCTGCTTGTTTATCTGTTGACTCTGGTGTTCTTGTTCCTAACTCATCGTAACAGGCTCAATATTTTTGATAGAGTATACCTTTTGTAGTGCATGTGATTCAAAGCATAGCAAATTAAAGTAAGCATAGAATGGCCATGTTATGTCATTGAATTACAAAAGATAGACTATGGCAACCTTTGTTGGTTTTGGAGGTCAGTCTGTGTTCGCTCTGCGTCACCACATTCATGTGGTTATGAGTACACACACACACACACACACACACACACACACACACACACACACACACACTGTGAGTTATGGTAGATATCTTGTGATTTGTGGCCTGCACCTGCTCCTTCCTGACATCAGGCGTGCAGAATTGATGTCCTCATACAACTGAGGCTCACATTCATTTCTTTCAGAGCAGAGTCCACATGCTCCACATGCGTGTAACAACAGAAACTGGTGTGTGCGTGTGTGCGTTTGTGCGTGCGTTTGTGTGTGTGTGTGTGTGTGTGTGACAGACAGTATAAATCAAGTAGTAGGAAAGAGAAATCAAATGAGATAAAGCTGATCCGAAAAAGAAATTATTAACAATGTAATAAAAAAAAACATGTTTAAACTAATCAAAAGCTAAGCTGTTAAGTGGTGAGATAAAGCTGCTTTTGTAGGATCATATCACCTCCCACTTTGTACCATTCTGGTTTGGTGCACGCCGTCATTGACATTCCTGTACATTTCAGCATGATGGGAACCTTTATTTAGTGGTGATGACAAGTGAAAAGGTAAAGTAACATGCATATACATTTTGGTTCAGTGAAGTGGATGAACTTTACAAGGTCCATAAGTACGCTTGACATTTAGTAGGGAAATAAAAACCAGTCTGCTCTCTTTCTATTCCCTTTGGCAACTGTCGGAATAAAAGTTAACGGTCAAGATAACGTTACAGGACAGTGGCTCTTAAATGATTCAGACACACTCTTCTCTCTCCCTCCTTCTACGCAGTAAATGGGGCCCGTGACAATAATTCTCAGTGACAAGCCTATTACACATAACACTGTGAAGTCTATACTTGCCAATATTCCAACGAAAAGAAGGAATCCAGATTTAAGGGAAATGATGCAGACTATAAGGTCATCCTCCAACTACTCGCTCCTGTCAATAACTTTCCTCTTCTCATCATCCTTCACACAAATGTGTTACTTTAGTCATTTTGGCTCTATGGAACATAGAAAAAGACTAACACAGGTGTTGTTATGAAGTTGTATGAATGTTATGACACTCAGTATATCGGAGTCTGAAATCAAATTAATTGTGAAACAGGTAAGACCCTTGCTGCAACATTTTGCCTTGGAGCCAGCAATTCATCTCAGCTGCCATTTCTTTGCAATTAATCTCATTTTGTGATTCCCATTTGCTAAGTCTTGTAGCCTTGGGTAATCTATAACATTCTCTTGTTTGGAGACTTCATTGATTCACCATAGACCAGAAAGGCTCTCCGGCTGACAGGTACTGTGTGTTTACTGATGATGCAGCCGCATTTGCCTTCACGGGACATTAGCATCTGTCTCAATGAGCAGTGCTGGGCGCAGAACCGATGAGCTCTAGTTATAGACGTTTAGTTCTGAGAAAAACAAGCAAGAGCTGCTGAAAGTGCTCGATGCAATACTGCACACAGGCACACCTTGAAAACATCAGACGGAGACGGAGAATATTGATGTTGAAGGTTTAGTGATGGAGATGGATGACAAATTAGGCGTGACATATTTGCACTTGCATTTGGGAATTTGGAGAAATAATGAATATATTAATGCTATTGCAGGCAGCCAGCATCAAGCAGGACCTGGGTATCCTATCCATATTGTCTTGACATTATTTACATGGGGCTGAATGTATTCATCATCTCAGATTCACTCCAGCTTTTGAGCTCAAAGTTGAACTGTGTCTACAAATACTCAGACCTCAGAGAAGCCAATTTATTTCTGAGCTCTCTATTTCTCACTGTTAGCTGAAAAGTGGACGTTCTCATTTGACAATGACTGACACTAAGTGTTTTTATGACATTCAGAACCATAGCATTTAATTAGTAATGTCATTAGGTAGTTTTATTTCAAGAGCTAAAGGACTTCATGCAGAAGACTGACAGGCTGCTCTCTGCACTTTTAAATGTCATCAAATAATACATATACCATATTGAACCACAGAAATAAGTTGGTTTTAATCTAATGCTGCATTTGACATTGTATACATTTAATATGTTCATTTGGTATGCATTGTATGAATTTAGTATACAGAAGCCTTTTGATTTGTGAACATCCCTTGGAGACAATAGTACTTTGTTTGTTTTTAACATTTCTTTTGCACCGCTTCTCTCTGTTGAGCTTTTTTTACTTTGTTCCCTGGGTAAATGTGTTGAATGAATGATAAATAATACTTATTTAGGGTATTTAATCCAAGAATGATACATGCCCCCTTAAAAACAATGCACATCATCCATCTAAGTTTCATCAAAACAAACAAGCAACAATTGGAAAAGCCTCTAATTTATAATTGTAAATGTGAAACGTAATCAACAGCATAAATCATTCCCTCACATGTTGTCGAACTGTAATCATTGCCATACAGTATAACGACGGAAATTAAAGGTGGGTGATAGATAATCAATTTCCACACCCCCACCATGTCATTGTGGTTTACAAATAAGGAGCTATTCAAAATGTGAGAAGGCAATTCACAATTTCTTTGCGCCACAATCCAACCCCCAGTTGCTTGTTAAAAATCCTGCTATTCTACTATTTGTGGCAACAAGTCACAGCTCACAATCAACACCTCTACATAAGTTCTGAAATGTAATTTTGCATCCTAAAATTAAAGAAAAAAAGTCTCTTTTCTGCAATGGGCCGAATTGGAATGCCCCAATGAGCCCAGAGCTTGTTAATAACATCGCTATCAATCTCCTCTCCCCCATTCCCGCCTCTTTTAGCTGGAGGAGTGATTGCATGCTGCATTCGCTGCCCAAGGGAGGGAAAATGTGTTTCCCTGAATTGCCTGTGTGCCCATCTGTGAGGAATCTCAGACCACCGGTTTGTTTTTCACTCGAATGAGCCTGGTAACTGAGTCTGAGGTCCTAGCCCACGTGAGCGGGCAGAACCTGACCGTGACGTCGCTGTGGGACAGAGAGTGGGGGAAAGATGCATCTGGGCCAGGTGCAGGTCATACCAAGGAGCACTCATTAGGCAGACTTGCTTATTATCCATGAAAAATGTGAGTGAAAGAGAGGCTGTCAGTGGGAAGGAAAGAATTCCTAATTTACCCAAATCCTCGGCTAATCCAGTGAGTCCCTGTTCCCTAATCCTCTCTATTCTTAACGCGAGAAGCAGGAGAACGGAAGAAAAATAGTTTACTCTGTGCTTGGATGAAGGACAGAAGCTCCACGATGACCAGTTTTTATTTTAAAGAGCCACTGGCACTGCTGGATGACTATTACGATTATTAATGGTAGCAAAATACCAAGGTCAAGCTGCTCTCTTCTGCAACTAAACCTCCCACGCACCATTTGCATAATCTTTTATAGTTTATGGGAGGGAATCACATTTTTTATAATTCATTTTATTCTGTCACACAGCCGTTAAATATATTGTTAAAGTAAAATGTTGTCATTGGGAATTTAAAATGCAGAGATTGGCAGAATACTCGCTGTTACATTTTTATTTTAATTTAGTAAAATTTTAATTTAGTAAAACATGTCTTGGTAACTATTCTATAGGTTGCCATTAGATGTGCTACAGATCGTATGGCAAGCTATTGAATAGGTCAAATCTATTTCATTGTATTCATGCTTTTTCATGCATGAATTGTAATTGCTTGAGTTTCCATCTAGTGCCACCATTTAGGGAAAACATTGTATTTGTCTAATATTTTAGTTTATCAGATTTTTGTTGTACTTTGCGCTACTTTGCAAATGTAAGCACGCTTACAGATGGTGAATAATCAAAAAAGTACAACTGCTGAATGTCTTTCTTGCAATGTGTTTTTTTGTCTTGTCTTATTGTCCAATGTTATTCAACACCCACCAAGACGAATTCCTTGTATGTCCAACAGACTTGGCAATAAATGGTTCTAATTCTGATTCTGATCAATATGTTAGCATTGTTGTCATTCTTGTCAATGCAGTGGTTATAAGTGCAGCCTTGCAGAGCCCCGGGCATGACTGCAGACTGTAGAGGGGGAGTCAAAAGCTGCTGTTTTCACCCAAGTCTGCTAATCTTCATCTATGGTTAGGAGGCTTTATGCTTTATAAAGATTGGTGTTTGCTGGCTTAGACAATAAACAATAAATGATGTGTTGTTTTTCAGCAATTTCATAATGATTGCGTGTAGGTAATAGAAGCAATATAATGGCTGCTCTGTTGTGTATGACCTTACTCATGGGTGGCATTAACATCAACATTGCCAAGTAACATTTTCATTTTATTTTTGCTGCACAGAAATTGACATTGAGCGCTGTGTTCGTGAGTCCATAAACCTCTTCTGCTGGACTCCAAAGAGCGCTACGTATCGACAACACGCTCAGCCACCAAAGGCCGCTGGTGACATTGGCTTTGGGAAAGCGGCAACGTACTACTCGTCGGACTACCAGGACATGCCCAAGACAGACCTGGTGAGTTGAAGGAAGGAAGTAGAACCTCTTCTTTACGGGTTGTGAACTGATTTTCCTCATTATCGACATAGTATCTCCAACTTGTACTGTCAGTGACTGTTGAGGTGAAGCCACATTGACCAAGGTGGGAGTCTTCCTTGGTTCACCATGAGCTGGTGTGGTTTAATAACATCGTTGTAACTATGGGGTAATGTTTTAGTAATTTCAGAGGCATTATTTTGTTAAGAACAATGAAAATATCTTGGTATTATTACAGATTAATTATATATATATATATATATATATATATATATATATATATATATATATATATATATATATATATATGTGTGTCTAAGTTGGACAATGCAGAAAATGCATATATATATATTTATGTATTTGATATACCAATGATGTATTAATTTTTTCCAAATCAGTGTAAAATCTTACTGAGCTGATGTAATCACAGTGTAATACCTTGTCATATTATGTTGAGGTATTATTTTGATGAATAGAGCATAATAATATAATAACAGGTTAACATGTTTAGTTTACCCTCATGTTTAATTTAATGTGTAAAAAGTCATATAGATTGCTCTCAACAATTGCCACAACATAATACAGAAATCATTTGTAGGGTAATGCAGCTGCTTTTAAGTGGGAAGGTAGAGTTTACGTGTGAAATATTTTGTCAGCTCTCTTCAGACTGATGTTTATGAATTCCTGCTACTCAGACCCACTACGTGCACAATAAGTGACTCAAAGCAAATTAACCGACAGCTGTTTTCGCTAATCAACACCTGATTGCAGTGCAGTGACCCAAGCAGGCATATTAACTATATTGATTTGTCATGTGAGAATGAGTTCCTCAGGAATGAGAAGTTCCAGTTTAATGCTTGATGCAGAACATGTCCAGTCTTTAATTCCCTTTAAGTGGCCAACGATTGATTTGGTTTAAAATGCATTCTCTTAACAAATACAAACAATTCTTAAAATAGGGTTACAAATATCTTTCTATTAAACAAATTACATTGCATTGGATTTGCATTGGATTTTGCATTGGATTTGATTTGTTTGGCATATGCTTTCATCAAAAGTTCTTTCAGCTTCCTAATCAGCAACTGTGGGATGTTGGCAAACATGAACGTTCGTTGTGGTAGTTTTAAACACACCTTCAGAAATATTGTCATACTTTAGTTTTAAGGAGTGTTCATTGATCTGTTGGTTTCTATCACACGTCTGTTGTCTTGCTTAGTTTCTGTGACGCAGCAGCTCTGTTTGCCTTTCACTCCTGAATGCATTGTGTTCAGAAAGCTCTCAAACACACTTATCAGCCTCGATCTGCCGCGTGGCCAAGTGATTGCCGTCATCTTTTTGATTCAGCCAAAGATAAAAAAATAAATGGGTGGGAGGTGGCATTGATCCATGGCCACATCTATCAGCATCCGCCTCTTTCTCAAAAAGAACAACACTGATTGCACAATAGGATTATCAATGTTTGTATAGAAATTCTTTGCTCATTAATTATTTTTTCACAATTCATACTACAAAGTGACTGCTGACTCTACGATGTTATTTTCAAGCATTTGACTTTCTCAGTTCAGGGAACATAGCAACGGCAAATAAAGGTTCATGAAAAGTCACATCGACATGTAGTTCCTCCCTTTTCAGTTCCCCTATAAAGTCAACCCGAAGATGAACAGGAAATTACTGACTAAAAAGCCTGTGATTCTGGAAGATATTGGCTTGATCTGATCAATGGCAGAATTAACTGAATTACCTTCACTTAATTGTTATGACTGGATTATATTTCCCACATCTATTAAATTGAAATTGCTTAAAGAAGGTATGATCTTTTATTAGGGCCAGTATGGACAAGAGGAATGATTCCAGCAAGCAAAACCTGTTTGAATGTTCTAAAGAGCACTTGCAGTAACTATTGGTTTGAGACCTGAAAAGATGTGACTCTATCCTGGAGGCTAACATTGAATGGGAACTGTAGTAAGTGTGAGTGTCGGAGAGGCACACATCAGGGCAACACAAGGGAGTTTGGCAGTATTAGACTTTTATCTCTCTTATTGATCGCAGCCGGGCGAGTCGTTGCTTCCTGGCCGTCTGTCTCCGTCCCGTTCAACAGCTAGTCCTGTTCTCATAGGAGAGACAAACAAAACACAAATGGAAACCGGCTGAGGCCACTTACTACCTTGAGCCACACCCCGGCTCCACCCACTCTGCAGCTGGGCTTGAACACCCCCCGCTGCCACAGGAACAAACAATACTCAGGGGTGGTGCGGGACATTCTGACCTTTTTCTCGTCGATGTCTTGACACACCAACAGAATATTGTAAAACTTGTTCTGGCGCATACTGTAGAGATGCTCGTACGGTGTGGTTGTGTTACCTATCGCCCTTCTATCTGGTAAGAGAGCACGAGGCTCCGTCAGCAGATTCTCCGCCCTGGTGGTGAACAGAAATCCATCTCGCCGGACAGCCGCTCTCCACTCAGCGAGGTCTGAGTGGGCGAATGGTAGAACACCGTCTCTCCTCCTTTCTCTGAGCTACTAATAAGACATAGAAGATATATTGAATTGCTTTACACCTGAACCAGTTATTGGATTTACTCTCTCTCATCAATCATTTACAGACATTTATCTCTAGTGAGTTGGCCAAATTAGGTGGTCTACCTCATTCTCATATTACTTATTGATAGTGGCGTTCACGTACAGATTTTTGAGTGTCGCTCCTCCATAGCAGCAGCATCTGGGCAACGATAGCTGAACAGCTTGGCCTGTTCAAAAACACACACGTTGTCCATCTCAACATGTGTGTATTTGCTTATAGTGTGCTTTGCATGAAGAGGATAGTATTATTATAATGGATGGAAAGAAATAATTGCGGTAAGAGCACGGGAGGCTATGGTTGAGAAGATATTGCTCACTGTCATGTAACAGCTGGCAGAGGTGTTATTTCAAAGATTAAGCAAATCGATGTTCATAATGCTTCCTGGTTCCAATTATTCAGAACATGTGCGCCACGTGAACATTAAAAAACTCTGAGCAAACGGAGCATTACCAATCGGGTAGGATAATCTTTACGAGATGTGTTGTGAATGGGTGAAACCGGTTCAGTAAGTCTTCACTGACTCAGACACAACTATGTGAACAACTGTATATTGTACAGTATATGACTTGTAGTATTTTTTAAGCCTTTTATATCAAGCTTAGTTGACAGTATGATGTGTCAACCTTTTTAGAAAGATTTCTCAATTTTATCCACATTATAGAAATTAATTCAAATGAAAATTGAATTCCTCTCTGACACATTGGCAACAGACACTGAACTGTACAGGCTTCACTAAATGTATTTCATAGTGTCACAAAGTTTTGGATTGTATTACATGGTACTGTTTCTGCCTCGTTTTATTTCTTGTTATTAAACTCTTAATCATGAGTAAACTCTCCAACGTATTTCAGTGATGCATCTTTCAAGTAAAGCAAATATTGCTCTTAAAAGTCATCAATATTTCAGCTAAAGTACTGTAAGTTTTTAGATTCCTTACAATTTCATTAAAGTCTGTAATGAACAAAAAATAAAAAAAAGTTTCAGTCATCAAACATTAGTGCAAACCAAGTTGCTGCTTCAACACTAAAGCATCGTTATATTTCGAGCCACTGTCCCTCTTTGGTCATAGTGTGCGTCTGCGACTTAAATGATGTCTTTTCTCAGCAAAGAAAAATGCATTTTCATTAGAGGAGGCTGCTTTTTTCTCATGTTTGAGCAATATTGGCAACTGCTGTGTAGCCAGAATTAAAACAGGAAACTAGTGTGTGTGTTTATGAGCATATGATGCTGCTGTGAGGGTCTTTTTGTTGTCAGCGTTTTGCTCAGATCATGGCCCCGATTATGCTTTTTTTTTTCTTCTCCTCTCTTCTTGTCGGACTGCAGACTTGGCTGATACGGTGTGTGTGTGTGTGTGTGTGTGTGCGCGTGTGTGTGTGTGTGTGTGTGTGTGTGTGCTAGAAGTGATGCTCAAACACCACAGACTGTAATGTTTGAAAACATTAGAAATGAGACATGAGAAAACCTCAGCGCAGTAATAATCCCGCAGTGTGTGACGGCTCTTTAAATGAGTCATTGACCGTGTCATCAAGCTTCATCCCAGAGCTGAGCTACACCACGGTTACCACTTCAATGAAGTGATTTGGTGTCTTTTGGCAACTGTGGACCATGAGCATTTATGAGTAGATGCGCGCACACACACACACACACACACACACACACACACACACACACACACACACACACATACACACACACACACACACACACACAAACCACTGCAGAGGACTTGTCTCTGCTTATCAATAGCTCCAGTTTAACCTCATCAGTCAGGCCAGTGAAATGCAAACGTGTCATTCAGCCACTTTCAGCTGGCACACACTGCTCTTCCTGACATTTAAGTCGCCTCAAAGTGCTCCGCCAGCCACCGGCAATGACAGGCTGCCTGTTTTGCCTTTTTCTGTCATGCCTTATGGATACAGTAATGTGTAGTATGGGAGAGACACAGTTTTCCTTTACTAAAGTACACCTATATGTGTTGCAACTCCTCATGTAATGCACTGAAACTGTGTATATGGATGAGCTTAGCCGAGCAACTTAGCCCGTTTTACTTTATGGAAGTGTCCAAAGTCCTTCTTCACGCTCACAAGCAACACAAAGGCAGAGCAGTCAACAGCTTAGCACTGTTCATTATGTCGGACCCTAAATAGCATCGACTGCTGTGTCAGCAGATCATTTGCACAGGGTTTGGACTCTGGCTGACTGAGAAGAACTGCTGCTCAAAAATGATGAATCAGCCATAACATTCAAAATGTTGGCCGAACACCAATTTTTGTGTAGTTTGCGTCGAAACGTTTTGCATGGGTTGTCATAACAACTGCTTTTCTGCAGAGTTTTGTTAAGTGTTTACCCTTTGGAAAGCCATTTAGCGTTTACTCTTGGAGTCTTTTAAAAGCAGTCCTTAAAAAAGGGCTGATCGATCCACGTGCCATGTTCTACCTCTTGTACACCACTCCCAAGGACGATTAAGTGGAGTAAGCATTTATTCATCAGTAAATAGCCAATCTTTTTTCTCTCCCATCTGCTTACTTGTTTGCTTTCGTAGCTCCATGTAGGCTAACTGTATTTTATGTTGACCAGCATACATCAAGTGTACACAACAAATATCTGCACACCCGCGTACAAACCACCACATGTCATTGGATGGTGTGTGATAGTAAACAGGACTTGCTGTAATCTTTGCTCAACACAGCAGACAGTCCTGGCAGCTCGGTAGGCTAAGACTCGGCAGAACACGCCCAAGTTTCACATTAGATGTAGAGATTAGTGCCACTGTTATTTTTGAACTTCATAGCTGGGTTTGTGCAGCAAAAAAGTAAAAGCTCAAAACTGTGATTTAAAGCTGTATTGAGTTTATGATGCAGTCCCGTCCTGATGTTTCCATCTCGAAGAGTTTATTTACATCACTAATGCAACACATTTGTTTTCCTTTTTCTGTATTTTTAACATCATTTTAAATATCCGTGCTGTGTTAAGTATTTAACTTGCAATTGTGTAGTTTTGATGGTAATAATATGTCATGTGCTTGTAAATTTCTATTTTTGTTATTGTGATAGAGACTATATAATGGTGTTTCTGCAGTTAAATTCATATTTTTAATGACTGCTCTACCAATGGACTGCAGATAGAAATTGGCTAATGGGTTGATCTGGCATAAATCATCTCCTTAAGATTGTCCCTATATGATAAAGAATACAACATAATGATAACAGAAACAGAGAGCCCATTTGTGAACTTCAAATTGAATTCAAAGATTGAGGAACAATTTTAAGAGTGAAAAACTTTATACACAGTAATTAATCACTTTACGGTTGGTCTTAATTTAGAGGCTTGTCTCCACAGGCAGGTTTTACTCGGCAGGTTTGTTCAGTCACACCTTGGTTTGCTCCAAATACTCCAAGTTGTATTTCTCATATCATACTGGTTCTTTACAGGTGGCCTCCCACAAATTAGACACACATTTCTGACTTTAACACTATCCTCTTGTTACGATCCAATTTTTAAAGGGCTATCTGAGACGTGTCGTCATTGTGACACAGAGGTGTTGACTCAACTTTGTGATGCTGTTAAGTTCGTAGTTTTTAGTGGTGTTGTGTGTCACTTGCAAAGTTTCCTGCTTTGTTTTGTAGTTGAAGTGAGCTCTGGAAATCAATCCACTTTCACACAAATATCTTTATGAAAGGGCACTATTTACAACACTAAATACAATATAGTTAATGAGTGTAGCTATTGTTTTAGCCCTTGACCACAAACTAAATTGGGGACATGAGGCAAGATAAATCAGGAACTTTGGGGGCTTCACCTCTGTTACAACGTCCTGGTGTCTTAGTGTGTTTCTGATTAGTAGAAATACAAACACCTATCAATCCAATCCAATCCAATCCAATCCAATAACATTGTGTTTAGTAGTCTACAAAAACAAAGAATCAAAATGTATCATAGTACTTGTTACACAAACAACTTAATTGATGGGCTCAACATAGAACATGATGCGTTTGGCATTATTTATTGCAAGGCTAGTATTGCATCAAAGAAGTACAGATTATTTTCTATTTATCTGTTCAACCTATTAATTTATATGTACTTGTTTGTGATTAGTAAACATCAGATTGAAAGTTAAATGAGGTGAATGAGTTTTTCATTGCAAAAGAAAAACAAATTGTTGGTCATGGCAGTAAGACACCATAAATATGTAGATCATAGCTCAGCTTGTGCTCTCTCATGTTGCCGAGAAAAGCTGTTGTACTTGACGAAAGCAGAATAATGGTATTTGTTGAAAACAATCCACCACTCCTCAACTCTCTTCCCTTTTGCAATTATGGCTCTGTGTTGTTGTGTCAGAGAGAAGCTGCACCCTTCAGACGTATTCGTAAACTTATTCCTTTTGAGAATTGAGACAAATATTTTGCGATAGTCACAGTCAACGAAAATATATATATATATATATATATATATATATATATATATATATATATATATATATATATATATAAGCTGTAAGCCATAATCAGCAATATTAAAAGAATAAAAGGCTTGCAATATTTCAGTTGATTTGTAATGAATCCAGAATGCATGACATTTTTGTTTTTTTAATTGCATTACAGAAAATAAAATAACCGCTTTGCATGTTGCTTTTTAGGGTGATTAAAAAACGCTTTAACACTGCTAGGACTTAAAGGTGCACAGTGCACATAAGTGTTCCATTTAAAATCTTCTCCCAATAAATAATTCTTAAAAATCCTTTATGGGCTCACAGGTGTTCCTGTCTGCTACACTGTTCACTCTTTTTTGGACGGATTGTTACACTAGCCAATGGCGTTCGCTGCTTTCAGAAGTATTATTTCATGGGTGGTAAAGATTTGCCCCAAAAACGTCCTCAGCATGCAGTTTGCCCTTTGAAGATATATTGCATTCATTCTGTGCGCTGAAATTCATTGTTAATTCTGTGAGTATTTCTCTATCTTGATTTATCACAATGCTTTTCTTTCTTTCTTTCTTTCTTTTTTTAAGGGACTTGCAAAAGAAACTGGCAGCATACTCCCTTTTTCACATGTAATGCTTCAAAGTGTTTCAGGGCATCTCAGAATCATAGTGGTATTACACTCGTGCACTCGAGTCCCCTTCAGCCTTGCCTCTGGCGCCGTGCCTCAGGCGCAGCGCTTTAATGAATCCCTTCGGTCATGTTCTGGTCGCCGCTACTGGTCGTCTGTGGTGCTCTTTCAGCTGTAATATTTAGTTAGTTTCACAAACTGTTTTTAATTGTGTTAACATAGAAATAATTATTGTCTAACCACGCAGTTTTATTTTCTATTTTAAAGAAGCAACAGTATCTAAGTATCTGAGTCATTTTATGTCTACGAGTCATTTTACAATTATGACTTATTGCCACATTACACTTCTCTTCTCCTTCATATGATCTCCTGTTACTTTTTTCCCCTTGTAGTCCCGGGAGCCTCTGGCGCTGTGTGACCTGAAAGCAGAAGTATCCCCAAGGATCTCGGCCGAGGACTTAATCGACCTTTGTGAGCTGTCGATGGCCGGGCCCAGCAAAAGGACCAAAGCCGGCAAGCCCAAAATCATTGCGGTGGACATCCGTAGTGTCGAAGAGTATCCTTGCCATTTCTGAATTTTACCGAACAGTCTGTTAAATGCTGGCATTTTAACATTAAAATACATTGAATAATCTTTATCTGCTGAGGCACATCAGAAATTAGTGCACACAAGCTGGAGCGTGTTTGGACCACCTTGAATTGAGTCCAACAAATCAAGAATCACAAATTTGCTGCTGGGAAATTATTTCCCATTTTAGAAAAGGTTGTTTTTAAGGGAGAGTTATAATCACTATTTGCCATGTCATAGTATAAAGGAAGTGTGTCCTACAACAACATGTACAACGACCATGTCATGGTCGTGGGTTTAGCTCAGTGGGGCGTAACCGCAAGGTAGCAGGTTCGTTCCCCGCTCTCCCCATTAGTTGCAGCCCGAAGTGTCATTGAGCAAGGTACTGAACCCCCCCAGCTGCTCCCCGGGCGCGGTGCTTCACTGCAACCCACTGCTCCTTCATAACGAAGGATGGGTCAAATGCAGACGGGAATTTCTCCATTGTGGGATCAATAAAGTATACATTATTATTATAGTTGCTCCGAATGGCGACACTTGAAGGTCGAGTGAAAAGAGAGATACAATAACTGCCTGTGCTTTCAGATGGTTTCTCTTGGAAAACATTCATCGTACACTAGTTTTTACACATGAGAAATGTCCAAAATAGTTGTGTATGGAATGAAAAAAGAAAGCTGGAGAGAAATCCTGTGTGTCCTCATCCTGTGTGTGAATGTCAGATTTCTTACGTCAGAAAATGTCCACCAATTGTGACAGCACTTCTGTAAAAAATATATGTAGGCAAGACACGAAATGGCCTGGAAAATGTTGTTATTATAAATAGTTTAAGATAGTAGAAGCATTATTGGACAATCTCTTTTAACACCTTATAACACCTTTTTAAAAGAACCGCAGCAAAAGTCTTTAGTCTTGTTCAGTCTAGTCGGCAACAGGACACAATTTAGTTATCTGAGACGTTCAGGGCAAGTGAATGCAAAATTGTGAATGGGCCATATATTTTCTGGCGCAATGGTGAAATTTTGCCCTGATCGTTGATGAAGATTCATGTTTCCATTCGCTCAAAAAGATTTTGTTCAAGGTTAAAGACAAACAAAGTGCATTTGCATTCACTTGCGGTTGTGCATGCAAGAAGCCTTTTCTCTTCATCTCACAGTGCCTCTGGACTCGTGCTTACCTCTTGACCCGGTGCCACAGAAAGTAAATCAGTGACATTCCCATCTCAGGCAAGCCAGATTCAGGTTGGATGATCTACTTTGGTCAGGTGCTGCCAGATTCTGCAACATTGAGTTTGGCCTGTTACATCTATCCACGTTGCTAAACCGAAGTTTCCCATTTGACATGCTATTTCTGTTTTGTTTTTAATTAGAGAATTCTTTAGTCTAGTTATTGTTTTGATAATCAGCTGCTTAGACATAACAAGCACATTTTAATGTAGAATGTAGTCAACATAGTTTTAGCGACAATATGCATTGATTGATACAAATGCATAAATGTGGGACTCCCATACAAACAGATTCCCTGTAAATCCCTTAGATTAAAAAGGAAAATGTTAACTGCTTGCCACAATCAATAGCATCTTCGTTAATATTGTTCATACCTCTACACCAAATTACAATATTTTAGAAATACATTTATTTTGCTTTTGCAGATCTGCAGTTTTATTCAGTGTATTGACCCAGAGAACCCTGCCTGGGGAAAAAAAACAGAGGATTCAAAGAAGTGAGCATCACTCTTTAGATCAGAGGAATGTAAATTGTCTAAGGGCGTAAAAGAACCAGTAGGGATTAGTGGATAGAGCAAGATTTAAAAAAAATATGAGTTATTTTTGCCAAATTCCTACATGAGAGGCGTGCTGGACAGAAGCTTCTCGAGCTAGCGCACATGAACAAAAGGGATTTGACCACTTTCGCAGGATTTGGCCACCCTTGTTCACATTCATCGTGATCTTAGGCAAAGCTCTGTTGTGGGTTTCTGCGATTACAAAAAGTGGATTAAATTCTGTGGAGTTAATCAGGACAATCAAGATTATGCCGTCTAGGTTCCTGGTGGTTATTGTCTGCTGTATAGCAAATGGCCTCTTGTGTTTCCGAGACTAAATGTAGCACAATAGGATTTGTCCGTTAATGGATTATACGCTGCGTTATGTAACAAACTCACTCTATTTGTTCTTGTGGCAGCTGGTATGATTTGCTGAACATTATCCTTTGACCGAGAAAGAAGCACCACTTGTCTAAAAATATGTAGCGATATTTTTAAACAGTAAAAGAGGCAAACCCTCACAAAGAATCTGTCTTTTTCCTTTATTTCCTCTTTTCTTTTCTCCTGCGGACTCCCTCATTACATCTCATATACTGTATCTCTATTCTCCCTGCTCCCTTCCCTTCCTTCAGAGAGCTATTTTTTTCCGATCCTGACTTGATATTGTTCAGTTCTGTCTTTTTATTATCCGCGATAGCCGAGAGTATTACGGTTACTCGGAACTATATGAAAAAGAACCAAGTGCATTACCTATTCAATGCTTTACTCCTTGACAACACTGCTTTCAGCTTCGGCAGAGGCCATATATCTGGCAGCATCAGCATCCCCTTCAGCACTGCATTCAGCCCCGACGGTGAGCTGGTGCAGTGCCCTTCAACAGGTATCCTCCAGAACTACAGAGGACGTGTCATCGTGATCATTAGCCACGCCATCAAAGTCGGTGTTATGGTGAGAAAGCAGACACACGCGGGCGCACACACACTAGACCAGTGGTTCTCAAATGGGGGTACGTGGAGGCACTCCAGGGGGTACGTGGGATTTCTTTTAAATATATCTCAAATTAGCATCCATTCAAAAAACATTTTAAAAATAGTTATTTAATTCATATTCAATAAAATATAAGTGTAAGTTCAGAAACAGAATTTATATATATATATATATATATATATATATATATATATATATATATATATATATATATATATTAAATTAGACATTGAAGCTTTATACTATATATCATGACTGTCCTCATTGAGGCAAAAGGATGTAAATAAGACGTTTGTTTTTGTACATTTGAAAAGAATTGCCTCATGAAATGGTTACTCCGGTTGAGTTTTGGTTGTTTATTATAGTAATATACTATAGTAACTCCAGTTGAAACCGGCTGAAACCGGATTTTACATAAATCATTGTCTTTGACAATAACTTCAGTGTAACAGAACAGAAAACTATATTGATCATTATATATATTTCTTTTGTGCTCTCGTTAGAATAAATTAGCCAAACTGAGGGGTTATGGCTTCAGGCAACATCCCAATTTAGAAAAGATGTCCTCCTTTCATATGTTGAAAAGTAAGAGAGGGAAATAAGTAGTTCTGCTTAATTGATGAGATATGAGTCCTAGATTTCTTTAGGGAGCAGCAGAAAGATATTAGTTTCTTGGTTAAAAATAACCGTTACAGAGAGTAATGGAATAATTCTTCTGCAGATAGTAGTGTATATAGCTGTTTGTGAACTGTTTATGGCTTGTGTATCAGAACGTGGCCATAGTGTTACCTCTGCAGCGCAACTAGAAAAACCTGTGTTGTTATACAGCATTAGCGTACTTATGATTCATCATGATCATATTGTATTAAGTATGGTGATCAATCTCCCTCTTCATCCTCACACATTACGACAAGCACGCTGACTACTCAGCCCCTCTCCCCAGTCAAGCCCACGCTTGAAATTCCACATCTGAGGTTCAACCTCAGTAATTCATCCGACCTTTCAGTCATGCAGGTCACAAAAGTGAAGGTCAATAAAAGGATTCAATTGTGCTTAAATGCCAACCACATCTCTGTGCACCAGACCAGTGGCCTTATCATTAACTCTGGGGCCAAGCAATGAATGCCCTCTCTGTGCTCAGGCTTTCACTGTGCACCTTTTAACATTTAAACCCCGTTTGCATTCAGAAGTAAGCTTCAGCATTCCTGCTCTGTTTTAAATGTATTCAGTTGATTTGAGTCTTTTTTTTTTATTGTACTCCTAAAACTCTTGAGAGTGTAAACAACAACCCAGACAGACAAAGTACTTTTCACTCATTAATCAAAGGCTTTTATATAGATTTTTTTTAAATACATTTTTAAGGGTCTTTCACTTTTGGTTTAGACTTCTTCTCGGGACTGTGTGTGTATGTATAGACTAGACTAGACTGTATTTGACTGACATCATTTCCCTGACTTTCCTGTTTGATTTGATTCGTTGCATCTCATAGAGTTGGACATAATACACTACAATCTGTGGTTTGTGACCTTTTCGTGTCTCGCAGCTTAACTCCAGCCACTTTCCACCTGAGCCTAAATAACTTAAGACACTTGTGAGGTTGGTTGGGGAAATTTAGGGAAATTTCACACATTTTGGATGTTTTGCACAGAGACTATCTGAAAAGGTTCACTGATTTTGTTTAACATTAAATTAACGTTGCCCATTCAGGCTAAGTTAAACTGCTGATATATGACACCACTAAAGTTACCTAAAATACCTGTTGTGTTTGATGCAATCTTACATTTGCAAACAGAGGTTTCAAAGTCAGATTTGCTGAACTGTCAAACACAAGGGCTTACACAACACAAGTCAAAGAAGAGGCCAAAACAAAAGTTTGAGTTTGAGTTTGAGTTTAGTTTATTTCAATCAGCAAAATATACAACAATCATAATTCAACAAAAGAAGAAAGTGGCTGACGGAAAGGGTCAAGGCTGAAGCTTTCTAGCTTATAAGTGCCCTAACCTCTAAAAGTAACACCTCTTAAATCAAACACACTATCCCTGCAATATGTTGTACCTTGATGACATATTTAGAGACAGGTTAATTCCTCATTTGTTGTCCTGTTTCTGCTTCAACACTTTATGTAATACATTAAGTTTAGTTAATTTAATTTACTTATATAAGGGCATACCGAAAAAGAGAAAAGATGCTATATGCCAGATTTAGCTACCAGCTTATTTCCACGTGTCGTCCCCTGGCCAGGTGAAAGAAAACATTGAAACGCACGCACACACCATTCCACATCCATCAAGGTGAAAAGCAATCGTTGAATGGCTGTTATTATGTACAGATAGTATTTCTCATGTGTGGCAACATAAGTTGACTCAAGGAAACCACACAATGAACTTTAAGGGTCATGAGTACTTGCAATTCCTGAAAGAAAGGATATATAACTGCCTTTCTCTTTTATGTTGTCCTCTCAGTTTGCAGTACACCTGGTCAAGGTCAATTTCCAGCGAGTTTGTATCCTTGATGGAGGGATCAACAAGCTGAAGCCCACTGGACTCCTCACTGTCCCCTCCCCTCAGATTTGATCCTGTATCTCAGCTTCACTCTAACAAAAGGGGCGAGTGTATATTGAATTGTGAGCTGATGAAGCAAAGAACCAAATGACATTCTGTGTATACACATTCAAATTAAACTGTGGAGTGAACGGAAAAAAACTTCATTGTAATCCACTTCTCAATACAATTATATTTCATTAGCAAATGTTCTTTCAGGCCATGTTTAACATTTTTTTTTAAATGTAAAAAAAAGAATGGTTGAATCACATTGTTTTTTTCTGAAATGACTTATGTGTTGTAGTTGCTTTGCACTGATAACATGAGCTGCCTGTGAATGTCCTGATGTAAGTGAACCTGTTTGTTCTGAGCCAGTTGATCCAGGGAACTGTGTTGTATACTAAGGGGTCATACTATGAGGTACACTTGTGCAAACCAATAGCGCTCTATTTTTGTGTCTCTAATGTGTTTTCTTTGACACTGCAAGAATCATGTTATATTTTAGCATTCATTACGTCATAGTTATTGGTGGTGTTGTACCTGACTGCATTATATTCAGAGGTGAAAATAGGGAGGACACAGGTTAGACACCTCTCAATTTTCTGACAATTTCAACAGAAGTACAATATATGGCAGAGCTGTTGTTCTTAATTGCATTAGATTGTTCAGTTGTACACAATTAATTGGCCATTGAGTGCATGTTTGTGTTAGAAACAATATAAATAAGTCAATGTTTTGAGCTTTTTGTGAATAAATAACTTTTCCTTTTCATTGTCACTGAATTGTCTCTACTATTGTTCTGTATATATTATGCCAAAGTAATTTGTGTCCATCATGTTACAGTTATTTTTAATAAAACTATTTGATGAATAAATGGATAAACAGTGTCGGCGAATAGTTTGTAGTGTTTTTAAATGACTTGACATGACATGTTTAAGGGGTGTGGCAGCTGTCCCCAATGTGGCCTCGGCTGCTCTCACTGATTGGCAACCAGTCAGCAGCCGATGCTGCTGGGATAAAAGGGGCAGCAGAGCTGGAGGGAAGGGAGAGTGAGCAGACGCGTGGTGTTGTGGTCTGCTCGGTGTGTGTATTTCGAATAAATATGTCCTTTAACGGAACCTCACCGTGGCTATCGGAGTATCCTTCATGCTTGGGGGGGGAAACCCACGGGTGGTTGCTGCTGATTGAATGATGAGCAATGCTTCCTGTTTACACTATTTCATCATCCTGTGGTTTGGAAGTGTTCAGACCTGTCCAACAGGCCATCACCCGTAGTGACGATATACTATCCATAGACACTCCCCCACTTCTGCTTGAGTATAAAGAGAAATCAGTAATGCTTACTTTTAAGAGCATGCACAGGTTTCATAAACGGGTAAGAGATATACTCATTATTTAAAAAAAAAACGTAATAGATTGTTGATGAAATCATTTATTGTTGGTTCTTATATATTTTTCTATTGCCATTTTCATTGTGTGCTAATTACCGCAATTTGACACACACACACACACACACAAATTACTTGGAGATATTCAGTCAAAGGTGTTGTAACAGCAACTGTCTCTCTTTCTTTGTGTCCTCTGACATTTCTGTCTCTCTCGATCTCTCATTCTCCCTCTCTCTTACTCTTCTGTCTCTCCCCAAAAATATTTCTCTCTCTAAATCTCTCTTTCTCCCTCTTTCTCTCCATCTCTCTCTCGATCAGTTAATTATCAGCAGCAGCTCAAATTTTGGCTTTTTTTTTTTTCAGGTTCAGGTAGTTCTCTTGTTTTCTGTTTTGTCATTTTTTTTCAAATATCAAATATTTCAGCTTTAAAACAACATTTTCAATTTCAGCAGCAGCAGCATTTTTTCTTTCTTCTTTCTCTGTTCTCTCTTCCCTTTTGCTTTCTGGTGGGGTACAATGGGACTGGTGATATCCACATATATCATGCACCACTCACACACCTTTGGCACCGCCAGCAACGTGTTCATTAAGCTGGTGGGCACAGAGATGGGAAGCCAGGCGCACATGGCTCATTGGGCTCAAATCAGAATTTTCAGAAGTTCATCAGATCCTTCTCCAAGTCTTCTCCAAATATATAAATATATAACACAATGTAAAAATTATAACATTTTTTTTCATTGAATAAATCTAGAAGAGTTGATGTTCAAACATTCAAACTCTGATCTGATGACTGCTTTAAACTCTTAACTCTTCTCACAGCAACAGCAACAACACACACAACAACCAAAATCCATCTTATTTTTACATTATTTTATTTCATTACATTTGTTCTATTCATTAAATTCTAAATTGTTTATTGATGATTTTGTGATGATACAGCTCAGTGTGTTGTGCAGCTCATATTTTCCATTCATTTCCAACCCATTTCTGTCATTCCATTCTGTCTGTTTCATCCTGTTGTTTCTGTTTGTCCTGAGTCCATCCTCCTCCTAGTCCTAATAAGATAGATAAAGATAGATCCTTCTCTTCTCCTTCTCTTCCCTGTCTCCTGGTGAGGTGTGGGTCCAGTGACACCTGATTGGTGACACCTACAACCGCTGGGTCGCTGGGTCACTGACAAACCGGGAGGTGCACAAGGTGCTTCAGAGGAATTAGAGGTTGTGTGTGTTAGACATCCAGTCTCTCAGACATCAGTCTGCTGTTTACTGAAAGACTGACAACTGACAAGTTACAAGATTTGATATTATATTATTTGACTAACTAAAAAACTGTGTTTATAAAATGTCATCTTTCTTTGTTCTTTTTTTTCTCTTTAAGATTGAAGAGAGTTGAAGACTTGGCAGGTACTGTGTCAGGTAGCTGAGCTGATCGGAAGAAAACTGAACTAAGAAACCTTGAATCTGAACTCCACCACTTTTTCACTTTTACTAAACTTTAACATCCACAAACTATAACATCTACACACTATTTGGTGACATTGTTACCTGACAATGACATTGTTACCCCTTAAATGAATTTATTATTAAATATATTTATTGTTGAGTATATATATTATATGTTTCTTATTTAGCTTCTGTTGTGTTGTTCTCTGGTGTTGTGTTGTCTGGCACTGTCTTGTTGTGTCTCGTTCTGTCTGTCGTTTCTGACTCCTCCCTCCTCGTATGCCAACCTCCTGTGATTGCAAGCCCCCCCTCTGTTGTTCCTGTCCCCCTGTCCGTCCCCTGTTGTGTGAGTCCCTCTGTGTTGTTTCTGTTTGTTGTTTTTTTTGTTTTTTTTTTTTCTTGTTTTCCTTTTTTTTCCTGAATGAATCTGATGCCTGCTTGCCTGTCCCTACCCTTCCATCCTTCCAAAACATTACAAACTAAATCTGCACTCTTATATGTGCAAAGTTCCTCCTTCGCTGCTCCTCTCTATTGTTCCCAGTTGGGATGTTTATGTTCCCTGGGAGACAATACAGGGCTGCAGGGCAGAAGGCCCTCTTCCTCTCTGTCTCTGTCCGATGACTTCACTTCACCAACAGAGTTTCTCTACACATTGTCTTCTATACTTCATGTCTATCTATATATGTAGACCTGTAGGCGTAATAAATATTAAGTGATGTAATATTAATAGTTCTAATAATTTTTAATAATAGCTGCTGGCTTGCTTTTCTGCTGGCTGAGCTGCTGATGAAGCACTGAAACTGGTCTTCTGATGAAGGTGCTAACGATAAGATTATTGTGGTGGTGTACTGACATATTATGGGTACTTATTACTGATTAAAACATATTAATTATTGATATTGATTACTTGATGCTATTTATAATTTATGATCATTTTAACTATTATCATTATTATAATATTATATTAATTTTATCACTTGATACATTTACAATAGTACTATGTTTAATTTATATTAATTTTTTCATATTATAATATTATTAAATATATATTATTATATTGTAAGCATTGTAACTGCAACGTCCAGCAATGTTTAACTGCAACATGCAACTTATTACTAAAAATTGTGTTTTACTATATTTTTTAGCTTGTGATTTTAAAACTCTTTAATAAATTTTGTAATTTAAAACTTTTCAAAGGTCCAAAGTTTACTTTAGATATGTTTGTTTACATATTTACCAGTTTCCAGGTTCTTGTTACCTTACCAGTTTCCAGTTTGTTGTGAACCCCATGTTGATGTTTCCTGTCACCCCTGCCCGATGGTCTTTCTCGTGGTGATGTGTGGTTGTGATCAGATGTCAATGAAGTCTCCCAGATTGGATGAATCTGAAATGATGATGTGAATGATGATGAATCTGATGATATGAATGCAATGCAAATAATGCATGCTGAACTTTGATAGAGTGTTCAATATTTGTCATCATCATTCAAATAAATTCTTCACATATTCCTCATTGACTACAAAAATTCAAATTCAAAATAAAAAGAAATCAAATTAATTTGGCGGCAAAGAACTCAAAAGCGTTTGGATGGTTTGAATCCCTTCTTCACAAAACACCTGATGATAAACTGATGCCAATTGCTATTCAGGTGAGATAACACTCATGTAGCGTATTTTAGCTATGTCTCTTCCAGGACGGACAGACATGCAATACTGTGGAAGTCATATGTACGGACAAGATATGAATACCTGTAGTTTAAATTACACAAAGAGTGCAAACATATGACTTGTGTGGATCAGAGAAAACAGTATTTTCATTTCAATTGCCAGCTAAGCTAACTGAAAAGCAGATGAAATCTATAGTAACGCTCAACAATTTCAGATATCTCTTGAAATCTTGAAATGTTATTGACCACTACCGATAATAAATTGAATGGATTTAATGAACCACACCCCTTCTTTCCTGCAGCTGAAGCAGACTCCAGCAGATGATAATCCCATCTTCTTTCCTACTGACTCCGAGTACGACTGGTTGATAGCCAAGATTTTTGTGAGAAGTGCAGATTTCCACGAGCATCAACTGAACGTTCATCTGTTGCGCACTCATTTGCTGGCGGAGGTTTTTGCAGTGTCACTGCTGCGCAACGTGCCCATGGTGCATCCGTTGTACAAGGTAACTGAAAGGGAGAAATACTGAACTTGATCATCATTGAACCATAATGTGTTAGTGTATGTATATTTTCAAGTATTTCACACTGCCAAATGTATAGAAGCATCAAGACGTGTGCTTTGACGTTAAGAGTTTTTAATCTTTTCCCCAGCTCCTCGAACCTCACACTCGCTACACTCTACAGATCAACTTCTTAGCTCGAGCTCTTCTAATATCTGATGGTGGATTTTTTCCAAAGGTACACAATGACAAACACCTAATTACCAAAACATATTTTAATATTTTCAATTCCATGTACATTATTTATCTCTAACTATGATCCTTACATATTTCTTTGTCTCGTAGTTTACAAGTTGTGGTGAAGATGGTGTGAAGACCGTTTTGAAGAGATCCCTGTCCTCAGTGACTTACAGCTCCCTTTGCATACCTGATGACATTGTTGCGCGTGGGCTGGAGGACGTTCCGAACTACTACTACAGAGACGATGGACTCAAGCTTTGGGATATCATCCACAGGTAGTACAGGTGTTCTGATATCGGGAAAACAAACGCTCTAAATCCTGCCCTCTATTAGCTCGCTTTTATTTGGTTTGGCGATGCGTGACAAGGTTCTAAAGCAGAGAACACTGACACAGACGCTGCAGACTTAATAATAATCCTAATTCTGTTCAAAAGTTTGCAGAGTAACTCGTCCCACAGCTTTGCACACATGCGTCAAATGCAAGTTTCAGCAGCACTTTGGGGATTGTTTGTAATGGGTGTGTATTGCACAGAATATTCAGAGATAGAGCGAAGAGGTAACTGCCAGAGTGAGAGGGAGCAACACATATGTATTTTGCCTTCAGTCCCACCATTTTTACTCTTTACACACCATTATTGCATAAAAACGTAGGAGATATTGTGCTTGTCGGCATTTGTCGATGGAATCCAATAGACTTGTACTTTTTTTGTCAAAGCCTGAAAGAGACATGAAGTCCAACAAACTGCTCCATTGGACAGAACACTTTCTGATCTGCCATGAAGCTCTCATTTCTAAACCCCACAAACATTTAAAGACACCTAAACATTCACACAAATATTATCTCTCATGATTCATATATGTTGGAGTCACAAATACGGAGTCGTATTTGTAAAGATCAAATTCAGGAGTTTGACAGGTTGGTTTCTTTAGATCTAGTCTGCCTCTCACCCAGGTGTCACCATGACACCCAGTAAGTTCATACAGTAGGGACACAGGTGCTTCATATGAGCTAATCAGTAGAGCTTAACACACACAAACCAACTGAAGTCTTTTCGAGGAGAGTAGTGCATGTAATGCTAGCACAAAGTTAGCTTTGGTTAGACAGGACAAAATGGCTGACTGTCTGTGTGTGCGCTTGTGGGTTTGCCTTACTTTGCATGTGTGTGTGCACATGTCACTTTCAATTCAGTTTATTTGTATAGCCCATTTTCACAAATTTGTCTCAGAATGCTTTACAATCTGTACATATAGACATCCCTGTCCCAAAACCTCACATCGGACCAGGAAATACTGCCAAACAACCCTTCTGTGACATAACAGGATTTTAATTAAATGATTAATTCATCACACATACTGAAATATAAGTTTTTACTTTCTCTCAAAATGTTGGCCAAGAGATGAGAAGATCAAAGAGCGTGGTATAGATCTTCTCATCATGCTCTTAACAAGAAAGTGTCAAACTATTTCTTTAAAGTTGTTTGATCTACTTTATTGAATAAGCACCACATTCCTAAAAAAATACATAACTGATCATTGGAAAGAAATTACCTTATGTTGGCTTACAAAATAAGTTCTTAATACTATAGAGAGTATAAATAAATGCATAATTTACAGATTTTATCAACATTTCTCAAAGGTTTGTGCAGGGAGTGCTGAGCTTCTACTACAAGAATGACGCTGAGGTCCAGAAAGACTCCGAACTGCAGAAATGGATTTCGGATATTGTTGAACATGGATTCCTTTCCCAAGAAAGCACAGGTGGGCTTTAAAGACGAGCTCAGTCTTAATTATGGTAAATGGCCACATTTATGAACCATTATATGATGTTAATGCAAACCGAATCATTATCATCATCCATATTTTTGTCATATGTATTAAATACTTTATTCCTAATAATTCTCAGGAATTCCCCAGAGCTTTACCACTGTGGCTGAGTTGGTGAAGTTTGTCACCATGACGATCTTCACTTGCTCAGGACAGCACTCGGCTGTGAACAGTGGACAGGTAAGGCCTTTCAATTTAGTTATAATAATGCTATTTTTCTGGATTGGATCTTTGAGGTTTTGACTGTTACCCAGAAGTCTTTAACATAAACAAGAGTCTACAGCCATGCTAGCGCGATGATGGCACGATGATGCTTTGAGATAAACACAACAACTGCTAACATACATGATATGGCAATGCTAATGTGTTGAATTTTAGCAGGTATATTGTTTAGAAGATCAACATATTCAATTACCTCGTTAACATGCGCACATCAGCAAACGTTTTCTAATCGGCACAACACAAAGTATAGTTGAGGCTGGTAGTAATGTCATTCATTTTGCAGGTATTTGTTTAAGTATTGGAAAAACAAAACCTTTGATATGGCAAATGAAAAGTTTACCAAAGTGATTAGAGTTTGTCCTAAGGTAAACATAAACGTCTGACCCAAATGGAATGACGATCCAACTGAAAGTTGTCAAGACATTGCTTTAAAAACCAAGAATGTTATTCACATCGTGGCGTGAGAGGAACAATCAGTGGATCATCAAAGTCATCAGTATTCATCCTCTTGGAACCATGAATGTCTTTGGTCCAATCCAATGTTTCAATGTGGACCAAAGTGGTAGACAGACTGACATATGGCGTAGCTTCAAACGGTATTCACCAGTCATCTGTCAATCATTCATTCGTCACAGTATGATTATGGTGGCTGGATGCCCAACGCTCCCATCTCCCTACAACTTCCTCCACCAACCACAAAGGGGACAACGAGTGAGGCCACGATGCTGCAGACATTCCCTGATGTCCAAACCACGGTTATGGGATTGTCTACATTGTGGCTACTCAGCAAGAAGTCCACTGACTTTGTAAGTGCCCAAGTCTTTAATCGCATAAATCAAATTAGAGTCCTGCTTACTAAAACGGTACATTAATGTATACTGCCAAAAGTCTGTTTAAAAATGTTTAATCATTAATTTGTTGAATGTATCATTGATGTCATCAGGTCCCTCTCGGTCAGTACCTGGAGGACCTTTTTAGTGAGGAGATTCCCTGCAAGCTGATGAAGGATTTCCAAGGAGAGCTTCAAGAGTCGAGTGTGGCCATCAAAGCCAGAAATGAAAATCTGGAGATCCCCTACACATACCTGGATCCAATAGAGCTGGAAAATAGTGTGGCCATTTGAATATCAGAAGGTTTGACCTCCACAGCTGTTTGGCAAATTCAGCTTCCTATTCAAAAAAGTGAGAAAGGGAAGAAATCATAAACCACATGTTAGATTTCCTTAAATCTTCAATGAATATATAGGGAAGCTAATCAAAATAAAGTTGCAAATGCGTTTGCTTTCTCAACCCAATGTTTTTTATACATCTTATTGTTTCTGGGCCAACTCTACAGTATCTGCGTTGTTTTGTCGTTGCCATTCGCAGCTAATTAATCTGCAGTTGGTTCACTTTGTGAGCCTGTTTGTCCTGTGCCAATTGATCTATTGAACAATAAATATATATCTTTTGTGAAAAAATAACTATCATCAGCTTGGTTTCGTTGTCAAACAAATCGTTCAATCAAGCTTCTTTTCGTGAGCTTTATGTGCTCCATAAATCAAATGAAACATGCGTTTAGGAGTCAAAATTGTCTTTATTCTGCCCCCAGCTCTTTTGGAAAGCTGGTGCCGATTGAGATAAGTCTCTTCCACTGTTCCCAGAAGACACCGGGTTTCCTTGCAACGTAAAAGTAAAGTCCCCGGAGGGAGTCATCGACAACTTTCCCATCTGCTGTATCGTTAACGGCGAGGTGTGACTCTGTTTAATTGTCAATGATTTTGTGAAACCTTTTCTCATCTCTGTCCAAAAAGTAAAGGACACTGAAAAAAGAAAACATAACAAGAGGATGGAAGCAATCATGGTGATTTGTAGTGGGCATTTGTATATTACAATGAATGAAAGTGTAACCTTGCTGACTGATTATGAATGGTTGATTAAAATGGATAATCTCTCTGTGGGAACTTTGAGACTTTAATGTTAGTCAAAAGAACACAGGATCTTCATGAAACACTTAAAACGTTGTTTGCTTTAGAAAATGGTCAACAGCAATTTGGCATATTACCTAAAAGCTCTTAACACACCTACTACTAACAGATTATTTGCCTTTATATAATATATCAAATTAAGTAAATCCCACAAAATAGCTTTAATCTTCATTCTACAGTAACTTTGATACCTGGATGCTGAATAATTCAATCAACATATTGAAATTGACTGTGTTGGAGGAGATGCCCTTTTGCTGCTCATTTCCTGATGGATTTTATAATGTGTGGCACTCCCTCTGCAACACAAATACAAATGTGTGCTTCAAGGCGTTTCCAAAATTCCATTAGTATAATAAGTAGTACAGTTAGTGGGTCATTGGTTCGCCGGTCCGCCTTTCAATAAGTGCATCGGCGGTTCAACCCTCGTGCTATAGCCCGAGTCATTGTGTCCTTTTACCCTGAACTGCTCCCTGTAGCTGTTTCTACAGTGTGTGATTGTAAGTCGCTTTGGATAAAAGCGTCAGCTAAATATAATTGAATGTATGCAGAGTGAAAAGGTTTGTAGAATTCAAGAAGAAACCTAAAAAAACTGCTTATTCTCAGAACAATCCATCTTCCTTTTTTCTCATCCAGCTGGGGTTAAATAGGCAATGTGATTATTCCTCAACAAAGTCATCCTGCTACTGGGTGATGTAAACCCGCCTGTGTATTTATTTCACCTGGAGGCTTTCCTACATGTTGTTTTCAGCTTTAGGAAGTTTAGGAACACATTTAAAGGAGAGTAAGTAGAGGGGATTGTTACGAGATTACAGATAACCTGAGTGTCAATACAAGAGCCTTGATTGCTAAAGTTTTACGTCATTTAAGGTTATTTAAAGTTACCCACAGGTAATAATGGCAGATCATGACATCAAAGAGTGGTGCTGGATTGTACCTGGTTGAAAAGAACTTTAAATGTAGTTTCATACCACACTGTTAAAAGCCAATGTATCCCTTTTTCTTTTTCTTTTTACAGTTGTATTATTCTAGGCACTGATTTGTTGAATCATTTAAGGACCTCCCCCAAACATGCAGAGGTTAACCACTTGAGATTCCCCCTCTGGGGATTGCAGTTTGTGTGCAATGACGGGCTCTGGGAAAGCTGTGCTGAACTTGTTTCATCTCGGCCTTCACCTCTCTGACGCTGTGGGTTGTAGGACGCTCGCTACATTTTTATATTCCTAGCTGGTTACACTGGATTTTCCATGTCTGTTCAAACTAAAAGCATGGTTGCAATAATATGTAATGATTAGAATCAAACCGCAGTCCCAAATCTTCATATTTGGCTTCTCAAAAAAAAAACACTGTCATAAAGACATTTTACCATTGAGTTATGATCTGCATTGATTTATGTTTGTTTTCAGTGTAAAACATTGTGTAATCACTCCTTTAGAGTAGAACATGACTGTAGGAAGCAGTCATTTGTGGTTTGCTACTTTTATCAAGCTATACTAGCGTGATAAAAAAATTATTGGTACATTTTATTAGGTGAAGTGGTTGGCTCCAGATTACATATTTGAAGATATATAAAAAGCTAAAACACAGACATTTGAATCTTTATTTGTTTATTTTAGGATCTCTTTATGATTGTATATAATTGCAATTTGTGTTCAATTCATTTCTTCATCGTTATCAAATCAATGAGTAAAGTGGAAACAACAATTGTAGACACCAATAAACCACATTCATCATTACTCCTACTGTAGATGAAGAATCACCAGGACCTGAGGCATGTGTCTCAAAGCTAAATTATGCTATTATTTTATTATGATATTAAGCTTTCTTTACGCATATATTTGTGCTTACATATTTGTGCGACTAAACCCTTGTGAGCAAATCCATCAAGTTAGCTGGATCCATCATAATAGCTTGTGGCACAAGGCTTTTGATTTAGGCCTGCCTTTTTTGGTAAAGATACCTACATTTCAAGGAGCAAATAATTCAACACGAAGGACTCCAAAATCTAATATCAAAATGTAAATGAATGGGACACAATTTGTTAATTTTTGTTGTTTTCTAATTTAAGAAATTTGATAACCTCACAAACTTATCAGTTGTCGGGTTGTATCAACGTATCTAATGGTGACACTGCAGTAACAGTTAAAAGAATCGTAAAGCTAGCGCCTCCTCCCTTGGTACCTCCTTCATTGTTTTCTTTATTAGGCCTGTTCATTGTGCTGACTTCCCTTCTTTCTTGACCGCTTAATTGTATTCCTTTCTTTCCTTATTGTGTGTGCGTGGGCGTGTGTGTGTGTGTGTGAAACTTTAAAACTTCCCTAATTAATGTCAGCTACGTCACTCTTTCTCAGCATGACAGATAACTGATACGGTCCTTCATTCCAATGCTCAACAAATATTTCTGTTGAAATGAAAATATCAGTTAAGTGAAATTAAGTTTATTCAGCTTCATACTTTATTCTTCATAAACTGAAAAGGTGTTTGACATTTCTTTCTCTCATTGTGTGCTTTGCCATTTTATGTGGGTGCATGCATATGAGAACAAATAGAGAAATGCCTGACTCTGCCACCCTTCCAGAGAACATTTGGAAACCACATAAAGGAAAATACACACACATTCCCATACAGAGGGCACTGGGGCAACACACACACACAGTTAGCTATTATTGGCTCTCCCCCTCTCCTTGCCTTTTCTGGGTGGTTATAATAAATAATAAGGAGTCTGTTTGCTCGCCCTTTTGGTCCCAAATAAGCTGCACGGAGAGGAACACTTTTTTAAAGGTATTTCATAACAGGTCATTCATTTGTTTGACTGACTGTCTTTTTTGATTTGAGATATATCAAGTGTGTGCAGACCTCATTTGAACAAAAATGTGATTAATGTGTCTGTGTGTGTGTGTGTGTGTGTGTGTGTGTGTGTGTGTGTGTGTGTGTGTGTCTGCTTGTGTGCATCTGTGTGTGTATTTTTGTTTGAGAGAGGAAGAGAGATTTGTTATTGATTTCAAGAAATCTTTTGACTTTATCTGGACGACGGAGAAGAAGAGCGAGGCCTTTGGTGTGGAGGCTGGTCTTGCTGCCTCTCAACCTCGGATTTTGTATGTTATGTTTCTATGTTTTAGAACCTGTCTTTGGTTAATGATGATGTTCATTTTGATTTTGAGGTTAATTATGACATTCTTCCTGGCATACTACACTAAAAGATTTTTGATAACATTTTATGGCAAAACATGTTTATGATGTACTAAACTGCATTTTTAAAGCATTTTCCTGACAAACTATGACATATTTTAAAACATTTTAATCCTATAATGTACTTTTATAAAGATTAATGGCATAATATATTTGTTATGACATTTTAACAGCATACTATACTAGATCATCGTTAACTTTCTTGTTATACTTTACTTTTCATTTTAATGGTATATTATTTGACCAATTATTACATTTTAATGGCACACTAAAGTTTTTTTTGTTGTTGTTCTACTTTACTTTTACTTTTATATTCCATTTTGATTAAATATTTTAGGAAGACGTTTTTATTACATTTTCATGTTAACAATCAAAAGAGAGCACCTTAAACCCTGATCCCTAGATAATCCACTCCAAAGCAAAACAAACCCCTCAACACATAAAAGAGTTCCCTATGTCAGTTGGTGCCACCTCTCAGACACACTCCACTGAGTCCTTCATAGCACATACACTGTGCCGGAGCCGTCTATAAAAACATAAAACACAAGAAGGCAATAAGCCCCAGGTAGGTTAAAGGTAAACATCTAGTCATGCAATGGGAAGGTCTGTGAATTGTGGCTGCTTTCGACTCAATATACTTTGCACATTCATTTATAATGACAAATTAATGATTGTTAATATGTTTGAAGCTTCTTTTTATTACATTTTATTTGATACCAAGCAGCCTTCAAACACGTGTGCTCCATGGGCATCATATAAAGAATACACCTTTGAATGTCTGTGAGGAATATGAAATATTAAACCCAACCATTCGTCCTATTATTTTACCTGTCTGCACACTAGACTTGGTTTGTGTTCCTTCATTTGGTTATGCTTGTCAAATACAAATATTATCTTTCTTTTATTTAAATAAATGTTGTTCTGTGAAAACTACCATGCTCACCATGGCATTTTCACATAATTAATATATATATATATATATATATATATATATCATTTTCAACAAGGCCCTCGGATACATTTTAAAGGATTTGGCAGTCTCTGATGTTGAAATAATACATTCTATTTTTTTATTAAAGGAATCGTAGAAGTTAACTATTATTCTATTTGTAAATCGTGCCAAATAAAGCAAGACACGGATTAGAGAACTCACTTGTTGGGATACCGTGTTAATTCGATTAGGTGCTGGTGCTGTATAAATCAAGCACAAATAATCCCACATAAGTACGTTATGGAAATATTCTTTGATATTTTGATAATTATAGCCTGCCCCATCATAAGAAAGGTAGTTAGAAGTTCTGGGGTATCATTATATTGAAGGCATCCTTTTGAATTTTCACTACACACAAACATAGTTTTGTTAAATCATCACCAACATACATAGGGTGCAACCTTAGCTTTTAGTGAAGATGATGAATGCATCTGCTGCGGTTGTTTTTAACATTATGAAACCCGCAGTTTTTAAAGAAGATCAAATGACTCTTTCTCGGCTCTTTAGTTAGAAGTATTGCATCTTTTTTGCATCAATATTGGGACCTGCATATTAATGCATACGTAGCTCTACAGTGCCGCTAGTGGTCAAAAGCTCAAAAGGGAAACCTTTAAAAAAAAAAAATATATATATATATATATATATATATATATATATATATATATATAATAATAATAATAAAATATATATATATTATTATTATTTTCAAACACTGTTGCTGCCGGCTACTGGGATGAGAACATAAATCATGCTTTGTTTCAAACAGTATCAGTCAAATTAATTTTATTTACATACTGGTCTGGATAAATCTGAATTTGGTGAATGCACCCATGCATACAGAAAACCTTACAATTCCAGCCGATGCCCTTCATTATCACAGCATACAATATGCAACTATGTGCTTTGCAAGTTACAGACAGAGCATTTTACCATAACACATTGACATTGACATACACAGCCTTGAAGTACACAAGGTTTCCATCTGTATATAAAGTTGAAATACCAACCATTTTGAAATCCAATTAATATCAATGGATGAATTTACATAACGTATAAACCACACAACAAATGGGATTGTAGAATTTCGGAGTATGTACACACAGCTACATTTACAATAATACATTTTTTGAAAGCCTAGAAATGCGTCGGTATCGTCGATATAACAAACTGCACTTAATATAACAAAGCACATACTGTTTAATAAAAACTAAGTGTTGATTTAAAGTGTCAAAAATCATACACTGATTCTGTTTGACACATTTTGAGTATATGAAAAAACATATAGAGTGCTCAAACAACTTTAGGAGGCACAAAAGAAAGATTGTGGTAGAAAAGGTACTCAATTTGAAACCCTCTTCTACCAAACAGATCTCTTAAATACTGTGATAAAGAAAGCGTGTCTTTCAGTCCAAACGGTGCTGTGAAACAATTGCAAGACCAGACCTCGTCCTGGTATTTATTCCAACCCCCCCTCCCCCCCATGTTGTAATTATGTTGTTTTAACCATTTCATCTCTCGTTGATATTCTAATTTGGGTAGAGAAATAAATTATGACATTACCAATTAGTCTTTTACATAATTGTTTTTTTTCCCGTTTATACCTCTTGAACCCTACGAAATGTATACCAGCAAAAAATAAGCAACGGCGTGTGGCTAAAGGATAAAAATAAGGCAAAAGCAGACTGCTAAGTGAGGGAATAATCCTCTCACCAAGAACACGGCGTCTATGTGGCTGGGCGGCTGCCAGGGCCGTGTGGCAGAGGACACTGCCATGAGAAGTTGGGTCATGCAGGCTTCGTGGTAACGAGGTTACGGAGTGAGAGGATGTGTGAGAAGATGGGGTGGGGGGGGGGGAGGGAGGTGCTGCTGGGATCCACACATGACATTTCAATTCAGTCTTTTTATTCATGGCCACTCAGAAGGGAGGAACTCACTGTTCTGCGGACGCACAGCGTTTTGGATATCGTTCACAGAATGACTGGGAGGAGTGACAGAGGGGGGGGGGGGACGCCAGGCAGAGTGAGGGGATGTCACAACAGAGTCAGTTCTCTTTGAGATGATTTCCCCTCTTGTTTTCCTGCTGCCTTTCTCTGTTCTGTCCGTCAGAGTCTCCTCAGATTGTGCTCCTCTGTGCAGGAGCCTTTCCTCAGGGTGATGTCGTCCACGGCCATCTCGCCACTCCGGCCTCGCCCGCGCTCCCCCTTCAGGATCACCTGATGGAGAGCAGCAACGTGCACACTGAAGCACGACCACTGAGGAATGACCGCCAAACGCTGCTGACATGCATTTCTACCCAATCTAACATGTTGCAGATGCACTCTGGAAATGCAGACTGCTGATCTGATGTGTTTTACAAACATTTAAAATACTTCCAAAATGTCTGAAGAAATGATCATTTAACATGTGCATTGCATGAGTGAATTTTGATATATGTATACTTACACTCTCCAGGCCTGTGCCCCATAGTGTGATTTGGGTGTGTCTCCAGCCATTGCCTCCTGTCCGGCCCCAGACGGCTGGACTGTACTGCTTCCCCTTCTTCACAAACACCTGCAGCATTCCCACGTGGTGGCCGGCCAGCTTGTGCCGGAAGGACAGGCACAGATTGCCATCGTTCCAGGGGGGGGTGAGTGGGAGGACCAGCCGTGCCCCTCGCCCGGTCCGTTTGTTGCCGACCTCAGGAATGGTGAGGTACCTTCCACCTTGGGAGGTAAATGACGGAAGTAGCAGTCGGTTAATGAAAACCTACAGAATATACATTTTTTGTCAGTAAGGTGCAACATTGAATAGTATTTCAGAAAATAATAAAAGATGCAGCATGTCCTGAGCATGCTGCATCTTTTCCAGTTGCACCACACTTTTTGCACTTTTTAAAACTAAATTAAGTATTATTTATGAGATATACTCAAAGCAACAACCTGACTAAATCAATTAGAAAAAATATAAGGGAAGAATATTACACCTTTTTTAATTAATTACATCATAACTTAGCTTTCTCAAAATAGTATCCCGATGTACTTATTGCGGGATAATTTACATAATAATTGAATAGTTGGATTTATTTTCCACTTAAAAAATAATCCTCAAGCAAACTGAGGCAAGGAAGTCTGTGAAATGTCCTGAGTCGGAGATTGTGTCTGTAAAAACATGTAAAAGTCTCTTTTTTTTAATTCAGTAACAAACTACATCCATTCACGTATTGTATTTGGGTGTCAGCTTAACCACAACAAAGACTAAACAAGCAGCATGGTCCCTTACTACTGACAGTTTATAATATGTAGAATGGGAAAGCGTGGAGAGAAAAAAATTTTTTTAAATGACTTGACCCACTTATATTTTGTCCCCTCAAAGTAAAGCAATTTGCCCATGGCACATTTATTATTTATTAATTCATGCATTGGTTAGTAATAAAAGAGCTATTCAGTTTGAGAAATTTAAAAGTCAAAGCGCTTCGGGGTAATAGCTGATTAATGCTGATGCATTTTGCTTATCTAGCAAATCTGTGCAGGGCTGGTGTTATCCACAGGGGGTATTATACGTATTTATAAGCCACAGAGGCTTTCTGCATAAGTTATGAACCCCTCCAAATCTGTGCCAATCTTCTAACAACCATGAGTGTCTATCAAAAGAATTTAAAGTGACTACAGTAGATAATTACTTACTTCAAAACACAATGTAGTTAAAGCCATATATAGGTGGACACCTATTCCTATAAATAAGATACTATTCAAATGCTCTGATTAAATATATTCACTGCATGCAACTGAAAACTGAAATTTAACTCTGAAATGGAATTTCAGAGTCTAGATTAGGATTTACTGTGAATAATCTTCCAGGGAACGTAAAGGTCTGCGTAAAAATCTTTATTTTCTCTAATGAGGGAGCACAAACTTAGCTGAAATGAGACCGTAGCGTCAGTGTCTGGAAGCACACGAATAACTGCATGATAAAGCCAGTCGTAGTTAGTGTTGCTTGAACAGTGCCAGGGCGCTGCACTGTTTAGTTGTTACACCGTGTCTAATGAGTCCTCTCCTCATAGTTCATCACGTTTTCACCTTGTCAGAACCCCAAGAAAAACAGTGTTGTGTTCCCATATCATGTGAGCCACAGGTATCACTGACGGGTTGCGTAATCCGTTCTCATTTACATCGCTTTGTAGAGCAAAGCAGTAATCCGCGTGAAAAAGACAAACTACTTCCCCCAAGTCATTAACATCTTGGCCTGTAATTGAGCAGAACAAAACGGAGCTGCTTAGATTGTCTGACTATGTGTATGCATCGTCAGTAAATGGAACTTAGCTATTCTCATTTCCATTTACCGACTTTAAAATAAACACTTTTGAGTGAGTTCAATTACCTGATGGATCAGGTGTCGTCTCCCAATGCAGGTCTCCATCTCTGTCCCTGATCCAACCACAAAGACCATCATCAAAGGAGCAGCTCAGATAGCCCGACTCTGGAGACAATAAAACACGCTTTTCAGAGACATGGAGGACGTACATTCATGAGCTCCTTCTAATAAGTGATGGCATAATAAATATGTAACAAGTATTTGTAATGTTGAAATCATTGAGGACTTATCAAGTGCAAAATAAACTGTATAAATCTCAAGAGAAAATGGATTTATTAAAAAAAGACAAATACAAGTTTGTGGGCGTTGTAATATCTGTGTGTGCACGTGTGTGTATGTGTGTGTGTGAGTTTGCGTGCATGTTGCAGAGAAAGTGAGTGTCTTCCCTCCACCATGACCAAATACACTATAGTCACAAAAAACGGGGATAATATGTCATGACTGATGATTTCTTTCCCAGTGATGATGCTTAGACAGTAATATTACAGAAATGCAGGCTAAACAGTTCCAGCATCATCCATGCATTTCTGTACAAATTGGCTCGAAGATAATAATAACATCCATCATTTTGTAGAAAGTGACGTTTCCGTAAGCCAATTAAAAACGCCTTCTCACTTAACACTGCATAGGAAATGATGCACCGTGAGCAAAAACAAACACACGATTAAACCATTAGGCAACATCATTTGCATAATATTGACATTAATAAATCACGTAGAACAAATATGACACATAAAATACTATCTCTTCACAAAGAACTGTTTTCCCATCGTTACCGTAGGAACTCTCTACACCGAGCACGACGGAGCGGAGGAGCGGAGCACTGATGAACTTCAAAACGATCAATCCATCATTCGAGCAGTCGGGCAATCAAGCAAGCATAATGTGAAAAGGGGAAATGTCTGGCCGTTCCGAGCTGTGAGCCATTATTTAAACGGATATGGCCAGATGTCCCGCGTCACCCTCCTGGTGAAAAGCCTATGGAAACACAGCTGGTCACCATAATGCCTTCGCCTCGGCAGCAACTCTGCAGGAGTTGACCGAGTGTAATTCTGCCTCGAGCGAAGGTGGCTCGTTCGTCATTATTTGAGGGCTGCTGCCGATAGCCTCTGACCAAATGTGTTATGTTTACCTGGGTCGTCCTTGGCTTCGTCTGCTGTGTTGCCGAGCTCAATGTCAAAGTCGACGCCGAGGACGGTGTTGTGCCCATGGTTCCGAGGGACTGGGGAGAGAGGCGAGATAAAGGATTAACAACATTATTTTATTTGTTCGCTGGTCTCCCTGCTTGTGGCTATCGCGTGGCTTTGTTTCATCACTCTACCAGGACTGTGCGAGGATGACACATTATCTTGGTTTAGTGCCTGCGTATCCAGAGCCCAAGCACATTCATTGATGCAGCACCTGAAGAGAATACCTGAGGAAATCTTCCGAAACACCACAAGTCAAATGTGGTCTCCTCTCTATCGCCTTGATGGATCGTGGAGGTCTGGATCGTGGTCCATGCCTACTACTAACTATTCATATACTCTGAAAAATAAATATGTGTGGACACAAAAATAGAGATATAAATAAATGAAGAAATACAGAAATGTAGAAATACATTTATTTAATGATGTCCTATTGAGTTATAACTTATATTCATTAATTTCTGTATTTATTTATTTATACATTTATTATTGTATTTATTTATACATTTATTTAAGCATTTATATATTTACTCATGTTTTAATTATTTATACATTTATTTAAGCATTTATTTATTTATTCTTGTATTTATTCATGCATCTATTTATTCATTTATATTTAATTCATTTTATGTCCTTCATAATCGTGGAGGTCTCCATCGTGGAATATGCAGACTACCAACTATTCATACACCGTCATATTCATTGAATGTGTTGTAACTCTGTAATGATTCCTTCTGGTCACATGACATCTATTGCTTCTATCCATCCTGGAGAGGGATCCTCCTCATGCTCTCCTGAAGGTTTCTTCCCTTTTTTCTGCGTGAAAGTTTTTTTTTCTATTTTTTGGGAGTTTTTCCTGATCCGATGTGACGTCCTGGAACAGGGATGTCTATGTGTACACATTGTAAAGGCCTCTGAGTGTAATTCGTAGTTTGTGATATTGGGCTTTATAAAATGAACTGTAAATGTCATTGAATCATTACAACTAAAAGGCTGATGGCTCATGATGCAACGCCTGGGTAAATGCGTCGCTACACAACCTGGAGCTACAGTACATACCCACACACAGTACACAAACAGTCTTGAAATAGCCTCTTCCCTTCTCCAACGGCGTCACACTGCCCAAAATATTTTAAGCTGAGCTGTCTTATTAAAAGGTCGACTGGCAAGTGAAGGATAGTTTTACAGTGGCAAGCTTTTTTGGGAAAAAAAAGATGCCTTAAAGGGAAAGTAAGTATGCATTCACTGCATTTGCAGATGAGACAGGTTTGTGTAATTTAATGAGAAACAATCCGTAAAACCATTCCCAGAATCCCAAACAGATTCTTGTTCCTATGCCATGAATGCATGAAACATCAGTCCCATACTCCACAGCATGTGGCCCCTCCAGTTGGCCTGACAACCCCCCCCACACACACACACACACACATTGGATCAGAACCACCTGGCAGACTGCAATGTAGCCTGCCAGTCGGCGGAATCTGACAGCGGGGAGGTCACACTCACACGGCGCTCCCCAGCAATCCCAGGCATTCATGTCTCTCTGCGTGTGCCCGAGAGACACGTTTGTAAACGACCCTGTGAATAACCATGTTGAAGCAGCTCATACTACATGTTGCTTGTTATTCTTCATTTGACACTTGTGTTGTTCATTTCTTCCAGATATTAGAGAGGTCAATAAAAAGCAGCTTTTGGTGGATTTCTGACGTTCTGCCGAGAAGTTCAGCGATAATCAATCGTTTTAGGTTTGAAGACAAACACAGTACACGTCAGCATTCTTTTTTTCAGAGGCTGTTTGTGGATGAACACCGTGAATCTTTATTTAGCTGAGGTAAACAATTTATTTTTCAATTGAATGGAAATTCACTTCAAGCGCAAGAGTGTTTCATGCGCCTCAAAAAGGGATATATATATATATACTTATTCATTGTCTTGCTGAGAGAGTTAAAGGAGGAGAGTGATGGCACCATCAATCTTCACATCTAATTCTAGCAGAAAAACGCATTTGTGTATTTGCCCAAAAAATATTTCTTAAGGTTTTCACTGGTGACACATACATGCTCTGACTTCAGTACACACAGCCCCCTCAGACACAGCGGAGGCATTCTTCATTCAAATGATTCCCATTTCCATCAAATTATCTGAATAATAACTCAGCATTGTCTCTCCTCCCTCCTCCCTCATATTATTCAAATCATCTTCAGGAAGCTCTGATTTCTAGAACTACTCTGCCGTGCTGCAAACTATTAGATTGATGTCTCCCTCGAGCAGTGCAGACAGGTGTTAATGTAATCTTCTTTCCCTTTTTCTAATTATGTGATGCCATCTGGCAAGGTGAGCCAGAAACCACAGTGTTCCACCTCTTATCCTATACTCTCACCCAATACGTCTACGTCAAAGGTGCTAAACATTTTGAGTTTTGGTAAACACTGACTTTTGCTATGCCTACAAGCAAACATGAAACACAATGTTAAATTACAACTTTGAGTGCGATTTATATTGTTGGTGCATCTGGACGAAACATTCCAATAAGTCTCACCTTCTGTTGCCTTTTCTGTGTGGCTGTATATCATAATAATATGCAAATGTACTGAAACTACACACGTTGTTGTGTGCCAACAAATCCCATAACCAACAATGTGTTAGCCCAACTCCTAATGCTCTCCAACTTATCTACCCCGTCTGTGGCACTGAGTGCTTTAAAAGTTAATGTCCTACAGTTACAGGGAAGTGCAACTAATTTAGGCTGTGGATGAATATGCCTTTGGTGCTCTTTTTCTCTTTTCATTGGATCTTTTGACAGGAAAATGTTGTCAGAAAAATATAGAATTACACCAGTTTGACCTTTTAAATATTGTTATAAAAAGTGTTTACCTCAATAAGAAAAAATAAAGGAGAAAAGAGGAAGTAGACTTTGGACCTGAACTAACTATTTTTGTTTTAACAAGTCACATATTACAGAGTTTATCTCAATAAAAAACCTCATGTTATGTATAGATAACTCTCATTTTGACAGTATTTTCATCTTTTCTGATTCCCCAGATGGTATATTATATAATAAACACAAAGTTCCATTATTCAAATGAAGAGATTTTCAAATATACTCCAGGTTGGTTAGAGGAAACTTAAATAAGTGCCTCTTAATGTCAAAGTCTGTGACCCAAGGTTCACCTCACTATCAAACCGGCTAATGCAACAAGGTATTGTGTTTTTTGAGTTGTTAATAAGAACAATGTGTACTTCTTATATCAACAATCGACAAAGCAAAAAGAGCGTTTTAGTGTCTTTCAGCTCTTTGTTCTGCGACTCACAACTTCACGGTTTTGGTTCACTCCCATTTTTGTCATTTTCTGACATCACAGCTGTTTTTGGTGATAAAACTTGAAACAGCCGCTGTATACTACCTCAGTATGGAATAGCTGTCTAACAAAGTTAGCACCAAGCTGGGCAAATTAATGGAGCGTTGAGCAGAGCGAGATATTTCCCCCTGATAGAAACCAAAAACAGAGATACAAGGAGAGAGAGCATATGTTTTTTTCAGATTGAAGTCCAAATAAATTATAACAACGCTTGGTAGCTCCTGGATAAGTAATTAGGCTTTTTAAGTTTGGTAACAGGTTAACCAGCAACTTTATGGAGAATAATGTGAGGTTTGCTCTCAATATAAGGATTTGTAAATAATAATTTATGTGTGATCCGATTAAAAAAAAGATACGAAATACAGATTTCTCATCTATAACTTAAAGTTTGTATTAAAATAAATAAATAAAAGTAAATATATATAAAAGACATATCTAATTCTTACTGTGGACATCTCCTCTCTGTTTGGTGACCTCCTTCTGGATGGTGTTGTCTACAGGCGTAACCGGCGGCGGTGTCGGCGGCGGGCGCCGTGTGGGAGCCACTGGCCTCGGTGGGACGTAGGGCCTGCGTGTCGTTGCTGGCGGCTTTCTGGTCGGGATGAAGGGCTTTCGGGTGGGAACTGCTGGCTTGCGTGGAGGCGGGGTAACCCTCCTTGGAGGCAGAGGTGCTGCGGTCGTGGTCGTCGTAGTGGCCGCCGTCGTGGTCGTAGCCGCCGTCGTGGTCGTAGCCGGCGTCGTGGTCGTAGCCGCCGTCGTGGTCGTAGCCGCCGTCGTGGTCGTAGCCAGCGTCGTGGTTGTAGTGGTGGTCGTGGTGGTCGTCGTGGCAGCAGTTGATTTGGGGATAATGGTGAAGATGATCTTTTGAGTCACTGCTGGCCGGTGGGTCGTGGTGGTTCTTTTCTGATCCACGTCGGGGATGTGGTTGTGATGATTTGGAGGCAGTTTGCCTGGTCTCGCAGGGTCAATGACCGCCTTAGGAATGGCTGGAATGATAAGAGAATGCAGACGGAGTATTAAAATATGAGCAGTCAAATGTTATTGAGGCGTGAAAATGTAAACTAACTGCAATGATTAGTCTGACTTGTGCAGAGGAAGGCGTTCCTCATCTACTGAGACTTCTCCTGATATCTACTATCTAAATGTTAATCCTAAAACAAATTGGCTGAAGCACTAGCTCACACAAGAGGGGCCCATAAAAACATCATGGAGCAAGTTCACATTTATTTTTATTTTTTTTAAAGAGAAAGACTTTGCATACAACATGACCTGGTTGCAAGCAACCTCACTTACAAAGACACCTCGCGTTCAGTGATTTTTTTTTTTGATTTTGTGAAATCAATATTTCTCTCCGACAGTGGCTTTGAACGCATTCATGTGCTCCTCCTGATTAGTAATTCTTTGTGTGTTCACATAGCCAGAGGCCTCGCAGCATCATGCTAAAGCCGCTCTGTGTGTGTGGAATGATCCCTGCGCTCAAAAAAAGGCTTCCGTGCCCTGAATATCACCCTCGCTGCGCTGATGTCATAAAGGTAACACCTCCTTTTTCTTTGTTCCGCCACACATTCTTCATGCGGGAGCAGAGACTTTGGGGGTTGGTGTGATGGGGTGGTGACGGGGGCTTCATGAGTGAGGAATGAGAGTGGACAAAGGCAAGAGGTTTGAACTCAGTTATTGCCTTCTCAAGTTGCAGGCGACTTTGATATGCGATACACAAATAGGATATGGCAACTCGACTCCCGGAGCACTAGTGGCTCACACCCCCTTGGGCCGAAGACGGGGGGAAACGTTTGCAGCGCACAACGCCAGGAGGCCTCTTCTCTGCTTTATGGACTGTTACGCTAGTTGTGTCTGTTAGATGATTAAATAACTGTGGAGAGTAAATGACTTCTTGTCCACCACTGAGCTGCTGTAAAAACTACAGACTCACAAACCAAATCAACTGTTTGTAAGCAAGCAAAATGAGACAAGGAAGATATATTTTTGACATCTTTCTGGCTGATAAAAAAAAAGAAGTGAAGGCTAACTCGAGGCACATGTGATAAGGGAGCAGGGCGAGTTAAGTGATGACTGACAACCATTATGAAGAAAGGAATTTTAGACCCGGCTCTTTCCTAAGAAGGCTATCCCTGCTTCCCTAGCTTTTTTTTAAAACACTGGAAAGGAACACAAATATGTGAGGCCCCGGTGCTCTTTGCAAAAGTGAGCATCTGGGCCAAGGGGTTTGTTCCCAGTTCTTACGTTTGCAATCGTGGCCCATCCCCCTGTAGCCGTCTTTGCATTTGCACTTGTATGAGCCCGGCGTGTTGTAGCAGGAGGCAAAGTTGCTGCAGTGGCTCTGACCTAAAGAACACTCGTCCACATCTGAAAGATAGTAAAAACATCAAATTAAGCTACTGGGAACAAAAAGGAAAAAAATGGAACATACCAGCAACATGTCAAAGGATAATTGCTTCACATCCACTTGAGGGCTCACAATCCTATGTCATAAATATGTTTAACACAAGTATGTACGTGAATAAAAGGGATCCCTCTATGAATGTCAGAAAACAAATGATCAGTTTGAGTTGCAAGGTTTTTAAAGCATTTTAGGAAGAATTTGATCCTAAAATAATCATAAAAAAGATTGGATATAGTGTATTCTCTAGATGCTGCTAAGTATCAAGGTTATTGTATGGATTTCTAAAGAATCTTAATTCAAATGATTAAAAAGCAAGTATTTATCAATAAAATGCACTGCTGGGGTAAAGTTAACCAACACTATTCGGAAGTTTCAGTTCCTCCTTTATTACATCTTTTTTTACTGCAGAGTCTCAACCAGACTTGTTGTATGAATCTGTTGATATTGAATATATTGTTTGAACATACTATGCGGTGAAATATATACATGTCATACCAAGAATGTAATGTACCATCTCATTACAGATGTACATACATCCATACATTAGCATATTGTAGAAGGCCAAGGTTTATTTGAGCAGATATAAATACTGCCGGGTTTATTAATGTACGGTATAATAATGCATCTTATTTCATGAAATGATCATAAGTTTTATATGTCAAATCTTAATATGCAAAGCAATCAGTAACTGCAAATAAATGTAGTGGAGTAAAAGAAAGACTAGTTTATTCTGAGAACATATAAAGTATGAAGTAGCATACAATTTAAATATTTAAATGAAGTGAAGTCTGTCAAAATTGTACAGTACGGTTGACTTAAGTACGGATTAAATGTATATGTCACTTTTCTTATATAAGTACTATGCATGTATGTGTGCAATGTATTTTCAATTTGCTCCCTCAGTAACAGCTGTAAAACCTGCACATGCATCACTAAAAATAATTATTTTATTGGTTATAATTCAAGACATCTCAGCACATTTATGACCTTTGTAAGTGTTATCTGTGTAAGCCTCACTGCGGAGACCTTGGCACCGTACCTCTGCACTGGTATTTCCCGTTGACGTATTGCAGGTCAAAGCCTTCATGGCACTTGCAGATGTAGCTACCAAAGGTGTTCATGCATTTCCTGAACCGGGGACACACGGCTATCCCTGCTGCACACTCATCCACATCTGCAAGAAGAAAAAAGATGCCGGTTATTCCATAAAGTAAGACAATATTGAAATTGAAACATAATGTATTCATAATTGTCCTCTAAACATCTTTTTAGAGTCGTCCATATACAGTTACAATGCATTAGAAAATACACAATGCAAAGAAAAACATAACAAACACATTTATTGACATGACTGTTTTCTACCTTCCCTGGTTATATATAATGTATAAACGACGCACATTATGTCTTCTGCTCAGTGAGAAGAATGCAATGCACTATGGATTGCTCCATTATTTAAAGAAATATTCTAAGTGTCTCCATTGATCACCTTTGTAGGCATGTGGGAATTAATAGTTACACACAGAGACACTCACACATTTGTCTTACAATCATTAATGTATGTTCAGCATTATGCAGCTGAGGTGCCGTTGTGCCACAGGGACTGTTGTGCAAAAGGACCTTTAAACAGAGACACCTGGACCTGCTGGGAAATCAAGCAAGTGAAGTAAGTGGGCAGAGCTTTCCGATCCCCTAACAGTGATCCCTTAACAACTACTGTTGAGGTTCTCCTCAGCTAGACACTTAATGGCCAACAGTTGAATTATTTAGCTCCTGTTGGAGCAGTGGTGACTTATCACGCTTTACATAACACAGACATGTACACACCAAGGCAGTCACTGTCTCATAATGATAGTAATACTGCTGGCAAATGCCTGTTTTGATCAATGTTACATCTGGCTTTGAAAACAGCTTCAACGTGTCTTCCAAAGCTGCAGCTCTTTAAGCATCTGTTCAAACCCTTATTATGTGTTACCCATCAGCCTGCATTAAGCTCTTTAATTGTGTTTTCCTTGACAACTCGTTTGATAAATTAAGCATTTTCTATGAGAGGCAGTGTTCAAATATGAAGCCATCTCCTACGTAACTTCTGCAACAATTCAAAAACTTCAATACATTTCATGATGACTCACTACTTCCTTCTAGTGGATCATCAGACATCATAAAAGAGTTCTGGTGAAATGAATTTAATGCAGAAAAAGAAGACTACATTTCCCATGAAATCATAAATCCATTCAACCAAACGTATTGAGTTAAACATCTTGGCATTCATTTGTCAAACTGTTTAAAGTTTTGATTTCTTTGCTACTTACAAAGAATATTTTTTTAATCAATTATCAAACTTCTGTCTGAGCTTCAGTTATTTAATCTATCAAATCTAGTATTGATTCATATGATTTATCATTGTCTACCAGCTGCAAAATGTATTTCCTGCTTAATTTTGTTTCCTTTTAATTTCCTTTTATTAGATTGATGCTAATGCCACACGTCAATTGGTACTGGAGATTTGACACAAATAAAACTGTGTTGATACAACATATAGTAACATGCAAGGATTTAAGAAAAATACAACAAAGGGGCAGACGAGAGCATTTTTATGTATACGAGAGCATTTGTATGTATAATTCTTAAATGTTCGATAAACACAGGCACAAGTCACTTTTAAAACCTACAACCAAAAAGTGTTGACACATTTCACGCCATGATAATGAGTAAAATGCATCCATGCATGCTCTCCAATCTAAAGCTCTAGGTACTAGAAGTAATCCCCTCCATAGATAGAACGAGACACTCTCCATAAAACAGCTTCTTCTCCAGGGATTCGGAAACATTCCATTAAACTGTTGTAACACCTGTTGCAGGCAATCTTTCCTTCCCCTCCATAATTTTTCATGATTGATGTCGGTCCTGTTTTAGACCCACCCCACCCCCCTATAGGCTAGCCCACAGCTAAGGCGGCCAACCAGGAACAGTCCACTCTGGAACAGCCTGTATTTAAACCTGACAAAGTTTAACTGCCTCAACTGTCTCTTCCTCTGTTAGTTACCCCCTTAACGAAAGAAAGAATGAAGAATGATGGAGTGGGCTTCCCCTGATCACATTTCTGCTGTCAAAAGCAGGAGGTATAAGTGGAATAAAGTCACCATTTTAAATGGTCTGTGGTCCTCAATCAAAGCAAAACAGACATATTGGTTAATATTCTTGGATGCATGTCAGCTTTGCCGAAGGTTTTGTTTTAGTTCTAAAAATTGTCTCGTCACTGCCAAGTTTTCTTTCTTGCTCCGCCAAAACAGTTGCATTTGATTATCACTCAGCTAAAGTAATGGTTGAGAAGAACTTGAACAAAATAAAACATTTGTGCTTTACACGAGTAGCTCATGGGAGGGAGCGGTAACATGAGGCTCTACTTTCAGGCCTGTAAAGAAATATAATAACCAAGACGTACCCCCACAGGTTCTTCCATCCGGAGCCAGCTTTAACCCCGGCGACGGACACTGACATCGGACCTCTCCCTTCATCACCTCGCAGCCGTACTGGCAGTTGGCCATGCCACAAGTGCGAGCATCTGATGGACACAAAGCAAATACAACACGTATGAACACATGATGGTGTCAACTACGTGAGCACACGCTCACTTTCTTCCCTTTTCACATTCACACTCACACTTTATCGTTATCCTGCAGCCAGCTGGTGAGAGCCATGCCACTGTCTGATATTAGCCGAGTAGACCCTGAGGTTCAGACAACATAGCGGCGCACACTCTGCCATTATTAGATTCCTGTGCTGAGCGTGGGCTCTGTCTGCACTCCCTCACCCACTTTCATCCTTTCGTACACCTAAAGAATCATAATCCATCTAAATCCTATGCTGCACTTACAGCGTTTGCAGTAAGTGCAGCACCTCTGTTGTGGAGCCGTGCAGGGCAGATCAAGACCCTCCAAAATAATAATATCATGGAACAGATTTCCTTCAGTTTCTCTTAATAAATTTGGACCCTAAAAAGGAAATTAAAAGTGAGGCCCATGCTGCCGGTGCCACTTCGGCTGCCGCAAGCACCCTGGAGTACAGTTTGATGACTAAGGCCGGGCCGGCTGATTAAATGCTACAGTGATTTATTGATCAAAGCAGAAGCAGGCAAGAAAAGAAGAGCAGCGAAATGTTTAACACTATCAAGCTATAATCACACGACACCTGGAATAGCTTGAGATTGCCTCAAGTGATGAACAATTAAGACTTCAAAAGGGGGGCGGGGGGGGGGGATTGATTTACTTACGATAAAAAAAAACTAATTATAATAGGGTAACCGGGAGTTACGCTATTTTACAGAGGAAAGGGGAGGAGAAAATAGTTTGTAATCGGGAAACAAAATTGAATAAAACGTGTCCAGGCATTAACTCCCATTCGGTGGAATACCTCAGGGCAACCAATAAGAAAGGCACGTTCCCTTGAGGGTCTAAAGGGTTCATATGTTTCTACTTGGGTTTCTTTAAACTTTGGAGGTACTATAATGAAGCAGATCAATGTGGGGCTTTAATCAAAACAGTATATCAAAGGACTATGAGGCTGCTGTCAGTAGTACTCACACACGTGGGGAAGCATATTTTGTAATAGAGCATATATTATCAGCATGGCCTTGCACAGGCATGACAATGAATACATTCATAGTGGATTGAACAAAGGTGTCACATAAGCATATCCCAAAAAATAGATAAGATATTAAAAAAAGAGACGTGTGCTTCTGTGTGCTTGTGTGTGTGTGTGTGTGTGTGTGTGTGTGTGTGTGTGTGTGTGTGTGTGTGTGTGTGTCCGACTCACTCCCACAGGTCCCGTCAGGCATCAGCATGTAGCCGTTGAGGCAGTAGCACTTGTAACTCCCATAAGTGTTCATGCACCTGTGTTTACAGGGCCTTGGCTTCAGTCCGCACTCATTCAGGTCTGCAGACAGAGAGAGACAGCATAAGTAGAGTGGCCAGGGAGAGAAAGAGAGAGAGACCCTCCTACACAGAGGGGAAATTAGTCAAAGGGCAAAGGTTAAGAGGTCAGCAATGTCAAACCTCACCTATCCATTTATATGTGTGTGTGTTTATGTGTGTGTGTGTGTGTGTGTGTGTGTGTGTGTGTCTGTGCGCGCGTGTGTGTTTTGTTAGAGGTGGGGGTGTCTTCGAGGAAGTGCCATGTTCTGACAGGCCTGTAACTTCCCTCTTTGATGATTAACAGGAAGCCAGTGTCAACTGTCAACCTGCCCATTACCTGCAAGTGATAAAAGATGCCATTATACCCCCTGAGTCACCGCGACTTCATGTGGTCGTCGCTGCAACATCCAAATATTATTCCAGTATTTTTATGCAGGCATAAAAGTAAAGAAATCTCACTCACAACAGCCTGTGAAAATTGTATTATAAAATGATGCTGTCTTTCTTCAGAGCAGGGAGGGCTCCTGGGAGAAAAGAGTATCCCCTGAGCTCAAATCCTGTCAAATGCTTATGCAAATTCAAGCTATTATACAATTCTCCCAGCACAACACTTATATATTTCAGTCACAGGGCCCAGGTGTTGTGTATGTTCCCTTACTGGAATGACTTACTGATGCTCCTAAATGGAACAGAGACACTATTAATGTTATTAGATACACCTGTGTACTTTCTGCTATGACGAGTCAAAGCGTCCTCATCCTGAAGGGTTTATGGCGGCTGAATTAAATAAATATATTCATTTCTACCTATTGTAGATTCCACTGGAAGCATATTTTCAGGACTGTAACTAAAGCTAGGTGACATTCGTAACGTTACAACTGCAGCAGACCAGAACACCACCGGCGAGATGGCTCTTTAGTCCTATATGATGGCAGACATGTTGCCGCTTCGTAGCAGGGAGCACACAGGTGCAACTAATTACATTAATCATGTCCTCGTTTCACTTTGGTCCGTTAGTTCCAGGACCCTGGTGTGGTGCACGTTGCCTGGGATGACTTACTGACACTCGTAGATGTAATGGAGACATCATTAATGTTATTAGTTACACCTGATTACCTCCTGCAATGAAAGAAATGCTCACGCTGAGTTAAAGAAGCAAACATTTTTAATTCATACTGTAGACGCCTCTGAACACTCATTTTATAGCATGTAAATAAGTTAAGTAAGATTCACAACATCTAAATTGTAGTAAAACAACAAATATGGTGATTATATATAGGGCCTTGGTATTATATACAAGGCCTTGGTATTATATATAAGGCCGTGGTATTATATACAAGGCCTTGGTATCATATATAAGGCCTTGGTATCATAAACAGGGCGTAACTGAATGGAACCGAGCCATCTCTACTATTAATAATTAAGTCCATTGGGCCGGGATACAAAAATTTGCTTTGATTTAATCTTGCTTTTATAGCAACAACTTCCAAGAATAAATGACCAAATAGTTAAATAGCTCTGCTGATTTGTTTTCCCCAGACAGTTTCACACAAAGGCACAATTAATTAAATCTTATAATGAATGTCCCATCTCAGTGTCCTTAATCCAGATACCTGGTGTTGTGCATGGTTGGGTACTGGGCACATGGGAGAGGTTTGCTTTCTGCCAGAAATCTCCTTAGGTTTAGGCAACAAACTTACTTGGTTGGGTTTATAAAAAGATTTTTGTTCAAACAAACCCCGTCTGGCAGAAAGCCCTGAAGGTAAACCTTTCCCATGTGCACATACTGGCACACGGTATTAATAGAGCGCTGCGGTAGTTCAGGTAGGGACATGAGTCGTTTCATAGTCACATGTTCTCTTTCCTGCATGTTCACGACTTATTAGTTGTAATTGAGAATATGTGTTGTGTATTTGTTCTATTTCGGTACGTTAAGTACTGTAATGCATTTAAGTCCATTGTTGATTCTCTCTGCGCTTATATTCTAAGAGACTGAATATGGCCTGGAGTTATACTGTTTTGACACAGAGAGGAAGATTTTTCATTTCAGTTTTCTTCAAACCTATTTTCCCCCTAGAGCAGTAGTCAAGATTGACTATTTTCATAAAATAAATATTGTCAGTACTCTTAAAGATCATCGCTGTGAAGAGATGGCAAGGTTCCAACATGTATTCTTACTTCTTATTTTTACAAATATTTTGGAAAAGTACTTCTACTTTGATAGGATATATTAGTAATTGTTTGATATTTGTCGTTGAATGACAATAAGTGGCTCTGAGGGGACAACTTTACTTTTGAAACCTGTAAGGTTTATTAACAAATAAGCCCCATTTTGATGTTGTTCAGATATCAGGAAAAATCCTACTGTAAGTTATCAGTTCTACTTCCTTTCTGGCACATCATTGAGCTTAATTTGACTGTCTAAAATATTGTTTTAATTATAATGAGTCTGAGATTATGAAGTGCTTTTTTTTCCCTGACTAATTTTCTTTTGAGGTGTGTAAGGTTTAAATGCTTTGTATGTTGAGCAAGACAACAGGTATTGATTGAAGTGAATATTTTATTTATGTCTTCCTTATATTACCAAAAACTGTCCATTGGGAGTAATAGGCCTAAAAGGGGAAATCCAACTTGTAACTACATAAGAACCCATCACACTGGAATGATAACACCATTTTTTAAAAATATATAAATATCTTGAACTATAAATATCATCCCGTTTCTGGGACATGGTAGAATCATCACAAATAGATTGTGTACCGCTGCACAGCACATGAAGGGTTCTTTTCATCTTGGCCAACGTGTACATGGCTCCATGTTTAGCCTCGTGGACATGTGCAGGGTGCATTCTCCGAGTGCCGCAAAGCTTCTCCATTTATCAGATACCAGAGATTAATTTGGATGAATGATGTAGCAGATGCCCAGTTTGTATATCAAACCCCACCTTCTATTCATGGCATCTTCTGGTCTACTAAAGCCACGTTGGCTGATTCAATAGGCGCAGCTGGAATCTGGACAGACCGTCTGCTTGATGAATGCTACCAAATGCCACCCGGCTTCATGTTATTTTCCATGACTATAAATTCCTCCGGAGGTATAGGGGTCAGTCGGTGAATGCAGTTGGTTCATGAAGGTCAGTCTAGTGACATATGTATAGGGCTACTTTCATTGAATACAAGAAGAAGAATACATTTATAAGTGTTACACTTGTTTCATGCTCAGGAATGTGGACATGTGAGACAAGCAAGCTAAACGTGTTTTTTAAATTAAAGATAGCTTTTAATAGTGTGGTCTAAATGTATCAGTAAGTATATCTAAAAATAGCAGGATTAATATATCAGGCCAGATTTTCCGTTTGGATTTGTGCTTGATTGTACAAGAAAAGCATTTTGCAATGTCATTTAAAAATTAATACTAAAATTGCACAGCGAGCACATAACAGGCACAGTTTGTGCTACTGCTCTATTAACACTGGGTTTTTTAAAGCCTGATGAAAAATGTACTTTCTCTCTTAACTGATATTGATGCTTCTTAATTCGTTATCAAAACAAACTCAGTCCATATAATGTCTCCTGTCCTTCTCAGACAGCACTCCTAGCTCAGTGTGTTTCACAAAATCCAAACCCTACAACGGTCTCCTTATTCGATAAGATAATGTCCACAACACACACGCAAAACACACACTTCTCTTTTTTTAATTAGTGGTGTCAACACAGGTTTCCTCCCTGGTTTTCACAGTAAACAATCAATGTTACTGTGGTTATGGAGAACCATAGCAACAATGTCCATTGGCAGCATGGCATAGACACAGGCCTCCCCTTGCCCGTTGCACTGAAAAAAAGCTTGGAAATGTAAATGAGGGATTATTAAAAATAGTCACATTCGGAGACAGAGGCATCTCCGTAAGCATTCAGCACATGCCAGACACAGCCAGGGCCTCCTCCTCCTCCGTGTGGGAAGAAACAGACGAGACGAAGAGAGGACACAAGGGAAATACAGAGAGATAACAAGCAGACATGACCACCTATTGACAGTTGGACATGGCCCCTGGACTGCAGAAACCTGCGCAATATCAGAGGCGGAGAACCCCTCAGTTACTGAACAATGAACACCCATTCAATGTCCAGTAAGTGAACCGCTGAAACATATCTGAAGTGATGCAAAATGGAGGGAGTTATTGGGTCAGCTCCACTGATGTATGCTGTGCTGCATTCCCGACATGCCTCGATCACTGAAAGAGATTAGCTGAATGCTTTTTCTTACGGGTTATGTTTGATTCTAAAGAAGAAAACAAGGGTTTGAATTCAATGCCTCTTTCTTGCAGCGATGGAGGCCTCGTGAGTGCTGTGTCCATGTCGATGATGGTTTTAAAAGGGAAGGAGGAGCTCTTTGTTTCCGGTACAGAGGAAAAGAAAATGAGAGAGAAAAAGCAATAATGTACTATCATAATGGCTCCTTTGTTTTTACAGATACACTATTTATTTGGGTAAAGAGTGAAAGAAAGAGAGGCAGAAGTCGAGTGGTGAAGATTGTGACATGCTTGGCATTCAGTAAAATTGCTCTTGGGTGGTGTCTCTCCTGCTAGGGGAGGACAGGAAGCTGTGATAAAATAGTTCAGAGTGACATTCACTCCTCCGCAGTTTGCAGAGTGCAGCACCATGCATGTTGAGATGGGTAAGAAGAGGAGAAGGTGCTGAGAGGAGAGGTCGATCGACAAATCTCACCCTCCATTACTAATCTCGCTGGCTGATGGTCCACAGGAAGAAAGATAGGAAGGTGACTGGCCCACACTGGTGGGGTTAAATAGTCCGGCTCTTCTTCTTTAGACAAAAGGAAATGGGTTAGAGGGGATGGGGGAGTGGGTGGGATCGGGGGTTTGATCGAAGATAAAGTCGTAAAAGGGTAAGAAGGACAGCAGAGAGAGACAGAGAGAGAGACAGGAGATGTAGTGAGAACAAAAAGCACCACACAATGGATTAGAACACCTCTGACCACACCACATTCCTGGAAAGTAAAGAGGAACATTATGTAGCAAAGAGGATTACACTTGTGGGAACTTGATGTGACCAAAGTATCAGAAACATTGTCGGGAACATGGGAGAAACAGTGGCAGTGTTTTTTAATCCAATCCCCTCCTACTCTCTTCTCTCTTTGCATTCCTTCTCTGTAAAGTATGTGGAATAGGATCTGAGAGAATTACAGTATCTCGCTGACTAAGAGGATCCCTTCTTAATTTGTAATTTGGAGGTTCAAAAGGTAGACAGGCTTTACCCGTTATCGCTGCTTGACTAAAAACACTTGAGCCTCGAGAATTTCAAACCCTCCCCTCCCGGCCTATCCATCAATCCATCGAGTAACCTTTCCTCCGGCAGTCAGTGGAGGAGTGACAGGAAGATAATACAGCTACCTCTGACTGTTCCGCACGCTTCAAATCATTCAAGCCCTATTGAAGGATGTGGTAACTTAAGCTGCAAGGTTATGCAAGCCTAATGCATACCTGCCAACTCTTCCCAAGACAGAAACACTTGTCGCGGAACTTAGCTGCATATGGATGATTATTGGTGTCAGTCGTTTTAGTCGTTAAGAACAATAATATGTCTAATAATAATAATGTCTTTTGGAACTACGGTTTTATTTAAATTACAGGATTTAATGCTCAATTCAGATTTATTCTAACCACAGATCTAATCTTTCTGTTCACATTCCTGCTTTAACTGATATATATCGGACATAGTTTTGACCAGGCAATTGTTATAATTTATGATTTCATTAAATCCGAGTCCTGCTTGGTGAAACATGACATATTTATCAGAAGAAGCGAAAAGTCAGTTTGATTAGTTACTTTACATTTTAAATGACCAGATCTGATTGAAAAAAACACACGTTTGGCCTAAATTTGTATGTTATGTGAAGGCCTGAAACATCCTAAAAAACCTATGCAAGAAATTACAGGTTTATTAAGCAAACCTATAAAATCGAAGGAAATAAAATACAATAAACTTACAATGTCGGCGCTGTGCTGGACCGCATTACAATGAAAGGTGTTTTGAATATTGCCAACACACATTTAAATGTTTATGCTTGATAATTCATCTTTAAATTGTTTGGACAAAGGCTAAACTTGAACAATATCCCATGAAATTGTAAAACAGAGCAGCTTTATTGAAACATGAGGCCATGGCATAATGCCACCAATCTGCCCCAGAGACAAACTCTGCTTGGTTATCTGATGCCATCTGAAACCGACACTCGTGAGACTCAATAAATGCCCAAAAGGTGCATCACAAGGTATATACAGGACTGTCTCAGAAAATTAGAATATTGTGATAAAGTTCTTTATTTTCTGTAATGCAATTAAAAAAACAAAAATGTCATGCATTCTGGATTCATTACAAATCAACTGAAATATTGCAAGCCTTTTATTCTTTTAATATAGCTGATTATGGCTTACAGCTTAAGAAAACTCAAATATCCTATCTCTAAATATTAGAATATTTCCTCAGACCAAGTTAAAAAAAAAGATTTATAACAGCAAAACAAAATCAAACATTTGAAAATGTCCATTAATGCACTCAGTACTTGGTTGGGAATCCCTTTGCACGGATTACTGCATCAATGCGGCGTGGCATGGAGGCAATCAACCTGTGGCATTGCTGAGGTGTTATGGATGCCCAGGATGCTTCAATAGCGGCCTTTAGATCATTTGCATTGTTGGGTCTGGTGTCTTTCAGCTTCCTCTTCACAATACCCCACAAATTATCTATGGGGTTCAGGTCAGGGGAATTGGCATGTATTTCATTTGGCAGTCAAGGCGCCAGAGTCTGGAGAAAGGCTGGAGAGGAGCAAAATCCAAGTTGCTTGAAATCCAGTGTGAAGTTCCCACAGTCAGTGATGGTTTGGGGAGCCATGTCAGCTGCTGGTGTTGGTCCACTGTGTTTCATCAAGTCCAGAGTAAATGCAGCTGTGTACCAAGAGATTTTAGAGCACTACATGCTTCCGTCTGCTGAAAAGCTCTATGGAGATGAGGATTTCATTTTCCAGCATGATCTGGCACCTGCCCACAGTGCCAGAACCACCAGTAACTGGTGTACTGACCATGGCATTACTGTCCTCGATTGGCCTGCCAATTCCCCTGACCTGAACCCCAGAGAGAATTTGTGGGGTATTGTGAAGAGGAAGCTGAAAGACACCAGACCCAACAATAATCAGCTATATTAAAATAATAAAAGGCTTGCAATATTTCAGTTGATTTGTAATGAATCCAGAATGCATGACATTTTTGTTTTTTAATTGCATTACAGAAAATAAAGAACTTTATCACAATATTCTAATTTTCTGAGAGAGTCCTGTATATATAATGCAATATAATCTGTGCACTACATCTCTTGAGCACTGTTGTTCATTGAACGGACATTTCCCTCCATGATGAAAACAACATCTGCAGAAAGGTGATGACATCATTGATCTGATGGCAATGATCACTCAGCAAGGTCCTGAGATCGTAATGCGGCTTTAAGATATCCCTTTCCTGTCTTTATCCATGTGACACCTTCCAGCCATACGGCATGCCTTTTCATTGGTTCATATTACTTTATACCCCTTCAACTACCTTGTTATGAAAAAGAACATAGATAAAAATAAATACAAATTGGGGTTATTAGTTAATAATTGATGGAAAATACACACCATAATGACGTCCATGCAATACTTATTACTTGCAGCTGTTTGATTGTTAACAGCAGACAGCCAGAAAGAAAAGCAAAGACAGAGCGGCATCTGTTTCTACACCAAGACTCAATTAAAACATGAAATTTCTTATATATTATTATTGGAGACGTCAATGTGCCTTCACCAAGATCCCGGAGTGAAAGGTCCTGATATAAGTAATCTACCTAAAATGGAAGAAGTCTCTTCCCGTATGTATATATGTCTGCCCTTTGATTTTTTCCCCCATAACCGCCCCTCTGATCGCCACGCAGAGTAGTGCTCTTCTCCGTGGCTCGCTAGAATATTAACCGTTACATAACTGGACAGCATTCTGTCACTCGCTACAGTACACTCAAAAACAGAGACCGGAGAGAGAGAAAGCTACAGGAGATATTAATCAGTAATTGTATCAACAACTGTTCATCTGCTCGATGAATGTAGAATTATGAGGCTTATCCGTACACAGTGAATGAGGCTTAATTAACGGCATGAAATGCTTTGGCACCCACATTTCGGGTATACTCGAGCATCACTGTGGCACGCAACTTGGTCCATGACAGGTGTATTGCTCAGGACCCAAAGAAGTGCAGTGAATATGAAGTTGAGGTTATTCAAAAAGCTCAACACCAAAGGCCAAGCAAGTATTCTAAAAACAGATATAAGAAAAAATTGCACACTGACTTCAACCACAGCTCAAGACTATCTTCAAACTATCAAACTTGAAATATGATTCATTATATAGGTGGCTGACAGAAAAAGGGGAACAAGAATAAAGCACCATCTGGAGGTACTTGTATTGCTTCGGATGTCAATCGTCCAGCTAATTCTTTTTATAGCATCTTATCATCAGGTCAACGACACTTAATTAAATCCACCTGCAAGGAACAATCATCTTATTAAATTGATTGGATCAGCATTGGTGCAATCTGCCAAATTGTTACACAGATTATCCCCATCATGAGTTTATTTGTGCAGCGAGAGCTCATTCATCTGTCCTCACTATGCTGTCTGACGAATCCAATTCTCATCAGCACCAAAGGTGAAGCTCTCTCTGAAAAGATCGGGATTCACTAAAAACTGCTTATTATTCTTGACAGTTGAGCGCCTGTTAAATGAATGATGGAGATCATCAGATTCTTTCAAATGACACCAATTCAGGTGTTGAGAAGAAATCCAATGAAAGTGAAATAAGCCCTGTGGTGAAATCCTCTGGCAGGTGAAAAGAGCTGGCACTAAAAACAGACATATAGTCCTTGGAGAATACATCTCTCATAAGAATACCAGCTCATGAAAGGCTGACAGGAAAATATGGCTTTGATTCTGAGAGCGGAGAAATCAATATAGTTTCTGCTTTGCTTTGCGTCCTCGGTGGTTTGTTTTTGCTCGAGGTAGCCGGTGCTCCTCAGGTGTTAACGTGTTCTTCTGTTAATCGGATCTCCTCCGGGGTCACCGCTCTGTCCACGTCTTCCACTTGTAGCAAAAGGTCCAAAAGGTCCCTCTGCACATGGAGGTTGGTATGAGGGAGGTCGGCCTAACAGGATTATATTGCTTGATTCCACTTATTAATCATTAAGTACCTTCTCTGGGGACCCCGTCGTACCCCCAAAATGGGAGGTCACTTTTAAACCTTTGTTGTTTTTAAATAATTTGTTCAACGTGGGGGAGGTACTGAGTTGAAAACCAACCTTCAACATGATTACCTTCGCATTGAAAATGCAGGTTATGTTTTGATCGTATTTATTTATTTATTTGTATGCGTGTTACTCGCATAACTCAAAAAGTATTAAACCGAATCGCATGAAATTTGGTGGGATGATTTGTTATTTTCCTGGGACTATTTGATTAGATTTTGGGATTGGTTGGGTCAAAGGTTAAGGTCAAGGTCATGAAAGGGTACAAATGTTCTTGAATCGCATGACATTTGGTGTGATGATTGGTTATTATCCGGGGACCATTTGATTAGATCTGGGGATCGATCGGGGCAAAGGTCAAGGTCATGAAAAGGTAAACATCTTCTTTTTACCATAGACTTGTCAATTTTTTTCCAATTGTCTTGCAACTAATGCCAACATGTTCATAATTCAATGCCCAATCTTGTGATAAGCGAAGGTATGCGCTCTACTGAGTGCCCGTTCTAGTTCATATTGTTTTAATTACTTATTTTTCTTTAAACACTGACTGTCTGGAAGTTTGAGCCATTGAGACCCGCAAGACATTAGTTGAGGGGAAACCTTGGGGAGGGGTCGTCTATATTATAACATTAGGAGTTTTCCTGTATGTTTTGTGTTTTCAAAACGGACCAATGTTGTTGTTGCAACAACTACTAATAATAGCAAACGTGTGGAATCAGGATGTTGTGTGAACGCACGAGTCTCCGACAACAACAAGCATGACTCACGTTATCGCATCATTTATCTTGACACCACTCACGGCTCACATCACTCCTCTCTCACACCGCTCTGTGTTTCATTAAAAGTGTAGTTTGGAGACATGACTTTCAAAGTCAGGTAATGTGAGCTTGGTTTAAATTGCTTTATGGTATTTTACAGTGTATCACTGTGACTACTTGACCTTCAGCAGCATTAACGTCAGGAAAGCACAACTCAGCAACTCATTTCCCTCGTCCAGTTGAAAATCATGCACGTAGGATGTTAGAACGCTTCAAAACATTGGCCAACTGAGACATCAATTGTAAACCTCAAATCAATATTTCATGGAGGCTGCATTTAAATGAGAAAATCTAATCTATGGTTTGACTATAATTCAATTGGTTTGCAAAGCATCTGCCAGATCAAAACAGAGATTCAAGGTTATCTCCACCTAAATAGGCTGAAAGGGCATGTCTGCCACTCAAAGCTGAGTGGAACGGAAAGCTCTCTAAAACCTCGAGAGAGTATTTATTAAAAGGGACTTCGATGGACACTTGAAAGTACAGTTTGATCTACTATGGCCTTGGAATCCCATTTGTCAGATAAGTCTGATGATGATTGGAAACAGAGTATGTTGTAGTTGGATAGGGGATGCCTGTTTTCCTCTCCCCTTTGTTGCAGATTAAGACAAAGCACCGCCGTCTGGCCGGGCAGACAGGAGCCACCTATAGCCCCCTAAAAGCAGGATGAGTCATTTGGAACATTCCGGAAAGGATTTTAACACCTCCACACCTCCACACCTCCCTCCTCACCCACGACTACCTCAACCCTTGTTTTTAATTACACACTATCCTATTCCTGTCTCAGGGCGTGAATTCCACAAGTTGCTGGGACACTTTAACACTTTTCAACATGTCCAATCTCTCAATGATGAAATTGCACAAAAACATAAACACACACAAAAACACATTTGACATCTTTCGATAGCGTCGGTTGCACTCCGCCGAGCCGAGTTATCTCAGGTCAGTAATTGAGATGTTGTCTTCACAGGAGACGATTATTTAATATTGCCTCGCCATTCCTTTGCTTTTGAGCTGAATCATTACACTCTCTCTCCCTCTTTCTCATTCTCTCTCTCTTTCTCATTCTCTCTCTCTCTCCTTCCCTTTTGATTAAAGCATCTCACTACTATAGGCTTGTGGCAAAACCACAAGTGTCAACTTTAATATGCTGGTGTTGTGAGGTGGAGATTGGTAAACAATAAACAATGATTACCCTGCCATCACTCAGGGCAGCGGTTCTCCATCACTTCTTGAAACACGTAAGCATGGGTGATCAGCAAGGTGTCCTAATATTATAACTCTGCCACATTTCTTTTCAGTATACATCTCAATATGGCACGTAAAAAGTCACATGCAGCTGCAAAGTGCGATAGTTTTCATAGTCTACAAGTTACGAGCGAGATCTCACCTTGATTGCAGCTCTTGCCGGTGAAGCCAGGGTGGCACTTGCACTTATTGGGTCCCACGCAGTCTCCGTGCTTACATCCAGGCTGGCACACAGCTGTTCAGGGAGATTGAAAGAGGAAGAGACAGATCAGTGCAGCGTCCTGGCAGACGACTTATTCCAGATCAGGATGACAAAGCTTTTAATCCGACCGCTCGTTGACTTGGCTGTAAATTATCTCTTTACTTCACATTACAGCGATAACAGAACGATGCCTCATTCATAGAGGAAATGTGTTTGTTTCTTTCCCCCTGTGTGACAATGTTATTATCATTGACTAATGGTAATAGAGCTGCCATTCTCAGCTCACAAAATAATGTTCGCATTGAAAGGAGCTGGGAAACTTTTATTGTCCTTACTGATATTATATAATTTGTCACTATGTGAGATAAATGACAAATTTGACCTTTTAACACCAAGCAAATTTCCTTATTGGAAAATACAGCACTGATATTTTTACTGGCTGAAAAAATTAGAGCACCAAAATATTAGATTAGAATGAATTCCAAACTGCTGCCCTGCAGATCTTACGTACTGTGCAGCAAGTGGTATTTTGAGAGTGTAAAGAAACATGGTGGTTGGAGGAGATGCACAGCTTCAGTGACTCTGTGCGCTGTAGGCTCACTCTCCTTATCTGACTGTGCTTACTGCAGCTTGATGCTAAGCACGTCTGATACAAGGAGTCTCCGCCAAGCGTTCTTCATTTTTATTAAAAGCTTCATTAATTCTGTCATGATACAGTGCAATCAGAGGACTTAATCATCCCTGTGGTTGCAGAGGAAGCACACAAGTGAGTGTGTGTGTGTGTATGTGTGTGTGTGTGCGAGTGTATGTCGAGATTTTAGATGAGAAATCTTATCACACCAACTAGTTGTCGTGTATCCTGAAAGTAATGCTGGTGTAGTTTTAAGGCCTTAAACACCGGCAAACTTTATCCTCAGATATTATATGTCTGGTGCTTTTTTTCTGAGAACAGTAACGGTGAATCTGGTATGCGCTGCCTATAACATATCGGTAATCATATCAGAGGGCAACTTTTATAGTTAAGGGTCCGATAAGACAGGTGAAACTGTCCTTTGTTAACTTTTTTGACTCGGACGAATCTGTCATAATATGATGCTATTTGTGATGGCGTTGGATATTCTTGTGCAGCGTTGTGGAGATACTCCATCTTTAAATGCTTCCTGTTTTCAATGCTTTTCAGGAAAACATTTAAATAAGCTTAAAGCTTCTTTAACACATACTGAGGGAGATCGTACAGACCTGACAAAGAAAGGGCTGAATAATACATTCACATATTTAAAAATACATGCTTTCAGAAATGAGTTACAATCTTATAAATATCCATTGGTACAGATTCTCCTGAAAGAACATCTTTAGCTGCTCAGGTTTCAGCCTGTAACGTTGTTCAAACTGAATTAAAAACCACAAAGGTATATGATGAATCCTTTAATCGGAGTAGATAACATCTTCAGACGCATTCCACTTTATTTGGATTTGTAATCAAATAGAAATAAACTATTGTTAGGCCACCTGGAGAAGCCTGTGATAAGAGACATGTGTTAACACACCGAGAAGTCAGTTGAAAATAAAAAGATGGCCCAATTTGTTGGAGGAAAAGAAAGCGACTTTATTAGACCTTGGTCGAACCTGCAGATGAAATAATGAAGCTTGATATGTCCACAGTTGGAGGGGAAGTCAAGTGGAGGGTTTTTGTTATTTTCCTACATAGAGGAAGACTTGATTAGCACGATCAGAGGCGACCATCAACCAGCTTTGCCTCTGAGGGTATTTTTAAGCCTCTTGCCTGCCAGAGAGATCAGGGAAATGGCCAGTGTTCGTCAACCACAGCAGAGGACGACTAAAATGGTCGAGGCAGCTGTAAGGCCAAACATAGCCAGTATGACCCTCGTTCCATGAACACCATCAAAACATTTCAAGTGATGACACACTTTCACTCGGGTTTACATCAGCCATTCCTCAGGAGAGCTTTCTGCTGCTCCTAGTTCTTTTGATTTATTTGGCTGTTCATGGATGCTTGATGGAAAACACAGGGGAAATTATTCTGTTTTAATTAATGCTGATATTGTGTATTAAAGTGTTCAATGCATGACTTCAAATGAAAGTGAGAAAATCATTATTTAATCAATCACAAGTTTGCATCATCTTGCAATCAACTAAGTAATTACCGAAAGCGGCTTGAAATCATTATTTAATTACTGTTTGATTTGTTGATTGTTTTTTTATGAATCAATTATTTGTTAGAAAAGTTTTGACATTCAAAATTGCTTATTTGCCAGAATAAAACTCAAATCCCCAAAGTAGTCAAAGTGAATAATATGCTTTTCATACCCAAAAGAAATAAAAAAATAAAAAAATGTTAAAAGTCCTATTTGCATTTTTGATTGATGAATGAGTAAATAAATTATCAGCTGATTATAAATCACTCATTATTACATAAATTCCATTATACAGAGGATAACCACTATTGTGTCTCGGTCTGAATTTGTTCGATCTAGTTTATGTGCAGTGAAAATTACATTGATCGACCAGGTAATGTCATGGTAAATACTTTATTTACCCAAGGGATGAAGTATGAGGACATTGGCATTCTCAACCTCACCTGATTCTTCTGCAGTTACATATGCAGAGCATCTCCAACTGCAGTACAATACTCCATTTTTACCCAGCACCATGTAGATGAATGTATTACGGACATATTCATAAAAAAAACATTATTATGCTTTAATGGTTTCATTAGTAGTCAATGGTGTCGACTAGAGTGGTGGTTGAATCTTAATAACACTAAGGAAATTCAACATAATTCATTTTAAGACAGAGCTTCAGGTGAAAACAGGTTCTCAGAGTGGAAGTGTTTGCATAGCTCTGAGGCCGAAGGGATGAAGATCGCCACTACCACGGGGTGTGAGGGGTCAGCGAGGGGACGGCTCGATTCTATAAATATGTGAGTGAGTCCAGGATTCAGAGGATATGCCCCCAGCAATTCATGTCTAGCACGATTATTTCAAGAAACATATGGAGCTAACCTTGGGGCTGGCACCTTATCCCGGCTACTCTGTGAGTTAAGGCGAAGGGAGCTGAAAAACAAACAGCCATACAAACAAAGGTTGCGAGCATTGTTTAGTCGGGAGCAAAAAATAAACATGATGTTAGAGGGCAGAGCCTGGTCATTTGGACAAGCAAACCTTCCTGGAAAATAAAAAGACAAAAACACACAGTCTGAAGTTCTGGAGTCACACAAATTCCCACAATTTACCTCGAGGAAAGCACATTTTGAATGCCTCAACATTTGAGTTCTAAAAATGTAAATGATGTCTAAATCAAACCACCGTCACCGTTTTCTCTGGACTACATTTTCACTATCAGTGACATCTAAATTGAAATGAATGAAGCAGTTTTCTCTCGGCCTCTGAATTATAATGTATACCAATGTCTAGAATAATGAAAACATCCCCTAATTTAAGGAGAACGCGGTCCTGGCTTCTTCAATATGAAAATAAATGCTGAGGTTGTGGAGATTTTTAAATCAGCATTGTTTCAAAGGCAGAATTCTGTCAAGTCGTGTTCCTTTTATTTGTGCATATATTCCCTCTAATGTGTACAAGCAAACATTTCCATTTTGTTTTCACCTCAAGCAGATGAAAAGGGAAACTTTTCAACTGGCCTTTAGAGCCCAGTGATCTTAAAATAAAGTGGAGCAGACAAGGAAACTACACAGACAATCATGATAAAGTGAATTACTGAAAGTGACATTCATTTGGAAACTCGGCTTTAATCCTGTCCACACCATTGATCGAAACAAAGACTGCCCTCGATCAAACTAAATCCCAGTTTTAGTGGATTAGTAAAATCCACTTGGACCTCTAAGGAAATGATGTGTGATCTATTGAATCTGGAGGTGATATTTAATCTAGTCAATTTACAATGCAGAGTAAATAAATCTGTCTTTCAACCCAAGCTGTGTTCTATCTTTTGGACGACTCAAGTTAATCAAACACCAGTCAAGTCCTTCAAAGCTGAGCGGCCATACAAGGCCTGCTCATGTCTTCTAATGTTTAACTCTTCCGGCATTTTAGTTGGTCAAAACCAGATTGGAATGCTAACTTCAATGGTTTTGATCTTAAGCCAAGAGAAGTCTTTGAAGAGCCAACTTGCGTCTTTGCATTTACTTTGAAGTCCTCAATTTGTGTGGGGACAGTTTCTATCGTTGATACCAGAGAATTCTGAAAAACCCAAGATGACATTCAATAACGTTTTGTTATGTCTAATACCAATGTTTTCTTATCTATTTCTACTTAAAAATCTATTATAAATCACTAAATGACTCCTTTAAAAATATTTCTTTCAGCAATATCTGCAAATGGCAATTATCAAGATGAGTAACTATGGTTACGGTCTAGTTAACCCTCCTGTTACCTTCAAATTTACTAATATATTTTACCCTTTTTGAACCCAGCTATTAAAACCTCCAGAAAACTATTAGAAAAAATATTGTTTCCCAAGTTTAAGTGTCAGGTACTTTATGTTTGTTTGTTGACTACTTAAATAGTCCTTTAAATAAATAAAAAGGTTTATATTTCTTATATGTTTTACACAGTGAAAAACAGCCTGGGGTCAGATTGACCCCAAAGAACAACGACGCGTACAAGTTGTCTTCAGGACATGGAAAACGTATCATCATGTGAATTTTGTGTTTTCCCGTTGTCCCCAATAAATTAGGAAAAGTCATGAAATATGAAGCAAAACAAAAAATGTTAATAATTTTTTTAGAGACGTCAATCATTGAATGGGGTCAAATTGACCCCAAAGAGGGTCCCAATGAGGATTAAGGTTGAGCAACTCAATTACTTGGTTAAAGTTGCTCGATAAGAAAGTCCGAGCATATCCGTTTCCTCCACAGCATGGTGACACTTGAGTCGGCAACGTTCGGCTAACGTGGCTAACGGTGGGGGGGAACCGGAGGGCGGGGGCCATGTTGGTTGCACTCGCCCTTAACTGCATCCTCGGCCGGCTCGGTTGTGTTGACGGCTTTCAGAGAAGCTTTGTTCTCTGCTCATGTAGACATTAGTCCTTTTGATGTTATATTAATGCTCTACATATTGCATAGAGAACCTTTACGGTTCGGAACAAAGAAAAACAAACTAACAAAAGTCCAATGTGACCTCATTCAGACGAAGCGGGCTGGATCATCATTAGTTCTTCAGGCAGTTCATTCTTGATTTGTAGAGCAAAACCAGAGACAATTTTGCTTTTCAGAACATCTAATATGCATGACGGTATTACTGGATCTCGAATGTAATTAAATGATCAAAGCTCCAGCTACGACCGACTGAGTCGTGGGATCAACTTGATTGGACAATTTTCCATCTTCTTCAAGAGTTGAAGAGGTGGAAAGTATTTTTTTTATTCGTTGACTGTATTACATTGGAAATGCAAATGTTGAATTTCTCACAGAAGCAGTAAAATGTCCGTGATGGCAGCTGGTTAGAATAAGTAGCTTCAAGTGTGGCTCTGCCTGCCGGATGGCCTGTCAGAGCTTCAGTCTACTATAAATCTATCTTTCTCCATCTGGCTCTCTCTCTCTCTCTTTTTCTCTCTCTCTCTTTCTCTCTCTCTCTCTCTCTCTCTCTCTCCACCCCAATCCAGCAGCAATCATTCTTATTAACTCCTTACCTCTGAAACATTTCCCATACACGTCAGGATTTCTATACTTTCTCCAACTTTTAGACCTTTCACTCCTTTCTCTCCCTCACGCTTTCATTTCTGAGAGCTTTAAAAAAAAGAAAGAATCAGGGATGATCTATTAAGTTACTCATTCTTTGAGAGACGTCTCACAAACCGAACGCTGAGCTCCGTGGATAAAAAAAGCCACAATCCTATAGCTTCAATCTAATCTCTTTTATCGCCGCACCAAAAAAAAATACTTAGACCTAAAATCTGTACTGACGGCATCCCCTCACACACAAACCCATGATTAGACTTCCCTACTTTCCTAAAACTCCCTCCTCCAATGTTGAAAGCAACACCTAACTGACTGGATGGAGAACTGATTGTCGTCTCAAGCGAATAGGTTTGAGTCGAGCAGCCCGGCAGGAGCATTTGGAAACATTAAGGCGAGCACTCACCGAGTAATTTAAACTACAGAACAGATTTGTTGAAATAAAAGTCGTGGAGTGAAAGTACTTTAGCAGCTCGGTATGGTGGTTAAACTCAAACTCAAATTTGGTGCTCAACTTGGAAAATGTGGGACTCCAGAACATCAAAGAAAACATGTTCACACACAGTTGTTTGGCTGATTGAGTAATTTATGCAAGTGTAATGATAAAATAAATGTCACATAATGATGTATCATCTCACTCCATCTATAGAGGAGAACCAACACATTTTTAGTCTTGTCACAATTACTATTTGGGATTTAAGTGAGCAAAACATGTGTACATGGCTCATGTCTAGACCCATTACTGTAACAAAGCCTAATAAAGTTATTGTTTTGTTTCTCATCCTCATTCAAAACACACCTCTATTCCTCCGTGTCTCTGTAAATGCAGAGAGCCCAGTATATGCACTGGGAGGTACTGGGCTGACTCCTGCCAAGAGGATGAATGCTGAGTCTGGCTCCATGTTCAAAGAAATCCAATCAAATGATACAACTGATCAGTTGGAGTGAAACGCTGCTGCTTTTTCCTAAATAATTCCAGCGCTGACTGTGCAGTGTCAAAGCTTTGGAAAAGGTAGGAGGCATTATTGTAAAAAAGAAATCTACTTTCCAACTGTGAAATCAACCCCTCTCCAGCTACGGATCGAGGTCTGTCTCTATTAGCATAACTTGTTTTTATGACACCAAGTGTTTATGCAAGAATAACATTATCATATTTTGTTTCTAATAAAGATGAAGCAAGAGGTGAAAAAAGAAGAGTGTTCTTGCCAATACCTTGGGTTAATCGAGCTGAGCTAAAAGGAATACAAAACGTTGAGGCCATGAACTCAAATAATATTGTTTGTGTTTAGCAGAACAGAATAGGAAATATTGCGCTGCACTTCAACATCAGTCTGCCACTTCTTGGAATTGAAGAAAACGCTGCTAAACCAAACAAATTCATAACTATTTTAGCTGCAGTAGCAAAGACCTTTGGACCCAACAAACAGTGTGTGACATGTTTCCCTCAAAAAAGGATACACAATACAAAACATAAACACATCTATGGCTAAAGCATGGCATGAAGAGCTTCAATATGTGAGAAAATTAATACAAATATGATTATTTCAGCAATGTAAAAAACACAAACACAAACAAGTGGATTAAAACATTATTTTGAGGCTATGTATAAGAGGCCAGAAGCAACAAGCAAGGTTTCCAAAGCAGGAACTTAACAACCCACAACATGAAGCTTCCAATTTATAAAAACATGGACGGCTTTGGTGCAAGGTTCTTATTTGTGTTGTGTTGTGACATTTTAGTTCAATGCTTCGTTTGGCAGATGAGAGCAATTGTGGGCAGACAATGACAGAAGAAGTGCCACTAATCCTGACATGGATGTTCTCTTCTTTAGGAATTTGAGATAGTAAATGTAATGCCAGGGAACAGACAGAAAGAAAAAAATCAGAAGCAAGATAAATTGAAGAATAAACTTGTCATCTACATGTCTGAGGAAGGGAAATGTTTATCTCCAGAGCACCAACAATAACAATGTTGCCAAGTGGTACTGCGGTGCTTGTTGTTAACACATCGGCTCGACTAATCACAATCGCTACAGGAACGTAAACCATCACGTTTATTTCCCAAAATTGAAAACATGTTGCTTGTTACTATGTTCCTGCTTTGGAAAATGGTGCATTCACATGGAATCAGGCAGACGGTAGACGACAACCCACATCGGACCAGAGAGGGGCGGTGAAATGACGTCCGGTTGACGGTAAACACTGTCAACGGTAATGGACGACAAAGCGGTCCAAAGTTAAAAATATTTAAACTCATTTCTGTCTTCCGTGACGGAATTTAAATTTTGCAATTTAATGTTACAAGAAACATGCAGTCCATAGCTTCACGCTTTACTAGAATAATTACATAAAAGATTAAACACAGAATAATTCTTCACCATTGTAACATATGCGTGTTTTCTGTTTTCTGACATTTTGATTGTTTTGCATATCCATCCACGGTTTGCCTGATTCCCTGTGAATGGTTAAAGGTCCACAGCAAAGCAGCAGCTCCAGCAGCACAGGCACCAAGCCATGCAGACATTCATGAGGCGACTGACCAGATCTGACACCCGATTAGTATATTCACAGTCACACCTCCCTAGGTAGCGTAGCAGGAGAGCACAGGATCTTCATACAATGTCAATATGCTGGTGAAACGCGCCTTAATATTTCATACAGAGGTCACGAAAGGACACATCCTCTGAATCCTCAAGTGACGAAGATGGACTGAGGATTAGTACAGCTGGCGACACTATGGATTGTGCTCATCCTACTTCTATTGGCAGCCTGTTTTTGCACAGCAGTAATCTATAATCAATCTCCCATCTGCAACTGAATGTGTCAACCTGCAGCAACACAGTCTCTCCCTCATTATGGCGACCTGCAAGTGTGAATATAAATGTCAGCCCTTTCCTCCGGTCCAACCAGCCATGATCATCAATCTCTACTCAAAGATTGTCCCCAGTGTGATGCTCTGTTAGCTGCATGTGTTTCTCCTGTGGCAGCGTCCATGTGTGTGTGTGTGTGTGTGTGTGTGGTGCCCCGAGCGCCTGGTTACTGCGATGACTTGCAGCATTCCTTGTGTCTAATAGCATCTTTGACCCCAGCTTGAAACCTCATAACCTTGTTAGCCCTCTTTCGCCCCAGCAGCAGCAGCAGCAGGCACGGTGGCACTCACGCTGGCAGTGACCCCAGGAGCGGCGTGTCCATCCCCAGCAGCAGTCCACCCTGGCCCCATATCGACACAGGCCGTTGGACGAGGCCATCTGCCGCGGCCACCTGTGAGGGGATGACATCATTAGTTCACAGCCAATTAAAATGTCTCAATGAAAAGCAAGGGTCTTTGCAATGTTGTTGTAAGGGAGGCTTTTTCATAGCATTCATTTGTCTGCCGGCTGATGAAAAAACAGACTTGTGTTAAAGGCATTTATTTTTAAGTAAAAGTAATTCCCATTACTGCACCTGACTCAAAGGATAGACGGTGTGACATGCACAGACTATAAATCCCGTTGGAACAAATGTGTGATTTGTACATTTTGGGTTCCTTGTAAATAAAACTAACTTGACAAATCTATGTCTATATTTTATATTAGCTCTTAAACAGCACTGAAGGGCCAAAGTGATGTCCCATGTTATGTGAATCAATGTCCCATATCACACAAGACACACAATATTGAAAAAACACCTCTTCCACTCTCCCAGATCCCAAGGCAACACATTTCAATCCCATTGTGTTATCTGACTATCAGTCCGAAATGCTACCATCTAAGGAAAAGAACAACAACAGATAGTCCCATTTAAAAAAAACTTTGATATTTTCTACTAAATATACTCCCAGAAAAAAGCCCTCCAGTTTCTCAGGCTGTTGAAGGCTTACTGCTCACTGCTTCCCCACAGCTACAGATTATGTTTGTGTCGAGGATATAAAAGTGATAGCGCATCAGATGGTGTTGGTTTGTGCGATGTCAAACCGGAGACCTGTGTTGGAAGCCTGACGGAGCGGATTTCAATTCATCCTCAATGTGTGTGAGAAAAACACACTGTTGTGGTGTTCATTGACAGGTTTGTGAAATGGATTTGGAGCTATATACACTGCCTGGTGCGCTTGAACACATCTCTAACATCAACACATGTATGGAGTATGACTGTACCGGATGTTTAATGAATCTATTAGACACGATCATGACACATCATTGCTGCTCCATGGGGAACATACAGTTTTTTTTCAAAGCACTGCCATTCCTCTTCGAGAAATTACAGCCAGATGTTTTTGTTACAGTTCTGTTCTGTTCTGCTCAGAGAGAGAACACGCTCCTTGGCAGACAGTGCTTGTGGATTATCTTTTTGTCCGTACCAAGACTCACAATATATTTATGGAGAGAATAGGGTGAAGGAATGAGTCCATAACAGGATACTGATGAAAATCCAACCTGCATACTTTGAACACCTGGTTCTGAGATGTTACCTAAGATTTTATAAGATAACAGATATTGCAGACTGAAAAGAGATCATTGAATTAATCCAATTAATGAATGATTGACTGTGGACTGTGGTTTTTATATATACAGAGGAAATACTGTAATAGAGTTACAAAAAAAGGACTAATTATCTTGATATACTTCCACTATAAACTAAATGCTTTCTTTTGTGCCTCAACGAGAGAGTGGGGGTGTTGCTCAGTATTCACGGCACATCCTGTGCCACTATCTCTGCCTGTTAGTGTCTCTGTGCCAAGATGAGGAAATGCTAATGCTGGACCCCGCTGCCAATCACCTCATTGGAGAAAAAAATGCGATGGATGGTAAGTGAGGATGGCAGATTCAGGGAAAATGTTTGTCTGCTGCCTGGAAATCAGGAAAGCAGTCAGGCAGGAAAACCTCCAAGCCAGGGGAGAGATAGAGGAAACAACAAAACAACAAAAGGAAACAAAGAGAAGGGAAAGAGAATTAAAGCAAACAGGGGTTAAATGAAAGGAGAGGAGGGAGAAGAAAATAAAAGGAATTTAAATGAAACAAAACTAAACAAAGGGGATGGAAAGGAAAGGAGAGGGGGAAATGAGAGAGCCGTTTAGATGCCACTATTCCTGGATGGTGTCATCTTTGTAAAACACTGACAACCTTCCTGTGACATTTAAGACATATTTAAATCTGGTGATTTCACCCAGGAGTTCTTCTCATGCACTCTTTCATTTATTCATTATTGCGCATATGGTAATTATAATTTTAGATAATGAAGGCATCCTGTGGGAAGAGTTTATGCTGCTGTGAGTGAACCCGCCATATAAGCTAATGGTGTCATCTTCCTTTGTAGTTTTACGACATTACAAAGTGATCATTGCACCTGATAATGATCAGTAGAAAGCCGCTCATGTCACGTACACCATCAAAGTTAAAGGCTTACTTAATCTGCTGTGGGTTATATATACATATATATATATATATATATATATATATATATATATATATATATATATATATATATATATATATGTAATGTTATATTTAAAGATATATAGATGGATATACTTTATTCATCTGCAGGGGGAAATGTGTTTGTAGCATCAGCAAGCAAAGTTACATAGTATAACATAAAAATATTCATATTAAGTATGAACAAATGCACAATATGTACAATACCATAAAATAACAAAGCAGGACATATAACATTTAAGAACAATTTAATAATAAAGAGGAAAAATCCAAAGTATATACAGTGTCCAAGTGTGTTTAAAAGGCAGCATTACAGTAAAATGAGGTTATACCTGAACTTACCGAATTATTCTACACTGAATGAACACACACACACACACACACACACACACACACACACATATATATATAGACAGATATATATATATATGCAATTCACACACCTGCCAGGATCAGAAGGGCACGACATGTCAGTGTTAAGAAGAACAAAGGAGCCCAGTTTGACTCCTACGGGCTCCCAGTTGATGGCGAGCGAGAGGGACCCGGTCGGTCTGTTAGCTGCTGCAGAAGCAATAAGGAGGAAGCAACCTGACGAGATACAACAGGTCCTTGATTATTGAATCACATATTCTCCCTTAATTCTTTCTCCAGTCTTACACACCCAGAATCCAGCTTCATGTTCTCAGTCCTCTCTTCATGCTGAATTCAGCTATGGGCAGTTGTGCACGCTAACACGCTCTGTACTCGGAATTGAGAGTTTAATACAATTCACCAGCTCACCCATTCCTCCCACTGACGCTAAATACACATTTCCTTAGAGCACTTATGGCTTGAAAATGATGATGAGTTTCAATCAACAACGGGAGTTACGGTGACACTCCGCAGAAATAAAATGTCCCTTCTGGAGAAACATCTTGTGCCCAGTGATATTACTGGACAGAACGCTGGCAAATGAAATGGACTTAAGCATCAAACCTATATTTATTACCCTGGGGCTGAATAATCATCCTAATTTACACTGAGCCTTGAAGACACTCAAGCAGATAATTATTACCCTTCACGCAAGCAATGGGACACATCTTCCCAAGTGTACACTATCAGACAGGAGAACCTGAGCAGTTGATTTTTACTATGGGGATGCCAACCTTCTTCCATTGTTTTACTAATGAATACAGAGCTGGACGATCTGCCCTGCCTGACAGTGAGTCCATCGCTCAGAGGAGCGGTGTGGAGTGTAGCATGATAATCAGGACCGTGAAGGTATATAATTCCGTCCATCTATCAATCATCCATCCGTGAGTTCATGTCAATTGTGCCCGGTCGAATAGATTTCTCTCACAAACTCTCAAGAGATGTTGATTGCAGCCTTGTAGCGTCTCGATGGGAAAGACTTGCTGGGACCTGTCAGGCTTAGCTGAAGGCACGGGGTTTTTTGGAGTCATAAGGTGTCTGGCGTTGAAATGAACCACCTCGGCGGCACGCGCTGCCAGATCAGCTTGCGGACTGCCAAGTGCATCCCATTAACACACATCGCCGTGTGGGATGTTGACAAATATCTGAGATAAGGATTTAAAGTGAGAAATCCGCTGGCCTATTCACAAATACATACAAATAGTGGTAGATATTCACTGAGTGGCCAGAAAATAGAAAGCACTTAAATGATGCCAATGGGTTGCAGCTGAAAGTTCCTGCAATAACTGCAATACTAAAATGTCTTTGATGATATTTCTGATGTAGGAATAAGTGTCTTGTGTCAAATCTGTGGCACTTTTCAGGCATCTCTGCTTCAATAGAGCACCCTACTGAAAGAAATCCACCTCATTCAGATCAAAAAATGTTTGGAACACCTTATGATGTACTGCAATGCAATACTTATTTTTTGAACATTATGTTACCTTGCTTTGGCAGACCTGTTGGCCTTACGTTGCATATGATAAGTGCATTCAGATTGTGAAGCCCTCTGAAGCAAATGTGATAATTGATGTGTAATTTGTGATAATGGGCTATACAAAATAAACTGAATTTAATTTATTTCAAACTCTGTTGGAACAAGAGGTCGATTTCGTCAACAATGTTGTTGAAAAAGAGTGCACTCTGCTCTTAAACACAGCTAAGAGAATGTGCTGCAAAACAAGCACCAATAGGATGTTTTCTTTTATAGGTAGTGACACACTTGCACTAGCATGGCACGTCTAGCTGTGTAGCCAGGAAAGGTTTGTAGGGAAGGACGGTCATGATGTTCAGTCGTGGGTTCATTTCACCACTGTGGGGTTCAATACCACCAACTACAGCCTTACAAACCAACACAAAATCGATGCTGCCACACTGCAAACAACAATTAGTGATAAAGCTGGTGTCGTCAGTTTTGTGGAAAAGGCAGAAAAAACGACCCTCCTACTGAAGCTCTCATCCCTCTGTCCTAAACACAGTCAATATACTAGTCAATAATTTCATCCCAATTGTGATCCTGATAATGTTATATATACAGTCAGGACCATAAATATTTGGACATTGACACAATTTCCATCCTTTTGGCTCTGTACATCACCACAAAGGATTATGGCGGATAGCGGAGGAGAAAATAAACTACTGACAGTTGACTTTTTATAAAAACTACTGTTGTTGAGTCACGAAATGTAATTTTAGGATGTTTTGTTTATTTGACTGTAGAAAATAATGTACAGTGAATAATTAGAGTAAAGTCAGGAGCAAGAACAGCTGATGTGGTGACGTCATCAAGTCAGCTGCTGGTCCAATCGCAGAAAGACCGTCCTCCCGTCCTCCCGTCCTCCCGTCCTCCGGAGTCTGGACTCCCGAGACCAGACTCCAAAAGAACACAAGTCGTGTACTTTGAATTGAGAAACGCCGATCATCATTGTAATTGTCAATTTGAATACGTGGTTGCAAACCCTTTGCAGTCAAGTACAGCCTGAAGTCTGGAACCCAGAGACATCACCAGACGCTGGCTTTCATCCCCAGTGATGCTCTGCCAGGCCTCTACTGCCACTGTCTTTGCTTCCTGCTGCTTCTTGGGGCATTGGCCCTTCAGTTTGGTCTTCAGTAAGTGAAATGCAGCTCAATTGGATTCAGGTCAGGTGATTGACGTATACAATGTGTTGTAATTCCTTCACTGTTCACCTGATGTGGATGTAAATTGTGTCAATGTCCAAATATTTATGGTCCTGACTGAATGAATTCCCGTTGAATGACCTGCAATTGGCCGAGTCTCCAATCAATAGCCAGATTTTTTTCTAAATCCTAAAAACAGAGCAAAAAGGGGGTGCGAAAGTTATCTCTCAAAGCACATCAATTACAATATACTGAAAGATCATTTTTATTTGTTGCCCAATAACGGCCATAAAAAACGGCCAATTCCAGTTCTAAATCCCAAATCTTGTATTTATCACCGGACTATTGAATTGCATTACAATGCACAAGCGTCTGGTCACAGACTGTACTATCAAGCATATTCTGTTCTAGTGACGAGCAGAAGTACGAGTTTTATTTCTGGTTTTATTGTCCATATAGCATTCATTTTAATAGAACATATAACTTCTAAATTGAGTTCAACTTACTCCATAACTGTCCTTTTTGCTGGGAGAAAATTATTATTTTTAAAGCAGGGAGAGAAGTTATGTTAGTCACAAACTGAAATGCCCTCTACTGAGTTGGTCCCTGATAAAGTTCCTATTTGTCTTGTTTAGTGAGTTATAGCACTTGAATGAGTGTCTCTAAATAATAATAATAACACTGAACAGTAAGTCAGTCGAGTCTGACTTCAGTTATTGTCCGCTCTCAGAAAACAAAAGGCAAAATCATGCTTTATTTCAAACTGCTTGTACAAAACAACAGTATTCTCACACTCATTCTCTGAAGCCCAAACGTGGGTCTGCCATTACAGTGCCAACATAACCTGGCACAAGTCCACTGCTCTGGATTATTACTGAGGAGGTCTGGTATGTGATGCTTGGCTGCGTTGGAATTACCTATTTAGTGACATCACCAGGGAGGAATATCATCTGCTGGATGTGTAGCCTTTCATTAAGGCTCCAATGTTACGTGGCAATACATTGGTTGTCCTTGAGTCCTTGGCTGGAACAAGGAGTGGCATCAACAACAGTGCAATGTTTTTAGAAACACATTTGCGGGTAATTATGTGCAGCTATGGGAGAACCAAATGATCTTGCCAATGATGCCCGGGAAGGACCCTTCAGGACGAGATGGATACGCCTGTTAGGAACGCTCTCTAAAAAGGCAATAAGTGAGAGGGAGCAGGTAATAAATGGCTTTTTTTGCTTGTGCTGGGACTCAGGGGATATTCTTTCAAAGAATTAATATTGAGGCAGAGACTCGGGCCCTGGCAAGTTTATACTCATACAAATTGTCAAATTATGGCTACGGTGACAAGCCACTCCATCAGCAGGGATGTTAATAATGTTCACTATGCCGCTGCTAGGTTAAAGTAAATGAGCATTACAAAAAGACAATGCGTGTAATAAAAGTCAAAGCCACCAGATCATCGCCTGGCACACAAACATTAGCCACGGTGGTTAAGAAAAAACAAAGTAAATCAAAATAACATTGTATGGGCTTGCCAATGCTCAACTCAAATGTCTGTTATATTTCTGCCCTGTCCTTCTTTCTCTCACACAAACAGTTACTTCATGCTGACGTCGAATAAACAAATTGCTTTAAAAAATAAATACTTTTCAACAGAACAGCAGGAAACTGAATTGAAAGAGCTGAGGAGGAGGAGAGGCTATAAACCTACAGATGTCAACATCTATCACAAGCAGGTGGAATGGCAAGTCAGTCTGAAAAGGCTTTTTGAAAAGCATGCACATTATTTAAATCCCAAGTATCTTTATTACTCTTTAAATAAATTACGCTTGATTGACAAAGTGCAACTTGAGAGAGGACCTGCTTTGTCGGACAGCGATACATAAACGAAAACAAATTAAGTACAATACTTGGCTCTATTCTGTTGGAGCTGTAGAACATTTGGCAGAACTCGCTTGGTGTTACTCTCTCACTGTTTGGATTGTATTGAGTCAAAATTGTTCCTAAGCTCTAGAAATCCATCTCAATATGACACAATAGATATAATAAAGTGTTGAATTTACACACCTCTTAAAACTGTAAAAGGACACTTTACAAATGATTCCCACAAATAAGCGTTCTGCCAATAAACATCACTGGTGCAAATGCTTTTTCCACAAACACATTGGAAATATGTTTTTAAATAACTTGCTTCAAAGTAGGTTAGACCTAAATTACTACATGTTTGCACAAAATAAAAGCATTGATCATGTTCATTAACTGAGATTGCACCTATGGGCAGATCGAAATCTCGGACACGTGCATTCTTTAGGGTCTGGCACGTCTCCACACCCCTGTCTGCACATACTTCATCAGATTCATGTTTGAACATGAAGCACCGGGCAATGCGCTGTCACATCACTTCATAATCTGCCGGATATCTGCACAAGAAAAGAATCGCTTGGTGTGAAAACACTATAACGCGTGCTCCAAGGCGCAAAACCAACCGGTGTGGATGCACTTGGATTATCACAGTTATCATAATAAAAGTTAGGAGTCAGCTGGCTACTCACTGTGCATGGGAACACAACATTTAGCACGCGCAACATGTTTTCACTGATACATTGAGCTTTGCCGTTTGGAGAGCTTGACATTATGCTCCAGTTTGCAACCATCCAGTGATATGCTTCACCAAAGGCTCGGTTTTTGCAGAAACATACTTGCAATGGATTGAACTGTGAAGCAGATTTTTAATCAAACTCACAGTTATTTCAAAAAACCATCAGAGTCCGCAGATAATGGGAGTCGCGTGCCCTTACCTGCCATCAAAGTCTGCACTTGCCCCATAGCAGAAGCTGCACAACAACATCAACTTTATCCATACATCCATGATTTCGGGAGTTACGCGCCCACGCCGCTTGTTTTTCCTCCGTAATCCAAAATCGCCGGGTAGGAAACAATTCGACGAAGGTAGAGTTTACGTGACGCACGCTGGAGACGCACAGGTAGGAAATGTCTACTGGCGTCCTTCAGACTGGTCATGTGCGATATACAGGAGGTGCGGGAGTGGAAACCAGTCCTCTGCCTGAGAGTAGAATGACCCCGATGCATGTGAGTGAGTGTGTTTTAGTGTGTGCGTGAGTGTGTGTGTGTGTGTGTGTGTGGAGCTGGATGAGAGCGCACAGTTTCTCTCTCTCTCTCTCTCTCTCTCTCTCTCTCTCTCTCTCTCTCTCTCTCTCTCTCTCTCTCTCTCTCTCTCTCTCTCTCTCTCTCTCCTCACAAGTTCCCTCATTGGGATATTCAGCGAACAGCACCCACTGCAGCCACTCCACGTCTTTTACATGTTCAATAAGCAGGCACCGGTCACATTATCGCGGAACCCCAGCCAGCCGCGCGCGAGGGGCTGAGCCCGTAACGCCAGGACCCGGACAGCCAGGAGGACGCGCCTCCAGAAGACGCGGCGCAACGCGCATGCTTTGGAAATGCCTTAATTAATTGCGCAGCCTGCTGAGGCACGCAGGTGCATCGGCCACCCAGGTAGACGTTGCTCTCACAGCAAAGACAACGCGAGGTGAATTACTGGGGTTGAACTTGGAGAGGAGAAAAAGATAAGCAGCACAACATACAAAATGAGTGTTTTTTCAAAGTACTTCAAAAAAATACTTTGGTTGAACCTGTAATTATTGTAAATAAAAGCACGTAGTGATGTGGCTTTTGATTGAAGTAGCAGACAGAGAGAGTGTCAGATCCCCCCCAAAACATTTTTTTTTTGAAAGAAAGTAAAATACTATTTTCACGTAGTACAATATTTAGAAAAAGTAGCACTCTGCCATATAAAACAGTTTGTTTGAACATCAAACTGTTCCCCTCCAAACGCACAGACACACAGCAGACGTATTAAGGTCTGCCTCATTTCAGAGCTCCTGCCTCGCGAGTCAATACAATCGTTATCGTGTAAAGACTCAAAGGGAAGAAAGTGGGGAGGGGCATTGACAGGGTAACTAAACCTCATTATTGTCAGTATAATGGAGCAGGAGATGGATGCGACGAGGGTTTGATATGATTAGCCCGCTGCTGGTTGTTCAGCCACGGCCGTCTCTCGATACAAGGCGCTCGCGCCTCGTTACGCCCTGTCGCGGATTTGATCATAAATCTATGCCGTGGCAGAGAGTTGACATCTCGAGAAGCATGATTGGAGAAATGCCGGTTGTATATAATTACACTATTAATCACATGGTTTTCATGACTGGACTGTAAGAATGTAATTACATGATGATGTATCACATTTAAAAACTAGTTATGTGTAATTCAGATTCTTCGCGTTATGCATTACCAATAACAGTGGTATGTTGTGAAGAACTACTGCTCTCATGAAACGTTGAAGGGGTCAGTTCAGGCAAATCACAAAACACAAAGACAGCCTCACTAATCCCAAGTGGTATTTTGTTTTTGCAAGTTTCAATTTCATTTCCTGAAGTTTGGAGATGCCTATCTCTATGTCAATGTTATCATCTTCGCCAGGAGAATCATGCAATTATCATGCAATTGCGTGTGTGTGCACGTTTCCATGGGAGGGACTGTGCACCTCTGCGTCTGTCCACGGCTAATCTCTCATTCTGCTGCAGAAAACTGCATCGTATTTTGGGTGACCCGTTGCAAGATCAAGTCTGCATGGATCGCCGCCTTCTTATATTTGAATAAAGTGTGTTAGCTGAAACTTTAACAACCGGTGATATGCCCACCCAATGAGCTGTAGTCATCTCCGCCCTCTCATCCCTCACACGACTCTCCAACAGGCCCTGGGCCGGTCGGGGCCACCAGTCATCACATAGCTGAGTGCATCGCCGCCTCTCCGCCGCTTCTCTGCAGTCAGCAACACGGTGGGGGAAAGAGTTTACTTACTGATATCGTTATAAGCCAACAGCTAACGGAACCTCCAGGAGATACTGCCGAATATCTCTGAGAGGACACACTGGGGGGGACGCAGTTTGCTTAGGAGACTCGAGTTGCATCCTAAACGCGAGCTAGTGGTTGTTTCAGACACACGTGGTGGAGGTCTGCACTCTGCTGCGGATTTAGTTGAATGTAGAAGCAGAGAGCATAACTATTTAAATCCAAATATTAAATTAAGGTTGTTTATTGTAGTACCTTTTTTTCTCCTATACTGTGTGTGTTGAATTTCTTGATTGTTCTTAGACAAATAAAACAGGTGCTTATTCAGTTTAACTTAACAGCGGGACTCCTTAATAGACATTTATTTGAATTAAATAATTGAAATATTTATTTTAACTTATCGGTGCAAGTTCCAGGAAACGTCCAAGGAAATTAATTCAATTCAATTCAGTTTATTTCGTATAGCCCATTATCGCAAATTACAACTTTGCCTCAGAGGGCTTTACAATCTGTACACATACACATCCCAATCGAAAAAAAAAAACTTTTACGGGGAAAAAGGGAAGAAAGCAATTATTATTAAAGACCTGTACAATAAAGCGGTATTGTGTGTAGTTGAGAAAAACACTAAACATCAATGTCTTTCCAGAAATGAAGTAGATTATTCTGGAGTTTAGTTAGATCTTCATCAGTCAATGCTTCAATTCAATTCAATTCTATTTATTTGTATAGCCCAGTTTCACAAATTACAAATTTGTCTCAGAGTGCTTTACAATCTGTACACATAGACATCCCTGACCCAAAACCTCACATCGGACCAGGAAAAACTCCCAAATAACCCTTCAGGGGGAAAAAAAGGGAAGAAACCTTCAGGAGAGCAACAGAGGAGGATCCCTCTCCAGGATGGACAGATGCAATAGATGTAATGTGTACAGAAGGACAGATTTAGAGTTAAAATACATTCAAGGAATCTGACAGAGTTTATGAATAGTTCATATTTAGGCATATTCCACGATGGAGAGTTTGGAGACCTCCCAAGTGGAGGAGTGGGCGGACTAAAGTAATAAATAAACAAAAAAATTGAATATTGGGAATCCTAAACAAAGGACACAAGGTGACAGCAGATGTGACAGGTATTGTATCAAGCATCAGAGAAAAGATTACAAGATTATTAGAAAGAAGGAATGTGTGCATACATATGTGTGGTTATTTCTGCACAACATTAAATGGAAGAAAAAATATACAAGTGAAACAAAACATTTCATTGGTAGTAATGCATGTTTAATGGTAGATATACAAACATGATATTTAAGATAATTAAAAGGTCATAAGAGGCCTCACCAATTCCATCTGGGCTTGTACTTTATCCCAGTGCCTCTAATAACTGACAACGCAGAATGGAAAATCAATACTAACCAGGATGAACCCCATATATGGAGCAACAAACTGAGGTTTAATTACAAGTAATAACTGAAGTTAATAAAACAATAAAAAAAAATAAAAAAAGCTAAAATGACTGGTATGCATACAGGTTTTGGTTCAGTGACAAAATACATTTGCTCCACAAAAAATAATTAGTTTCAGGTACAGGTCACATCTTGTCAACTTTTCAATTGATGTCAATCAGTTAATACACAATAAAAACATGCATGCAGTTCAGTGTATCATGTAGTTATGGAATGGCTTCACAAGGTTGACCATCAGTGAACAACCGCTCTGCATTTACATAGAAATAAGCTCAGATATTTTAACTATTTTATCTAATCAAAGAATCTTGTTTAGTCACCTTCCAGCCGGAGGTGCTCAAGTTGTATCAACAAACTTCACACCTATTTCTATCTATCCTGCACATTTTAAATAATGCCACCTCTCTGCAGAGCCACAAACATGATCAGGGAGTCAGGCGTCTCCTTTTGAAATGGTTTCAGTCCTTTGAAGGAGCCATGTCTGGCCATTCACCTCAGGATAGATCGAGTCTGCTGACTGAATTCAGATGAGCTGGAAGCTGGAAAGCCGGCACCTCTCTCATCCATCCCTTCAGTGCAAGTAGGCGCCCGTTTCCCTACTTCTGGAGCATCTCCGATACACTGACACAGGTGACAACACAGGAGACAACACAGGATGTGTCATTGTAACCGATGACCAGTTTCACCTGAAAGAGTGTAGTATGTAGGTTTGGAAATAAGGAGCGTATTTTGTAACTTTCAACAACTAGGACCTGAATAGTGTGCATGTAATCAAGCACAGTGGCCTTTCTTTTGCCCGCGTTATTAAATATTCATTGCTGCTGAACATATTACTGCATGACCATATTCACATTCAATCTTTATGGAGGTATACTCCATTTCTCTGTAGGACTATGATAAATGATAAATTGTACCTGATTTGATGAGTATGAATCCAATATCTCTCTATATTCCCCTCTCTCTCTCTCTGCTAGTACTTCACAAACACAGACAGGAGTGGTAGATAATGATGAATCCCCATCTGATCTTTAAGTGCAAATTACTTGTTACCGCTGAATTTCTCCTTCCTCTATTAAAATCTGGCTCCCTCAGTTCCATCGCAGAAAGACGTGTACAGACTATTTGCCAAAACAGCATGTTGAAAGTATGGCGTTCGCAATGTGGGTGTGTAATTCCTGCTGCTTCTATTTACGCTGACAGCTTCATCACACATTTTAGGCAAAGATACAAACGTAACGTAGCAGTTGGTGAGAGTCTCGAGCTTTTACTACAACCAAGAGTCCAATAAGTGCACACATTTAACAAGGGAGAGGAGTATCTCTCAGAGAGCAATCAGTTTATCGCATTAAAAAAAACAGCACTATTGCCTTTACCTTCACGCTGAAAAAGATTTTGAGGAAAAAGCTTGTTCAGAAATAATGAGGCGAACATCTCATTTATTTTCCTCGGCTTGCAAAACATAAAAAAAAGTTGAAGGTGGTTTCAAAGAAACGTTTGTATTCTCAACACCATGATGACACAGCCAGGATCCACAGAGGCTCGGGACTTTATCAAATCCTGACCACCCCTATTTTTGCACTCCTAATTATGCACCAGTGCTTCCTGTTGACTAGCATCGACCAGTCCACTCTTGTGCGGCAGCCTTCCCACCAGCATGTTGTTCTTCGGTGAACAGCTTTCAGGCTCCATCGTCATCACCCGCACAGAGTAGCCGTGCGTCTCTGCTACCCACGAGCGGTCCAGGTCTACGAGGCCCATGCACTGTTTACCTGCAGTGATGAAATAATCCAGTTCTTATTAGAGAAGGGGACAAATTGTTACACTTTATTTGTGAGAGAGAAATGTAGTGTGAGGTAATCTGAAATGATAGCACCAAAGAAAACAGCCTTAAAAGTTACAAATGCAAGAGCATATCAACTTTAGCCTTTCAATATTGGGTATTTAAGCTAATGCGATACTGATAGAGATTAAAAAATAAAATGTTTCTGGCATTTTACGTTACAGCTTGAGAATAACATCATAGTGGGATAATAATTGGATAATGAACAGGTCATAACTTTGTAATACCATGTACTTACTCAAGTTATACCAGACAATAGTTTGATAATAGCAATGGGTATATCTGGGCAATAAACTGAAATGTCTGCAACAGGTATCATAATAGTACTACTGTATTTGTTTGCATATTGTAGGTATCCTTGTTATTTTGTCTGTTTAGTCTAGGTTCCCGGTATGCATGTGTATCCTATACCCCAAGGAAGCATCTTATTCATCAACTACAACCACTGATAATCAAACTTTCTCTTAGGATTTCCTTTAAACAGACTTCAAATGTACTATGCAGTTAGGTAGCAAGCAGGTGGCAGACACAGTAAATGTAAACTTAGGTCTGTCATGCTGCCTAGATAGGCCCAGTCACGCTGGTGGACTCTGGGGAGATGGGATCAAACATGGTTAAGAAAATGTTAGTGGGAGAGGTTGAGCCCTCTTAACTGATATCGAGCAGAAATGCTGTGACAGGTGGTGTCAGGTACATATGAAAGGGCTGCCGGGCATCGGGGAGCCTCCTTGGATTCAGAGAGAAGCTTTGATAAGCTGGTGAGCTATCAGGGTAAAGAGAGTTCTCAGCATAATAGAACAACGTGCAGTGAAGCTCCAGCACAGACCTGAAGGTTTCAGTCGGACTAAACACTTCCCTCTGAATCACACAACGCAGATCGGGGAACTGTTTCTTCACACTGAAGATATCCCCGCATTAGCATTGTGTACACATCTCAAAAGTCTAGCCATTTTAGAAAAATGTAGGGCAGTGGAGTTAGGTCACGGTGTGAACAATCTCAGAAAACGCAACATCCCCTTCGACTAAGATGAGTGTGTGTAGACTATTAATAGAATAGAATATTCGACTTGAGTGAGTGTTCAGCCATACGGGGAAGATTGTAAACATTACCGATGAGTCGGCGCCCAGGAGGGAGCTGGACGGCAGTTTGGTCTGCGAAGCGACAGAGGATCATGTGTTCCTGAAACAAAGAGAGACAACGAATACAGGAACTGTTTATGGCAGAGGTAAATACAGTTCTGGATGATATCCGTCACGTCTCAATAACACAATCTCTTTCTTTTAACTCGCTGAACAGCCAACAAGATCGGGCAAAGATTCAAAGAATTGTATTTTAAGAATACCAAGATAGTTTTAAGAACGAGCCATTCAATGGAACCAACTCTATGATGCACACAAGCATGAATGGATTTGTTATCCATCTATTCAATAAAGCTGACTATCTCAGCATACATTGCTGAGAGGTGGGAAAAGATCACCAGCAGATCTTTTTTAGCCACACTAGCAGAGGAGGTGTGGCCAAAATAACAACTAGGTTTGGAGATGACAGTCCACAACTTTGGAGACTGAAATATCTCAACAAACGTTAGATATATTGCAATAATATTTTTAACAGATATTTATATTAAAAGGATGAGTCCGACTGTCCTTTATGATCCTTTAACTGTTTTATCGAGTCTAGTGCCACCAGCAGGTTGATATTTTAGGTTTTAAGAATATAAATTTTAGATGGGTTACCAAGAAAACGGTTTTAAATTGGTAACCAAATGTCACAAATAAAGTGAACCTCTTACCCAGAACCAATCTCAGGTCAAACTTTCAATTTGGTTTATGATCCGTCACTAATGACCTCAGCTGTAGTTTGTGTTTCGTGCTCATTAGCGGATGTTAGCGTGCTAAAGGCCCAGTCACACCGGGGAAACGCACGGCCGGCGCATAATTAAGATCTGTGCGTCGCTGTTCGTCCAAGTTTTGGGAAAAGCTAACAATAACCCAGTGAGTTGACAGCGAATGCACAGCGAATGCAGCACGCACGCACCGCGCATGCGCACCGCACAGCCAGCGAATAGCAGCGTCTGTATAAAAAAGCGGCTGCTCATGTTGCTTGTCGTAGTGTTTTGACAACTGCAAGACTCCAAGATGCCAAAACGAAGGATCCAGACATCCAAGAAGACTCCTGCTCCTGATACTATGCCTAGTGGTAGTGGTATAGGCAACGAAATGTCCAGCCTGGACCCCGCTACTTTTAGAGATGCTTTACGCTCTCCACCCTCATCTCGGGGCTCCTCCTCCCTCACGCTCAGTAGACAGCCGTGTATCGCTGGTCGCGCAGGTATCGACCATCGCCAAGGACAAGAAGGATAAGAAGGACTTTAAGGACTTCTTGATAGACCTCAGCCGACGAACATACAACGAATACCCAGCGTGCTCTGCGTGTGCCTGGCGTTGGTCCAGCGTGCTCTGCGTGTGTCTGGCGTTTACCCGGTGTGACTGGGCAATAACAGGCTACGAAGGGGATACTAGCCTTTCTTCAGTGCATCTCTTTACAGTTTCACTGGACCGAGGACAAGCGACTTCATTTGAATGGTAAAGCTCTTTATAATATCCTTTGAATAAAACCAGCCCTTTAAAATGTACAAATAGGCAAACTCAAACAGGTTTTATTTTTTTACATTGGAAGGACAGGTTTCTTTTTTTAACTCGCTATGGTTCATGGGTTCATGGAACAAGTGAATGGCGACAGCGGTTTGTCCGCTCTAATTTGCTTTTACTTTAATTGATTCAATTCCTCACTCCACAGGGTTGACACTGAATGCAAGGCCACGGAGCAGGTGCTTAAAGTAAGCGCTGAGCTCCAATATCTCACACCATTAGTCCTTTATGCCAGCGATACACCATTTGTCAACGTGTTGTCATTCCGTTTAACTACTTTTACTCAGGAAGGACAACTACGGTTCTGCTATAAAACAATGAAACGCTGCGTTTGTGTCTGCAAGTGTTGGCTGAGACTCACAGGAAATGGGCTGTACACTGAGCCCAAATGAATAGAAAAGAACCAACATGGTTGTTGGAGAGCAAAAGAACAATCAGAGGCAGGGGAGATTCAGAACTAGGTTTTAAGTGGCTACGGGTTTAGTTTCCAGACAAGTTATGGCAGTTGTCATTTCCCTTGCTCACTGGGCTTTTGGACCAACAGCAGAATAATCATAACTATCACAAAGCAGAACAATTTCCAAGTATATATTAAATAATATATAACCTTCTACATTACATGTCATGCCATGTCTGTAAAAATGTGTTTCCTTTAGCGCACAACGGAAGAGAAGGCAGCGGTGGCCCGTTGTTGTGACAAGTCAACTCTTGATGTTGCTATGGCAAGGCCCTACAGCAACTTGTGCTCAGATTCTCCCCGGGGGCCCTGACAGGTCCCATACATCATCATGGGATGGGCCCTCTAAAAGTACAGAGCTGTGTCTGTACTGAGCGATAAGGGGCTGAGAGACTGGGGGGGGGGGGGGGGCGCCTCCCTCTTGTAACTGCCTGGGGGATCTTGGATCCCAGGATGGTGACGAGAGCAACGGCATGTAATTAATTATATTTTACTGTCCTATAAAACGAGTGAAAGGAAAGGAAAGCAATAAATAAACTCTTACTCGTGCCAAGCAAACTAATTGTTTTTTTTAATGATTTAGATTTGTTATACATCCAAATTACAGAAGGAGCCATTTGTACTCAAATTTGGCCTTGGTAAAACATGCACGTAGTTTAAGTCCTAAATAGAGATGTAACAACGCGTGAGAATATTCGATGTAATAATAATGTCAACTGGAAAGAAGACCAACTCACTCTCTGCCCTCATGATCTCATATTTGACCGCTTGTGAAGTCTTTGGTGTGGTACCTTGATGCAGGAGGTTTGGTAACGCATGTAATATTGGGAAATGGTCACGGTTAGGGTTGGATAGAAGATCATGCTTTGGGTTGAAAGAAGTACGTCTGTAAGTAACTTAAGCAACGGACATAGCGTCACATGACATACTGAGATCATAAAAAAAAAGAAAATCACTAAACTTCTGGTTTCACATGGTACAGAAAATCCTGTTTGTTTGAGCCTGGTGCGGCACATATATTGTTGTGTCTCATCCACTGGTTTCAAGACGCCAAGGGCCACTTTCCAAATGCCGGTATTTGACGCTCTTGGAGTAAGAGAAAATTAACATAGAAAAGTAATAAAAAATGACCTCACATATCTCAAATTATACAATGTTAGGCGACTTTCTTTTAGCAACTTTTGTACTTTTTGTAATAAGTAAGCATGATTAGACATTTCTTACTATAATGTCAAGTCCTACCTTAATTCACAAAGAACTGGAAGTTAAACCATATAAATAGTTTGCAACCCTAAAACTGTAATTTTTGGAAGTTATGTTATGTTGTGATGCTACAGTGACTCCCTGTTTACATACTATAGCAGCGCTACAGTTGTTTCCAAGCATCACTTAGTAAGCTAGAAGTTAATTAAGAACTTAAAAAGGACTTGATGCATACACTTGATAGGGTTGAACCGCAAGTGTGACCCAATCCAAGTGTGTCTCTGCTCCTCAATTTGTTACTCATTAGTCTCTTCTGACTCGTGCTGGGTGGTAATTATGGTATTTCACCTTTTACCGGGGTCATTTGGTACGTGAAACTATAGCTTTGAAACCAAATGCGTCTTTTATTATAACCTCTGTTGATGCAGCAGTATCTTAATTAAGAAGCAATTAGAGGATAAAGAATTGTTTCATTGTGTGGTAACCGAATAAGTAAGACTCTAATTAGCACAAGTTCATGAACGTAAGTCGTTCCCCATGAAGGCGTCTTTCGATGTGCTTATTGCTGAACTGAAACTGAAACACAATCCTTGTAAAAACCTTTGTTGTTATTCAATATTCTGCACCGGATATTTGTAGTTTGCAAATGAATAAATGCAATAGAAGGATTTAATCACATTTAAAAGCATACCTTATGAGTCAGAGTCTCTTGGAACCTTTTGCTGTGAAAACAGAAAAACAAAACAGAGTATATTTTAATGTTAAAGTGTAGAGATTGAATCTTGGGGTAAAGTGCATTTATTTCACTTATACATCATGCGTTCACTTGCTCAGCTCTAAGACCCCTCAGACCTTTCTTTGTTTTTTCAGGAAAAATCATTTTACAGAAAAATTGGAAATATATAACTAAATCTAAGATTCAACAAAACCCAAACAGCATGCTTTTTCAACCACAACAAAAAAATACTTTCTCTCCGGTAAAAAAGGACTCATAAAATAGCAGGGCTTTTGCTGCGACATGGGAACAGAGTCGATTTGTTTCTAGTGGTTAAATGTAGTCGGATCCCCATTGAAGCTAATTAAAAGTCAACATGAAGAGGGTCAGGGGTTTGGGGCCAGCCAGGTCACATGGAGAGACGCCTCAAACTGCTAAACTGCTGGGGCCTTAATGAAATGGGCAGTTAAGTTTCACAGCTCATAAAAACCTGTGAACTGCCTAGAATGCCGACACCTGCAGAATATCCGCATGAGTACCTGGAATATGACCTGGGGCAAAACACTAAAAGTACCAAGATGAATATTGACACAGTCAGGTGCCCATCACTGCACGCTTGCCCTCCAGAAACACAGCTTCTTGTTGTCCACTGCAGCTGCAAGTTTTTTTTCTTTGCATTCTTCAATATTTCATAAGGGGTGAAGTGTCAAGTTTTCAAAAGTGGGGAGAGGAAAAACAAAGTATGGGAAAACTCTTAAATATTGATATTGTAAACTGAAGGTCCTCCCCAGGTTCCCTTAACATAGCAACAGGACCCGGTGTAACCACTGCTCTACATCGGTGTGTGCTGTTGTCTCAAAGTCCTGGAAACCAGAGCAACAATATCCACGCCTAATGCTGCATTCCGACATGAACCATAACATTAGAACGGACAGCAACACTAAAGTCAAGAAGCCACTGGTGATATGACGCTCTAGGTATGGTGTGTACGTGAGTTCTGAGTGAACAATGTCACTGTTGGGTTTGGGTTTTCTGTTGCCGTTCTGCAGGCCTATGGCACTAATACACTTTGTTGGAGTTATTTAATTTGACATTTGTATTTAGGTTTTATTGTAAAGTAATATTGATTGTGTATTGCTTATTGAGGTTATATTTTTATATGTTAGTTGTTTCTTATGATAGTTGTAGTTTAGTTTAATATATTTATTTTGTAGGTTCACTAATTGGTTAACACTGGGCACCTGTGGTTTTATGTAGAGGTGGATAGGCACAGGACCAGCATGCACCAGGGTGGCCAATGTTTTTTTTAACCACACACAGCAGGAGGAAGTGTTTACATTTAGTTTGTTCTTTTTTGTTGCTTTAGAAAATAAATTATCACAATATTAACGGACGGAGATGGACATTACTTTCTTTTGCGTGCGTCAACACCAAAACCCACGGTGCATCAGTGGCGGTTTGATTTAGATTTTTGTTTGATTTTGGACGACAAATGGCCACTACACACTTCATGTAACTTACGTTCCACTGTCAAATGGTGATTTTTACCGACACATACCATTTCTAACTATGATTTTTTTATAATATCAATTCTACGTGCAACTTATAAATGGCTTCTCGATTCTATTTCACTGCCAAGTACCGTTGTCCACCAGCATACGATCCGTGGTGTTTCTGAATTGTAACTGAATCTCATGAGGCTGCTGTGTTTGCTGGGTGTTGATGCGTTTGCTGTAGGGAGGCACTTTCACCTTCCACTGAGTCATTGTGCTCTGGGTCAGGCATGAGGCTGGGTGGTACTCTTCTGCAACGATACCAGGGTTCAGGAAGGCGTTGTCAGCTGAAACCGTCGTATGGGCGCAGTGCAGAGCGGCAGTAATTATCTCGTCAGTGGAGCAAACTCACTGGTAGTCCTGTTACAATAATTACCGAATTGATTTATTGACATTAGCTTAAAAAAAATGTTATTGACTTTTTCTACAATGTATGAACAAGACCTTGACCCTTTTTGCTGAGCCTCAAAATGCATTCAACAAAAAACGCTGGAGAGTGGATGGAGAAATGAAAAAAAGATTAAATATGCCTAGGAAGTGGGAGGAGACACCTGATGATAACTGGATTGTAAAAATGATTCACTCAAGGCATGTTCCCCTTTGCCGTTTTTCTTTGATGGTCAGCGAAATCAGAAAAAGGAATCAGTAGATATAATGCACGGTGTGATTTTGTAACTATAATCAGTACAGCAATCACCGTGGCCATCTCCACTTCAGCTGGCTAGTGATTGCAATCTTTCAGTTTCTAAAAACAGCAATCCTACCCAAAAACACGTTTGGAGCTTCAGCACGCCAAAGTGGTTTTATCATCATAATAACTGGTAATGATTCTGAAGCCATTAGTCAGCAGGGCGCTGCTATAGCAACAGGACTAACACCATTTCAGTATAGCCTTCCTCCTCTCTGCTGTCATCCGTTTCTACGCCTCTGTTTGAACAGCATCCCCACAACTGAAAATAAAGTGAATTGTCTGTAACATGATATGTGTATGATATAGTCATTAAAAGGATAATTTCATGTCTGTAGCTCCAAACAATTGAAAAGGTGAGAGGTGGACCTTGCATTGAAGGTGATGTGACACCACTGCCTTGTACTGTAAGTGGTGATAAGAGACAGAGGGTGAACTAAAAGTAGTCACAAGATATATAGATTTTGTGTGTGACAGAATAAGTGTGAAAATGATGGAAAGCGAGAGCCTCAAAAGAGAAAATGGAGAGAAAATAATCACAAAGAGAGAATGGGAGCGAAGCACTAGTGGTAGATAGCAAGAGTCTAAGAAGAAAACAACATGGTCAGAAACAGTATTTTATAAAGCAGTGGTGTGGTGAGCAGGTCAAACCTTTTGGGGAAGGTGAACTTGATTGCGTTTTGGATGAAGCCATAGCAACATGGACTGATGACAAAGGCAGCTCCCGCCTGGATGCAATGCTCCATCACCATGTCTGTTGCCACGCCGCATGCATGGAGAGCGACCTGAAGTGAAACAGACCCCAACAAAGCAAAACGTGTTTGTTATTTCCTTGGCAAATTACAGGTGTAAAAAAGATTTCTTGAAAACCTGTTTTGTCCAACAGCAAGAGGAAAGGTGAGAGCACTTGAGGGCAGACACTCAATCCCATTGATTACTTCATAATGACTAATTGCTCTTAAATACATTATGCTCTCAAAGGTGGACATTTGGGGATTTAGAGCAAACAAAATGTAATGATGCTTTAGGAGGCCCAAATGCATCAGGATTCCCATTAAGGCGGTAAACTGTGCACGGTGATGAACACCTAGCATCATTAGTAATGATGTGGCAATAAAATAAGAGGGCGGAAAGGGACTAAAATACCCACTATTATAACCGGTCTGCATCCAAGAATGCAAAAACATATTATGATTTAGAAAAGGAATTTAGTTTAATATCCACAGTACAGAGGCAAAGTAGATGATTTCCTCTCAGGCGTACATTATCAAAATAGATTCTCTGTAAATGGTCAACATAACATGCATTATCAACAGTCTGATGTGGCAATAGCTATTTGGGTGCACTGAAATGTAACCTGTCCATCGCAAGCAGTTACCCCAAACCTCTATTCTCATCCAAGAAGTTGTCTCTTGGCGTCATGGAGTCTGAATCTACTGCACGTTGCCTTGACAGTGGTGCCACGGAGACTCGGTCAGGACACGGCTGAGCCAAGATTGGCAGCAACTACAAAAGATTAGAGAAGATACGCTCTTCTAGATGCTCTAAACATGTCCAAACCCACTCAAAGTCAGGGAAATGTCCGGGTGGGGGTACATTTTTCCAGAGATGCTTAGGCGCTCCCTGGAAGTTGGACGGCTGTAGCAGTCCTTCAACTCACGTCTGCACTACAAACGCATACGTCATTTCACAAACTGCACTCGGTCTTCTCATCTGTGTTATTCTTGCCCTGATTTAAACATGCATTTATACAAGGAGACTCTGTTTATGGACGTGTACATAAAAAACTGAAACTCAGGAATTAACATCAATTACCTGCATGGCCTCGCATCTATTTGATATCTAATGTTCTATCCTGAATTTATTCATGGGATCAGGAGAAAGCCAAGCGTATGTTCTTTCAACAGCATGTTTCAGACTGCTGATTAGGGGAAGGAGACTATCAGAGATTGCATGATGTTACATCTTACACACCAAAAGAAAAAAATAATTAACAAAGTAACACCATTACTCTTTCCCAGCTACTTAATGTTGCACATTAGTCATGCTGTGGTAAATCCTAATTACATTGTATAACCTCTAGCCTTGAATTAACAAACACAAAGCCACTTAACCAAAAGAAACTTAAAAACACATTATGATATGTTCTGATAACTCATTGTGCATTTCCAATTCGCCAATAAGAATGTGTCTTTTTTTAGTCAATGGTTAAGATTTTATTTTGTATGTCTATTTAAGCATTATTAATAAAGTCATGTCCAAGCCCAAATATGCAATGTGGGATACTAATTAAAAGTAGATAATAGAAGGTGAAAATAATTTCATATATGCCCAGCTAAGCACACTTTTGCACAAGCAATTCATTCGGAAGAATAAATCAGAAATCAATATGCAACAACCAAGAGGACCAATGAGCATTAATACAACTGTGTTATTTGATTACAGTCTTTCGGAGAGAGGAAACGCTGTTTCTATTTGTATCTTCTTCTCAATAATCCCATCACAGAAATAATGAGGCTTCGTTATTCACACCGATTCAAGTAATGACTTCCCTCTCCGATCAGACACAATACATCCCTACAGTAAAACTCTTCTTAATCAACACCACACTCTTCTGAAGCAGTGCAATAGTGTTATAGAGTGACGTTGTCACGATCTCCCCACCTCCATAGTTATATTCATCCTGCCTGCATGCTTAATGAACTCTCCTGTCATTCCAGATCCCGTCATCCTCCCCTGATTGTCTCTCATTCCCTTCACCTGGTCCTCACAACCTTCTCGCCTGCCTCTGATCACCTCGTTAGTCTCTCATTCCCTTCACCTGGTCCTCATGCCCTTCTCACCTGCAGCCCATCCCCTCATTAGTCCCTCACTATTTTGTTCCCTTACTTCTACTTGTCCTCTACCAGATTGTCTTGTGTGTCAGCGCCAAACTCTCCATCGAATTCCTAAATATTAATTCTGATATGCCCGTTACAACCCTGTTGACCCGACATAAGATTTTTGCCTGCCCCTTTTTGGATTTGTTGCCTTGTTTGACGGACCACCCGGTTTTGACCCCGCCTGAATCACTAAGTAAAGAACCTCCTCTTGCATTCCTGTTTTTGTGTCGTGCTTTTGGGTTCCGGTACCTGTAACCCTTACAGATGTGATGAGAGCTTTGTCTTCTCCTTGTTTATTAAGATATCATTCTTTCTAATACTGAGCTATTAAAGTAAAACAGGTCCATCATCAATAAGCGTTTGATATCAGCAAAACTTCATAACGTGTTGTGAGTTTTTGCTATGTGCGTCTTATTTTGTGCATTTTCCTCCCAAAAAGGTGAATGATACGATGTGGCACATGGCTTGAGATAAACAAACACAATGTTATGAGCCTTAATACTTAATACTTAAAACCCTGAAATTACTAATTGATCCCTTCTATTTGAAATGAATGATATTTCTTGCTTCCTAAATACAAACAAATATTTTGTTTATGTTCCCTAATTTTCTTAAGTTTTAATAATTTTCTCAGGTAGATTGATACATTTTTGTGATTTGAATAGGTAGTAACAAAGAGTGGTATGGGAGTGAGCCCTGAAGCAACGCCAGCTCTGCTGCACGGAGCCCTAAGTAATGACCTAAATTAAGTCAAATCTAATTAAACTCCAAGCTCCTCAACCTGTCATGCCTTCAAGGTTTGTTGAATGTGAAAAAATACAAAACTATACACTGTATGCAGAGGCTACTAAATTAACGGTGTCATGCTACTGAAGACAAGAAGAGCAGACACTGACTAAGAATAGAGACCTCCACTTAATTAGTCTGATTGAATGAGTGTGACTAAAAAACGGAAACATGTATTATACATAACAGGATTGAAAACCAGTGTGACGGGCGGCTCCTTCAGGTGAGAATATCTGTGCCATGAAGGGAAAAGCTTCATCAAAGCAACAACTGAGGCACAAGTTGAGCTACGAATCTCAAGCAGTGCAGAAAAGTACAAACCTATTCACCCATTTCATACATACATTGAATTGTTTATTAAAAAATATCGTTTGTGCGTGTAAGCTCTGATTAGACTCCCAAAAAAACTCCCACATATTGTAGAGAAGATTAAACTACAATGTTTATTGCCAAGTGGAACAGAGGAGTGACGGTGCTGGAACAATAGCTTCTAATTACAGAAGGTTCTTATATTATCCTATTTGTCCCAAAGAGAGTAAAAGTGAGGCTACTGGAGCTTCTGGCTTTTCTGAAACTGGGCTATGACACTTATGACCCAGAGTGTCAAGGGAATTGTTACTGAGGGGAGTGCTGTGATACGTTTTGCCTTTGCCCTGTGCTTTTCCTTTTGTTACAGGTAATTGGCGGGGACCTGTGTGGCCGGCCCTCTCTCTCCACCTTCCAACCGGGCCATGCCCCACAACACCGGTTCTTGTGTGGTGGGATTAGTAAGGGTGTCGGTAGGGGTAAGGAGCCCTTTGGTTTAACCCCGTTTTCTCCTGCTTTCTGATAGCAGGGTTCTTACACATGTTGACCAATAGATTTCCATGACTTTTCCATGACTTTTCCATGACTTTTCCAGGACTTTAAACCAAATGTCCATGACTAAACTGAAATTTTGGTATAAACATGAACACTTTTGAACATTTAGCGTATTGAGAACGTACGCCGGCTTATCTTTTGAGCGTCTTTCTTTAAAAAACATATGAATTATTTTAAACTCGGCGTGAATGAACATGTGATTATAACACATTTCCATGACTTTTACATAACTTTTATGATTTACGTTTTTTCCATGACTTTTCCAGGCCTGGAAATGACCATTTTAAAATTCCATGACTTTTCCAGGTTTTCCATGACCGTACGAACCCTGTGATAGAGAGGTAGGTAAGACATCTGTACTTTCTTTGTTTCCTTTGTGGTCTAGGGAAATGATGTGACTGTTTGTTTTGTTATTTTGGGCCAGGCCGTACCCTGAAGAAGTTATGACACAGAGTGCACAAATAAAAACTATTGTTCTTTACAGACTGCCTCATTGGTCCTAATCTGGCCGGTGGGGAGACCCGTCCGAATGTCACGCTCAAGCTCCCAAAGGCCGGGCGTAACAGAGACACAGTTGGAAGATGTTTGGGGGAAGACACTGGCCTAAGACGCACACATAATCAAAAGTAATGATGGTAAAGATTCTTGTCGTTCTTGTTTGGAAACAGGAACATTGTTCTTAAATCCCAATGACCTGGTTTTGCCTGACACAGCTGGATTCAAAGAGCCAATAAACAACCACAGTTAAGGACCCATTAGCTCTAAATTGATAGTAATTCTCAGTTTGAAAAGTCAGGAGCTCTGCAAATGAAGGTGGGTGTTTTAAAAAGGATGAGCAAGGGTTTTCCACTTGCAGCAGGAGATTGCTACCCAATGCCGATTTGAGATTGTGTCAGCCCCATTAAACAGAGTTTGAAAGCTAGTAAAATATTCATTCTGTTGTTGCATGTAAGCTGGGCAGCAACACATTTACTAAATTGGATCTGTAAGCTTAAAGAATACAAACTGCAGTCTTGGCAAATACATTGGTTTCAAAAATAAATGTGATGAATTCAGTAAAAATGTGGCATGGACAAGTTAACTGGAAATGTCTGACAACCCTTTTTTATACTTTTATTGAAAACACTTTCCAAAGATTACACCTCCCTTTCGAAAGAGGACTCCTCAACCTCCTCAAGTCACAAGAGCATAACTCATATTAAAGATTTTGGCAAAATGATTTTACAAGCAGTAAGCAAGAACAAAGAAAGACAAGCCTCACCGAAGAGATCGCTTAACTCTGATTATTAGAAAACAGCCAAAAGTTTTACCAAGAAAATGAAGGGCAAAGCTAATGTCAGAGTGGAGACGGAGACATACACTGCTTGACTGAAGTGCGGAGCACTAAAAGGGTTCTGATTAAAAGCTCCACTTCAGGAAATGAAAAGCCAACTTAGCTGCGCTGATAATAATAATAGCACGATGGCATTTTCACTTACTGGAAAAAGAAGAGGGAGTGACATGTCTCTCGATGCGACGTGTGGCTGAGCTTCTCCGAAATATAAACACATTTTAAGACTAAAAATACAACATTCAAGCAGCTCGCAGCACAAGTGTGAATGTGACATAGTAACAAGAAAGGCTTTGTTTATGAGGTGTAAATCAAAAGGTGTTTACTTGTCTGTTTCAATGCATCATCAGAAAGGACAAGCACATGACAAAGCAATCCTAATTGTCATTTTAAGGAAACAGTAATGGTGCGTGAAAGCCAAATGATGGGAACTGTTTTGACAGCAATGCTTTCAAGCAGCGTGCTTACTTCATCATTTAAAGCAATATGGAAGTGGATGATTGCAAACTAAATCAATGTCATTGCATTCTTAATTTAATACACATTGTCTTTGCTTTGTAGCTCAATTTAAAAGATTATTATGACTATAATGACTTTGGTGCACACACATCTATGAACAAAAATCGATACCCATTCTTGAATGTACAATTCAAAAAATAGTAAATCGTTTGCCTTTTATTGGCCTGGATATTTTCTGCAATCATTGTCAAATCTGGTGTGCGCCTGCTAGTCTGCTAAAATAGCCAGATGGTAAAGTGCCAGATGCTTAACTTAACACATGGGTAGTGAGAAAGCTACTTGATGGAGACACTTCAGAGTTTGCAGATCACATGTCACCCTGCGCATCACATTTTCACTGATCTGTTAAAGACTTATTGTGTAAGCTTGGAAGTAAATCCTCAGCAAAACCAGATTGTGATTATAGTTTAACAATAACAAATGTTACCTGCTGCACTCACCCCGATGTTAAACGGTCCGGTGTAGTAGTCCAAATTAGCCTGAACGAAGCCAATGTTTTTCAGACCAAGCTCCACACCACGACTCTGGGCCCTGACTAATGACTCCTCTTTGTTCTCTATCAGGATGACCTTGAAGAAAATAATAAAAACAAAAACAGCTGCAATGAGTGGACGTTGCGTAATAATACAGTAATAATACAGTTTAAATGTTTGCCAAACACTGAGATCTACACAGGGGGAAAAACAATAACTATAAGCCCTCAACGTTTACCCTAAAGTACAGCCTCATTAAAATGACAGACGGATGAGATCTTAGGAGGCATTTTCATAGATTTAGTAAAAAGCAAAATAATAGGAAAGAACATGGTAAAATTATAATATATGATGATTGTAGGGATGCATTTAATGGATGGACATATCGGTAAAATTATAATATATGATGATTGTAGGGATGCATTTAATGGATGGACATATTGGTTTATCTACATATCTCAAGTCAAGTTTTCAAGATGTTCACGTTCGGGAGCAACACATTTCAATTATACGGCAGCGACATTTGCATAAATATGCATGTTACCTGGCAATCTGGAAGTGTGTGAGCCAGAACAATCCCGAGATGGCCCTGAGAGAACGGCACAAAGAACAAGAAAATAAATGAAAGGGAAAAAAGCATGCATCAACGGAGTTATGATTAGTGCAACCCTTTCCAACTCAATATTGACCTTTTTGTCATGCAGTGCTACCGCTCTGAGCAGTTTAATTTCAATGTAATTGCCATTCTGTCCGTGTACACCCGCCAACAACAAAAGTCATTTAAAGAGGCAAGAAAAACAGGAGAACTAGTTCCTTCAGCTGGCCGCTAGTGGAGCAGCATGCTACTGTATCCATCGGGTGGGGGATACATATGCATGCAAAGCTTGACCGATGGATGAAGACGGTTACCGTTCCACTGCAGAAATCCACAATGGTGTTGCCTGGCTTGGCTAACTCCATCACCATGGCAACCAAGTTGTTCAGCTGTTGCCTCTTCCTGACTGCACGAATATTTGACATTTTCCCTGCAAAAGAAAAGTAGAAAGCAACAGGTTTATCGAAGGAAACCAATCGGAAAGGTCAGTTTAATAAACATATTAAACATAAATGGAATTTCATTATGATTTTAAAAATATATTTTGTAGCTAGGTTGGTTCCAGTCAATAAATAATCACATCGTATATCTTTCATTACTCTGTCTGCTTTTGCTGACAAGAGAGTGAACGGTCCTTTCCCCACAACTGCTCAAAATTTGATTTACAACCAGCCGTTTCAGGTAACGGTTATTCTCTCTTCAGCGTGTTTCCAGCCAATTGCCAAGTGGGGAGAGCAAACAATCTTTCAACTTAATCAAAAGCAAGCCTCCGAGCCAAAGAGTGTCCTCTTTGTTTGAGGCAGAACTTTCTACTGCTGGGAGAGAGCAGTGTGTACCCTATTAACTCAAAGCCCATTTCAGTCTCCTGCATCTTCATCACCCGTCTGCTGGCGCGCCGCATCGGCAGTGAGCCGTTGACACGCTGTGTCGATGCCATCTCAGGCCCATCAATCTAGAGTGATGAGTGTTTCAATTCCCCCACACTCACACCCGCATATCCATAACCAGAATATCAGAAAAAATATTATTCCTCCACGTTCCTGCTCACACTACTTTGTATACGACAACGGGGGAAAGACTTTTCATTCCACTGACAAGTACATTTCATTGTGTCAATTTTCAGGCTCTCATGCTGGATGTTATTGTGCTGATCCCAGTTCTGGGGAAAGCACTATGGATGAATTGAAGAATGAATTTAAAGACCGGAAAACAGCGGGAATGTCTTTGACGGGATGCGGTTCTCCATTTGGATGAGCAACTCACATGGGTGCAGGCACCTTCTATTTATCTGCAGCTCCAGAGGGGCGTCAGTAAAAATAACTTTAGATACATTTCAATACAATTGCAATTCAGAACGGGCAGAAATGTAATCAAAGATGGGGTTTAGCATTGAAACATTGAATAACCTAACAATGCAACAGTGCAGATCGAAGTTTTCAATTTGCAATGATTCAATTTTGTATTTAATTTTTGCAATTAGGGGCTGCAACACAATGGCCCAATTGTTTAGCCCAAAACTTTATCTAGCAAAAGCCTAATATTTACAAGGTTTTGCCCAAAATCTCTATATATGTTTTTAAACTATCACTGAAAACTTAAATGGGTTGTCTCTGTAGCTGCATGTGGAATACATGTGTTATTATGCTTTAAAGGAAAGAAAGAAGCCGCAGTGTTTAAAGGATGAAAATGTATCAGGCACATCTTGCGGTTGGGAATATTGGCCGAGTTACAAGGGATTGAGGTCAGTTACACAAGTTGAAACAAAACAAAAGTGAAGTGCAAAAGGTGTATACAGCATTCCTTGTTTAAAAAAAAAAATCATTGATTTTAGCGCGTGTGTATGTGTGTGTATGTTTGCGTACGTGTGTGTGTGTGTGTGTGAGTGAGATTGACTGCATTTCCACTCAAACAAGACATTGTTTTGATGAAAGGTCACCACACAGCTTAAGGTCAAACCCATCAGCTACATAGGAATGAGTGGATGGCAGCTGAGGCGCTAACTACAATGCCAGTCCAGCTCTCCCTTTGTTTTCAATTTCATTTTTGTATGTGGTTTCAGGAAAAAGAATAATTCTGAGAGAGCTCTTGGAGGTTCACGCCTCGGGTTGCCTTGATTGCATATAATAGACTCAATTTCAGATGGCAGCCATAAAGTATGTATCAAACAGAGTGGAGCTAAACAACACTTCTTTTTTTTTTTTTTAAACACAAGAAGAAGAAAAACAAGAGTGAAACGACACTGTCGAGATTACTGAACAGTTCCATATAGTATTTCATTATGTCTGGAATAGGTGGAAAGAAAGGAGGGAAATCAATATCTTAATTAAAGATACAAATGGTTGTGTTCAACTGATCAAATCTATCCCCCTAACTAATTCCCTTACATCCTGCAACCTCCTTTCAGGTTTTCTGTAGTCCTCTCTTTCCGCATTAATACAGTTCAAAGTGTGCGTAAAAAGGTATTTTATTAATTACACCCAAATATAAAAGATAATATAGAATATGATATATATAAATTTAAAAAATCACAGCAGCGGTGCACATCAGAGCGTTAATAATAAAAAATAATTATAAAACACAAAACTAAATACAAAAAAAAATAAAAACTGAATACTAATACTAAATATACAAATATACAAGGGGAAAACAAAGTAAAGTGCTGAGTAAAGTGTTGAGTTTGTCAGGAGATCCAGCGATCTACTGCAGTTTGTTATGATATTCCTTGTTTGAATATCTCACATAACTACCTGTAAACCTTTGATTCACCTCTCGATTCCTTCTGCTATACTAGTTATATTTAGCTCCAGACTGGACGTAGCCGTTGACCCCGCCCCCTGCCTAACAGGCTGTGGTATTGCTCAAACATCCCGTCTGTGCTAAGAGGGTCAGACAGACACGCCGTGCAGACAAGCGTCTCCCCCGAGGTCTTCATCAAACTTCATCATCAGTCTTCTCTCAGGAGGATTCTCTGCACTGATTTTCAACACACTTGACATACCGAATGCTGAGCGTGGATGACTCTAAACGCTAGATTATGTTCAATAAACATATTTCTAAATGTTTAATAATAGTGTATTTTCAGTGGTTATTTCCACAATTTCCACACAAAGCAAACAGTCTAGTTGTGGAATGTTAAAGGTTAGCAACAAAACCCCATTTATTCTGCAGCTGAGATAGCCTGCTGTCCAATATGGAACAATTAAAGAGGCTACGGAACTATTAAGAAAGAACTTTAAATGGTTTCTTCCTTCGCCTGGTTTCTAAAATACCACAAATTTGATGGATAACTTTGAATCCTGCACAGCGGGTCTCTCCCTCGCAGCCTCTTCTCTGGCCGTGTGTTCGTCAACTGAGGCCACCCTGTACCCGAGTATCGTCTCGTGTGCCATGCAGCTCCAATCTGCGATGAAGCAACGTGCTGATGATTTTCTCCAGCAACTATTGAGAAAAACAAACCCCTCCAGCTGTAAAGGGGGTGATAAGATGATTCAGCATCCCTCTGAGAAAGGGAGCGAGATGGAGATGAGGATGCTAGACAAAGCCATCAGCTGCCACAGAGTGAGAGATGGAAGAATGCAATTCAAACAAACTATCATCACCAAGCTCCAAGATGCACAGATTACACAGTTTAACCTCCCATCTGCCATCAGCACCGCCAGGTGATGGATAACAAAAGAGTTTCCAGACGTAAATGAGTTGGATGTTTCTCAGCTAAATACATGTATGTGAGATAATAAAATAATCTATGATAGAAATATTCATAAAACAGATTAATAGAACATCCCTGTCCCAGGACCTCACAGCAGATCAGGAAAAACTCCCAAAAAAGAAAAAAAACACTTACAACAAAAAAAGAAAGAAAGAAACCTTCAGGAGAGCAACAGAGGAGGATCCCTCTCCCCGGATGGACCGAAGCAATAGATGTCATGTGACCAGAATGAACAATGTTACAGAGCTACAACACACTAAACGAATATGAGAGAAATGATGAATAATGATTCATTGACATGGACCACGATCCAGACCTCCACAATCCATGAAACAGGAGAAGGAAGCGAGGAGGGGGGTGGGGGGGCATCAGCAGGGCCACAGAGGCAGGGGGCCGGCCCACCAGGCAACTATAATATTTATAATACGAACCATCTTAATTCAGCTTGTTAGAATGCTAACATTTGCTATAAGAACTAAATACAGGTATTAACCTCATGATGCCACCAGATTAAAAGTCAGGGGATTGTTAAAGTCTAATCCTCTGGAAAGCTGAAACCGTGAATGTTTGGGTAAAATGGTGTTTTACTCAGTTGACGTTTGCGCCCTCTGGACTTTTTCTAGATCGACAATTATAGTATGACAGGAACTCCTGCAAATGTCAAACTAATTTGATTTGCTGGGGGCCTCTTTTTTCTTACCTCAACGGTGGAGCGTGATTATCTAATCAGCATCGGATGAGTTTCAAGGGTGCGGCCTCTCTAACAGTGCCTATGTCCAACTATAATTGTTGAGCTTGAAGAAGGCCTCGAGGTCAAAGCGTTCTCTTGATAAACGAAACAAAAAACATTGATATGATGGCAGGTTGTGAAGCACTTGTTTCCATTTTTCAGGCCTACTTCTAGTGACCAGCACCTCCCTGCAGCCCACTAAGGTTTACGCTACTTTTCTAATATTTTGAAAAAAATAGTGTCCATCCATCCATCAGTAATAAAAACACTCTGAACAACTCTCCTGGTGACTCGTGCTATTTAGAGAGAGTACCTGCGGGCAGCTCATGGCTCCCTTTGGGTCACTAGGCACTCGCAGGCACCATGTTGGCTACCTATGATCTAGTAGTTGTGACAGAATTCAACTAACGCTTGAAGGTAATCCTGCTGGTGGCACTACAGGAAGGACCATCAGTGGCTTGTGAGGGACTGTGCGAATGTGAACCGTCACGGTGATCCTCTGCAGGTCACCCCTTAAGTACAAGATTCATTTAATGCGGCTGTAATGTCTATCAGTCACAGTTATCAATGTGCCAAAGTCACAGGCAGGGAAGGTATTCGTCAATGCAGGTTGTCAGGCCAACAGGCCATTTGATTAAAAGATGGTCTCCCTATCTCTGAAGTGACCAGGCTGCTGTTTAAAACATAAACTAGAATATGGCCTGAGCATATTTATAATACATTGTACTGTATGCACGTTTAACATCGTAGTTTAAAGATAAGATGGCAACCACAATTTGTGAAATCATTTTCCATTCCATTTTCCATTCTACCTCTTTAAAAATAAACCACTGTTTTGCCATTTCTGATTGTTATGTTTGTTGTATCTACATATTCGACCTAGAGAATTACATTGTCCATTTAAATTGACATTGCAATCTTTTAAGAAGGCCTTCAGCCAATTAATAGAAAACAATATAGAAATGTGGCCATTTCTGCCTGCATACAGTCTTACAATTTAAGAGCTGCATATACAGAAATGTTTTGTAATATGTAGGCACATTAATAAACAACTTGACGTTTGACCATCTTGATGGCCCACGGCGTTTCTTGGTCTAGAAACATTTTCCTGCATTTGTAACTGGATGAACTTCACATTCACTATTGTTTGGCTTGTAATATTTTTGCATATGGCCCACAATCCCAAAATAATTGTACATCACGTCAAAATAAGCTAAATAATTACGAATGTCGCTGTGAAGGGACATCTACCATTAGCCTCATGAAATTCAGCAAACTCAAATGCAACGGAACAAAAATCTAAAGTTTTAACTCACCTCGAACTCGCAAGACAAAAACAATCACAGAGCATGCAATTCAAAAAGAACTCAGAAGAAGAGAGCCCAATCTGCACGGTGATTCTTTCCCAGCCTTTTGTGTCCTCATGCATCCCAACTGGATCGACAGTCTTCCAGCCTCTTCATAAACAGACGCAGCAATCACAAGTTTGACAGAAACTACCTGCAACTGTCATCTAGCCCAGCCCAAATAATTCACCAGCAAGACAAGTTGTTGACAGGTGGACATTAGCTCAGCTCCCCTCCTCTGTCATTACTCGCATCACACTGTCAGGCCAACTCGGCATGTGGGCTGACTGATCGGATCCCAATGCGAGCAAGACCCGATCTTGGAGCAGGCAGACTTGACAGTATGATCGGATGACAAAAGACCAGCGTAGCCACGGCCAAAGGCTCTTTTCAAACTCAAACTTGGCATCAAGCAATACAATCCTGATTGCAATAACCGCAAATAGAGTGGTACATACTGGCAAAGAAAATGTCAACAGGAAAATATTTTTTTCCTATAACGAGCAAAACTAATAAATCGGCCAACGTGTCAAGTTTATTTTTTTCCAATCCCAATTTCAACAGTTTTCAGGATAGTTTTCTTATTTTCTTTGAAGATTCTCATTTCTGATCGAAATTCTGAAACCAGGGGAACTGCACTGGGAACACGTGGTATTGTTGTATTATTGTCAAATATAAAAGGACAAAAAACATCTACAGGTCTACAGTCCTGTGTGACAAAAACTACCAGCAACATATCTAGAAAAGCCAAAATGATCCACTAGGAAGACATGTTGTTGGACATTAGCTCAACTCTTCTCCTCTGTCATTACTCACATCACACTGTGACAAGACTGAGGAGGAGCTATAATTTTTCAGCAATTAGTCAGAAATTATATTTTTTAAGCATCAAGTCAAGTATTTATAAAAATGCTAATAGTCCTGCATAAATTATCCCAGAGGGGGTGAAAATGAGACAATTTCAAGTCAAGTTGCACGTCTGGGATCATGTTACAGGACATGAAGGACGACAAGAAGCTAGATGCTGCGGGCGTGGCTACACTTGCCTCGTTCAAAGTTACTTTTACGCAGCTTTCAGATGTGTCTGCATGCGTGCGTGGCTAAACTTGGAACATCAATGCAAAAAATTCATTGTTTTTTTCTGCTTACTCTGCCGAACTAGTACTATTAACAGCAAAATCAGGAACAATTAAGTTTTTCGTCAGCAGTAACTTGACATCTAAAACTGCTCGTCTCATCTGTGCTTCAGTTCTGGTTTTTCCTCATTGCTCACCTTCGCTCTCGTTCAGAGAAACCTCTGCCTGGGGAAGGGATAATGGGACACCTATGTTAGACCAATTGTCTGGATTTTGCCCACATTCTTTCCACATCTCACAGGGATCTGAACTCAATGTGATCCAGGCCACCCTGACATGTGGTATAGCTGATGGGATCCCAATGTGAGCAAGATCCCATCTCAGAGCCGACATTCTTGATAGTTAACGCGTCCCGGCATGGTTGGATGACAACAATTGGATTAAAAAGACAAGTGTAAACAGGGGCAAAGACTCTTCAAACTGTAACTTGGCATCATGGAATATAGTTCTTACAAACAATTACAGTGAAACATAAGGCCATGCAATGTTCGGCCAATAGTTATTGAATAGTAAAATCTTATTCTAAAAAGATAAATAAAACAAGCGTGTCAAGATTATTTTACTCGTTTCCAAGTTCCATGTTTCTGAACAAAATCGAGAAACAACAGAAGCTGCACAGGAAGAGAGCGGTATTATCTCATCCAACTGAGCCCGGTTGTATGGGGTGAACAGCAGAACACCGAGTGTACACTCTAGTGTACACTGTAGTACGGACTAGATGTTGTCGTCTGCATTGCAAACTAGAACGGGCACCCGGTAGAGCGCAAACCTTCGCATATCATAAGATTGGGCATTGAATTATGAAAATGTTGGCATTAGTTGCATGCCAATTGGATATAAATTGACCGCGCTATGGTAAAAAGATGTTGACCTTTTCATGACCTTTTCATACAAATACACGGAGATCAAAACATTACCTTCCGCATTTTCAATGCGAAGGTAATGAACACAATATAATTACAATGTTCTGTGGATGTATTTATATTTGCCTGCAGCAGAAAGAGATTAAAGTATTTCCATCGTACATATGAACAATCCGTCTCATGTTTCCTTGGCCTCTTCTGTGAATAGTTGTTAAATTGTTTGTAATCTGGAGCTCAGGCATCTTCTGATGAAATATTTTTTTGTTTAATCTCCTTCCACAGATCAAAGGCAGAATAATCTAATGATGTTGGTGTTAATAAACGGGCATCATACCATCAGGAATATTTACTGGCACAAAGCTAGATATGACAGAACCAGTAAGTATATGAGTTTTCCTGAGCTTTTCCCCCACAAGTGCCCAGAGTCTTATCGAGCAGGTCCATCACACAGATTAGAATGTAAACACTTTGCTGTGGTACAGAGAGGCTCTGTTTGGTCTCTGCAGGATCCGACAGCCAACATATTTCAGAGGATATGCTGGTTTAAAGAGCAAACATAAGGAGGGCTGGTCTAAGATTGTACTTTAGATTATGTTGTTGAATTCATGGCTTCAATACTTTAAGTAGATCATTTGGATTGCATGTTATTTTTCTTTTAAGATTGCCGACTAGTTTGGTATACTGGTGAAAATATAGGGAAATTATATTTGAGGACCAACACAGTATGTGTTTACAACAGTGCATGCTTCCTCTGAACCGAGGAACAGAGGCTCTTGTGTTAGACAGAGCATATTAATTAAAAAGTATGCCTTAATACAATGTTAGAGACGAGAAAGCTCAGGTCAATACATCCAAAGAAACGTTGAAAGCGGTCACTAGAGGGAAAGGAGACGTGCACTTATTGTATCTGATGTAAGCACATTTATTTTGAAGAGAAAAGCATTGCATTCAGTTTCATACATGTTAATGTCTATGTTTGACTAAATGGAATGACACAATAATTGTGGGTTGTACTCCATCAGGATGTATACAAGCAATCCTGATACATGTGGTAATAAAAGCACAGGGCACGCGATGTGTGAGTGTTCAGTGAGGTAAAGTGGAAACAGGGAGGTCATCATCTTCTCAGCCCGACCTCTGGAGCTCATCTATTCATGGAGGTACCAGATTGTCAGTTCACAATGGATAAATTAGGCTGTCTTAGTCCTTCCGAGGCGTCAATCTTTCCTCATCTTGGCAGAACAATGCAGCGTCTCTTAAAACAAGTGCAAGAAGAGAGTCAAAGTAAAGCAAAGGGGCTTTAAAAGTTAACCTGTTGGGACCCGACTCCTGCAGAAGCAGCGCAGTGTTTTTGGAACTGCTGAATAGAAGCATGCATTGACAACAGTATGTGAATGTGCCAAATTAAAGGCTGGCTAACGCAACAGCAACTCCTGTTAAACTGCATGGTGTGAGTGAGCATGTTTATTTCCTTTATGTGAGTAGAAATGCTGGTTCCCAAAGTGCTATTGACTGCTCACACGTAAACTGAGCAAACAAAATAAAGAGCGAAGGAGCGCCTCTCACCACTGGATAAACAAACTGTAACAAAAGGTATAATGGATTACTAAGATCTTGACGAATGCAGATACAAGTAAAGCTAAAGGCTTAAACCAATTTCACATAGTATGTCTTAGAAAAACATGGAAAACCGTAGGTCATAAAATAGTTTTTTTAAATGTTTTAAATAAAAGCATGTCTACAATGTTTGGTACTGATAATCAGTTAAGTCTTCTAACCCAATACGGTTCTTTTAAGTAGAACGTATTTTAAACGTATTCATTGAATACCTCTAAAACAACACAAAATGGACCAGTAAGCTGTAACTAAATGTTTATGGTTTTCCATCAATTCATTGGAGTTTGTTGGGAAAGTACAGAAGGAAAAATATGTCTCAATCAAATGAGGTTACCTCTTCAGGGCTGGATTTGCATTGCATGACATTAATTCAAGTAGAGGGAAACAACTTGTGTCACGGCTGGATTTAGGGTGGACCCAAATGCACGACTCAGGAGACATAAAATGCTGATCAAGATGTTTACTAGAAATCTTATCAGGATTGAAACAATGAACACAAGGTAACGCTGGAGAGCTTAGTCACGGAGAACACAAGACAATCTGGCAGAGGACAGTGGAAGTGAGGGAGCTAAATAGTGAGGGACTAATGAGGGGATGGGCTGCAGGTGAGAAGGGCGTGAGGACCAGGTGAAGGTAATGAGGGACTAACGAGGGAATGGGCTGCAGGTGAGAAGGGCGTGAGGACCAGGTGAAGGTAATGAGGGACTAACGAGGGAGTGATCAGAGGCAGGTGAAGGTAGTTAAGGTACGTTCACACCGGACGCGGCAAAATTCTGTCGCGCGTCAAGTTTACATGTTAAGTCAATGCAAAGCTGCGACGCTGTTTTTTTTTCCTGCGAGCAGCGCGTTTCCTGCGACAGAGCAGCACGAACAGAGCGAATGTCGCCGGGCGAACTGAGCGAACAGAGCGATCTGTCGCAGCTTCTTGTCGCTCGAGTTGAAATTTCTGAACTCGAGCAGCAGAAACGCGTGAGTCATAGTTGCGTCAGCCAATCAGCGTTGAGAAGCTCCGCTCGTCATCGTTCTGCCGGCCGGTTTAGAAAGTCGAGGAAAAGATTCTTGTCGCCGTTCGTGGGCAAAACAAACTTTATGACACGACTCTTTACTTACCGAAACCGTAGCGATAAAGATGAAGCTTAGAAGGAGGTCGGAGAAGCCGTGGGACTACTCGATACGTTTAGAATGTGTGCATTTGCTTTTATTCTCGCTGTGTGTTGTACTTTACTATGAACCAAGCGCCGGCATATGTGTTTCATGGCAGCGGAGATCTGCCGCCGGAGGAGGAAAAGTCTAGAGACACGAATCATAGAGAGAAGAGAGAGAGCAGCGAGTAGCGCAGTGAGAGAGCAGCTCGCTCCACTAACAAGTGGAAGCTCTCTGCGGTCCTGTCATTCCTCGACCCGTGTTTACTCCGCGGGAGACGAGCGGGAACATGGGGCGGAGGGGCGGAGGGCCGTGGAAGTCAGGACCAGTCCAGAGAGAAGGAGAGAGAAGGGGCAGCAGCAGGGCGACTCACAGGGCGACAAGTGAAGACACAACATCTCAGACTGGTTAAGGAAAAGATTCATATGGCTGAAGAAGCGGGCGCAATAAGCCACGCCCCCGCTGTGTCGCGTCCGGTGTGAACACCCTTTTTTTGTCGCGCAACAGAATCCTGCGACAAGCGCGACGAGAATTATTTTGTCGCGTCCGGTGTGAACGTACCATTAGAGCTGAACTGTTACATTACATTACATGTCATTTAGCTGACCCTTTTATCCAAAGCGACTGACAATCCTGTTACATTCATACACCGTAGACACAGCTACAGGGAGCAATTCAAGGTTAAGTGTCTTGCTCAAGGACACATCGACTAGGGCGGGGATTGAACCTCCAACCCTATGATTGAAAGACGGACCTGCTACCCACTGACCCACAGTCGTTACAACTTGATTCAATACAGTTCCATAAAGTGTAAGGCACCTTCTACATATTGTTATGTGACACGGTTCTGGCTTGCTGGAATAGCTACAATATCTAGTTGGCAGCGTTTTAGTTCCACCTTGGCATTGACAACTGCAGGCTTCGCATCTTGCAATGTTGTTTCCATAATTCAATATTTTAAATAGCTTGTTGGCATTTAAAATTGTATGCACTGGTGCAGGAAAGTGTTGTTCTTTATTCTGGAAAACTGCAAACCGAAGCATGAGGAAATTAACTTTGGGGTCATCTCTTCATATTGACCATAATTAATAACAGGAGAGAAATCTAAATGAATACTCCTTTTCCTGGCAGAGTCAATATTCTGAGGAATGTTCCTGAAAGCTGCAATACCACACAAGATAGCTGCAATTGTGTCGCAAATGTAGACAGTTTTGAGGCTACACAGCCAAACATACACAGAGCGGCAACTAAATATAATCGTGTTGAGTCAGCTTGAAGTAGAAAAAGCTCCTATTGTTGACAAGCTTGTCAGAGAAAAGAAAGTCGGCTTTAACAGCAGCAAACGCGGACATGTGTTTGCGTAAGACTGTGAGGACAAGAAAAATGAACGCTAATGAAGACAAACACAAGAGGAAAAACCTCTCACTCCACATCCTTCAACAGCTTTGGAATGTCTGTCAAAACATGACCAGACAGAGCCAGAGGCGAGAGGTCTGCATAATTATGGACCTCTCACGTCCCGCTTACAGGTCAGAGCACATACCTAATTTGTCTGCACGGTTTTGTTGAAAAACAAGCAACAACCAATCTGAGCGTCTGTTTTGCTCTCCAAAATGCATCCAAGTCCTGCCTACTGCTTTTCCACGTGCGCAGAGCATCATCACATCAACATGTTTCACACATTTACATAAATTATCTAAATGAAAATCTGAATCATTGCTGGTATGGTTAAAATAATTTGTGAATTAATTTATTAGTCAAAAAAAATCTATAATTTATATGATTATCAATTCATAACAGTGGGTCACAATGTCTTACATTTGAAGATGTGCACATACGTTTCAATATTTGGTGCCACTTGATTTATTACCCATTGAGATATTTTGATTGTCAATCAAAAACATCTGTTCAAAAGAACCACTATCAGCTATGAATAGGCACAAATTGATGAATAAATCAACAATTAAAATGCAAACCTAAGCTGATAACTCTTTATTTCCCAATCCCATAGTTTCCTATAACTTCCTTTAAAGAAAATGATATTCAAATTCATACGATTTCTGAAATAAACAATGTAATCTGATACTGAGCACAGACGATTAATTAATTAATTAATTAAATGTAGTTGTTAATTTACTTTTCAAATCAAAGATGTCTATTTCCTCCATAGTTAGTATGAAACAATGTAGTTATTTTCAAGGAATACAAAATAATATTGAGCGATTATTAAAAGAGGTTTATTGGACAGACCCGTTTAATAAATATTCCCCCTCAGCCAACATGGTATGTGTTACTTGTAACATGCCAAAGGGTCTAAACGGAGACCCTCTGCCTTTTCACACCGCTTCAGTTGACTGGACTTGTCAAAACATCCGACAAAGAGCACAATACAGAGCCTGTCTAACCCTCTCAGTTATCATGGCAACAAAACAGTTTTTTTGTTGTTAGTTATAGTGGCATATATGAAATATAAATGTTTTCAATGTAAAACTATACATTAAAAATATTTTTAAATGGTGGCTTAAGAAACCCTCAATAACACATCTTGGATATTTAAATTTATTGTATATTTTGGTGACGATGATCCCACAATGAGATGTTCATATCGGCCCCAGCCATTGCTCTCCTTTTGGCTATCATTCACTCTGTCGGCTAAATGTTGACTTGCTTATCTGCCTCCTGAATGCTGTTCACTGCACTATTTGTAGTGGACATGGCAAAACAACATTACACTTCTCGGCTTCAAACTCAGGGAGTGTGGAATTGATCCGTTCTGGCATAGGCCCTGAGGTGAGCGAAGAATAAGTGTTGAATAACATTATTTTCCTTCATTTCTTTCTGTTAGTGAATTTTCCATGAGCAGAAACAAACATTTGGAGGTTGTAGAGACAATTCAAATGATTTGAAACACACAATAACACATCGGTAAAACATGTCCACAACAATTTTGTAGAGGTGTTATACCTGCAAACAATAATATAACATTTGGCTGTAAAAGTACTTTGATTTTAAAAGTACTTCCCTCATTTTACCCAACAGAATAGGCCTCATCAAATTAGTTATTTTTGAAATGACGCAAAACTGTAATTAATTAGTAACAAAATACGCTCTTTTTCTGCACTAAGTGAATGAAATACCTATTCTGAAAATAAAGTATACAAAATTTCAGCTGTTCTGTTGTACCTCCTGAAAACCTTCCCCCACTATTGCTCTTGAAAACTCCGTAGTTTTAAATTCAGTACCCTGCCGCAACCGTCAAAGTTAGGGAGTAAGTGGCACAACAATTGCATCTAAGGAGGGCCGTGTAGACGCCTCTTTGCCTGCCACCTTTGTAAAATCTTCCAGCCAGTATGGCTTTTAGACCTTGCCTTGCAGTGCTAACCCAAGGATGAATAAAGGCTGGCTGCACTCCAGGCAGCTGGTGTCCCTGCTCCCTCTGGGGTTACAGAAACTTTGGGTTGCCAGACCCTGGGCCCCTCTATTGAGAAGAATAAAGAGATTCTCCCTTTGGCTCTGTGCATACGTTTGCATTGTCACTGCAGATGGAGGCTTGTGGTGTTTGAAAGGGATGTTTCCACAACTAATACTCTTTGACAGATTTCGACTCATTATTTGTTTAGTTTAGCTCTACACATTTTGTTTTAGTGATCGAAAGTATTCACGCGGTGTCTCTCTCTATGGATGTATCAATCTGTATCTTACACATATATGTACACACACACACATATATACATATATATATATATACATACACACACACACAAACATTTTATATATATATATATATATATATATATATATATATATATATATATATATATATATATACACACATATACACACACACACATACATATACATACATAGAGTACATATACATGTTTTTGCACTTCACAAATAATGTTATTCAAGAAAGTGGGATGAGATTCATGGGATTAGACCACCAATACTACATGTGCTCTTTGAAGAATTAGAGCAGGATTCAGATAAATCACCATCCTGTGTTACTAAACCACCTGCATACCAAAAAATAAAATAAATGAACACATTATGGAAGCTATTGATACTCTCCAATTCTTGCTGATCCCCTTTATCTTGGCCAACTGTCTGTTACCATTTCTCACACAGAGATGTACCAAAAAAACAAGATTAAAACAATATCAAATGTTGGCAAGAGAACACTTTTGTACCAGTAACTGCGAGGATATAAAAGACTGTCCATATTTCAGCCACATCCACAATTTACCCTTTGTTCACCCCTTCTACTCCGCCAAGCTGTCAGTGCTTTGTTACCATGGAGCCCACAAGTCACGACTTAAGATGGAAGCTGAAGATTAGAGATTACAATGAAAAGTAAACATGTCTTTGTTCATTGTTAAAATCATCATAAAGCAAAATCAGCATGTGCATACCTTCAGTATACATTCAAAAGTGCTAAGAGTAGTTAATTACGTGCCAACGGTAGGTACGCCACCTTTAGCCATTAACGGCTTGAAATCTGCTAATTGGTCGGTCGAGGGCAGGACATAGCAAAGAGTCCATTGTTTATCTAAAACCCATTATAGTTCCCAGAATGTAGAACCATTTTTTTTTATATATTTAGTGACATTGTTTTTGTGCCCTGAAGAAGGTTTGTCTCGAAACGCCCCTTCATGCAGGTAGACGACTGTGCGGGAGTTTTTTTTCTCGGTATTGTCGACCATAGGTTTTTCTCCAAAGCACCTGTTGACCTATCGGGGTGCAAAAGTGTGTTCTTTTTAGTTACCAGAATGTAAAACATGTAGAGCTATGGAGGCCCCTGCTACTTAGGTGATGTATATGCATCGTTAAATGCTCTGCGGATGCAGAAACAGACCAAACATGCACACGTAATGACAACCCCCCCATAGCAGTAAGCCAACACCATGCAGGTGTACAGAACGTGAAGGAAAACATCTTCAACGACAAGACGCTGAGCACAGACAACAGAGACACACATGCCAAGGTCCACAAACAACATTCCTTTGAGCCAAATTAGATGTGGGCAGTGGGGGAGGTCCCTGCCGCCGCAGGAGCACAACTCACAGTAGAAACTGACACCAAATATGACACGGGATCTATTACAATGTTACAGATACGGAACATAATTAGGAGCCTTGCGCCTTTCTTTTTGCTTCGAAAAAGATGAATTTCAATAGGATATTATTCTTTAGGATGGGGAGAAGAACAAATAGAGTTTGTGTATGTGTGTGTTTGTGACAAAATAAAGATAAGTAAATTAGTACAGATGGTGAATAGAAAAACATGTGGGAAACCAGACAGAAGGCGATGTAAAAAGGAAAATATAAAACAAACGGAACAGATCAAATGAAGGATCAAACACACACTACTTGCTTTTCCCTCAGACCTGTTCTGTGATTCTGTAAATTAGAAACAGTCTGTCGACACGCCGAGCAACAAATTGAGCAGAAGAAACCGACAGATGTACGGAGCATCTTTCCAAATGAAGTATAATATGTATCATGAAGTACTGTTTTAAACTTTCCGTTGCTCATTTGGCTGACTGAATTGGTTTAAGACCACGGTGATACGTATTATTCATCAAATCAGGATTTAAGTTTCATTTAATTTTCCCGCAACAACCTCTGCTTTATGTTTGTAACGAAGGCAGATCCGTTTCCTTTCATTGGCATCTTTGTATTGAAATTATTTGCATTAACGATGCCTATAATTATTATTTAACAGTGTGTAATGCAACCGAGTGGCAGTCTTTGAGTAAAAATATGAACATCTGTAGTTCGTTACCAAGTAAAGAAATGTTGGGTAGTCAAGTTTACTTGTTTTATTAAAAGGTGAAAGTTTTGTCTCAATATGTTGGTTTTATTCTTCAGCTAAGCTTTGGATATTTCTGGAAGGGTCAATGTATATACAATCAGAACTAAACCATGTGGCATATTAGAAAGAATGCCAGTTTAAGGCAATTTACTTAACTTTTTAGAACAGGGAGTTGGAGTTCCTGTAATTACGTTTCATCCAATATTTACCTATATTAATACGTTACAATGTTTTTTGTTGATTCTACTTTATATCATTTATCCTATTATGCAAAGTAACAAGTAACTAAAATGCAGTGGAGTAAAAATAATTTATGTAATGTATATTATAATAAATATTTCTAAAGTACCTCAAAATGGTGCTTCTGGAAAGCACTGTTAACGTACTTTGCTACTTTCCAATAAATGTACTATGCGTCTTCTGAAGGAAGAGAAAACTGTGTTTATCATCAGAGTAAAACCAAAACACATCTCTCTAAAGGCAAAAGTTTAAAAAAAAGTATCACCAACTAAAAGGCTTCAGAAAATGTATTGCATACTGATACAATCTGCCCTCAAATGTCATCTCTACAAAAGAAACCACATTTCAATAGACCAAGCATGTTAGACTGGCCTCCAAAGAAAACGCATGAAAGAGAAGATTTACTTCTACATTCTGCTCAGGGCTGAAAACACTAATCAGTTATTAATTATGAGTCGAGTGAAACGGCTTGAAAATACCATGATATCCAAAACCCAGGGAACGCAGGCTTGGGTGAGGCACATCGTCTCCCTGCTCCTTACCTACTGTGCAACGCCTCACCAGAGATCACTGAACAAAACACAACTAAGGAGACAAATGAATATTCATCACATGACATTTGCAGGGAGCTCATCATGGAGGCCGACAGTGGCTCTGCATTTAAATGGGCACCGCTCAAACACCACTGCAAATAGTGAAACTCTGAACTACATCTCCGGGGAGTCTAGATGCGTTTGAACTTGAATTGTAGAAATAAAGTGCCAATTATCCCTCTAATTGGGAGTAACAAAGCTGGCTGTCTGTCGTGCTTGCTCCCATGTTTACTGTGTATCTTTAAATCTCCAATTTAAAGGCTCTAATGAGTTCCATTAATTGAGAATGAGAGGAGTTATTTGGGAGCCAGAGCCTGTTGTTTAGAGCTGTAAGCCCAAGGGAATGAGGTGTTAACCAAATGCCAGCACGACGTATAAACTGATACCCCCGCTAATGTTCAATAACAACATTTCATCAAATCACATCTTTGAGTCATTAAAATATGCTCTCCGAAAATTCTATGATCTCCGTTTTGAATAATAGGCAATTTACCTTTAATTGAACATCATTAAACAGAGACCCGTCTGCCGCCCTGCGACTCTATAGTCACCAGAGCCTCCGACAGAGGCGACCGTGTCATCCCCCACAGGCGCTCCACCTCTGGTCAGACGCTTCTGTCGGTCAAAGGTGGAAAACTCTGGAACACATTACCGGTACCATCCTGTTTAGCGAGTGTTCAGCACTTTTAAAAAGCACATGAAGGAATGGCTGTCCACTCAAAGGTGTGCACATAGATAGTAGTACTGTGATGGATATGTAATGTATGAATGTTATATGTGTATTAACCTTCAAATGTGCTCATTTATTAATGCCCCTATGTGCAATGTATCTATGTGCAATGTGATACATGTGAAATGTCTTCCTGACACTGTGATATCTTCTATGGGGGGCAGACAATGAAAATCAGTCTTGCGGCTGTAATTGGGTGCATTTACATTTTGATTTAAAAGTGTTCATCAGTGTACATTGTCCTTCTCAAACAAATACAACTTGAAGTGCACATACACCAACAGCTTTTAGTGCAAAACACACCCTCTACTTGAACACTAGCTGAGACGCTCGAGGCAGTTTCTCGGACAGAATTATCTCAACGACCGCAGGATTTGCTGTAAAATATTGTAAACAAATGTATTGTCCAAGGAAGAGGACGCCTACTGATCTTGGAGTTCCCCTGACCTTTCAGCAAAGGTCAAAGTCTTTACTTATGTGAAATGTGAAATATCTCAACGTCTCCTGGAAACATCATTCGGCGCAATGTCATGGTTCCCAGACATTAAAACATAGAAATATCTTGACAACTATGCACAAAGGTTGTCAAGAATTTTGGTACCAACATTCTACCACTTCAGTACAATTTGTATTAAGTTTGTAGTACATTGACTTTTCATCTCGTACCACTTTGAGGTGAATGTGTCCACTATGCTTTCTAAACTAAGATGGCAAAAAAAGTAAACATGTTATTGCTTAACTTCCATTGTGACTCTTCGCTGACATTATCTACGATATAGAAGCACCAATTGTTCAACGGCGTCTCCGTGTGAAAGGGGTTCAAGGCTTGTCTGGTACATTTGCTCTTCAAGAACTGTTGCAATGCCTACTAATTCCTGTGCAACTCTAAGATTTACAGATCAAACATTCTACGAGACACACCGAGGTGCAATGCTTTATTCATTACAAGCATTCAAAGTGGCAGAGTTGAGTTGTTTTTTTTTAAGTTGACCAGACTCAGGCTTTTGTCAACAAGTAGAATTTGTGTGTACATAGAAACCGACTAATCTTCCACCTGGATTACCCCTGACATTTGTCTGAAAGAAGCCAAAAGATGGCAAGAGCCTTTTGACAAGAATCTGACAGGCAGACTCTCTTTCTTTTTTGTGATCTTGCCTCGACTTTGCTTGTGTCACTTGTTTTGTGCTCATAAAACCAAATAAATGCATTTCTAAAAGAACACAGATGGAGAAAGGGAGAGAGAGAGACTCATTCAACATAATCGCTGGACTCCGCTGATGTAGCAATGTGCGGACCAGCAGTTAAACCAATCTGTGACGAAGCCCGCTGCGTTTCTCAGCAGAGCTCCATTCAGCCTGACAGCTGGACAGAAAAGAACAGCCTTGTGAACAGACTCCAATTCAGATGGATGACTGAGGAGTTGTGCACAAGCTCCACGGATAAGACAATGTACTTGTGTTCAGACACAGTTAAATCAGAAATATGTCCAATCAACCACATTTCTACTTTTTCTGAAATGATATGGGAGAGTGTGTTTCACTTTGGATTCAGAGAGATAATATAATCCCTCATTCACTACCGAAGGTTCATCCACAAAGAGGAGGGCTGAGATTTAAAGAGATGGGTGAAAACTGAAAACAGTTGCCCAGTAGACACAAAACATTAGAATTCATTTGAGGTTTTGTTTATGGCCACCTGGCAAATTATTAAGATAGTTGCTCTCCTTTTAGCTCTGGTTGTCTCCAGCAGCTCCTGAGGGAAATATCTGGCTCTTAAGCTGCTAAATGTTCCACTATGTTCATCAGCTTAAAAGCTCCACAGAGATGATAGGAACTGCACATCACATTATCATTTGATCCGGAAAAACACATCCAACACAAAATAGCCTCATTACTTCCTCATTTGATCTGATCCTCTGTTTTGAAAACACTACGACAAATATAACCTATCTAGAACTAAAGTTTCTACGAATACTTTGCCATCAATGAAATGTGACGGATGTTACGTCATGATCATCTGAGACAAACAATTCTCAAGGAGTGAAAAGATGAAGGTCCTGCAATGTTCCTTTATTCAATGTTAACGATAATGCGATACTAGAGTACAGGTCAGCTGAGAGAAACTGTAAAGAAATTAAGAAATCCAGCTAATGATCTTGCTCTAGTCTAATCTACATCGAGGTGATGCGCTGGAGGGGAAATCACATCCGCTACAGGGAGGCAAACTGATTTAAGAGTGGAAGAAATCAACACAGCATCACTGCATTAGAGCACATTTAACATCTTAAAACACAGGAGGGGGAAACAGCACATTTTCATCTACATAATAAAATATTTGAAAGTTGATGTTGGATTGATATTCTATCTTTGATGCATCTCACAGGCAGGTCTTCCTATTTCTGTAGCAATATGGTACTCATCTGAGGGGTATCTGTAGGCTAAACATCACAGATGTTTAACTAGACATGTGGACGGTGTAGAAACAACAAAGCGTTGGAAAATGTGTGGGCTAAAACATTTCTACAGGGATTTAAATTACAGAGAAGATGATGATGCGGGAGGATGTTGTGATGGAAAGTTGAAGCTCAGCTTAAAGCAACATAGTAAAACTACTTCCACCTCATGAGGCTGTGAACCCACTAAACACTGCTTGGCCATTATATTGTTGATCAAGCTTCACAAGCCAACATCAGCACTACTGAATTTTAGCATCTTTCATCAAGTACCGGTACTTAAAAGACAATAACATGTTGTTTACAGCTTATTTCCGCTGCCCACAGCAAAAACAATCCGGTATTGTAATGTTGACACTAAAACATACAAAGTTATAGCATAAAAAATAAATAGAAATATAGATTTCTAAATATACCCTCGAGCGATTTTTTGGATGGAGATTGAAAATGTGATGTTTAAAGAAACATTTTGAGAAATATGCTCATTCGGCTTCTTGCCAGGAGTTAGATGAGGAGATCGATACCAGCGTCATACAGTGCATCCGGAAAGTTCTCACAGCGCTTCACTTTTTCCACATTTTGTTATGTTACAGCCTTATTCCAAAATGGATTAAATTCATTATTTTCCTCAACATTCTCCACACATACTTACGTACATGTTATGTTTTCGTTCTTTATTTTTATATTTTTTTAATACATTTTTAATAAATGTTCCGCTTTGTCATTATGGGTTGTTGTGGGTAGAATGTTGAGTAAAATAATGAATTTAATCCATTTTGGAATAAGGCTGTAACATAACAGAAAGTGGAAAAAATGAAGCGCTGTGAATACTTTCCGGATGCACTGTATATGCACGGCAAATATGAAACTACAGCCAGCTGGAAACAGGAGCAAACAGCTGGCCCTGCTTGGTCCAAGTCAGAGTTGCCAACTATTCTGATAATCATTTTTTATCGATTTGTTGTTGTAGCCCTAATAAAAACATCCCATTTTGGTGTGAAATGTGCTGGACTATTTCTTGGCAATGCACAGTAACTGACTGGAGTCTCTGCTGCTGTTTGACAGGGTATGTCAAGATGTTGCATTAGGACCGTGATAGGAAATCAAATAAATTGTTCAGCATGTTCTTCTACCAAACCAAAACAAACACACCGGTCAAGTGTAGACTTTGTGAAATCTCATCACATCTCTGCTGTAGTTGAAGGAGCGAGCCAGGGACAAATTGAGCCAGTTTTCACTCCAGCAGTTCAACTTCTGTTGTAACCTGAGAAAAAGACATGAGAACTCATGTCATCTCCTTGTACCAAAACAACCCTTGCCTTGTCTGTACAACAGCAGCAGGTCTCAAGCACTACAACTAAGCAGTTTCCACACCAGCCTCCCTTTTTATACCAGATTGTCAGGTTCACCTCTCTTTCCCTGCCTTGTTTTCTCCCGATAACCCTTGTCTCTCTTTAGGCCGTCTCACCTCCTATCTCAATCTCCCACTGACACACACTCCATCATTATAACCCGCTTTTTTTCTCCACTGTCTCTCCTCCTCCCTCTATTAAGTGAAGTGTGCAGACAAGACATTGACTGCTCCATACAATGGCCCCTGTATTCACATGGCTGTTTGTGTGTCTCAGACAGAGGAGGCAAAAACACAAACAGCTCCCATGCACAGAGGTCCCTTTGTTCCTCTAACCTACCTGAGCTAAAGTGTGTGGGACGTGTTGCCAAAGAATGGCTCAACGTGTGATCATCTCGTGATCATCTTACATCTGTTTTGTAGAAGTAGATATTAACTATAGGTCTGAAAACAACAGTAGAGTCATACATTTTCAAGACAGTGATAGTCTTAATGTGTTGGCTCTATAGCAAGCAAAACGGATCAGATTCTGACTTTCACATTTAGCTTATTTTACCCTTCAGAATATGGATAAAAAGGGTCAAATTTCTACATGTTTCATTATACGTGAACAGTCAAATTAAAGCTAAAAAGTCTGCACTTTAACCGTCTTGTCATTTTTCACAATACAGCCGTTTGCTTTGGCAGTCTGAAAAGTGAAGCTAATCCACAAGTGCCCTAAACTTTGATTATTTCTTATGGCCATCAGGGGCCACGCAAAAGAAAGTCTGACTGTATAGATGTGAAAATGATCCTACTCTTAACTTGATTTATTACATAGACTTGTCCATGTTTTTTTCTTTCAACTCCAACCCTTTCAAGATGTCTTCTCAGATTTGAAAGTTAATTGCAAAACCTTTTTTTAGTTGCGTTAAGTCGAAAAAAAATGCCACACACAAAGTCTCAAAATGCATAAACCACGAGGTGACATCACGGCGACTAAGTCTACTCCTTATATTCAGTCTATATAACAGCCCAAACCAAACCATCCAAATAGTGTATACACTTTATATTCGTTATATAAGTGCATATACATATGCACTTGTGTAAAAATAGAAAGCCATTACAGCTTTTAAATACTTGTCTGGAAATATGTATGCATATGTGAGGGGACATCTTCCCTGTTCATGTGGGCATGCGTGTAATCATTTGTATATATAGTGATGGTAAATAGATGGGAAAGCCCACACGCTGGGGTTCAGTACCAATTGTCTGCTTTCAGTCTATTTTCTTTAAATGACACAGCACTGAAACGCAGGGCCTACCTACCTACAAACCCAATACTGCAGGAAGAGATATCAACAGTGCCGCTTATCATGCAGAGAGCAGACTAAAGTGGGCCGGCTAAAATGTAGTCTCTCTTATACTCAGGATAGATACGCTGCCCACATCATCAAGAGCTCTCCTGTTGAAATGGCAGTGGGGAAACAGACCATTAATTTGTACAGTAGGGAATACATGAATAGGCTACACATGGTTTTAAAAAGTACAGCTTGTGCAATGCAGGCAAACAATAGTAAGATGAGGATGTTCATTGAGTTGACTTTCATCCAGCAGTTGAAATTAGACAACTTGACATTCAGGTTAAAGTTCTGGCTTTTCGTTAAAATACATTACCGCAACTGCAATACTATTAATATTACTTCTTGGGTTTGAGGCATTCACATTAATTATTTTTTTAAAAATGCAGAAGGTCAATGATTTCAAATGTACAGACAAGGCAAGAGTTTTTAAAAGAGTGCATCTGACCTCATATTGCTGACTTTATTGCACATCAATTAATTAAAGCAGTCAAATGAAGGTCATACAGAATGCATTTAGAATGTTCACACCTCTAGAAAATGGCTTGCATACAAAAAACATGTTTTTTCAGGTCTTAACTGGTTTGAATTCTACTTGAAGGACCGATAATACTTTGTATCGGTAAGCTAATTACACATCAGAGCTGACCAGGATGACGTGGTGTTCCCCAAGGTTCAATACTGGGGCCTCTTCTGTTCAACATCTACACGCTTCCACTGGCTCAGATTATGAAAAACAACAAAGTGTGTTATCATAATTATGCAGACGACACACACATCTACATAACTATATCACCAGGGGACTATAATAAGACTTTCCTCTTTGACAGAGCTTATAGTTAGGGCTGAATCAGGTTTGCCCTGTTCCAGCCCCTGGATATGCTGGTATAGGCTTATAGCTCTCTCCTCTTTTCTTTCTCCTATGGATGAATCTTCATCTCTCCATCACACATGACTAACTCTGCTTTCTCCCCGGAGTCCTTCTGACTTCACGTCTCATGGGGTCATCGGACCCTATGAGACGGCATAGATCACATCTGCTGATGGACCATCGATGGTTGGACCGTGAGTTCCTGACACCAGCTGTGCCACTGCCCTGCTGGGACTCCGCCCACTCCTCCACTCGGGAGGTCTCCAAACTCTCCATCGTGGAATATGCCTAAATATGAACTATTGATAAACTCTGTCAGATTCCTTGACTGTATTTTTACTTTAAATCTGTCCTTCTGTACACATTACATATATTGCATCTGTCCATCCTGGAGAGGGATCCTCCTCTGTTGCTCTCCTGAAGGTTTCTTCCCTTTTTTCCCCCTGAAGGGTTATTTGGGAGTTTTTCCTGATCCGATGTGAGGTTTTGGGGCAGGGATGTCTATGTGTACAGACTGTAAAGCACTCCGAGACAAATTTGTAATTTGTGGAACTGGGCTATACAAATAAACTGAATTGAATTGATAATCCCATATAAGGGTTGGCTAAATGCATTGAAGAAATCAACATCTGGATGTGCCAGAATTTTCTTAAATTAAATAAAGATAAAACAGAAATCATTGTTTTTGGTCCCAAGGATGAACGATTGGAAGTGAGCGCTCAGCTTCAAACACTGATGTTAAAAACCTCAAACCAAGCCAGAAATCTAGGTGCAGTTATGGATTCAGACCTCAACCTGAACAGCCATATCAAGACAATTACAAAATCAGCCTACTATCACCTGAAGAATATGTCAAGGGTTAGAGGACTTATGTCTCAACAGGATTTGGAGAAAATTGTCAATGCATTTATCTTCAGTAGACTAGACTACTGTAACGGAGTGTTCACAGGCCTCTGTAAAAAGTCAATCAGAAAGCTGCAGCTGATACAGAATGCTGCAGCTCGTGTCCTAACTAAGACCAGGAAAGTGGATCACATCACTCCAGTTCTGAGGTCTTTGCACTGGCTTCCTGTCCAACAAAGAATTGACTTTAAAATCCTGCTGCTGGTTTATAAAGCACTGAATGGTTTAGGGCCTAAATACATGTGTGATCTGCTGCTACCTTATGAACCATCTCGGCCCCTCAGGTCGTCTGGGACGGGTTTACTTTCTGTTCCCAGAGTCAGAACTAAACATGGAGAAGCAGCGTTCAGCTTTTCTGCTCCACATATGTGGAACAAGGTTCCTGAAAGCTGCAGGTCTGCTGAGACCCTCAGCTCCTTTAAATCCAGCTTGAAGACTTTTCTGTTTGCTGCTGCCTTTAACTGATTTTTATTCAATTTTTGCTTTTTGACTGTTTTAATGTTTTCTTAACTGTTTTTAAATATGTTTTGATGTTTTTATGTAAAGCACTTTGAATCGCCTTGTTGTTGAAATGTGCTATACAAATAAACTTGCATTGCCTTATTGTTAATTGTTTTTTTAATTAATTCATCAATCAATTAATCTAAATATATTTATTGTCATTATTTGGGCTGCTTGAATTATTGATTAATCTGCAAGTTATTTTACACATTAACCGTCGTCAAAAAGGTCAAAATTCAAAGATATTCAGTTTTCTATCGTATATATGACAAAGAAAAGCAGCGAATCCACGCTTTTGAGAAGCTGAAACGGTTTGCAAATTGGTGATTTCAACGAGCGAATAAGTCAAGAATAGCAACATACCAAACAGAAGCTATGTCACGTATATTCTCACCCTTTACCTATTGCAATTCATTACTTTGTAAAGCGCACTGTACCAAATGTCATAAAAGTGCTATAGAAATAAAGATTGTTTACTGACAATACAATTCATCTTGATTAGCTCCAAAGTAATACAGAGGTTCATTCACATGACACTACACTACAGGGGGTAATGAAGTGGGAGCTAGGCCTGCAAAAACACGTGTAGGAAGCTGAACTACCAGCGTTATCAATATACATAGATATCTTGATAATGAAATACCTCTCCTGCTGCAATTTCCTGATCTCTGATAAGTGAAAAGGACCAGATGAAAGGAATGAAGGCATAAAACAATAATATATATATATATATATATATATATATATATATATATTTGTCTTCATGAACCCCTCCATTTTCTGATATATTACCGTTGCTCCAACACATGCATTCATTCCATTTAGCATCGCTGCAGACGCGGACATCTCAATAATAAGACGAAAAACAATGCAGACGAGGGAAAGGGATACAGAGAAACATTGAGATTTCTTCTCTCTGCTTCACCAGTGCCACCTGGTGCAGCAATCATCAACCCATCCATCGCCTATTAGATACTGCTCTCCCTGCAATCAGTAACCACGAAGGCATAGGCACAGGTTCCACGTTGCACAACAGTTATTTAAACCGTCAGTGTGTGCATGTCTTTGTGGTATTCTGCTGTGCCGACTCCGTTTAAGTCAAAGACCTATTTCACACTTTCGCTACAGAGAATAGAGGATAACAGATCACGATGAGCACTTTAAAATTCATTAGGGGGCTTAATGGGGGAGAACATCCAGCTGAGGCTCAACACAAGACTCTGCAAGTGTCAGCAGCTAATATTTTTTTTTTTTACTGGCATAAAGGTGTCACATAAAATCCCCAGGCAACAGTAACATGGAAAGGCTTTATGGAAATATGTATGTGAATTCCTCACTCTTGCCTCGTGTATCGTATCATTACATTACATTACATTACATGTCATTTAGCTGACGCTTTTATCCAAAGCGACTTACAATCCTGTTACATTCATACACCGTAGACGCAGCTACAGGGAGCAATTTAGGGTTAAGTGTCTTGCTCAAGGACACATCGACTAGGGCGGGGATCGAACCTCCAACCCCGTGATTGAAAGACGGGCCTGCTACCCACTGACCCATAGCCAGTAGCATTTACTTTAAACTTCCACCGAAGAATAAAAGTGAAAGAAGGGGGGGGGCGCAGGTGCACTGTAGAGGCATTCAGATTTAGAGTGAGGACGTAGAACGATGAGAGGAAGAGGGTTTTAATGATGATGGGGAAGGGTTAAACTTAGACACAAGAACAAAAAAACTACATGGAAAAAAGCCAAAAGAGCACAGAAACTATTGCGAGGGCAGAAGGGCAAGAGGAAAATGGAGAAAGCGAAAGAGGGAAGCCACAGGGCCGAGATTTGACTTTACCTTCTGTGGGGTTGATAGCTTCTGGGAAGCTGTCCCACGGGAGGGTCCAGGCAGGGCAAGGATGAAGGGCGAACACTGCCTCAATGCCATTTTCCTAAGGGAGGAACACACACAAATACACGTTACCATAGTAACCCCTCTAAGCCTTGAGGTTATGTGGTCCGAATGGTTGTAATGAAGCGATTTAAAAGAGTATTTTTCTTAAACAACCACTTTGTTACCACGCTCACGCTGTTCTGAGGAAAGACCACTGAACTTATTGTTCTCTCAAGAGACAACACGACTACACTCCTGCACAGCCAATACACTGTAGCTAAATACTGGAGAAACCCTTTCAGTTGAGGCGTGCCAGGTACGAAAGTGTGCACAAACCCTTTTCTTTTTTTATTCTCTCTTTGATGATAAGAGGGTTACATATATAAGCCTGTGCTTTGGCACAGTCTATTAAAAAGGCAGGGAATGGCTCGAGAGTCTTTATCGTTAGAAACCAATCTCTTCAGGGAAAATCAGTGATCTTCATTATCTACTGTAATAATAGGTCTACATAGCCGCTAATACATATGACACCATCTTATTATGAAGGTGTAAAAGGGGTGTGGGGTGTGTGGTGCAGGAACATGTCATCCCCTTTTATTTCACGGCATTGTGGTCCGACAATATTAAAGTGTTCATTTTGGGGTTTAAATTCCAGAAATGTGTGACCTTGTTAGAGTCTTTTATTGCAGTAAAAATGTTTCTCAGATGTATGTATTTAGTTATCACTACAACAACGGATTGTGGCAATGCATAATATCATAACTAACAATAAATTAAAAAACACATCTATAGACGACAGCATTATTACCTTCGCATGAAAATGTGGAAGGTTATGTTTTGATCGGCATGTATTTATTTATTTATTTATTTATTTGTCCTCGTGTTACTCGCATAACTAAAAAAGTATTAAACCAAATCGCATGAAATTTGGTGGGATGATTGGTTATTATCCGGGGACCATTTGGTTACATGTTGGGATCGACCGGGTCAAAGGTCAAGGTCAAAGTCATGAAAAGGTAAAAATCTTCTTTTTATCATAGCGTGGTACATTTTTATCCAATTGGCATGCAACTAATGCCAAAATGTTCATAAGTCAATGCCCAATCTTGTGATATGCGAAGGTATGCGCTCTACCGAGTGCCCGTTGTAGTTAAAAAAGGTGCAATGGTGTTGCATAATCTGCGTCAGTATAGCTCCTGTAATAACTGCATAATACCACTGCCTACTGCCACAGCAAAGTAGATAGTTCAATAACTTGAATATATAAACTGAAAAACTACACTAATATTAACACTTGCATGCTGCAAGACAAAACTGACCTAAATAAATAAATTATATTTTGATATAAATATTTCCTTTAATATTTGATCTACTTAATTAACTTCAAAGTAGAAGCAAAAACGTTAAGAACAATTAACACTACAGCCGCAAAATGACCCAAGTAATGTGAGCACCGTTTTAACAGCGTAGACTACACACTGCATCGCAATGAAGCTGGAAGGTTTTTAGTGACTGGGTGAAAGCATCATGTGAGGTAATGAAGAAAGTAAACTATGTAAAAAAGAATTTTACAACAATCGCCAAGCTAGAATAAATTTAAACAAATTATTCAGTTTTAAACTAATCCAACACACAGCGATGGTCTCAAATGATTTAACTGAAAGAAGGTAAGCCATTAAAATATAGTAATGCATTTTAAAGATAACGCAGATGCCTTCCACAATTCGCAGCCAAGCAAGAAAAGAGCTCAAATAAAGATATGTGCATGCAAAAAAAAAAAAGGTATAATAAGTCGGGCCATACTTTCACAATGCAGCAGTCATGTTCTGGAGGTAAGAAAGACGCTACGTTCAAGCTGGTCGAGACAAGTCTTAAATAGCAAGTAAAGGCCAAACCCTCAAGCCCAACCCAGGACTGTAAGGAGGAAGTAATCAACCACACAGCTGTTTAGTTTCAGTTTCCATGGTCAGGGATAGACGCATACTTTCAGTAAGCCCAGTTTCTAGCATACCAGTTGTCCAGTGAGCCAGTGTGCCAACATTCTGCCTTGTGTCCCTTCCTCCAATCTGTGTGAATTATGTGCTTCAGTGTTGCTTGTTTGTTTGTGTAGTGTGTCCTCTTTTCAGGATGCGGGGTGGGGAGGAGGTAGGAAGGCTGTTTTTGGAGTTGTTGTTTTTTTTTTTTATCAGAATGGAGGGTCAAAAAGGACAGAGGGAGCTGAATGCTGTACAGATTGTTGAACACTGCTGTGGGGTTAATTTGTGGATATTGGTCTGTATAATTAAGAAAGACTTGCCAACAAAAAAATTCAAGATTTTCCATGATTACAGTTTTTCACGATTGATTTGGCTCAATTCTTGAAACAGAAATGACATTCTCAAAACAACTCGTGCAAACCTCCAAACCACTGGGCACTTGTTCACAACAGATTGGAATTTCTCATTCCTTTAATCAAATTGCAATTGTTTTAGTACAATTGCCGACAGTTTGCACACATTTCAAATGATTTAGCACATCTGTGCAAACGGTTAGGTACAATTGCCTTCAGTTAGCCACATTACCAATTGAATACATCTTGCTGGTCTAAACTGAATGTTGTTTCTCAGTCAATTGGATGTTCTCTGCAAAACATCTTGGCATAATGTCCTTGTTTACATCATCTCCTGCACAATAGTTCACTCCTCTGTCAAAATTGTTCAGGCACATAATACCATGAAACACATCATGGTATATTCTGTAATGTGGATCTCTTGGATCATCGGCTTCATTTTCAGGCGCAACTACAACTTTACTGATCAAGGGGGAGTTTCTCACATCCGATCACCAATCACAGTCATGTTAGTCAGCTGACAGCTGCTATCCACGAGTATAAATGCTTCCATCAAATATCTAGGGCTTGACCAAGTTCAGTACAGTTTACAGTATGAACATGGAAGCACCTGGCCAGGTAAACGAACAGGGGCAACTGCCTGTTCGAGGAAGAAGAAGAGGAAGAGGAGCAAGGGTGCGTGGTGGTGGAAAAGGGGGAAGAGGCCGAGGAAGAGGAAGATCTGTGGCCAGCTTTGCTTTACTTTCCTACTCTATGTTTTGTTACAGTAGTGTAGGCTATACTTCATTTGATTTTTGATGTGCTTTTTGCTCGACACTATTTTTTACTGTACACATTTTCTGTTTCTGTTTTGCAATTATTGTTACAATTACTGTAACAATTACTGTAACAATTACTGTAACAATTATTGTTACAATTTCCATGGCAGTATACAGTAAGTGCAATACAGTTTGTGATGTGAGACCTGGTTGGCTCCTCTTGAATGAATCTTTGTTCTGTTTAATACACATAGTATTCTGGAAAGAAAACATTTACTACAGTAACCAGTGTCAAAGGACTAAGTCAAGAGTGAACGGTGCACATGAGGATATTTCTACGGTCCACTGCCATATGACAAAACATCTAAACATTTTGACCTGCAGTGTTTAAACAATGACGAAGGGACTTTTAATTTTGGGGCCACTGACTATTTGCATGAGAAAAGGAATCAGTTTTGACTGATGAGTTGCCTGTTTTGGGAGAGATATGACCTTTTGCAGGGGTGCCAGTGTTTTGCTAAACCGCCCAGGTTCATTTGAGAGATGAGCCACAGCAATCGAGAAGGAAGTTTTCATTTTGGGGGCACTGACTATTTGTATGAGAAACTGATTTGGGTTTGAAGCTTGAGTTAACCGTTTTGGGTGAGATATGACCTTTTGAAGGTGATCTATGTAGATCACTGAACCATATAGACTATTTTACCAAATGCACTAAGAATTTTGAGAATGTAATTTCTGTTTCAAGAATTGAGCCAAAGCAATCGAGAAAAACTGTAATACTAATCTTGTTAACACACTAATCCCTTTTCTCTGGACCACCCCCTGTGTTTTATTGATTCAATTTGTGGCTAATGTTAGCAACTGTATTAAGAGACTTGTCAATCAAAGTCTTAGTGACAGCAGGAGGGTTTTAGTCTTGGATCTTGGTAGCGGGGATACTCTTGTGTTTACATTTGGATCAGATCACAGGTAGTGCATCTACAGCTCATTGCACAGGCAGTTTGCCGGGCGTGCATCAGTGTGTGTTAACTGAAGTGAGAAGGAGGGAGAGTTTATGAGCCATTTATATGGTGGATAGAGTAGCGGGATGAGTCTGGTGTCTCTGGTTAACAGCAGTGAGAGATTGTGTGTCGCCATGTCAGACAGCGGCCCTCTCTGTCGCCATGCACTTGCCTCGGGACGGACACACAGTCATCATATACGAGGACATATGCATGCACACACACACACACACACACACACACACACACACACAGCTCGGCCAAGACAACACAACAGCTGCAGACACGATGGTGGCGACACACAGCCATCCTTATAATCCCTCTAGGAAAAGGAAGAATGGTGGCCATTGTGTGTGTCTGTAAGTGTGTGTGTGTGTGTGTGTGTGTGTGTGTGTATACAGGCATTTCTCTCAGTTTTTACGTCCGATTTCAACCTGCCATGAAACCTGTAATTTGTGCACATCTGTGCCTGACTGAATTCGATCCAGCAGCCTGGCATGTTAAATTCGCATCACATCCTGACCACCCAGCTCACTCATCCGCCTCATCCAAACCGTCTAAATACTGCTTTCTGCCTTTGCTCTCTACCGTCACTAAAAGAACAACAATTGTTATAGACACTTAGTCAACAGGAGAGAGCAGAGCAACATGGCCAAGTGAACAGTCTGAAAGCTTATAGTGAGAGGTTAGTCCAGGCTGAGGAGACAGTCTCCATGTGAACAGCTCTGTCTGCTCATCTCCTTCTTGAAAAGCAAGGAGAAGAATTTGAGATGGGTCAATATTTGGTGTGCTGTAGAGCCAAGAATGCTATAAATGTGTGTGACTGTGCACCTCTGGCCAATGCTTCCTGAGGGGACTGCAGTTTAAGAGACCATGGCCCACATTATGCTGCTGTCGAGTCCCGTCTTGTATCTTTACGCTCAGATTTTGAACCATTACTATAAACTACCTAATCTGACTATAAAAACTTTGTTTTGTTTTGGACTGGATTCATTGTTTTTATTGCACCCGAAATGAGCATAAGCTGAATGTGCATTGTCTGCACTATTGCAAGTGGCTCCAGGATACACTGAATGGTGCATTTTAGAATGCACTGAGGGCAAGTCACCTTTTATCTAAGTGGAATATGTTGTCATACAACCTCTGTGAGAAGAAAATCATGTATACAAACAAGCATCTTACAACAGCCCACTTAAAATGTTATTTCTGTGACTAAAAAGCATTTCAAAGTTCAAGCACTGGCAGAAAGGCAAAACAATATAATGATTAAGAGAGTCTGCTAGAAGCTAACCAACCTATAGCTAGACTCTTAATGTCCTTTATGTCCTTCTGGTCACATGACATCTATTGCATCTGTCCATCCTGGAGAGGGATCCTCCTCTGTTGCTCTCCTGAAGGTTTCTTCCCTTTTTTCCCCCTGAAGGGTTATTTGGGAGTTTTTCCTGGTCCGATGTGAGGTTTTGGGTCAGGGATGTCTATGTGTACAGATTGTAAAGCACTCTGAGACAAATTTGTAATTTGTGAAACTGGGCTATACAAATAAACTGAATTGAATTGAATTAAAAAGGCCCAATCAGTAGAAAATGGGTGCATGAAATTACAGAGGAGCAATATAAGACATTCAGAGCATTAATATTGCAACTATTATCCGTATAAAGATATACTGGAGTATTGTCTACCTGTGTGCGTTATCAGTTATTCTCTATGCCGCATGGGCTTTTAGTGCATGCTAGCCTTCGGCCGCTGCTCATACAGCGGTTACAGCTGCTAACTTCATCCCGTAGAATCGTTGCGAAAGCGTAGCACCCACCCTCTGGTTCCCCTTCAGGTATACACCGTCAGCAGCCGTGAGCTACGAGCCCACGGCTCTTAACAGCCAATCGGAGCCCTGATACCCTCCATCTGTTCTGTGAAGGGACACTGGACAACAGCTGCAGACACCGATGTAAAACAAGAATAATAGGAAATGTTGTAATTTACTTGAAGTTTAGTCAGTGTGGGCCGAGGGCCGCCAACGAAGGGAAGCTGCCCGGTCATCTCCGGGCCTTCTTCTTGCTCCAATAGGCCAGTTGAGATGTCCACTGCTGAAGGCCCTGTGAGGCTGGCTGTGAGCACTTGGGGGATAGAGAGAGCCATGCCGCACTCCTTGGAAGCCCGAAGGACCCCAGGTACCTCCTGAACACAGCTGTACCAGCGCAGCAGGTAGGGGAGCTGGTGCAGAGAGCTCGCAGCATGTGCTTGGAGGGAACACTATCAAAGAAAAGGAAAAAGGGAACAAAAGAGAAAAGGGGGACACAAACAAAGAGATATTGATTAAGTGACTCATCTGACGTGTCGTCTCCAGTGGAGCGAGATGTCAGGTTCCACTAGAATTCACTCATCACACTACACAAGTGGACGGCCAGACGCGAGGGGCCGGCAGGAGAAACATCAAAACAGCGGTGGGCGGTGGGGAGGGTAAAGACACACAAACAGAGACATGATGAGGGGCGCAGTGTCGCTGCTGTGTACGAAAGAAAGAAGAAAGAGACGGGGATATAGACACAGAGGGGGGAGGGGCCGTCTGTAGTGCGACAAGTGGGTGGAGTGGAAAGAAGCCGCTCGGGCCGCACGCATCGTGGACAGTGATGGCCGTTAAGAGGAGACACGCTAGGCTGAGTGTGAAACTGGAAACCAGTGGAGCACAGCTGACAACTAAAAGCCTCATTGTGTGAACTTCAGCTCGTTCCCACAGTCGAGGAATAGTTGGAGACGGCTGAAGGGTGAAATGGAGGTTGAGACCCACTTCACCGGCTGACGGGGCAGCATTCCCGATCAATAACAATATACCATTTAACTAAATAGACGTAGTACACTCTGGTCGCTGCGATGGAATGAATATTCAGATTTTTTTTAATAAGCTTTGGAAGTCTTGCGGAATCTTTTTTTTTAAAGTTGAGAGTTTTAAGGCCAAAATAAAAAACACCTAGCAAATCTTGATCGAATGCAGAAAAGAAAAAATATATTCCCAAAGGAAGTTTCTTGAAATGCATTTCAACCTGCTGTATTTGAATAGAACCCCTACTCTACACTGTTATCACTCGTTGCCAGGTGGCTCTGGACCACCTTTGAGAGCACAACCTGTGCCAAGTCTGATGCAGCGACTCTTCTTAACTCAAGTTTCTGCCCGGATGGATCTGAAAGGAGCCGGGTGTACTGCCTGCTCACCCTGACCAGAGTGTCAAAACCATAAGACATGCATAATTACACACGTCATCATAATAAAGACAAGTCAGTAAATAAGCATACCGTGCCACCTATACAAGGTGACAGACTCAAATCATGTGTGTTATTGTTTATGTTGGGACAAAGCCTCACAAGGCTTCACTTCATTGCTCACGGCACTATAATGGGTGCATTGCTTGACAATATACAGTCAATTTGATAAAGTTCAGTGTGTCACGCATGGAAAGTAAAAGGCTTATAAAAGAAATATAGTCTTTGATAATATCTTTAAATTAACATTTTACATGTATTCATAGATCTTAATTGGGAAATTACGTAAGGCAGGATCCTTAGTCGCAACGGTGCATTACTGACATTCACACATGAATCATAAACTCCAAAGCCCTTACCAAGTACTGGTAGATGCATGGCAACAGCACCACATCGGTCAGAGTGAAGTACAGCCCTTCTGCAAACACATGCTTCAGCTGCGGCAGGTCTGTGGTCTTCACTTTCCTGATCTCAGAGTTCTCTCTGGTGGTCAAAGTTGGAACTGAATCCACGGACAGCTTGGCCAGAGCCGTCCTGAGCTCCAGTCCGTGACTGACCTGAGGCGATTGTCCGGGCTCGGACTCAGTGCCTGGCTTCTCTTTGTCTTCAGGGGACTCGTTCTTTTTGTTCCGTTTCTGCTCTTGGAGTTTCTGTCGCCGGATCTTGTCATCATTGTGGACTTTGACAGGCTCCGCTAACCTCCGCTCGAGGGTAAGGATGGAGAGCGGCAGATGCTGATATTGATTTGTGGGATTTTTTAGGTGTTCTTCAACATCAGAGGGGATTCCAATTTCACACAATCTGGTCCACTTGCTCACCTGAGAGCAAAGAAAGAAAATATGTTGAAGGTCAAACACAGCAGGGCTTTTAAAAGTGCTCAAAATAGAATATCAATCGTGAAGTATTGTAATATGTTAGAATCTGTAAACATATCATATTCTATCTGTCTAGTATATTGCTGCTGACACATTCTGCAAACTGTAATCTACATGCTGTAAAAGTACATTTATCCATTGAACTTTGACATACTAAAATTAAAGTTAATTTGGAATAGAAAATGTAGCTCGACCATGTAAAATAGGAACAGTTTATCAAATGAGGGCTTGAACTTTTTGTCAGGTGAGGAATTCGTTCAGAATTGAGAACCAATAAATACTTTTTTTAAAAGAAGAAAGGTGCATATTTAACTCGTCGTTTTGTTGAAAACGATACAACTTTAGATTTTTGTTTCGTTTTGTTTGATGCATTAGTGCCATTGTATAATTCTAGAGGAATTTCCTTGAATGACCTACTTCATTGACACCAAATTCAATGTGTTTTCAGTTTTTATTTACTGTATGCCGACCTGCAGAATTAATTATTTGGAAGTAAATTGAACAGTCGATTTTCCGTATCAATAGAACCAAATGATGTCCTTTCTCAGGAACATACTGATAGATTTACAGTTTTGGAAATTATTCAACTCATGGTATTTGACATTATGACAGCATTATGTACCCTAAATATGGATAGTATAATGTCACATCTCAGGCACTGCTTTCAATGAAATCTCCTTTTTTTTTCTTTTTTAAGGGACACATTTAAAGTATATTGTAAATCAATAGAGTTGGGAGTCGGGAATGTGTTTACTTGTACACTTATGCGTGTCCTTGTTTGCCACCAACCTCAGCACAAGCCTTCAGACAGGTCTTCTTAAATCCCAGCAGAGCCAGCACATCCTTTCGAGAAGGCTCAGCCTCCAGGGCCTTGTTGATGATATGTCTCAGGACCACCGCCAGCCCTGCTCTGCAGAGCATCCCAGTCTCATCCAAAACGGCAGGGAGACGACAGCTCTCCACCAACTTGGGCAGATCCTCCAGCTGAATGTCAGACACGTCCAACCCTTCTGGCAGCTGACTCCTCAGTGACTGGGAGCTGCCAGGTTTGGTGAAAACGAGGAACACTTTGAAAGACTTGCACTCGCAGTAGGAAAGGAGAAACAAGGCGATGGAGGTGTGCAGTGGAAGTCGCGGCTCTTCATTTTGACAGCAGACTTTCAGAAAGAGGGAGGGAGGCTGTTGCTGCTTTTCCTCGGTGTGCTTCATCGTTAAAACTACTGTGAGGGAGAGAAGAACAGAGATTAACAGGTGACGTTCATTCACTAACTTGCTTTAAGAAATGTGTTTCGGTGACATTTCACGTATGGCAGCAAGAACATGTTAGCTGAAATGCAACGTAAGATCCGGCCAGTAAAGTTGTATGAATAGATACTTACAACAGCTTCAGCAATGTGGATATACAAACAGGCAACTTCGATAAAAGCACGTTGTTATGGCACACGCTTCCTGTTAGACTTCTTCTTCTTTCCTTGTATTAAAGTTAAGTTAGCTCCACAGCCCCGCCTGCTGTCTAATAGCGACACGTACGAATCAACAACAAAATATCATGGCAAAATATAAAAACGTATTTTATTTTTTTAAAGAGGCCGAATATTACATTCAAAATAACATGTATAGTGTAAAGGTGTGTACTTTCTTTTTAATGAGGCCCATGTCCATTCAAAGGTTCCGAGCGACTAGATTCCGGACATATTTAACGGTTGCACAGATATACGACGACGGCTTTATACCGCTAACGAATCCGGAGGGCTGCTCCCCGGCGTCTCATCTCGGAAGTATTCACCCCGGTTAGTTGCTCACCAAAACGAAACTACCGGGTTCAGAGGCAGGTTTCTAGAAGAAGCAGACTGTGAGGTAACGTACTTCAACTGAACAATGACTTGGTGATTTAGTAACTTAGCTGACAGTTCACAGGAAATGTGACTTGAGCTGCTGTGGCGCTTCACCGAGCGACCAAAGGAAGTCGTTGTTCTGGTCTCGATGTCTTTCGTGCGGGATATTTTAGACCCAACACAGAGGCGAAGTTTAGTTCCGACCACCCTTCAGCACCGACCTGTATTGTATTTCCCTCTACATTTCTCATTTATGCCTCTTCTCTGACCTTAATTTGCATAATCGCATCTTCTGTTATTTTATGATGAATGCAAAAGTATAAAAACAATGATTGAATGAGAGACACGAACAGGGAGGGACTGGGCTGCACTTACATATATTTATTTAAATCCTTTATAATAGTGAATGTGGATTGAAGATGTTGAGTTTTTTTTAACTTTTAATTCAATTCAGTTCATTTTGTACAGCCCATTCTCACAAATTTGCCCCAGAGGGTTTTGCAATCTGTACACATAGACATCCCTGTCCCAGGACCTCACATCGAATCAGGAAAAACTCCCAAACAACCCTTCACAGGGGGAAAAAGGGAAGAAGGCTTCAGGAGAGCAACAGAGGAGGATCCCTCTCCAGGATGGACAGAAGCAATAGATTTCATGTGTACAGAACGACACATTACAGAGTAACAACACATTCAATGAATATGACAGAGTGTATGAATAGTTGGTAGTAGGCATGGACCACGATCCAGACCTCCATGATCCATCAAGCAGATGGAGGTAGAGAGGAGGAGAGGGCAGAACATCAACAGGGCCATGGCATAGTTGATGCTAATTAATGTTAGTTTTAACTAAATCTAATAGAGCTGAATGTGAGAATGAACCTAAAGAAGCTGAGTATTTCCAGTTAAGATGCTGGAAATGCAAAACACATTTTGTTTATGGTCTCATTGATGTGGAGAGACGTAAGCCCTTGAAATGATTGAATTGATATGTTGTTCTTGGAATCCATTTAGTAGTGTACTGTATTCATTCGTGTCTGTAATTAATCCTGAAGCTCTTAGCCAAAACAAATGTTCTTGTTTTGTCTTTTTATGTTTAAAAAATATGTAATTTGTTTATCATAACTTCTCCATAGGAGTGGTATGTAATACTATTGTAATGAAGCAAAATAAAAGCTGACATTATTTTATGATTCCCAGTGTTAGGCCATGGCTTGTCCGGTCAGTCTGGATCTGGATCCAATATTCCTAAAGGGACTGAGTTTCCTGCACTCCAAGAGTAAAGATTCGGCTGAGAAACTCAAAGCTTTACTAGATGAATCCCTTTCAAGAGGAGGTGACTCGTCTTACCGGTCATTAATAAAAGTAAGGAGTTCATTACGTTTTTGTGTTCATTATTGTTAATGTATCTATAAATGTAATTGTAATGTAATTTATACAACTGAATGCCAAATAGTATACGTTATCATTGTGTATCCTCAGGATATAGAGGTGTCCAAGGCGCCTGTGTCAAAACTGAGCTTAAGTAAACAGGACTCAAAGTCCTCGTCAAGTTCCTCATCCTCCAGCAGCAGCAGCAGCAGCAGCAGCAGCAGTAGCAAATCCAGCTCGGAGAAAATCAAGAAAGAGTCAGAGAAGAGACCTATCGAGAAGGTACGGAATAAATAGACTCTCTAATCGATTTAAAACCACGTAATAATATGTGTTTGTCTTTGAGGCTACATTGACCATTGTTATGAATTTACTTTTACAACTAGGTTCCAGTCCTGTTTTACTGCTTGTAAATATGTGTTCAACTGTGGAGTATTACAGCATCAATTGTGACTGTCAAGTGGAGATCAACTACATGTATACATCTGTCATCTTAGAATTATGTGGACTTTTGTTTCTTCTTCATATTTTGGCTTTCAGGTTTCTTTGAGACTTACAGCACTCTATTGCTGAGCTGCATTCTTCGAATTGACCATGTATTTACTCATGACATTGATGTCAACATGCATTGAACCTAACATCATTATTTCTGTCTTACTGAAAAACAGGTCAGAGTTGAATTGAGTGAAGTGGACCCTCCCAAAAAGCCTCGTTTGGAGAAACCAGAGAATCGCTCTTCTCCAATTACTGTTCAGACGAGCAAAGACCTTCTGCCAAATATAAACGACTACGATGAGACCAACGCTGATGACTTTGCAATGGAAATGGGCCTGGCTTGTGTGGTTTGCAGGTACATTCAAATTATTAGCAAATACTTTACATGTAGGTGTTATCTAGTACGTGAGTTTGCAGATGTTAATATCAGGGTTCGTACGGTCATAAAAAACCTGGAAAAGTCATGGAATTTTAAAATGGTAATTTCCAGGCCTGGAAAAGTCATGGAAAAAACTAAAATCATAAAAGTTTGGGAAAAGTCATGGAAATGTCACATGTTCGTTGACGCCGAGTTTGAAATTAATGTTTTTTAAAGAAAGATGCTCAAAATATAAGCCGGCGTACGCTCTCAATACGCAACATTTTCTAAATTTGTCATGCTTATACCGAGATTTCAGTTTGGTCGTGGAAATTTGAATTAAAGTCATGGAAAAGTCACGGAAATCCATTGGTCAAAATGTGTAAGAACCCTGTAATATGCATTCCAATCTTATCATTTGTATTAGTTCTACTTAATCTATGACAGGGTTCTTACGGTCATGGAAAACCTGGAAAAGTCATGGAATTTTAAAATGGTCATTTCCAGGCCTGGAAAAGTCATGGGAAAAAAAGTAAATCATAAAAGTTTTGGAAAAGTCATGGAAATTTGTTATAATCACATGTTCATTTACGGCGAGTTTGAAATAATTCATGTTTTTTAAAGAAAGACGCTCAAAATATAAGCCGGCGTACGCTCTTAATACGCAACATTTTTCTAAATTGTTAATGTTTATACCGAGATTTCAGTTTGGTCATGGACATTTGGTTTAAAGTCATGGAAAAGTCATGGAAATCCATCGGTCAACATGTGTAACAACCCTGTATGAGATGGAACGGTAAACTCACTAGCCTGCAACATTCTTTTCTATTGCCGAAGACAAATGACGGTGAGCATGGGAAACCAGTTGGTTGAGTGCCAGGAGTGCCATAATCTGTACCACCAGGACTGTCACAGGCCCCAAGTGACGGACAAAGAAGTGAATGATCCTCGGCTGGTGTGGTATTGCGCCCGCTGCACCAGGCAAATGAAACGTATGGTGAGGAAAATCAATTCTAACCCGGTCTGTATGTGTCTTTTAGTGCATCATCATTGATGATGTGGCTAATCGGTGTTTAGTCCTGTTGGTAGTTTCAGTATTGGTATTGTTTCTGTCTTAAACTAACAATGTGTTTGTCCACTAGGCCCAGAAACCCCCACAGAAGCCATCTCCTGCATCTGCGTCATCAGCGCCTGTTGTCAAAGACACACTGGTGAAAAAGACAGAGCTTAAAGCCAAGCCTGACACAACCAGCACCTTCCAAGCCTTCAAAAGAACAGAATTAAAGGTAATGTGTCTGTTCACTACTTATTGTGGTATGCCATCTTTTGTTTATCGCCAGTGATATGTGCCGTTATTACTGGTTTGCAAGTAAACTGACTTTTTTTAAAGTCTTCCGACCACTCAAAACGCTCGCACACACATTCACACAGGTGGAAAAGAAAGCCATACAAGGTGCTAAACTACTCATCAGGATGTAAACTAATGGTCTACGCCTTCGGCAGCAATGTAGGCTTCAGTAGCTTACCCAAAGAAACTTTGACATTTGTGCAAACGGCTCTAAAAGGAAGTTTACATAAACCCCTGCTAAGTAAATAAGCACGAAGTAGACTTGAGACCACCGACTTCTGTTGGCAGTATTCCTGTATAGTACAATTTCTCCAGAGGAAGTAGGTTTTTAAAACTGTTCAGATTACTTTTACTTACGATGGGTTTATTTTGACTGCAAACATGTTTGTTGCCTTTTAGTGAGTCATTTGAGTATGCATTTGAATATGTTAATTCAACTCGGTGCAGCAAGGTGAGGCATTGTCTAGCTTGTAGGTATCAGCTGCCATATCTTGATGACTGTGTATTTGCTCTACGATGAAATGATCTGAAGATATATTGAAGCATAAGGCTGGTCTTATTCAATTTAGTTTTGGGGTTACTTTTGTCAAATCTTGTGGAAAGATCAAGGCCAACACATTCGGCCTCAATATGTTCTTCTTACTGATAATGGTTCAGACTTTGTTGCATTTTCACTTTGTGTTCTCCCAAAAGATTCTGTCATATAAATCCTCTCCACCGGAACATATTTCTTGGTAAAGTATAACATGAAGCTGGAGAAGAGATGGGTACATAGCAACGCTAAATGATTACATGAATGAAATCCAGTAATGCACTGGAGGCTGCACAGATATGATATGCATCTTAAGTTAAACTATCTCTCTTGCCATGAATTGGCAAATAAGCTATTTTTTAAGTCTAAAAAAAAGAACCATAGCCTTTTATAAAGTAAACTCCTTTCATGAACGCTGAATTAATTTGGTTGGCATTTAAAATGAAGGCAACTTCTTAGGATCTCAATCTCAAAACTTTGAAAGTTATTATTGCAATATGACAGTGACATTTTAGACTCTGTTGAATTTGTGAAGAACAGTTATAATTGTGTTAGCTATTTATAATTTCAGGCGTCTGCAACCTCAGCCAATCCCACCAACAGCAACTCCAGCTCCTCCGGCAGCGGCCTCACGGGCTGGGCTGCATTCGGTGCGAAGACGAGCACTTCTCTAACTGCCAGCTCCAAACTGGGTCCCTCCGGCCCAAGTGGGAGCCACAAGACCGTGACGGCTCCCTCTGGCCAGAAACCCCCCGGGCTGTCTGGCTTAGCAGGAGCCAAGTCAGGACTCGGGAGTGCAAAGATTACCGGGAGTGGGAACGGAAACGGCTCGAGCCAGGCGCCTCTCAAACCTCCTCCACCGCTGACTCTAGGTAAGCAGCCTCTGAACCGCTCATCGAGCAGCGAAGGCCAAGGCAAAGGGAGCGCTTCCTCAGGAGGCGGCTCCCCGAGCGGCTCAAGCGGAGGAGGCAACGGAGGCAGTAACGGAGGAGGCAACGGGAATAATGGGAACGGATCAAAGGCCGCAGCGGGGGACAAAGCACCAACGTCCCAGGATTCCCAGCTCAACGCCATGAAACGATTGCAACAGGTGAAGAAGAAAGCAGCGCAGAAGAAACTGAAGAAATGAGTGGAGAGAAACCAAAAGGTGTGAGAAAGTAGAAAATACATGTGGAAGTATAGAGTATTGTGTTTGGATGAAAAGAGCAACTGTACATGAGTAACACCATCCAGTCAAATACTTGAATCTTGCTTTGCGTAAATGCTGCTGGACTATGTAACTCGTTCTGTCCGAACAAGTCTGACCGTTGAAAATGTGTAACTTTTCATCAATAAACAATAAATGTCTTCTTATGAACTGGCATTAGCAATGACTTCGTAGCATGTGGTGTCCTTGAATGAGTATTGTTATTTTCTGCGGGACAAGTGGAGGCTTGATCACGTTTATTCATTCTGTAATTGTTCAAATATAAATGATAGATTTCTTAATTTCACATTAAATATATAAATATATACACTTCAGCATGAATCATTTCACATATAACATTTACTTCATTAATAAATCACTTCATTATCTATTTTAACTTCATCAACACTGAAGTAAACATTTTAAAAAGTGCTTGGCACAGTGGCCTGTATTTTCCTACCATTGTTTACGTTAATCACAGATTGCTGGTCAAGTCCCATTGGTGAGCTCTCATGATATTCTGAAGGCAAAACAGATGCAACACTTTTGGTTTGATACACATACGATGCACTTTTGACTTTCCCCAAGTAGAAAAGTGACATGTTTTACAGTCGAGACTATTTAAATTAGGTATGAAAGTGTAAGAGGGTTGATTTTAAAATGCCACAAGTTGGTTTGTTTTCCTGAATGCATGAACAAAAAAGTCCCTCTATTTATGCGTAAGACATCCTGCCAAGGTAGTTGGCGGGGACGTATCCCTTCTGTCCGTTGGCCTCCGCTAACCACCAGTCCTTATTGCCTCCCAGGTCACAGAACTGAAGGATGCGGACATGCTGGTACTCCTGCAAGGTCAGCTCCTGGTCACAGCGGGCTTGAAATGCATGCACGGCGTAGAACTGTGGAAAGAGACGCAAATCAGATCATATTAGCGGCAAATATAATTTTACGGTTTGAAAAATGTGACCGCAGTATTCGTTTTTGTGTGTATAAATAGCACAATCTTCATTTGCACTGACGACATTAAATAATATCTAAGTGTATTCTCCTTTAATTCCACAAGGTGGCACTGTTTATTAACTTTCCACATGGACAGGATATATTTCAACCAGTCTGACCTACTGAGCCTTATACAATTAATGTGTTGACTTAAGATCAATAACTGCCATATGATGAAGATTAGTCATATTGGGTAGTCATAGCCGATGAAGACTCACTGGGAGGACAAAGCCTTTATAGCCAGAGTGACGGCACACTGTCATCACTTAATGTTATTCACCCCATTTAATTTTGATGCAGGCTAAACAGAGACAATGTGCAGAGTTCTACTGGCCCTTTGTAATAACAACTCTCAGATTTACCAGGTGGCACTTATGGACAGTTTAAGTTACATGGCTTGCTGAGCCGTCGTTTTATTGTAATTGTGTTGTGTACTATGATGTGCTTTAGTGTTTCCCCCTATTCATTCGATTCCTGATATTACTCGCTAAGTGTTGCCCATGTTTGCATGCAGTGTTTCTGCAACTGTTGATCTAATCTTCTGGATATTGACTGTTCTCAAACTAAAGCTGATCAAAGATCGTGTACCTGTCCCTCTCGTCCTACGCTCTGCAGTACAATGACATTCATAAAGTGGCATAAACGCGTAGGCCAAACACAGGCAGGCCACCACACACCTGCTGGGCCTCAGCGTCCTGTGTTTCCTCCAGATCTTCGGGGCTCTCTTGCTCTCCCTGCAGTCCAGAGAGGATGGAGCCGCTGTCGGTGGTGTTGAGGCTGAAGCTTCGCAGGCTGCTGCTGCCACTGCCTGACACAAACAGGCTAAGGTCGTCGAAGTCCTCGTCCACCATGGCAGGCGGCGCCTGCTGCTGCGGCGGCTGCTGCTGCGGCTGCTGCTCTTTTGCCATCTGGCCCTTCCGCTGCGAGTCCCTCAGAGGGTTGTACTGCTTCAGGAATGTGGAGTAGACATAGCCCTGTGTGCCTAACAGTGACACAAAGGGGCAGTCAGGCAGGATGCATGACCTCTCTGAATTCATGTTGAAGGGTCAGTTCAATCAAACTGAAACAAATACATTATCACTTTCCTCTAGTGTTATCTAGCAATGCAGGTAGCTTAAGGCAGTGCATGTTTTGAGAAATATATCTCTTAGATTTCCTTGATCAGATGCATTAAACACTGAAAAATCAACACCGCATCTCTTTTCTAAAACAATGCCCCGCTTACTCTGGATAATCCACAGAACCGCCTCTCAACATTTCTGTACAAACTACTTCTTTGTTATAAATCAGTTCCAATAAACAACTGTCTGTGGATTAACCATATTATCCATAGTTTATATATATATATATATATATATATATATATATATATATATATATATATATATATATATATTATATATATTATATATTATATTATATTATATATATAATAGTTTTATTTATTTTGATATGGCAATCAAAATTCCATTCACAATGTAATTGTGTGGAAACAAATCAAAACAATTGAAAAAAGCTTTCTCCATTTTGTAATTTGGGTGAACTGATCCTTTAAATATCTAACAGCGATGTAAATTATGGGCAAACTGCACTTCCTAAGACATTGTTCTTTGTTAATACATTTTAAAAGCGCTTCATAAAAATAAATACATTCATCTGTGGGGAATTTGTGTTTAATACAGTCCGCTGCATATCTTACATTAAGGCTGGAAGCATTTGCATCTGCTTCAACAATCTTAAATCCATGCAAGGGAACTAAGGAATGTGTAAACGTGAAGCGAGCATATTCATAGTGTTGATATTAACAGAAATAGGAACAACACCTTCTTGGGATGCTTCTAATCCCAGAGGAACAGACAAGTCTATCAATAATGCACTTTGTACCAAGAAACATGCGCACTCTCTTTTTTTTCTAACACGCATAACAAATAACTTGTTATTGCCGAATACAGAAACGCGCGCAAGTGTCATCCCTCCGTCCTTGTTTCCCCAATATCCGTAGGGAGAGGCTTTGTACTCTAGGCAACACTACTTACAACACGCTGCAGTTGTTCCAAACAAGACTCTGGGATCTCACGTGCCTCCGCGAGACGTGGAGGGGAGATGGAGACAAGCTCCGGAGTTGGCCCTGTTGAGAGGCAACCATCTCCAGAGGCAGGCAAAGAGGCACCAACAGCCATTACATCACAGGGGCCCCTGGGACTCATTTTTGTGCGCTGACTTGTCAGTGTCAGAAAGTAAAGTTCCGTGTGCCGACACAGCCTCAGTCATCGAACACATGCAGGTATATTCTCAGAGGAATGTGCAATAAGACGTACACCAGCTATATCATATATCTGCAGGTGATCTGGTGTAATAACTTAATTCCCCTTGTGTGTCTTTCTAACTGACTGAGCCGAGTTACCACTGCCTCGTGGGTCTTTGTCCACACACACACACACACACACACTTGCCTCCAGTGAGAACGAGCCAGCGGCTGCTGCTGCCGGATGGGTCTGTGTCCTCCAGCAGGGCGACCAGCTCCCCCTCCAGCAGGCTGAGGTCCTGCTCCTGGCAGCCGTTACACTTCCTCTTCAGCTGGTACAGACGGCTGGGTGGATATTCTGCCCGCAGCCAGTCTCGCTGTTCCTCGGTTTGATGCTGCACCTCCGGCGTCTAAAGGACACAAAGGGTGTAATTAAGTGAAGTGGGTCTGGTGTGTGGGCCCATGTAGGCACATCGTTGGTCATCATTGACTGGGATTATTCTAAGGAGGGTGGGAAGGTGATAAGGTACTGGCGGTCGGAGAAAAAGATCTCCGAGCACAAGCACACGCTCATATATAAAGATGTTTAAACACCTGCGTCTACACTGATACACACACAGATAAATAAATAAGTCTCAGGGGACTGATACCTGGTGGAACTTTCTAAATGCCCCAGTTAAACACAGCAATGAGCTTCAGTGTGGAGGCCTTCGGCTGCTCATTTTAGGCTTGGAATTGGTTCAACAAATGCAGGAATTCAGGAATATGTGTGACTTTTGTTTCAACCGGGAGTCAATGAGAAGTTTACAGACACTTAAAGAATAAACCAGGGCTCTAACTAGGGTCGACTATAATGAGCATTTTCCCTCGATGTGAATGATCTCTTCTAGATTATTTTACCACTGTTTTCTTATCCCGTTGTCTCTCAAAGCTGACTTTTCGCTCCATCAGCTTCTGGGCGTTGTCCTTGACGAAGGTCAGATTGTTCAGCTCATCCATGATGCTGTTCTGCACTTCAGCAATGTTTGACAATGGAGCCTGAAAAGACAAACAAGACACACTTTAGATTCCATATTACACAGACTGAAAATGAACGAGTGTTCGTTATGTGTGGGATCCTCACTGGCAGCTGCTGGATGGATGGGGACCGCAGGAGTATTTGATCCATTAGCCCCCGGAGCAGGGCCACTAGATACACCACACAGTTTGTCAGGATAGTATACGCGGCCTTGTTGAACCTCTGCAACTCCTCCACTAGCAAGGCATTGAGAGCTTCATAGTCCCTCCTGGCGGGACCGGGAGGGTCTTCTAACACCGGTGATGGCGTGGAAGAGGTGCTGGACGACGTGGACGAGGATGAAAAAGAAGAAGAGCGCTCCAGGCGGCTGCAGTAATCCAGCAACTTGTCATATCGCTTCTGGATGAGCTTCTGTGGAGCGGTGAACATGCCTTGCAGGGAGGAGAGCGGAGCGAGGACCAAGCGCTCCATGCTGTCTTTCTGCAGCAAGAAGTCAATGAGCCAGGGAGAGGATAAATAGAGAGTTCCAGTATTCCCATTAAGTATTCTCTGTACATGTAAGTAAACATTTTTATCGTACTTGTGCATTTTTATGTGAATTTTATCCATAAATGGCTTGTTTTTCAGAATACAGCAGCATCTCTAATTCCCAATAACTTTCCATAACTGGAGACAGCAAAGTACGCCGTAACATTAACCGGAGCTGCTACAGCTTAATTTGCATGCAGAAAAGCAAGATGTAGTGATGTTTTTATCTTACAGTAATTCTTAAGCAGACATTACAGCGTCCATCTTTTATAGTGTAATGGGTAGTGCTAAACATAAAGTAAAAAGAACAGTTACTCTGGTGAAAATGTTCTCTTTCCTGAAAGCATCTATCAGTTACCCGTCATGTTTTCATTATAGGAGACACAATGGATCCCCTTTCATAGAAAATAAGACCAGCTTAGAGTGCCAATGCCTTTCTATCTACACTTATTTTGTAAAGCGTACTACAGACTTTGGTTTGAGGCTGTGCAACACAAAGAATCTTATTCAAAGGTATAGTCATCTCAGAAACGGCAGCAGTGAGAAGAGGGCAGGAAAGGGAAGGTGGCCGTTAGGGACCTAGTAGGAAGGTTAGAGGCACAGAAGAAGAGGATTAATATAATAGACAGAAGGCAAGCAGCTGTGGGCAAAGTGACAGAGGATTCACAGTGGGAGGGTGAGTGGGAGGTCATGTAGGAACAGGACAGCGAAACAAGGACACGAATATAGAAGATTCAGGGAGGAGAGGGATCAACTGGGCTGGAGAGTAAACTATGCCGTGAATAAATAGAATACCATGGTTGCTGTTGTTATTGTAAAGGGGGAAAAAGCCATATCTTACAAAGTGCTTATATGGGTCATTTCCATTATTTTCTGAAGATCCGTTTGTGAGGTTTTTGATTGGATCCTTGATCATGTCCTCCATGTCCTGGACATTCTGAACAGCTACTGACACCATCTCCTGGGGAGAGCAGACGTCAAGGGGAAACGTCTCAGAACGTTTGAAGCCATTCAGATATACACTTTGCAGCAGGACACGCCAACATGAACCGACCTGAGTGTGCTGCAGGTAGCATTGCACATTCTTGGCCAGCTGCCTCACAGCCTTCTCCAGACTCCTGAACAGCTTCTCCTCTCTATCGAATATTTCATCTCTCACCTACGGACGGAAGAGTTATTGAAACATGCTTAAAAAGGAGCTAAATACCAAATATGCATCTGCTTGCACTATTAATTAACAACTGCATAAAAGCACACATTTGTATTTCAATATTTTACCTTGAGGCCAGACTCTTTTTTTTTTTACTTCAAACTGTCATTTTAACAATCCTCATAACTTGTATTACATGTACTCATTTATATTACTGTAAGAGGGTGAAGAGGGAACTCTAAAACTCTTTTTATGCCACCGTATTTTACCTGTGGTTCAACTCCGGTAAGGATCTTGAGGTAGCCAGCAAACCTGTCTCCTTTCTTTCGAATGGAGTGGATGTTGAACTTGTTTAGTTTGCCCCTCAATGTGCCTTCATCCTCTACTACCCTCTTGTACTTCGTAACTGAGAATGAAAAGAAACCAACATTTAAATTCGAGATAATCTTCAAGGAACTAGCTTTGCAAAATCACACATTTTAAACTAGATATCACCTATATCTTTGCGTCTCTTGAACTCGTTGATGTTAACGTTGATGATCTTGGCAGCAGTGAAGGCCTTCTGCAGCGGCTGGTAGTCAGGGTGACCTTCGGGTGTGGCATGCCACAGCTCCCCGAGCAGCAGCGGGTACTTCATGATCCTCTGGACCGGTTTGATGAGCAGTGAACCCATGTTCAGTAAGTTGGGTTTCCCTCTGTGGTAATACATGTATATACAGGAAACGGTCATTAACATGAACTGATGGATAGAAATAACATTCACAATACATGACAACAAAAACATAATCACAACTGCTCATTAAACACAATAATCAAGACATATATTACAATATATTTTGAACACCATGTTATTATGAAATAGTACTCACTCTTGGTCGTAGATTTTCCTGTAATTACAAAGACAACGAAACACAGTTACCAACAAATTAAAACCCAACGTTAAGAATATCAAGAAAGTTCTAATAAGAAAAAATATATGAAAGATGTGAATTGACTTACTTCAGAGCTAATACACATGTGGTGAAATGTTGCTTTATTTCTTCATCTTCCTGATAGGATTTGAGTGATATGTTGGCATCGTCATGATGGTAACAGTAAATCTTATATACATCTTCTATAGCTGCCTTCGCCTGGATGAAAATATCGCCTTCAAATAGAAATAGGACGTGAGATCTTTTGTCGAATACCAAGCAGAGCTTTAAAAGTCAGCAGAGGTACACATCAGGCCAGTAGTCAACAGGACATTACCTATGACGACTGCCTCTGGATCAGGCTCGGCGACGGCCTTGTGCAGTCGGTGAAGGAGTCCTGCAGAAACTTCACACACTGTCTCTGTGTTGGTGAACAACCTGTCTACATCCACAACCTGATGAAGGACAAACACTTTTTAATATAACATTCAAATGAAACCAAGATGAACATCTTCTTGAAGTGTTTTTTTTTTGTGTACAAATGTGAGCCAGAATTACTGCATAAATAAGCTGTCATTTATATGAATTTACCTTTATTTGAATATCGTAATCCTGATTCCTGTGGTGCATTATATTTGTATTACGTGTTTCTCACTGTTTACAAAAGCTGTTGTGTTAGCGACAGCCAATAGGATCGCATATGTCACATCAATGTTTAATAAGGGGATGATTATTATACATATATCAAGTCATATATCATGATGCTGTAGCAAGCAAAACAGGAAGTTAGATGAAAAAACAGAAGAATCCAAGAGGCATATAGATAATATTTCACCAGCAGAGAGCACACTACGACTGTCTAACACTGAAGTCCACTCAGAATGAATGTCTGTGTGCCTCGCTGTGTGCAAAATGGATTTCCACTGTCAGTTGAACTAAAATTGTTTTCTTCTTTTGATTTGGGGAATAGAGCTTGAGAAAGGCGAATGCCACCTTAATTATACATGCACTTGTTTGTTTATGCAAAGGATGTGGAAGCTAAATAGCTGCTGCCAGCTTAAGATATTCATGCTATTTATTTAGTTTTAGCAAGGAATACGATTCCATAACCCATCCTTGAAAAATGTTTAAGGCTCAAACTGTGTCTCAACATATTTATTCAAAAAAGAATTTCTAGGACAGAATTGTCCTCTCTGATTAGATGAGACTAACATGTTTTTGGTGGTTAAGAGATCAAATCTGTAACAAATACAATACATCAGGCCTTAAAATGTGTAACTTTTAATTTAGAACACTTGGATCATTTGTTATACAATAAATCTCACGATCTTAGTGTGTTAATAAGATACTGTTATGGTTTGGGTTAATGTTGTGCATCAGGATTATTTTAAAAAGTGCGTCAAGATGTACCCGAATAAGCAGGTGAGACTGTTGAACATAAACTTTCTTTTTAGTAGGCAGCCAGTTGAGTATTAACACTGAACTTTACAATTACATTTTGATCTCAAGAAAATGTCACCCTAAAAAAAAAACACCATTGTTGTGTATATATGTACACGTTGGTGGAGTTAATACCACATTAAGCCCCCCTAAAAAACCTAATGTACCTGCAGATTCCGGAGAGGCAGGACCACTTCTCTGATGCACAGCTCCAGGTCCGTGAGGTAGTCCTTTTCAGTCTGCACCAGCTCCTGGATGACCTTTGCCCTGCGGTTCATCATCCTGGAACGGACCTCCTCCGGGTCCAGTGCTGGAGAGGGGGGGGTGGACCGTTCGTGTGGACCCATTTTCTCTGAGAAAAGTTGACATTATAAGATTTATACCAAATAAACAGGTGGTATGTGGCTGGCCAGTCACATTACTATGACAGCATCTGGCCCAATGAGTCAGAGGGGTTGTATAAGGACAAAGCAAATGTATGATATTGTGAGCATAAACCTACATGTTGCTTTAAATCGGCAATTTCCCCTAAAAAACTATGTGTTTGCCAACATTTCAAGCCATCTGTGTGTATTATCTAAAATCCGGGTAAACAACCTCCCCCTGTGGGCTGTGCATGCTTGGAAAAACCAACATCGCTTCTAAAACATCGGCTTGTCGCCTGAGCACCCATCAGTATTTCACGGGGATATAATTATTTTGACTCCAGCGCCAAAAGGCCTCACTTAACATGCCAGTCAGGCTCACTCCTCTTTTTTTATTTCCCTGCTGTCTAATCAGTATGGCTGCTCTGTGCTTTGCATGGCAGGCAGGAGTGTCTGTTCAGGGAAGAGGGATGCTTCCTTGCTGCCTAATCGACGCTGCACACCACTGGGGGGGCAGCGAGGCTCGTGTCAGGTTACAGAACTAATCGTGCCGCTGATGTAATGCTCCGTCGTGCTCAGGCATTCCATCTGCTCAGACTGGGAGTTTGCAGGAGGAGTGGCAGACAATGATGAACACACACCTGAATATGCACACACACAATGATTCACATAGAAATACACACACACACACACTCATTTTTAAACCACCTCAGTTTACAACTTTTACACAAATACAGCATAAGATTGGGACAGATAAAGTTAAACTTAGTGTACATGTTATTAAGACATTTACAGAATATTTATGCTCCCGTTTGATGAAATAATTCTATGCGCCATATTAGCCGTCTGAGTAATGATTAGTCAAGGCACACCTTTTGTCGTCAAACCTTGTGCTCTCATTAATGTAATTCTGGGTTTTGGCCAGATATTGTTTTATTTTTGGACATGATATTAAAGAATGCAAGAAAGTTGCACTGTCAAAGAAAACAAGTAGGGCAGGTGTAGGGACGTTCTTTTTCCTCTCCTTTGTTTAATGCGCCTGCATTTAATTAGAGGCATGGGGAAGTTGCAGGTGCAATGAATGGCAGCGTAACCGTGGGAGAAAAGAACAGTAACCAGTGACTGAAGCTGGGTGGAAGGACTCATGTGACCCGGCCCAGTGGGCAGTACTTTCTCATGAATACCAACACTGTACAGATCGCGGTCACACATGACTGACTTCTGCCGAGATCTGATCACATTCTGCTTGCAAAGCTGCATACAGTGACTTCTTACATTATACATTTTCCAAAGGTAATATTCAAATGAGAGAACATGTTTATGTATCTTAGTATTTCCTTTTAATACTTGATTCAAATGCCTATTGTACATTGTATCAGATGAAACTACAATACTCTCTTCCCCCACTTTTCATCTCTTTCATCTCACTTTTTGAGTTCAACTCTTTTGTGTGGTGCAACCTCAGTGTCCACAGCACACAACTATAACTGAACTGGGAAGTCATACACCTTTTCCTCTAGTAGTTAATAATTGACTGACAAGACTTCAATAAATAGTTATGGTCATCTGTTTGAAGTATAAAAAAAAAGGTCACGCGTTGAAAGAAATCCTTGATGAATATGAATCCACGTTTTGTTGCAACAAACAAACAGTTGTACTGATTGTTTGTTTGTTGCAACAAAAAAATGTCAGATGCATATTCTATTTTCGATCTGGTTTTCGGCCATTTTTATAGATCATTAACTTCAACTCAAACATTTTCTTGCTACTCTACAAAGTCTTGATGAGAGAATTGAAATAAAGATTATCTTCAAAGCACTTTGAATTCTGGGTGAAAGTTGTACCGTTCACAACTGGCTTTGAAAAAATGATCCCACACTGACACATTCACAATAAAATAACTGAAACTAAAATGTATCGTAGCCTATCTGGACTCAGCAGCAGATCTGCGCTGACTTCTCCCTTTGCCAGCATTATGTTTGGTACGGTTGCCGACACAGGAGTTCCCATGAAAGTGGATACAAGGCTTTTCACTGTTCAGCCCATTGAATGGAATCCAGTAGAACAGAATACAAGGCACGGTGTATCACGTATCGCCGGCAAGAAAAATGACCCGCATGACTTTGCCACACAGCTATAAGTGAACAATGGGATTTTTTTCACTGCAAATATATTTTGGATAAAGTTCACTGAAATTGAAGAACGCCTAAAATTGTCGACAAAAACAATTCATTCAAATATTAAATTGAATGAAAGTTGGACATTTTTCTTATTTTAAATAATGTTAATCCTTATAGATGTAACATAAATATATATATATATATATATATATATATATATATATATATATATATATACACTGTATATATATACACTATATATATATATATATATATATATATATATATAATGCAACAGAAGCCTCAAAGTGACAGACACACATTGAGAAAAGACTCCTACGTGATAGATAAAGTTAAATTAATATTAATATTTAGTTCAGTATTGTCCCCTCACGTGAATTTTGCGTTGGTAAATCATTGTCAGAACTATTTTATTTTGTGACTGTAAATAATTAGACATAGTGATGTCATGTTGCCATGGTTCTGCGGCTTGCCCAACCTGTCTGACGAGCAGCTGAGATGGGCTGTGAAGCAGCCACTCACATGTTTTCTCTTTCAGTGAAGTCATCGTTCTGTCAATATTTGCAATGTTAATACCACTGTAAATATGTAATGCAGCTTGTCAGGTGTGAGGCTAAAGTCGAATAGGCCGGGTGAGATGGTTTACTGAAAACATTCCCAATGTTATATGACAACCCTGCCGCCATTATGCAGGTTGGTCAAAAAAACAGACAGTGCAAAGGAAAAGAGAGTGTCTCCGTTTCATGTAAACAGAGCAGATGCTGATAGGGCAAAGTGTGTGTGTGTGTGTGTGTGTGTGTGTGTGTGTGTGTGTGTGTGTGTGTGTGTGTGTGTGTGTGTGTGTGTGTGTGTGTGTGTGTGTGTGTGAAAGCTATGTTATCAGTGCAACACCAAGTGAGAAGAAGGTTATAAAATAGACTGAATAAGCTAATTTAAAAGAGGTGCCACTCGTCATGTTGGCGTCATGGTCACGTGTATTGTTCAAAGGAAGGAAACCCAGAACAAGTGGCACAGGAAAGCCGACATACTTATGCTAATCTTTATTAGTAACCCCCTGATGACTCGGTGATGACAGTCATGTTGCCTGAAGTGCAGCATTCCTAGTCACAGTGTACACTCTAAGGACTGGTGAAGTCAGTTTTTTCTGAAATGCGGACATGTGTGTGTGTGAGTGTGTGTGTGTGTGTGTGTGTGTTTGTGTGTGTATGTGTGTGTGTGTCAGTGAAAAGATGAGGTCAGCAATTGTGATGAGGTAACACACAGCTGGGTTGACAATTTTTTTGAATCACAACTCATTCTCCATTCCTTTTCGTTCTTTCCTCAATCAATTCAAATTGTTGTGATGTATTAAATATATATATATATGTATAACCCAACTCTGAGACTAAAGGTCAGACTTGAAAGTCATTTTTTTTGTGGATTAAATTTGGTAATAAACATTAATCCGAACATCCGTCCTACCACGTCACTGCTGTGGCAGTCTTGTTTACGAGCTGGTCTGGAACACTTTAAAGCCACTCCTCTGTGCCTGAGTTTGGAGCACAGTTTGCATATGTGGCTGCATCCCTGTGGGAGTATCTCCTGCTCAACACATAGCAACACAACAGGTGCCCATCGAGCAGTACCTAATCTATGAGCATCGCTGACTCTGTTGTGAGCGAGGATAGCGGAATAAATGTATGCATCAACGTGTTTTGGTTTTGTGTGATCTCCATCTGCATGTTGCCATATCTGTATGTTTCTGTGAACTGGGAGGGGAAGACAAATATATCTGTGTGTTGAATAATTGCCCTCAAGCCATAAATTCTGTTCTTAAAGGCCATCGATAATAGACACGTGTATCTGAAAGTTCTCTAATGTATGTAAACAAAAGCTTTCAAAGTAAATAGTTGAGAGACTTTACACTGAGTGTTGGCTCACGTGTGTGCAGATTGTTGCCATAGTTCTGACCCCCAGGGAGGTCAATAGGTGGTGTACCTTTAAGTTTAGCGCTGTACTCCGTCTTGTCGGACTGTGTCCTTCTCACCAGCGTCCCCAGGTTGAAGTCACCTTTGGCCGAGTCCTCGGCCACTATAGTGTCCGTCTTTCTCCTCTCCAGGTAACGCAGGAACACGGGCCGGTTTCTCCTCTTTATCACTTTGTCCTTCTCTTTTTCCTTTTCCTTTTCAGCCCCGCTTGCCTCATTGGGATCCATGGTGAGGCCTTCAGCTCACGTTTAGAGCCGTCAAGGAAAAAAGAAGGGAAAGATAGAGGGATAGGAAGAGGGAGAGAGAAATAGAGGGAGGGAGGGAGGGAGGGAAAAGGAGAGAGAGAGAGAGAGAGAGAGAGAGAGCCTGGGAAGTGCAACAGGTGCAGTGTTCACTGTGCACTGACTGTCAGCTCTGCTCAGGTATTGTAGCTCCTCCCTGCCTACCTGTCATGAGAGCCATGTGGCCACACCTCTCCACTGCTTCTTCCCTCTTCTGCTACACTACGACCTATTCATCTCTTGGGTTGCGGGAACAGGTCTGCTTAAGCAGCATTCAGTTTTAATGATCATCACATATCTGGAACAAACTCTTAGAAAACTGTATTTCAAAACTCACTTCCTTTAAATCAAGGCTGAAGATGTTGCTGTTTGCTGCTGCCTTTTATTAAATGATGACAAATGTCTTGTTTTCATTGTCTATTCTCTATTTTTAATGAGTGTTTTTAATTGTATTTTAATGTCATTGTACGATGTGATTATATTGTACTTTGTCTTTTGTTTTCTCAATTGCTTTGCTGCCGAAACCGCTGTTAATAATCCAAGGAGAAGGTTTGAGGACAGAACACTGACCACCAGCAACAGAATTATTTTACTAAAAATTTAAACTAAATGTCCTCAAAATAAAATGCAAGTGATACCTCACAGAGAACACTAACAATGCAAGACAATTAAGTATTTATTTCAATATGCATACGAGCCATTACAGAGAGCTTAATATTTACACAATGAATGAGTGACTTCCAAATCAACCTCAACTTACAGTCTATTTCATCACAGCAGCTGCATTGTAATAAAAGTTTCACATTACTATTGTACGTCAGCTAAAGTGCAAAAGGGTGTTCAAGGACACGAAGCTGCTGCTTTCTCTCTGTGTTGCCTAATTGTCAGGTTTGTGGTTTTTAGTGGTTTTGAAACAAACGTTGTTGTTTGTCAAACTATGATCATCACATCGTCATACACCTATACACACATTATTTTCTACGCCTTTGTAGACCTACTGTATATACACCTATACATTTACACTAATAATATGTCCTTTCTGGTTAGACAGGTAATGTATCAACACACATGCTACCACCATGATTTCTGGTCATAGCAACCAGATACTGCGTTCCACGTCAGAACAATGAATGGATGCATGTCCTCCCTATTGAAAGTGCAGATAATGAGCACACCCATTGTGTTTCAGATCCCTGTAGTGTGCTCAAAGCACACCTGTTTTACTTCCATTAAACTACACACACACATGTGGCTCTCAACTAGCAGGTCATAAACACAAGACTGCATATCTAGCATTGCATCTGGTCATCATCACTATTGTGTAAGAAAAACTCAAGAATTAAGCAATCTAAAGTTATTTTTTCGTTAGTCTTTTCTGGTGCACCATATATTTCTCAAACGTATCAAATGTCAATGTTAGCAGTGTTATGTAACTCATTGGTAAACCATCCTGAGCAATCAAATACGTTATACAAACATGAAAGTGAGGAACCAACGTCATATCCTCAGCGCTGTCAGCGTGGTGATATTATTTGTTTTCCCCTGAAGGCACTCATGTGACATCACGTCTCTCAGGGTGTGGCTTTTCTTGACCTGGTCAAGGAGAAAAGTGCTATCACAGCTGCGAAATAAGTAATTCAATGTATACTGCCCACATAATAAAATGCAGCTTCTATGAAAGACTTCAATTTACAATTGTTTTATTTTTAGTAACAATTAATCTGATGATTCTTTTTTTCAGCTAATTCTTTCTCCCAGAGAATGATTGATTCTTGCTTGTGAATTGACTGAAATCAGGTTAGTTTGATGTTAATCAACAAACCATTAAGTTCAACGCGATGGTTTCCAAATCTTTTTTATACTTCAAAATACAAACTTTCCAACACAGTCCCCATAATAGATATACGTTGTCTATATTGTAAGCTGCTGTTTCAGAATAATTATGACCAATAACAGTAAACGTTTTCCGCCAACAAACAAACAAAAGTATCTTTATCATGCTAAAAGGAACAAACACTAACAGGACCTATTGTTGGGCGAGACAAGATAACAAAGAGATCCTTATTTTGATCTTATTTTGTCAGCAGAGTGAGTCAGTTGAATGTATGAGGAAAAGGAAAATAAAAACACACCATGCCTGGAACTGTCTTTTACAGCCACAGACTTTTACTGCTAGTCACATCAGTGGAAAAGTTTTGGTTGAGTGCTTTGCTGATGGGCACCAACGATGAAGCATGAAACGATATTCTCATTTGGCTCTCCATCCAGATTTGCCAAATCAGTACAGAAATGAACTTACTGATTAAATATATTTTTTCTGTATAAGGCACATTGCATTCACAAAAGAAAAAAAGCCTGTAGCTAAACACTAGGATCGAGTGCGTGGCAGAATCAAAACAGTTTGGCAACCGCATCAAACACAAGCGACCTTTATGGCTGCCATCAAGGTTGCTGGGGTGGGTGTTTGTTCATGATACAATGAACAAACACCCACTGGACTTTGATCTTGTGATGTATTGTGCAGATAACCATCAACTATATTAGCTTCAAGTCATAAAAACAAAAGCAGGGGGACATTGAAACAACATTGACCTTTATGGTTGTTCTCACTTCACAGGAATAAGGTACCTTGTAAAAACAAAAAAGAAAAAAAGAAACAGGTGCTTTTAGCTAATGTTATTGACAAAAGGTCTACAGACTTCTTGTATTGGCTCTTCTTCTATAGAAAGTAACCATAGTGCATGTTTTCATGTATGTTAGCTGTGTGATGGAAATAGCTCAATTAAAAAGACTAAACACGTTTAAAGAAAAGAGGGAAAATATATAACAAAGATTAAAGGTACACATCAACTAAATTAAGAATTATTATATGTTGCCATAGGAAAGTTAATAAAATATGTGTGACCATGAGCTTCTCTTTCTCAAAGCCGGAAACCAGAGAAGTAAATCTCAAACTGGTGAGGTCATCAGGTATAAAGTCGAGCTGCTCCTTAGACAATGAATGGGAGTCATGCGTCTCTCTGCAAGATATGCATACCATGTCTCCGCCTGAGAGCAAGCTCTGCGCTATGTGTTCTGCAGAAGTATACATAAGGCACGAGTGTCATCTTTGCATGTGTTTTGTAAATCCAATTTGACATTGAATAATTAACGACCGGTGATGAAAGACTTTCCAATCATTATGTAAAAAGCTAAATAAAGCCTCTTGTCGTAGAGTGTGTCGCCAGTGAGGAGGACAGTCAGGATGAGACATGAGACTGTTGCAATATAACTATGAAAAGTTAATAATGGGGCTAAACCCATTCAGACAGTGCTAAAGTGAATGTTGTATGAAAGTAACACTTGAAATGCTTTTATTGTGAAAACTTCTCTCCGGAAGCGTTCGTTTCACTTCGGCGGGCTTGACACACCTGGACGTGGCGGAGCGGAGGAGACGGGGAACCGGAACCGAAGGAAGTAGAAATGAGACCACTGCTGCTGCGCTGCTCGCTCTGCTGCTCGGCGACAGTTTTCGGCTCGTTTTCCGCTTCCCGAAACAAACTCGTCACACAAGCAGCAGGGGTTCCTCGGCGGTTTTATTTCAGAAATACCATGCCCTATCAGACGGAGGAGAGAGGACGCCCCAATTCTCCCGACTACAGGATTTATTTTAGTAAGTTCATCACCGCCAACGTGGGGGGAATAGTGTGTCCTCTGCATTGCATATTGTCACGGTTGAGCCACAGAGTCCGGTGTCGGACAGGTAACCATAGCTCGACCTCCAGGTCAAGGTACACGCGTCACCTTCAGTGACAAGCACGGGGTATTACAGGCACGCGACACTCCTTACTACGTAGATTTGAGATTGTAAACACCACCGGTAGTACAGTTTCCTGCACTGTGGCTAAGTATAAAGCAACTTCCGGTTTGGGTGATCACGTGTATTTATTGTCTTTGCACAAGCAACCTTTTGATGAGCCGGTTGAAAAAACGACTCAAATTCAGCCACGCTTGTCACATTATGGGATACTATTGTTAATGTTATGCAGTAAAATATTAACCGAATAAAAAAACACATGGCTCTGTTTCCAAGATGCTTAATGTGATGATATGTTTGTCATGAGTGACTGCAGCTGTTTTAATTAAAACTAGTAATTGGTAGTATTATCAGTAGTGTACATTATATCCAGTAAAACCAATAAAACAACAGTCAGGATACTAAATTATAAAAACTAACTCACCATGAATTGACTGTTAATTCGAGGTTTACTTATTGGCCCTTTCTGGAGCTTTTCAATCACAGCCATCCTTATTGGTCCGAGCTACATCGGTAACACATGAACTAACTCTGTCCTTTAAGAAACGCCATGAGGTGTGCCTGAAAGCCCTGGAAGAAGCTTTTTTTTGTCAAACTACTGTTTGACATCAAATGTTGTGCTGTGATAAGAATGACGGCACTTCAGAAAGAACAGGTTTAGCATAACATACAGTATACAGTCAACAAATGCTGTATTTGGCTTCATATGACCTCAATCCAAAACTAAATTAGAAGTAATTCTGAAGTGAAACTGTTCTCTCTGCTGTAAATATTTGCTGCCAAAATACACTCATTGTGTTATCATGTCGTGAGCTACACTTTTGTATCACATATCTTTCTAGAATATAAGTTTCTGTCTTTGTATGGAGGTTTTATTTGTGTTTTTTATTCTAGAATAGAAGTTTCTATCTTTGTATGGAGGTTTTATTTGTAACATTTCTTATTGTATTTCCCGTAGAAACCTCAGAAGGAAAATACATTTCACCATTCCATGACATCCCACTTGTAGCTTGTGTGTCAGTGAAAAGATGAGGTCAGCAATTGTGATGAGGTAACACACAGCTGGGTTGACAATTTTTTTGAATCACAACTCATTCTCCATTCCTTTTCGTTCTTTCCTCAATCAATTCAAATTGTTGTGATGTATTAAATATATATATATATGTATAACCCAACTCTGAGACTAAAGGTCAGACTTGAAAGTCATTTTTTTTGTGGATTAAATTTGGTAATAAACATTAATCCGAACATCCGTCCTACCACGTCACTGCTGTGGCAGTCTTGTTTACGAGCTGGTCTGGAACACTTTAAAGCCACTCCTCTGTGCCTGAGTTTGGAGCACAGTTTGCATATGTGGCTGCATCCCTGTGGGAGTATCTCCTGCTCAACACATAGCAACACAACAGGTGCCCATCGAGCAGTACCTAATCTATGAGCATCGCTGACTCTGTTGTGAGCGAGGATAGCGGAATAAATGTATGCATCAACGTGTTTTGGTTTTGTGTGATCTCCATCTGCATGTTGCCATATCTGTATGTTTCTGTGAACTGGGAGGGGAAGACAAATATATCTGTGTGTTGAATAATTGCCCTCAAGCCATAAATTCTGTTCTTAAAGGCCATCGATAATAGACACGTGTATCTGAAAGTTCTCTAATGTATGTAAACAAAAGCTTTCAAAGTAAATAGTTGAGAGACTTTACACTGAGTGTTGGCTCACGTGTGTGCAGATTGTTGCCATAGTTCTGACCCCCAGGGAGGTCAATAGGTGGTGTACCTTTAAGTTTAGCGCTGTACTCCGTCTTGTCGGACTGTGTCCTTCTCACCAGCGTCCCCAGGTTGAAGTCACCTTTGGCCGAGTCCTCGGCCACTATAGTGTCCGTCTTTCTCCTCTCCAGGTAACGCAGGAACACGGGCCGGTTTCTCCTCTTTATCACTTTGTCCTTCTCTTTTTCCTTTTCCTTTTCAGCCCCGCTTGCCTCATTGGGATCCATGGTGAGGCCTTCAGCTCACGTTTAGAGCCGTCAAGGAAAAAAGAAGGGAAAGATAGAGGGATAGGAAGAGGGAGAGAGAAATAGAGGGAGGGAGGGAGGGAGGGAAAAGGAGAGAGAGAGAGAGAGAGAGAGAGAGAGCCTGGGAAGTGCAACAGGTGCAGTGTTCACTGTGCACTGACTGTCAGCTCTGCTCAGGTATTGTAGCTCCTCCCTGCCTACCTGTCATGAGAGCCATGTGGCCACACCTCTCCACTGCTTCTTCCCTCTTCTGCTACACTACGACCTATTCATCTCTTGGGTTGCGGGAACAGGTCTGCTTAAGCAGCATTCAGTTTTAATGATCATCACATATCTGGAACAAACTCTTAGAAAACTGTATTTCAAAACTCACTTCCTTTAAATCAAGGCTGAAGATGTTGCTGTTTGCTGCTGCCTTTTATTAAATGATGACAAATGTCTTGTTTTCATTGTCTATTCTCTATTTTTAATGAGTGTTTTTAATTGTATTTTAATGTCATTGTACGATGTGATTATATTGTACTTTGTCTTTTGTTTTCTCATTTGCTTTGCTGCCGAAACCGCTGTTAATAATCCAAGGAGAAGGTTTGAGGACAGAACACTGACCACCAGCAACAGAATTATTTTACTAAAAATTTAAACTAAATGTCCTCAAAATAAAATGCAAGTGATACCTCACAGAGAACACTAACAATGCAAGACAATTAAGTATTTATTTCAATATGCATACGAGCCATTACAGAGAGCTTAATATTTACACAATGAATGAGTGACTTCCAAATCAACCTCAACTTACAGTCTATTTCATCACAGCAGCTGCATTGTAATAAAAGTTTCACATTACTATTGTACGTCAGCTAAAGTGCAAAAGGGTGTTCAAGGACACGAAGCTGCTGCTTTCTCTCTGTGTTGCCTAATTGTCAGGTTTGTGGTTTTTAGTGGTTTTGAAACAAACGTTGTTGTTTGTCAAACTATGATCATCACATCGTCATACACCTATACACACATTATTTTCTACGCCTTTGTAGACCTACTGTATATACACCTATACATTTACACTAATAATATGTCCTTTCTGGTTAGACAGGTAATGTATCAACACACATGCTACCACCATGATTTCTGGTCATAGCAACCAGATACTGCGTTCCACGTCAGAACAATGAATGGATGCATGTCCTCCCTATTGAAAGTGCAGATAATGAGCACACCCATTGTGTTTCAGATCCCTGTGTAGTGTGCTCAAAGCACACCTGTTTTACTTCCATTAAACTACACACACACATGTGGCTCTCAACTAGCAGGTCATAAACACAAGACTGCATATCTAGCATTGCATCTGGTCATCATCACTATTGTGTAAGAAAAACTCAAGAATTAAGCAATCTAAAGTTATTTTTTTACGTTAGTCTTTTCTGGTGCACCATATATTTCTCAAACGTATCAAATGTCAATGTTAGCAGTGTTATGTAACTCATTGGTAAACCATCCTGAGCAATCAAATACGTTATACAAACATGAAAGTGAGGAACCAACGTCATATCCTCAGCGCTGTCAGCGTGGTGATATTATTTGTTTTCCCCTGAAGGCACTCATGTGACATCACGTCTCTCAGGGTGTGGCTTTTCTTGACCTGGTCAAGGAGAAAAGTGCTATCACAGCTGCGAAATAAGTAATTCAATGTATACTGCCCACATAATAAAATGCAGCTTCTATGAAAGACTTCAATTTACAATTGTTTTATTTTTAGTAACAATTAATCTGATGATTCTTTTTTCAGCTAATTCTTTCTCCCAGAGAATGATTGATTCTTGCTTGTGAATTGACTGAAATCAGGTTAGTTTGATGTTAATCAACAAACCATTAAGTTCAACGCGATGGTTTCCAAATCTTTTTTATACTTCAAAATACAAACTTTCCAACACAGTCCCCATAATAGATATACGTTGTCTATATTGTAAGCTGCTGTTTCAGAATAATTATGACCAATAACAGTAAACGTTTTCCGCCAACAAACAAACAAAAGTATCTTTATCATGCTAAAAGGAACAAACACTAACAGGACCTATTGTTGGGCGAGACAAGATAACAAAGAGATCCTTATTTTGATCTTATTTTGTCAGCAGAGTGAGTCAGTTGAATGTATGAGGAAAAGGAAAATAAAACACACCATGCCTGGAACTGTCTTTTACAGCCACAGACTTTTACTGCTAGTCACATCAGTGGAAAAGTTTTGGTTGAGTGCTTTGCTGATGGGCACCAACGATGAAGCATGAAACGATATTCTCATTTGGCTCTCCATCCAGATTTGCCAAATCAGTACAGAAATGAACTTACTGATTAAATATATTTTTTTCTGTATAAGGCACATTGCATTCACAAAAGAAAAAAGCCTGTAGCTAAACACTAGGATCGAGTGCGTGGCAGAATCAAAACAGTTTGGCAACCGCATCAAACACAAGCGACCTTTATGGCTGCCATCAAGGTTGCTGGGGTGGGTGTTTGTTCATGATACAATGAACAAACACCCACTGGACTTTGATCTTGTGATGTATTGTGCAGATAACCATCAACTATATTAGCTTCAAGTCATAAAAACAAAAGCAGGGGGACATTGAAACAACATTGACCTTTATGGTTGTTCTCACTTCACAGGAATAAGGTACCTTGTAAAAACAAAAAAGAAAAAAAGAAACAGGTGCTTTTAGCTAATGTTATTGACAAAAGGTCTACAGACTTCTTGTATTGGCTCTTCTTCTATAGAAAGTAACCATAGTGCATGTTTTCATGTATGTTAGCTGTGTGATGGAAATAGCTCAATTAAAAAGACTAAACACGTTTAAAGAAAAGAGGGAAAATATATAACAAAGATTAAAGGTACACATCAACTAAATTAAGAATTATTATATGTTGCCATAGGAAAGTTAATAAAATATGTGTGACCATGAGCTTCTCTTTCTCAAAGCCGGAAACCAGAGAAGTAAATCTCAAACTGGTGAGGTCATCAGGTATAAAGTCGAGCTGCTCCTTAGACAATGAATGGGAGTCATGCGTCTCTCTGCAAGATATGCATACCATGTCTCCGCCTGAGAGCAAGCTCTGCGCTATGTGTTCTGCAGAAGTATACATAAGGCACGAGTGTCATCTTTGCATGTGTTTTGTAAATCCAATTTGACATTGAATAATTAACGACCGGTGATGAAAGACTTTCCAATCATTATGTAAAAGCTAAATAAAGCCTCTTGTCGTAGAGTGTGTCGCCAGTGAGGAGGACAGTCAGGATGAGACATGAGACTGTTGCAATATAACTATGAAAAGTTAATAATGGGGCTAAACCCATTCAGACAGTGCTAAAGTGAATGTTGTATGAAAGTAACACTTGAAATGCTTTTATTGTGAAAACTTCTCTCCGGAAGCGTTCGTTTCACTTCGGCGGGCTTGACACACCTGGACGTGGCGGAGCGGAGGAGACGGGGAACCGGAACCGAAGGAAGTAGAAATGAGACCACTGCTGCTGCGCTGCTCGCTCTGCTGCTCGGCGACAGTTTTCGGCTCGTTTTCCGCTTCCCGAAACAAACTCGTCACACAAGCAGCAGGGGTTCCTCGGCGGTTTTATTTCAGAAATACCATGCCCTATCAGACGGAGGAGAGAGGACGCCCCAATTCTCCCGACTACAGGATTTATTTTAGTAAGTTCATCACCGCCAACGTGGGGGGAATAGTGTGTCCTCTGCATTGCATATTGTCACGGTTGAGCCACAGAGTCCGGTGTCGGACAGGTAACCATAGCTCGACCTCCAGGTCAAGGTACACGCGTCACCTTCAGTGACAAGCACGGGGTATTACAGGCACGCGACACTCCTTACTACGTAGATTTGAGATTGTAAACACCACCGGTAGTACAGTTTCCTGCACTGTGGCTAAGTATAAAGCAACTTCCGGTTTGGGTGATCACGTGTATTTATTGTCTTTGCACAAGCAACCTTTTGATGAGCCGGTTGAAAAAACGACTCAAATTCAGCCACGCTTGTCACATTATGGGATACTATTGTTAATGTTATGCAGTAAAATATTAACCGAATAAAAAAACACATGGCTCTGTTTCCAAGATGCTTAATGTGATGATATGTTTGTCATGAGTGACTGCAGCTGTTTTAATTAAAACTAGTAATTGGTAGTATTATCAGTAGTGTACATTATATCCAGTAAAACCAATAAAACAACAGTCAGGATACTAAATTATAAAAACTAACTCACCATGAATTGACTGTTAATTCGAGGTTTACTTATTGGCCCTTTCTGGAGCTTTTCAATCACAGCCATCCTTATTGGTCCGAGCTACATCGGTAACACATGAACTAACTCTGTCCTTTAAGAAACGCCATGAGGTGTGCCTGAAAGCCCTGGAAGAAGCTTTTTTTTGTCAAACTACTGTTTGACATCAAATGTTGTGCTGTGATAAGAATGACGGCACTTCAGAAAGAACAGGTTTAGCATAACATACAGTATACAGTCAACAAATGCTGTATTTGGCTTCATATGACCTCAATCCAAAACTAAATTAGAAGTAATTCTGAAGTGAAACTGTTCTCTCTGCTGTAAATATTTGCTGCCAAAATACACTCATTGTGTTATCATGTCGTGAGCTACACTTTTGTATCACATATCTTTCTAGAATATAAGTTTCTGTCTTTGTATGGAGGTTTTATTTGTGTTTTTTATTCTAGAATAGAAGTTTCTATCTTTGTATGGAGGTTTTATTTGTAACATTTCTTATTGTATTTCCCGTAGAAACCTCAGAAGGAAAATACATTTCACCATTCCATGACATCCCACTTGTAGCGGAGACCGAACAGGTAACTCTTTGAGAGCAGAAGTTTTAGTTTCTGTTTTATGACTATTGCAGAAAGTTCACGATTCTGTCTGCCTATTCAATGGTATGAACCCAATATTCATATATTTTTCTTTTGACAGGACAATGATGTGCCATCTAAAAAGCCCAAGAAGAATGAGAGTGAGGTACTGTCAGATTCCACTATGTAATGTTGGTTGTACCTCCTGAAACAATAGTGTGAAGCATCCACTGCATCCAGCTTTCTTTTGTACTCGCAGGTGCTCTTTAACATGGTTGTGGAGGTGCCTCGATGGACAAATGCTAAAATGGAGGTAACGACGCCATATATACAATTGTACCTCACCTTTTTAAAATAATGAATTTGATTATTGCACTTCTCCTACTACAGCTACCACTGCTCTTAAAAAGGCAGATATTGATATGTTTAAGTGATAATTGGTGTCTCAACTTTCATTCAATAACAATCCATTTTTACATTTTCTAAATATTTAGCGTAGCAGTAGCCCACAGCTACTTTATATATTATTTAATGAGTCTCTCAAGTTGACGAAACCTTACTTACTAGGTAACAACCTAGTAACAGCTTGACTGAACAGTTAAACTGAGTTATCTGTAGATAAATACAAACATACACCTTCATAATTGCCTCAATTTCCAGATTGCAACTAAGGAGCCACTGAACCCGATCAAACAAGATGTAAAGAAAGGAAAGCTCCGGTTTGTTGCCAACATATTTCCCCATAAAGGTTACATTTGGAATTATGGGGCGCTCCCACAGGTGAGGAAATGCACAGTATGAAATATGCTATTCAGATTCTGTTTCAGTCTGCTGCAACTGTGAAGAAGTTAGTTGAAATGTTTGTGAGAATATTTTGATTTTGTCTTCTTGGAAAAGACGTGGGAGGACCCAAACCTCACAGACAAAGAGACCAAGTGTTGTGGGGACAATGATCCCATTGACGTCTGTGAGATTGGCACACAGGTAAGGGGTGTGTGTGTGTGTGTGTGTGTGTGTGTGTGTGTGTGTGTGTGTGTGTGTGTGTGTGTGTGTGTGTGTGTGTGTGTGTGTGTGTGTGTGTGTGTGTGTGTGTGTGTGTGTGTGTGTGTGTGTGTGTGTGTGTGTGTGTGTGTGTGTGTGTGTGTGTGTGTGTGTGTGTGTGTGTGTGTGTGTGTGTGTGTGTGTGTGTGTGTGTGTGTGTGTGTGTGTGTGTGTGTCCTTTGACTATTTGTAATCTGCTGCTCTGTTCTTCAGGTGTGCTCTCCAGGTCAGGTGATCCAGGTGAAAGTGCTGGGCATCTTGGCCATGATCGATGAGGGGGAAATGGACTGGAAGGTCATCGCTATCAATGCTGAGGACCCAGATGCCAAAAACCTTAATAGTGGGTGCTTTTCATAGATAACATCTAAACACTGCCGTACACTAATCCGGAGTAACTGTAGTTCAGGAAACCTGCTGCCAGGGAAATTAGGGTTTTCATCTCAAAAGTGTTAAATAAAACTATTAAGCACAAGCGGCTTGTATCAAAGAAACAATGTTTCGCATTTTGGGTAACCTGTGAGTAGAACTGGAATACACTTAGGGTTTCACGGTGTACCGCTACTAAAAATGTACCCCTACGTTCAAAACGATACGGCTTTGCATAGTTTTAGTATCGATACGTCGTTAAAGTAGCGCATGATCAGAGCGCACTCACGACAACATCACAGACAGTGGAGAAAAGCTCACTGACATCCAGAGAACCGTTTGCTAAGCGTGTTTCAAGCGAGGCCTACATAGCCGTGTATAATCAATGCTATGATGGCACCGGGTAGCTTTCATTAATATATTGCTGTAGGCTAATACCAACAATAATGCCATTTGTGTTGAAAAATCTGGGTAGGAACAAGCTGGTAATAGGAACCGTACAGATGTTATATTTATTACTATTATAGATAAATATACCAGTATCTTATCGTTTGGTGGTCTTTTGGTATTGTGACAACCCTAAATACAATACATAACTATGTTTTGCTTAGTTTCTAATCACCTGAAACTAGTTGTGATTTTTGTGAGCTTGGAATAATCTCTTCATATCCACATGGACTGTGGGTCCTTTTCTCACACTCGGCATGTTGCAGAAGAACCAAACTCTGGCTAGAGAGCGCCGTTCACGTGTTCACGTTACCTGGGCCGCCGCGCTTTGACACGCCGTGCAGCTGTTAGCGTGAGCCGCAGGGTGGAAACCCACACCACTAGATGTCACTGTCACGTTTAAGATGCCAGTGTCCCTGGAGGCAGAGGCCTTTAAAGATAAGCTGCCAAACCAATCTGCAGGACTCGTCAGATGTTTCCTTGACCCCAAACTATAAATATGGTAGTAATGTACCTGCACAGCCCGGTTGAAATTCAAGTGATTGAATTTGAAAATAAAATCATTTGCAGATCCAACATAATTTTTTTTTAAAGCAGCCCAGGCAGTAACTTCTGACTAGTTACAACCATTCAACATTTCTTATAAAACATTTTGTGTATTTTAACATAATAATTAACAGGTTGGATGCCTTTTTTTTATTCCATACACAATTTCTGAACATTTTCAAGCCTGTGTTTACAATACAGCTGCAACCTCCTCCTAATGTTGTTTGTAATGGGGCATTGCCATTTTAAAATATTTTCTAAACACTTACAATGCTACCTAAGGATCAAGATATTCGTCATCATGCTCTTATTTTTGCATTAAGATATATTCCAAATACCAAGTGTGAATGGAGCGGTCATATCTTATTCATACCAGGATGAATAAAGTGCACATTGGTCCTCTGTTCTTATTCTGCTGAATGCCTTTATGTTTCCCTCAGGCATCGAGGACGTCCGTAAGAGCCGGCCCGGTCATTTAGAGGCCACCCTCGACTGGTTTAGAAAATACAAAGTGCCTGATGGAAAGCCTGAGAACCAATTTGGATTCAATGGACAATTCAAAGACAAGGTACCGACTTTTGTAACACCAAACGCATTACAGCCAAGACGTGACATTTAGTTTTCTCGGGGTTGGAGTTTATTGTAGTTTTTTCGGTGGCTAAAACCGACTGGATTGCTCTTTAAGAAATGAAATGCTAAGTTCTTCTCTGATGCCCTCTTAATAGGACTTTGCACTGGAGATCATTAAGTCCACCCACGAGCACTGGAGGGAACTAGTGCAGAAGCCGACCAATAGCGGCGGGATTGAATGGTAAGTTGTTGGCGGTAAAAGTCCTGCAGTGAGTTAATTATGTGTCTGTGTATGTGCATATATATTACTATTATATTTGTTTTGATTTATAATGAACACTATTTACTCTTTTGATCAGCACAAATATCTCCTGCTGCGAGAGCCCTTCCAAATGCAGTGCCGATGAGGCCAGAGATGTGGTGGACTCGGTGAGAACTTAAATGCTGCTGTGTTTACAATGATGATAGAAAACACAATAATAAAATATACAATTATTAGCATTTGGTTTGGTAACTTTCCTTTTCAATGTGGGATACTCCAGGCTCCTGCATTCGACAGCACACATCCTGTGACTCAAGCTGGTAAGTAATTCATGACTAACCGGCATTACATTTAGTTTATTTTCAGTGTTTCAATACTTGTATTAATGAGATTATTATTTTAATGTTTTTATGTGATTCTGTATCTTCTCTTGCACAGTGGACAAGTGGCATTTTGTTTAAAGACAACATGGAAACAACACAACTGTTGAAGCAGCTGCTCCTTTTGAATGCAGCTGGTAAGAACTCATTCTCAGCTGTAAAAAGTGTCATCTAAGTTTAATATCCAGTAAAATATGTAGAGATCAGATTGTTTTATTATAATGTATCTCCTTTCCATTAAATTGTAAATGATATTGTATAGGCACTACAGTATTTTTAGGTCAAATATGTTGTGCTAATATGCTCTAATTTGCCTTCAAGACTTAAGTCAGTTCCTGCCAACGACCACAAACAAGACCCTATTTGTATGTTACAAGTAAACAATTTCTTTCTGTTTTGGATAAATAAAAAAATGTAAAGTGTGAACATGGTATGATCTCTTTCTACATTAATTTCAAAACTTAAACATGTGGACAATATTCACGAATTTAGATATTAGTATTAACTTAGAGTAACAAATCAATTGCTTTAAATAAATATAAATTTTATTAAAAAAACACCCACATCTCAGCAATATCAGGAATGATATAATAAACAGCTTTCAAATAAACTGCATCCATTACATTACAATACTTACAGTATTAATACCCATCCTTATCCATTTGCAGCAAACCAAACCTCAGGAGAACAAGGGAAGCCTTAAACAAATTAAATGACAGGCAAAAAGTTGCACTTTTTTTTTTTACCCTTAGTGTCTAACTGCAAAAAGACCAAGTGTGTATCAACTGCTAGCTTAACCTTTGAGCCGAGCACATGCAGCGCACTAGTTCAGCCCAGAAGTCATTCAAGTAATGTTGACTCTACTCAGAAACACTCTGTAGCATCTTCAAGTATGGCTATGCTCTGAACCCGCTATATCTTAGACACCTCTGCTTTCTCAACCACAACCTGCTACTGTAGCTGGGTCCTGTACAACCAAATGTCTTATGTCGAATTATTTTACAAAATTGGAACAGTTAAAAAAAAACTAGAACGTCTGTGCGAACAGGATGCTATAACTGTAAACATTGCTGTGACAGTGAGCATACATTTACACACTTCTAACCATGATCATTCTGATAACCTGAAAGGATATTTAAAGATATGATGAGTTTCGCTGTGGGTCAATTTGACGGAACAAGAAGAACCTACATCCACATCAAATAATGAGTTGTCTACCTGTAATACAGGTTCCTGGTATGTACAATGTGACATAATTTATTTGTTTTAAACACATTTACAATCTATTTAAATAAAACGTTTTGTAATTCTTTATTACATTTTTTTTTTCCTGAAAAAGAAATGAAGTGCTGTCAGAAAATGAATCTGTTGAAGAGTGGGGTAAGTTGTGACTGTAACATGACATTCCACTATATATCGCGTTAATTAAATCAAATAGACAGGGAGGAAAAATCATTATACAATTGCTTAGTGGTTATAAATAAATGTAACTATACACAGGCACAAAGATGTGCAACTACGTTAATCACTGCCCTGGTCTTGCAAATACATTGCTTTTTATTTAGTCAATATCATATTTTCCCTTTAGTCAACTCAGTGCATATATGTTCAAATTACTTTTAAAAGATTACCTTTAAAATATAAGTAAAAAAACTGCATGAAAGTATCTTCATCCTCACAAAATATTTTTTTCTCTTTGTGAATTTGACAAGAATCAGATTCAGGATGCAATGGCAAAAACCTAAATGAGAGACACACCGGAGTACAGGCGATGAACACAGAATTAGTTGAAAATGTCCCTGATTTTACAGCAACATCAAAGATGTCAGTTCAAGTTATACTTTCTAGCAGATTGATAAGAAAGTAAGAAATGAACTAGTATGCCTTTTGGTGGCCTGAAGTTGAACTGTTATTATTTTTGAAAGTAATATACAAAGGAAGAAAGAATTCTTTTATAATTCTATTGCCAAACTAGTTTTGAGGTATATGACGGGTTTGTACTGTACATTATTTAAAAGCCTTCCGGCTGTCCAAAGAGTCTCACATTGTATGTTTCTAGTAGGTTGGATAGCACCTTTTGATCAGTTAAACCCAAAGAAATACAATGAAATAGGGCATTAGCATTCTTTACAACCCCAAATCTCTAACAGTAATTCCAAAAAGGGAAATTAATTTACTGTACATATCTCACCTGTTTATCTTACAGTTAGATTACAATAATTAAAGACCCCACAGCAAGCCAGCTGCCCTCTGAAACTGGGCTAACCCTGTTTCATGTTCCTCAGTGTATAAAAAACACATTTCCTAAGCACCACAGACAAACAACTACATGTAATATTCACAGTCCAGGTTTGTTCAATGAACCAAAGGTGAGGAACATTAAAAACAGTCGCTGACAACAAAGTAAACCTGGGAAAAACGGAAATAACAAACATATTTTTTTTTTAACCTCAATGTTAGAAATGCACCATAAGAATGACTCAATGTACAGTATAAATGACACAGGTAAGCTAAAGAAGCACCAAGCATCTTTTTGCATGAACTTGAAACTGTTTCATGGATTACTCATACTATCTTCTGTTATAAATTCATCAATTTAAATTCAGTGATGCTTATAAATGAATTACTCTCAATGTAGTAAGTATAACCCGATTTTATGATTTAAAGGTATTACCAAAACATTTAACTATCATTATCAAAAAGTGCCCTTAGAACCACTGACTTGCCAAAAAACATTATGATGCTGATCATTTTATATTTTTAGTGTCCTGTTCGTTGGGTGTCACTGGTAGAGTGAGTGATGGTTATAGTGAGAAGGTATTTGAATTTAAATAATGCTAATAAGCATACACTTTAGCACCGTGAATGTTGTCATTTACAAAGTCAGTGTTTTATGCCAAGAGTACAATTTTGTAAGAAAAATAAAGCCACCAAAAATGAAAATTTGTTTCCATTAAAAATAGGTCCTTGTGTTTCAGTCTGAGAGCACCAGAGATGTTGACAGTGTATCTTGCAAAAGTTGTCAAACTAAAATAAATACATCCTTAGTAGGGTCAACAAGTAAAGCTCGATTGTTAACGAAGTGAAAGACCTGATGTGAAAGGTGATTTCTCTCTCCTCTGATCACAGGTTCCTTTTTCTAAATAGTTGCTAACCGTACAGACAGGAAGGAGTGTTTAGAAGAGGCCAGTGCTGCTTGTGGTCTTTGTCATAAATCAAGCACCTTCAATGTTCTTCTTCTTCACGAGTGCTTCTTACACAAACTGACTGTAGGGCCCTGTGACCTTGGTGAAGGCGTACGGAGATGTACTGACATAGGTGTTTGTTGTGCACGACAAGGACCCCTCCATTAGGGCTTGGATAAAACGCTTGTAAGGAGGCTCACCGGTCGTTTCTGACTCTGGATGCTCACGCTTCGCCCCTTTCTTGCCTTTGACGGGTGTCCCCTCGCCACCGTTCCTCTCCGCGTCTTCCTCCTTCTCTCGAGCCTTCTCTGCCATCTTGGCTTCCCACAGCGCCAAACCATGCTTGGCCTCGTTCATGTTTTTGTGCTGGTAGAAGACCAAGGAGATGCGTGTTGGGTGGGTGCGGTCTGGATTCTTCACGGGCGTCGTGGCGTGGAGCTCCCGTTTTGCACACTCAATGAGGACTGAGCCGTGGCTTGGTGCCACTGCCACGCCGCCAATGTCGGGGTCCAAGAAGTTGTGCTCGTTGTCTGACCAAACCTCAGGCTTTTGTAGGGTTGTGGGTGTCGGCGGGGTTCCAGGCTCCTGCTTAATACCAGAGCCCATGAGGCTCCCATTAGGCATACCTAAACCTGACTGGGCTTCAGGGTTGAAACAGCCACCGCTTAACTGAGCAGAGGGCATCTGTGGCTGAGGCATGCCCATCTCGGTCTTGATTTGCATACGGAAAGGATCTTGGCCGGGGGCGAAGATTTGAGGGCTCCGAGATAGGTAGGGATTGGGGTATCCTCCAAACTGATTGCCTTTGCTCATAGCAGCTGTATAGTCTAGACCTCCGTGAGATGGGGGTGCTCTTGAGAGGGGGTCCATAAACTGGGGGTCTGAGGTTCCATTGGGACCATAAGGGGCGTACGGTCTCATGGGGTTACCTGGCCTCATGCTGCAGGCATTGTAACCGTTCACCTGTAAACCTGGCTCGGCGTACCTCGGTGGGTAATTGACCGCAAAACGTGGATGTACACCGTACTGCTGCTCGGAGTAAAGTGCTGGCCGCTGTTGTCGATACATATCCAGGTGCTTTGGGTTTGAAGCGTAGTATGGGTGACAATTGTCAAGGGGCATTCCTCCGTTACATTGATATCCTGGATATGGATGATTTGATCCGTTAATGTAAGAGTTTGGTACGTGGAGCGGGGAGGGGTACGGGCTGGCTGGGGTCGGCGGCTGAGGGGGATACATGGCGCCTGGCTTGGAAGTGCTTGGAAAAGAACCTTGGTGGTTGGGGAACCTGGGGTAGCCGGTTGAGCCAGGATATGGGGGAAGTATGCTCTGGTTCTGTTGTTGCTGATGATGGGCCCCATGGGGGTGTGGTGGTTGACCTGGCTGTCGGATTGCTCCCATAGCACCGTGAATAGGTCCTAGAAAACAAAACCCCCCAAAAGATTAAAGCCTAAGTAGCAGTGTAACAATTATTCTCTAATTTGCCACTTTTTGTCAAATCATTGCTTATTGTTTTTCAGAGTTAATTTAGTATGTTGACAACATGCCCTTACAGTAAGCGATACAACATATAAAGAGTGTCAGAATAAACGTTACTCTACCTGCCATCGGAGTGCTCTGAGCGGTGTTCTCGTAAGTGCCAGCTTTTGACTTGGCCAGGAGGGCCTTCTCTGCCTTTTCATTGTCCAGTATAGCGTTCTTGTTGGCAGCTGCCTTCTTAGCGTCCAGCTTTTTTTGCCGGCAAGACTTGGCGGGCTCTGAAAGCATGCGCACCTGGCGGCGGAAGGCACTGAGGACTTGGATGGCGCCTGACTTGATTTTCGCCTGCTGACCCTCCTCACTGCCAAATTCATCAGTGCTTGAAGCCTTATAAAGAGGCAGTACGTGGAGCTGCTCATCCTCTGGTATTTGTCCGATATCTCGGTTATCCTCACTTGTTAATGTACACACCTGGAAAAACGGGTTGAGTTCAATACTTTTTCATTGGGGATGTCACCAACATTAAATAATCAATCTACTTTTGTTATTCATCTATCTGATTTAATGCCATGCCTCGCTGGGATGGTAATGCAGAGCGCTGTGTGTTGTTTGCAGTTTACCTACCTCTTCCATTCTCAATGAAATACAACATACTTAGAAAGATGAACTGCTTACCACGGTGCTGCCTCCCTGCATGTTGTGGAGGTCTCTGTGAGCATGGGCACAGAAGTCGAGACAAGCGGTGACCCCAGAGAAGGGACGGCCATCCTTGAGCCCCAGACGGCAATCTGGTGCCCTGTGTTCATGTTCCACCTGTGTCCAGAAGAAACGGGAGGTCAATTTGAATAAGATATTAAGATATAGGGGTGGAAAGGCAAGCAGTCAAACAATGTCTAAATATACACACCTGGTTTGCATAGGCTTCAGGTGCTAACGTTTTATACAAGGGACCCAATAAGGTTGCTAGATTCTGAAAGTTGTGATCCAGTCTCTCTTCCTGAAAGACACACATTGGCAGTATTTAGTAACTTAATTAGCTGATTAATTTTTAACGAAATCATGCTGAACATACTTCTTTTATATCATCTCCTAGTAGCTTGAATTTTCTTGGGATTTTGCTGCGGGCAAACTTGCAACCATTGTAGTACATGCTCCAAGAGCAGCCAAAGGAGAAAGATGCTCCGCAGGCATCAGGATTCAACCCCTGGCATACACAGGTCCTCCTGAAGAGAGAAATGCATTATTTAGATACGGCTCATTAATATATATTTTTCTTTTGATGATTTGGAGAAAAAAAAAACTTAAGTATACAATTGAGAAAAATCAGAACCGGGAACCAAAATAGCCCTGATACTTACTCCTCATTGATAGCGCATCGTCTCTGGGTGTGGGCTCCATGCTTGGTTAGAGTTTCACTCAGCTCGTTGTAGAGGCGGTCAGCTAGGCTGGGCAGGATGCCCTCCCAGACCAGGATTACTACAATGATGCAGGCTGTCTCACATTTGTGACCAGTACGTTCCCGCACCAACACCAGGAGCTTTTCGTCTACCCCGGACCGACGAATCACCTGAAAGAAGACAGGAATAGGCATTGGTGCAAGTGCAGATATTTGAGGAAAGTGCCAGGGCAGCTGAGTCGCCTGCTTCTTAAATTAATTATACAAAAATGGTTCTTACCCATTTGGCAATAGGGCACCCTTGTGTACTTTTTCCTTCCTTGCCGGTGTATACTACTTTTTCAATCCTGATGGCGGGACCGGTTAGACCAGACCTTCAAAGCAGAATAGAGGCATATAAGTAAACACAAGTCAAATAGTACACAGTGGTTACACAACACTCAGTGAACAGGTGAAATATGCCAAATGACCTTTTCTCCATCCCCTCCCGAATAGCGGCAACACTCGGCGCAGACCCCAAGTGAGTGTAGTACGGCCCTTCATCCTTCTCACTGATTTGTTCTAAATGTCATAAAGGGACATGCATTAATATTTACACACCGACAGAGTAATCATCTTTCAGAACCAACATCATCATACTTACCAACACAGTGACAGGATGCAATGTCATATTGTGTTTTCATGGGGGTATCCAGCAGGTTCTTTATCGGGGTATCCAACAGCTTCATCGGGGAGTCCATGAAGCTTTGTAGGAGGTGTTCCTTCTTAGGGGTGAAATCAGGCGGCCTTTTAAGAGCTGATGGGACTGGGGTAGTGGCTGTGGATTCAACTCCTCCTCTCAAGTCAGTGTTGGTTGACAGGATTGTGACAGGCCCAGAATATTCCACCTTGACTTTATTTGCTTGATTGATGACGAGGGATTTCTTCTCAAACACAGGTGAAAGCTGATACTGCCTCAGGCTTTGCTCCATGGAGGCCAAGATGTTTCCTGGCCTCTTGCTTTGATCGCACAGGGATGGATGGTTCTCCTGCTTGATTTGCACACCACCCAGTCCCGTCTCTCGCTTCTGTAGCTGCTGCTCTTGCTGCTGTGAACACGGCTGCTCAAATCTGGGGTTGTTTTCTATTTTCACAGCTCTCAGGCCATGTGTGGGGTCACTAGTGCTCTGAAGGGGATGAGGAACGCCCTGGCGCTCCTGCCTTTGCAACAGGTGCATACGCAGGGCTGCATGCCTCTCAAAGTCTCCATGGGGACCCGCAGGGGCCAGAGGTAGTCGAGGTCCCCTTTGGAACTGAGCGCATGATATCTGTAGCTGCTGTTCAGCTTTAGGGTACAGCTGTGGTACCTGTTGGTTCAGCGAGCCTCCTCGTAAGTGAGGTTGTGACTGCATCGAGGTCTGGGAGAAGTCTGCATGGTTGGGCTGGTGGCACTGGTTGTTAGGCCGCTGTGGTTGAAATTGCTTTAGGTTACTGCTGCCCGAGTCGGGTGGAAACTGCCTTTGATTTTGTTGAATCTGTTGCATGTCCGTTGCATTATTGTAACTGAATGTTGCATGGTCACTGTGCTGGATCTGTTGGTTGTTGGATTGAGCCGGATTGTTTCGAAGAGGCTGGTTGGGTTGAATCTGCTGCTGACCTGGCTGAGGCTGACTGCGAGGTCTGTAATCGGGTGACTTGAGTGGCTGCCCTTCAAATTGTGGTGGGTGGGACAGGGGACGTTGAAGATGACAGTGCTGTGGTTGCTGCTGTTGCTGTGTTGGTAAAAACCCAGGTGACAGTATATCCTGCAGGTCAGGGTCTTCACATAAATGCTCTGACTGCATCTGGGTGTGGTAGCGGCTGTCAACCTGCTGATCTTGGTGGAAATTACGCTGCTCGGGCATTTTCTGGGGTAGAGGCTGCTGCATTTGAGGTGCTTTTGAATTTGATTGCTGCCACTCAGGGGCAGTGTTGTGCTGGGCTGGAGCACAGTGTGTTTGGGCCGGGAGGCGGGCCTGCTGTTGCTGCTGGAAGCTGTTAGACCCCTGGCTGCTATCTGTGAAGCCTGCCGGTGTCTGGAATCTTTGCCCTGCATTTGGCTCCAACATCTGGCAGTGAACCTGGGGGTTAGCTGTCTGCTGCTCGGACTGAGGCTTAGCAGGGAAGCCCCTCCACATGTCCTGCTCTTGTGCCTGGGATGACGGGCCACTTGCTAGTTGCTGCTGGGAATGTGAAGAGTTTAGCTCTACCCAGCCCCTTTGGTTTGGAGTTGAACATTGTAAGTTGGGTCTCTGCTGAGGCGTGTTCTCCATCCCGTTTTCTAACCCTGCATGACTTGGCTGCTGGAGACCGGGGCCCATGGGTATAGTACTGTCAGCTCCACGTGAGTTCCCATCACTGCGTTTAAAGGTCTGGGGTTGAATCCCATACTGGTGGCCCCTGTCAGTGCCAAGGCGCTGACCAGACCTGGGTTCTTCACTTTGCCCCATCTTCTGTAACCCAGAGTTAGGAAAGGATGCATATCCGCCTGTCTCTGCTGCCTGTCCAGGAGTGCCTCGCTCCAGAAAAGAGTTCTGGTTAAACTCTTTGTTGGCCTTCTCATATATACCTTGAGAATTTGTGTCATCTGGATAGCACCGTGGTCCATTTTGATGTTGTTGTGAGCTATTGGCAGTGTTTGTTGGCGGGATCATGCCAGGGAGCTGACCTAGAGAAAGCTCCTGATCAGAGTAAGATGGTGGCCGCTGCTGTTGTTGTTGTTGCTGCTGTTGCTGTTGTTGCTGCTGTTGCTGCTGCTGGTGATCTGCTTCAAAGTTGTTGGAATATCCATTCACTACATAGTTGACAGAGTTATAACGGTTGCCCCCTTCAATATTGCCCATTGCCCCAGGCTGCTGTGAGTTAGGCATCTTTGCTGAATTGGGCAATCCTGAAGTTAAAGATTGGGGTTGAGCACCTTCACTTGGCAGCTTATTTGCCAGTGAACCATTGACCAAATCTAGCTGTGGCCCAGATGTTTGTGGTGCAATTGACACCTGCTCAGGATAATACTGAGACAAGGTTTTCTCTAAAAGATCACCTGGAGTGCTTTCTGTGGTTGAGGGGGGTGATAAAGAACCATTTGGAGTCGAAACACGTGTATTCCTTGGTAGACAGAAGATATCTCCATTAGGAAAATGACAGTTCCTCTTGTCTAACTTGAGCTCTGTCTGTGGAGCATTAGTCTCAAACTCAGCTGCTTTTGTCAGTTCAGGAAAGGCATCCACCAAACTAGAGCTCACATCGTCATTTCTTTTAATCTCAGATTCTACTTTAAGTTTCTTGGGCTGGTGAGCCAGTAAGGACTGCTCAGTGAGTGCATGCTTCAACTCTCCATTCATATGTTCTCCATTCATCATGTAGGATCCTTGATCGAACAGCCCTTGTACTGAGGCAGGACTGTTGCAGCTCTCTCTTTGCCTCTTCATGGAGTTTGCATCTGCGCTGGCCTTGTAATGGTTCCAGCCTGTATCCCCAGTGATCTGCAGAGAATCTTCCTCTGAAGACTGGCCTCCATTCTGCAGTTTGTGAGAGATGTTGCGAGATGTGCCAAATTGTGCTAATATCAGATTTTCTTCCTCCTCATGTCTGGCTTGTTCTGTTTCCATCTGGCCTGCTCAGAGTCCATCCACAGAGCTGCCCTCTGTCCGTCCTGCGGGGCAGATAGAGGGAGAGAAATAGTTGGTTACTTCATTATTCAATTGTGTACAGAATGAATCATTACACAATTACAACACATTCAATGAGTATGACAGAGTATATTCAAGTAAAGTTATGTTTTCAAATACAGTATGTCCCATGTTAAACAAACACAGGATTTTGTGTTGGAACTTCACTCGGTCATATTGAGTCTGCTGACCCACATCTAACTCCAGCACTCGTCAACTGGAGTCTTGGATCTGAATATGATCTCAGTGAGGGGAAGGTCAGTAGACTAATGTGTTTACACTTGGCAATGATTTGTATTATCTGGCAACACGATCGTTTCCTAGAATTAGATTTTCCCTGACCTCATCTCCCATCATCTAAAAACGGCTAGTAAGTAGAAAGTGAGAAGAGAATAAAACTAGATGTAACACAACTACCATTTTCTATTTAACACACACAGCTCAACAAAAGATATCCTGAAGGTACATACTTTATATGGTCACATTTCCAGTGGCCTTTATTAGGAGTGAATGCCAATATGTGTGCGGCCATATGACGACCTTTATCTCAAACTGAAATCTATGACTTCCTGTTATGTTCTGCGTGTGGTTAGTTAATCTAAAAATGGGCCAAATGCTTGCGGCCACCTATATAACTGTTCTGCAGGTAAAACAAATGGCGTGATAATAGGGAACTGCTCTGACTATATAGTGTTGAAACTGAACTTTTGGTTGGAAATATGCCAATGAATCAGTTGTTCAGTCCACTTCCATAATGGAATTTTTCTTTGACAAACATAGGAGGACTTTATGTATATCACTTATATCCACCATCATTGAACTCAAAATGGTGGGAGACGATAACAATATTTTAAATAGAAACATTAGGAACATGCTGAATTTAGGATTTTTTTTAATAAAAACACTGTAGTTGATATGTAAACCAGTAGCTTCTTGCTTTTTCTCAGACACACAGACATGCATCAGACAATAGCATGTGTGTGAATCCTTTCTCTAGATTCTGACCAAAGTTCACTTTCAGAAAGAACACTTTTTTCTCTGCATTTGGGTTATTGGTTGTACTATGAAATGACGTAATACATTAAACTAAACACAAGTCCAGTTGATTGATGTTAAACGGATGCAGGGTTAATGTCCCAGATGGTAGATGGGAGGAGTTGGCTGCTCGTCAGCTGTGTCGTGGTATTCCTCACCCTGAACACATTGCTGTGTCAAATATGCAAATACACCTCAATTCTCAACTTTTAGACCTTTGTTATCCAAACCATAGCTTTGTGAGCTTTGTGCCATGGTGTTATACTGAGTGCAGAATATAAACTCACCCCCACACATTTCCCACACTGACTTAATTATCCTGATGAAATTATTTGCTTTATCTTTTCAAACTCTGATTCAAGACACATGTAATTTTGTCGGTGGAGCTGATTTTTGTCATCTGTAAATCGTATCTCTGGTTTTAGCTGAGCAGCATTTTGTCTAATATAGATAAGTCGGCCACTTTGAGAAAAGCTAGCTTGTATTCCTTCTGTAGGTATAGCAACAAAGTCATTTAATAAAGTAATATAAGTGATGTATGGAAACTTAGATCTCCTCAGAAGGTTAAGCAGCAAAAGGAGCATGTAGTTAAATTTGTGCTTACCCTGCCTAAAGCATATAGATTTCAGTAGAATATTGATTTCTGTCTGCCTCCCTTAATAATTAATGCATGTCACTTCCGCAGCAACTACAAAACAATCGCAGTGCGCAGGCACGACGAGCTTGGCTTAATCCATCATGATTATGAGCAACTTTCCTGCAGATACTAAATGAATGGGCAGCTGATGAGCACCAAGAGAGGCCGGATTCAGTTGTAAGTGTTTAGGTAAAAGTGTTGAGCATTAGAGCTGCCAAGAGAACTGATTGTACTGTAGCTTCACGGTTGGCAGAATGGGGTTCAGTTATTGTACAGAATATATTACAACACTTTAGTTTTTCCTCAATGCCACGGTTACATTTGCATCAAAGAAAGAATACCTAGTTTTGACTTTCTTTAAATGGCTTTAGAAAAAGAGACTCACTCGCACATGTTTTATTTTCAGGCGGTGGGAGTCAATATTAAATAGACAGCCACCTTTTGTAAACAAGCCATGCTTGTTTCTGTGCTTTATTTTCCTCCATATATATCTAAAGGCGAGAGAAAATGCATTTCCTGATGTTTGTCATGATGAAGCATTGTGTCATACCTCAGATAATTTTTCACACCTCATGACGATTTGTCTAAATGTAGAGACGGCTTTATATATAAAAACCTGTTGGCATATCATGGTGTGCTTGAAACAGCAGTTTCCCAAAATGTGTTCATCAAGACAATTTAGATTCTTGTTGAGTGAAAAGTCTTCCTGCTTTATGTTCTTAGACATTTCGGTCAGCTAAACACTCTGTATGTACTTAAAGTAAATAATGTCCTTGGAGCTTTGAAGCCTCGGGTCACAACTCCCGGCTGCTATGGTTAAGTTCAGAGAAATATGCTATACAACCTTTGAAAACATAATTGGATCCAGCTTCAGATCCCCACAAAAGCCCCTCCTGTTAATGCAAACCTACCATAGGCACTGACTGATGTTTGGGGGGGGGGAATAGCTAAATATTTGAGGTACTATGGCATGATCGTGCTCCATCATTGGGCCCGATTATCACATCTGGAAACGGTTACAGCTGCTTATGATTTTGGCAGAAGAGCTGTCGTCTTCAAACAACATGTTTTATCCAAAGCCTGATGACATTTAAAAGAAATATATTTGTAGAGGGACAGTCTCTATTTCAGCCACAACTTACATGGGCATTGAAAGAAAGATCTATTGATCATGTGCATCGCTTTATTCAAGAATGACTATGAACAAATGTAATGTTCAATAATGATTTGCAATTCATAGAAACAACAGATATTAATTAGATTTTACTGTCCAGATGGGTCATTTGATAAATTCAGCTATTTCAACCTCTATTGTAGACCAGGCAAGCTTGCTGAGGGTCCTAAATGAAACACCTGCGGCATAGAATTACCTTCATTTTTTGAGCTAAGTTCATATTGTGACCAAAAACATATTTCCAATTGCTTTTTTAAAAGTAACCCAATTCATAAAGTGATTCAAGAACTTGAGATATTATAATTGGGCACTTTCAGAGATTGTTATCAGGTTCCTCTATTTTCATCACCAAAATGTCCAAACTGGTTCCGTGGACCATGAAGGAGGCAAAACGAAATGCCACTCTGTGGCCATCGTGGCCCAGTCGGCCGTCTGGACCAAGACAACCTTCACAAGAACCTCCAACTGAGCTCTGCCCAGGCAGCCGAGCTGGTCGAAATAATGATATCCTTCTCTGTGTCAATCTCCCTCCAGGACATTAGCAACCCTCCAGACCCCCAAAGTTAGCGTGCTAAATCTCCCACTAACGAGCCAAGCTGTTCCAGGGTGTCTGGAAGCTCCCAGCGTTGTCACAAGAGAGCAGCCTGCTGCCTGTTAGCAGGTAGGACAAGCAGCCAGCGGCCAATGAAAACAAAGACAGCTCTCATGTCGATGGCTGGGGAAAAGGGACCTGAAAAGTATCTTTTTATGTGTATCGAGTTAGGAGTGGGCATCTTGCATACTAAATAACATTTGTTTTAAGAAAGATTGCATTGTTGTGAGCTTACTAAAATATATATTTTCAACATTATCCGATGGGGTTTGGAATAGTTTCATAAACCAAAGAAAACGTCTTTCAAAATCTAGAATGGCATGCAATTCAAAGTAAAAGAGAAACTGCTAAATCAACTAGCTCTTTCCATGCATTATCACTTGAATAGTTCCATTAGTAGTAATAAGTAAGTATAAGGCAGCAATGGAGTCTCGGGCAACAAGTTGCAGAACTAATCTCCCTTTGCGGCTGTCTGACACCGAGGATGTAAAGAGCCACAGCGGGACCCCACCGCCAGCATCGTAATCAGAAGTGACATTGAGCCTCTATGATTACGGCAAAGTTATTAAGATATAAATGTGTTATTTTGACAAATGAGTTTGAGAAGCCCACTCCGTGGGAGTTGTGAAATGTACACGGCTCCGTTTAATGAATGGCAAATGGTATTTCCATCCCGAAGGCATCTTCATTCATACGACATCACATTTGGATGTGCAGACCGATATGCTGATTTTATGATGTGCCGTTTGGAATATCTTTGGTTTCTGTGTCGCTTGAGGATGAAAAACACGAGACGATTAGTTCATATCATAGTGGGTATTGCTGAACTAAAAGCTAACGTATCAATCTTTAATACTATGTGGCAAACAACTTCACTTTATTTTGAAATTAACTTGATGAGAATCTTCCTCTGTATTGTTTATTCCAGCTTCAACTTTAATAAAAAATACAGCTGCTCGGAGTTATGTACAATATATTATCAACATCTCCAGAAAATAACTGAATTAAGTCGGTGTCTTTTGAGGAAAAAGGAGCTAAAAGGAGTAACCAAATGCTCCCACCTCACTGCACTCTTTCAAATAGCAAGCATCTGATCCCTGCGAACGTAACAATGAGGTAAGCGGGTGAATACCACTTCCCGACCTCATGTGACGACTCCTTTGTTTTGTCTGGCCCTCGGTGCAGTCTGCAAATCAGTAACTAAGTCAAGAGGTGAACGCGGGCGCTTAGCTGCTTTCAGCGCAGCTCCGATCCTGAGGGACGCTCCGGGATTTACAAAGGGCCGAGCGGAGCCCAGCAGCTTGTCACAGTTGGATACACCCACACTGACAACAAAAAAATCTTTGCAAACCCAGAACAAAGCCAGAGATCCCAGCTGAGTGTGTGCTGCCTGTCAGCGTTCAAACATATAAACACACGCATACACCAATAACACAATGTTGAAAGTCCAACTTTGACTACTTACTTACTTTAAGATATTTGGAGGATTGGCTGCATCCTTTTTATTATTCACAGGGAGATCTATTTTTGCTCCGGAAGTAGAGCGCTAAACTAAACCAGAGGCACTGCCTCTCAGTGGCTTTCGTGTGGATGCCTGCTGGAAGTTCTAACGCTTTGATGTATTTGGGTTTTCTTTCTAGTAGCTAATGTCCACCAGAACTCTGTCTCAGTGGCTGATAGGACTCAGCTTGCTTGGCTTGAACTGGATTCACAACAAAGGTTTCTTTCCCTCCAAAAGTTAATTTCTTTGTCTCTATACGCTGTTGTCTGGCTTCCCTCCTTCTCCCACAGCCTCACCTCCAGTCCTCTGCTCTGTAATTACACGTCAGGGTCCTCTGTACTTCTGTCTGCTACACTTCCCTCCTGCTCAGTCTCTCGTCTAGCCTGTGCAGTGATGAGCGTGGCCCCTCAGAACTGTAGCAGTCGTTGCCCGTTGCCTGTGTAGCTATGTATTTGCTGGCATTTGTAAATGGCGAGTTGCTTTAGAGCTTTGCAGCCCGGGGGCAAGGCTGGACTCTCGGACACAGTGTGACCAGTGTTGTAAAACAATGGGCACAGTTTGCACAAGAGTTGTATAAGGGTGGTAGTTAATGCACACATTTTAACAATTATGTTTGTTTTTAATACGGCTCTGCTTCACATAGTTCAACTTGTTTTCCGTTTGTCCATCAAATTACGAAAAACTAAAATATACCAATTGAGCTGCACATCATATGCATGATGAATGTTTAGGCTCATTTCCTGATGCTTTGTCTTCACACCACGAGCGTAGCAAACTTAGATGCACTGGACTCGCAGTGTGTTTTTGTTATTCCCAGAGGCCGCCAGTGAAATATGAGAGCTGCCATAGTAGATGGGGTCTATTTGGCGTGACTTGGCAGCCGTATGTGACATTCACCGCTAACGACAGCTGCTGGGAAACTCAGGTCTGTTTCAGGTTGAGACCGAGGGAGATAGGCCTAAAGAGTGCTGCTGAGAGAGAGGTAAATCAAACGCACTTGAAAAGCCACACCGCTGTTTCACAGAATAGTCCCAAGAATAAGCCATAATCTCAAGTGTATATTTCCGTTTCTCTGCCGCCGATTTGGGCCCTTTGACATTTTCCTGTTTGATAGATAAGAGCGTCAGTCCCGAGACTATAAATTCTCAGAGCGCTTTTTAAACAGGTTAACCCACATGCCTCATGAACTGAGTCATAACGTGTGCCAGCAATGATATTCAACATAACACCTGGTTACATATTTGAACTGTACCTCAATGCTAATACTATAACTACAACAATTTAACATTGAACCAACTGGATCTGTTCAGTTTCCAATCAACGTGTCCAACATCACATATGATATGAACTATTGATGCTACAGATGCTACTGAAATCCAGTCCTCATATTTATTCATACGACTCAAACTTGAATTGCGTCGCATTTGAAAGTATCAAATCTTATGGAAAAGAGAAATAGAGTTTTGTTGATAACATGCATTTTGGATATTCAATGTTAAACCGTAGCAATACTGTAATGGCTGTACATGCTGACGGACTTGAGTTCAGACTGCAGAGCTGCAAGTGAAACCTCATCTGTAGCAACTCCCACCAGCGTAATGAGGTCAGATGACTTGCATTCTACAGCGTTTTAAACCCCTCCCGTAAATATAGTCGGACCCACTGCTCCACAAACCTCCCAACAACATTTTCACAACTCTGCATTCCAGCCGGCTGCGTAAACAACAAAGCTGTAGACTCCAACACATTTCAGAATGTAGTATTATTAAATGTGAGACTAATGTGCATTTGATCTCATTGTTATGGGTTCAGTTTGTGATGACAATACGCAGCCACAAACAGCTATGTCGGCAGGAGGACTCTGGATGCACACGCATCCTCCTGATTCAAGGCAGTGATTATTCCTTAAGACGTCCCGGCCGACATTTTGAACGTCAGTTTGTGACATATGGCGAGCATATGAACGGAGGGAGCTGCCTCCACTGGAGAGGGGTTTGGGGAAAAAGTTACGGGGGTTGACTAGAGAGTACGGAAGGTCAGAATACAGCAACTCATAAAGCACCACGTGAAGCGCTAGTAGCATGTGTTGTCACTGACTGTTGCTACTTAGGACAGATGTTAGTTCATGAGTCTTTCAGTCAGGCACGTCACACTTGGGATTTATGTCACATGACACTCATGCCAGATACAATGCACCTCACATGGTTGCTCGTGCCTTCCCTCCCTCTTTCATTCTATCCGCCTGAACATATGACGCTCTCCACCCTGTCGAGCAAACAAAAGGCCCCTGTGTCTGCAGTCAGTTTTATGAGCCTCCAAATGTACATGCTCGCCGGATCATTGTAACACTTTTCTTTTTTGGGAGCTTAAATCTTGCTGCTATATTCTGTCACATGAGAGACCTCAAGGACAGGTGGGCTCTACACCCTGATCTACAGAGAGGAACAATCTAAACAAATAAAACATGAAGGTCAAGCCCTGGACAAAAAGATACATAAAAGTAGTAGACCACACACACTATTTCCCCCATTTGTAAAATCAAAGCAAGGCATCTTTTTCTTTCCCCTTGAAGGAATAGTTTGACTTTCTCGTATGCTTACTTATACACACTTGATACCCCTCTCTTGCTTCAACCGTGAATATAAAGCAACTCCAGGAAGTCACTGGTTTAGGCAAAGAAATACTTCAGCCTTAACTATTTTACAATGAGTTTTTTGTGTGGATTTAACGAATACAATACAATATATCTCTAAGAGATATTAAAAGGCTCTGGGATAACTTTTTCCACCTGTTTCCGGCCTGTGTGCTTCGCTAAGCTAACCCGCGGCGGGCTTTAGCTTCATGTTTACCATACAGACATGAGTGTCAACAACTAAGCGAAGCGGCATATATTTATTTGTTTTTGATGGTTGTTCACCAGAAAACCTTCCCTTGGGGTTGACCCATCCGTTTCGTGTTAGGGGAGATCTACAGCTTCTGTTTTAGATGAAGATGTGTCAATCTTTTGTATCGATCACTGAAGGGTTGCAGACATGTGAATGGCTCTTATTATGGTACTTTTGTTGTTTGACTATGTTGAGTAAATGTTATTTTCTGTATTCTTGTTGTTCTTAGTTTGTACTCTAGGTTGAAATGCACTTATTGTAAGTCGCTTTGGATAAAAGCGTCTGCTAAATGACATGTAATGTAATGTAAATGTAATGTGCATTTTATTAACAGGAATGCAAAAGATTGAGGTTCTGAGTTAGTGATGTTACTCATGTTGCTTCCATTAATAACAAAGGATGCTGCATACTGTTCAACCTCAGGTCTGGTTGTTCTGTCAGGTAGAGAGGGGCTGTTTCCTGTTGACGCTCACTGTGGCCTAATCACCACTCGTGTGACATAGCGATGGCTGCGTCACATGACTGCCTGGAGCAGCAGATCTCTGCTTTCCTTCTCTCTTAAGTTTGCCTTCACTTCATTGTTCACCAAAAACAGTGAAGCTCTGCAGGTACAATCAGCTCGCACGAGGAATTGAATGCCATTGTTTTGTTTTGTTTGAATTTAATACAAAATGAAAGTCTCCTTACATGTAAATGGAACACAATGAAGCAGTTACATGTTCTTTAAATGTTCTAGCAGTCCATCTTTTCCTAAGTGTTTGTGGGTTGTCTGCAATTCCTTCCCTCGAGAGCCTCCTCCCCCTCCTTAAGAAGAAGGATCTGTACAATCTGCATTGTTCTTAATGTCTAATGCAGGACAGATGTGGCCGACTTGTGGAGATTCCCACTGCAGTTCCTTTCTTTTTGTTCCCTTTTATGTCTCATTACCTTCTCTGACTGAACTGTGACACATCTCATTAAACTATATAGTTATCTGATAAAGTTCATATGCAATAATAATGTGCATTATTTTATTGTATTCATTTGTTTTGCATTAACATGGGAGGTCCCAAGAAAGCGCAAATCCCCTATTCATATCAGTTTGGGAATATGGATTTAACTTGATTTGGGAAATGAATATAATGTTTAAGGTTATGAAGTGTTCAACAGCTGTTCTCTAGACTCAATCTATAGCCTCAATTCTAGAGTACACTCTGTATGGTGTAACTTGGGCACATGATCTCAAAGGGAAGAATAATAAATGTCTACATTATTCAGTTTGCTGAGGACAGCCACATCTACAGATATTCAGTTTTTGAAAATTCTGACTCTTGATGAGCCGCTACTCCGTCAAGCTGTGAGCGCGACCGTGGAGCCCACACCCTCATTAATAATGTAGCGAGCGAAGAAGACAGAATGGTCTCGAAAATGTTTTTGACAGACACCAGGCTGTCAAACTGATTCAGCAGCGAAAACCGGTTCGGCAAAGAGGTGTAAAAAGTGAACCGTGTGATTAAGACAGAAGACGATACATCACGCCTTTACTCACTGGTATAATCATTAGAAAGCCGAAGCAGCATGTGTAAACATCCAAGTGTTCGCTAGTTTATACAGCGCTAACACACTCTGCTAATGCTAGCTACAACGTTTTAGGAACGTAGAACATCTTCCTATAACTCTCCGTGTAACGAGTATCACTCGTTATTACAACGTTTTACCATAACTAGCTCAAAATCCACAAAACCAGACAGTGAAGAGCATCATAAATGATTGTAAGGAGCAGAGCCGGTTAGTTGTCGGCCGGGTCAGAGCCGGCCAAAGGGCGACTTGGTGAATCCTGATATCTGCTGACTGCTGGAACTCTGGGGGTTCAGTGTGGGCCGTTTACCTTTTCCTGGAAAGACGATACAACTTCTAAATGACTAAGCGAGTGAACCAAAATGAACTGAAATAGACAAGTAGACAGAACTGGAGCAATACATTGTGCATCGGGACCGTCATAATAAGTGCAGTTCAACTACTAGAGCCCCCTCAAGGTAAAAAGATGAACCGAGAGAGGGGAAAGATTAACTGGCACCATGATAATAAGCTAACCGAGCGCTCATCGCTATAATTAAGATCAATGTCAACACTAATCCATGATTGTTTGATAGTGTTGTTCAGGGTTCAGTGCGCTGAGGAAGCAGTGGACATGACAAGTAAAATATGTTTACTCGTAAAGACCCTCAAGGTCTGAGCAATAAGGGGCCCGTGATTTGTGGCAACATTTCAACGGACGGTTTTGTTGAGTCTATTTTTGAGAGGCGAGGCAGACTGAACTGTTTGAACCCGGCACGGTCCATGTAGTGATCGAGTTTGAGGATATCACATGATTACCGGTAAGTGGTTTAATGCGTGTGGTGTTGAGCAATACCTGATGAGTCAGTGCACATGAAGGAAGTTTGAGCCTCATGTGGATCGTGAAGGTGACATTGGTATGCATAACTTAATGTAAAGAGGTGGGGTGTATCAGAAGGGATACACCCTGCCTCTGTATGTTTCTGATACAACTTGTTTAGCAGGTTGTCTGGGATAACAGCAAACACTGACACATAAAAACATCCCTCTAGTAAGCGTATTTGAGTACTATGAAAAGCGCTATAGAAATTGTATGTATTATTGTTATATGCTACGCTTCCACTGTATCTACTACATCAGTCAGACGTTCTGAAATGGTTCTTCTTTTGAAAATGGTCCTAAATGAGTTTAACTCACTTTTACATCATAACACGTGCATATGATCATTTGGCTCACACTGAAACCACCACACACAACTGGTAGTAACAGGCCATCAGCTTTTCATTGAAACAGTGCCTTTTACTCGGAGACGACTGTAGGCTGTTGAACAGAAGAGGTACATCCTGATAGTACACATCAGTTACACATTAGGTTGGACTCCATGAACCTGCTAGTCTTCATTTTCTCAGTTGAATCAGCACAACCGAAAAACAAACCATGCCAAAAAAAAGCACACTGTGCAAAGCTGACACGCAGAGTCTAAACCTTTTTCTGTGGCTTCAAGCTGCATCACATGCAGACTCTAATTAAGAAATGGGCTTCTGAGCATACAATCCCCCCTAACCTGCTCCCCCACCCCCAACAACCAGCCTGTATCTTCTCTCCTCTAACCCTTTGTCTATGCAACAGTCAATATTATCTGACTAACTTGATGAACTGTGCACAGAGCAAAGTTAATTTCTCTCCGAGAGCCTGGTCGCCATGGCGACCATCTTATGAGCGCTCCAAAGCCCATCTGGTCTAAACATTACCCCGGCACGGCTGACTGCAGAATAGGCTGCTTTGCCACGGTGTGCACATGTGCTTTATGCATTGGACCTGCCAGTAAATCAATAGTGCCCAATATTCACAAGACTGCATTTGCACTTGTGCAGCTCAACACCTTTTAAAATTGCATTTTAAACCCGGAAACATGTTTAGCTAACATTTAGGAATGAGATAGTCTTTGAGTTATCTTGAGCTACAGTATGCATTGTTAGAGCCTCACCAAGCAATATGGTGTATCTGCTCTTAATTAAAATGGTACACTTTAAATTGACCTTTTCCTCCACATACATCCTCCCGTCCACTACAATCTAGCATTATATGAAAAGCCATGTGATGAGCACATGCTAGTCAATTCACCCTCTAGCCTGCCAATCTTGCCATGTGATTAGCTCCTAGGCACATTTATTTCCCAGATATTTACTCTTTGTTTGCACGATCCAAATCCAAAGCAGCTTCCAATTAAACAGGAAGCGGAGGTGAACAGTAAACAGAGCAAAGGGAAACATTATTATAGGAAGGAAGTTTAAACATGCACATGGCAGTGGAGGAATTTTGAATGCACTCAATACGAGGGCAGATTTATGGAAGACTGAGCTTCAGATAGTAGTTTGTTTTGATGAAAAACGAAGGTTAATTTGGCAATCTCTACTTTCTTTCTCCTTGTATTCAACAAACAGGAAGTGGCGTCCTGGGCTTATGGCTAAGCTCGATCACAATGTAGTGATATTCTTTGCCTCATTGGTTTTTAAGCAGGCTGACCTAACGCACTGTTGCTAAGCTCCCCCTGTCCCTCCACAGAGTGGGAGGCACGTGACTCTCATTGAATACAAATCCTTCTGAGAGAGGGATATTTTCTGAGATTTAGTGTAAGAATGTAGAAACACTTTACTGCATTTGTGACACATCAGAAGGAAGTACAGAAATTCTAAATAATAGACATGTGTGTTGTTTTAGTGTTTACTTAAAGGTAAAAATATGTGTGAGCTTTAGGAGTCGTGAATCGTGTTCTGCCATGCGGTTGAGTGTTTTACGGCACAGAAACGGTTTGTTCCTCCCACATCGGTAAGATTCTTTCTCTCCATTCAGGCCCCAAACTAGAATCTGTCTTTGAAACATTCCCAATATAAATACATATATGGAGGCAAACCGGTCGGCTCGTCATTGAGCACCAGCTGCTGCACTCGCACATTCCTGTTCGGAAACCTAATATTGAGCGTGAGCCCCTTGAAGCCCTCAGAAGTAGGTAGTGATGTCATCCCGGGCGTTTAGCAGGGTTACGCTCCTAAATGACATTCAGGACCAGCTGTCTGTTTTTGTGCTACTTGCGCGGACAACAGGGGGCCACGGGAGCCTAACCTTGTCCATGACAGCTCTGAGCAGCCAAACCGTCCATATCTGACAGCCATTTTAGAAGAGGGGTTAACAGCCATCAGAAGCAGTTGTTTAGATCACCGTGGACGCCGATGACGAAGTTTGACAGAGACGGGACGTTGATATTCATGCTTTTCAGATATTGTTCTTATATTAAAGCCAATTTTACCAAAGGATGCATTTAGACAAACTATATATGAAGAGAGTCTCCTCTTTTGATCTTTTTTTTGTCTGATGAACCTTTCAGGAGAAGATGTGTGACAAAGCCTCCTCATTGTCATAGATTTGATTTAACTGGAACTGACTGACCGCTATACATTTTGAGTCCTGTTAAGGGTTAGATCCTATAGCATGACGTTGGGTCACTTTTGAAGATCCGTAAGGCATATTGTCCGCCTGTGTGCAGGTTTACTTCTGCACACATTGTTACGCCTGCGTTAGAAAAGCCACATCTTGGCTGGCAAAGAGGCTCACTCTCACTCTCCGATATAGAAACGCCAACGGTTTCTTCTGCATATCTTCACGTTGACTTATAAATAACAATCTGTTTTTAATCCTCGCTTGCGAGAGCCTTAGCTCAACATAAAAGATGAGTTTAACTTCTACAATTAAACAAAAAGATGATTGATTACAAAACTGTGCCGTGCAATGAAAAGGACCACGGTGGAGTCAAATAGGCCTTTTACATCTGTGCACACGCCGTTTTTTCCCCATGAAACCTTGCAAATATTGCAACGCTTTAATCGCAAAGGAAGTTAAGAAAAAGTTGACTGCCCGTTTTATTTCCTGACCCGTCAATGTTCAGGCCTTCCCCTGCACATGAAGCAGCGTCAACACAAGAGAAGGCGTGCTCTCCGTCTTGCCGCTCTCGAGCACAAACGGCAAAAAATCCAGACCTCCGGTCGTGATTTCATTTTTAATTTGTATTCCTAACTTCTCGAGGCGGGACCGGCGTTAACCGCATTCGAGGATGTTGTACAAGCGTAGGAGAGGCGGCCCCCCGGAGAGTCGGTCCACCGAGAGGCGGGGAGGGATGCTATTCGCTTTCGGAGCGATTACGTAAGATCTCACTTGTGTCTCCCTGTGCGGAATGCCGGGATAGTGTTTGTAAACAGAGCGACCATGTGCGCGCGCTCACGTGGAGGAGGCTTTTGAGTCGCTGCCCTCGCTGTCTCACCCCTGAGGTAAACCCTGACATCGATACACGCGCACAGAGCCAGCAACACTCCCTACGGCCACGTGCCACTCAAACACGGCCTTATCGCTCGCTCTCCGTAATTATACAGCGGCCCGGCGAACAGCGCATGGACTCGTGAAAAAAAGAAGGCCATGAGTCATATTTGGGATTCACGTTTGTATCAGACTCATAAAAAACATTATTACTATCAAACAATTCCAGTGATGACCAATAAACCAGTCGTTGGCCAGCACATCAAAGCCTCTTTAAGAAAGTTGACCTTTCATAGGACGGAAAGCCAAGATTCTAGACAGTAGTTGGGATCTGGTGTTATGATCTGATATTGATAACTGACATTGTTTGTGATTTGGCTTCAGTTCATTCTTTTGATTTATTTTAGAGAAGATATGCACATCACTCTCCAACCCATGCTTTTTGCCGTTAGTCCAGACTCAGAGAAGTGAGTCACAGGAGACTTGTTGATACATTCAGAAGGCTTCAGAACTAATCAACACATTTAAGTTTGGGTAAACTTCCAATAAATGCTAAAACTCATACAATACAGCTCATTCATCCTAAATAAGGTGGCATATGGCACGAAGTTTAGCATTCCCCATCAAAAGTCCACATTGATGTCTGAGCGTATTAAATCCTAACTTAATAATCCTACTTTAGTTCCATCAACAAGAACATTCTCACAACTGTGCACTATTGGTGACTAATTCAGTTTGAACCTGTGTGAATGAGCATTGTGACACTAAGATTCCACTGCAGAAGCACTGGATTGAAGGTTCCTGCTTCTCACACTCTCAATAGAAAAACAACCGCCAATAGCAGACAAGAAGGAAATCAATATTGCAGAAATCAATACAACACTCAGTATCTCGCCATTTTGTCTCACGAAAGCAGTCCAAGCTATGACTAGCCAGCAGGTAGTGCAATATAAAATGTCCAACCAGCCACTCGGCCTGCTTCTCTGTGTAATTTGTGCAACTGCCTCTGGGTGGAAATCCGATGCGTGGGCTGGACAGAGCAGGGTCAGAGGTGAGGGCTTGGGTAAGGGCTTGGGTAAGGGCTTGGGTATTGTGAGAGGACAGCATTGTTTTGCAACGCTATGGCAACTGGACATTCTTCCCAAAGGTGATATTGTCTCTGCCCTGGGACTGACATAAAGGGAACTTAGGGCCATGACGAAGGAGCAACCCAACCACACGGTGTTATCTGTAGGTGCAGATAGATGAGAGAAGCTATCTGCATGTGATTGATCTATCTGGCCCTTCCCCCATCCAGCCCCCGATAAGCCCGTTAATGTGCTGCTGCCTTTTCAGCTGCTGATGTAACTGCAGCCATGCAGAGGCCCGTGGAAACACCTCCAGTGAGATGTTGTGCTTCCCCCCCCCCCTCAATTTTAGAATGTGTCACTGTTATGTAGGTCAGGATTATCATCTGTAAATCCTTTGTACAGTGCAACTGCACACAAAGGGGAACACGCATTGTACAACCACACTGTGACAATCATTAATAATGTGCTTTCGAGAGCCAGCAATGAACTGGGTTGGACGCAATCCATCCAAACGGCGAATTAGATAATTGTGGAACGGGATGTTTAACAACAAATAGACAAGTTGATACACAACACACAGAACTGCCTCGCTGTTGGCCAATTTGAGGTGTTCATTTGTTTGGTCTCGTTAGCTAAATGGAAGTGAAAATACTACTGGTACAACCTAATCTCCCTCTCACACACGTACGCACACATACACATACATACGTGGATCACCTGATCTCAACATACTTTCTGAGTACTATGGAGCACGCCCGTGCTACAGGCCTCGTGTTGACTCCACAGTCAGCGACCACGCTTCACATATCAAAACACACGCCGTAGCGTCAGAGGGAGAACCGCCATTGTTGGTTGGCAAGTTTTCTGACTGCTCAGTGTAGGAAAATAAAAAACGTGATTCTCTTCCACTACAAACAGATCGTTTTCAGTGGGGAGTACTAGAGTGTGTGCTGTAGTGTCTGGGCTGCATACTCATCCACACACCATGGAAACACAAGCATGCTTAATTCAGAAGGGGAATAGGAGAGTTTGGCTGCGATAGAATAATGTTCTCCTTTGTCTGTCGTCATCAGCTGTTCACATAAAAAAGCTTGGTGATTGTCTTCAGGTCATTTGACAAGCAACTGACCTCCTTTTGACTTCACTGCCTCTTCATCTTCTCTGAAGCCCCTTGTATGCATGTAATTCACTCAATGTCACAGTGAACAGCAACAAGTACCAAAGTAAAATGTAGACTGAAGTCCTGCATTGCTCCTGTAGGCACAGTTAGACTACAATGCCCAATTTAAGGTCAGCCTTTATATTCCCCCTTTTACTCTACTTCTTTCCTGAGGCTATTCTGTGGGGACATTACGACTGTAGTCAGTAGAATACACAAGCCCAATACACAAACCGGAGTCACATCAGTTATAATCTAATGGCCCATTCAGATGTTAATCTTAGAGTAGCACTTAGTGATTCAGAAAAAGAAAAGAACTAACAACCTATTAGCTATTTGCTAATTGAGATAAGACCTGATGCCCATTAACACATCTGGATGTAAATGTTGGATTTAACGAGTGTATTTCTAAAACAAGTGCATGCTAACACTAAATCAAACTGTTCAGGTATGAAGGCGTTTACCTCACTGTTTTACTCCATTATTGTAGTTTACTTCTCTATCTGTGCAAGTCACCATGCTGGTTTTCTACTCCAATTCCTCTTTGAGACAATTACAGATCACACGCAGCAACGCACAGAAAGCACGTTTCTGTTCCTCTTCGTATTCTCAATAATCTATTTGTCAATAGCTCTGTTTCCATAAGAACACAGCAGGTAAATTGGCGGGACCTTTGACTGCTTGTGCTCCATTAAAAACATATAATACTGTCAAGTATCGCGTTGGTTTAGTTTCTCCACGAAGTTTCGTCAACTTCTTCGATAAATAGGATGTTTCTTCTACTAGCAACAATCACCTCTGCCATTCTTGTTCCCCCTAATGGTGCAGTGGGATAGAGTTTCATTTCCTACAGAGCTTTCTGACCTTGTCTGCCTTCACTACACTGGGCCACCACAATTCTCTTCTCTTCCCTTCTTCTCGGGCTTTGCCTTTGTGTCTGCTTGTCTTTCCGTGGTGAAAGCAATGCAAGCTGATTAACAGAGATACACAAAGCCAGAAGCTATTTCAGCTCTACTGCTGTGCAGGCACTAAGCACTTAGTGCTGCACACGTCCAGGTTGGACTTTTACTCTCCTACATCTAGTCTCCCTGCTGAACAGCACAAACAAACACATACACAGCCATGGAGAGGGAACTGATAAGCTACAGGGGATAACACTGCCTGCATCTAAACACATTTAATGAAAAATACCATTAATCTGTAATAACTAATAATTACACATAAATGTTGAAAAATGCAGGGTTTCACCTCTAAAAACAAATACACTCACACAAACACACACATATAACACACTTTGATATATATATATGTGCTTGCTATTAAAAAAAAAAGCAAGGTTGAAATGTTGAGGAAAGAAAGAGCAGTAGAGAGGCATTTAAATTAAGCTTAAAGAAAAACTCCTGGACAAACAGTCTAAGTACACCATTGTCTATGATGCATTCAAAAGCAGCCATAATGTGGAGGGAACACAGAACACACAGGAAAACACAGAAGGTGTATTTTCAGATTCAGCTGGCCAAAAAAAAGAGAAAGAAAATCGTCAGCCATGTTGGAGTAGCTTTATCTAATATCCCCTCCTTATTATGTTGAGTCTTGCTCTTACGGTGGGGGACATTTGCTGTACCTCGCCTCACACAAAAATACCCAGAATACACCCAGTGTTAAAGGGGAAGAGCCCAAGCAGAGTATTAACACAGTAAGCACATTCTCACCTCCTTTTTACGTCCCTCCACTTTGTAGAAATTCCAACAAACCGTCTGGATCTCCTCTTTAACAAATCCTAAAGGGCAGCCATCTTGCCTCCTTCTGTTCTTCTATGAAACAGACTATCCTCCACATCAATATTCATGGAAACCAGTCTGACGTCGACTCTCATCATCAGGAGCCGGGGTGTCGCTGTTTTGCCGGCATGAGAAGCACATTCATATGTGTTTCTGGTGGATAGGCGGCGGAGGTGGCGAGTAGGAAAGATGTTGCCGGTCAGGGGGGGAGAGCCTTACTTTGCTGGCAAACTCAAATAATCACAAAATCACTTTCCTGCTGAGTCCTTCCCACACAAAGAGACAGGTTTTCTTTCCCTCCTTTGCTCCCTCCTCTTTTTTTCTTCTTCCCTCAGCCGCACACAATAGTGAACACTATGATGGCTGCCCTGAAGCACCGGAGTGGATTCAGTGAGCAAGGACAGGACTTTACCCCCGGTGCACTTTACGTTGAATATTGCACCGTCCTCAACCGTCTGACTGCCTCCACCCCCTTCCTTTTCTCAGACAGGAAGCCAAGTGACTCAGGATTTTTCCCTCCCTTTTTCGCCCCAACTATTTTGACTTCCTTCTTTCATTTTCTTTCTTTCTCTGTCATTGGTTGCAGAAGTTCCCCCGCTTGTGTAACAGCTCTCCTTTTGGAGCGCCTTGCAGCAACAAACAGAGGTGGCCAGTTTGGAGTCCAACCAGTTGAGCAATGCACTCAATTCCAACGGCTGTGTCTTTTTCTGGCACACCCCAGAAGGCTGTCTGTCTTTCAGAGTGTAAGACAACTCTCCAGCCTGCATACTTTGCTTCATGCGTCTGCCAAGATTCACCTCCTGTTGACACTGGCCACGTGGGCCTGAAAGAGATAGAGAAAGAAGTGTGAGAGGAAGGGACTTTAAAGAGCGACTTAAAAGACTAAGTCAGCCCTGGAAGGTTGTTGGAATGACACACGTACAGCTGCACTACATATTCTGCTGAGGTTGTTGTTGGTGGTTTCTTTGTAATGTCCTCATGCAGAGCTGTACAGCTAAGCAATCATTTAATCTTTACTTCTTTGATATTAAAGGTCTAAAAAAGAAAATCCCACAAACATGTCCAGGGATGTCTGCAATACAATTAAGAGAATTTAAGTTTTAACACATTTTTTCAAAATATTTGTTTAACATTTGTATTATGTTGACATAACTTCACGGTCATAACTTTTACCACACTGCTCAATAGTTAGTGGCACCCCCATTCACTTGACTATTTAATTACTCTTTACTTTACTAAGAGGTGGGTCTGAAAATAATCTCCCTTTAGCTGCAGTTCAGGCTTAAATGGAGACCCCCACCTCTTTCCCACCAGCCCCTGCCTATGTGCAGTGGCATTTGTTGACTCAATAGTTTCAGGCTCAGAGCAGAAAAGGAGATTTGTTTTACACAAAATGGGGGAGGGGAAGCGGCAGAGAGAGGAAGGAGGAGTCACTCTTGCTGCGACTCAGATCCTGTTAAGACAAAATAGAGAATTTGACATCAGCTCAGTCTTATTTCTTTACATAACTCGGTTGTTAACCATGTGTAGCAGGACGTTGAACAGTTTTTGCTCTTAAATCTCATAACACAGTTGCAATTAAGTCAAAGTGGGTCATTCTTGCTGCCTACCCTTTTAAAACTGATCAAAAAGGAGTATAGATCGTATAGATGTGAAAAGAACCTGCAAAACATTTAAGTGAGAAGTTTTTGATGTGTTGAGTGTGAATACACCACGACAGTAAACAACATTTACTAAACAATCCCCTTTTGTCTCAGGCACATATATTCTATAATAGTATTCTTTGAATAAGTAAATAATGTTACAGTTTTATAGCAACTGAGCTCTTATCAGAAACGGCTCTATTTCTGGTTGGAATGACAGAATATTTGTGTTCCGGTGACTGCTGACCGTGGCGTGTTTATGCCTGTCTGCAGTTAATCCTTGTTTGAACAGACTAAAGTAATGTGAACTGCAGCTAATGGCTAGGGAGCATGTGACCACACCATTTAAATACCCAGACGAGTTATGACGATTGGAGGAGGGAATGAATGAAAAGCCCCGACTCCAACTGCAATTCCGGCTTCTTTGAGCAAGGCAGCAAACTTACCAACGGAGTGTCCCGGTGATCATGCTGCAGGGCGTTCAGTGGCTGTTTTGACTTGTCAGTTTCCTTCTATCTCCCTGGCCTCGCTCCCTCAGACCGCTGCTGTCAACAAGAACAAAGAACTCGTCTGGTTAGATTTGACGTTATCTAATGGCTGATATAAAGAGATCTATATGTTCAGTTAGCTGCATGACGGTCAAAGTTAGAACAACTTGTTATATTATCAGGCAATAAGCGTGTGTACTTGTTTCTCTTTCTAAATAAATGTAACCATGTGTTACTGTTTAACCGATCAGGGTTTGAGTCTCCCAGCTGGTGCATTCATCAGTTCTTTTTTTTTTTGTGGAATATTTAATTTTTCTAAATATTTTCATGCAAAGCACATTACATTAAACATTACAGAAAATAAAAATATACACAAGTAGATGAAATAAAACGAATTAAATAAATAAAGTAAATAGTTAATTCCCCCCACCCAAATACAAATAAAAATAAATAAAAGGTTGGTGCATAGGATGACACAGCACAGAGGGAGACACCTCAATGACACAAATGCATAATATTATTCAGAGCTCAAATAGTTACAGTTCTAGCATTCATCAGTTCTTATCTTGCTTGCGACATAAACCGTCCACGTGGCCTTTCGGTAAGTGTGTTGGCGGCGGTCAGGCAGGAGAGCTCTTTGCCATGGCTGCTCCCCCTAAAAGCTACTGTAACTTGTAAATCAGAGATTATCTCGTCGTTCCTCTCACCTTGTCACATTTCAAAGGACTGGAGGCGTGGGCCGTCACCTCGTCTGCAAACACAGAGCTGTGGCCTCACGCTGACCCAGGGTCATCAAAATTTAGGCACACTTGTCACTTGACTGTTTTCACACCTAAAGATGATAATGACCATTAGAGAGTGTTTTTCTTGTGGGCCCAGTGCTCTTGTTGATTTATGCAAACAAAACCAAAGCAGCATCTTATACCGGCTACTCAGGTCAAAGCTCCAGGTCTCTGGTCCTAAGATCCGTGTGTCACTATAAGCCACGCGCTGGTTTATAGCCACTCCTCCCTGGACCGACAATGTTGTTCTTTCATGAAGAAATGTGGTAAATCATGAGCTCACATTATCAAGCTGGGTGGTGAAACCACGGAGGGAAATGAGTCACTTTTCAAAATGTTCCTTGCCATGTGAAAAAATGCAACTGCAGTAAAAAATCTGAAAGTCTATTAAATGACAACACTTATAATTTGACGTTCAATTGCTACATTTCCTTGCAGCTTCTAAGTGAACGATGCACACGAACGCAGACGAGATTAGAGAGCTGAACTCATGTTTTCGCAAACTTGTGGAATTCTTATCGACGATGTAAAGTTCTTGGTAACCTTAATATGTTTAGATTAATTATGCACTATATTCTGTTTTAAATGAACAACTGGCTTTTCATCTCAGTTCTTAATGTTTTTGTTCTTTTCCATTTCGAGCTCTATGGGGCCAACATGATTGTTTAATGTACACATTAAAATATACATTTATACATTTTGATCACCAGAATAGATCTTTAATAAATCTATTTATTTAACAGGAGTATAGACTCAAGTGGCTTGCAACAAGAGTTTTCTATTGTTTTGTCATTTCTACGCAAATAGTACGCTTTGAAACAACCTAACTATTTGTACTGTATGTGGATTGAAAACATTTGTAAACACCCTTTTCTCTTATTTACCCACCTTACTGTGAACGGGACCTCACTTGGCTGCCTTGAAAGGTTTTTATATTTGGTGAGAGTCATTTGGTCCTAAATAAGGTGGAGACGCAAATAAGTTGAGACTGATTTGTGACTAAAGCATTGATTTACGGCTTTCTTTACGCTGGTGGGGGAAAAGGGTGACATCTGAGGCGCGACAGAGCCACTAGGGCTCGTTGTGAAGCTGAGAAAAGCAGCACTTCTCACAGGCACCAGTGGTGTGAGCACACATCTCACCTGGGGCAATACAAACACACATACAAACCCTCGCTAGGGTAATAACTAGGTATCCTCTGCCTGGGCCAATACACAAGTGACTGACCACAGGATTCCCCCCTAACAAGATGTCACCCACTGCTGCCCCTCCTCCTGTAGTTATCTTAAAAGACAAGGGAGAGTCGTTAGTGTGGGTCTCACATAGCGTAATTGTTTGAGCCACAGCAGGGGGTTTGGGACAGAGGGGTAGGGGCTGGGGTTTAAAGAGGGAGAGTAACTGGAAAATAGTTATTTTACATTAGAGAGCTCCGAAAAGCAACATATTTAAAACATATTTTGCGGTTTCACACTAGTTCACACCCCCTGCACATTTGTAATTGCAGGACTTTGGTCCCGCTTCACAATGCCTCTCTGTCTGCCGTGTGTGTGCCACCTAACGATTGACAGAGTTCCTCCCCAGGCACAGCAGGGTTGGACAAGGCCAATCACGGCCTGCCACATTTCCCATGGGGACCGACTGCTGCTGAGAAGTTTGGGAGCCGGTTCCCGCATTCAGGCTGCAGATGCTTCCATGCTCCCCTAGCACACCGCCCCCGGCCTCTATTGAGTGCGGGGAAGCCCTTTTTACCAGGTGTGTGATATATATATATATATATATATATATATATATATATATATATATATATACGCCTCTCACCCACCTCTCCAGGTATGGATCCCAGAGGGGAATCACCACTGGGCCCCCGGGGGCGGCCGTTTGGTTACAGCATGAGACGGTTTATTGTGTCAATTTACACTACGCACATACACACACTTTGCATTTTGCACACTGTCTATATATATATATATTTTATATATATTTAATTTAATTTTACATTGCTGTATTTACATATATGTTGTATATATACATATATATTTTATTTTATTTTGTATTTTATATTTCACTTTGTATACTATACTTTATGCACAGTCACTTTCTTTCTATATTTTATTGTGTTTAGTTTATCCGTGCTACTATGTCAACAAATTTCCCCTTGGGGATTAATAAAGTATATTTCTATTCTATTCTATTCTATTCAATAAAGCAACAAAATTAAATCACAAGAGAAAGGACATAAAAAAACAGTGTCTGTGGTTGAAGAAACACTCCCCTTTGTAAATAGACACGTAGAATAAACATGTTACACATGTTAGCGTCATGGAGTTAGGTAAAGTAATCACATGTCCCACAGTGTTCAGGATTAGTATTGACAAAGCATGTGCTCTGGAAGCCTGGAGGCCTGTTTGTGAACTACATGGACTGTTTAGCAGGGAGCGGATGATGACCCCTGCTGGTGAAGCATGCTGACCTGCATCTGATCCTCCTTTCAAAGATCGAGTGTTGCAGTAATACTGGCCGTTGAGTTTTTTCCTTTGTTTTTTTACTAATTCTACCTTAACTTTGGTAGTTTCATATATTTAATGTGATTCTTCCCGCTTTGCCATTACAGAGAAACGTGATGAATGAAGAATGAAAAGCACCAACATATTACCGTATTCATTGTAAACTAATTGCACATTTAATTGACTGCCTATTCCTATTTAAATGCTGAGTTGTTCCAACACAGACGTGTTTAAAAAAAAAAGAGTAAAAACATTGAACGTTTGCAGCTAGCTCAGCAGCTACATGGCTTCTATGAATAATGCACTTGCTCAGGATTGTTGCTCAATTTGTTGCTCAGCTTGGGAGGATGCACAATCAGTTGCATGCAACTCAACAGGCTGCCCGGCAGCAGCTGCATCCTCATTGCTTATCTTTGCATTGGCAGCTGAGGCTACCCTTCCAGATAGCACGGACATGAAATCTTCCCTTCACCTGCTCCAGGCGTGGTTCAGCATGACAAGCACCCAGCGCAACACAACTGCCGCCCCCCAGCCGTGTTGTCTATCACCAGACAAACCTCCCCTACTCTGAACTGCCAAACCGTAAAACACTTAAACCTGACAGGAAATAAGAAGAAAAAAAAGAAGATAAGCAACAGTGCGACGAGATGGTGGCTATACGGCTCAGATTAAGGCATCCAGAGCAGGATTCATCCAGACGGGAGAGACAGTCTGGCGTTACGGTAATTAAAGGGATGTTGTGCAGCAGCAAAGATGTGCTTGTGACTCAGTGTATGTAGCGTAAACAGCTGTGCCGTGACACATAAGCCCCCTCCCCCCCCCCCCTCCCTCTGCAGCCCATCACTGATTGTGGCAAGTCCTTGGCGGTGACCTTGCTCTCTCACTGCCCACGCTATTTTGAGCAGGAGATGGTTGACGATCAATTTCAGCTGCGAGTGTGCTGCGGAGGAAGGCAGCATATGGTTAGACATGATTTACACACAAACACGAGCGCTCCCCGACATGCACCCCACACACAAACACCCTACACTCCCCAACAAGCACTTACATAAATTATCATGTTTTGTGCTGCAGGTATTGGGGGGGGGGATCAGTAGCGGTGGTTGCAGGTCTGTGGTTTTGAAAAAGAAAGGATAAAAACGGGATGTGGCGAAGAAGTAAAGCTTGGAGCCCCAGAAATGGGAAACACCTTTTTTCTTTAAAAGGCAATTTGGGGTTGACTTTTTCAAGGTATTAAAGGATAGGTTAACTTTGTTGTTGTTGTTGTCGTAAAACAATATGCACATGCTCATATGTAGATTGAAGCAGGTGGTGCATGCCGTAATCATCCCTCCTGTTCGCGCAGGCCAAAAAAATGATTTCTTTCTAACATCATTCCAATGCACGTGATCTACAGTCTCCCAACGTTTATCTGAAGCTACTATCAGGCTTCAGTGGTCTGAGTTAATCAAAATAGATGTCCTAGCCAGTGTCATATAGAATATTTTTTTCAATTACAAAGATAACAAAATATTACATTGTATAGCTATATGCAAGGCTAATGAAGCTACACTCAATATCGACCCTTGGTTCATTCCCTCGTTCTCAAATCCATTGCACCTCTCTATCTCCAATTATCTCCTATTCCTTCTGACACTTCACCGTATTAATTAAAGATTATTTGTAGACTCAGATGGCATGAAAAAAAAAAAATTACAATTTCTTTGCTTTTTAAAAGGAGCAAGATACGAGATATTGGGAGCATTGCGATTTGCCTAAACGCCTCTCAAAATGGCGACTCCCGAGCCGACGGCTCGTAGAGCTAACCGTGTTTACCTGAGGGAGAACCCGAGGGTGGCTGCGACGCTTCTGCAATGACGCCATCGGGTGGCATGATCAGCTGTAATCGCCACGCAGAGCGGCGGGTCGTGAGCCAACAAGTGAGGCCTGCTCACGTGCACTAACATGCACTTAAAGAATGCACACCTGTGACACAAAATAGAGTCGCTCAGATAACAACACACACACACACACACGCACACGCACACACACACACACACACAGGAAGGCTGACTTTATTCTATTCTCAGGGAGATATTATTCCACTATATCTGTAGTATATTTCTCCTTTAAGCAGACATTGTGGGCGTTGTGTAAATCCTTTAGATGTGTCAAATCTGCAGGATGCAACAAGCAGAAAGGATATTAGAGTCTGTGTGAGGGGCTCTAACCTCTGACCTTCAGCTACCCTCCTGCATAGCAGAGGTTCAAGACGATTATCGAATGCTGAACGTCTGTCTTTTAGTTTTCTGATGTGGTTGTGATGAAAGAGTAATCTGGGTGAGTTTGACCTCCCTTACAGTGAGGTCAAGCTAACGGGGTATTTGAGCTGTGAACACAATCAATTGTATTCTGGTCAGGGTTGTGTCATGTGAATGGTACAACCTCATAATAACACATCTCAGTACAAGTGTTGTTGACTAAGATGTCAACAGATATGGTGTAACAATGATCAGTTAAAGCCGTGATTCAGAAGTTCTCACTTTAATTAAAAGGACAGTGTGTAGGAGTCAACATCCTTGTACTGACACATGCATGAGAAATAAATGTGGTTCTGATTCTCGGGGTGTGATAGCAGATTGCATCCAACTGAATACCCCTCCGCTCACGTCTCCCTTTATCGTGGTTCCATGTGGAAACATGGTGTTGGCAGACTCACCGACTACATGGATATGAAGGACTCATTCTGAGCAAACAAAAGCACAACGATTCTTAGTTTCAGCTGATTAAAGAAAACATTACAGTGGCGGATTCAGACAGTCTGAGGGGGCAGGGGCGTTTTTAATTTTTTTTTTTTTATAAAATTGTTCTAGTATGTAGGGCAGCCTGTACGGCACTGCATCACGTTTTCCCAATTTAGGGGCACCCATTAGTGCACTGCATCTTGTTTTCTCCACTTGAAGGGTACCCTAGAGGGCACTTCATCATCTATTATCTCCTGGAAGGGCACCATTGAGGGCACTTTATCATGTTTATCTACTGTCGGGGTATCCAATAAGGCACTTTTGCTGAGTGGCACCAAGGGCGGGGGCGGGGGGGGGGGGGGGGCGGGGGGGGGTCGCCACCCTCTAAGTTGCGTTGCATAGTTATGAAACTGATATTCTATTTCTGCTAACAGATCCCCCTTAAATGAAATAAAGTGTATTTCTGAAACATTTTGTCTCAACCCCTCTCTCTTTTGTAGGACAATAACTTAACGTCTTACATAAAACATAACATTGTAAACTAAGTACTTTGTCTTCTGTCAAAAGACGTTCCGTTTTGAAACACAACTACTCTAGTTGCTAGTTGAGTTCTTATTCATTTCTACTGGTTGGATGATTATTAGAAAATGTTTGTAATCATCCAACCAGTATAAATGATTAAGAACTCAGTAGAAATGACCGTTTAAATTGTCATACAATGAGCAATAAAAGTTCTACATCAACAAATACAAACTTGTCTCCAGGAAAACTATTGGACTTGCATATCTCTTATGTTGGTTAAATTCGGATTCACATCCGATGTCTGACATGAAACAGCAAAGCGAACCACGGAACCGTTTAGTTAAGTCCAGTCTCAGTGTGTCTCTTTCCCGCCTCTCAGAAAACTTTATCTTGAAAAAAAAACATGTGGCAGCAGTGGACATTCGGCTCACTTTTAAAGAGAGCTTCACCATAATGATATTTTTATTCTGGGAGACATGGCCTAAATGATTTCGTGTGCTAATGCAATGGGCTTGGCCATCCCCACGGCAACAGAACTGGTCTCATTAGGGTTTCTAGTCATGGAAGTAGTGAAAAGGGAAAAGCGCTGATGGGATCGTTAAACACATCATCAAAGAGGTGTGTCTCTGCTCTCTCGTTATAACTTAAGATCACGCAAAAAAGATTCTTAGTTAGGGGAAAGGGAGGCGGGTATACACAGGGAAAAGTCAGTTAGTGTTTGCTAAGCTTGCATTTCAGTTTTTGTATTTAATTAATGAATTGGGTTTTTATAAGAAGAACATTTAATTTAGCCGTAGTTAATTTCATCAGTTGCGTAGCTTGTATTTATTATAGTCGAAAACATTAGAGCAAACCAATTATTTTAGCTCATCTATTGCACTTCATTTGCACCTCTTCTGTGAACCAAGTTTATTTCATGAGAGAACCTAAATAATGTCTGTTTACCTAAATGCATATTTATTAATGAACATAAGCATACATATATATATATATATATATATATATATATATATATATACACATACATATATATACATATATATATATATATATATATATATATATATATATATATATATTTATATATATATATATATACATACATATACATTCATAAGGGTGACAAACCACACAAACATATGTGTATATATATATATATATATATATATATATATATATAAATACATATGTATATATACATCTCTATATATATATATATATATATATATATATATATATATATATATATATACAGTATATATACATATGTATTTATATATGTTTATAACCACACTACTATACATGCTTTATATAAATGTTACTTCTTGTAACACCTGCTGCTAATTGCTGCAGCATAGCAGCAGTGATTGTAGATGCTGGTGTGTAGATGTGCTATATATTACCTACATTAAAAGTCCACTAGGGGGCAATGTGTCCAATGCCTTCAGTTTGATGTCACAGGTTTCATAAGGGCGACAAACCACACAAAGAGAAATGACAATGAGTCCGTTATTACACCGCGTGCAGATTAGAAGAGTGAAGCATCTAAAAAACCTGATCATTACCGTGATATGAAATTGCTTTTTTCAGTTCTCCTTCAAGGTGTCATATCATTTTTTTTTTGCCACTGCTCTTTTCACATGAATATTGAGCCATTTTACGGTACTGTTCTTTTTACAGTATGCACCTTACAATATCAAACTATAAATTAAATCTAGTGACGATCAAGCATGCAGTGGATTATTTATTAATAGTCAAAATGTCAAATTAGAAAGAGAGCATTAGAAAGAGACCATAAGCAACCAATAAAATGTGTTTATTATTATATGTGATAGTGTTAGAAGGGTCTATGAATAGGAAGTCTGCAGCATTTGCCATAGGAAATGGCAATAATGAAAATCAGATTTAGTGAAATAATAATCAATACATTTCATTTTCAAAAAATATTTTTTTCCAACAAAGAGGAAGCTGCTTGCTTCCTCTTCCAGCATATTTTCCTATTTCTCTCTCTCCCCCTCTCCCTCCCTCTCTCTCTCTGTCGCCTTCATTCCACCCTCCCCCCTCCTGTGGGATCATGGGAATTGTGCAAGTAGCGTGGCGTTCCACGCTCTGCCCGCGGCGCTCCAGGAGGAGGCGTGCAGTAATGACCTGCTCCTCAGCTCGCTCGCCATCATCGCCCTCACAATTAATTCCCGCCTCGCGTTCCTCCGTGGGGGAGGGGGAGGGGCTGGGGGGGGGGGGGTGAGAGTGTGGGCTCCCTCATTAGAGATCCTTGTAATGTGTCTGGCAGCAGTTCCCATCCTGCCACTTCTGCCCTTCCACTGCTGCTACCATGTTTGTTTTATAGATGCCTCCCTCTATCCTTTCCTGCCTCACAGAATGACTGACACTGAGTGTAAAGGTGCACCTGGTCTGTGTTTTTATCCATCAGGGCTCTAGGAAACACATGAATACGCCTTTCACGCCTTGTGACATAGAGGGGAATATTTTGAGTAGGTTATTCCAGGTCCATCCAGCTAGCGTAGAAGCCTTTTCACAACAAACACAATTCATGGAAATGTCCAATGTACTGTCACATTAAAACGCCTTCAGATAAGGTGATGACATTTAGAACAGCTGGTGACACCAAACTCCGGCTAAGCACTGAACTTTTAAAACAGCCTGAACTGGATTTCAACTTTGAGCTTGACCAGGGACATTTTACAGTTTCATCTTACCACCGTCCGCTTCGCACAGTTCGTCTGTCTGCATATTTCATTATTGTCATCAGTATGAAAGGGTAGCAGCATAAGGAATATAGAACCACGTTTTTCACACCATACTGTATATAATGTAGAAGGTGACTTGCGAGCAGTCTTTTTGATGTGCAATCTCACCAGTGAAATACTGAATGGAACAGCCAACAATGTTTAGTCCCTGAAAGAAACATGATAAAGAAAAGAAAAACTCTTTAAAGTTGGCACAATTATATAACTGTCTGATATTAAACAAGTATCAAATGGCAAAGATAAAAAATGTGACGATGTAAAGAGGTCACTTGTCCATGGAGAATGTCCCTCTAAATCTGACTTTATTGTTTATCAGCTGGCCCACAACTTAAATTGTCCCGTACCGTACATGCACATGTCTTTTTTTCTTCTTAAGAAGCAGGTGGAGGTGCCACATAGATACCGTGGAAGTATCAACTCACTCAATCCATGGAGAAAGGCACACGTTGTGTATTAAGAAGCCGTGCCTGTTAAACCGGTAGAAGTGCCGCTAAACTAGTTGACACACACAGCGAGTCCCTCACTGCAGTGACGCTGTGAAGATGGCAACAGCGCGGATGCGGAAGACCGAAAACACTGACCAATCAGAACAGGGTTTTTTAGGACGGGGTCTTAAAGAGACGGGTGTTAAAATGGAGCATTTCAGAGAGAATAATAATGTTGTTTTTAAATATAGAAATATACTTTATAAAATTTCCCCTTGGGGATTAATAAAGTATATTTCCAAAGACCGAAAACACTGACCAATCAGAACATGTTATTTTAGGGATGTAGCATGTGTCCTTTAAGATGCTGGTGTCTTTTGACAGTGGCAGTTGTTTTCAGCCCTAAAGAGCCTCTATTCACCACCTGAACGGTACCAAACAGCAGACAGACACATTACGCAACGAGCAGGTGGACATAATGAAAATAATGATCCCCTAAATAGGTAGATATTCACTAGGAGTTAATAGAGATCAAATTCACAAATGTCTGACTTACATTTGCCAAGTTTCCAGAAACACAACTTTAAATGCCCGATAATGCGAGGACGCTTTCCCGTTCGCGACTACTGTTCTGTGTAATTGTATCACATTCAGGCACCTGCTTTTAAGTGTGTGGGTTTTTCTAATTAATTAAACGCCATATGCGTGTACGTAGCGGTGCACAGTGTGTGATGCACGTGAATGTAGCGGAGGAGAACAAAACAATGCATTTAAGCTGCCACCGTGTTCCAAGAATGAAGCGGTTTAAAGCCGATTATTTTAAAAAGCCGGATGAGGCGAAAGGAGGAGGAGGAAGAAGAGACAGCGAGAGGTTCTGATTCTCGCACTGATTATGAACGTGATTGAGCCAGTGTGATTGATTATGCTGAACCAAAAAAAAGAAGGAAAGGGCTGCGCCTGAATCATGTGCCAACTGAAAAAAGTGGAACGGTTAGTCTGGAGCCAATCCCAGCTGAGAGGAGGATACACTGACAGGTGTACGCCTGTACGTCGACAGGTCTGACACAAACCATTCACACTCACATTCACACCTACGGGGGAATTAGAGTCATCAATTTCCTAATGCGCTGCAGTGTGATGCTGTTTGAACTCATCGGTCGCCAAGTAGTAAGCAAATAATACAAATAATAAACTGTTTAATACAGTATATTCTACAAATAGGGTATAAAACAAAGTGGCAGTCTGATATTCTTTTGGGACAACTTAATATAAAGCATTGAGGAGAAAGAAATGTTGAGCACTGCATGTGGTGTATGCTGAGGAAGTCGACACAAACCGAGCCAATGCATTTCTGAATGTATCAAACAGACATGTAAACATGTCATAACTTTTGGAAATGATGCTAAATATGGTCTGTTTAGGAGGGAAGACCAGGAGGTGTGATACTTTAGATGAGTTGTATAGGTATGTGGAGAACAGTTCCCAGTGATCCTTACGTCCCGCTGATGTGACAAACTGCATGCAGTGTCATGTTAGCAGGCAGAAAACGTTTACAATATGCTTGCTGTGACAATAAAGTTCATCCTGAGAATACATAGACAGTGAGCTGTTTGCACACAGACCCTTTTAGATCAAAAGACACTGACTTCTGCGAACTGTGTCACAAATACTTTCATGAGTCATTCTTCTTGTTACTGTGACACATTCACACATTTGTTGGAAACTCTTTTGCTCCACTACGTTGTTTTTGTTGCACAGCTATAGGGCAGGAGACAGATTCAGCATCTGCCATTGTGGTCAAAGCCAGACTGCAGCTTAGAGTCAATGTGCAGTCAAATGGAGACTAGTTCTGGATGACAGTTCTACGGAAGAAGTAAAAACAGGTTGTATTTATTTCACCTTATAATGATGAAATGCTTACAGTGATAAGTGTTTGTTTGTGTGTGTGTGTGCGTGTGTGTCACGTCTCTGCATGCTTGTTTTTTTCTTAGTCTCTGTATCCAAAATATTACTGGTTGTTGCAGCACTTCTAACTTCCTTTGACTGTAAGTCGTAGTGTGTCAAAGCCGAAACGCTCTTCCAGAGACTTGTACACAGTCACAGTGTATACCTGGACACCAGGAGGCCCTGATCGAAGGCCGCACGTTGGAGAATGTTGAGAATACAAAGTCAGTGGCCAGAATCCTCTGAGTGACCAACAAGCCTAACATTATAAGAGAACAGAACCAGACAGATGGCTTCTATATTAGATATATCACTGATAATTTGACCAAAACAATGCCTGACAGCCTGAGCATTTATGTTTGATTGTACGTGAAAATGAACATCCATCACAGCTCTGGGAAGAAGAAAAAACAACATCATCCAGTAAAAAGTGATGTGTTAATATGTATTTTCAGAAAAGGCAGACAACAAAAAAACGTATCTTATTTACACCTGATATTCACATGCAATCAGAATCTACATATTATATATGTGGATAAGGGGAAATGCATCTTAATGCAAGGTGTAAATGCACATCGATCATATTGTAAACGGATGCAATCGGAGGTAATGCAATCTTTGCGAGTGAAAAAGCAATCTGTATGCGCCTTGCCTAACAAGTTGAAAGGTCACCCAGCTCAGTCTCTCGCTGCTATCTCAAGCAAACCCCGATTCAAGAAATGCATCCGTAAAATACAAACACGGGCACAGGACTGCAGACGGCCACCAGCTCAGCAAGAGAGAAGTCGAGCCCAGTAGCTTCACTTTCCTTGATTTGGAATCTTGTTTCATTTCCCTACTAAATTACGATATTCTCTGATCATGTGGGCTGCATCGAGATAACGAGTGTTGTGTTGTTGTTCGTGGAGAGACTTGCGATCAGATGTCATTATCTAGATAATCAAGATAAAGATCACACGGTAATATTAAATGTAAATGTGGCATTCCAATAAATAGGAATTTGGATTCAACTCTAAACAGAGCAAAACAATTTTTTTAAACAGCATTTCAACAGCTCCATTGCCAGCTGTTATATAAAAGTAATATCGCCGTTGTAGCGACCAATGATGTTGTCAACATGTAAACGTCCAAGTGTGAGCGCGGGCACAATGTGGTGCGAACCACTTACGACTGAGTCACATCCTGAATGTGACTTCTGGATTTAACCGGGTGCTTCCAAGATGTTTGTGTTTGCCGAAGCTGTTTGCTCACCCTCACTGACAGATGAGCACTGCAACAGTGTTTGCACATATTAGCACAGCAACAAAAGTGTCCCCATTCCTAGTTCATGAGAAGGGACTCTTGTCTGTGTTTGATACATTTTAGTTTTTGAACATATCTGTTTTCGGTGGGTAGCAGCCTCGGTTTGGAAAATAAACAATGATTAATTTCCTTGAAAAATGCTTTAAGAAAGCACTGATACACTTGAGTTTTGAGATATTATGTGTTTTGATACTGTATTGATTGTCAAAAACACTGAGGTCTCTTGGTGAATTTGTGGTTGACATATTTGACTGAGTGTGAAAAAATGAATAAAAAAATATTTCGAGAATTAATTTGGAGACAGAACTAACCAGACTTAGAGTCACATGATAAAAACCCAAGACATGTTGGGACCCAACAAAGCATCGCAGGCCAGAAAAGGTTAAGAAACCTTCAATTAGGGCAAGTCTCTATCGGGTTAGAGTTGGATTACAAATTACAAAACAAGAAAACTTTTCACACGGTTTGACATTAATTGAAGCAAAGCTTACCGTTTCATAGATACACAACTCCTCCACCACCACACAGTCCCGTTTATTGTCTCTGGTAGTTCAATATCGTCTGACATTGAAGAAGGATCATTATTGTCCGAGTGTTTACATTCATTGAGCAGGAAAACCATGTGACAGGTTCGAGCAAATATTGATTGTATGCCACACGGTGGCTTTTAATTCCAGCTCGTGACCTTTGTCACCTGCAACCCTCCTGTTCTGATATCCTGGCTGTGAAGCAGCCAATCAGGACAGACACGAGCTCCGGAACCAACTACACGTCTGGTCCTCAGCCCGCTAACACCTTATACTCATGCTGTTGGAGTGAAGCATAATCCTAGTTAGAGAAGGTAAAAGTTTGTTTGATTTCTGCACTAAATATTTTGTTCTGAAGACCCTACAATCTGTTCTTAACGAATCATACACTAACCATGGTGTAAATATAAGAAATATGTTGATTATGATATACAGTGCATTGTACTAAAGTGCATATTACAAAAGCATACTGAAGGTTATTTCCCCTTCTTTTGGCTGAAAGTTGTCTAGTCCGGTTTCCTTTAAATCAGAAGCATCTTTAAAATCAAACCAACCCTCTCTCATTCTGACCTGGAAAAAGTCATTCATGCATTTATTTTCAGGACTTGACGACTAAAACACTCTCCTCTTTGGCGTTCACTAAAAATCACTCTTTTGCCTCCGACTAGTTCAGAACGCAGCAGCTCAGCTTCTCCCTGGTATCAACAGACGACATCCCATCAGCCCAACGCTTCTCTTCACTGGCTCCCTGTGCGTTTTAGAATAGATTATAAGATTTTACCGATAACTTTTAAAGCACGTCTGGCCCCAAAATAATACAGAATATATAGAAGAAATGAGTAGCACTAATAAGTCAGCTTAGTTGGGGCCCTTCTGTCCGTCCCAAATTAAAGGTGATCATGCTTTTGCCATCAGGGCAACACAATGCCCGAGAGGATAAGAAATCAGGAATCTCTTTTTAAAAAAAATTTTGTACAGTGACATGTTACTTTATTTCATTATTTTATTTTTATTATATCAATTGGTTTTATTGTTTCATCTATTGTACTGTGTAATCAGGGTTTAAGTCTTACTGTAATTTGCTTTGCTTTGTTAGACCTTTCATTTAAAACCCTAATTACGAGCTTCCGATTTGTATATCTTCAGTCAGAGACGTTGGAAATATCTAGTGGCAATGGTATCTCCCACTTGGTGTCAATAACTACAGTAAGTGTCAACAAACAAGTGGACAGTTACATCTATAAATAAACAAATCTACTCATTAAAAAAAAGATATTCGTCTGATGCGTGGCAATTTTTTATGATACAATCCAAATATACAATAGGTATATCACAACCAACTGTGCAAGCGAGAAGCTTGAAGACGACCCAGCTAAAGAGACAACACATTCATATAGATTGATGGCTGGATCAGAAGATGAGAATGTCAATATTGTATTTATTGGTGCATTTTTTAATGCACAATGTGCTTTAAAAAAAAGAAACCAGAAATAATAATACCAGAAATCTCCAGGTTCATTCCTTCTACCGGAAGAAAGTTTGAATACCAGATTGAATACTACGGAATAAAACCTTCATTGTGCAGCCTGCATGCAGACGTAGTAGTGCTATCAATGCATGTTACTCGATGCCTTCCTTGGAAGTGGCTGTGTGTAGGTGCCGTCGTCTGTACAAGACTGTGTGCCAGGAGTCGGCTTTTTTTCCCGCAAAGCTACTAACTGGATAATTAAGGGTGCTCTATACACTCCAATTAGCAGGCGTTGGGAAGGGAGGAGGGATCGCTCAGCTGTATCCGGGGAAAACAGCGTAAAACCGGGTGATACACATCAAATCACAGCAAAAGGCTAATGTGTGCGAGGTGAGGGCACCATACATCACAGCCTGCAGGAGGAAATGAGGCAGTTTTCTAAATAAATACTGCCAAGGTTGCTGCGGCTCTGTGGCGCATCACTGCCAAACCATAATCTCATACTGTTTATTTTCCAAAGTTGAGCTCTCTCTCGCTCTCTCTCTCTCTCTCTCTCTCTCTCTCTCTCTCTCTCTCTCTCTCTCTCTCTCTCTCTCTCTCTCTCTCTCTCTCTCTCTCTCTCTCTCTCTCTCTTCATGCTTTAAAGGCCTCAGAGGAATGCTATTTACCATAACAGTCTGTGTGAGCCCATCAGAAACACCTCCAAGAGACACAGTCGAGCTCCTCCCTTTTCCTGGTCGGAGTTTTAATAAAATAATATATAATTCCACTGTCGAACAACTGTGACCCCATTTCCTTTTTCTTACACAAATCTGTACATCCTGTAAGTTTGTTAGTCCTCAAAACACTTATTTCAACAGCGAAGAATTCCGCATGCATGTATATAAAAAAAAGTGGAGATCCAAGGAAGGCAGCTCACCCTACCATTTACACATTGTATTTTTCACGTAAAATATGATCGTGATTTTATTTAATTTGGTCGAATTAGCTGTTAAATTGCAGGATTCTTGATAAATTCCTCACGAGAAGAGAACGCAGATGGGATGTATCGATGCTCCTGTGCATCTTCACTGTCTTTCTTCTGACAGATGTGAGCACAGAGCTCGGATCCAATTGAGACGAATGAATCAATGGATTCACACCATCACCCCTCAAACACCCGTATCTTATGACTTCACTCCTCTGTGATTCTATTTCCATCGACTAAATGCGGGCTACATTTAAATCTGGGGTCATGGTTATTAATTACTCTTCCGATTTCAGTTGAAAGCCCAAGGAAACAGGGGGAGGAGTAGACGCACGGGGAGCGACGGCGGAGCACGCAGGCAGGAACAAAGGCCCGCCACGAGGGTTCATGCCTCCCACTGCTAGACACCCACATTCTGCCGTGGTTCTGCAGACAGAGGTTAGGACCACCTAGGCAGATTTCCCCTGGGGGCTATTATAAACCGAAAGATAAGATGATTTTCAGACGGAGGAGCCTCCACACACACGGCGATGCACAGGGTCTGATACTGACGAAAATAACGCTTCGAGGATGCTCTCCTTTTTTGGTAATGTAACTGTCAGTCGTGTCTGAGAACAAAAGTTCGGATTCATCATTATTTTGGGGAAAAGTCCAGACAAAAGTGTTTTTTGTAGTATCAAAAGAACATGTGCTTTTTTTGTAGTGTGAAAGAGGAACTAAAAGAAAGTAAATTGTACGAAACATAGGATGGAAGATTATGAAGAGTTTTTTGAAGCAGGAGAGGTGGAACTATAGGGGTCATTAAAGATGGACAGGCCACACTGAATACAGGAGATACTTGATCAGGAAATATTGTATATGTTGTTGTGTCTACATCAAGCTGTCCATGGATCGAAGTCAGCCTTTGAACAGAATGATTCATATCAATATCAATATCATGATCAAGACCTGGTTTAAAAAGATTCATAAAATCAATCTCTAATGAAATGAAACTAGATGCTTTCTCTCAATTTTTTCTCTTTTCATGTCCGCATCTGAGAATCATGATGGCATGGACAGTTTACATTTCTCTACATGGCCAAACACTAAAAAAGTCAGCAAAGGTCAGTCAGCAAAATCTGAGATTGTTAACTAACCTGCCCACTTTGACCCATGACTTCATCTTCATTCAAGTAAGTGGTGCTAAATAGATGATTTTGTGTTGTATTCTATGTCTGTATACTTAAACACTCACTTATGTCGACTGGCCTCTGTTCCCACCACTGCTGCTTTGGGGCTTTGCTGTTCTCTTCAAAAGTCTTTCCAAGCTCAAGTTGTTGGTGATCGACAGCCACCGACAGAGTGATGCTTTGACGGCTGTTGAATGAAGAAGATGACGTTTTAGAATCTTGTCAGCAAAAAAAAACAAAACTTGAACCAACATAATGTGTTATGAGTTCAGTCAATAATGTATTTAGTGAGTTTCACCATTTGTGTATGTGGTTAAATGTTATGTTGAAATAAGTAGAATCATAGAACATTTATCAAAACGGAAGATACCTTACCTACAATATATATTTTTTTAATGAACTATATGTCACTTCTAAAGTGCATCAAGGCTAAACAGATATTTACAAATATTTTTAGCGTAGTTAAAGCTACATTTCTTTCCTGTTGTTTCTGTTGCCAGCTCGCATTACATTTATCTAAGTGTAGCCTTTAGCAGCCTATAGGCCTGTGTCACACTGCTCACCTGGAGGGGCTGTATGACTGAGAAATGTGTCAGTGTAGCTGTCAGTTAGTTTACTCCTCAATCTGCCTGAACGTAAAAGCAATGCAGGCATTGTTTACTCCAATGCAGGCATTGTTCAATGTCATATGAAACCATTAAAGCTGGGTTAAGTAATGCATTTTAGAAACCTTTTTGGTTTACAACATTTTTGTTCACACACAGCAATCAATAAATCAAACATTTTGACCATAATATAAATAAATCCGGTATCTTTGACTATCGCAGGACTGTAATAAGCCCGTCCAATCATAACATTTTATCCGAATGCAATGATTGGTCGGGCTACCTGCCTCTCTACCTGCACACATTCTGCCAGTGGGATCATTGAGCGAGTTTTCACAAGGTGCTAGTTTGAAAGCTGTGAGTACCAACAATAGCCATGTTGTTGTTTACGTCTCATATTTGGGGGGCGTGGCTTTGGAGGGGGGCCTGAAGGGAAGTAGGTGTTGCCAACTTGGCAACTTGTTTGCTAGATGTTGTGACTTTTGGAGCTTGTGATGCAAACTACTTCATTGGAAAATAATTGGCAACACTATAGGCTGGGTTTATATTTCTGATGTAACCACTTTAATGAACAGTTACTAAATCGTTATAGATGTGTTAGACCATAAATAAAAACAACAATTGAGTTAAAAATATATTAAGCCATCCGAATATGTATTTGTTTCTGTCGGCTATCTGGTTCAAAATTCCACTTTAACTTGTTAACACTTTAAACCTGCAGACTTGATGGAAAACAATCATATAATGACACGATTTCACTGATAATGTGAGAAACCTATGAGCATTTATATATGTATTTTCAATATTTATAACTGCATTATTTCCAAATATAAAGAATAAAACCACCAAATGTTATCCAGGATCCAACTGATCTATAGAGCCTAAATTGTGTAATAATCATTAATAACACCATTTGATACAATGTATAAGAGCAAAAGGGTTTCTCCTTATAAGTGAGTTTGACCTTCTCATACCTTATTTTTTTCAATTTGTTGTTTGTTCTCCCTTATACTTTTATGTGGTAAAAGTAATATTGCAGCATAACCACACTGAATATTTATCTGTAAAAAGTAGCGTACTGAAACCTGGTTTGTATGGTTGATAAATCAGTAATTAACCTCAAAGTATAATTACAGAGGTGATGGTCCTATGTTCACCTTTTTTTCTGAACTCGGCTTATAGATAACTGCTGATGTGGGGGAAATAATCTGGGACGCTGCTTGGAGTAATAATTTCATTTCATTTCAAACTCAAAGCTTATAGGCTTCAACATGAATGAACACACATCATGGGGGCTCGTGGAATAAATGCGCCGTGCCTGCTCGCGTTGTCAGCCTGTGGGAGCTGGAGGCATGGGTGGCCAGGAGGCGGGATTTATAATGGTGATGAATCCCGGAGGTCTTAGTAATTATGGCTGTCGCTGGACGGAAAGAGGGGGGGGGGGGGGGGGTTGGCGGCAAGCCGGCGGAGGCATTTTATCTTAATCACAGCTCAGCTCCATTCAAATTAATTTGACAAGTTTCCCCAATCCTTATTAAACGACGCATCTGACAAATGACAACCCCCCCTCCTCTCCCTAAACACCTCGTCATGAAATAAATATCTAAATATATTAACACAACATTTGGTGAAAGAAAAAAGAAAAGAAAAAGAGGCTATAAGGTTGCAAGACGCAGATATTTCCCGTAGATATTTTTTTCTCCCGAGCCATCCATCCCTCCCACCTCCCGAGTGTTTCTATAGTAATTTCCAGCCAATGATCAGTAGGTGTCCACATCCCTGCTTCCTCACCTCAGCACCAATCAGCCACACACAGCGACAGGAGACGCGGACTGAGCAGAGAGACCAGGCAGACACACAATACAGCCCCCCGGATCGAGAGGAGAGGAACCCCCGCTGCGATTTCCCCCTTTCTTTTTCTACGACACCTTTTGGCTTATTTATGCACTTTCCAACCATTTTCTTCTTTTTCTTTTTTTAACGTGACAAGAAAGTCGATAAAAATGGTCCTTTTGTTTTGAGCGGTGTGAACGCACACGCACACACGCGCGCGCACATAAACACACACACATACACACACACACACACACACACACACACATTCGCCGCGCGCTCTCCTCCGGCAGCCTATGTCTGTGCGTCTTCTCGCATCTTTGCGTTATTATCCCCCCACGTATCGCTTCGCAGTAATGTGCCGTTACACGGTCGCTGGCTGGTAGCATCTTGGGAGCTCATCTCAACAGGAACCTGGTAGGTGATGCTCTCTCTCTCTCCCTCACTCTCTCTCTCTCTCTCTCTCTCTCTGTGTATGTGTGTGTCCGTCCATATTGTGCCGTCCACTTGCATGCGTTTACCCCCGTTTCCCCGTCCCGAATCGTGTGTTGTGTGGCCGCAAAGTGAGTCAGTCGATGTCAGATTAATTTTTATCGTCTTTTATTTGCACTATTGCTCCGCGCTCCCCTCTCCGGATTATCTGTGCATGACCTTTGATCTGGATGTCTACCACAGACCAGACCGGGTGTAATTAATGGCATCGCGGTGCAGCAGGGGCACAATGGTTCGACGTGGCTTTTCTTTTCTTTTTTTTTTCTACTTTTCTTTCTTCAATCACCTCGCACCCTGCACCTTGATCGCGCTCTCCCTCGCTCTCTTTGCCCCCCCCTCTCTCTCTATCTCTCTCTGTGTGTCTCTCTCCAGCAAGTATTGAACATTTCTGTCTCTCTAAACTTTGTTTACAGGCTGAAAATCAATGTCCGTGACTTGATTGCCTTTGGGCTGCGTATTTCGCTCCAGGGGTGAATTGATTAAGTAATAATGACCCTGAGGAGGGATGATCATTAAGCCGAGGAGGGTTTTGTTTACTGGTGGCTGCAGGTTGTTTTGGACGCCACATCGACATTGAACCTGCAGCTCTGGTACTGGATGGTGGATAGAACTTGTGGTTGCACAATGGTGTAAAAATAATAACAGTGGTTTAAAAGAAACAATGTTGGATAGTTAATGCACGTAAGAAGGTGTATCTTTTTTATGCTTCAGGTAATAGACACTGAGACAATACTGAGATAGTGTTTTTATAAGGCAAATATGTGCCTGCTAGGACATGTTCAGAAGGAGATGGACTGACTTCAGTATTCAGAGGACTTTTATAACGCCACCCAGTATAAACAGTACCATGTGTGTATATTTCTATAAACATTTTTTTTAGAGACAGCTGCTGGGTAGCACCATGGAAGTGATTTTAAATGCTTTAGTGTTCCAGCAATGGATCAGCTTTGGCAATTAAGAGAGAAAGCCCAGAAAAAGGTAATGGAAGTAGGGGGAGATGTGTCTAATGGGCTTTTATCTGTGGAAACCAAATCCAGATGGGTGGAGAGAGAGTGAGAAAAGGGAGAGAGAGAAAGAGAGGGAAAGAGAGAGAGAGAGAGAGAGAGAGAGAGAGAGAGAGAGAGAGAGAGGAAATAGAGCCCCACCTCGCGCCCCCATCCCATCCCAAGGCAGCTGACACTGTAGTTGGTCTGGTCCATGATCTGGATGTAAATCCACCAGTGGATATCTGTGCTGTCATTGAGTAAATGTAATAGAGCTGGCCATGAATGAATACCAGGTGCTCCTAAGAGGCTGGACATGGTTATGTTTACATGGATGGTCCACCTCTACTATTGGGCTTGGATACAAAATGTGAATATATTTAACAATGTTCCTCCAGGCAACCAAAGCAGATTATTTTAAAAGCTTATATTGCAAGCCTAAAGTAAAGAAGAAAAAAAAGAAAAGCTGTGTGTTTGTAGCTACTGTTGTTATAATCTGAATCCTGGTGGGGCTCTAACTTTTCACAATAATGATATTTTTGAATATTCAATGTCTATGTTCGGATGGAATGTACCCTCATCTATTAACATGTATTTATTAATTCTGTGAAGTAGCTGATTGGACTTTCTTCAAAATATGTAACAATACAAAACATCTACACATTTTTTGGAAAGTGTGGCATCTTTTTTGAAGTATGCTAATTTTCCTTTTTCATTATAATAATGGCATGTTGGTCCGTCACAGCTATCACGTTATTATCACTATGAAGATCAGTTCTGACTATTTGTGATAGTTGCATTAGAAAAAAATGTCAGCTTTAATTTTAAGGGAAAAGTTGAAGCAGAGAAATGAAATTTGATTACAATGAAAACATTTGCCTTTTCTGTGTGTAACTATTGTTGTTTGTCTTTCGCTTTTAGCACTGGAAAAGATACCCCAGGATGGTAACACACTGTTCGTAACCAGCTCCAGTTCGTCAAAGGCCGCTGCTCACTGACTTCTCCTGAACATTGACAACAACCATTTTTCAACCATGGCGAGCATAAACAATGCGCTTTGCATTGAAAACGGACTGAATGCAGATTTGTCTCTCTTACAAAAGGATATTCTTCAGGACGGTGGATTAAGCCAGCTTTTGGATTATAACGCAGAAATGGAAAGGTACAGGTCTTTTGCAAACTTTTATAAAGCCAATGGGGCATTTCCACAGACTGCAAAAATTGCCCGCATCACAACGCCAATTTTTCCCAGTGCTAGAATTGGCATGTCCCCTTGGAACTGCGATAACGCCATGCTCTGGGGAAGGAAATCAGCGGCAATAAACCCTAATAGGACCAGCATGCATAGAAATGACTCCCAGAGGCCGGGGAAGCCTGGCGTGCCGCCAGAGACGCTGCAAATGGCAAATAATAATTTCCTCTCTACCTTATCCCCCGAACACTGCAGACCTTTAGCAGGAGAATGCATGAACAAGCTGAAATGCGGCTCTGCTGAAGCAGAGATAATGAATCTCCAAGAACGCGTTGGAACTTTTTCCGCTATCCCGGCTTTAGGGGGCATCTCATTACCTCCCGGGGTCATCGTCATGACAGCCCTTCACTCCCCCGCAGCCTCAGCAGCCGTTACAGACAGTGCGTTTCAAATTGCCAATCTGGCAGACTGCCCACAGAATAATTCCTCGGTATCCAGTGGAAACCCAGCGAAGAAGAAAAGGAAAAGGTGTGGGGTCTGTGCGCCCTGCAGGCGGCTAATCAACTGTGGTGTCTGCAGCAGTTGTCGGAACCGCAAAACGGGCCACCAGATCTGCAAATTTAGGAAATGCGATGAGCTGAAGAAGAAGCCAGGCTCGTCGCTGGAGGTGAGAACCGGGGCTCTGCTTCCCCTTCTTTTGTTATTATCCCCTTGCACTCCAAAGCATTAACCTTTTCATCCAGTCACGTTCTAAGCCCTTGAAAATTGTTTCCATGCCCACCCATGCCTGAACATCCCCCCGGCTTCTCAAATCTGCCTACCCGCCTAGCCTAATTGGCAGTAATTAGGGGTGTTTGTGTGGAGCGCAAGCTGAGCTTGGCTCAGACACCCCTAATTGCTGCCAGTCAGGCTGGGCTGGAACGCATCCGAACAACCCCGAGCTTGGCTCAGCTCCAAGCAGGGCTGGGAAATGGTTTTCAGCAGAGAGCCATCCCTCTCTACACCCGGTCATTTTAACCAATTATGGAAACCGTCTCTGGATGGGGAGAATCAATATCCCACAAAGCCTCAGCCTCCGACCACCAAGAGATGGTGAGAGTAATGGCAGGGCTGCTGATGGCGTTTCTCAAAACATACCCAAGTTTTGTGTGGGGAGGGGAGTGAGGCACCCAGAGCAATTCTCTCCCACTGATCCTGTATGAATTGATTGTGCATATACAGCAGGGTTGAGAGGAAATCATTTAATATTATATTTCAGTCATTATGGCCAATTATGGATCAATATTGGATATGATACATATCAAGAAGGGTGTAGAGACTGAAAAACACATCAAGCCCGGGTTTAATTGACAAGTGGCAAGAGGCTTCATTAGGACACAATCGGAGGGCCTTTTTGTTTTTAAAGGTTCGTTTGAATAGATTTATTTATAGTTGCTGACATTTCGTTGTCAAAGACAAGAGGCAGAATGTGAATGTTACATTTTGAATTTGGTTCTCTTTACCCTGAGAGTCTGAACTTGCTCATTGACTTAACATGTGCTTGTATGGATGAGTCAGCAACAAATGTAACCTGAGGGCCTTATGATTTGCTCATTAATTAAGTGATTACATAGAGAGTAAAAAGAGGTTAATCATAAAATATTACCTAATCTACTCCTGGGAGACACACCATGTATGGATTCCTTTGTTCATTATGAATTTGTGCCATCAGATTGTCTGATTCTTGTTTCAATCATGATATATTTTTTCCAGGTTTCATTTCATTTGGGTGTGTTTTTTTAAATGTTTTATAATGTTAATATTACCTGTGCTTTGCTGCTTTTTAGTGATCAGGAAACAATGGAAGGAGTAAAAGTAGATTGAGATTGTACCTGAATGCAAATGTTCTTGACCCAGTAGTGCTGTGACATAACACATTATGTATTCATATGATTCTCATCATCTATGTCTCATGTACCCAACAATCTAGTGATAAATGGAGGATTTCATTCAGTTTAATCCCAGTTTGACAGCATGGAATCCACAGCTAATATCCCCGATTAAAATCTTAATAACTTTGAGTGCCAAGAATCAAAAGCGTTTTACACTTTTCAACCGAAAACAGAAATTGAGGGAGTAAATTAATTCTGATTGTTAGATTGTTACCTCCATAATCCTAAAAAGTGGGCCAGTCATATAAGCACACTGTGTTTATATGACACACTGTGTTTATGTGACTGTATATAAACCTAGAGCTATATTTAAAATTGTAGTTAAGATCCCCAAAGATAAATTTAAGTACAAACATAATAAGACAGATCCATGCAATAGAATCTAGAATTTTCTTTTTGAGAGTCTAACTGAAAACAATGTGACGTTTGAAAACGTGACTATATTTGACTTGCTTTCAGAACATTGGACTTTTATAATTCACGTTAAAGACCAATGAAATTACTTTTTTTGGTAGTGTAAAATAAGAAATATCTCGATTATTTCCAATTGGTGCCGCCTTAAAACCATTGCGTCATACAACATGAGGATACAAAGTTTATGTGAGCCTTTTCAACCAGTGTGGAACAACTGACTCTTCTTATTGGCAATAGTGCAGGGAAACCAGCGTAAAGGGGGTTAAATAAAGCGATCACTGATGGGTTACAGGTTGGACGTGTAAAGCATAGAAGTGGCAATCGGAAGCTCGTTTAATGTTGACTCCATATATCGTGTACTAACAGGTGTCCCCAAACAGGTGTTGAGGAAGCTGGCCTCACATTCATAATGCATGGGTAGACTCCGTTTTGAAAACATCCATTTAAAAAAGACGGTTAGAATTATCAAGGGTGTGAAAACCCCTCAAACAAATCCTAACTTGCTGTTAAAAGCTCCTCCACTGAGTTCAGTAATTCATATTTTGGACTTCTCCAGCAGTAATTGTTATTTTTGACTCCGCATCTGTAATTACAGGCACACCTTCTGCTGCAGAAATGGGTTTGAGTTTAAAGGCTTCTTAGAGATGTGAAGTTGCGCTCTTGCTTCAACAAAGTTTTATACGAACATTAACAGGGAGGGATTATTTTTCACTTTGGTGGTGGTGCTAATGGTCGCTCACAGCTGAGCGGCATTTGAGGTGTGAGGAGAAAGGTGCTTAATAATAATTTACAGCCCATGTGGGCCAATTCACATGCGAACGGCAACGTGTGTGCACGCAAGCACACACACACACACACACACACACGTGCGCACACACACACACCAAACAGGAGCCGAGTGTACCTTTTGCCCTGGAAGAGACGATAAGCTACTGGCAGCCAGTTAGATTTGTCTGTCAGTGTTTTCCACATGGGAATCACCCTGAACTAATTATATCTTAAGCAGCGGTGGAAAATGCAAATCAGAATTTTACTCACACCCCTGAAATCGGAGAGCCAATTTAATCTAATACCCCCTTTAATTTAGCGCACTAATGCTAGGCCCTAGAGAATTGCCCTATGTCACTGCTGTGCTGTTCTTCAGCAGATTTCTCTCTCTCTCCCTCTCTCTCTCTCTCTCTCTCTCTCTCCCTCTCTCTCTCTCCAGGATGGATTAGTCTGGCAGAGGAATCTCATCTAACCTAACATTTCCCGAGCAGTTACCTTTGCGTAGCTTGAGCTTCTATGGCTCAAAGGTCCTTCATTAACTTTCAAATGCAATAATGCTCATATGTGGGTAAGCCGAGTCTCCACCCCTGTTTACCTCAACTTTACTGATTTCTGCAGAGAAACTTGTGAAAAAAGGCTGTAGCCTTTAACAAATTTATGTAAATGAAAAAAAGTTATGATTGCCGTCTTGCGTTGCTCTAAAGATTGTGGCTTGAGAGTTCGCATGGTGAGGGCATCCACATGAGTCGTTTCTCTTTTGGCCTGAGGCCTCTTAAAATGACAGTCTCGTTCTGACCCCTCGTCATAGTCCTGCCTCAGTGTGGAAATGGACCAAATTGATGATCCTACTTGGATTGTTTCATTTTGAAGGATAAGGGTGTTGTGTCGGAAGAGTTTTAAGTATGCATTATATACATCACACGTGTACAATATTCACTCGTTATATTAGTCTCTTACCCATAAATCTGAAGAAATAATATCCAATGATAATTATTTACTAGTAACATTATCATAGTGACTGTGATGTTGTTATAAATAGAGACAAGTAGAACTCTAGTGTGAATTTTAATGTTCTGACATAAAACAACACCTGAAATAGAGTCATAATGACTTCATTGCTAATTTAGGCTTCATATATTTATAAAAAGGGCTTTTACAAGTTGAGTTCAGTACAATATTTGTCAAAAGTCATCTCAGTTTGTGTCTATTGTGTTACGCAGTGAGACATTTCATTTAATAAATAAGACAAAAACATAAGTCTGACTGGTTTTTCAGACACATTCAACCGGACTTTGAAAACATTGTGTGGATTTGAGTTGTACACTGAATGCATAATTCGGTTTTGCTTGTGAATGACTCAATAATGCAGACTTTCCATCAGAAGTATGCTGACAGTTAGATGTCTCAAACCACATCCACCTGAACTATAAAGCTTGATATAATCATAAATCACAAGATTCCATGAGCTTACTGGAACCACACTTCTTCTTTTGACATTCAAATGACTAAAAGACAAGGCAAAACCTTTAAAACAACAACATTCAAAGAGGCTTCAGTTTGATTAGTTTCATAACACGGTGTAGAAAAAGCAAGAAAATGGGAAAAACTAAAATCTAATTGAACAGATTCCTCCTTTCAATAAACAAATGTCAAAGGCCAGCGTCGAGTCTACAACCTTGTGTCGGGGATGTTCGTTCTCTCCCTCTGCTCTTTGTGCAGTGTTGATATGACGACATGAAATGGGTGAGATGAAAAGGTGGCACGGCTGCCTAGAAACCTTTGCTATTGTGATAAAAGACAAGGCCCAAAATGGTAGGAAGCAGGACCTTGAGGAAAATAGCTTGGATTCAGCCCCTTAATGAGAGCATGGGCGCCAAATAAGCAATGGCAGCCAGGTCTAATTTGTTTTAGGTGTGCTCAGAATAGATAAGGACAAATCTGTGGCCTTCACCCCCTCCCCCAACCTTCGCCTCCCCGGAGATAACACTGAGTGCTGCCAGACAATCTCTGTGGGAAAAGGAGGGGGGGTAAAGAAATAATAATAAAATAAAAAAAAGCCTGAGGGACCGAGAGCCTTAAGATCTGCAGATCTCTAACTTACTGGATTTATTCAAGCTTTAAAACTGCAGATTAATTTGGTCGCAGAGGTCTGGGCGAGTGTGAAGAAAAAAAAGAAAGAAAAATGAGGCTGTGCGCCGTCGCGCATCTCAACCTAAAGGGCAACCGTAAGCTCCTGTCAAGACAATAGGATTTTGCCATCTGAACCACGATGCAGACCGCTTAATTATACACATCTTCCCTGCAAGCTACCCTCAGCTGCTTACGAGCACGGGCCCCTTATTCATTGTCATGCCCTTTTTCCCCTAGATTGGTCGTGCCGTGTGGATTTTCTGTCAGCTTCCATTTGCAGCGAGTAGCTGTCCTCCTTAGGCCGTTGTTGCGCTTGGAGAAGCACAACCGCACGGCACTGTTAAAGAATTCATCGTTTTCTTTTGCCACTGCCACCAATTAAGGCCAAACCGTAATCGGAGGCGTCTGGACGATGGCCTTACATTATGTGGTCTGTCGCCTCCTCTGCCCCCGTTTGATTTACCATCCCTGGTTCAGCGCTGAAAGAAAACTCATTGCCATTGTCTTTATTATAGCGCAAGGAGACACACACACACACAGATAGAGAGAGAGAGAAAGAGAGAGAGAGAGGGGGGGGGGATAGACATGAGGGTAGAAAGCAGCCTAGCGGAGGATGGACAGCGTGAACTAGCAGGTGCAGGAGGACGTTAATGTGTGGTACTTTAAATTTTAAACAGATGAGAATCAATTATTGATGGTGACTCTGGCTGAGAAGTTAAAAGGTATCTCGTCATTAGTGAGAGCTGATATGAAAAAGTGTGAGAGAAAAGTCTGCAGCGAATGCATCTTGGGGTTTCAATGAGCGCAGAGCATTGCAACCAGTTGTTTTTGTTCTCCATACAAATGATGTGCTCTTTATTTATTTTAAGGTCTGCACATATTGTGTGTTTTGTCTCTAATGTAACACTTTGTACAAAGCCCTTTTCCATTAAAAGCTAAATTGCCCTAATTGAGTAAAGTGCAACAAAGCCAGTTGCAAAATGAGTGACTGAAGTGAAAACATTAAGAGCCAAAACAGAAAAGTTGTTCTTGAAAATGGTATTCACCATTTTCAATCAGCCCATACCAGATTCCTCCAACAGGCATGTTGCCCCTTCGTTTGAGGTGGATAATACGCCCTACTGGGCATTAGCTATATTATTACATTGTCCTTGAACACAGGACACTACAGAATAAATATACAGAAAACATAATGCATTATCCTGATGATGGCTCATTTCCATCCCTGGCCAGTATGATGCTGTTCAATACAGACAATTTAACTGTTACAAATCCCTTTTGAATTTTATTCTGACTTTGGTAAATCACTCTCATTTGTGGACTAAAAGTAACATATTAGCTACCTGCTAAGACAACAATAGTATCACATAATAGTAAAAAAGAAAAAGGAAAAAGAAAAAAATTGCTCCAGTGGTCAATCACAGTACTGCATGACAAAAACAACAACGTTTGTATCAGTATTTCTTAAATATAAATGACTTTTCTCAAAAACAGACGGAATACATTTAGGTTATATGCTTCTATGCATGTGTGTGACGTCATATTAATGTAAAATCTGTGTAATGTAGTTTTCAGAGGGAAAAAAAACGCATATATGCATGTGTATTTATTACGCATGCACAGTGCAGACGCAAAACCAGGAAGCCAAAATTTTTTAATTGTATGTACCACACATCAATGTCAAGAAGCGTTGTCATCGCATGGCGTCCTGATGAACTGGAGATTCAACAGGACAGGACGGCATGAGCAAAGTCATGTAGTTCCATCCGCTTGGTTCCGGCTGTGAATTTAATCAACTTATGAGAAGTTAATACATTAACCCCCAGTGTGCGATCATGTATGTATGCATGCAATTAAGAAGGCTGGAATTGATTTATCAGAGGGCATCAATTCCCCTTACGTAATGCTAAGGTGTTCTCGCTTCCTGCGGTGGCTCTGGTTGACACGATGCTTCTTGTGGCCCGAGATGATGACATTACCCCGGCCCTGATGTGAGGGATTCACTGACAACAGACCAGCGAATTTAAGGGCCACATCCCATCTCAAGCACGTCCTACATTTTTGCATTGAAACTGGTTTGAAATAGTTAATTACAATAGAACATCTGGTCTTATCAGTGCATTTGATACACTCTAGTTAACAGTCTTGGACGTGGATGTCATGAAAAGAATCATTTGTATTCGGTCTTTTCTTGCACTGCAGTCTCAAATTATTTGACCAAATTAATTAAAGGTATATTCACGTGTAGACTAAATATTGAATAAAGGGGTTTTGTTGTGTAGCTAAACCATTTAGGTGTTAGATATTAAAAAAATAATTGAAAATATCGGACTGCGTTTTCAAACATTGTGGATATAAGTGTCATAGAACATGGATGATTGCGGTTTACTTGTTATCTTGTGACACTGTCTGACATTCTGGTGATGTGGCTCCTGTCCCTTCTTTGTTTGATTTTGGATCATAAAATGTGCCATTAAAGAGTTTCTTTTGCAGCAACTTTTAAATCTGATATACTATATTCCTCTGTATGCTGCTTACATATAGGTCGGTCTGGTTCAAGCGTAGACAAAAATAATCTTGGTCCTTCACCGGTTTAATTCGTAAAGCGACTTGATGCAGGTTACACTATTGAGCGGCAAAATAAAAATAAAACTCCAATCTTTGTTAACCTCATTGTCGTTGCCAAGAAGATGCAATGCAATATACAGGGCTGCAGCATTGCAGGTCTGCAGATGCACTAATGAGTTTATAGCTATAGGTTAAAAGGCAGTAAGTAACAGATGGCTTTGTGCCATTCATCCAAGAAAACTGGCGTGAAAGTGAATTTGTGAGTGACAACTGGTGATGGGAGAAATCGGTCAATGTGGTTTAAGCGTCTCAGTTTCTGCAAGTCAAATCCTCGCATGCTGCCACCTCCTCTATTGTGGCTCTGCTCTCACATCATGAATATTTCATGGCAAGCATCTGACACCATGCCCAGAGAGATATTTCAAGGTTTTATTTTTTTTCCGTTCTGATAGAAACCCTGGGGTTAGAGAGTGTCACAGAGGCGTGAAGTCAGCCTGTGGCCCCCAGGCGAAGGATAGGATTTATGATGCACCAGTTGATGACATCAGGTGGATATTCTCATTCCTGAGCGGAAAGCCCCTTTGTCCTCCACCGCTGATAAACCATCGAGCTGTTCGCTGTTTGTTGTCACTCCTCTAAAGATCTGTCTGTTGCGTTGTGTTGAGTAGAGAAATGATTTCAATCTGCTCAAAGTGCAAGCTGTGTTTTGACAAACCGGGACCGGTTTCCTCGTCTGATCAGCGTGGAGCCGGAATGTCGAAGCAGGGGGGAGTCTGCTCGGATTAGCTCCGTCTTAAATGCTGCTTTAGCATATTACATTGCCCACTGGCTCCTCTTGACGATATCTCGCTTGTTTTTGTCTTTTGTTTCACCTTCCAGTTTAACTAAACTGTGTAATTCCTTGTTTTTACTTTGCTGCAAGTAATCTATTAGTTTTATAGCCCTAACTAAATGACTTTAATCCTTGGTTGTTTTTCTTCTTCGAGGTTTTTATTTTTTTTCCAAACGCCTAAAGAGCTGACTTTGCAGTGTTATTGTACAAGTATTTCAGCTAAATTAAATAAAACCAAATCAAGACTTACTTCCTACACAGCCTCGGATTTTTCAATAAAGTATAAATGCATTAGCACAGCGGTGTTCACCTTCTTGGCATATGACTCTTGGAATCAGGCGTCTCATCCCCATGAAGCGGGTCATGGGTACCTGTCGGTCACGCCTCCTAAATCTCAACTACACGTTGCGCGGACCTGCACATCAAGCAAGTTGATTGATTGATTCAACTCTTGTGAGGTGGCAGGTTCAAAACGGAGCTGAGCGTGGACGTATATAATAATACAGATGAAATGAACGGCCAAACCAATGAATAATAATTCCGTCTTTGAAACAAAACAATATATTTTCAACCAGAGGGATGCTTTTAGCTTCATTTGAATAGTCCTGAAGCAGTAACATATTTCCAGTGGGGAAAACAATTACTGAAAAAATAAATATAATAACATATAATTATGGAGCAGTATTATGTTTTCACTGCTTTCCACTCCTGTCGCGACCCTCAGATTCTTTTTTGAGACTTATAGACTTGTTCCTTAACCTTTACTTATTCTGTGAAGTTTCTCTTGCTTGCCAGAAACACCCCCTCAATAACACACATGCACACCTGGAAGTAGCCCAGTACAACCAGTGTGTGACCTGCTGGCCACTGAGCAGCTCCACTGGAGCAGTTGGGGTTAAGGGCGTAGCTCAAGGGCACACCACCGGCGCTAATGAGGCATGCGCCTCTTCTCTAACTTTACCCTCCCACATTTATCCGTATCCTCTAGCAAGCGCTCAGTTTTGTAAGCGTTACGGCCACCACTGCCCACACTGTACTGCAAATTTAATCAACAAAGTTTTATTAGGTTAAACAAATGCTCCCGCTGTGAGATGACCAACCCGTAACTGACATTTTTGTTACTCGCTGATTTTGATGCACAGATTGATTTGAAGCAAGTCTCCATTATGAGAGTGCAATTAAAGATTAAACTTCAGCTGTTTGTATTTTCAAATCCTAACCTAAATATTATGTTGATTTACAGTAAATATGCAGAGCTCTGTATATAGACCTTTTGAGTTTAGGGGCTCCCACACAGATGCTGAAAAATCTGCTCAAAACAAGAAGGCCTGCTCCTACTTTGCATTTCAATTTAACATTTCAGAGAACTGGCAGCATGTTGCCTCGCTTAGCCCTCGCTTCGTTACACCCACATGGCTTCTCGCCGTGCTTGCTGACGTCTTACGCTGTTCAAAGGGCTGCAACTTGGCTGAGAAATTGGGGATTTCCATACCAGATCCCTCAGGTATCTACTCAGTCAAACGCGTGTCCTGCTCATCTCGCCCCTCATTCCACTCCCTGCTCCCATCCTGGAACCGCAGCCCTTCTACTCGCTTTCACTGCTCTGATTTCCCATCTCGGAGTTCAATTGACCTCGCTGCTACATTTCTTTGTTTTTCCCCACTGAAATCTCAGCAGCACCTGAAAGCTTCTCTGATTTCTCCCATATAGGTCTTTTTTTTCCCAGGGGAGAATTAGCTTTGTTGCAGGCCTGTAAAAAAAAAAGAAGACTTTACTTTGACAAGGGTACTTAGGTGAAGCTAATTGAAATGGAGGCCTGCACTGTTGTACTTAGTAGCAGGTAGGTGATCCCGACGGCTACAGACGGTAGCCTCTGACCCAAGGGTGCTGTCTCGGTATCTTCCTACAGGGGTCGGCTCAGCTTCCGCCTGTGTGGGCAGGGATTTTTCCATGCATGCTAAATGGAAGAGGCACAGCGTCTGCGCATTATTTCTGCTGCAGAAAGTCTCTTCCTTTTTCGCCGAGATATCCATCACATTGTATGGATGCATTGTGTGAGCTTGCATTCTGCATTATAGGGTGAGGCGGTGTTATTATTTTAGGTACTGAACAATGTGAAAACATTCAAAGGAAAAAAAATCATCTTAAATGGCATTGTCTCCATTGCTCCTCATTTTGATGAAAACTTCTGATTAATGGACACAAAAGCCTCCTGAGTATGAACATTAGTTATTGCTTGTAAATATTTAACCTGTTTAAATACTTCTAAATACATTTAGAAGGGAACAAATGGGATAAACTTGATCTGCAGGTCAGAATGGATGGTTGGGTGCACAAATCAAATGATTTTGCATCCCTTGTGTTTTAGATTTAGACCACGGATAGGGAAGGGTTGAGATTGTAGCTATATTTTGAAAGTCAGCATCCCCCTTCTCGGGTTTTGGTGTTGATTGACCGGAGCAGATATTTCAAGGGGAAACACATGAAATATGTTGACAGCAGATTTTGAAAATACTTAAAGTTTAAACATTTAACGTGTGGCATGAGTGCTATAATTTAGACATTTATATATTGATAAAAAGAAAAAAGGCTTTTTTATCAGAGTTGCTAAAACTATCACTATATCCCAGCAATAGATGAGACCGATAATTTGTGAAAACATCCTGTTCCTCTGCCTCTTCTTAGTGCGCCTCATGACGATCGCACGATTCCACCACGCCCAAAGGAGAACAGCCAATCGGAGCAGAGGAGTCTCTAAAGCAGCTGTTGGGCCAGTGCTCATGAATTTGCATTACATTTAATCAAACTGATCAAATAGGAATCAAGGTCCTGGTACTGCGTTGCCTATTTTGCATCAGTTAGTGGGCGGAGCTTGGCTTTGAATGCTTTCAAAATGGTGGATGGGTCACAAACTTCCTCTTTTTACAGATGGACAGCCCAATTAAATATGTTGCTGAAAACAACAAGAAACGAGATAGAGGCATTACAGTTACATAATCTGGACTCCTACTTGATTGGCAGTGATTGACAACTGTGTTAGAGACTCCTCTATTCTTTATTTGTTAATTTCCTTTTGGGTCCATGGAATCTTGCAAATGCCATTGGGAGCACGAAGAGGTGGACAATGAGGTGGACAATTCCTTCCACAGATTATCTGTCTAATGTACTAGTCAGGATATAGAGACAAGCAACCTACTGAACTTTAAAGTAAAATGTTCCCAAATATTTTCTTCCATCCACCATTAAAACCTAATTATGGCTTCTTGTGACGATCTTATAATAATAATAATAATAATAATAATAATAATGCATTTCATTTTTTTTGTCACACAGATAGTAAAAAGAAATAAAACTGATTAAAACAGTTAAAGCAACCCATGCAAAATAAAATAAAAAAAAGAAGAATGTAATAGCTTAATCATATATAATCTTATATGTTGATACGACTCATGGCTACTGATACATAGTCAAAGATGACGTCATTAACCTAAATACTGGACATTTAATGAAAAAAAACTTAACAGGCACCTAGGCATTGTGGTTTAGATGCATACTTTATAGCCGAGCCTTGTCCGATTGCAGCAGCTGACCTTGTTCGGGACAGGAAAAGCTGGATAATAGCCCAAAATGTTAGGCTAAATAATTATTGATCTGACATAAATCTGGAGTAACAATACTGTCAATGGTTTGAAGTGTTTCATGCATCTTGCACATTAGGCCACACCCTCATCAGTGATGCCACTGGCTTATCAGGTGTGTTGCAGTCCGCAGCTGATAGCAAAGATCTGCTGTGACACCCCGAAGGGGAGCAGGGAATCACAGTTCGGCAACGTAATTTAGGGTGAATTTAGCCTTTTCAAACATTTGACTGTTGCTATCAACACTGATTTCCTCATAAAGTGACACATTCCAGTTACTCTGAGCTTCTTCTATTTCACTGTCCACACTCCACTCAATGCCTCCCTCTCCATTTCATTAAAAAGAGTACATTTTCTGAAGCCACCAAGCTTTGGCCCGTCTCCCTGCAAACCCACTCCTATGGAGGGCCAGTAAAATATACGTCCTACAGGAATACCGCATTGTAATTACATTCCGACATTAGCATACGGAGGCTTGGAGTCACACTACACTCAGCCTCCAGCAGCACTTTGCCATATGGTCCGTCTGCGCTTCTCAGGCGATATTTGGCAAGACTCTTGCAGAAGGTCAAATATCAAGTCAGAGGACTGTGCCAGAATTGCATCTATGCTAATTGCTCTCTCTCTCTCTCTCTTTCTCTCTCTCTCTGCTCCCTCATCCATCTCATCTCTTCTGCTCCTCGCTCTCTTTCCTCTCTCTCCTCCTCTCCCACTGAAGTACGTAATCTGCTTTAGGATGTTTCTGAGATGGAGATGGATTTGGATTTCCTTCGCTGCCCCTCAGCCTAATCTCCCCCCTGTGACCGCCTCTCCCTGGCACAGCTCTTAAGCACGCCATCATACAAACCCCCCCCCCCCTATCCCCACTTCAACCATGCCTAGTCAGCGAAAAACTCAAAAATTCCTCATTACTCACAAACATCCGCAATACACTTAGCTTGATTTGCTTGCATGGACGCCTGGAGCCAGGCTGGGCCTTATATTAAAAGATTGTAGCTGGTATTTGAGTATTGGAACGCTATCGCGACCCTGATGCTCTTGAGTCCTTTGTCTGTGTGCATAGTGTCTACAGCGGTTATCTGAATATATATGTTATTTAGAGGAAAATAGGTTGAAAGAAATAGCTTTGGGTATTCAACTCAATTTGGTAATATCTCAGACTTAAAGTCTTGCATGGATAATTTAATACGCCAATGATCTGTGCAGAATCAGATCATAGGAACTGCTGTTAAACGGCTTCAAGGGTTGGCAATATACAGAAAATGTAGCATCAACCTTGTTTTTCATAGGCCACAGTTGATTCGTAAAGGAGTAAAATGCTGTTGTAAACATTTCAAATGATCAACGATAAATACTTCATACAATCATTTTTTTATTTAAATCAAGCATCATCATTATTCTCACTTGTAGATTTCTTTTCATTCATTTTGAATTGATATTTCTCTGGTTTATAATGATACAATATTCTGCAAGCTGTACTTTGAAAGTTCTAATCTTAGGGAACCGTGAAATATTGAACTACTCTGGGATAGTCTTAAATTAAAAACACCATTAGCTGTGAATATTCTGTAAGATCAGAAGAAAGATCAGTTAAGAAATAGTCGTTGTTTTTGGTGCATGGATGAAAACGTTAACGGACCAATAATATTTTAACGATTGATTTGGTGAGAAGGGGTTTTACCCATCGTGATGTACAACACGTGTAACTGCTTTGCAATACAACTGTAGAACTGCCCCTTTAAACATGTACAAATTACCTGGCTAATAACAATCACTCACTTGCATTAATTGGAGTATTCAATCAATGGAGCAAAACCGATTATTTGGGTAAGCCATAAAGCAATAAGATAATTTAATCACAGAAAATGCTCATTCTATTAGTCACTTTCCTTATTATGACCAGAGTGAATGTTACTAATGATTCTGTATATGAATATAAGACTCAAGGTGCACGCCTTTGCGCAGCGTGTTTGTGTGTTGTGATGCAGGGCTGGAGGACTAGATGAGTGGTCTGTCCGTGATAGCGGCCTTGGAGAGGTACTTTTTATAAACGGCATTGGGTGGCTAGAATATTGGCTACGAGTTTCAAGATGAGATTTCCACCCCCACCCACCAACGCCTGTAACGGTGCAGGTGATGGATTGCTATACCTTCCAGGTTTGAGCTTGGCAACGCCCCAATATTCCTGTAGAATAAAGTGACAGGCAATATATAACACATCAGTTAAGGCTGACTGCACCGCTGCAGCCACCCCCTCCTTAGACCCGGAGATCGGCCCTGAATGTTTGACTGGGTCCCAGAGTCCTCCTTCCTTGGCTCTGATGAAAATGCTCTTTCCGGTCTCTTCTACTTTTGTCTTTTGTCTTCTAGTTTGCCTAAAATAATAATCAAAAGCAATTTCCCGGCATTTTGCCATTTTGTATTGAAACAATCACAGATTTAACTTGTCCTTCTCTAGTTCTGAGGGGTTCAGATTGCGTCAGTGCTTGCAAGGAGCACGGTTTTGGTGGCAAAAAAAAAGGAAACAAACTGGCTGACCTGGGTTAGCACACAGATTTCCCTTGCAGTGGGGATGCTGTGTGAAAAATGTAATTATGTTTTATAAAAAGTAAACATCCAGACAGCTAGGACAGTGTCAACTGCAGTTTGTATGTCAAGGGGGAAGGGGGGACGACAATGTTTTTTTTATTTATACATATTTAGTTTACAGCCTGTCAGTGCTGCATCCAAAGATTTGCGGTCATGAAAAGTGGCCTGGTTAATAAATAATGGGTATTGTCAGGGTAATGTATGGGCCGTGTGCTATAATGAGCATTCTGAAACACATCAGCACATCTCTCACAGGCTGCTAGTCGGTCTGCCCACTGCCACCATCCCTCCCTTCCTTCTCCCTCTGTCATATCTGTCTGCGCCCTGCTTCATTCTCTTCCATGATTTTTCTGCTACACTACACATTTTTTTCAGGATACTTTCTCATCTCGAAAACATTTATTTATGTTTTCATCTCAAAGGAGCTTCGTAAGAATTCTTAGACAGAAAAAGAGAAGGGGTTTGAAGGAGAGTTTGTAGTAAAAAAAAAAAAAAAATTTCCACCCGCAATTATGGTGAATTAAAAGTTGTATGATGTTATGCATGCTCGTGTGCGTCCATACTCTGAGTGTGTGTTGGTGGGGGTGAGGGGGGGTAGGGGGGGTGGGGGGGCCTCTGTGACAAGGCTAGCTGCAAGCATAGAGCTGAGGGTTAGTGCCAGACATGTCTCAAGAGAAACAGGGGCACATTTGCAATCACCCCGAGTTCAAAAGGGTAATTTATTCACCGTCCGTGGTTAAAGTAGGGCTGCTCAGAATGCCAGTGGGATTCTGCTGGGAAGCAGAGTAGTGGAGACACATTATTTTCATTTTCTCTGCCCCTTCTTTTTTTCCTCTTCTTTTTTTCCCCCCATCTCCCTCTCCGGCTTTTCCCCCTCGCCGTTCTCTTCCTCGCCTGTTGTTGTTTCCGCGAGCCCTGTGCGGCGTCTTTTAACACACGCCGGCGAGCATATTTCACTTTTACACTCATCCGCATTGACGTTCCGGTGCTGATTGAATTTTGAGGCGCTGCGGCGTCTGCCATTATCATCCTCATCGTCTTGAGTGGTTTATCTCTGGCCACAGCTCAGTGTGACGCCAAGGCTGCAGGGGGAAGGGGGGCCAGGGCCGGGGGTTTGGGGACTGTTCCTGTCTTTTAATTATTTGTGTGGAAAGGAGAGGCCAGATTGGCCTCAACCTCGGTGTTTAAGGTTGCGGTCGGTGGTTTATGTTGCGTGTGCATTCATGAGCCTCGTGCAGAGGTTACGGCAGCATTTGCAGAAGCTGCTTTTGTTAAATTCTTATTCAGCGTTCATTTCTAGCCGGCGTCGCCTTTTCTCGTGCCTCGTCTCAATCAGCAGAGGACGTGGCTTCAGCGTTAACTGCACCTGCCAGGTCCGGTTAGGATCACGGGGGTGCCGTGGCTGCCCACGGACCTCACACCGCCGCTCTGGAATCAGCAGAGAATTATTCCACAACGTCAGTTTTACTGTGTCGTTATCGCCGAAAGCCACCGGCTGACACTCTGAATACACCGTGTTGGTGTGGCGGGGTTAATTTGAGGTCTGGAGATATTTCCTCCTCCTCCTCCTCCTCCTCCAGTCGGTTCAATACTCGGTCGTGTGCATTCATTGCCAGAGCGGGAAATTGTCTTTCCCTCGGTGTGTCGTTGCAGCCCGGTTGTTATGTACGCTCTGCTGCAGAGGCAGCGGTGTTGACGTGAGGCTGAGCTGCTGCCACCGCGTCTTGATTTGAGGTGAAACCTCGGTGTCGATCCCGTGTCCCCGGTGTAACACCATCAACCCCGTACCTTCTCCCCACTTTTTCCTCCTCTTTTTTTTCCCCCTTCTCCCTTTTATCCCGTCTTTTCCTCCCTGCCCGTTGTTTCTGTATTCCCGTCTCTTTTCCCTGTCCCTGGCGGTTGACGGAGTGATTCTGAAGGTGGATGCCGGTGGGGGGAGCAGACAACGCATGAGCTGTGCTAATTGAGCCTTCTTTGTGCCCGGTCACCGCAGTGTGCTGAGGCGAGGAGGCCCGGGAGTGAATCCAAGCAGCACTCAGGAGCCCCACCGGATCGATAACGCGGGAACTTAACAAAACAGAGACATGCCGAGTGCCCAGATCAGGGTCATTATTGTCTCTGGCGAGCCGCACTTCCACCAGGGACTGATCAATGTGAGAATATGGATCAAGATAAACACCTCCCCTTTCTCTCCCCTTTGCCTCAGCTCTTAAAGCATCACATTTGAGACCGGGAGAGATGAGCTTAAGGCTGAAAGTGCTCCATATCCACTGAGGATGTGCTCACCATATACCAGACCATTTCAAGTGTGCATGCCTGTTGCTCTCTCTTCCTGTGCAGTCCAGGACTGGGAGCACGTCGATTGCCTCTAAACATGTTGACGGTGCTAACGGCCCCAACAGGACAGACTTTGGCAACAGTGCCGACAGAGCTAACCGTGTTAACCTGGAGTGCAGATCGGCAGCCGGGAGCTATCCACTGGGGCTCACACACACACTCACATGCACTATTACCACAGTGTGTGTGTGTGTGTACTGTGTTGGTTGAGATTCCCATGCTTGGCATTTACGTAAACGTTAAAAAAATATACAGAACAGAACATTAGTCTCATTTTCTTCCAGATGTTGCGTCTTTTTGTGACAATTGTTGTTGTCACTATATTTGTAGCCCCTATTATCAGAGAATCATAAATCCAGTGGTCAGTTTATTAGGTACACCTAGTTAAAGTTAATGCAGTCAAATCCATCAGTTATGCAATCCTATCTTCATAGAGTTTTTGATGCGTTCAGTTTGAGTTTAAATTGTTTCGGGGAGGTGTTAATTCAAAAGCCATTTTGGAGTCTGCAGTTTGGGATGCTGTTGAATTGTATTAAATTTTACTGTCAGGTGTTTCTAGTATTTTGTTCCACTCCATTTAAACCCAATGAGGCAAGGCAAAATAACAGGGCACTTGGAGGGAAATAACGGTTAAAGAGACATATTCACTCTTAATCTACAGTACACGTATGGTAACCACATAATAAATGCATGGCATTTATAAACACAACGTCTTTTCCTCAATGTTTTCTGGGGGTTCCGGCGATTAGAAAACTCCATCGTCAAATCTGGCTCCTTTGTTTCACGCCACTCACCCATCCTTTCGGATTTTTCTCCCTATCAAACATCTTAAAAGGCAGAAATGATATGGAAATATATTCAGAAAAGCCTAACTAATTCCCAAAAAGAGAAATCCCAATTAATAGCTCTACGATGACATAACAAGGGGGCAGGCATCAGCTCATTGCAATTAAGCAAAAAAGAAAACATCAAATCTGCGAGAGCGCCTTGACCCTTCAAAGCACGATGGCGTTTCATTTCATTTGGGGCTTTAAATTGGTGATGATGGTATCCTGCTGTTCTGGGTCCCTCCATTATTCACTTGGAAGGATAATAGCAACTGCTTAATGTGGTGTGAAAAATGGTAAATGGTTGCTACAGTGCACTCATGGTGCACCTGTCTATATGTAGAACCTCATGGATGGAGTTTCGGTTCTCTCTTTTCAGAGATTAGGAAGTTGGTCCTAAAATGATATCATCTGTTGTTTCATGCACAATTATTAACCTTACAGCTGATGTGTCTGGGGACTCGTGATTTGTTCTTGAGGTGCTGACTTTTGACCACTTTGTCATTGTTCCTCTCTTGTTTACGTCGGTGATCAGAAACAGCTGATGAGTCATTTATGATTATGTTAATTCAACAACTTACTATATCTTCTCAACGATCCAACTCAAATGTAAAAAAGTATCACAGATAGAATGCATTCATTGTATAACATGTGGCATACATTTACAGAGACTAGGATTCGGACGTAAGACCAAACACCACAAACAGCATTGAGGCTGTCATCAGCAAATCTGTGGTGTTTTTGTTCCTTGTGAAAAGCAGCAAATCAATCAGCAACATTGTTGCTCATTCATTTTCTGGCAATCAACTGGTTGATTAATGGACTAGTTGTTATAGCTCTACTGTAATGCATTATAGGACAGCTCTCCTCCCCCACCTTAAACTGTATAACTCTGATTATTTTGTTGATTCTTTGAATCATTCATTCAAGCAACTTTACTTTGTAAAAACAGTGACATTATGTATGTGGATCGTATATGAATCCAAAGAAAGTTGATCTAGGTTAATATTAAATGTTTCCCATATACAGTAAATAATGTTTACGTCTGGTCATCAACTGTATATTAGCCCGAGAGGAGGAGTCTGGTGCTAAAGCCGTCATCAGAATGCCTTTAAGGAGCCACAGATGAAACTTTGTATTAAAATGTCAAATTGCCCTCCACTCAGACTAAAGTGATTTTTGTTGTGATTATGAACTATTTCCCCCCTGTCAACAGCGTGAAAAAAAAGAAGTGCTAATTGGTCATGGGGATTGGTGGGGGACAGTATTTTATGTCTTTGACTTCCAAATGAGTTTGGGAAATGAGAGACTGTCACTCTGCCATAGAGGTTGTGGGGGGAGGAGGGGCGGCTGCTGGCACGGGCTCAAATTGAAATGATGCACTGTTCCCCCTCACTGCGGCTAGAGCGCGCGGTAATTAAATGCCTCATTGTTGCTTCTTGGGAATTTGTATTGAATATTTTATCCAGCGTAATGATTATTTGGGTGTGGGTGGGACGTGGATGTAATCACCTTGGCTGGCACTTTGATGAAATACTTGGTTTGGTGGTTGGGCTTTATAGCCGCTTCAAGTGTCCTCCTGGGTTTTTACTTTACTTAATGTCCAGACCATTTCAAGTTGGGGTTATCCTGATTTTGATTATAATACTATTGATTATTGGCTTCCTCAAAGTTGTCTGTAATTGCTGAATGTATGTATGTTTTTTTTTAATTTTCTCACAGGCATGACATTGAAATCTGGAAATTAAACTGTGTCCTTCACATTTTGTCTCCCACAGAGGACGCCGGTCAACACCGGGGAAGCTTTTCGGTGGTTCTTTTAGAGCGGCGAGCCACGGCTGCCCCATCCAGCCGCAGGAGGGCACGTGGGACTCTTGACTCTCTGCCAGGAGCACTTGATGGGTTCACAGAACCCAACGCGCCCAAGACATTTGGGGAGGACGAGAAAAGAAAAGTGGACAGACAAAAAGATAAATGAAAACATAATGGTGTTGTTTTAACTCTGTAATTTCCTTTTCTGTGTAATTATTGTACCTTTTGACAGTATCATAATGTATATTTTTGGTGTCTATGAATGTGTTTTCAGTGTTGTGGCTGTAGGTTTACAGCCAATCCTATGTAAAGGACTCAAACAGACAATCATACAATCATTCTGATCCCGTCAAACCGAAGAGGCCACATGGATTGATGATATAACAAACACAACACACTTTGCTCTGGAGCAATAATCTATTCTGTTGATTATTCCTCAACTTTTTGATTTCTTTTGACTTGAATTATTTTATTAAACCGAGTCATCTTCTACTTGTGTCTATTATTTCATCAGAGAACCATATTTTAAATGTCACGCTAATGTTAAGACCGTCCCCAGCACTTTGATGTGTCTGGCCGAGAATGACGACGGAAACGACCGCAGCGGTGCTTCTGTGATGGACTTGTTGTCGTGTTTCTTTATTTGAGTGGACTCGCTGCAGAACAGGGCACATTGTCTTGTGTGACGAGTCGCACTTCTTTAAAATATAATTGGCCGTCATTTGATTGCGACAGCACCTCACATTTAGGAGTCAGACTGCTGTCTGGAGGTCATATTCTCAAAGTACATTTTTAACTAAACTACGTGGGCTTTCAAACTTTTTTTTCTTTTTCTTTCAGTAAAGGTTGTAACTGTCTAAAAGGTAGCGAGTAATGCCAGTAATGCCAGTCTGTTATGTTGAAAACATTCAAATTTAGAATTAATTACAGTACACTATACATATTTGACATATCAGATGTTGTTCTGGAGCTAAAGGATGTAGTCTGGACGTTTCTCCTAATGAGTAATGTTAACACATTCCAAAACAAAATTATTCAATAAGTTACTCATTGTCTTAAACCCTATTGTTGCATGTGTAAATGTGTTTTGGTTTTAAAGATTACTAAGAATTTGTATATTGTTGTTGTGATGCTTTTATGTGTTCAAATAAAAAAAAATGACTTCTGTAAAAGACATCTCGACAGTAAATGTTTGAAGTGGCGAAATCGCCAATGACGGGAAGAACAAACCGCCAATGCAAATAAAGGGGAAAAATCAGTGATCAATTATGATCCCTTGAAGAAAAAAAGCTGATTTTCGTCTCCTGCTGCAAAGCATCAACAGAAATAACAACCAGGAGGAGACGGGAGGAATATAACGGCATTGGTTACCTCCCCAGTCACGTATCCCTTGAATACTAAAATATTGCACAGAGAAGAGTGGTTCCCAGAGGCAGCAGACTTTAAAGGACTAGTGAAATCCCATGTGGTTTGTCATGCTGGAATGCTCTTGGGGGAGGGGGGAGGGGATGATGGGGGGGCTGAAGCGAGACAGGCTCCTGAGATAGCTTGAGCAACTGAGCGATTGCCGGGTCTTCGGGTTTCACGGGAGGGGAGTGGGAGTAGTTATGGTAAGATGGGGAGGGAAGCGGTTGGAGGGAAGGAGAGGACAGAGGCACATTTGAGCAGAAGCTGAGGTGGGGAGGGGCGTCGATGCAGAGGCGAGCAGAGCAGGGAAGGAGGAAATCATCCGGGGCCGACTTCTCCCTTGACTGAGCACGCCTGCCATCACCCAAATTGAGCCGCTGACTGGTTAGGGCCGGCCAGGAAGATGACTTGAAGTGCTCCGCGTTGACGGCGATGTGGCGTCTGAGGCGCCCCAATCTCCCTCGCTGGTCATCAGAGGTTGATAACGTGCATCAGGGGAATGCTAGCTGGCTCGCTCCCTGGTCGGTAAGATTAAATAACATCAGAGGCAGCCAGCCGCCACCCCCCACCCCCCGCCCCCCGCGCTCTGGAGCTGGGATTTAAAGTCCTCAGGCCCCGGCGGTAATGTTCAGTTTCCAGCTTCAGACAGGCGGAGATAGAGGCTGAGGACGTAGCAGGAATACATTAGTGAATTAGCGGGGTGGTGGGAATAAACTGAGCGTCCTCTGTGCTTGTGGGTCTACAGGTTCAAGCCAGTGGGTTTTTGGATGATGAATAAAACGCAAATTGACAAAAATTACATCGAGCCGACCCTGTTCCTCCCCCATTCTCTACCAATATCAATATTACCCTCCGTGTTGACGCCAAGCTTCCATCAACAATGGTGGAAATAACTACTATTGGTGCATTTCATATGGTGTGGAAGTCCAGGATATGTTGTAAAAACTAAACGCCGTCCTGTAACATCATCCAGAGGAGCTCTGAGACTTTCACCAAGCTGTATTTACTGTATAATAAGAAGTTATACATCTGATTTACTATAGCGGTATTATTATTATTGCAATGAATGGCTAAAATAGATGCTGAAATAACTCCATAATGATTACATAATTGCTTTCTGATTGGAGTTTAAACCAATCGGTGCTCTGCTATGCTAACTTGTAGCTGCCCCATCAACACTCAAAATAACTTAATCAGAACTACAGCAGCAACGTTATAGTTTGTTCAAACATACACAAGTTATGTCTCGCTTCTGTACAAATACAAGGTAATACTGTCGAGCTCTGGGTGCCCACAGACGGCTACAATATTTTTCTCTTCATTTCCGAATCAAAATCAGGACATCAGTGACAACACGATAACAATGTCAACGCTGATATGCTTTTGAGCCATGCAAATTTCATCCTTGAGTTAGAAAATTCCTCGAAATGAATAAATTCACGTCCTTGCATTGCCTTAGTATTGGTCGCACATAAAGGACGAACATGTTGCATTTATATTCATTGACTGAAATGATCAAACCTGATCCATTACAACCGGGTCACTTATTGTTGTGTCTCTGTTATTTCTATGTGTCATAAAGACATTGGGCCTCACTCACTAATATGTGGGTTGACATGTTCTTACTGTGCGCACAAAATAAGACATTTAAAACATGTCATATTAGCATCAGTCATTCATGACATGGGCACAGCGGCATCATTTTGTTCTGATCATAAAATCAAAATCATTCGAATTTAACAAGTGAGTGCAATCAGCACACTGCCACGCCCGCATGTCCCTTTATAAGGAAATACGATTGCCCAGATGTTTATGGGATATAGGCTACATCCCATAAACATCTTTAGAGGATAACGCGGTGAAGGTGTTGTGATTGAGATAAGACGAGCCCTTAATAAAATAAAAACTTCTGATGAAATTGAGACAATAGTGTGTTAGGTGGCTGTGACTCAGGTAAACTTTTTTAAAGATTGGATATTAAAGTTGATATGAAAAAAGAATAACAAACAACAGAAAAATAAGGGAACAGGTGAAGGAGGAGGAGGATAAGGTCCACCTGACCTGTCAGCCCGAGATGAGAGCCGCAATTTTGGACAAACATCCGTAAGTTGGATACGTCCAAGAATCCAGCAAGGACCTTCACCCAAAGGTAATATATTTCAAAATTATATAAGGGCTGTCTCAGATTGTTCAAAGCTTCATTCATAACCTTGACATTTTGATTTTAAATCAACATCTGAATGCTGGGCAGCGTCTTTTTTTTTTGCATGTCTATTCATTCTGTTAATTGTATGCAGTGTCAGATAAAGATCAGGCCACACTAATATTATTAGTATTATATGATATGAAGTATTGGATCAGACACAAAAAGATATTTGATGGTGTACCCACTCAATAGCAACTCAATATGAAAAATTAGACATTTGTTCTTAGCGATGCTTTTCTTTTGGTCAAATGTTGAAAGTATGTTTTCCTGGTCAATATATTCAAATCAACCACCTACAGCTAGACAACTGATGTTATATTCCTTGAAAACAACACAATTTGAGGTCAAAACAGTTTCCTTAACTTTAGACAGTTCGTTAGACGATCGCCTTGGAGCAACTTTTGACCAGACCGTGCTTTATATTCTCCAGAAATAAAAACAAAGTACAGAGTTAGTTCCCACTAGTGGGTGTCTCCAGAATCACATTCTGCCAAAATGACTCACGAGGGAAGAACAATACCTACAATAGAAAGCACAGCCATGACATACATTGTAATAAATAATATTGTAATAGTTTTCAATAAATACTGATATAAGACTTAGCTAAGACAAGACTAGCTGTCAACTCAATATGAACCCCACTATATTCTGTCAGACACACACACACACACACACACACACACACACACAAAATTAGCTGATGATTACAGGACGTCACGTCACCAACATAAACTTGTGTTGAAGCCAAATATGGTCGCGTTTCTGGAGATAAACTCGATCAAATGGAGAGCAAAATGCTGAAATGACATTCTGACAAAGAAATAATGAATTAGGGCTTCATGCCATCACATTATTACCCCTGGACTTTCATTTTAAACTGTACTTGTCCTGTTGACACAACACTATTATTCTTGTAAGTGATGAATGGTTTCTAAATTGGAGATGGAAACACACATTTCAGTTTTCCCTTGACCGTCCCAAGATCCTGTTTACCAAACTAAGAGTGGTTGACCACCAGCTGTTCCTTAAATAAACTCCAACAGGAATAGAGGCTTCTGAGATGCCACTGATGGCACTGCGTGCCAGGGGTTAGTGGGCCAATCAGATGGGCTTACCCTCTCTGTGTCCTCCACAGAAATGCAAAGTCTCTGTGATAATCCCTTCAGGGATTTTGAATGAGAATGCTCCCTCACTCTACTGGCATACTTCTTGGCACCGAGCAGTGGAGAATCCACGCACCTTCCTGCGGCGCTAAAACAGGACAAATACTATCAGCAAAAATTAAAACAACACCGAAAGAACATTGGCCAGCAGAAGTCAAATGTCCTCTAAGTCTAAGAAACCCGTCACTTTAATGCTACTTCTGTTCTACAGCGTTCCGTCATTTTATCTAATTGTTGAATACTGAATAAATGTATATTACCGACTGTATATTTGCACATACTTACATCCCCTACACGATGCAGATAACACTTTCACACACTGAGTCACGCGCGCACACAGAGGACAGAGAATGAGACCAAGAAAGAAAGACACGTAGAGCCTCCCTCCCCTCTTCCCTACATTGTCTTTCATTATTTATTTACTGTCTGCAGTTTTTCCATCGCACGCATATTGATGCGGAGAAAGCAGGGTGTGAGTGCGTGTCAGAATCATTTCCTGACGAGGGAGACAAGGTGGAAGTAATCAGCAGAGCGCTGATGCAATATGACAGCCCCTAGAACCGCTGGTACACAGTTAAGAGCAGGAGGGAGAAGAAAAACATCTCCCCACTGAAGGAAGCAGCAAGATTTGCACAAGAAACATTTGGGTGGAAAGTAGATTTGGAAAGTTCTAAAAGTTGCAGGGAAGAAAATTGGATTCTTGGGCTGTTTTGTCAAAGCTCATCTATGACACTGTCTCCTTAAGTGTAGCAAGGCAGTGTATAGTGTGTGTGTGTGTGTGTGTGTGTGTTTTTGGAATATCTCTATCTGGCCATTGAACAAGCTACATCAGCTGTCCATTTGTTTAGAACATATTTAGTGCTTCCAAAGCCGTCCACTGCATTTGTTGCAACCTCAGGGATTTTTTTTGTAATTTGGAACATTTGTAGTGAAGTCCTGGATTCTACAACCATGACTAATGTCCAGATTTATTTTAGATAAAGAAATTCCCTACAGGCCATAATAAAAGCAGACGTTTCTGAAGAAATTCAACCGAATAGACTCAGAGTTTTCAGTCTGTGGCTATGTGCAGTTTGGAGAGGAGGACACAGACTAACAGGCTGTGCAGATACGCAGGCACGGCAAGAGGATGAAATTACCCCCTCCCCCTCCACGCACGCCCCCCTCCCCCCAAGGCAGGTGTAGATTGATTAGTTATCCTGCAGCCATCACCGAGCGCAGTGAGACAGCCGAGCACGCCAGCTCCCTCCCCCACTTCGCCCCATGTAACCCACCTGCACCTATCTCCATCACACACCTGTACATCTCTATCCCATACATTTCTATCTCTCTGTGTCTGTCATCACCTTTCTAAGTCTCTCATATTTGTAGAGACACCATCACCCTGTGTTTCTCACCCACACCCACCCACACACACACACACACACACACACATGCACAGACACCATCTGCACATGATGACAGCCACAACCTTCCTGGGTGTAGTAATTGATGAATGACGAAGACGGTGCATTTAGGGTCTCCCTGCCACTCCTTTTCCTCTGCCGACCCAAGAGAGCAAATGGGTAAACGCTACGCTCAAACACTTGTGCTCGCACACGCTCGCACACACGCGCACACACACATACAGACACACACACACACACAGAGTGGTGTAAGCATGCTGATTGATTGATTGGGGCGGTAGGTTTCATGACGGCTGGTAACATTTCTCCACATCATGTCAACGCCTCTGGCAGCGAGCGTCTCAGAGTGATCTCTGAGGAATTAGGTAATCAAAGTCAGCGGGCTGAATTCCAGGGTGGTGCCCATCATCCAACAGCCTAAACAGATTTAAAATAACTGAACATTTCCTTTTTTTGTCAACTCTGTCTCATTGTTTCCCAAGGAAAAACCATAAAGTGTATTTTTATCAAAATAATAAAGATAGTTTATCGATCTGCAAACTATTTACTGTCACAGCAAGATTTTTGAACTGAGCTTATCAGCAGAACATTTATTTTTCACGGTATTTCATTAAATTCCACACAATATCTGTACAGTTATATTTAGGCAACATGAAGCACACAGTGGAAGTTAATGAAAGATTGTCGTTCTTGGTTAAATATTTTCAAAAGTCAAAGCCGATTTGGAGCACGAGACAGGGCACACTGTCTTTTTCTAGTATAAACCAATAACACATATTTTAGTGTCTTAGGAGCTATTGTGGATTCATTGTATTTTCTTATTGACAAAAGAAAGCTCAACTGAAAACGGTGCAGAGTAGCTCCAATATAATAATAATATTAATAATAATAATACTTATATTGCACTTTTCTATGTACGCAAATACACTTTAAATAGTGCAGAGACAAAAAGAACAAGACAAAAAAAGAAAGACAAAAGAGCAAACAAAACAAACAAACAAACGCCAAACAATATATATATATATATATATATATATATATATATATATCAGTCATATATATATATATATATATATATATATATATATATATATATATATGACTGAAAGTCCCTGAATAGTTATCTACATGGCTAATGAAAATACATATTCCACTAATAGTCCCGTGGACATGCAGCCAGGCATATTACAATTTGCATAAAACGACCCCATGTCAGATCCTCATTACCGCGGCCAGTGAATCCCACGTTGACGCCTTTCTCGGCTGTGTTTGGAAAGGGTCAATACCGTCACATGTCATTCATCCCGTCAAAATATAGAAAAGTAAAATGACAGGAGCCGCTTATGCTATTTTGCTTCTTTAGGTTTTCTGCTGGCGGCTGACTTGATCAACCTCGAAACACAGCCTCCCTCTTTCAACCCTTTAACCACCGTCTTGAAAAGGTTTGCGTTGCAATATTTGCACATATTCTAATACCCTCATCATGCTTTACTGTAGGTGTGTTTTTACTTCTGACAGGAAACAGGGCTTTTCTTTTGAGCATGCATCTTTAAATGATACATGGACTGTTCTTGTATCGCGCTACATTCACACTGATGGCAGGGGCTACCATGCAAGGTGCCACCTGCCCATCAAGACTAACTAACCTCCATTCAACATTCACACACCGTAGGCACAGCTGCGGGAGCAATTTGGGTTCAAGTGGTTTGCCCAAGGACACATCGACATGGACTCGCGGAGCTGGGGATCGAACCACCGAGCCACAGTTGCCCCACCTTTAGTCCAGCTTTGCAAACAATTAGCTAATTGGTTTGCGCACAGAGTTGGTAGTAAACGGTAAAGAGGCTGTGTTGCAAAGTGCCAGAAGCATATTCAGAATGGGCCGTCTACAAGTCCAAAGAACGCTCCTAAAACCCAAATAAAACCGGCATATCCCACATGTCTTCATCACTAAATGCTCCATTTGGAATAAGGCCTAATTCCGAATATTCAAATGGATCACATGAGCCATATCAAATTTGGAATATTGTCATATTCTGAATATGAGTGTGCAACAGCCAATGTCTAATTTGCTTTAGTAGCTTAAATTTAGCAGAAAAAGTCAAGCAGGACGCAAACCCTCATCTCCAGTGTTCTGTGTCAAACCATCCACCTTTAATCTTCTCACTACAACTTCTGTGCATCACAGGGTAACCTGTTCTCATTCCCAACTCGTCAAATACCGCCGTCCCTGACACGTCCCAAAGTGAGGCGACAGAGGTACTACCTTGAGCAGCCATAGTTTGAAGCATCGGGGACTTGGACAAGCAGTGTTTGACGAGTTGAAGGTGAGAATGTGTGGCAAGTGGATATTGTACTTCCTAAATTAGAGGAAAAGGCATTGCTTGCTCATGGAATTACAGTCATTTAAACATACAGTATTTGTCGAAAAAAATGAAAAGTAGTGCAGAGATATTTTGTGTGTAATCCAAAACAAGCAATGCAGCACTAAGTGGCTTCAATCCATTTAGTCGTCCCTTCAGGTCCGGTTGGTGTACCCGTCTTTCACGTGCCCACACTGCCATTCAACATTAAACATATTCAGAACATCGTTTATTTTTTACCAAGCTTCTGGTGTACGATTGATACATTTAATAATACAGTAAATAACAATTCAATAAGTTTATATCTATATATTTAATTATTACATTTTGATTTACAAAATTAGGAAAACCATGTTTAAGTCAAGCCTCATGCTGTACACATCAAATAATAATTGCATTTACTTTGTCAAAGAGAGGCTTATGCAGTACAGGTGTATTGTATGCAATAGGATGGATAGAAGGTTCTAGACACAAAGGAATCGTATCCCTGGAGAAGCTTTCATTCACTTATCGCTCAAGGTTTCACTCTTAACCATCCGTCCTTTCATTCATGCATCAACCTCTATTTACCATCTGTCTACCCATCTCGGTGCACTAACCCACCCACACATCTACCCACCAAGTGATCCAGTGAACTGAGCGCACACTATTGGCTTTGTTGCCATAACTGACCGAAGACTCATGGCCCGCCAACAGATTGTGGTAACACAATGCGCATGTTGGAGCGTTAGGAAGAGGATATGAGGGAGTGAGAAGGAAGGACAGGGAGGGTCCAAGTGTCAAGTCCATTGGGGTCAGAGGATGGCGACTACATTTACCAAAGCAAACAGCCCAGAGGAGCAGAGTACTTCGCTTGTCGCTGTGGATCACTCCGTTATCCCATCTACCAGTCTCGCTGTGTCCCGTTCCGACCACTCACTATTCAAAATTCATACAACATGCAGAATGAAACGTTAAAGTGCGACAGGACTAAGATTTTAAATGAGGCATTAAGATAGTTGATGCGAGAGGAGTTGACTATTGTTCGGTTGTTGCGTGTGAAAACACAAAAGAGAAGACTTTTTGGTAATCTAGATTAGAACAATGAAAATAATCACACAGCTATATATATATATATATATATATATAGTATTTCTGAATGTAAAAAAGAAGCAACATTTTTCTGAGATAGATAGTATATATATATATATATATATATATATATATATATATATATATATATATATATATATATATATCAACAATGTAACAATGTCGCAAAAAAATTTCGCAAAAAAATACTTCAAATTTGACTATGTTAATGAAAACATTCAGAGAAAACCACGAGATAAGAAAAGGTGGATGAAAAAAGACATAGAGAACCGACAGAACACAACACTGTGTACATTCACATCTAAGGTATAAAAGAACTTAATAGTTTTATTACCAATGTTGGTGTATATGAGGCTTATTGGAAATAACATTTGGTTATAAGCTGTATTTATACACATGCAAGTCCAAATGCAATATGTAGATGGACTTATACTAAGATCCAGCTACGCGAAACAGACATCAAAGAACTGGCGGCAACAAACGCCAACTATTGCGTCACCTGTGTCTTGGCCAAAGAATTCATGGGAACTGAGAAGAGCCTTCTGCGAGAGCTCTCTTGACTCCGTTCTGCGTTTGCCATCCTCACATAGGTTTCTCTTCTCCTGCGCAGAATCGCTTCAGCTGAACAGCCAATCAGAGTGATTTCTCTCCCTGTCGGTCAGCAACCCAATCAAAATGCTCAATCGGCCAAAAAGCCAACAACAAAGGCAGACGACTGCAGGTGCAGGACATGACACACAAAGCTATAGCAAAGGACGCTCAACAACGGCCAAAGATGTATCGACGGACGACCATATTTCTTTATTGTATACTCAGATTTTTGATTTTTTAAGCAACATACTCAAACCAATTTTGATTTGGTGTTTGTGTGTGTGTGTGTGTCTGTGTGTATGTGTGTGTGTGTGTGTCAACACTTGCGGTGCTCTCAAGAAACCATTCAATAATTAAGCTACTTCTAACCAGTATTATTAATATTCTAGTTGATTTAAAAATCTGCAAGGTAACAATAACTTGATCAAAATATATATATATATTTTTTTTTACATCTGGTCACACCCCAGACTATATTGTAACAAAGCACATTCAAGATGCAGTTGTGTACATTGTTGATTTTAACACATTTGTGTTTTTTCAAAGTGTACATATTTATTTCTCGACGCAGATTTTGCGCTTTAATTTTATGTATTTACTATAAAAACCAGATGGAGTTTAATAAATTTACTATTCCACCTATCTTTAAAGGTCTCCTTTTACTTCTGAATTTATTTATAGAAATATTCCTGCCACAGGAGTTGCCATAGCAATTGGCACTCACACACATGTTGTGTGTGAAGCCTATACTTAACCTACGGTTCAAATAAATTGCATTGCTGGAAATTGTATGCATAAATAACTAGAATACTGGAATTATATCGGTATCTGATGGAATCCATCGGATTCAATTCAGTTTATTTTGTATAGTCTATTCTCACAAATTTGACAATCTGTACACATAGACATCCCTGTCCCAGGACCTCACATCGGATCAGGAAAAACTCCCAAACAACCCTTTCACATGGGAAAAAGGGAAGAAACCTTGAGGAGAGAAACAGAGGAGGATCCCTCTCCAGGATGGACAGAAGCAATGTATGAGATGCGTACAGAAGGACAGATTACAGAGTAACAACACATTCAATGAATATGATAACGTTTATGAATAGTTGGTAGTAGGCATGGACCACCATCCAGCCCTCCATGATCCATCAGGTAGATGGAGCTAGAGAGGGGAGTGGGCGGGGCATCAGGAGCACCATGGCATCAGACCCAGCCAGGTCCAATGGACCGGACATGATCTTAACTAAATAAAAGTGGATTGTGCATCTCTATTTTCTCACAGTGTCACTGTGTTTTTTAATAATTGATACAACAGAAGCTTATAGATTATGCGTTTATATGGAAGAGAAAAGACTGCAATTCTAATATGAACAAATCAGCAACAAGACTTTAATTCAATTGACTCGCTGTAATCCACCCTGAGCTGAAACCTTCCTCCTAGTCCACATGGACATGGACTAAACTGTGGGCTCAATGGGGGCTAATAAAGAAGCATCCAGGGAGATTGCTGCAGAGACAATTGTCATTAGTTTTTAGGACAAATGACTTCCCTAGCCTCTTTAATTTAGTTCTGAAGGCTGAAGCCGTGCTCTGCTGCCACACTGGAGACTGGAATTAACAGAATCTCTAACCGGGGGATTTCCCGATTCTGCAAGCGATCGTGCAGCATGCGGGAGCAGCACCTGTGCACAGCTGCACCACCTCCACTCACACCCAAGGCCTCCAGTTGATCAACATTACATCACATCTTTCTGTATTTTTAAAACATTTTATTCAGTCAATGTCGGGAACAAATGTAGCTAACACAACATTGGTTTAGGCTACAGCTCCCCTAAAATGTTCTTCAACCCCCCCAAATATTTTTTTTAAATATTGAATTGAATTGAATTTTTTTAATGTCATTAAATGTAACTATTGTTTCTCAAATAGACACATTATTTAGAAATAACATGCTACATATGTGTGTGCATTCTGGTTTGTATGTTTAATCCCCCTTCAACTAACAATCCAATAGCCGATCATCATACTTAACAATATAATCCACGGGCACTAGGACCTTGGGGAGGCTGCTGTGCTGGCTTTCGCACTCTGCCAAGTAAAGTGTCTCATCAAAGAGAGCCAGTATTACAGACAGGAGTTTATCCCTAAGTAAATGATGCAGGGAGTGACCTATAAGTCCAGGTAGTTACAGAATGTGGCTATATATATAATATATCGGCGTTACCTGCTTACATTTAGGTTTGCTTGAGGCAAATAAAAGGGAAACATAGAAACTGTCTCCATTGAGCGAGAGTGTAAATAAGCAAATTCTAAATACAATAAATAACTATCAAAATCTCTCTATTCTTTGTATTAATATATAATATTATATTTTTTTCCATTGAATTGTATATTTGACACTGAACTAGTATATCTTTATCTCAGTAATAGAGTCCAAATGAGCATAAAATATCAATATGGCCTTGAAATTCTGTCTCTTGTGTTATCAGATACTGAATGCAAGAAAACTCACTTTCTGATTCTGATTTCTAACAATGGATATCCAGGCCCCTCCAAAAGAATTACTGCGCGCATTGCCCTTCATACCACTACCTTTGAGGCTTAGCCCCCCTTTCTTAGAATCCTACAAACGCCCCTAGTGTATATATACCGGTATATATACCGGTATATATACACTATGTATTTGGTTTTCAAAGGATTTACACTGAGGCAGACAAACAAACAAAAAAAAAGGTACCATTACAGCTCTAATATTTAGTATCAAATCAACCGAATGGTACGCTAGGTCTAGTCAGAAGTTGTGGATGGTAGCCATGAAGCTGGAGCTGGTGGCTGGGGTGGACCGGACTTTTACCCTGCAGCAATAATGAATGCCGAGGAACTCATAATACCACTGTGGTTTAACGAGGTAACAGATAGAACTTTGGAAATGGCACAAAAGACATATCCAGGGTAAAGAGCCATCCCTGGAGAGAAGAGTGACACCGAGGAGTCCCTCTTCTCCTTCTCAGCGGCATGATTAATAACCCCTGTGCCCCATAATCTCTCCATCATCTATCTATGTAAATGCCCCCGGACCTGCAGCGCCAACACACTTTGACTGATGGCTGTTCCGCAGCAGTGGGCTTGTTGTGTGTGTGTGTGTGTGTGTGTGTGTGTGTGTGTGTGTGAGAGAGGGAGAGGGAGAGGGAGAGTATGCATGCACATTTTTGCATATGTACGCAGGAGGAGGTGTATGTGTGTGAGAGGATGTGAGGGTTTTTTTGTGGATGGAAAGGAAGAGATGAGAAAAATCACATGGCCCTCCGCCTTGTCACAGTCAGTATGGCCTCACAGACACACTTACGGGTTTTTATCCGTGACAAACACACGTTGGGAGAAGATGGCCAAGCACACAAGAACAAGGCACATGGGAGGTTAGAATTTACTAACACAAACGATGATTTTCAGCCGTGGCAGTTTCAATAAATAAGGTTGAGTGGGATTAATTAAGCACCATTTTAAATATAACATAAATTATTAATGCTTGTATAATTTTTTATTCAATAAAAGTGTCTCTTGTTCATATTAGTAAGGATTTTTGTGGATTTTACTTGGTCAGCACTGGGAGAGTAAATGCTGGCAATGTCCCCGTGTTTGTCTCCTATAATGACAGAGGACAACCAGTAATGTGTTGGACCTGAAGGACGGGACTATAACCTGGGCGTCAGAGTTCTTTCTTATTGAATTGTGGTACAAAGCTATGTGGAGCCCATGAGAACCAACATCCACACCTCTTCTCGAGCTGATGTTTCAAATGTCATGCTGCCTTGCAGATAGCTCACGCCCAAAGTCCATTGTGTTTAAAGATATGGGGAGCGGAGAAAAAGCATTAGTGGTAGCCAGTTAAGAGTAGCAGCTGAGCTTAATTCCCTTAATATCTTTCATTGTAAACTGTGTCTGCTAAAGGCATCACCAGGATGCTAATGTTTCCTACACATCAAATAATACGTAATGAATAAAAACAAAATGGGGAACGATGCAATATGTTTAAAGGAATGGGAAGAATAGTTCTTAACATATTATAGCAGATGTTCATTTAATGGTTTAAATGGTTACTGTTCCATTAAAAAAGTACAACATTGAATTAAGTATAATTATTATTATTTATTTATTAATACTGTGCTGTGGACTAAGCTGAAAAGCTGATGAAGTGATAATTACCACCATTAATATGGAACTCAGTGGATGCTTACAAATTAATCAATGAATCTATTCTTTGAAAAGGGTGTACTGTTTTTAGATAATGGGCTTAAACACCGGAACCACCAGTGCAATCAGTTAAGGGGAATTCAGGTTCTACTCGACTTCATAATAGACTGGAAGACCGGGTTTATTATTTTAGATCCACTGTGTTTGTATGCGTTTCCTAAATGGTTGCGGATGGGGGATGGGGAGTGCTGATTGGGAAGCTTTGTGTTCTTTTAACAAGAAAAATCCTTCAGGCGGTTTGGGGCGCAGAGACAGATAATAAGACAGTCATGAAAAGGTCAAGGAATAACATTGTCTTCATGTGCACCTGACTCTGAAGACAAAGGGGAAATATCAGAAGGCAACTCTGTTTCTGATACAGCAGGTCCAGCAGCAACGCATCTTTTAACAAATACAATACAATACATGCAACACAATATTTAGTTTTCACTTTCTTTATGAATAGATACTGTGCACCCGTGGAAAAGCAGCATTATAAAATGGACAGTTCCAGACCTGGATTATGATCGGCTGATCCGCTTTCGAAGCTGCAAACACACATCTGTGACCACATCAACATTTTTAAACAATAGGTGACTAATTGGCGCTGTAAAACTGAAATGGTCGATTTTGATGTGAATTTTGATTTAGCGAGTTGACTAAGCGTGGACAAGTGGTGGAAGAAGATGGACAGGATAGAGACGGATGCTGAAATGGATGAGAGAGGAATTGAAGAGCTGAAAATGTCAGGAAATGAAGCGGGGCCATTAAACCGACTCCAGTATTTGGTCCGTTGTCTGTTCACAGACCTGGTGAGCCGAGAGAGATTTGGCTATTGATTCTAACTCAATCATCAAAAATGTCGCTAAACCAGGTGGGCCCTTGGCCTATGTGCAGGGCCTTATAGGTACATCATTGAACAACCGATCAGCCTATCCTGGTGTCTGTTAAAGATCCAGAGTTTATCACTTGCAAAAATATTCTCATTAGAGTAGTTAAGCAAAAACTAAAAAAAACATTCTACTAGCAAGTACGGTTGGGAGATTTGAAGTCTTTTTACCATACAAAGGTAGAAATATGTCCACTGGTCGACATTTGTCAATACCTTTTCAACTGCGGCATCTATTTTCATCTCAAGTGACCTTGCAAATCCATCTGCATTGCAAAGTAACGTGATTTGGCCAGACATGGAGGACGAGAGAGAGGTTGAGGAAAGGAGGAGGAGGAGGAGGCATCCCGAATAACCCGAGAGGAGAAAGAACAACGGTTAAACCATAACCAGAATCTAGCACGCCAGTTCATGTTGATCTTTTTGTGTTTTGTCAGCTTTGGTAAATGAGAGATGACCTGTAGGGTGTTGTTCATTCCGTATACCCTCAAAAAAAAGGGTTTGATTATATTGCATGTATGCTAACTTTAAAAAACTGTGACACTTGATATGATTGTTCTCAGGAACTTTAACGTTTCCATTTTTAGAGTATTTCAGTTATAGTGTTGTTTTTGTTTGTATGTGGGCTTTCAAATGTACTGTTTGTTAAAAAAAAGGTGAAATGGTGATGCAAATTTTATATTACCATATAATATATTATTTTATATGATTTTTAACTGTTTAACTGATAGCATTATTCTAAAATTCCTATTAATTCTTATAAATATAAGTGTACCCTACCACCAAGCGTGAACGGAGACAGACCTTCAGAAAATGAACTACTATCAGGCCCTGAATCCAAACACACCTGAGGGTCTTGTCAACACAGTCTAGTTCGATGTGGAGCTGCGTATGGGACGCAGAGCTAAAGAGGGCAACCGCCAACAAATCCTGAATAATTTATCATCTGCCCGGACGAGAACTGTTATTCAATGAATCAAGTACGCAACGCGGTCATTCAGCGGCTTCAATGCAACTGCTACATGATGATAACTTTCTTTTTATTTCTCTTAACATTAAGTATACAACAGAGCCCATGGGGGGGGTGAACTTCTTTGGCTCCACATTGCCACAGATTTGTAAAGCAGCCAGCACAGAGACAATCTACATCAACCTCTGCTTGCGAATCGCCATTGTAGAAAAACTCTCCGACGCTGGCCCAGAGGCAAGAGCAATCATGTCAGTGAAAGAGCATTAATGTGAATCGTCCCTGCAATCTTACTGGCGTCCAAACTACAGCGAGAAAATATGCTGGAGGAATGGCAACTCAAATGCACCTGTCCAGAGTCACCCCTGCGCCAGCATAGAGGAGTGCTAAAATGATTCAACGCAACTTCAACAATTGCGCAATTAGTGGCAATATCCAGTTAAATGTTAATGATCACTCCAATCTTTAAGCGTGCTTGACGAACCTGATTGCATGATTTCCGCTGCGTCCTAACAACCCCTCTTAGCTGTTTCAAAATCACTATAAACCACGGCCTCTGGTGGCTTATGGCTTAGGCTTACATCTGTTTCACACGCTGTGCATCCATCATGTAAAGGTCCAATAATGGTCATTCCTCTTTGATTGAAATAAGGACGGGAATTGTGTTGTCCCTGCTTTGGTTGATATCATTATTCTCTCTTCACTGGTTATATATTCTCAAACCTGGAGGAAGTCCGTTGGGTGATCCAACCGTAATGATCCGTGGGACTGTTGCAGCATGATCCTAACACATCTTGACCTGATTCTGCTTTTAATGCCGAGGGTAAACCTGATCTGATTGGCTAATTATCAACCCATCTCAATCTTGTACGTGATAATTACAGTTGACTGATTGTTGGATAATTACGATGCAGCTGAAATGAAAACAGACACTTATTGATCAGAATCTATTGAGACGCTGTTTGGAGACTTATCATCTTTCATGATGCGATACCAGCTATACCAACCTTATTTGTAAAAGTAAGGTTTGTCTTAAAGTTGTTTTTAGCTCTATAATATGAAGTATTGTGAATTTATCTTTCTCATAATTTTTCAACATGACTAGGAATTGTAAAATTGCCAAGAAGAAAATATATTTATTTAAATAATTAAATGTAATTTATTAATTATAAGTATATTCCCTGCTGTTCTGTGATTTTATTTTCCATTGATCTGGATTGTCAGCAGAGAAGATAATTGCTTGTCGTGTTTGTTTAGTTCATGGAATAAATCATAATAATTAACTAACCTACCATTTTTTAACAGTGCAAATGAGAGTATAGATGTAAGCGGGGTCTCCTCTCTAATGTTGTCTTTCAGTTTATTTAGTATAACCCATTATCACAAAATACAAATTTGCCTCAGAGGGCTTTACTATCTGCACACATACGGCATCCCTGTCCCAGGACCTCACATCTTTGACAAGCATTGAACTAAAACAGCATCCAAGCATAATGCATTATATTGAAATAGAGTTTGTAGTTTAAAGTCAGTTAGGAATTTGTTTTGGCCGTAATTAAAATAACTCAGAGGAACTGTTTATAAAACGGTCTTAATTCATCACTGATGTATTTCTTAATCATTTTAATAGTGTGTTTTAATGCAAATAACCATCATAGATGACCAAAACAAAGTACACAAATTAATCAATTATAAAATTGGAATGGACAGATTTTTAGAAAATCTGAATCTGAATCACCGTATTTCTTCCCACAGGGAGCGCATATAAAATGAATGCCTACTAACTAAATTACATTATTTAACAGTTTTTACAATTTAGCAGATTACATATTGAGAACTTTTGAACCACTAATGTATCGTCCCCAAATCAAAGGACTTCCTGTCACATTTGAAGACAAGAGCCAATCAGTGCAATTCTTCTGCATGATAAAAAAAAACATGGATACAAACCCACAGAAGGGATGGTTTTGAAATCTTTCATTGGTAAGACTGACTTGATGATGATTGACTTGATTTAAATGGAAGAAAAACTAATTCCCTTTTACTTTCGTGTTTGTAAGTGAGCTTCAATTACAAACTATCACATGAGAGGAAAGTGGAGGATACATATCTGCAAACCAACAACTTTCCCAAAAAACCTTTACTGTCTCAACTGAATATCTCAGTATCCAGAGGATAGTCTGCACCCAGCACACACTCCAAAGCACCTTTTTCAGTGAGCCGCCCTCACACAGCTCTTCAGAGGGGAGACATGTTGTTAATAATTAAGGCTGTGGCTAGAGGCACAGGGAGGCTAAACTTCCTCTAACAAGTGGCTCTCTGACAGCGCAGACATATGGCTCTCACTTCCACATATTCTCCTCAGCCCTCCAGACTTGTGCATTTCACACACGTCCTAGGCGGGGGTGAGAAAGCTCCATCTTGACTGCCAAAGAACAATAAATCAAATTCCTAATGGTCTGCAACAATCGGATAATTATGAGTGTGGCAGCGTGGCACGAAAAGGAATTTCCCCCTTCAAATCGAGTTAAGCATTTAGCCTGATTTCTTACCAATGCGCTCTACATTCCGTGCATAAACCACACGTTTATTATTTTGAATGGAGACCTCCTGAAAGAAAATGTGAAGACATTTAAACATCAAACTCTGAACTGATTAACAGGCAGTTATTTCATAAAGATCCTACAATAGATGGACCAACATGTTTTAACTAGGGCTTGCAACTAACGATTATTTTAATAATCGATTAATCTGTTGTTTATTTTTTCGATTAATCGGATAAAAAAATAAAACATTAATTTCCAACCCTTTTTAAAAAACAGAACTTTACTTTATTTATTCATTTGAGTTTAACTCGCCCGACTAGGGGGCGTGGCCTATCTTCATTGCTTTGCTCCATGCAAACAGTTAGCATTTCCGCCATCCACCACGGAAGAATTAACCACTAGTTCTGCTTTATACTTGTCGAGGACATCCCACCAACGGCGGAACATCTAACGCCCTGGTGTTTGGGTTCATGACATCACCCGTAGGCTCACACAGCTCGGTAACTTTCGTCTGAATAACTTCCGCTTCCAGCGCTACTCGAGCAGCAGCAGCAGCAGCAGCCAGTTAGATTCACCAACGGCGGAGCATCTCAAGGCTGATTGGCTTTCGTTTTTGTTTCTCCGTGCTCCGCTCTGCGCTCAACTCAACTTTTTAAATATTCAAACATCTCCGCGACTTATTGAGTGGAGTAATAATGTCGCGACACAACGAATGGATAATGAATTTAATTATCGATTCATGCCACTATTTTAATAATCTATTCATATCAATTTGTTGCTGCAGCCCTAGTTTTAACATCGTTAAAGAATCATTCCTGCTTGATTTTTTTTTAAGTGCTAAATTAAGGCATAAGAGCCCTTTGTTATGTATTGTATTGACAAAAGAAAAATGTAATTGATCCCACTGATAAGTATTGTCTGTGTTTCCAAAACCTGATATAGCTCATTTATCTGTGCCACAGACCTCTAGTGTTGTCAAAAAACTGCCAAAGACATGTCAGTTAGCCACACTGTTCAACTGGTTGACATGTTCCTTCATTATCATGCTTATGGGCACTGTAGTTTATTGAAAGTTTTTCCCGTACACCTCGTTCTGCTGCTAGTACTATAGGACACACAAAATGTGTATTATTGTTGTTTGGGTCTGATGCCATGGTGCTGCTGATGCCCCGCCCACTCCTCCTCTCTACCTCCATCTGCCTGATGGATCATGGAGGTCTGGATCGTGGTCCATGCCTACAACCAACTGTTCATACACTCTGTCATATTCATTGAATGTGTTGTTACTCTGTAATGATTCCTTCTGTACACATGACATCTATTGCACCTGTCCATCCCGGGAGAGGGGTCCTCCTCTGTTGCTCTCCTGAAGGTTTCTTCCCTTTTTTGGGGGGAGTTTTTCCTGATCCGATGTGAGGTCCTGGGACAGGGATGTTGTATGTGTACAGACTGTAAAGCCCTCTGAGGCAAACTTGTAATTTGTGAGAATGGGCTATACAAAATAAAGTGAATTGAAAATGTTATTGAATTGAATTGAATTAAATAGAACCCAAAGTTTGGCAAAACAGTACTGTGCCAGTTTAGAAAATGACTTATCCTTTTTTCTTAAATGTAACAATAAGTATTTGTGATCCATGTTTAAAGATTCATGTCTACGTAGGAGCGCAATGGGCTTGGGGGCTGAAGTTGGAATGTGCCGAGAGACAGACTGGTTTTGGTCTTTTTCAAGAGATTTACTGTGAATAAGAAAAATATAGAATAACACCAACCTCCACCTTTAAATTCAAATGTCCTTTTACATTACTGCATCACAAGCAGTATGCACATACTCTGTCAACGTTCTCAGATAAACTGTCAATGCCGTCATTATGCAAGCTGAGTTAGAAGCTTATCTGTTCCCACGACTGTTGTGAGCACTGAGCCAGAGAACCAGAGCCAAGCTGAACCCCATTAATGTCAAACCCATAAATAATGACTGCTAATGAGTTATGGTTGCCCATTAGAACACATCAAGACCATTTTTTGTCCTTTACACGATGATACAATGTGAAGAAATTACTAAGTTCGATGAAATTACACATTTTGTTTAGCTGAATAATACGGGCTGAGCACTGACGCTATTGGGTAACATTTTGACTCGTATTCAAGTATTTAAAAAGCAAAGGGAAACACAAATGACGAAGATCTCTCATGGCAGGCACCAGCTGGACTAATTTTTTGGGGGCAAACTAAGCATTTGGCAAAGAAGCGAAAAAACGTCATTTTAGGTAACCTCTCCATGCTTCCTGTCCCCTTCTTCCTGTTGGGTGGGGGAAGGGGGGACGAGCCTTGTTTTGATGCTGACGCTGTCAGGGGGCTAGCCAGAGAGGATAGTAAACACTGCCTTTGCAGAACATTTAAAATCAATCCTTCAGCCACAGGCCTCACAACCCCCCTCGTTTCTCTCCCCCTTTCTCTCTCTCTCCCTTTCCCCAAGCCTTTCTTCCTCTCTCCCCTTTCTGTAATGTGTCTGCTGCTCCCTGAGAATAGAGGCAGCACTTAAAAGCTGGGCGTAGGGGCTGAGTTTTGTGACAACAGCTCTGGCTTTTATTACCATGCTGAGATGTGACCAGCATCCCCCTCACCACCAACCCCCAAGAAGCACACATCGACTTTCACACATCCACGCGTGTACACAGTCTGAGTGACACGCACACATACACCACCCTGATGAGCAAATAATCATGTCATTAGCTTATGTGCGTTCGAGGCTGTGGCTCATTTGCCAGCAACCAAGCCGTTACCTTTGCTTATGATTGGCCAGAAGATTAGCTGAAAATCATTTGGTTTGCAGTGTTACTGCTTGATTAAGTCTCCATTTCTCAACCCATAAAAACAGTCAACAGATACTTCTACCAGACGACCATTGATGGAGGAGTGAAATACTAATGAATGTATAATTGCATCATGATATATTGTGCTTTTTCGGTATGCCATGTCCTTTTTCTTTTTTTTCTTCCTCCGAGCCGAATTTCCTCAACATGTCACCTGTGGCCTTGTCTCAGTGTGTGCCATTAGATGGCTGTGGTGTCGAACAGCTGGTGGAGAGCATGTGAAATGTGACCCCCCCAGAGGGTAATGTGAACCCAGGTCCACACAGACAGCACTCTGTGCAGATCACACTGAGGATTGTGTGCGTCACCCACCACCTCCTCCGTGAAGCGTTTCATTCAATTTCTTTCAGCAGGTCGGGTCAAAGGAAGTTTCTTTTTCCACTGCAACAGCTTCCATACCGATTGTCTCAAGGCCTTTTTGGTTTCATATTCGTATCGTTGTTTTTTTGTGTATTCTCAATTGCTGCAAAACCCACATTTTTATATATTTAGGTAATGTCAAACGGGCATGATTTCAATGCAGTGGCTGGCAGGTGTTGGTGAGCTGCCCCTCATTTGATCAGTGACGCAGTCGGATGTGCCACCTCGAGACCTGTAACCATAAATGTCTCCTTTGGGCTGGTTAATGTAATTTTAAAAATTGGTTGAGAAATGTATACGCAAGATTATCATTTCCACAAGTTCTGTCACGTTGACAGGGAGTCTGGTAGCATTATGGTAAAGACACAAACCTAAACATCAGCGGTTCCACATGACACTGTACATATAAAAGCATAGTCGCTGAAATGTGTCTTCAATATAAAAATAATAATGAGGTGCTAGATAGAGATGCACCGATCAGGTTTTTTGGGCCGATCACAGGTCACTGAAATCAGTGTCAGCCGATCACCGATAATACCGATCACAGATCACCGATCACTGAAATAGTATCTGCCGATCCCATAATACCGATCACGCCGTTGATTGAAGCATTCTATTTATTGTTTAGCATTATTGCCCAGGACTATGAGGAAATACACATCTAAAGCATCTCAAACATTAAAGAAATTACAGATTTCTTTAAACATTTACGACTTTTACTTTGAAAACTGTCCTAACTGATACATTAAAATTGTTTGATTGCTATTGTAGGGGATTGATTCCAGATATGTATGGAACACATCTGCATTATTCATTTCCTGGAACTCTTGGGGAAATCTATATACAGGACTTTTTTTAACATACAAAAGTCTGAATTATTTTATAAACTCTTCCTTGGTACAGTAACAATGTTTTAATGTTATCATAATTTAAGCTAAATCTCAGAAATGATCTATAAATATACAAAATCAGTTCATTGTTTACTTGTATATGTTAGTGTATGATTTGTCGACATCTTATTTTGAAAACCGGATAATGTTTCACGTGGCTCTTTCCGCTATCTTTGCAAAACCGGATGTTGTGTCACTTAAATCCTTCCGCTAACAGGTAGCATTCGATCAGGATCGCGCGAGCGTTTTCAGAAAGTTAGCGGCTAACTTTATGAAAACCCTTGCGCGCTCCCGATGGAATGCGTGTGCCCTGAACATCAGTCTGTAGGGGCTCAGACATGCGAGTGTCGGCTGAGTTGACCCAGAGATTCAACTCGGGGGACGGGGTGCCGCTCGCTGCGGGAGGATCCCCTCGGGGACCTCTCACTCTGCGGCACTCGCCGGCGCATTTACTCCGTTGCGGCGCGCGGCGATTGAAACGTCTCTGATAGTATTTCTCGCAGATGTGACGTCATCTGATCGATCGGTTTGATTGATCGGTTTGAACGGCTGTTTTGAGAACGCCGATCAAAACCGATAATGGCAATATCGGCCGATATGGATCGGCGCCGATCAGATCGGTGCATCCCTAGTGCTAGATAAATGGTGTAATGAAACAGTAAAATATGCATATATGTATAGAGAATACGTATCTTCTTGATTTCATTGAAGTGGGAGACGCATTAGATTAAATACTATTTCTAGCACCAAATAAAAGAATAAAAGAAACGTTTTTAAGTCAAAAATAAATTAGGAACTAAAACATCCTCCAATAATATTTTAATAACCATAACTTTAAGGTTTAGCCACTGCATATCACAATAGCAATTATGTTAAGCAAGTAGGCTGTAAATGGGCTTACCCTCTTTATCCCTGGAAATCAAAATGGTCTTTCCGCTATTGACTGACTAAGCGGTGAGATTTCTGCGCTGCTGCACATTACTTCAGATAGGGCAGGGGTGTCAGACGTACGGCCCGAATCAGGCCCGCGAACGGGTTTAATCCGGCCCGCGAGATAATTTTGATTTTGCAAAGCAGGAAAAAAAAAGCTTCAATTTTTCAATGAAAAAAACCTGCTGTTCTAAATGTGTCCACTGCATATCGCAATAGCAATTATGTTAAGCAAGCAAGCTGTATATACCGGGCCTGAGCAAGAAGGCTACCGCTAGTCCGGAGCTAGCTTGTCATTCTGGCTGTGTGCGCGACCCAACATACCGCAGACATGAAGCGGTTCAAAGATAAAATAACGGGACTATTGCGGGAGTTTGAGCAACTCTTTCCGATTGGCTGTTGTGTAGCCCATTTCTTCTTTTTGATTGGCTGATAAGTGAAATCTCACGGCAGAACTCCAGGCGGTTGATTCCTCCACGGTGAGCGGCTCATGTCTGCGCGCATCGGCACATTAAAACATTAAAAAGCAGAGAGTTTTTTTAAGCGTGAGAAATACGATGTGTGGCGGGAGAGCGTGAGTTAAGACCGAAATGCGCGAGTCTCACGCTCAATGCGTGAGGCTTGAGAGCCCTGCATATCTTTGTGAGAAAGTGTTCTCTGTAATGAGCATCAATAGAACAAAGCTGCGCTCAAGGCTCACGCACAAGCACTTGAATGGCATCCTGAAATTGGCTGCCACTCAGGATGTGACGCCTGATATTGATGCACTTGTGAAAGCTAAAAGATGCCAGGTTTCAGGAGTGAACTAAACAATGGGTAACCCCACTTAAAATGCTGCATGAGACACTGCACCCCGATATAGTTCTGTGAAAATGAAAGTGTGTGATTTACAGTGTGTGAATTAACTGTAATAATGTCAGTCACTTTAGTTCATAAGTTTGATTTGTTGAAATTGTTCATGCATTGCACAGCTTTTATTTTTCTGTCAATAAATAGCTCAGCCTACAAGGTAGGGAGTAACTCAACCCTCTTGAATAGTTTCTACCTCAGTTTGTATGGTTTGTTGAGTTACCACAGGATTAATATGTGGAATTGACAAATGAGGTATTTGATACCTAGAAGAGTTGTTTTATTTATTTTGTATTGTGTTCAATCCCAGATAGGCTGTGACTTTAATGGCTTTGTAGATACACTGAGACAAAGTCTAAGTTCCAAATTGCACACATTCCAAGTGTTTTGTCAAGAGGATTATTTGTGGTGTGTACATTTTCAGAATGTGCTTATACTATTTTGACCAAAGTAAAACAAAGAAAACAATCAAACAATCTGAAGTTGTCATTATTTTTAAGTTTTTATGCCATCATTTCACCGGTCCGGCCCACTTGAGAATAGATTTTCCTCCATGTGGCCCCTGAGCTAAAATGAGTTTGACACCCCTGAGATAGGGGCTGCTGGTGGGGGTGGGGGTGGGGTGGAGGAGGGATTTCTCACACAAACAATCATCAAAGATGGGGGTGTTTCATTCGAGCAAACGAAGCCGCAGCAACGGGCAGCTTTCATAGTTCACGAGCAAGGCTTAGACAGCATGGCCCCCGAAGACCAGCACGCTAAAGATGGACACATTGACCCTCTGCACAAAAGCTGTAGGCACCAACAAGAACATCCTATTCATACAATACATATAACTGACTTAAAGTGCACTCTCATTTTCAAATACTAACATTGAAATGTGAAAAGGTAACATTTCAAATCGAATATGTTCAGGGCATTTAAAGCTCTTCTTAAAAAAATGTATATATGAATTATTTTTTCACCTCTCGCTTATTTAATTACTAGTTACCCTGATATAGTCAATTGTTACAATTGAAAAAATATTTTGTATGATAAAAGCCTTGAACAATGTTTTTTTTTTCATAATTTGTGTTTAAATGTATCCCTGTAAACCCACTGGATATAGTTTGTATTGTTTACTTCCTCTGTTGTATTCAAACTGAATGTAAGAGCTTTATGTGGAAAGCATGAATGCAACTCAAAACTCAGGACTAAAAAGCCTTCTGACTGTACTGTACACAGGGCCAAGTGAACACTGAGTTCCCTACAGTACTTATGTGATACAGACCCTTTATTGAGTGCTATACAGAGTATTTTATACATGGTACATGTTTAATGGGCTGTACTTGTATAGCACCTCTCAAGTCTTTCAACCACTCAAAGCGCTCAACACTACATGTCATCATTCACCCATTCATACGCTGATGACAGGTGCCACCTGCCCATCAGGACTATCTAATCATTCACACCCACTCATACCGCAGCAGGAACACCCGGCGGGAGCAATTTGGGGTCAAGTGTCTTGTCCAAAGGCACATCGACATGGAGTAGCTGAGCCGGGGAATCGAACCGCCGATCCTCCGATTGAAGGAAGACCTGCCCTGAGCCGCAGTCGCCCACACGCAATATGTACACGGACATCACGCTCTACATTCTCGCATGTAGTGGAACATATTTCTGGAAGGTGCAAACATAAACTCAAATACTGTATCGCATAAGATGCAGGCGAGGATATCGGCGTTGCAATGCTTCTGATTGGTCCAACTCGGAAAGGTATTTAAAGCCATTTCACGACTCTCCATTACCAGGCAATCAACACGCAGCTGGACATTTATTGTGCTCCAGTTTTTATTGGACCATAAGAAGCCTGCGTCACCAGGCAAAGGAGCAAATGCGCCGAGGTTAACAGATGCTAAGTGCACGTAGGACTTAATCTTTGAGCTGTTCAGTCTTTTAAAAAAGATTTGCAGAGTGAGAAGCTTCCCTTCCTTGCTACTCAGAGGCTCCTTTCCTCACCTGTCAACAGGTGTTGTTTCAGAGGACAAGCTGTCCAGGATTGTTTTGGGAATATATGCGGCCTCACAACTCCCACTGCCTGATGTTGCTCATATAGAGCGAGCATGTGCACAAAAATGCACTCTTGTGAATCTTGTGAAAACTACCGTAGGCTTCACATTGTATTGTGGGCTTCCCAAATCCAGTTGTGGTCATCAATAATATACATGCCACCATTAGGAAAAAAAACAAGTATGCGGTAGTTTGACTGGTCGTTTACAGAGATGCAGACAAACGATTGTTTATGTGGTGGCACCAAAAAATAACAGCACAACTGGAACTGGACCAGTCAGAGACCTGTCATTATCTTCTAAGATAAAGGAAAACCTCTTTCACATCTTTTATAACGTTCTTTTAATAAAAAATTTAGAGCAGTGAAAAATCATTTGATGACGTACATTTCATTATGGCTTTGTCAAAATGGTTGCTGAAGGGCAGTATGCCAGTTCAGTCTGTGTGTGCAGCCACCCTAAATAAAAAGGAATTAAAAGGGTATCTCAAAAGTTCTTCATCTTTGAAAAAGCCCGCTTTTACAAAATAAACCAAAGTTAGCACCATTTTTTTTTTATGTACAAGAGGAGTTTGGCATTTAACATAATACAGAACACTTACGATGACATCACTGGCCGTGTCAGAGCAGTGCACTTGATGAGTATACCACACCTTACATATTGCACTGTGTATGGACACCTTTGGCAGATCCAAAACTGGGTTTGTGTGTCCAATTCACAAACAGGAAAAAACAGTCAAATGAAATGCCAAACTGAAGTATTGGGACCATGTTACGTCGTGGCTATACTTACTGCAGGGGAATTTTATTGTCAACACCCGTTTGTGCAGAAAAATCCGCCCATATAGGATGGATCCCAAACGGAAATGCCATCTTTAAAAACCTGTGAAATATGGAATTCTTTTTTTACTCTTTTGTTTTCCAAGAGTACGGTTTTCTTCATGCATGGCTTCCGTTTGGTGCACAGTGAAAATGTAGTTACCAGGCAACAGGCATAACAATGACACAGGTGCTCTCACTCTCTCTCTCTCTCTCTCTCTCACTCTCTCACTCTCACCCATAGTGTTCATGGGTTTTGCATCCTCTCCTCAATAATGTTAAATGGCACTTGTTTGAAGTTCAGCATGAATTTGTTATACTTATAAAAAGGTTTCACCTTGATTAATCAGAGCATCCTGATCTGGTGTCTCTTTTCAAATTTAGCTAATGTGTTTTTTTCTTTTACTTTACTAATGTATGTGTGTTCACTGCAAACATCTCAAGCATTTTGGCCCGTAATATGATATAATAAGTGAAAAACAGCAGGTGAAGTATATACATTCCTTTCCAATTCGAAGCATCTTGCTTTATACGTTTGTGCCTATAAATCGTCATAAATCAATGCACTGAAATGAAAAATTGCACTTTATTCATGAATATTCTTGGAACTAATTTATTTGTATTAGAAACTGTAAAATAACATCAACAGACTTTTGTTTTTCACGTGAGAAAAATAAAACACACATTAAATAAGCATTGTTTTTTTTACAATGTGAGAACGGGAAAAGTCCACGATCAACAAGTTCTACAGCTATGATGGTTTTATGGAAACCTAGCGGTCCACTGTATTTCAGAAAGCAGGTTTTCAAAGTTTCTTTCAAAAGCCTGGAGTAATCCGGGCTCACATTTTTCTAAACACCAAATCACAAACAAAGAGGCAAGAGAGGAAGAAAAGCGAGGGCAGAACTAACGGGCCGCTAACACCAGCCTAAGCCCGGCCGATCTCCTCCATGTCTTTCTCCTTTCTTGCTTTTCAGCGATGGCAGAAGCTTTGAGCTTCGTTAAATTGTCCCACCTGCCCCTCCCCCACCTCTCTGTCTCCTTTCTCTTTTCCCCCCTCCCCGGCTCTCTCCCTTTCTCACACACTCTGTTCTCTGCGTCCCTCCTCCTCTCCCTCCTCTCCCTCCTCTCCCTCCTCTCCCTCCCCACCACCTCAGCCGGCAGTCTTTCACCCTTAATCAGAGGGCTGCGGCTCCCCGCGCTCCTCTACCTCCTCCTCCCTCCTCCCTCCTCCCCATCCCCACATCCCCCTCCTTCTATCCTTTCACCACCAGCCGCCACTTCCCTTCCAGCACTCTCTTTTTTCTATCTCTTTCCATTTTTTCCGCTCCCCTCCCACATCCCCCCCAACCCCCCACCGCCTTTTACACCCCTGCAGTTAGCGCCTGCCAAAGGCCGCTTCTGTTCATCACTCACTCACACAAAAGATGCGTGGTAATTTCCGCGCGCGTGCGGCGGACCGCCGGCCCGGTCACACCCTGGTGGTGGTGGTGGTGGTGGGGGAGGGGGGGGGGAGGGTGAGGTGTGTGGTGCGGCGAGGCTCTTTGCCTCGCTGCTGCTCGCCGCTGACCCCCATGTCGCGCATGATCGACGTGGGGGAAGAGTGGTGGGCTGCGTCTGCGTGACTGGCAGGCCGTGGAGACGGAGGTGTTGGGGCGGGGGCGGGTGGAAGCGCTGTCAAAGTGGTTGTGTGATGGTGTGTGTGGGTGTATGGTGTGTGGTTTGTGTGTGTGTGTGTGTGTGTACGGATGGGGGGGGGGGGGGTGAAGCAGGCAGGCGAAAGAGCAATGCTGATGGCTTCCAACGGCTCCGGCCGCCACGGTGTGTTTGTTAAAATGACTTCCTCGTGCAGCATCGTCACCGGCTTGCTGCTGCCACGGCTCTCAGCCTCCTCAGCTTCATGCCCTCTGTGTGTGTGTGTGTGTGTGTGTGTGTGTGTGTGTGTGTGTGTGTGTGTGTGTGTGTGTTTGCGTGTGTGTGCTCCCTTTTACTTTCCACAAACACAGCTTTGCAAATGACCGGGAAACTCTCCAGTCCAGACAGGCGCCATTTGGGCACATTTGCCGGACCGCATACAGGAAAAAAAACAGCACAAAGAATTGAAACAACAGAAGAATTGAAGAATTGAAACAACAGGATGCATGTGCAAAACCAAAGAGGTGAATCACACTTTTACGCATGCCAAAATATTGTGCAAGCAAACACACATCAAAATGAAGCGTGCATTCGGGCAGCTTAAATCCGCCACACGAGGGGAAAGAAATATGACTGGAATTCTCTGAGTGCATAGCCTTTACCCAGCAATGAAATAGTATGGGAGTGTGTGTGCATGTGTGCGCGTTTGTGTGTGTGTGTGTGTGTGGGGGGGGGGGTGGGGTATAGCGCGGGTGCGAGGACACCTCCATCCAATCTGATCAATGGTGATATTAATCTGAGCACGAGTCAGCCCTGCCGCCCCGGCATTTGATTAAAACAGGGAAGAAATATGACGTAACCAATAAATCTGTTTGTCAAAACGGCACGTGGCTCGAGAGGAGAGGAAATACCGGCACCGATAAGGTGCTGAGGATGGGGGGAGAAGAGGAGGATGAATGACAGGGAGAGATGGAGGGAGTCGAGAGGGGGTGGGGCGGCTGGTGCCTGACCTCCTCAGCACTTCCGCTGCATGAGTGAAGCACTCAGGCGGAACCAAATCTTCACCTGCTCGCCTCCCACTGCACTTCCACCAAACTACCATTCCCTCCCCTCCAACCCTCTCTTCCTCCCCTCGTTTCTCTCTCTCCCCCTCACCCCCCCTCTCCCACCGGTGGATAACAGAATAATCCTGCTATGCTCTACTGGGAGCCGGAATGTGCGTGCACGCGTTGATTTTTGGGACCTCTGCAGCACATTGATGGAAATAACTCCAGAGAGAACAAGAGCTGGCTGAAAGGTACGTAGTGTCCATAAACATGCAGACCTGCCAACAGTGGGAAGAAGATTTCACAAATCAACACATGGATGCGGGAGGTTTTTTTATAATTACGTGTCAAAGTTGACAGAAGAATGCGGTATTTCCCTGCTATTATGGGCAGCTGTGATGCTACACATTGAAGAAGACTGGAGAGCAAAGCATCTCTCAGCGTTGCCTCACCAGGAAATGACGATAAAGTTTAATTTCAATATTCTAGAATAAATTGGCATTAATTGCTGAACTTGCTTACCTTTGTGATTGTAACAGCTGTGTGATCACGCTGGAAACACGAAAACTGCTATTACCATTTACAGCACAGGTGTCAAACACACGGCCCGCGGGCCGAATCCAGCCCGCCGCGTCATTTATGTGGCCCCTGGCGGCTTAAAAGACATAGGATCTCCTTTTCTTCAAAAATAATAATTAAAAACATCCTGTGCTTTTCTTTCGAATGTTTCAATTTAAATAGATTTATGCTATAGTATTCGAGACATTTTCTTATGTACAATATTTCTACACTCAAATAACAATATTCAAATGCAAAAAGAGTTAGTTAACAATATGTTCGGGAGAAATTTATATATTTCTGTTACAACCGTCTCTTTGAGGGAAGCCATGATGCTGATGTGGCCCACAGTGAAAATGAGTGTGACACCCCTGATTTACAGCAATACTGCTACAGTACTTGGTTTCTTCTAGATATGCATCAAATTCACCAAAGCTCGCTTCTATAGTCATTTAAAAAAAAAGATATTATCTGTAATCTCTGTTGTCTTAAAATGTCTAAGCATCAACTCCTCTCTGTCCTGCTGTTTTTACAGACAAGCTCATGGACTCGCCATGAACATCGGTGTAGTGGCCATTTGTCGTCCGAAATCAAACAAAAATCAAAATCAAACCGCCACTGATGCACCGTGGGTTTTGGTGTTGACGCACGCAAAAGAAAGTAATGTCCATCTTCGTCCGATAGTGTTGTGATAATTTATTTTCTAAAGCAACAAAAAAGAACAAACAAAATGCAAACATTTCCTCCAGCTGTATGTGCGTGGTAAACAAACATTGGCCACCCTGGTGCATGCTGGTCCTGTGCCTATCCACCTCTACATATAGCCACAGGTGCCCAGTGTTAACCAATTAGTGAACCTACAAAATAAATATATTAAACTAAATTACAACTATCCTAAGAAACAACTAACCTATCAAAACATAACCTAAATAAGCAATAAATAATCAATATTACTTTACAATTAAACTTAAATACAAATGTCAAATTAAATAGCTCCAACAATCGGGCTTTGGGAAATAGTGTTCGTTAAACCCAGCGACAAAACAATTTAAATTAAATTAACTATGTTAGATCCTATTTGAAAAACTAAAAGTACCGTCCTTATCTAAACATATGAAATGAGCCACATGAAATACTGTTAAGAAGGGCTAAACTGCCAAAACGTGTTGGACGCTGACGGTGAACCAACCTGCTCCTCAGATACGATATTGCTTAAATGTGTTGTTTTGGAAAGCGACGACAAACAACGCATTTGTTTCTTTAGTTTGAGCATCAAATATACCGCGTAGAATCTACGTCCGATGATGCTGTGCTTCATTGCAGTAATATGGTTTGGGATAAGTTACACCTGAAACCAAACAGTTCCGATTTTGAAGTTTAAGTAAAACTGAGTGACGATGGAGAAAGGAGAGGAAATGTATTGTACTTCCTTCCTCCGTCCTTACAAATGAATCCTTTCTCTGGATTAGAATCCAATGGCTTTGCTTGACATGTCAGTATATTGTTTGTATCATTTAGTTGTTGTATGAATAAGTAATATCATTTATTTAGAAACATTCTGTGATTACATATTCTTAATTCAATTCCAGTAAATCCTTAGTAAGAATGTTTCCACTAGTTGTATACAGTGAAGGTTTATATGTGTTTCTTGAAGCTAGAAAAAACCACAGTGGTGCGAGTGGAGGAAAGTTAGTTGCAGCAAATATGGATTAGTGAGTTTTTAATTCTGACCCCCTACAAAGTCTCCTAAAACGTTTCTGTGTGTGAATGTTTTGCTCTGACGGACCGGTACGGTGTGTGTGAAAGCCACCACTCCTGCCTTTAGCTCCGTCCAGCCCCGTGGACAAGAGGAGCAAAACGCCATTGTCCTCTTTGCCAACGTGTTTCCTCATTTAAGCATATTCGTGAAATTGCAGTTATGACGTGATTCCTTTACACGATGAAGCGAAAGAAGACGGCGCATACTCCATGAGATTACCCGACAGAGGACTGAATGAGTGAGGCTTGTAAAAGCACCGTGATTGTGGACGTGGTCTTTAAGGTAAAACTGTGAGTGCTGTCGGAAAGAAACGTTCGCTTTTATATCATTTGAGGGTGAACTATACAGTTAAGTTTTGGTCTGCCAAAAAAATGACACAAGGTACCTGAGTGAGTGAGGTATGAACACTTTAAATTTAAAATTAGAACGCAAAAGACAATTTGGATGAAAAAATCAGAAAGTAAAGAGTTAAACGAGTTGGAACATCATCAAGCACACGCCATCTGACTTTATTCCAATATAAAAACGTTATTTGTAAAAACTTTGGAAAATGTTCTTCTTCACATCCTCTTTATTTCTTTGGAGTTTGTCTTGTTGGTCGGTAAAAAAAAAAGTATGATAAGAAATACCCCCCCCCCCCCCCCCACATCATCACTACACAGCTGCTTTTACAATTGATAAGTAACGTTACTTCACTTTCTCAGTCACCGTCAAAAAGGCCTTTTAACAGCTGCAAATCATCCACACCCACATGTTGCTATATTTGTATTGAACACATGTAGAAAACAATTAGTTGCATAAGGAACCAGCCCTAGAGTTTGGAAGGATTCACTGAACATCCAGACGCTAAAGGTTTCTTCCCTTTTTTTACCTTTTCTTGGGACTTTTTCCTGATCCGATGTGAGGCCCTGGGACAGGGAGGTCATACGTGTGCAGATTGTAAAGCCCTCTGAGGCAAATTTGTAATTTGTGATAATAGGCTATACAAAATAAAGTGAATTGAAAATGTTATTGAATTGAATTAGCCTCGGTGACTGCTGGCACACCTCTACAGTATAAAGCCACGACTTCCATTCGCACATATAGAACAAAAGTAGACAACTCCCGCTAGCAAGCAAACATGCCAATGACACAACTTTGGAACCGATTTTTCCAAACCTCTTCCTCACACCTTCCGTCCCTGTGTCGAGCTGAGCCCGGACCGGTCTCCTACCTCAACACAGCGTTATGAACATAAACATGAACCCAACATCCAACTCCTGGTAAAAAAAATGAACACGTCAACTCCCAAATGTCAAATTAACAGAACGTTACTGGGATTAGTAACCGTGACGCAAATACTGAAGTTCCCGTTGTAATCCCGTCCACATCCTTATGTAAAGTGTTATTGTCCAACAGTATTTATTAACATTATGTTGTTTAAGTGTGATAAATGAAGCACAATTTGGACGGGGGGGGGGGTACAGAGAATGTTGCAAAGTGTGTAATCAAACCATGTGAATACAATTCAATTGAAAAGGTTCTGACGTGGTTAATAAAACAAGGTGTCCTGTGAAGACCTTCCTGTCGAATGGCTGCAGCCGCATAGCAGTGATCACCATCATTTTGGGATGCCAAATAAAAGCTTTGTTTGCGTTCCTGACTAGACCCGGATCCCCACCATCTGTGCGCAACGCTGCTGTGAGAGAGCCCCCGCGCCTCAACCAAACGGGAAGCAAAGAAGAGGAGGGATGAAGGGATTAAGAAGGATGGAGAAGGATGATGGAGCGGTAGACGAGATGAAGAGTGAGGCCACGCAGGAGAAGGATGGTGGTGGAGGAGGGGAGAGCGGGAAGTCACGTGACCCCTACTTCAACTCACTGCAGGGGGAGTCAGGCACACAAAAGAACCTGTCAGCGTGCACGTAAAGGAGCGCACGTGCATGCACACACACACGCACACACACACACACACACGCACGCACACACACGCACACACAACTGTAGCCAGATAAAGCTGAGTGGCAAAGGGTACGGATGAGGGAATGGATTTTTTTTTTTTTAGGTCAAGCTAAACCTTCAAACATCAAGGTGCCTGGTATAAATAACCCATCTACCAAGAGGGATATCTGGCCAGCACAGAGGGGGGCAGTCAGGTCTTGACATCTACCTTCATCAATATCGTACTGTTGTGTGGTCAGAAGAGGAAGAGGAGAGGAAGAGGGGAAACATGCACAGCTTTGACAAGGAAACTTACGGTAAATATCGTCATTGTATTCATTTAAAATCTAATCTTCTGTTATACTGTTGAACATCTCAGATAGATTACTTTGTTACATTAATGCCATATTTCTTTATGTATAATATTTTCATGATGTACTAGAAATGTAAAATCCTGTCTCATAATATTATAAAACATGCTTTCATATTTTGCATTTTATAAGCCTTTATCGGGCTCTACCCAGACTTCCCAAACACCCATCAGAAGGTGCCACACTTCCAACATTGCACTGCTGTGAACTTTTCCATTGGACATGAATTGCGATTGGATGGAAAAGCTCCGATAGGAGAGTGCATCGAGAGACAGAGGCCAGTGTTCAGTGGGTGGTCCGGATGCCATGTGTGCACTTTCACTCTGTGCTTTTACAGTCGATCGGTCGTGTGTGTGTTGTCGCCAAGGCCCGTCTCTTAGCATGCCAATTCAGTTCCAGTGCAGTGATGGGTGTGGAGGGGAGAGCCATATCTGGGCCCCTCTTGCTAATTGAGCGCAGCACTGGACCCAGAGGTCTGCCTCGCTGACGCTTTCTTAATCCATGGCTGTTTAACGCTGGCTGTGCTTGAGTAATTAAGCAGATAATCTTCAATTAAACTGAGCTCAACCCCACAACCCCCTAACCCCCATCCGGAGACAGATGGGCTTTGGAGCACACGGCTCTTCTTCCCCTAGATAAATGGTCCACTCCCCTGCCATGCATCCCGGGTGCCGCCATGCTTTATGGCAAGCGTGTGTCCCATTATCATTTTTTACCACCGGACTTCTATATTGCCACTGTGACACGTATTTGACCCTGCTTGTTGTGTTTAGAGTATGCCTGGAAATAATTGTAATCTGCGTACACATTTTCCATTTTAACGTCTTCAAGATTGTGTCCATTTCGAAATGCTCATACGTGGATCATCATTTTGAAGACATCTCGGATTGTGGATAAAAGCTAATTAAAATGGTAAACTGCATGAGTATGGAAAGGCATGCAATCAATTACATTTGCCTTTTTTACAATAACAAAATCTAAAATAACTAAAAAAATCCAAGTATGTTTGCAAATTCAGTAATGGATTTAAAATGTTTGTGACGATATATAAATGATATATGACAAAAGCGTCAAACCGGCTCAGTAATCAGATTCATCCATATTTATTATCTGATCATCATTACGTTACAACGTAAGCCTACCTATACTAAGTGGGGGCCTAGTTTCTTGTGGCTTGACCCTCATTTGGAGCAAATCATGCAGATTTAAATATCCGGGTGTCAGTTCATCAGAAGAGAAAACCAACAATACTCTGTCTCTCTTTGTGCTTTCTTACGTCGCCACCCTCTTGTTGATGTAAACTTTAAAAAAAGACAAAGAATGGGTCGCATGTATGCAATTGTATTTCCCCCCTACAACAGCTGGGAACTGTGGTTATCAAGAAATGTTCCTCAAACAGGAGTCAAGAGAGCGTTTATTCCAGACGATCTTCAGCTGCAGATTGTGCGATGTTGGGAATGGGAGGGGCTTTTATCAGGAAGGGTATGCGGCGTGAAGCCATTGCCAAATCAGATATGCGGATCATCAAATTGTTGATAATGAACTGTATAATCTTTAACCGACAATAACAATATTGACCGATCACAAAATCATACTGTATTCCCGATTGGTTAACGCCTGGGTTACCAATAGATGAAAAAAGATGATCTGTTGTATAAAAAAAACGTACAACAGATGAAGGACGAATTTACAGTTTATGAGTCTAAAAATAATGACATGTTTTTATCCTGTTTTTAGAAGTATTGGGCAATGTACAAGTACAGGAGGCTTCTACTCTATAAGAAATCAATAACATATCTCAGCAGGGTCCACTTATAATACGATCCCAAACCGCACAACATACTTCCATATTCAATGAGCCTAAATAGCCAAAGCCTCAACCTAAGCACATACATTTAAGTTACCTCATGAGACCTCAGTGCCATTTTAGTCTCACGCTAACGATCCTCACAAGCATCGGCGCTGCTCACAGTTGCACATAACCCTCGCTCTCTCTCCCTCTCTCTCTTGCCACTCCTGCTTCCACAGCGGTAATTAAGCCATCAAAGCGTGCAACCATGCCCATCCTCCGTCTCTAAGGTGAGAATATGGGCCCACATGTCAAGTGGAGCGCAGCCACCCGTGAGTCTCTTTAAAGGGGAAGGCACACGGGACAGGCAGAGAGAGAGAAAGCGGTGTGTGTGTGTGTGTGTGTGTGTGTGGGTGTGTGTGTGTGTGTGTGAGGCTATCACCACAGCAGCTGCAGTGGGCTGGTAGACAACACAGTGTGACGTAGTGTGGATCTCTGTAATACCTGCTGCCACACTGTGCTGGAGATCCACAGAGAAAGGTTTGTGTTCAGCTTCGTTTCTTCCTACATTTTTTTTTATAAAAGAGGAACACACACACACACAGACAGAATGTGCTGTTTCCAGCCCTTTCATTAAATTCATCCCACACGTATTCTTGCACTGCGGTGTGTAATAAATCAGTGATGTGTTCAATGCATCCCAGCAGTTTTTCTATTTTTATTTCCTTGTACGTGGAACCTAACTCTTCTATGTCTATTTTAGTAAATAATATCCTACATTTCCCAGAGTGCCTTTTGATATTCCCCAGAGACCAGTCGTGTTACTGTTGGATTGAGTTGAGATGGTAAGTTCCTCTGTTTGGCCAGTTATCCCCAAAAAAACTAAATTACATTAAACACCAGAGGAGTTACTCCCTATTCTGCTTGGAAAATGTTTTCTGATGATGATTTTAATAATATTCGTACACATTAAAACACAGTGGCCAAAATAATGACCCAAATCTTAAAGGTTTGTTAAAGCCAGATGTTTTAATGCTTGTGAGAAATGTTTATTCTGTCAGTTTCAATTAGCGGGCAACTCCAAACACCACAACGTCCATGAGCATTGGTTTACCGTTGCTGCTGATGCTGCAGAGAAAACAGTCAGACACACAAAACACCACGTCATAGCTGCAAAAATGGACTCACAATCACAAATTGAATTAACTTCAATTTGAAGGTTGTATTGATCGTTTAACCCAAAGCGCCAGATGGTTTGTAAGACAGAACCATCTGAGAACCATCACTAGAACCCGTTTAGAAAAGGGCAGGCACTTTCAAAAATACACTTGGCAAGGGATTGGATGAACCATCTGTCAATCAAACTCTTGCCAGAGCCAATCGGTAAAAGAGCAAAAACATCTACTCCATCAAAAAAAGCCTTCAGTGCCGTTCTTTGCTCTTCTTTTAATGAAGAACTACTCCAGTTCTGACACAATGGATGCTGTCGCTGCACCCAAACTAACCTCTTGAGGAGCCGCCATTGTTGCTTTAAACAAACAGTCACCTCTTCGTGTCGTCTCACACAAAGTAGTGGCTTGTGAGGAAAAGGAGAATAGCGGGTCCAACGCTAAAGTCAGTCCACCTTGAGTGACTTGTCTTGGGTCTGGCGGAGTCGTAGCGTTTATTCACTGGCAAGAGAAAACCCAACTGTACCCAAGCTGCACTGCAACATCCCCAGCTATAACGCAACCGCTATCTTCCCTCTCACACTCCACACACACGGCACGCCGCCGGGCGTTCAATACATGGGAGAAACCCTGACGGATTATGCATGGGAGACACACAGCTGACAACCTCGCAGCTAAACTAATTAATGCGGTGGAGACTTGCTGGGAAAGTGGCTGCATGAGCCCACAACAATGCGTGCAACATCGCGGGTGCTAACTCTCCCCGGCGGGTGAACTGGCAATCCAGTTTCCTGTTTTGCACACACGCCGCAGCGGGCAGGAAATTATGGATTCTTCCCCGTTTGTGCATCGGGTTATCGTCGCATGCGAGGGAGAATTCTGGCCAGTTAATGGTTGGTGTGGACAATCGGTCAGAGAAAAGTGGTCTCAATTAGCATCCCTATCTCACACACACCTCAGCCACTGAGAGCAGCTCTTCACGGAACGTTGGCGGATCAGGACCGCAGACCGCATACGAGGAGTTGACGTCACTTATCGGTTTGCGGACTGACGTTTTTTGAAGCCTTGAATTTAGCGATTTCCGTTGGATTACGACAGTCACGTGACGTTCTTTTGGCAACCAATGAGAAGTTACCATATTTGGAATGCGGAGGAGTGGCATACTCCTCTGGCGACCTGTCAGTCACATTAAGCCCTTCCTAAAGCATACCTCGCTTTATGGTCTATTTTTCTCTAAACTGGACCGTAATTTACGAAATGAACATCATGCTGTCTTGAAGATTTCTGGGATAATATCTTTTTTTGTGTCATGCAACTCATTTCATTAAGTTTCATTCGATTACAAAAGTACAGGTTACTTCACGATCTTAAGCAAATGATGCTGCCTTCGTTCCCAGACCTGGCAAATCAAATCTGCTACAAAAAAGGTTCCTGATGCACAACTCACGTTTTTTAAGCCAAAAGAAATCAACATAAATGGAGGTTATTTTACCAGTAGGTAGATCCCTTACATCCTCATAGATCGTTAAAAAAAATTGCATTAGAAGACTTGAAAATAGCAATTGTTCACAATTTAAGTAATAAATTATGTGAGAAGTTGGGTCATTTTCTTATAGCCTTTTTTTGCAGCTAGAGGAGTCGCTCCTGCTGGTCAGTAGAGAGAATACAATATTTCCGGTCACTTCTGCATCGGAGGAACCGGAGGTTGCCGCCGGGTCTGGACGCCAACGCATTACTTAAAGCCTGATGAGATGAATTTTTATGGGAATTTGTGATCCCCCAATATTACACAAGACTCCAGTTGCCGTGCAAGGTGACTAATCTCTAGCTTTGCCTCGCTGTTAGCTGCACACACTTTTAAGCTCTGTGGTCAGATATTTACATCCAGAATGCACTTTGGGAGTTACAATTGACTTATCTTGTTTCAATGTACATAGACTTATATCTCTTACTTTTAAAACAAAGAAGCAAATATTTTCACAGTTGCTCATCTTTTGAACAGATGACTTGACCGGGAGAGTTTCATGAACATGTTCATCGATAAAAATACCATTTATAGAGCTGATATCCGAGGATCTATTGACATTATGGCAAAAAGTAGTCTCTTGTTTCAACATTAACTCATTTTAGGTTTCTTATTTTGACATTGGGCCCTGTGCTTTGCCCCTGCCATGTGTCCCAGCTCCTTTGCACATGGTTTGTTTGGGGATTCAGAAACAGGTGCCAATCAGTTCAGTGGAAGCAGACACAGAAACTCACTTGGCTTGTTTTCAGGTGGGATTACTTAACCACATGCCAGCTGTGACAAAACATAAGAGGGGCCAAAGCTCCACAGACCTCATCCAGTCAACTGAGGGCCCATATGCACACTGACATGACACCGGCACCGACTTCAGGACCACACAAGTGAGCAATCTCTGAACCGGCAGCTTATTTCTGATAGTAGTGATACATTTGTGTAGCAATGGTGCAAACACACACACACACACACACTGACAAACAATATATTATTACCTTAAGGTAATGTTTTAATCGGCGTGTATTTGTATGCGTGCGTGCGTGTTATTCCCATAAGTAAAAAAGTATTAAACCGAATCGCATGAACTTTGGTGGGATGATTGGTTATTATCCGAGGAGCATTTGATTAGTTTTTGGGATTGATCGGGTCAAAGGTCAAGGTCAAGGTCATAAAAAAGGTCCTAATCTTCTTGAATCGCATGAAATTTGGTGGGATGATTGGTTATTATTCTGAGACCATTTGATTAGATTTTAGGATCAATCGGGTCAAAGGTCAAGGTCATAAAAAGGTAAACATCTTCTTTTTACCATAGCGCAGTACATTTGTATCCAATTGTCATGCAACTAATGTCAAAATGTTCATAATTCAATGCCCAATCTTGTGATATGCGAAGGTATGCGCTCTACCCAGTGCCCGTTCTAGTTTTTTATGTATAGTTAAAAGGTGCTGAATTTAAAATGCGCAGCATATCGAGTGCCTCCACACGGCTCTCAACACGGCGAAAGCTGAGCCGGCGGCCCATAACTAATGGTGTCGACGTTTAAATTAACAGCAGAGGGGCATACGCCGTACTAACGCAACCATGAAGCTAGCCAGTGGGCGAGCCCATGGGCAACAACATGCTAACGTGCACTAAAAGGCACGGACGCATGGCTATGTAACAGAGAGGCTCAGATTAACACACACAGTGATGGAGAGAGAGAGAGAGAGAGACTGCTCAGGTAGACATTACTCCACTGTATAGAACATTTAATTAAAAGGGTTTTAGCAAAATACACAAAGACAACACAACGCACCAAAAAGAAAAATGGGAAAAATTAAACCAGGATTCAACATAAAAATGTATATTCAAGCACGTACTTAAGGTATGCAAGTGAAAAAGGTGTAAACCTCAAGTCACAAGCATATCATCACGACTGTATTAATGAAAGGTTATATATATCATAACGATTTCTGAACATAGCAAACAATATGTGCATAGCCAGGGTTCGTTTTACTGTTGAAAACACAAAATCAAACAAAAGAAGAAGTCAGTTAAGTCCAAAGCCACATGCAAAGACATGCTCACACACACACACACACACACACACACACACACGCACACACAGCGTCTGTAGCGGATTGCGGTGGACTCCTGTTCTGCAGCGGCTGGTAGCGTCCCCACACGTTACTGACAGCTTCCTAATGGCGGTGGGAGACCTTGCGTAATTAGGAGACCATACGTCTGCCATGACGCTTGTCTTTCAGGAGCCAATTCCTCCTGATGTTTTCCTACACCACCACAAACCCACCAACCTCCTCCACACACACACGCACACACGCACACACACACACACACCTCACTCCTCCACCTGATTTTCTCCTCACTGACCCCTGAATGGCTGCCGTCTGCTCTCCCTGGCGCAGTGCCCCCGGTGGCAGCGCGTGCATGTTGTATTCCCGTGTACCGGTACCCGGGGGAGGTAATTATTGAGATGAGCAGCATGAGAGATGAGATGAGGGGCCTCGTGTGAGAGCGTGTGTGTGTGCGTGCGTGTGTGTGTGTGTGCGCGTGTGTGTGCATGTATGTGTCATATTTGGAATGGAGGCATCATGGCCGTGTCGTGTACCTGGGTACCTAAACTTAACATGCTCCACAGGAGCCGATTTACCTCGATATTTCTTGCCATTTCAACTTCTTTCTGAAAATCTTAACAGTTTTGTTTCTTTTCTTCCCTCCATCCGTTTGGTCTCTCGTTCCTAATGTCTCTCAATACTTTATTTTATTATTTTTAAGCTGTTTGACTCAAGGACATTGAGGTTTTCAAGACTCAGCTCTCCAACCCACCTTAATGAATCCCAAACCTCGACGATACAAATGGCACAGGCAACAATAATGCATTTCCTCTAAGATTATCTTGACAATTCCACCCATATGATTTGTATCAAATGGCTGCACCAGGATTAGGTAACGCCTGAGCTAAAGAGAGACTGTGACGGCAGAGAGGGAATAAGAGACTAGTAATTATTCTCATCTTATGGGTGCTCACCGTCAGGGCAGCGGGTTTGTGATGCTTTGTGAGCAAAGAGGGACGAGCTGAGACGTGTTTGTGAATGAGTGTAATTACACACAGTTCCGGGCCAACACGTCAACAGAGGAAGCAAACACCGAGATACCCGAGGAACACAGCAAAGCACCAATAACGTTAATGAGCACATCATGACACTCCAGGTGAGCTCGTCTTAATACGACCTATCGCTGCGTTATCATTTGTCTCCAGATTGAATAAATATACATGATAAATCGGTGAAAAGAAATTAAGGTCATTGGTGTAATTTATTTTGCTCCGCAGGGGCTGATGATTTGGTGATAATAGAGCAGGTTTGTGGTCTTCGGTCAGCAGCCAGTGGTCCTGAAGGAGAGAGATATAACCTTTGTCTCAGGGACGGCAGATATACGAGCCAGGCGAGCGCCGAGGATTATACACCGAGGTCCTCGCCGGGAGATGGAGAAGGGGGGGCGGAAAAAGCTTGTGACCGTAGAATAATTTCAGCCTCTCTCCCTCCCTCGAGACCGCACGCTGTCTGAGCCAACCACCAACACCCCCCCTCCACCCCCACCCCGCCTCCTCTTCCTGCCCCCCCCCCCCCCACCCCTTCTTCTTCCCTCCACCTCTCCCGCCATTCCCCTAACTGCCTGCTGATGCCGGATGTCTCTTCTTCTCCTCCTCAACGTATTGGGGAGAGCGGCGGGGAGATGGTGGCGGGGGGGTGGGTGGTGTGGGCCGGGTGGGTGGGTGGGGGGAGGAGGAGGAGGAGAGAGACAGAAACTAGAGTCAGGTTCCTGTGCCGCTGCAGCTAAGTGCTGCAGCAAATCATCCCCGCATTAGGAATATGGGCAATTAGCACTATGGCATATCCCTCTAGACACACTTGCACCTACTCGCCCCCACACACATTCACACGCACACTAACAAAAATAGGACTCTCACATCAGCTTCAGCTGTAAAGAAAACATTTATATGTCTATATGTATGTGAGAAAGTGGTGTATTCACTTCATCATTTGTATTTTCTTGTGTTGTTTTGAGACGGTATTTTTAATTTTTACATAAAATGGTAAAAATTGTCACTGGATTTTCAGTTTTTATTGATATCAAACTACAGCACACACATCCGAGAACTGAAACTGTATACATCCTTTAAATAAGGCAGTTTAAATCACATAGTGCATGCATACCACTTTTGATAAACCCCCAAAACAAAAAATCCATCTGAAGCATGCAGGTGTAAAGAGGAGGAAATGCAGAGCGGGAGTTACCGTTCCACCTTAAGAAAGGTACCTTAAAAGATTATCTCGGTTATTTCACCGCCACTGAGCCGGCACTAATAGTCCAAGGCAGATATTGAAGAGCAGCGCAGGGCCGCAGAGATCTATTAGAAATTCCCATCTACGCGCCTCATACATATTGATTTCTGACACCAAGCAGCAATGAAAGGCCCAGGGGAATAATATATTTAGCAGGGTTTGCAGTGAGGAGGTCACAGAGTGCATAAAGATTAGCTGCACAGACCCCTGACAGGACGACATGTGAGCCCAAATTGTAGACGGGCACGCACGCACTTATGCATGCACGCATGCACACACACATACACACACATATATACATTTATATATATATATAGAGAGAGTATATACTTACAAATTCCAAGTAGAAAGCTTTGCTGCATCTTCATGGTGTTGGAACTGGAGCTGCTCTGCTTTTTTAAAAAGTTGTTTCCCTTCCTGGATGAAAAAGAAAAGACAACAAGAAAACCCATGCTTAGAGTCAACCCTGCACAGATGATCTATTTTGCTTTATTCTTATAATGCAACCTTTTGCCTATTTGTGAAAAAGAATCCCCAGTTAATGCATTCAACCAATATTCAGCACTGCGTTTGTAATGATCTTATGCTTCCAGCAAGGACTTCCAGTGGTGGTTGTTTACCAGTGTGTCTGCTGGAATGCATACCGGGGGTTAGTCAGGCACAGAGTATATGTAGACAGGGGATGGACACAAAAACAGCAAAGTGAGACTTTTAAAGGGAAACTGTGGTTTATTATAACGTTGGTTCTACTTAAACAACATGCATGTCGTTGTTAACACTTGGTTATGGCTGAGATCAGGTCCCACATGGCAGCATGTGCCGTTAGACAGTGGTACAGGTCAACATGAGCCCACAGTTGTGCCAGATTGGCTATTTAGAAGTCAAATCGGAGCTAAATAAAACGTGTAGAGTTTGCTCTGCATAAATAATTACACGGTGACTGCCTCCTTCAAACTAAATCCCGCCTCCAGCTCTTGACAAAACAGTTACCTGGTGAATTTCGCATTATGTCAAGGTGGAGCCAGCGTCTTGTAATCAGCCAAGTGACCCGAGAAATGTGCTGCCAAAATAGCCAAAGAGGAAGAAAAGAGATGTCTGTTTCAGGCTGGACAACTGAGAAGCAGGAGCCAGCCCTATAAATGCAAATGTCCGTCACTGACTGAGTGAGGAAATTACACCACCGGTCACAGCACAATTTAGCACATTTGACCAGACAAGGTCAGGACAGTACACCTGCACGTGTGTTCAAGTGATCAAGATGGTCCACCGCTGCCAGAATGGGAGCCTGGGAAAAACCTGAAAAGGACTTTATTTTAGTTCAATAAAATTAACCCAACAACAAGAACACCGTAAGTATTGTATCAGTGCTACTTTTAGCTGAATTGGGTATATTTTCTCCCAGTAAGTTGTGTGCAGTAATTTCTTTGCAAACGATAAGTGTGCACAGCTGTGCCATGTATGGTTAAAGTTGAAGTTGGAAGACAATCTATTACCTGTGGTCTGTAATTAAATTAAATTAAATTAAAAGTTGGTATAAAATATTACATTACATTTTTTACATTACATGTCATTTAGCAGACGCTTTTATCCAAAGCGACTTACAATAAGTGCATTTCAACCTAGAGTACAAACTAAGAACAACAAGAATACAGAAAGTAACATTTACTCATCATAGTCAAACTACAAAAGTACCATAATAAGAACTATGTAAGAGCCACTGAAGTGCTAATCTGTGTTTTAATCCAGATATAGTCGATATAGTATATATATATAGAAATATAGTATTCTTCCACATGTATTTTTTGATGCCGATGGTAAATGGATGTGCTGCACTATTTTAGATAGTGTGTGCAAAACCTCTTAGTGCCCAACTTTCTGGTATCTCCTCTTCCCTCCTTTTGCAGTGGTGGTTGGAGTCTAGCATTGTTTGAGAGGAGGAGGTGGTGGTGGTGGTGGTGGTGGTGGTGGGAGTGATTCTGTGATGAGCTTGTCCAGGTAAAAGGGTAATTGCTTCAAAGGGGATCAGACTGCCGAGAGCGAAGCTGCAACAAGCGAAAGGGAGGGCTCGACTCCGCCGCGAGAGCACTTAACACTGCCTCCCCATCCATCCTTCCTCCACAGCGCTCCCTGCTCCCACCTAGCTTCTAGCTCCTGCATGCCCATCGCCATTGCCATCACCGGCTCTTCTTCTTTTTTTTTTTCCAGCCCTGCTCTGCCCTCCTCCTTCCTCCCCTCCTTCAAAGCAACACTCGGCAGCCTCTTCAGAAATTACAATCGCTCAGGGTTTAGGCAATTTGACCAAATGCAGGGCCTGCATGTAAGGATTGGGACGGGGAGGAGGGGGCGGTAAAACTGCAGGGTGAGCCTTGGGGGGGATTGGAATGAAATTACCAATTCAATGGCTGAAACACCGCACGGCGGTGGCAAACCGTGGACATAAAACGAGGATTATCCGATTTTAGGAGGGGAAGAAAGGTGCCACAAAGAGCCTCAAGTCCACCGGAGCCAACGCCCCCAAGTTTGCTTCGACAATCGTCTAGACCAAAATATATTTTTCTGCCAAATCCACTCTTTGTTTTGGTGAAAAAACATCAAGATTTGTGAGAATAAACGTTCTTTTTTGCATCTTATTCATATTAAAATCACAGTGTCTTCATTGTTGTTGAATTGTCATCGAGAAACGAGTAAGCAGAGGGAAATAAAGATGTCTGTCTTTCCGTCTTCTCGGCTGATGACGTTTCCTTAGCTAATTCAAAATGATGGAAATAACAGGCGAGGGTCGGATACCTTGAATTCTCAGATAAAGGCAGACTTTACAGTGTTAAAAACAACATTGGATCCAATTCATGCAAAAATGCGTACAATACTAAACCATGGGTCATAAATGCCTAGAGGAAAACTCCTCCCTTGTGCCATTTGAAACACTGACGGTATTCAGTGAGCACTGCTTGCTCCAAGGAAAAAACCTGATTTCCCACTCCATCATGGGCTGAATGGTAGGCTTTGGGCTGACAGTCCATTTCAGAGTTTTCTATCTCACTCAAGGAAAAATACTTGAATCATATCTGATACGTGCAAAACCATCTAAGTATATTCTTTCCTCCTGATTATTGGAGGAAGACGTTTAGAGATATTTGGCGACTTCCGCCTCAGGTTTAAAGTCTTTACATTCTTTCTCAATTTTCTCTTCCGAAACCAAAATCTTTTCTTTTTTTTTGTTACACTTGTCAAGGTGAAGTATGGCAGTGCGATCAGGTTGACCGTCACACCTTGATGACGAGCCTCGCTCTTTGGATGACGTGAAAAACAAGCAGAATCAAAATCCTGATGCAAACCAGTGGATTTGATTCATGACAATCATTCTCCGAGCGTGATGAATGGCAATGATGCTAACTACATCCATTCATCAAGCCACCATCAGTTATCCTAAGGTGGCTTAATGTTTCATCCACTCAGACCTCAGAGAGAGCGGACAGCCATCCCTCATCACAGCCGGCTGGGAGAGCTCCACACACATTTCAATCTTGTCTTGTCATCTCCCCCTCAGGCGCAGACACTCTCCCACAAAATCATCATTTTTATCAGCCTCGGTAAACCTTGGACCCTGGGCAGCAGTGAAGATGCAGATTTTTTTTTATGGACTAGAGAAAAATAAAAAATAAAAATCCGTCCAGCAGAGCGAGTCTGGCCTGTTTGTTTATGCGTGCGCATTCTGTGCGTATTTCTTTTGGTGGGAGCCGTAATGGGGACAGCCGAGATGGGGCTGAAGGGGTAGCCGCAATGACAGGAGGTCTTTCAGCGGGTTGGTTACAGTAAATTAGCATTCGAGCTGCGCTGCACGTTTAGCACTTTGCGATTGGGTTCAGCAGAGGCCTCGCCCAGACTGTCCCTGGGGGAAACGTCGGCAGCAGTACAGCGGCACCATGGGCGGGACCGGGCTGTCAAAATTAGATAATAAAGCACCGCGGTGCTGGCGGATAAATGCGTGTGAGAGGGCATCCATCTTGCAAGCGTGTTGCTGAAGAGGATGCTGCTAAATGACAGTGAGATGTGGTGGGGGTGGGGGGGAGGGTGTCTGTGTGTGTGTGTGTGTGTGTGTGTGTGTGTGTGTGTGTGTGTGCACAAAATGACTGTGGGGAACCAATGGGAAAACAACTTTTCTTTGCAGCTCAACCTAAACCTCTCTAAAATTTCATTTGAGTGAGAATGATTTAAGTGTTTATGTAGAAAGGAACGAGAAGGGAGGAAAAATGTAGACTGGGAGGACCAAAGAGGTGGAAGAGAAGGAGAAAAAAAAGAAGAGGGACATTGAGAGGGAGGGAGGAAATTAAATGTCGGCCGGGCACTTAACCTTTCCCTAATAATGTGTGGCCTGCTGAACCAGCAGAGTCCCTGATGTTTTATCAATACTCCTAATTAATGTGCAGCTGCCATATTTTTGACAGTATTTATACAATATGACTGAGTAATGCAATCAATAATATCCATATTTATATTCTATATCCCCCCCTTTAAATGTGCATGCACTTCACCATTTCAGCAGTTATAGCTATAGGATGGTGATATTCTACATTTTCCTTCTTGACGACTAATTCCTTATAAGACAAAAAACAACAATAAATAAATCCTTCAGCAAGTATTGTCTGTGTAGCTCATGCTTGTTTACTTATTACTATGTGCTATAGACCAACATAGAAAACATATATATATATAATATATATACATATATAATACACATATATATACACATATATGTATATATATAATATATATACATATATAATACACATATATATACACATATATGTATATATATTATATATACACATATATATATATATATATATATATATATATATATATAAATATACACATATATACACACATACACATATATATATATTTACATATACATATATAATACACATATATACACATATATGTATATATATTATATATACACACATATATATATATATATAAATATACACATATATACACACATATATATATATATATATATTTACATATACATATATAATACACATATATACACATATATGTATATATATTATATATACACACATATATATATATATATATATATAAATATACACATATATACACACATACACATATATATATATATATATATATATATATAATTCAGTGTTATTCGCCTTTAAATGGCTATAACTGAATACTGAGCGAGGGTTAGAAAAGAGGAACACAGACTCCAGTCCTTCCTCCCATCTCTGCTGATGTGACTCACCGTCTGCAGGTACCGCTGGCGGAGGGAGGAGGGGCTGCTTTGTCGCCGCCAGCAGCTAAGCTTACACAAATTTGCCGAATTTTAAGATATGTGGCAAACAGTTCGCCTACCAACAGACAGCTTTTGTTTTAGCGTGTTTGTAACAGTTCGCTATCAGCCGAGCTAGCGGGCTGTGCTTGTGTTAACCTACGGCCGTGAAGGACGACAGACTGCTGAGAGAGGAGATGGAGATATTACTTTTCTACATTTTTACATCATGTTTATGCTTGCTGAACAGGTGTATTGATAATGTATTGGCTTTCTACTCGGGTAGGCTTTATTGCTCTTACTTTGGAGGAGCTCCACCTACACACACAGGCGTTGCTGCAGCGAAATGTTAGTACTGATAAAAGAGACGGATTTAGCCCTGGCCTGTTTAATACTGGGTTTAAGTACCCGTACTTACATACTAGACAAATACAGCTCAACATATTTTTGCTACTGGCCGGAGTGGTGGCTAGCCAATGTCTAAATTACTCACATTTTGCGAGACAGAAATGTTTATTTTGGACCCTGACTCACTGGCAAGGTCCGCCCTTAAAATGAATATGGGCACTGTAGTTTATTTTGAGTCATTCTCACATAACTGGTGACCTAAATCTAATTATGATGATGCAAGGAATCGTGGACTGTCTGTCTGTGGGTTTGTTGCATCATCCAATCTTCTTCACCGGTGGGTCAATTATTGGGAGGACCCCGAGGATTGCTTTTTCGATACTTGCACAATTTGAAAACAAGATATCTTGAATATTAATAAACTTTTTTTAAAAACAAGCAAATGGCGCTCTGTGCAGCCCCAGGGGCGGAGCTTCAGGGCTCTGCAGTCATGCACAGTGGGCAGAACACTGAGCACATCTTTTACTAAAACAAACTAAGTAGGTTTGTGACCAAAGAGGATTTCTAGCATCTTATCCCGCCCACAGAATCTCACCACCACATCAATTAGTTGAGCTGCAGGGTTGTCAGCTATGTGTCTGCCTGGAATACTCGGTCAGGGCTTCCGCCAGTGTTTTAAGGAACCCCTTCCTCAGGAAAACACAAAGTTTAATTTTTGAATGCCAGCAAAAGCATCATGTGGAATATTCAATGTGTGATAGTCAGAGGTTGTGGAACTAGATGAAAATAAAGCATGACTTCAAAGTCATTGTTGGGACTGTATGGTATCGGTGCATCTATACTAAATGTCCCAAGAAATGTCGAAGAAGTGAAGTGGATCTGGAGAATGCTGCAAGCAGCTACACGGGTCAGGCGCTGGGCCTGAGGACAACAATGGTTTTGTGGCACGCTTCTATATACAACTGGCCAGCAGATTTCCATAACACCGCAGCAATGCCCCTTGTGGAAAAACAGGAAACAAGCAATTATTTACCAAATAGAGCAACATGAGAAAATGGTTCCAACTGGTAAAAAAAACTACATTTTGAAGAAAGGGCTGTAAGTGTGAGGGGTGGTGGGTGGGTGAATGTGTGTGTTTGTGTATGTGGGAGGCAGAGAGAGTGAAAGAGACCGGGAGGGGGAGAAAATGTGACTTGCTATAAGTTCCATACCTCTACATTCTCAAATATGAACACAGACACACACACACACACACACACACACACACACACACACACACACACATTATATGTTTCCTCTCTCTCTAACATCCAACTGAACACACACACATCATTTAAGTTACATTTACCGCAGAGCCCCATAATACCAGTGCAATTCCCCAAAAACGGATATATTTGCCCGATTTAGGGCAACTTGGGAAAATATAGCTCAAAATGGTGTAAATTAGTAAAAACTTAAATATTTAAAGCCAGGGCTCTAGATTTAAAGCCTGAAATAATAGAATATATCATTTTATACTGTGATGGTCGTGCGATCAAAAATTGTGGTGTGAATGGGTTTTAATGGGGACATTCTTCACCTTAAAAGGAACCGAGTGTCTTTTTTATTTTGGGCTAAACTACTTATTATAGACTTATTAAAGTAGATGAAAATAAATTAAATTTGGTGATTTTTCTTTTTTAAACATGGGCCACAGTTGGATTGAGTTAAGTGAAGTCATAAAATGTAGAGATTTCAGTCGTTTCGTTGCATTTGCTGACAAAAATAAGCAATTAAATAGGTAATGAGTAGGGATGCAACCTAAAACCAAGTTCTAAACGAAAATGAATGAGTAAAAACCCAGAGTATTGGTAAAGTTTGGAGCCAACGGTTCTGATATCTGTACTTTAGAAGTTACGGAGTGAGATGTCCTCCGAAAATAACAGTGTCGCAAAACCTACTTTCACGAGGAACGAGTTGTGCTCTGCCACACACACACATGCACGCACACATGCTTGCACACACACACAGTACAGTGTGAGACACACCATGGCAGAGAGAGCAAAATAATCAAAGTGTGGTTACATTTTACTTGAGTAGATGCTGATAACTCTCGCTAACACAAATTCAATAAAACCCTCATAAGTGAGGGATGCAAATCTATCAAAACATTTGGCAAACAATCAAAACAGAAATCTGCAGAAATGCACATTCTTGGACTGTTTGGCAAGCGATCGTTGATCATCGTCCACTGCATGTCACACGCTAATACGAATAGGCTAATAAATTAAAGATAATCACAGAGCTAATTGTTATTTGTATAAATGTATTTTTAAGATATTTTAACTTCTTGTGTTGCTGCTCAAGAAAAACCATCGCTGTACATACAAGAAAAATGAAGCAATGCCAATTATTTTCTTAATTATTGACTTTTTTTCACACAATCTAAGAGAGTTGATAAAAGTATCGCTAAGCAACCAAACCGATAAACAGTACAAACTAATATCATTAACATCCTGACAACACCCATCACTTGCTACGAATTCAAATATTGTAAATCTAAAACTCTGAAGTTCTCACTCTGACTTCAGACCAACTTCAGTTGAGACAACCTCACATTCTTATCTTAATCTTTTGTTTTTCGCAGTCCAGATATCCCAAGAAATGCTTTGGAAAAGTAGGCTTGATTACATTTGACGAAAATCTGAGACAGTACCGTAGGATTTCTTTCCCTGTGTAAATATAAAATCTTTAAAGTGCTTCGCAGAGAGACACGAAGCACACAAACAGCGATATCTTCCATCTTATCATCCGTCTTCTCCTTGGTTTACATTGCGCGCTACGTTGTGAGCGGCACTGCTGCTTCTTGATTAATGGCTTTTCCTGATAGGTAGTGTTAATGGCTCTTTAATTTGTCCTCCTTCCTTTCCGAGCTTCCATGATTTCTGCTCCGTCTCCTTACGCTGCGGGAAACAGGCAGTTTAGATGGCATGGAGGGGGGAAATATGCTATACTATATTGCTTCTCTTGGCCAGGGCCTTATTTCTCGCACGTGGCTCAACAAAGTCGATCAAATGTCCTATTATTCCGCTTAAATTAACAAAATTATTGACATCAGGCTATCTCGGTTTTCTCAAAGGCTGATCCGCCCTCAAACTATCTCGCTAATTTGAACCAGACGTCAGTCCTCAGGATGATTGCGCGTGCACGTCCGACATCAAAAGGCTGAAACCATGATTTTATAACAGCACAAAGTCAAATAAACTCAAAGGAAAAGCCTCTTTTTTCACAAGCTTTGGGAAAACCTATCGACTAATTTTAAGTGTCTCATCAGCCCAATCAATCCGATTATATTTCTTTAAATGTGTCTGCTGGCAGTCGGTTTAATGGCTCAAGTAGATAATATATATGTGTGTACATTTATGTGGAGACGTCGGGAAGTTGTCTGCAGGGCTCTCAAGCCTCACGCATTGAGCGTGAGACTCACGGATTTCTGTCTTAACTCCCGCCACACATCGTATTTATCACGCTGAAAAAAACTATCGGCTATTTAATGTTTTAACGTGCCGCAGCGCCAACATGAGCCGCGCTGAAGAAAAAAAAGGACCCTACTCCCCGGGCACTAGGACCTGGGGGGGAGGCTGCTGCGTGGCTTCCTCACTCTGCAAGGAGCGTCTCTCAAAGAGCCAGGATGACAGTCAATGAGTTGAGCTTAAAGTAAACGATGCACCAAGTGAACTGTAAATCCAGGTAGTGACAGAATGTCAGTTGTTAATGAGTGTCATATTGTTCTCCATAGAATGGTAAATTAGACACTGAACTAGTTTATATTTATCTCAGTGATAGAGTCCAAAAGAGCAGAATTTCAGAGTCATAGTGATAAAATATCCCTTTGACTCTGACATGTGTCTCCAACAATGGATCCAGGGCTTTAAAAGAAAATGTGGCGTGCAAAAGGCCCTCTGCTTATTAATATGAGGGCCTGAACACTGACAGTGGGGCAGAGGACCTATTGTTCTTAAAACCGTTAGTATTATTGTAAGTGTCTTCGGCACAATCAATGTTCTTCATCAGAATGTTGGGCAGAACAATCAAAGTACTGTAGTTATAAAAGCTTCATTTTTCATCAAATCACGTGGATGTTGTGTGGGGGCTCATTATTAAAAGGTGATTCAGGCGAAGTTTATATAAAACAAGTAGCCCTTTGGATTATATTGTACCCTTGAAGCACCTGTCCTAAAGTTTTGTTCTGCGGGGGGTGGGGGGTGGGGGGGTATTTGATCAATATTCTGTGCGGCCCTCACACCCCCCGTGATTTTCTTATTCGGCCCACTTGCTACTGAAGTTGAATAGCCCTGCTGTACAACAATGTACTACACTGTACATCAATGTACTACAGTGTACAACAATGTACTACACTGTACAATAATGAACAACACTGTACATCAATGTACTACACTGTACAACAACGTACTACACTGTACAACAATGTACTACACTGTACAATAATGAACAACACTGTACAACAATGTACTACACTGTACATCAATATACTACACTGTATAACAATGTACTACACTGTACAGCAATGTAATTCACTGTACATCAATGTACTACACTGTACAACAACGTACTACACTGTACAACAATGTACTACACTGTACAATAATGAACAACACTGTACAACAATGTACTACACTGTACATCAATATACTACACTGTATAACAATGTACTACACTGTACAGCAATGTAATTCACTGTACATCAATGTAATTCACTGTACATCAATGTACTACACTGTACAACAATGTACTACACTGTACTACACTACACTACCCTGTACAACAATGTACTACACTGTACAACAACGTACTACAGTGTACAACAACGTAATACAGTGTACAACAATGTAATACACTGTACATCAATGTACTACACTGTACAACAACGTACTACAGTGTACAACAACGTACTACAGTGTACAACAACGTAATACAGTGTACAACAATGTACTACACTGTACATCAATGTACTACACTGTACAACAATGTGCAACAAGCCCAGAAGTGCGAGGCTCTGTGGCGTTCAATGTGCTCCAGAAGGTCTGTAAATAAAGTATTCCTTGTGGGGGGAATGAATAGAGCTCGTAGAGGAAGTCATCATGACGTGATAAGAACTCTCTCCCTATAAAACGCTAATCTAACTAATATCGCTGCTTTTCTTCAATGAGGAAGTGAGCTCCATTTCTTTACGGGGGCGTGGCCAGATAATCCTGCTAGATTGAGCGAGCCTGTACTGGAAAAGGTTAAAAAAATGTCAAACTATTCTTCATGATGCTGGTGGTCATCCTGGTGGAGATTACTGAAAGAGCAAATAAATGACAGATACCAGAAGGCTCATATTGCACAACCTTTGTATCACTACACCTATACACTATATTCACAGGAAGAGCATATACAGTGGGTACGGAAAGTATTCAGACCCCTTTAGAATATTCACTCTTTGTTTCATTGCAGCCATTTGCCAAAATCAAAAAAGTTCATTTTATTTCTCATTAATGTACACTCAACACCCCATCTTAACAGAGAAAAACAGAAATGTAGAAATTGTAGCAAATGTATTAAAAAATAAAAACTGAAATATTACATGGTATTGTGTGATGAGAAACACAATGAACATTTTAAAAGGGGTCCGAATACTTTCCGTACCCACTGTATGTAAGTTTTTGTGAAAAGAATGTTTGCAAACTCATATTTCCATTAAGCATTGCTCAAAAACAAAACATGTCCCCCCCACCCCCTCTCCCCACACGCACACACACACACACACACACACACACACACACATACACACAAACACACAGGTGCACACTAAATTGATTTTGGGAAAGCCCATCCCCTAGCCAGTATCTGTGGCCATATTTCCGGGGGAATATGCAGCAGGCCCTTTGTTGTGTTTTTCCCCGAAAAGTTTATCTTATCTGGAGGTCCATTGCTGTCATAAAGCAGAGAGCACCGAGACGCATTGCAGGGCATGGCGGTCATCTATCATCAGTACACTGGCCTGAACTGCGACTACCACCACCGAAGAAGTAAATGCAACAATGGAACCAGCCTTCGAAAAGATTTACTGGTATTAAAAGTGCACTATAGGCCACACAGTTTACATGCACCATGCAGACAACAATAGAGACAGGCACAAAATAATTACCAAAAATGAAATTATAAGAAATATCATGTATCAGGGAAACAAAATGCTAATATTCAGCTTCTGCAGCACATATAGAAGCATGATTCACCCTCCACCTTTTGGTATTGATTGCCACGTAGAGGAATATTGGAAATCATTTTTATAGAGGCTTGTGGTAACAGGTGTACAAACAACATCTGCAAACAAGCTCAGTGAGCAATCAGACATGTGAGGGGCTCCATCATAATCTGGACAGAACTAATTAATAATGTTCCACATCTTAAATTAAAAATAAGGACTTCTGGTGCATTCATCCTGACAATTTAGTGTTGTTAACTTTTCCTGAAACGGAATGCTTTCCTTCCTCCATTTCACTTTTGCACTCGTTTAACAAAAAACGAATGGAAAATCTGTGTGACTGTGTCAAAGGAACGAGAGCATTGTCATCTAAAATCGTATGTGTCCAGCTATGCATGCATAAATATCTGTAAATACAAAAATATGAAATCCAGAGGTCCATGATGGCTGAACAGCTCCATTAGTGAGGAAACAAGTCAGCTGTGGTCTTCGATGTAAGAGTCACACCAATGGCAAAATAACTGGCCCTTACTCTACTAGTTTGAGGTATTTTTGTCTGTTGGGTTTCCAATGTGATTCCTTGTTGATGAACATGAAAAATCCCCTTACAGTTTATATTATTCCCAGCATTCCTGTTGGCCTTCAGGGTGTAACTAACAATGAGCCTAACTGAGATTTACAGCCGAATAGATTTAAAGAGGTGATGTGTGGTTTAAACACGGATCAAGAGACAACATGTGCGATAGCGGTCTAACGGACCACTATTGATCCGTCCGGATCCCCCCTCACGGTTCGGCAAGCGTGTGAACCGCAGCTTAATTACACAGTTTAACGTTAACCATCACAGCGTGAAATAAAATTTTACTGACGATCGTTATCTGACAATATTCATACATCGACATTTGTGCTGCTCTAGTCGCCGACCTCTAATAATATTCCACTATAAACAACCACTCTGTGCTTAAATTGACAGAAGAGCAAGTTGACGGTAACAGCGTCACTACATTATGATGAGTTCAGGGTCTGTTTAGGTAAAATGAGGACTGGGCAAAGGTGAATTATAACGTTATAATGTGTTCACATGTAAACTTTTAAAATGTTGTGTTGGTGATTAATTATGAACCGTTTACATTACCTACAATAAGCTTATAATACATAATGAAAGCTACTCATGACAAGCTTTGTTTTATTACCTAATCATTTGAATTGTGTTTTTATGAAGAAAAAACACAATACATAAATAAATGACTAGAACTGAAAGTAAAAGTAAACCCGTTAGAATGTGTGATGGTTTACACTCACGAGTATCAGTGCCCAAAACAATTTTTTATTTTACAGGTGTACTTGGTAATGTGCGAGCACACCTTCCAGGCAGGTTACTTTGTCAACGTCATAATATTACTCTTTAACACATAATTAACAAGATAGGGATAACATGATTGTTGCTGGATTAATTTGCGTTTTGCGAGTTGTAATATTCCATTTCATACTCATTGATGAGTAAGTAAAACTGAACTTCCTCAGTTGTATTTTATTGTCTCATATTTAGTAAAAAAAAGCACACAAACAATGTAGGTGCTGACATCACCTGAAATTCCATGATGTGTGTGGAGGCACAATTCCACTCAAATAAGTGATATTAGACAGTTACATTGCAAAATATTTTAGTTTGACAAAATAATGGTGTAACGTTATGGATTGAAATATTTTCTTAGTCATTTAGATATTTTATGTAACCTACCCACTGTATTTGTTATTTATGAATAAATGTAATGATATCTTTCCAATAAGATATTTTTTTAAGCAGACTGGAAATAAACAACAGACTCGTGCTTTGTGTGCGACCACAACCCTGTAAAATAAAGAGAGCGGTCAATAAAACCTCTATTTCTCAGTGTCGACGATGCCGGTGGTCGTTCATTTCTCCATTTCCATCTCTCTTTTTGGTATTATTTTTTTTTTTTTGTAACAAGGAAGGTTCGGGTGGGCATATCGTTAATAACGGAATAGTGATTCATCATTTAATTATGATTTGACAAATGCTCGCGCCTTCCCCATTCTCGGCATCCTCCTCCCTTTCAATTCTCCGCTCTGCCAAACTGTCACGCACTCCCCCCGTGGGATTAATTCGAGCTGTCTGTCTTTGTGAGGCTGCCGGCGCTCTCGGGGCGGCGGGTGCACGACACTGTCAATGAACAGAGAGCCTGACACTTCCAGGGAGCCGCACACAGACGCACGCTCCCCGCTCCCCGCTCCCCTTGTTATTGTTTTCACCTTAACCCTTTCCTGCTTCCTTCCCTGCCTGCCTGCCTGAGTGTATGTGTGTGCACCTTCCTCCCCTCCCGTCTCCTCGCCTCGGTCTCCTTCTTTTCCCTCGGCTTTCTTTGCCCTCGTCTCCCTCTTTTCTGTCTGTCTTTTCTCTCCCGTCTATCGCTCCCTATCCACCCTCCCACCCTCCCACCCACCCACCCTCTCCTTCGCTCTCAGCCCTAACAGAGAGAGAGGGACAGCAGCATCAGGAGGAAATATCACACAAAGGAAACGGTGGCTGTAGCACCAGCTGAAGACAGTGTGAACAGAATGGGAAAGTGAATTAATCAATTAAAACGTGCATCTGCAGGAGTATAAAAGTTCAGAGAGATAACACATTTCAGGACCTAATAATTAGCCACAGCACGTGCAGGAGAGAAACAAAAAAAACCTAAAAAGACCGAGCCGCCTGGTGGCAAGCGAGGCTAATGGGTGGCCATTAAAAAAAGGCATGTTTGAGTTGAACTGGAGCGCCTGTGTAGCCAAATCCAGCAGGCCTTAGCCCCAGCTGGAGAGATAAGGTTTAATACCAGGCACAGGGCCTAGCCTTATCTCCCCTACTGATAGAGAGAGCACGGAGGAGAGGAAAGGGGAGGGGAGGGGAGGGCAGGCGAGGAGAGAAAACAAGAGGGACAAAAACAAGTGTCTTGCAGGGTCCCTGGCTTGCTGGCTGGCTGCGTGAGTGCGTCCTCCCACCGTTGGCATAGAAACTAATCCACGTTCACATTTAGCACCTGACTCTTTTTTTTTTTCTATTTCTCCACCTCTCTCCGTCTCACGACCATGGTGCAGTGGGAGTTGGGGGAGGAGAGGGTTTCCGTGAGCTTTCTCCCTCTCATAATGATGCCCGTAGGAGGGAGGGGAGGGGGGAGGGAGGGAGGGAGAACAGTGAAGGAGGGAAGGGTGAGCCGGCTGGCTGGCTGGCTGGCTGGCTGGCTGACACCCTTGGCCTCGAGGATCCAGCTGTGTCTCTCTGTGGGACACACACACACACACACACACACACACACACACACACACCTAGATCCTCATTGCTTGTTCTACGTCCTCTCGTCACACCACACCTGAAGGGCTGCAGACAGTATTGGAGACCGTATTGATTGACCAGGCTAAACACACATAAACTAGCTGCTGGGAATCATGAATTGGTTGTGGCCAACGCTTGATTTTCCCCAGCGGTTTGTAAATCCTGTCATGTCTCACAGTCATTACAAGCCACAGCGGATGTTGTCTTCTACACACTCCATTCTCGAATCCTCACGCCTCTTCTCGTGCACACAAATAAGGGGTTTTATTGTGAATACTCGAGAGCTAAAGTGTTCACATTGTTCAAAGAAAGTTGATTTGGTTACTTGTGTTATAAATGTCTGGAAGAATATCTGGCACATCTCAATAGTAACATAAAGAAACCATAAGTGGAATGGAGCAACTTGTTTGTGTTCCAGGTTTTTCATCTTTATTCAAATAAAAAAGCCGTTTGATGCACCTTATTTTACTCATGGTGTTCGTTGGAACATCAAAGCCGTTTACCTTTAAGTTAAGCCAACTAGTGACGACACTTTTCAAACGCCAAACTTGGCACTTTGCTTATTTCCTCATCTTTTTGGTGCAAGCAGCCACAGAATCAAGAAACATCTAATTAAACCATCTTAGATTTGGGCAAGCTCTTGAAAGAGTGATGTGTGCTTCATAGGGATAATTTATAATAGTGTTCTTAAGAGCATCCATAACATTGTCCGACTCACAAAGGATAAAGAAAGAAGAAGCTTGAATTACCGCTTCGCCTTTGATTGCCTACTCCAACTCTTCATGTTGCCGTCTGTCTAAAATGTCCTCACTTGATCATTTGTATCCCATCAGACATTTGTGGGAAATTGTGATCATTGACATATCCATTCGTGAAAACTTGTGATCATTGACATATCCATTCGTGAAAACTTGTTTTGTGAGGTCATAGTGACCTTGAATCTAACCATTCTAGTTGGAAGTTAGTGCCAGATGTGAGAAAATTGCCTCAAGGAGTTCCTGAGGTATTGTATTCAGGAGAACGAAACAGACGGATAGACGGAAGCATAAAAAGGATCAAAATGGATACCTGCGAAAAATCGCCTTCCATATTAAGCAAATTCTTCCTTCCTTGTCTAAATGTGTGCCTACGTTACCCACAATGCAACTTGACTTGACATCAACTGAAGTTTCCCTTTAATGACTGACCATACATGCTTACATTTGATTTATACAAATGGAATAAAAGGTTTTATTAAGGTTCATCTTAAACACACCTGACACATGCAATTAACTTGAGTAAGAGGATTTTAAGGAACTTACTGTCAGGATGTTATAAAAAAAAAATATATATATATATAAATATATCTGTGAAACGTTGTTATTTATTTTTCATTTCAACACATGTTGCTTCAATTCGGTGGGAATCAAATTTCTAGTACACAGACATCTAACTCAATTTTTTATTTTTTTTAAATGTTTAAAACAGGTGTTTGAAAGCAATTTGTGTAATTGTGCCAGTCAGTGTTTTAATAGTTCATCACATCATCAAATTAACTTGTTAAATTGCAACATGGTGCAAAAACACCTATTTGACAACAACAAAATATGACACTTGCCTGAAACAGACCAATTTCCTGTTGTGCATACATACAACCGCGAACATACACTCATAAACACACCGCCACAGCCTGATGGGCTTAAGAAGGTGTTTATTTGTCTTCCCTTGACGTTGGTTGGCTCACCACGTCACTCAGTCCCCCCCACCCACCCACCCCCCAGTGCTGCAGCTCCCCCCCCCCCCCTCATTCTCTCCCTGTGACATCAGTCAATGAGCTGGAAGGAGGAAGAGACGAAAAGAGGCTGCTGGAGCGCCATCTCGCTTCTACCCCCTACTCCACCCCACCTCCTTTTCATTTGTGTGTGTGTGTGTGTGTGTGTGTGTGTGTGCGCCCGTACACTCACACAATAGTCTCTTAAGGCTTTTGGAGGACGCCGTATGAGAGGAGTCTGAGGTGCTTTCCCGCTGCTGTCCTTCAACTCCCCACTTACCTCTCCGAAGAGCTCCCTGCTTCTGCGCTGCCCATGTCACAGCCATTGTCCCTAATTAGGGATTCAGGACCCGAGCCCATTCAATTAACGTGCAGCCACAATGCACTACAGATTCACCCCACTCTTCACCCTTTCACCCTGTCTCCTCTAGCCCTAAAAAAAGCCCTTTGCAACCTTTTTCTGCAACAGAAGGCCAGTTTCGAGGCGCTGATGTTTAAAAAAAAAAAAGGGCATTTGTGTCGAGAGTACAGGAATGATTTTTGGTCCACAAACCAGAGCTAGTTTAGCAAAAATCAGCTGAGAAAATAGAAACAAAATAATTGTCATGAAAACTGTATTATTCATAATAATCACTGGCGGCAAAAGTGTTACACCGTTACAGCAAATTCACTAAATATCTTTCTCTACTTGAACTGTGAGAGGATAAGGACTTTTTTGCATTCCTCACACTGCATAATTATGACATAATGAAGAGGTCTCATGTATGCAGTCATACTGCATTTGCATAAGGGCAACTGAAGCCACGGCACACTGGTCGTGCACAAAGACAAATGGGCTGGTTTCCAACATGTCCCCAGTTTAAGAGCCTGGACTTGTTGTGAAAATCTAGGCAGGGCGATGAGAACGAGAAAGTATCTGCAAATACGATCCCAGCCCTCGGGCTTCCAGTGAGACACTTAACCTCCAGCTGTTCCGATGGAGCAGTTCAGGGGCCGGTAGACTACAATGTCACAAATGAGAACGGGAACCGTTTCTCGTTCTCATTTTCCCAACAACTCCAGACTAAATGTATATTAAGATGCACTACGTCAAATGATTCCTCAAACTATGAATTTGATTTCTCCCTTTCTCTCTAGATATCTAGGACAAATTCAAATCTATTTGTGAGAAGAAAAAAAAAAAATCAAAATTTTTTCAAGCAAGTTTACAATCTGAACATTTGTATATTTAAGTAGAAATTCCTCTCACGTAACTGCGCAATCACAACCTCAAGCGGTAGATTTTGCATTTGGCGCTACCTCACAACATCCTTTGCATTCCTCCTGATCCATAGGATCCGTTGATTGTGTTGGTGGAGTCTAGATTTAATACGCTGCCGGTGAAGGAAAACGTTGTCCACACCCTACAGAACGGAGAGATGACGTGCCGTTTCACATTATGCATTCATTGCTCATTACTCCCTTCAAACGGCCGAGCTCTGACAGTATACAGCCACTGGCTGTGAGCCCAGCTGCAGATGCTCTGCCTGGCTGCGATAGTTGAGGCTGTGGATTCTGGATATGCTTATGGATTGGACCGCCTGCATTTGTAGTTGAATCTATGAGGCTAAGGATGTGGCTACGGAGCTGTGCCGTGACTTATCTCGACCGCTCTTATTAACCCTAGACGAGAGCGCATTGTGGTGCTCCTGGCGGGATTTGAACCCACGGTGCTTCTCAACTCTCAGCCAGCACAACCGTGTCTATACTCACTGCACACATACAACATGTGGTTAGTGTTTAACTTATTATGAAATATTGTGTCCCAGCCGTGATGGTAGAAAAGCACCAGCGTGTTTGCAGGCACGATCCCAGCGCCACGCAGGAGCGGCCAAAGCGACGTCATCCCAAAGCCGCGGTAATACTCACAGCTATCGGCCGGCGGCAATCAGCCACAGCAGCAGGTCACATCACATCGTAAAATTTAACAGCGTTCCCGCTGCAATTCATTTCAAGAGTAAAATATGTATGCCGGGGTGTGTGGCGTCCTTTTTCCGTAGCAGCCTGCGGTCATTTGCAGGTGACTTGATAATTGAATCACGTGAAACACAGTGGACGGTCGTGTGTAATGCACTGCTCTGTGGCGAGGCACTTCTCAAATCAAAGGCTCCAGATGTGCCAACATATGTCAAGTCTTCAGATGCCTGCAGGGATTTAATGAGCTAAAGAAAAAGCTTTTCATACAGTTTGCCTCAGCTGCGGACAACAGATACTTTAGGAATCATTGGCATTTCGGTAATTTACAGATAAAGGTGGACTGTAAATCGGTCTTGGTGCTCCATCTTGAAGAATGTGAAAATTCATTAAAATGCATCTCGAGGAGCGAGGGGGCTCGTCGAAGGAGCGATGAGCGAGGATGCAACAGTTTATCCTCTGCGGAAGTCTTCTCTGCACCCAAGTCGTGTAAAAGAGGCGTGACACACGGCTGGAAAGGTCTCAAACCATGTCGCATGTTTAAGTCGTCAGGTCTTTGATTCATTAATCGGTTAAGTATGGGTTGGAAATTGACTGGAAGTGTTTTGTGTTTAGAAGAGTCAGAAATGGAACAATCACATAATAAACAAAAACCCTAAACAAAATATAGTCTTCATTATGAAGTCATTATTATTATTAAGCTAGCAAATCCCTGACAACTAGAACGGGCACTCGGTAGAGCGCATACCTTCGCATACCACAAGATTGGGCATCGAATTATGAACATAAGAATTGACTGTGCTATGGTAAAAAGAAGATGTTGACCTTTTCATGACCTTGACCTTGACCTTTGACCCGATCAATCCCAAAATCTAACCAAATGGTCCCCGGATAATAACCAATCATCCGACTAAATTTCATGCGATTCAAAGAAGATGTTGACCTTTTCATGACCTTGACATTTGACCCGGTCGATCCCAAAATGGAATCAAATGGTCCCCGGATAATAACCAATCATCCCACCAAATTTCATGCAATTCGGTTTACTACTTTTTGACTTGTGCGAATAACACACATGCACGCACGCATACAAATACACGTTGATCAAGACAATTTTCAATGCGAAGGTAATAATGATAATCATTTTTTTTTATAAAAGAACTTGTTAAGCACAAAGTGTTTTCTAATTAAATAAAAAGCAGAAGCAATTGGTAGGTGAATAATGAAATATGCAAACACATATCCATACGGATCGATATGCAAAATAGCTCTCAATTTCAGCTATTAGAGAATTCTGTGTATGTGTAATGTGTGTGTGTGTGTGTGTGTGTATATATATATGTAATACCAATAAACCTTAGCAGAACGTGAATGTCTGAGTAGCTACTAGATAGATTCATGGCAATCCCCCAATGTGAACCTCATGGCGCTAATAGAAAAGTCCGAAGATCACAAAAGTCGGCCAGCCTAATCCTCTGGAGAACACAGATGTCTATACAAATGAATGACAATCCACCAAATAGTTGTTGAGCTATTTCAGCCCGGATCAAAGTGGTGGACCAACAGACCAACACTGGCCTCCCTAGAGCCACGCCGCAGGCGCAGCTAAAATAAAAGGCAGAATGCTTTCGGAGGAGAAACAGAGGAGGGACTCCTTTTCCAGGACAAACTGAGATTCAAAAAGTGCTGCATTAGTTTGAATTAGCCGCAGAAGACTTACAACAAACAGTATTTTAAAAAGTGTGTCACAAATACAGTCAGTGTAATAACTTTCAGACAAAGTGTAAAAGAGATTCCAATAAAGACTGGATCACGTCTCATAAAATTGACCACAAACCCCTCCGCCTGATACAAATGACGGACAGCATATCGGCCTGTTGAATTTCCTTTTGAGTCCATCTAAACAAAAACACTAGCCAGAATCTTACACCCTACGATGGGTACGCACTCAAATCTGTGGCCGCAGTCCTGCAGAGGCTGTGAAGACACCTCCAGTGAATGATACTTATCTATTCTTCTGTGTCAAATGATTCAATTACTTACACTCACCAGACAGGAAATTAGGGATTTTATGTATGAAGTATTTTGAGGGGGTAGGAGGCGTGAACAGGCTCCTTAATGAAGCAAGCCTGCCTCAGTTTATTATAAAGATATCTGAGAAATGGGAGAATTATTGCCTGATCTGTAGACCTTTAAGAGACTCTCTCTCTCTCCCTCCCTCTCTCTCTCGCACACACACACACACACACACACACACACACACACACACACACACACACACACACAAATGTCTCAGGTGTTGGTATTCAGAAAAGAACAGAGCTCATATTATTTCTTAGTTTTTTGTCTATTGGAAAATATTTTTTGCCGCAACTAAAACTATTTAAGTGTTTAAACCCTTATCCTCCCTCTGTTTAATCGTTCATCCATCTTAAGTGCCTCTTCATTTTCCATCTTACATGTTCTTCAGCTGTGCTGTATAGTGACAGAACAGTAAATTTGAGCAACCCAAGTTGATCATAAAACAAAAATAAAGAGAGAAATGTGAGATTAGTGGACACCTGAAAGCGGCCATCAAAATTGGATGCCTGGTAGAGCTAACGGAAGAATTCAGCTAATGACCTTCTCTCGTTCTCTCCTTTTCAACAAGAGAATTTATTCACTGATCAGAAGGAAAATACAAGTTTGCTGCGATTGCAATCCCACCGGGAGTTATTTCTCAATACCCCAAAAAACTCTCCCTCCCAAGCCAAGTACGGCCCTCTAAGCACCCACATGTCGCCAAGTCATCCTGACCTCGGATTGGCACTCGTCTGCTCCATCTTCCCACCCCTTCTCACAGGACGGGGCCGTGCAACGACCTCGTCCCCCTCTTTCATTGTAACAATACGATAACAAGTGGGTGTGTTGACAATTGGTGAGGAGGCCAGTATAGCTGAACTTGGAGAAGCAGACATAATATTTCTTATCGACCACATATTCCATCTGCTATGTGATGTTATTCTGAACTTGCAGGAACTTCAACACATTAGTACCTTCAATAATTAAAATGTATATTAACACACCGTAGATGCCGAAATACAATATTGAACTATTAATACAGCAGTTACTGTCTCATCTATTGAGAGTAACTACATTTAATTGATTAAAAGGGGTGAATGCTGGTTATCAGGGGGTTTGTAGGTTTCTACTGAGAGAATGAAAACATTTAGACAAAATACACATAGTAACTCATATCATAATGCCATCAAATACATAAACAAATAAACATACTGTGTGTATATAAAAAAGATCAATATAGGACTAGCCAATATTATTGATAATATATCTCGACATTGTGATGGATTAGATATCATCTTGGATTTTGGATATTGTAATATTTTTTCCTGATTATAGAGGAATTACATAATAATTATGTAACAAGACTGTTATATCTGGTTTATTATTTGCCTTTACCCACTCAATCATCAATAATGTCGATATAATGACAATCTATAAAAAAATGAATTGCTTAAATATTTGTGAAAGCACTAGTAGACAACCGTACCATAATATCAGTAGAGGTACTTCACTAAAAATATTGTGATATTAGATTTTCTCCATATGTCCCAGCCCTGGATGGATGGATGGATGAATGGATGGATGGATGGATGGATGGATGGATGGATGGATGGATGGATGGGTGGATGGGGGCATCATTGTTTAAAGTGGTCCAGGGATGCATGCCACGGTTAGTATTGTTAGGTGGTAATAGTTTATTTTGATAACATCTGCAGAGGTCTTGTGTTTTAAATGAATACATATAGAAAGATATTATAATGGAAAATATTCGGGGGAATATTGATATCGTTATTAATGTATTATGAAGCATAGGGGTAATGTTTACTCTATGCAAATGTAAATGGCAAGAATTAATGTATGTTGCATGAGATTGACTGTTAGTATTATAGATCGACGAAGCCGGTTGAAATCCGTGACTTACAATAACAAGGGACTTCTATTGTGAAGGTGACTTTAATACTGAAAATAATGGGCGGGAAATCTTATTGTGAAAATACTTCCGGAAATACGACCGGAAATGAAGTGTTGACCGCCGGCTACAAAAGACGCGAAGAAGAAGAATCTTTCTCTTCCCATGGGACTCTCGACAAAGGAGGGCGGAGGAGCCGCAAACCGATCACGATGTGAGGCTTGACTGTATCACCCACCGCCATCGTGAGCTTTGATTGTTTGTTTTACACTTCTTGCCATTAAATGTTGATAACTTAATACATGCGCGTCCGGAAGCCTGTTTTCCACCATCTACAAAGTGCCCAGTTTCAGAATACCTTACAATTTCCAACAGGGGACTTTTCTTACGTCATTCCCCTCTGCCCACACATTTCCTGTCTTCCTCTCTAATGTGAACTATCAAAATATTTTTTACGACTGAGATTTTTTACAGCCTTTGAGATTAAAAGAATAGATTTGGTAAAAAAAACTAATAGTTATTGTCGGCTGTCTAAAAACTAAAATCTAAGCTTTATCTTATGAAGCTGCCGTTAACTTGAGATTTGTCTATTTAGAAAGGTTTAGAAAAAACAATCTTATAAAGCAGTCACAAAATGGCAAAGGTTCACAATGTATTACACAATGTGATGTCAACTTACTTTTAAATTGGCAGCTGAATTGAAACAGAGCCTTGGAACTGGTCCAATGGAAATGGAAATTGTAAATATATTAAATAAATAAAAAATACATCATAATGAGCAATGCTCAAATATAAAAGTAAGTTGTCAAAACTTTATACTACATGTTATGTCAGAACCATATTGAACTTTAAGTATCAATCTGAGTACTGCATAGTATACACTATACAGTATAAAAACATTGAAGACATGTAGCTGACCACCTGATTTCAACACAGAATGCAGCAAAGGGCTGAACATAGAGTCGAATGCCAACAATCATTGCAGCTGGTGTCATTATATTCTTCATCTTTTTACATTTTCAACACAACTAGTGAAGGGCAGGAGCTTCATTCTAAGTGGAATGTGTTGATCACAAATGTCAAACAGTTGTTGTCAAAGTGGCGTTGCTACAACGGCCATGGTGTGTGGCAAGCAACTGCCCCATGGGCAAATCACACAAACTCACAGGCACGCATGCCCACAAACATACAAACACACCTGTAAACATATACCGTGCACAAACTGTCTCCTCCTCTCATCACATCGTTATACAAATCTCCTCCTCCTTCACTGCTCTCCCACCCCACCCCTAAAATCTACACACTGAGCCTCCCCCGATGTTGTGGCCTGCCCATGACAGTAATTGAGGGAAGCTGGCCGGAACAGTGTGAAGATGGGGGAGGAAAAAATAAAAAGGAAGGATAGGAGGAGGGAGAGAGATGAGAAAAGGAGGGGAGGGGGAAACCATTCATCTGAGACCCATGGATGTGGAATGGCATATTACAGGTCTAATGTGTAATTAGATAGATAGGGAATAAGGTCAGTGTGCACGGAGAGGGGGAAATGTCTGTCAACACAGTGCCATCTAGCGGTATAGAGACGTATTTATGAAGCCTCATCATCAGGTGGACAGTTGTGGAATGAATAGGCATCAAGTTAACAATGATTTATGAGACGTGTTGCTTCTCAAACTGTATGCAGGGTTGCTGTCGGGTGCGCTGCCAGACAATGAGGCATTTGTTTATTAGCGTCATGTGAATGTTGCATTGTTGGCCAGCTGATTTAAAACATACAGAAATGAACATTTTGATGACTTTTAATGGTAACAAACTATACCCTGGTAGATTGTTCGGATGAGCTGATTGAAACTAGTAAAGAACCTTACGAGAGTTTATGAGGCACATGGAGATGCATAAAAACAGTGGCCAGAAACGTAGACAGAGTCTTTGCACTGTATGACCATCTGCATGCGTCCATGCTTGTGTTTACATGTTTGCCAGTATAATGCTGCAGTTCCTACCCCTAATGAGAGATCCAGGCCTCCCCACCCTGTTTCCTGACGACAGGTATTTGGTCCAGACCTCTTGGAGACAGTCAGATCACATGACAGGAAGCTGCTAAAGCTGCTGAGCAACTTGTAAACACAGACAAATTACCATCCTGGGGAATGGGAAATATCCACATACTGTATTTATGTCATATGTGCAGCTTTAAGCAGCTTGTCTACAAAACTGCAGGTGTGTGTTCTAAAAAGTTACAATTCCCAAAGGATAATGGTGAGTTAATAAATATTTTGAGTACGCACATACTGTAGTACTCGTATCGATACTATACAGAAATTAAATTTCTAGACAGCATAGACATATAGTTTCCAGATGCACCAAGCATACAAGATTTTGGTAAATTATCTATTGTATATAGATTTTTTTTATAAAAGACCCCCAAGTATACTATGATATACAATACAATGCGTGTGTACTGGTGATTTTAGATAATTATACATTGAATATCTGTGGGGTTTGGACTGTTGGTAGACAACACAAACAGATTGGAAATTAGTGATGGATGCTTTACTCTTTTAAAAATTTATTTTCTCGACTAAATTGGTAGCAAACAAAATATCAAGTGACCAAAAAAGTGATAGATTGCAATTCCACTTCTGAGTCTGCATTGCTTTTATAAATTAACGTTGATCTTATTTTAATGTTAAGCAGTTTATACTTTGTATTGAAACTAAACTAACCCCCCAATTGTAAAAAGGAAATGGTAAGAACCAGAAAAAGAGAAAAAAAATCTGACAAAATGAATCCTGGAAACACTCCTAAATCAATCCGCTCAGCATATTCACATGTAACTTACAAAGTTGTGTGCGTGAATGTGTGCGTGAATGTGTGCGTGAGTGTGTGCGTGTCGGCACGCTCCTCTATCGTTCTATTACATGGGCCAGTGACTGCGCTATCTCTCCAGTTTCACCCCTCTGCTCTCCCAGACGTCTCATATTGCCCGGAGGGATGGTGTTGATGTGGGAGGCGGAGGGAGGGGGGAGGGCGGAGGGCGGGTGACTACACACATTATCTGTCTGAGAGCAGCTCAAACCGCACGGCCGCAGCCTCCATCTCCTCTCTGCTGACTTCAACATCTAACATTTGGTCCCCATAATCTTACATTTCTTTTGTCCACTGGGCTATGGCAGTCGTTCATTTTGATAGGCAATGAATGCTTTTTTCAATGAGAAGAAATTAGTGAAGAAGCATTGCTGAGCGATGCAAATGTGAGAAGCATCTCCAGAGCTTAAAGTCAAATAGTCGTGTTAAATTAATAAATTAATTTAAAAGCCTTTGGAGATTCGATTTGGCAAATCTCCAAGTGCTATTTTACTTGTTTAAAAAATGTATTAAGCAGTAGTCTATGAGAAAGAAATACCCTCTCTTCCCATTTGATGTATGATAATTAATCCATAATTATACCTCTATCAAAATTAGAGCTGTGAGTTTATCCACACAGGTAAAAAAACAAGCATTTCACCACAAATCAATCAGATGGTCTTGGTTATATATTAGAATCAATCCTGCCCCCTGGTGGTGACATAATAGATAATCCACAAATTCAACTGCGTTTCACAATAAGTAAGCCATGGCTAAATGAAGGGGATGGTAAAATAATAATCATAAAGACAGTTGCCATTTAAAATGTAATGACTGAGGTTAAGGACATGTTATACTTATCAAAATCTTATCAAAAGGCAAAGGTCTGTCATTAAAATCGTGAAACTTTATAGGAAATCATTGGACTCAACATTGGTTTATCATGTGATGGTATTCTGATTAGATTGGCAGGTTTCGGTTTCTGCTCTCTTTTCTTGCAGGCCAACAAAGGCACAGGAAGACATTCATATTATGCTACCATTACCTTTGTTGTTATTGTTAATATTAGAATGTGTATTATTTGTTCTTCCTGCTTTCTTAAGATTCATTCAAATGTTCATGTAATGTTTGGGTGGATTTAACTTAAGGTAGTTGCCAAGCCCTTTATAAATTCATTGTCCTACTTCCTGTGCTTAAGGCAATAGGTCCGTCAGGATCAGACCATACACTGTATCACGTCTGAGTAATCATCTTAAATCCATTCAATGAACGCCCCCTCAACCACAGGAAGTCTGCATGCACCAGTGTGCGAAGATCATTTCTTAGAGGCAGACTATTTTATGCGGACGCAAGACACAGAATGAAGAGAACCGGTAACCTTGACTTTACTTCGGCAACTTCACAATCCAGTGCTCCTACACATTTGCCATTTCAAACTCCCATACTTTTGCAGAATAAAGTTTCTGCTTTTAGTGCAGAAGATCTGTGACAAAACGAAAGTGCTCTTACTTGCTTAGACTTGCAATTACTGTCACCTGTCAAGAATTGTATCAATCAAATTTGCATCTACTTTTTTTTTTAACTTAAAATCCCTAGCGAACCAATTTTTATATTTGCAATTATCGACCCAGCGCCTGGGAAACCTGCATTTATGCAGGCTGTAACGTACAGACGTATAGAGACAGCTCTGTGTAGGAGTGCGTTGTACGCCATACTAATTGCCTCACTTTCGACGGCATCAAGTCTGTGTTTTCTTAGACAGTGGCAACATTTTTGCTGCACTGGCCGCCTGCTCCAAATGCTGTAGTCTTTATTTGTTCATACTTTTCCAAGCGTGGAAATTACGCAGTTCCTGTCCCTGCGATTGTCCGTCCTGTCCCTGGTTGTTTCCTCCTGTGTCTAATTACCTCCACCTTCACTGTGCGCTTCTTGTGTATGTCACCTGATTGTTCGTTCCCCTCACCTGCCCTCAGCCACTCCTCTATCTTCTGTATGATTGCAAGCATCGCCCTCATAGTTTCCACCTGTGTCTTGTTCCCCTTGTTCCGTGCCAGATTTACTTTGTACTTCCCATGTGTTACCTCGCCTTGCGGCCTGAGTTCCTTCGTCCTCGTGTGAGTTTTGCAAGTAAAGAGTTTTTTCACCTCACCGTGACTCCTCTGTTTTCCTCTGCTCCTGAGTCTCTACCACTGCCCTAAGAAACATGACACCCTGATGACCCATCAGTGGGTCAACTCTGATGGGCAGAGAGGACTGACCCCACCAACAGTGCAAATACTTCTGCTGAAGCTCACCTTATATCAGAGCTGCATATTATCTCTCTACACTGTTCAGTAAATACTAAAACACATTGGGTGTTCTTTTACATCTCAAATAAGGAGGTGAGAATGAGAATGCTGTCGGAAAACACAAGTTCTAAAGAATAGCATATTCCTGCCATTCATGTATTTGCTGCTCCCTATGAATTTCCTGACAGGTCTTCCGGGGATTTTAAAGTCAGACATTTCAAATCAGGCTGAACATGAAGGCATTTTGGCTATCTCCACACCTGGAAAACGACAAATCCTGGCCGGAAATCATTCAGGGAAAGAGCTGATCTGTATGGTATGCTTCAAAACCTCCAGATTGTTTTACATCCACGAGACTGTGGAAGTAAATGTTGATTACTACTATTGCAAATTACATCAACGCTTATGTCTGTGTAAAATAAAAATAAAATTTAAACCAACACAAAATTACAACTCATAAAAATGTGATCAAAATCTTATGGTGGTGAAGTGAAACTAATAGTGACGTGTTGGGTCACCAATCTTGTTTTTCTTTTTTCTTTTTTACAACCCTCTTGCTGGTTCTGTGCTGCTTGCTTGCATAAAAGGTTGTTATGTCGTACAACTGACCAAAAGCATGGCAACTTTGTCACAAGTAGACACTCAGAGAGTCAGTCAAGCAGGTTGTATCCTCAGAAGTACAAAAGAAGAGCAGTTTTCCCTTTTTAAAAAACACAAGTTGGTTGACGCAAATTATTAATCAGAAACATAGTTATCTCATAAGGTTTTGTTTTGTTTGTGTATGCATATCTTAAGGTGCTGTCTTTATATCACCTCCTATATTAATCATTATCCAACCTTAGAACTACTGAAATTCTGCCTTTTTTCCAGGCTGCAAGAGTGTGTTTCAATCCTGTCTACAGCTTGAAACGATAAATAGCTGTAAACTGACAATACAGAATAAAGGAACTAAAACTGCTCAATATTAGCATGCGCCAAATCAGTGACCCCAGGCAAACCGGGTAATACAATAGACTTCTTGTTCCAGCAAACAAAGTCAACTCCAAAAATAATTTTATGTTGGTGTCTTAAAGCGACACTATGTAACTTTTCCCCTGTAGCGCCCCCTTCAGGTATTTAACGTCTGGTCTCGAGCCATACATGGCTCTTCCGTCTCGTCTGCTCCCAGCTGATCGTGACCCGGCTGCCGCTGAACGCCACTCGCTGCTGCTGATCAGCGGCAGCCCGGTGTTCAACACAGCAGCATGTCACTCCGTCTCTACGAGTCGCGTAGCGGAGCAAATAAAAAGTCACCTGCGAGCGTGGACTGGCCCTATATGACGTTGCGTAAAGCTGCCAGACAGCAAGTTGAACTACTTCCGCTGGAAGTACCGGGTCGCTCCCAACCATCTTACATTCAGCAGTATTCTGGCCACAGACCCCCGATGGCCGTGGCGGAGGAGCAAATCAACATATTAAAAGTCATTGTAGCGGCACCATTTTTTTCAAGCTGTTATTTTAAGGTGGAAAAGTTACATAGTGGGGCTTTAACAGTTACGTCTTTCCCCTTTTGCCGTCTCCTTCTTTCTATGTGTCTATTTAAACATCAAGGTGGTCCAGTGTCTTGAGACAGTCATACTTACATGGGAGGTGGCTGATGAGTGTCCATGTGACTGGCCCAACAACAAAACGGCAGCCGAAGATAAGGCAGAGTGGCCTCCGCTACTTCCCTCCCTCCACGCTGCGCTCTCCATCTGAAACCGCAACGTTTATGTTATATAAAAATTCTTGCACAAAATATTAAATGTGTCACTGTCATATTTATTCACTGTCATAAATATAATATAAATCTCTTATTTAGATTTTAAATCAAAATAGCATACTTTGGGTAGATAACTAGATATATTTATTTACAAATATGTTTTATACAGTAGAATGAGTCCAGTCTGGTTAGAGGTTGATTTGCCAGTCTAATAAATGCTGTGGTGTGACTGATAAATATAAGTAGATTGCTTTGCTATGTCAATTTCCCTCTCTGATCCAGTAACTGGTAGAAATGTCTCACGTTTGCCAAACAATGGGGAATCAAACAGACACTGTTTGAGAATGACAAGATCATACTGGCCTCCGAAACTTGAGAGACGAAGATAGGCATAATCCCACTGTCCACACTGACGGACTCTCAGACTTTGAGCCGCGTTCCTGTGTGGTATTAGAACTGTCCCACTGTCAAATCTTCGTGTTTGAGAGGGCTTTCTCGCTGACATTTTCAGCCCTTTATGAACCCTTTAATAAGTTTGCATTTTTGCAGATATTTCCCAAGGGGAAATACATCGCAATGTGAAACACAAGGTTACCAGTGGAAGTAAAATAAAGGAAGCAAATAAGGACGGTACATCCGTGTTCTCAGCCTGGCATAGTCCAGATACATTAAGAATTAAAGAAGGTACATAAAACACATTGTGGCAGTGGGCCTGGTCTGTGCACAGCTTCAGAAAAGAGATCTGTGGGAGTGTCTTAGGGGAACAGTGCCAGGGTTAATTGGCACAGCTGTAACCTGTTGCTAATTAGCCCTTATCCTTTGAAGCAGTAGCAGGCTGGAGCTCTGGTGGCCATTGAGACAAAACGAGGACAGCAGCCCACGAGAGTCGGACTGGTTCATGCACACGGCCTGCGTGTGCTCCGAGGAGGCGGCAGTGGGAGAGAGCGCACGGCAATGGGAATTGTTGTTTAAAATTGTAACAAAATAAGTTTGTGTTAAGCTTAAATGCTGAAGACGTTGCTGTTTGTTGAGGACGACCCGTGAGTAGCATGGACGGAGTCAGTGACACAGATTAAAGCAGAATAATGCAAGCAGAGATTTTATTAGTTGGATCAATTCAAGTATAAAACAAAACCTTCCCCTGTCTGTCTGTTATCCCTCTACTCACTTAGAAAGTTTTTTCTGACAGGAGAGCTTCAAAGCAAAAACAATAACATAAGAAAGGTTATTATCAACAATACATTTTGAATTGTGTGTGGTTAACCTCAGTCACATTTTGTGATGGGCCTTTTGACGTAATGTGCAATCTGCAAACAGCGGAGGATGGGCTGGACCAGTATCAAGATCTTATCAGGCCGCAAATTAAACTGAACCGGAACAGATTGTTATTGAAAGAAATGTTGTATAATTCAACCTCTGCTTGAAGACCAGTGACGCACGTTGGGTCTTAAAACAGTTTGTAGTAATAGTTTAAATTCTTTGGGAAGTGTCAGTTGGTTAAGACAAAAAATATCAGGCAGATGCAAAAAAATAAAATTAACAATGTGAAAGGCCAGTGTGTAAGTAGACAGAGCCTCAACTCATCGTCATCAAAGCATTGTGAAATACCACATATTGTGTAGAATTGCTCACCAGCAATACAAGGCTATCAACAGAAGTGCGGCTTATAGAAAGATATCTGGTGGTGGCTAAACTCAAGGATTAAATATGACCGTTACTGGCAAATATTTGTCATATTTGCTTCGATAAGTCTGATCTAAAAAGGCAGAAATATAACATTTTGACTTACCTTTTACTATTTGACATTACCTTAACTACTAAATATGCTTTACAAAAATGTCTGTACAAAACAAGCTCACTCTTTGATGTGGAATTGACAGAGAGAGTTGGATGTGCCCTGTTGCTGCAAATTGTGCATTTAACATGTATATATCTAGTGTAAATGATTATTACAATAATAATGAGTAAATATGTTAAGTGCCAGGTGTTAAATGTATTAATACAGTCAGTGTTTAGCAGCAGGGCAGAGAATAACATTGTTTAAGACATGCAATAAAAAGGGGGATTTCAAATGAACAGTCAGCAGGAGGGGATTTCATTCGCCGGGAATCCAAGCATAGGTATTCCCCTTCTCGGCTGTCAAGGATAGTGGTGGTGGTTTGGATTGTACAGTAGAATGAAGAATTATAAGAAATTATTTCTAAAAAAGAAACAGAACTAGAAAAAAAAGAGTTTCATTTATTTCTCCTCCAAGGCAACATCCTGCAACATCAAAATTCCAAGCTACCGACTGCTAAACTGAGGTATGTAAGAGGTTCTGTGAGAAACACCATGAAGCTCTGAAAGATCACAATGATGCCCACATCACTATTTACCACTCTCCAAACCATGAGGCTAAATGTAGTGAGTAAGAGGAGTACTTTCTTCCTGCAGCATTTGTTCTGACCAAAAGAACCTTCCAAATGCACTGAAAGCCCTACAAAGAAAACCGCTGAGTCAGAAGTGTTTGATGATGGACTTGGTAGTCATTAAAAGCAAGCTTTGATTGTCCCCTACAAACCCTTTTTTTTTACTACATACAACCAGTGATCTGTTTATTCTTCCATATTTTAAACAGAAAATAAAAGGCATGAGCCATAACGTCTGTAATCATTCACAGCGCCCTATTATTTCACACACAAGGGGACTTCCAGACTAACACACCTCCTCCCACACTTAACCTCCATCACTATAGGCTGTGAACCCCAACTGGTTCGACACACAAACACACATTCCACACATGTCTGCTCACATTTACACAGATAAACTGAGAATTAAGGCTGATGACACACCACCACACTTCATTATTGCCAACTTCTATATACTGTATGACCAAACACTCCTCAAGCTGAAACATGAGATACATCAATTTGACAATCAATAATCATTTGCATCATTTCAATGCTCTCACACACACACCCTCCCTTACAGGGGTACTTTCCTTCTGCTGCATATTTATTTATTTTGAAATTTAGATATTATTACTAAGCGTCTTTGAGCACCTGGAAAAGCGCTATATAAATCAAATGTATTATTATTATTATTATTATTATTATTATTATTATTATTATTACTTTTAGTACAATTTTAAATGCATACCTGTAGAATTTGTAGACAACATTGTGGTATGACTACTTTTGCTTAATATGACTGCTTCCACCGCCGGTAAAATAAAATAGTGAGTTAAATATCTGTTGTCAAAAATAGATTGCTACTTCCACACCTACACATTGTATTGACCTAATTACTTTGCGTAATAGAGGCTTAATAGCTGCTGAATAAACGATCTAACTTAAAATTCACTGATTTGATTGTTGTGATTATGTATCAGAATGACATCAGGAACAACTCAAAGGCCCACAAACATGCTGAACAATCAACATCTTAAAACCCATACAATAGTCACACTGGTCCATTATAAGACTAGCATATGCCTTAGACCACACCACTGCCCACACAGATTGCACATAGGCTAGATATATGCAAGCTGGTGTAAATTGAATAAACTAAGGACATAATAGTCTTAAAATAATCCAAAACCATCATTTAATCCACACATTTCAAGACTAAACCCTCAGTGTCACCCCTCATTCAATCTGATAACAAATGTGATGTGTATTACTATTATACAGAGGAGCAGCAAGCAACCATTATTCCAACTGACAAACAATCAGGTATTTCCATCCTCATCTCACCCGACATAGGTTTCATTTGCCATCAATGATCAGTCACATTCCTGACAGAGGCGAAGCACACACAGTTGTTGTGTCCTCACATTCAAAAGAAAATTCTTAATTTAGAGCAGTGGTTGAGCAGGTTAAACAATGGAGAAGCATGACATTGTAGTTTCACTATGACTTATCAACTGTTTTAGTTATTAATGCACACAATTACTAAATTAATAAATGTGTATTAACAAATATAGCAACTGCTGCTTTACACACAGTAGCTGCTGTCTCTTCCATGTGGAGATATTTGTGAACGGCCTTCTTTCAGATGATGCATTAGGTCGCAGAGTTGCAGAAACAGCACCCTGTTATAAACAAACTATTTCAGTCATCTCACCAAAAACGTGACCATTCAGACAACTTATAACAGTTGCTGTGCGTCATTATTTTCCCTTTTCTTTTTTCTGTTTTGTATATTTCAAGTATTTCGGGATAAACAGCAAGCCAAGAGCAGACTCAGAGTCTGCTTTACTAATAACCAAGCGAACCATCCTGAAATATACTAAAGTGACAGCAGAACTAAACTAAACTTACATAACATTTTTCTTTAGTTGATCAATATTTCTACTTGGTCATGTGCACGGGCTTGACAATACGCACTGAGGTGGAATAGGCAGACAGCTGAAAGCAGACATGGACAGAGTAGAGCTCACAAGGCAAAGTAAAACCAACAAGATCTGAAACAAAAAACACCAAGCAGCTTGATATCTCACATCATCGTCCAATAAAATTATTCCAACTGTTCTAAGCTGAATGCAATTCCCAACACACATTTGGCAAACAAAAATGCAATATTCTAAAGAGCTATTCAGCGGTCAAAGTCAGCATAACAAGTAGCGTCTGATCTTACCTTGGGTGATTCGTAGGGGGCAGTTTACATTACAGGGTGCAGGCGGCACTTCAAAGGCCCGTCTCTCCATGCCACAATATAGCATTGGCCACGAGCTTAGCAGTGAATTCAACTCTGAAGTACATCCACAATGGAAAAACAGGTGCATATTTCCCCATTTTACACAAAGAAATCGTCTTCTGGCTCTGAAGTGCTGGCGGTAAGACCGAGTTAGCCTGTGTTGTTGCCCGCATGCTGGTTGCGGTTCATTGCCCCGCTGGTGTAGCTTCATGGAAGCTAGCGCTAGCTAGCTAGACAAAACCTCACTTGTTTGTTTCGAGTCCTTCTTGGTCACCCAACCTTATTTTGGTATTTTGGTATATGTATATATTTTTGTATTTGCTTTGACGTGTTAATTATATAAACTAGTATGTTGGCTGTCAGTTTCTTTATGAACCCCGCAAAAGTCTGAAAATATCCAAACCTGGACTCCTCCAAGCGGACTAAAGCCTGGAACAACAGCGACGCGCACGCAAACCTCTCAACCGAGAACCACGCCCACGAGACATGTCCACGGAGTCTCCAGAAAACAACATTTGTAATCGTTAAAATATGTATATGTCAATAAGTGGCATATAGTGGCATAGTCCACTATATGGTATGAGTTTTGTGTGTTCCTGACAAGTCTTTCAAACTCATGGATGCTGGGCCTTCTCTCACTTGGCCCAGCAGATCAACTTTTTCTTCGGTCCCCAGCAAATTAATTCAGCCATGGCAAACACTGAAAGGGCTCGCCTCCTCTTTGGGTTCTGCCCCCTTTTGCACCCATCAAAACATTTGTGTTATCATATTATCTGGTCACTTTGCTATCATAATGAATCATTCATAAGATTTCCCGATCCCCTTACAGTAAGCTGCCAAACACCATCACATTTACAAACATATCAGTTGATAAAACAATCCCCTCCAAAGTCCATTTAGTAGCTGGTGTCATATGACATGATCTCCATCACTCGATATTTTATGAGCACGTTCTTGTTATTGAAGTTTAGTGAGAGGGAAAGAAAAGAAAAAAAACATCTAATATCTAATAGTTCCAAGACAACGGCATGATCGAACACTAGAGCTTTTATTGTGTGAAGATTAGCTGAGATTGTCTTTTCAACTTCCTATGTTTCAATGAGCAGCATACACTTCAAATGATTTGCAGCCTCTGGTAAGATACATGGCACATGCGCAGCTGCGTTCACGGAGCGAACCGCCCCTGAACCGGCGTTTGAATTTCTTGGGAACTTGTTACATTTGTCGGGAAGAGTTTTTTTTTTTATCATCACGCGTCAGGGTCGAACCAGTTGTAGCAGCGCGCATGCGCACAATCGCGCCACTGCAGCAACAGACACTGACGTCACCCATTCAAAGAACCAGGCACACGGACCCGATCGCTGGACAGGCAACCGCTTACTTGTCCGACCCAGAAGACCTGTGGACCGGGCAGACCGAGTGGACAGGGCGGAGGACACACCGCCACACGTCACATATAATGTATACCTAACTATTCCAATCGTGCTCGGTGGCTTCCTCAAATATCTGGTCATACCTGTCACAACGACAAAGTGACAGATTCACGGACGCTCTCGCTGCAGATTTCTGGACATGACTCTGCAGGATAAACTGACAACAGCCGCAGCGACGGGGAGCACGGCAGATGTGGAGGATCTGCTGCGGGCAGGAGCTCAAGTTAACGGGGAGAACTGTTTCGGACGAACCGCTCTCCAGGTCAGAGTCAGATGCGCTTCGTCTGACAACAGGCGCATTTCTTTCGGTGTTTTATGAACGGAGTTAACGTCAATAACCTGCTTATATGACAACAAATATTGCACACTATAGGGAAAACTTTTCAACCAGGCTATATTGTTTCTTTATTTCGCTTTATAGATCAAACTTCGGCTTGCTTTTATTGAGGAAACATCACTATCCAGCTTTCCTATCGATGTAATATAATGCATCATTAAGCTAAATGAAACGAAACTATAACTTCGTATGGAGCCTTTGACGGCTGCACGATTTACAACAGACATAAATGTTATCAGGCCAAACACTTACGCGTGCGGTTGACGCATCTTTATGGGGCATTATGGCTCCGTTAAAAGAAGTGTTATTAAAGCGCTTCAAAGTCCTCATAACATGCTCCCCAATTGCAACAAAAATACCTATATGTTATTAAGTCTGATATAATAAAAACAAATCTAAAACAGGCTTTTACAGCACAGATATTAGCAGAATAAACACCATAACACCTTCCACTCACAAACGGCATTGCCCACCATGTATCTTGAAAATCTAAAATTATTTAAAAATGATCACGTATCTCAATATGCAGACTCGTCTTTTAGGAGGGCTTGCATCATAAACTGAGGAATAAAACAACAATCCTGTTCTCTCGAGTTAGTTTCATGTAATGTAATTGTTATTCAATTAAGAAAACGAAATAAGAGTCTTAAAAAAAATCGGAAGGCATGGAAATCCATGCATTGTTTGGTCCGTTAAATGTGCTTCCAGTGGCTCATCTTCCTCATATTCCCAATCAATAAATTGAGTACAGTAAATTAAATGGTAGCACATGGGTAAGCGTATTATCTCGTGCTTCAGTTCACAAAGCTCCTAATGGCACGGGCCTGATGAGCCTTCCAGGCCCATTTCCTAATCCGGTTGATCACATATCAGGATACAAGTTGAGTGGTCATCTTTGTCGGGTGTGATTTTATTAATTTTCAGGTCAAACTCGGGCCCTTATGCTCTTTTAGTAAAAACACATATATTATGTACTTACGCCAAATCAAATGAGATTCTAACTCGCGGTTATTTGTCTGATGAAGGTGATGATGATGGGCAGCACGCCGGTGGCTCGAGTGTTACTGAACCACGGAGCGGCTCCCAACGTGAGGGACCGGAGCACCGGCACCACGCCGCTGCACGACGCGGCCAGGGCGGGCTTTGTGGACACCGTGCGGCTGCTGGTGACATTCCGTGCTGACCCGCAGGCCAGAGACAATAAAAACCATCAGCCCATCGATGTGGCCAGAGAGAAGGGCCACGTGGACGTGGTGGACTTTCTTCAGTGTCTGTGAAGTGGGCCGCCGCTCCGCGGCCTTTCTGTTCTGATCGGGGACTCTGAGAAACGGGGCCTGGAGAGGCCTGCTGCCTCGATGACGCAGCACAGACGGTTCTGCTGTAACACACCTTATTTATTTGTCAGGTTATTTGCTTATGAGCGTCTTTATTTATTTTCTTAACGAAATCTAGTCTCATTGATAGTCTCAGGGTCGTGTTATGATAAATAAAGTTATATTCCCCAATATTTTAAAGGCAGCGATGTGGGGTATTGCGTATTCACGAAATATAATGCATGTTGGTTTACTTTCCCTTGTGTCATTCAAATAGGCCTATAATGCAGTCTTACCATGTTGTTCAATGATTTGTATTACAAAAATAGGAGTCGTAATAGTATTTAGAATATATATCCATGTCAAATATTTAACCAAAGCCATTGGAAATGATACTGTTCTGTAAAAATGAAATTTAATCTGCAGAAAGTCCCACTTCCTGTCTGTGCAAATGATTCTCAGAACTCGTTTATTATGCACTTTAATAAAATGTAATACTTAGTATTTTAAGAAGCAGGACTAAAATATTTAGCATTTTTTCTGAAGGACATCATTATTTGACTGGAGGCTATATCATATAGACGTTGATTGACTTAAAGCACCAAAGTAAATATTTGTGTACGTTTAGAAATTGCTTTTCTATATGGATATAGGTTATTGCTGATCATGGGTTGCAATTATGAGTCAATAGCCACACTTTTTGTATTGCAAAGGAGAACACGAAGGGGGAGACAATATTATTTAAACACAAACATGAACCCAAAGGGAGGTTTGGCAATAACTCTGTAAAGACCCCAAAACCATGATGGGCATAACTAACTCTGTTGTCTAAGATAAATGCTCATGCAGGTCTAGTCTGCAGTCTGAGGCCCGGTATTTTAACTTTGCCATGGAGTACTTATCGTTTATATATCGACAATGAATCCTGTTCACCGAACGTCAACACGTTTGATTATTCAAATCATTGGCCAAATTGCATCATGACCAAAATCTCAAATCTAAACTCTGTTCAGGAGACATTTATGCACGGTCTTTATTATCCTGACTTTCTTTTCTAATTATTATTATTTTGCACACTTGTTTTAGCATTTTTTTATGAATCTGTGATTTAAAAAATAAACTGCAAATGAAAAGGAAAAGATTCATTTGAATCATTTGAAGTTGTTAAAGCATTTGACTTCAAAACCTGAATCACTGTAGTTTTATTGAGCCAACGTTCGCTGCGTAATGCATGCATACACACAAGCCGACAGAGAGGAGACACAAGGTGAGACATAGAAAGATACGATGCAGTGTGATGATATTCAGGTGAAGCAGAAAAGAAAACAGAAATGACAAACATGAGCGGTGACAGGGGCCCAGCACTGCAACAGATGTGGCCAATTTCATTATTTTGATGAACATTACAGTATATATATTTTTTTAAGTGTGAACAAAATGTCAGTGATCCGTCAGTCAGTTTCTTTAAAGCATTCCAAAATAATGTCAATTAGCTGATTTAATGATAGCTGAAAAAAATTGATAACGAGACAACATTTTTCTGACGTGTATTTCGGATTGATTACGGATGCCCTCATTTTACTTGAGGGCATCCGATACTTTTAAGACATCAGATCTGACTTAAAGACAAATAACAACGTATTCATGTGCTAACCTCCCAAAGCATTTGTATTGTATCCTGCATTAACAGCAATACAGACACCAATGGTTTACAGGGAAATATATACATTTGAAAGTTAACCACAACAAAAATATAAATCCACAAAAAATGATATCTAGTATAACATTTAAAAGATTGTTGGTGTTTTAAATGTTTTGTACCTGAACATACGGTGGGACACTGAGCGTTTCAGAGAAAAAATAGTGGACTGTGACAGGTTGTGTACTTTGAGTCCAGCTGCAGACAGAGCACATGCATTATTTATGTGAGGCACTTTTTTGTGATTCACTGATGACAAATCCACAGGCGGCGTTGGGTCTGTTGTCCGTGTCGGTGCGGGGGCGGTTCAACACGCTTAGTGTTTAGGTAACATGACCGAAGACTGAGCCGTCGACTGCAACACAAAGAACAAAACAGATCGTTTCCCCTCTTGTACGTCTCAAAGATGTAGAGCAACAATAACTATGTTTTGATCGTGTGACAGAAGCATTCGTTTCAGAGTAACCTGAGGCCAAATGCTAATGTTCCTCGAAAGTTGGAAAAAAAATGGTTATAGACATAAACTTTAAAAAAATAAAATATTGAAACATGTGCCTGTTACCAATACCACAATTTAAATAAAGTAGTTAGTAGGAAGATTTCTTGGAACTGGAACTTTTTTATAAAGTGTAAACATCTCCAAAAAAAAAAGAATTGAGAACAAAGTTTTGAATAGAAATATAACTACTTACCTTTCTGCAACCTCAAAGTACTTCAAGCATGCTTAAAAGTATTGTTGCAAATAAATTGCCCAATACTATGTGATTCACTAAGGTGCAATTCATATCATGCGTTTATCAAACATGTGCACTCTGATTTATTTATATACTGAGTTAAGACTATTATGTAGTCATGGTGTGTTTTCACATTTAATGTTTGCAAATACAGATTTCCGTTGAGTTTATTTTGTATAACACCATAAAAAAGGTGCAACACGGCACACTGATAGTATCCGAGTCAGCCCAGTGGGAATAATCACCCTCATGAGCGGCTGGTGTTGTGAGTGATAAAGCTCCAGATGGCTCGATTACTCATTTAAAAGAGTTTACGGCTCAGTGAGACGGAAGGATGTCAGTCAAAGATAGCCAGCTAAAAAGGTAAACAGACCCTCTTTCAAATCCTCCCTAATGTCTTCGTAAATGGAAAAGAGTCATCATGAAGTTGAGAACTTACTTTCACGGTCTTGATGGTCTGAGCCCAGTCCATCTGACTAATCTGAGGTATCGCCGTGAGCAGGATACTGCTGGCTTTGTTGGCGTTCTCCTTCATCGTCTTCAGTACGTTGTCAACGCAGACCTAGAGAACAAAGGGAAGAAAAACAGCTGGCGTGAGATATGAATCATTTACAGAAATGCACATTTCACGACTTCTCAGTGTTACAATCATTTTGTATTTCCATAAAAATGTACGACGACATGTATCCTCGCTGATGCAGAAGAGAATGTTTGCGATGTGAATAACAAAGAAAAGAATCTCCATGGACATTTGTGGCAGCGATACATGATTGAGGGAAGATGCTATCCTCTCTATCACGTGTAGAGCTTCTGTGGTCAGGTTATTAAAAATCTCTCGGATTCAAGAGACAGTTTTTCTCTAAATAAGTTTCAATGGACCTCAAATAAAGAAAAAGAAAAGGATGACATTTTGAGCAATGGAGCAGATTTTATGCTTATTTATCTGCTGTAATCGTGAAAGAAACAAAGGACTCACTCACTCAGTTAGGGTAAAATATTAAAGTATGCCTGCATAAAATTAGGTGTTAATAGACATTAGTCAGCCTGATGTACAGTGTTTAGAACATTAAGTGAGAAAGTTGTTTTCTTTCTGTGCTCGTGTTTTCTCCTGTGGCCTTAACTAACCCCTCCCTTCAGAAGCTTTGTTTTCATGTCACATTAGGTTCACGTTTTTGTGGTGTTTGCCAGGATGAAGACAGCGACGCTGATGACTCAGTGACTCAACCTCTTTTGGCAGGGCCTCGACCGGAGGCTGGCAGGCAAGCCGACTGAAGGGGGGGACAGGAGGTAGTATATGTGTGGGGGGGGGGGGGGGGGGTCGGAAGGATGTGGTGAGCGTTCTGCAACCGGAGGGGGAAGAGGTCAGCTGCAGGAACTCGGAAGTAGAGTTGTGAGTTTGGTTGGGTCTGTGACAAATGAGCCCAAACTCGCCCACACACAGTAAATCAGCTGCATCATCCAGAGTGTCTGAGGGAGGAGGTCAATCGGAAGCCAAAAGAAGCTACACATTATTTTGTCTACTTGCAGTGAACAGACGGAGAACCTCTTTGTCAAAACCCCATCAAACCAATAGAATGAAACGCAACAATAATGCAGAAACTGCTTTTTCTTAACATTTTAGTGAGTTAGTAACTTTATACACTGTAGAACAAGGTCAAATGGTATTTGAAGCAATCGAAACTCTTTATATAAGCAAATCATATTTTTGCTCCCATCTAAAATGTAACGCTCTTCTGAAATTCACAGCATAAGGACGGAAAATGTAACTTTGGACAGGAAAGCCTTGGAAGTGACCGATTGGCCATTACAGAAAAAATAAGTTTTCCCTGTTTGCAGTTCATACTTATTAGATTTATATTCTAGAAAAGTAAAATCAAGAGACATTTTGTCTGAATGTGTATGAATGTACACTGAATGTGTACTCAAGCAATATGGGGCTATTTAAATAATCAAGCCATTTAAATTGATCCAATAGTTGTGCACCTAAACATTGTGGGTCCTGCTCCATAGAGACAGCGGTCACTGTGGTTTACAGTAAACAACCTCTTTGTTTCAAGCACGACTCAGAAAATCTTCTAAACAAAGAAAGTGAGGAGAAAAAAAATGAATTCTGTACCAAAGTCTTTCTCTGCAAGTGAAATAAAACACAAGTTTTTAATGATTTATCAGCAATAAATTAGCAGGCTGATTAAATGAAAAATTAAATAATGAGTCCTTTTACAGCAGTAAAAGATGTCCACGTTTTGTTTCCCTGGTACTAAATCTTTCCGTCTGTTACATCCTTTTACATTAGTTTGCAGAACTAAAGGTTATGTGTAATCAGCCCTCAGGGGTTCCTGGCGCCTCCTTAGGTAATCAAACAGTTTAAAGAACCAGCTGTCTGATTAGAGGTAACCGGGTTAATAAGGAAAGGGAAGAGAGAATCTCTTAACAGTAGAGGAACAGGATGAAGTCATCTGGGGAAAGAGAGCAAATATCTTTATAAAGTTACGACTAGAATGAAAAGAGATGCTTTTAATTTGAGGATTCTATGACCTAGACATGAAAACTCAAGTTAAGATTCAATTTGATTAAGATGCCCTCGAGTGTGCTCATGTCGTAGTGTCATGAACCTTCAGATTAAATTAAGCGGTTTAAAGTGATCCACAGTTGCTTCAGGAGACCGAGATGTGGTTATACTGCAGAGGAGACGACTGTGTAAATAACGAGAATAAGCTTTCCCTTTCACCGAGCTTCTCCTTTCAAGAAGTTGTTCGTTTTAGACACATGGCGGCATGCTGTCCAATGAGCGAGTTTAACTAGTCCTAAAATGGCTCGTACGCCAGTAATAAGTGAAGATGGATGTGGGTTAATCATCACAGCTCAGTAAAGGTAGATAGTATAAAAAAAACAGAAGACATGGTCAGATCAATACAAAAAAGAAGAGGGATTCAAGTAAACTAAAAGCAGATAACTAATAAGAAATGTGTCACTGCAGGCTGTACAACATTTATTTTATTACACCATCTGTTACTGTGTATTGTACTTTGCTCTTTGTCTGCGATAAGTGCAATATAAATACACTTTACTTGCTTACTAACAAAAAGGAAGGAGGTCATGTCACCCATTGTGCACCAAGCGTGCGTCCCCTTTTTGCTGATACTGACTCACACGAGGACAGAAGGGATATCAAACTAATAAAAACGTCTCTTAGGACTTCCAGCCTTGCCACTCACCGCCTCCTCGTGCTCCTTCCAACAGTCGTAGTCTGTTGCCATGGCAATGCTGGCGTAGCACAAGCCGGCCTCCTTGGCAAGGACCACCTCTGGCACAGTGGTCATATTGATGACATCAGCGCCCCACTGGCGGAACATCAGGCTTTCTGCACGCGTGGAAAAGCGCGGCCCCTCAATGCTCAGCATTGTCCCTCGGACGTGACACTTGACCCCCAGGCTCCGCGCCACCTCGACCAGAACCTGCACCAGGGATTGGAGTGAGAAACTGTGTCCATAAACCATGGTTTTATTAGATGTTCATCTCGTTCTCTAAACTGTATTAAAACACTACTTGCTACATGCCGTGTGGCATCCGTTCATCCGTATTTGCGCAGATCTGCAGTTTTGTGACGTTATGTTTTCAATGGGGACAAACTGGAGATTTTTTTTAAACTGCATGAAAACGGCAAACTCACCGTTCTCAATGGACTTTAAACATTTTCTTATTTAAATTTCATAAGATTGATTTCTGAATTATAATAAACACAATGGCAGCTATTTAAGTAATTACATTTCTATAAAAATAACTTGCATAATCAGAAGCTAAGAGTTTCACATTTAAAAAAACCTTAATTAAGTCCTAGGCGGTTGGTAACTTTTCTTGTTCGAAGGAGAATTACCTAAATCTTGAATCCTGAATATGAGATGCATCTTAGCTGTCATCTAAATGACTCTTAAGATGTGCATCTTTTTTCACCTCTCTACTATACTCATATTTCTGGTTTATTTTGGTCGGTGCAGCTCATTTTATTTCTTTTTTGCACAACTTAAAAAAAAAAAAAGGGAATGATGGAGAATTTGAAGCAAATCATTTTAGAACACAAGCCAAGCTTAAGGTGCACAGGAAGTGGCCTGTATGAAATGGGATTTATGTACAGGCACTTGAGGACCCACCTCTCTGGTTCTGTTACAGAACGGCTCAGCCATGGGAATATGACTCACTCCTGGAGGACTGGTGGGCTGCCCGTCATACAGCGTCTGAGCCCTCTTCGTAGTCCTGGCCAAAAGAAGCACGAAGAACTGAAAGTTAGTCATCAAGACAAGCAAAGCTAATAATAAATGACATTGCAGGTTCGACTGTTACTAATAAATACAATTTAAATAAAATAATGAGTTTGTTTGATTTGTTCCCAAAACACTAAAAATAACTAATACTATATGTTCAGCAATGACAGAGGACAAAACAATCCAAAGAAAGATTGTCAGTCAACATACACACTATGATATCAACAGCAGAGCCGCAAATTAAAAGTTAATCGTGTACATAATCTAAATAATAATGTTGCCCGTTTGAAATCTTCCAAAGTGGCCACAGTTTTAGTGAAAAACATCACGTTTTTCAGGAGTGGTTGAATTCTTTCGAGCATTGGATTTAATTCAACATTGTATGAACAGCACTTTCACAGCTGATCAGAACTATAAAACACTTTAAAAGAGAACAGCAGCCACCTGGTCCTTTACCCACGACAACAACAGTCATCCAATTTCCCAGCTGTGCTGAGTCAGCGGGGTTCCACCAGGCAACATGCCAGGTCCAGCTCTTTCTGGAGCCGGACCATGAGTATGAGAAGTTCACTTAGCCTAGCGACCTGAGAACATTGGGGATTTTAAATCTCCCTGTATCTCCTCGGTGTTTAGTTACATCATCATCATTGTGGGGAGACGAAAAAGGTATATTACTAAGTGGCGTTTGATTTACTTTCATTTTCCCAGGGACTGCTTAGTCAAACCACAATTATCTCAGACATCCAACATATTTGCCGACAGTCGGATAATATTTTCTAGTTCCTGCCCAACCCTATCTCTTACTCACAACTGTGGCATCGGAAGTCAAAAGCCATTGCCTAAATAGAGTTTGCCAGCTGAAGTTCCACCCTGCCTAAAATAAAGAGCAGCAGTGTGTGGGATAAACTGTGACCACCCAGTACAATGACCATTTATGCTATATGTTATCTTGGCTTGACATTTCCTTGGTAATGGCATTTCCTGAATGATTGTTGTAGAAAATGGCTCCTACAGCCTATAATGATCAAATATGTAATGTTTTCCTAAAATGCAAGGAGGCTGTGATATGAACTACTAAGTATTAAACATATTCTACCAATTCTCCAACATCCAAGGAGGACGAGTCAAATCTTTTTCTTGAGGAAACTTTGATCCTTTGATGTGTGGAGCAAGATGTTTGAGATGTTCTACTAGTCTGTTGTGGCCAGCGCTCTGTACTTCTCCGTAGTCTGCTGGGGGAGCAGCGTTGGAGCCGGAGACACGTTGGCCGTTTCTCAATCAGCGTACTTGTGCGTCCTTTCCTCTACTTGTGTCCTCGTGGACTCGTGTCTCGTCATCAGTCTCAGCCCGGGTACACGTTCACATTCAAAGTTCGCGTCTCGCAAAGCACTGTCAAAACGCCCGGATGTGACTTGATCCTCCCACTTTCCGGAGGATGCATCAGAGGAGACTTGTGCGTACTCTGACCAGCCGATATCCCAGAATGCATTTCACCAGCAACCGGAAACAATAGCGGAGGAGAACATAAACAACTGACAGTTTACTTTTTATAAATACTACTGTTGTCGAGTCACGGAATGTCATTTTAGGAAGTTTTGTTTATTTGACTGTAAAAAAGAATTTACAGTGAATAATTAGAATAAACTCAGGAGCAAGAACAGCTGATGTGGTGACGTCATCAACATCAGCTGCTGTTCCAATCGCGGAAAGACCGTCCTCCCGTCCTCAAGTCTGCAGTCGTGTATTTTGAATTGAGAAACGGCCCAACAGACTCACTAAGCTGGTGAGGAAGGCCGGCTCCATCATTGGCTGCAAACAGGACTATCCGGAACAGGTGGTGGAGAGGAGGACACGGAGGAAAAGATTGTCCATATTAGATAACCCGGACCACCCTCTCCCCCACCTGCTGCAGGGAGAGCGGAGCACGTTCTCCAACAGACTGCTTCAGCTCTGTCACAAGAACAGATGCTGGAGAACATTCCTGTCCACTGCTATTAGACTTCATAATAAATCACCTCTGTTCACATCCACATCAAATGTAATAAACATCAATAAACCTTGCAGCGCTTTCACTGTAGATACTTTATACACAATTCACTTTTTTCCCCCATTATTATTTAATTTTCTTAAATGTAATATGTCCTGCTCTGCTATTGTATTGTATATATTGTAACCTTGATTGCTGCTGCTACAAAGAAATGTCCCCCTGTGGATGAATATAGTATTTATCTATCTAGGTCTGACACAGGAAAGACCTAACGCTTTGAAATCCTAACATTATTCAGATTGTATTGATAAAAAACCCATTCAGCTTCAGTTTGCAAATAGATGCATTGTATATTATTATTGCACCCACGTGTGACTGAGCCGTGTTTAGGTTTTACGTGACGTGAAAAACAGATCAACACAATGTCACCTAAATCAAGGGTCAAACCAGGAGGCGTTTAAAAAAAGAAAACAGAGTTGACATAACAATTGCGGATTCAATAATGTGAAGCTTTCCGAAACATAGTGTCACACGCTGCAGGACAAGTCTGAACAAGTCTGAACAAGTCTGAACAAGCAACTTCCTCATTTCTGATAAATGGATCTCGTCCGTGCTGAATACAGTAGTGAAGTTATTCAACAGCGCGGCCACAGGCAACGTGATGCAGCAACACACAAGTGTGCAGAGGAACACACTGACATGACTGTGGGAAGGAAGTATCTCAATACTGCCATCTGTAAGCCAACTCACTGGCAACAAATACGCCCTGCTGGAGAAACCGCATGTATTAGGTTATGTCATGGAATTTGTGCAATCAACTCACTGAGCGAGTGGAACACTAACACAGGGTCATGCTACACACCAAGTACGGGTCTGCAGGTCAGACACTACTCAGAGTATGTGTTCACACAGTAGTGGAACAGAAAGATATTCTCAGAATAAAGAGTTTAACTAAGAGAAGCGGGAGCGTGAATTAAACCCGTTGAATTTGTGTTCAATTCGCAGCCTAATAAGTATCAACTGATCTTAATATAAACCTGTACTACAGTTTCTTAAATATAAGCACATCTTCATGTGGACAAGACCTCTCTATGACGGACACAAAAACAGGGTATTATTATTAGCTCAGTGAATTGTATGAGAACTGAAGGGAAGAGAAAAGTGATACAACAAAATGAAACAAAAGACTGGAAGGAGCCCTGACTGTTGACAAGGATATCTGTTAATTATCATATTCATGTCAACTATTTCTAGAAGAAGTACGACACAGTGAAGGCATATTTATATTCTCAGACGCTGTGAGCAAACTATGACACTGGAGAGTTGAACCAAACATCAGGCAGAGATTTTCCATTCTTCATGATAGTTAAGGGTTAAGTGTCTTGCTCAAGGAAACACTGACAAGGGTGAGGATTGAACCGCCAACCTCCCGATTTAAAGTCGTACCACAGTCGCCCTTTTAATGTGCTCGATGCCGTTATTGTTTTTATTGTACATTTTTATTCATTTTTATTGTATAGCTTTTAGGGTGTTTATGTAAATATGTTATGTAAAGTGTCTTTGAGTACTTTGAAAAGAGCTGTATAAATTAAATGCATTATTATTAATCCTGTTAGTGAGATGTGTGAGAAGATGTTTGAAACATTGTGCAATGCACATCCTGTAAAGTTGTTGCAGGATGACAACCAAAGGAAAACTGATGAAAGGAACACATTCAAGACAGTTGATAAAATCTGACTGAAAGGAGTTTCATTCACAAAACAAAGAAAATGTAGCCACTTTAGTTACATAAACGTCATACTGCAGCGTACGGTTTTGTTTTCTGTATGAAATCTCAGAAAGTAAAATCGGTTTAAATAACATGCAGTAACACTTCCGAAGGTGCAACGTCGCAGATTATGATATGACATGTTGTGTTTCACGAGTCGTGTTAATACGAATAAGAATGTTGTATATGAATATATTTCATGTGATTTAAGGGTTTGAGACTATACATTAAAAGTGTGATGAGATAGTTTTACAGTGGTGAAGTCTGATCAAACTTTTCTGAACCTACTTGTGCGCTACTATCGTTTACTTTTTGTAGCCTGCATGTTGAGCTATTGCTGGACTTAATGTCATCACTATACAGTCGTACGCAAAAATGTAGGCACCCTTCTGAGGCTGCATGATAATTTACTCTTTCTTCACCAAAAAAAAGATCACAGTTGTGTAATATTCATTTTCTAGTTAACACCGAGTGCTGGGGTGTTTTCCAGACAAAGATATTTAGTGTAGCAGTATTGAGCAAATCAAATGTGAAAAAAATAAGCTGTGCAAAAGTTTGGGCACCCTTATCATTTTGTTGATTTGAATACCTGTACTTACTAAATTCTGTTTAACTGCAACACATAATTAGTCTGAATAACAATTCCATAGAAAGGTGCATCCAATCGTTAGAAAAGGTATTTAAGGGAGCCAATGGCAAGTTGTGCTTCTCTTTGATTCTCCTCTGAACAGTGGCAACATGGGGGCATTTAAACAGCTATCGAATGATCTAAAAACAAAGGAGTGTCCAGCGGGATGGTTTAGGGGAAGGCCACAACAAGTTATCCCGGAGGTTTCAGCCATCAGTTTCCACTGTGAGGAATGTTATTAAGAAATGGAAGACAGCGGGCACAGTCCCTGTTAAGGCCAGAAGAAGAAAAATATCGGAAAGGCAAAGGTGAAGAATGGTCAGAATGGTCCAGGACGACCCTCAGACCACCTCCAAAGACCTGCAGGTCCTCTGGCTGCAGATGGTGTCTCTGTGCATTGCTCCACCATTCAGCGCACACTGCACAGAGAACAGCTGGATGGGAGAGCGATGAGGAAGAAGCCTTTTCTTCGCTTGAGGGATGCAAAACTACATTTGAACAAGCCAGGCTCATCTTGGAACAAAGTGCTGTGGACTGATGAGACAAAGCTGGAGCGATGTGGTCACAACAAGAGGCGTTACGCATGGAGCAGAAGAACACAGCATTCCTAGAAAAACACTCGCTGCCCAGTCAAATGTGGTGGGGGGTCCATCATGCTGGGGGGCTGTGTGGCTAGTGCAGGTACTGGGAATCTAGTTAAAGTTGAGGGTTGCATGGATTCAACTCAGTACCAGCTAATTCTTGACCATAATGTTCTAGAATGTGTAACAAAGCTGAAGTTACGGCGGAGTTGGGTGTTCCAGCAGCACAACGACCCGAAGCATCGCTCCAAATCCACTAAGGCATTTATGCAGAGGAACCACTACAATGTTCTGGAACGGCCTCCCAGTCGCAAGACTGGAATATAATTGAAAATCTATGGGGTGACTTAAAGCGGGCCGTCCACGCTCGGCACCCATCAACCTGACTGAACTGGAGATGTATTGTAAGGAAGAATGGTCCAAAATACCGTCATCCAGAATTCAGACACTCATCAGAGTCTATAGGAAGCATCCAGAGCAGGGCTATTCAACTTCAGTAGCAAGTGGGCCGAATAAGAACATCAAGGGGGGTGTGAGGGCCGCACAGAGTATTGATCAAATATCCCCCCCCCCGCAGAACGAAACTTTAGGAGTTCAGTCGCGCGCAATTCCTGGATGCTTTACTTTCATTGGTTGCTGGATTAAATCTTACCCAGATACAAGTTTGTTTTCTGATTGGCTGTTGTGTAGCCCACTTCATTTTTTTGAGTGGCTGATAAGTGGCAACTAACAGCTGACCTCCAGAGGAGCGCTTGATTTCCCCACCTCATGTTTGCGCGCTGCGGCGGCACATTAAAACGTTAAATAGCCGAGAGGTTTTTTCAGCGTGAGAAATACGATGTGTGGCGGGAGTTAAGACCGAAATGCGTGAGTCTCACGCTCAATGCGTGAGGCTTGAGAGCCCTGCAGACAACTTCCCGACGCTTCGGCTTTGAGAGACGTGTTGCAGCTTAATGGTAGCGTCAGCTAGCGCCGTGTTTCAGTGGTCAGACAGACCAGAGCGCTGGTGAGAGTGGGTTACGGCAACCAACACGGGGCGTAACATAACGATGTAACCATACAGGTCTGGTGGAGGCAACGGTGAAACTCAACGGCTCTGGGTCAGATGTCTCAATGTATAAAAGAGGCGTGTCCGTCAGTTTTATTTTTTCTTACCAAGCTATACTGATTTGCAGACGGTCTGGCGGGCCGGAGTTAAATTCAAACGGGCCGTATCCGGCCCGCGGGCCGCTAGTTGAATAGGCCTGGTCTAGAGGCTGTTACTTTTGCAAAAGGAGGCTCTACTAAATATTAACAGAAGTTCCGGATTTAAACGCCCAACAATTTATAGATGAAAGTAATGGAGATTATCAGGGGTGCCTAAACTTTTGCATACGACTGTAAAACTTGTTCAGGTTCCGTCTAATAACAGATAACACAAACTTAAGATAAACATATAGCTCAAAATATATTGTACATTACCAAAATAATGTATTAAGAACACTGACATTCTGTTTCCTCTACTTCCTGAAAGTAGTACTCGGGAAGAATAAACCAATGTCTGAACCCTAACCGGCTCTTGTGTTTACATACCACTCACCTGTCAATGAACTGATCTATGATGACAATGTCTCCCGGCTGAATCTCCTCCCGGAGTGAGCCACAGGCCGTGGTAACCAACAGATGTGTGCAGCCCTCTTCTCTCAGCGCCCAGATGTTGGCCTGGTAGTTCACGTTGGACGGCATTATTGTGTGTTGTCTCCCATGCCTAAAAACATTCAAGATACACATTGTTTATTAATGTTCATTTATGTCTGAAACCTTTAAATCTACTCGACTACCAGATCTTCACCTTACACTAACATATAAGCATCAATGATAAATCCTGCTTTCATCCTCTTTAAATATTTAAAAGGCTAGACCATCTCTCTCTCTCACAAAAATCAAGAACTCGCCTTTATTAGTCTACTGTAACTGTTTGCTCTGTGGCGTCAACAAAACATCCCTCTCCCACCACCAACTCATCAAGAACTCTGCTGCCTGAATTTCAACTCAGAGAAGGAAACATGAAGACACGTCACCAATCCTGATTTCCTTACACTTGACCACCTGTTGCTTTTTTAATTGATTTAATAGATATTATTTGTTGGAGCCAAACAGTAGTTTTGTTGCTCTCTGCTATCTTTGAGGGAAACACTGGGTGGATTGGGACATGCAGTTCCTACTTTTGAACACAGGGTGGCACAGTAACATTAATAGGCATATAGATAAGTGCCTGCTAATGAGAACAGGTGTGGGTGGGAAGCAAACAGTTTCTGACTGTCATTGTGTCAACATGATGTTGTGTTGTAAGCAACAATGTATTGCAATAGTATTGGACATCGATACTGTTATGCTATGGTGTCACGGAGCAAGAGACAAAGCGCATTGGACAGTGAATTTGTTTATGGCAGACGTCCTAACATGTTCCCCCAATCGCCCACTTAAGACTTACGTGGCCTTAAGACTTACAGTGGTAACGTGTTAGGGCCTCTAGTCTGCATTATTGATTACAAACAAATCACTTTGGAAAATTCATTTTTTTTATTGCTTTTGTGCAATTTGAGTTTCGTTTAATAACATTTTAGTTAACTCAATGTTTTTGGCTTTTAGTTAATTTCATTCTCTTTGTGTACTCACATTTATTCTGTTTTAATTGCAAATCAATGTGTACAATTGTTTAGAAAGGTAATATACAAATAAAGTGGGATTTTGCTATTATTATTATATAAAATGTTATCAGCTATATTAAAAGTATTAGTATTAGACTCTTGGCACCTCATTGTTTATATGGAGTGAAATATTGACAAGGTGCTGTCAGTGAAGATCGACTAGATGGTGGTAATAGAACAATTACCACCATCAGCCAACCGACTTGTGACTCCGTCACCTCGAGCTAATCACTCGAAATCCAGACTGTTTGCTGTCCTGGCTCCTCAGTGGTGGAACCAGCTCCCCACTGACATCAGGACAGCAGAAAGTCTCTACATCTTCCGCCGAAAACTGAAAACGCACCTTTTCCGACTATATCTGGATTAATCACAGACTTGCACTTTAGTAGCACTTGAATGGCTCTTATTATGGTACTTTTGTAGTTTGACTATGATGAGGAAATGTTACTTTCTGTATTCTTGTTGTTCTTAGTTTGTACTCTAGGTTGAAATGCACTTAGTGTAAGTCGCTTTGGATAAAAGCGTCTGCTAAATGACATGTAATGTAATGTAACAAATTGATATGTTAAGTTAAAAGTAAAACACCCTCACTTACCTGGCAAGGAGCACACATTCCACATTTTTTATCTTTCCCAGTATCAGAGCGTCGGACGGCTGTTCAGGAGGAGCAGAATAATCAAATTATACAACATACTACTATGGATTCATTTACAAGTAAAACAGGCCATAATGGTTGTAGAATATATTGTTTAGACTACTCTATTGAACAAGAAACATCTTTCGACCACAAAAATAAACAAACCTTTCCATACGGTGTGTCCACATAGCGCTCAGTTCTCCCCTCCAAGATATCGGGATCATTAAGGCCTGAACCACCAATTATTCCAATCTAAACAAAAAAACATGTCATCAAAAAACAATTACATCAGAGTTCATAACTTCATATCTGGCTAAAACACTTAATTTTTAGAAACATTTTTTATTTTACTTTTCATAATGTGTTTATGTAAAGTATAAGGAATTAGAGCATGCGCAAAACACAATATATAAATGTATGTTGGTGTTTAAAACTCAATGAGCACACAATCAAATCAGTCACTGACTCATTATCAACTGAAAAACCCAAAGAGGAGACGACAAGATGCTGTCATTTCCCCACGAGGAAGAACGCCTTCTGTTTGTACACGTGTTACGGTTTGAAGTCAGTTAACAGCATTGCTCCAGGGTAAGAAAGTTAAGTAGTGTAATAATAGAGGCACATATTTACTTCACACCATAACATTTGAAAGATGTATACATTTCTAGGACTTTCAATATGGATATATTACTTAAAATATTATACACCGTCATAGATAGATCTACTGCCAATATGTTAAATTGTTCAGATGGTTCCACCTGATACATTATATTATATGATTGGAATCGATGATTATTTTAATTTCACTGTTTCACATATAGTTGTATAATCGGTTGTAAATTTAAAAGATAAATCACATGTTCTAAGCTCATTAGGTTAGGTATGCATCACTTATAATCTGTGAAATAACTAAAACAGAAAATGGTTCCTGCTGAAATGTGGGGGAGTAGAAGTACCAAGTAGAATGAAAGGCAAATACTGGAGTACTATTATAATTGTAATTAGTTATATCGTACCATTGTTTAGCTTGCTTACCTGCTGACAGCCTTTTATTGTCATGTCCAAATCAACTCAACCTGAGATGACCGTTGACCCTAGCTAGCTTTCAACTGTATCTCATATTGCAACATTGTAGCTAGCATGCACACCGTAGCTTGTATTATGTTCTTAGCTGTGGCCGTTTGCTGGTTTACTTAAGATTACAAGCAAGTTTCATAAAACAGCGCAACACAAACAGTGAGCGTTATTTAGGAGCGTTTCCCGCGCATCACAGCAGCACACCTGGCATGAAATAACATGAATGAGGTACAGCATATGTTCGTTGATGTCCCCGTGTCACTGCGTTATGACGGAACATGTTCAGTTTGGAGGACTTTCAGTGTGACAAAACATTTCGGGTTATTACCTTAATGGGCACCACGGAAGCCATCACGAGAATGTTAATGTGTTTCCAACTAAAGAAGTTGAGAGGAAAGACCCTTCGCGGCCACAATCGTTAACATCCGTCACCACAACGGACATGACATCAGACAGGTCGTTTCCGGTTTGGTTACCTTTCAAAATAATGGCATGGCGCTGAACCAACACGTTACATGAGATAGTAAATAGCGTAGTGGTTTTCGGCTACTCATTTAGTCTTTCGTATCTATTTTTTAAAGTCAATATTATCCTTCTACCTTGCAGCAAGCAATTTGTTTCCATTCATTTGACTATAAAACCTAAATTAACTTGATGTATATGTGACGTAATACATCAGGGGACTTCAGTTGTTTGTATTTCTGCAGTCAGGTGAAGTGAATAACTTTCCAACTTAATATGCACGTCTTCCAGCATTGTTTACCACAACACCATGACTTTCATGACTTTCGTTTTGTGTTTTATCTGTATCTTTTATTAATGCTCTAATGTGCACCTGCTGCGGTGATCCTACAATAAAGGAATACCTAATCTATCTAATATAATCTGATAACTGGTCTGTCTCTACCAAGATGAAGATCAAACTAAATTTCACTTAATATAAAAGAATTGATGGATCCGGGAAATAACTTTCTTTTGAAATGGTTAAAAGAATAGTAAAGAATAGTGTGTATTTTTTGTAATAGGCAATCAAATATGCACAATCTGTGGTAGTCTTTTAAGTAAGTAGAATATTAAATGTTACCCCCATTAAAGAAAAACATTTGATTGTAAGGTTAATGCGTTTTCCAGTTTTTTAATTAAGAAATTAAACATTTTGCATCTGAACCCTTAAACACTGAATAGCACAATCGGCACAGCACTTTGTATTTCTGTTTTGTGGGAGGTAAATGAAAGATGGAATGCAAAAGGAGTCTCTCATGAGATAGAAAGTGAATTATATAGCAACAGCTTTATTTTGAGAGGAGCAGGTACCACATACGAGGTTTGAGATTGCAGAATGTTTCTGCATAATTATGATCACTCCTCATATGTGTGATCTATACAAAGAAATGTACAGTAATTTATACCGATCCATATCGGCCGACATTGCCGTTATCGGTTTTGATCGGCGTTCTCAAAACGGCCGATCAAACCGATCGATCAGATGACGTCACATCTGCGAGAAATATTATCAGAGACGTTTCAATCGCCGCGCGCCGCAACGGAGTAAATGCGCCGCCGAGTGCCGCAGAGAGAGAGGGGCGAGCGAGCGGCCAGCGAGCGGCGTCCCGTCCTCCGAGTTGAATCTCTGGGTCAACTCAGCCGACACTCGCATGTCTGAGCCCCTACAGACTGATGTTCACGGCACACGCATTCCATCGGGAGCGCGCAAGGCTTTTCATAAAGTTAGCCGCTAACTTTATGAAAACCCTCGCTCGCTCCTGATCGAATGCTAACTGGTAGCGGAAACATTTAAGTGACAACATCCGTTTTTCAAAATAAGATGTCGACAAATCATACACTAACATATACAAGTAAACAATGAACTGATTTTGTATCTTTATAGATCGTTTCTGAGATTTAACTTAAATGATGCTAACATTAAAACATTTTTACTGTACCAAGGAAGAGTTTATAAAAATAAGTCAGACTTTTGTATGTTAAAAAAAGTCCTGTATATAGAGTTCCAGGAAATGAATAACGCAGATGTGTGCCATACATATCTGAAATCAATCCCCTACAATAGCAATCCAACAATTTTAATGTATCAGTTAGGACAGTTTTCAAAGTAAAAGTCCTACATGTTTAAAGAAATCTGTAATTTCTTTAATGTTTGAGGTGCTTTAGATGTGTAATTCCTCATAGTCCTGGGCAATAATGCTACACAATAAATAGAATGCTTCAATCGACACCGTAATCGGTATTATAGGATCGGCAGATACTATTTCAGTGATCGGTGATCGGTGATCGGTATTATCGGTGATCGGCTGACACTGATTTTAGTGATCGGTGATCGGCCCAAAAAACCTGATCGGTGCATCTCTATAATTTACTTTGTTTTCAGAAAACCAAGAGCATACTCATTACAATTTATTTGAAATAAATGTCACGACTTAAAAGAGTCCATTCAAAAATCCAAACACCATCTGCGAATAACTACTACTGTGTGTGTGCAGCAGGTAGAAAAAGTTGTCTAAAAAAGATTGCAGACTTATAATGAACAAATAAAAAGTATCACTGTAATCAATACCATCCCTGAGAGTACCATATAAATTAAAAAAAAACATCTATTAAACTAAATTATGAATAAGAATTGACACTCAAAAAGATGTCTGCCTTGTTCCTAGTGGCACTTTGCACATGAAATATAATTGTTTTAGTTGTTTAGGTATTGGCGCAGTGATGTTTGCCTCCATGCAATGAACCGACCCCACTTGAGGTGGCATTTAAAGATACATTTATTCAACAGATCCTTCAAGGTCTGGTGGTCTTCAATATAATGAAGCCATTAGCCACAGTTGGTTGAATCCATGAGTTCCCACCTCACTATCAGGAATCTGAACTTTCATAAAACTACTCCACAGAGTCCAGAGGGGCGTCGACAAGTGCGCCATCGGTGGTACTGTTGATGGGGTGGTCATCGTAAGTGCTGCTGGCATGGTTCACTGTGTCGCTCGCAAGCGATTCGCTGTCACTGTCAATGGTGATGACCGTGGGCGACTGCTTTTCCGTGCGTTCATCGCTCTTGTGCCTTTTGCTTTTCTTCTTGTGTTTCTTCTTCTTCTTATGGTGGCGCTTGCTTCGCTCCTGAGAGATGTCCTCATTAACGAGCTCTACACTAACGCTCCTGCTCGTCTTCCTTGATCTGTCTTTGGATTTTTTACGACGCTTCTCTTTGCTCTTTTTCTTGTGTTTTGTGGATAAAATGGGGGCGTCACCTTCAGCGTTGGCGTTTGAAAGAGAGTTTTGGGATGTTTCCTCCAGATGCCTGGTTTTGTACTTCCTCTTTCCACCAGGCTTGTTGTTGTGAGATCTCTTTTTCATCGAAGGGGAGCGACTGCTGGAATAAGTCCTAGAACGAGAACGTCTGTCCCGTCTACGTCTGTCCCTGCTGCGGCTCCTGGAGCTAGAGTGCTTATCCGTGTACTTCTGGCTGCTGTAATAGTAGGACCGCCTCTCTGTATAATGCATCCCACTATCATTCCTCTCTTGGCTGTAATGCTGATATGACTGATAGCTTTGATCACGGTCTCTCTTCCTGTAATTGTCATCAGATTTTGAGTAGTCTCTTCCACGCGAGTATGAATAACCTCCTCCTCTGGATAATGCTCCGACATTGATGTGGGAAATCTCCGGGCTCCTGCTGGATTGCCTGAGCTCGGCACTTCTGGACCTCCTCTTTCGCCGATGGTCCCTGTCTGTTGACAAGTGCCTCTCCCTTGATCTGTCTCTTTTGTCTGACTTTCTGGATGTCTTGTGTCTGCTAGATGTTGAAGAGCTACATCTTTCTTTTGAATCCAACTGATGAGACTGGTCAGTTTCTACATGTTCCGACTGTCCAGCGCCACTCGGATCACTACTCTGTGATGCCTGAGGACTGAGGCTAGAGAAGCGGATGTGTTGAGGTAGAAGAGGCACTGCTTTAATATCTTCGCTGGCAGACTCGTCAGAGTCAGAGGACAGCTGAACCAGCTCCGGAGTCCTCTCTAATGTTGGCTTAAAAAAACGTATGATGACACAGTCATCGCTGTCATAGGACAGACACTCCTCATTGTTAACTTCAGCCTGAGTCTGGTCTGTTTGGTTATGAGGACTCATTTGCTGTGGAGAGGCCCCAAACCCCAAATGTGTCTCCTCCTCTAAACTGCTGTCTGAGTCTGAGTCGAGGACCGAGAGACACTCTGCCCTGCCCTGCTCTGCCGTCGTAGAATAGGACGGCCCGGGCGTCTCATCATCCCACATCGAGTGGCTTAGCGAAGACGCGGAGTCTCCTGGGGGGTTCAAATCCACTGAGTGTTCGTCATCCTCTGAGATAGCTATTACAGACGAAGTGGAGCTGCTGTCTTCATTTGAAAAAGTGGGTGGGCAGTCATAGGCAGCATGCTGGTCAAAGGCCTCCATATTGAAGGGAGATTTTGCAAAGCTAATAAACTCATGCAGAAAGTGCTCTGTACGCCCCTGGAGGAACGGCCTCAGCTCTTCTTGAATAGCTCCATCCTCCATATCAAAACGTGTAATGCGCGACATGATGATGTGTTGAACTATGTTGACCAAAGAGCCATGGGCTCCGTAAAGCACAAGCAGTTCTCTTTTTACCCAGGGGATCAGTCGATGCAGGCAAGCAGGATTTCTTCGGAAGAACTCTGCCGAGGTTTCTCGGGAGCGGCCACCATCACGGACGCTCCGAATCTTCACCCCCCGTCGATACAGTTCCCTCCTGAAGTTCACCATTTCCTGCTCTCTGAGACTGTTCACTGCCCTGCCTTCACTCGCAGCTCTTCTCTTCGCGGCCAGCCTCATCATCATCCGCCGGATGTAGCGGTCCTGTTCTTGTTGAGGAGCGCTTGCTGAGGCCTCAAACATTACTCCGTTGTCTAAAGGTGGGGAGGTCCTCCCCCGCATCTGTCGATGAACTCCGGTAAGAGTTGTGCGGTATCTGAACCGCACTCCACCAAACGTCCCAAAAGAGGCATTATCCACCGGCTGCAGGTCATACTTCTTAAAGTCCTGTTCTGATTTTATAGTGTGATAGATCGAATTAAAGGACTGTTTGCATAGAGGGCACTCGGCTTTGTTCTTGGACCACTCATGAATACAGCGAAAACAGAACTTGTGCAGGCAGACGTCCAGGTAAGAAATGTTGTGAAATGTGTCCAAACAGATGGGACATTTGGAGTCCGGCGACACATCTGCAAACATTGCTTCAGAGGTTTTCCTTCTGCTCTTCTTCTGGCTCTGCTGCAGGGCAATCTTGATTGCGGACATAATCTGGCAAGATGAGAAAAAAAGGGTTTAAATTATTACGAGAATGATTGCGCATAAGAACCAGGAATAGTAATGCAGACATACAGCAACCTGTAAAGTTCTGCCACGGTGCTGCAGTTAAGTCTCAAATTTGAAAATATTAGATATTTTCTACTTTACTGGAATAATATGCGCTTCAAGTAAAGACTCAGTCTCAGATTCATAAGGCAAAGTTGATTTTCCACTGTTACTTACACAGAAAACATGATGTATTGTTAAAAATTAAGTTGCACATTCCGTGTCATGATACACATGAATTAGACACCAGATTCCACTGTGACTCATCGCAGTGGACCATGACCGGCTAATGTTGACAGATATCCTTTAGTGTTCTTTATCATGTTATAATTAATGAATAATCATGTTATAGTGAACAAGTTCTCATCATAAGGAAAATAATAATAACTAATGGTTAGTATATGTCTACTTTCATTATTATGACGAATCAGTTAACATGACTGTCGCTATCTGAACGCGTGTCTACCGATACATAAATAACCTAACACATGTTCAAGAACATCACACGATCCCTCCTGACCAAAACATAAATGGGTTGAAGTATCTTGTAGGAACAAGAAGAAACAATGTTATACCAATTAACATGTCTTAAAATGAGAAATGGAGCAGACTAAATTGCAGGAATGGATGCTTAAGTCGAATAGACCATGGGTAATATTATGCTTACAATGTCAGTCGATGATAGGTAGCTAACAACTGTCACGATTCTCACGTTACATCATGCGCTGTACACATTCAGTACCATACTCATCAGCCGCTAATTTAGACACACTTGCCACCACGGAAAGGAACACGTCGGAATAACACAACAATTACAACTCGTCTATTCCTTTGATTGTGTTGTGTCGCTTAACGTCGGTTAGCCTAGCAGGTCAGTTTGTGCTACGAGTTAAGCGTTAGTTTCGGTAACGTTAGAAAACTTCGAATACGTCAAATAACGTGATGGTGTTACGTCAATAATCCTGATATTCACACACGCTATTCTAACAAAGCTATAATGTTCGGCACCACTGGCTGAAGCTTCAACCTCCAGCTCACGAACTGGCGGACTTGGTTCGCTAAGGTTAGCATGCTAGGACATGATAGCTATGTAGCATTAGCAAAATAAGCTAGGACCTCTACGGCTAACAGCTAGCTAAGACCGTTGAGAAAGTTGTGTATTATTTACTTCTGGCTTCCTCAGGCCCGGATGCTGTTGGTAGCCGATCAGCCTCCTCCGTATCGTAGAGACCCATTCAATTATACGTAACTATCATTCAGGAGCGACTCTCAACCAACAGACTGGCTTCATAACACCTTCCAAATGCTACCGACAGCCTGAGTTTCAAATTATTATTTTTTTAAAACTACAAACCACTTCCGCCCTTCAGAATAAAAGCGCACAGTAAAAATGACTAAAATGACGGTTCAGTAACAATAGCTATTCGGCAGTTTTGGCACTGTAACCCGCATGAAGCAAACTTCCGACCAATAGTCAACAGAATAAGAGCCATTAAAGCCTAGTAGTCATGTTACATTATACTATAAGAACATTGCACATATACGTTGAGGGTTCTCAATCAACAACAAACGTGCCTCATTTTCAGCTCCTTTTTCAACAGTAATTAATTTTATGAACATTCAACTACACTTCTAATTTGGAAAACCAATGCGCTAATGTACCATATTTAAAATAAGTCTCACATTTTGACAAACATAACATTTTTAATTTGTTTCCCATTGATCCAATGGTCCATAAAATACTGCTGATGTTCACCTTGTTGATGTTCATCTATTATCAGATTATGGCATGTTATTTTTTTCTCCATTAAATGACATCCCATTATCCTTCTTCAAAAGGAAACGTATCAAACAAGTGACGTTAAAAGTTATGATATAATGTACAGCTATCCATAACATATTTTTGTAAAAAGTACTACGGCCTCTCACTCATGAAAGCAAAGATTTACAATAACATTTAAACGTATGTCCAATGTAATATGTACTTGAATCTGTAATCACTCACTCATATATGACTTGATAATATTTTATTGGCATATACAAAGTTTTTACAACAGAAAACCATTGAGCTATTTCAACTTTAGTGATGGCCATAGGTTTCAGGGAGATCTGGAACGCATTCTCCTGTTTCCAGAATGGTGTCACCCTGAACACAAAAACAAGAACAAACAAGTCAGAAATACTCTTTCCCCATTAAGACATCTCATAGAACAGCTCCCTGAGGCCACCTTTTGAGCATCTCAGGACTCTGGACTGTTTGCATGTAATCAAACTGTTGGACAATCAGATCTTATTATGACTTGTAAACCAAGCCAATATGCCGCTCTGTGTAAAGAATGAATTTGATAAAAATATAAATCATACTTACAGGGAACAGCCTGGGTTTCAATTCCACAATGCTATAAGGTCTTCGCTGTAGGGGGAAATGATATTGTAATTTAGTATGCTGACATCTGCTTGCATAGAGTATGTGATTTGGGTAATGTTGTATAGTACACTAGTTTTTAAAATGCTACATCAAGAAAAGATAGTGAACATGTTTGTTATTATGCAGTAACATACACATGCTCCTTAAAGAAAAGTTAAGAGGAAATACACAATAAAAATAACATCAGCCAATCTTTCCTATTCATCAATTCATACAGTTCTTTTCACCAGATATGTACCACATTCATTAAATGTAACACCTCATTTCAGTTTACTCTACATTTGTTTACTAGTATCAGAAATAATGTAAAACATTTGTTGACTTACAGCAACATGGTACTTCACACAGTAGTGGACAATCCAAGCCGGTATCAACAGCCGCGTTAATGTGAAAACTCCACCTTTGTATGCTTTGTAGGTCTGCAAGTAGATACACATGAGAGACAGGTTATCAAGTATAGATTAGTAAAGTACATCATTTATCAGACTTAATTTAGACTGTTACCAACAGAGGATGCCTACATTAACACAAGCTGGTGCTTTCGCAGACAAGTCTCAACTGTAGAATCGAGTAGGATGGTGCGGTTTGGGCTCATACTAAAAATTACGATATGAAAAAGGATATTGATAATATTTCGGTGAACACATCACCAGGCATGTTGGTTTCAAACCTTCCCTCACTACTCTATTTCATAACAACGTCACTTGTCTCTACAACAAGACTACAGCTACTTCATGAGTATGTTAGCTTATTTAACCGTATATAATGTCTGGGGAATATTATACTAATAAATCACTCCATACTTTATTGTCAGATGATAAACGTCGATATTGTTTTATCAACCGGTCGAAATAACAACAAGCCTGTCGCGTTGAGAAAGGAGGTTGACGTGCACCACATTGAACCGTAGTGAGCGTTGCACTGCATTGTAACTAACGTTGTATACGTGAAGCTGACAGTAGTCACACTATGTAAATATTGTTCCCTGATAGTTTACGCGTGTTCAGTCGGTATCGGTGGTAGTTCTACCAGCTAGCTCGCTTTATCTATGTACCGGGACTCACGTAAAGTCTCCACAGGCTCTTGGGCTCCAGAAATCCAGCCCAGAACTTGGCGACGGCGCCGGGAGGTTTCGCTTGTAACACGGGCTCCCTCGGGCTGAGCTCCTGGTCCTTCAGCCACCTTCTCCGGAGCGTCGTAATCTGCTCGACGCGGAGCTTCTCGTCTGGTGTGTACCCTGACATCCTTTGTTTTTTTTTATTCTGGATATTCAACCTCCGAAGATCTACAATGACACCATGGAGGGCACTTCCTTCTGCGGGCAAATGAAGAAGAACAACAAACGGAAATGAGACACAAGTCTGACCGTACGACACTTTCTAGTGCGACACCTACTGGCCTGGAAGAAAACTTGCGACATGGTAGATCTTTTTTTATTTGTATTCCCGTATTTGTAAAGCAATTCAAACTCATTTTAAGAGCGACGGAAACACGTAGAGTGCTAGTGAGGACAGAAGCAGTGAAGTCTCAGGAAGTCAGGTTTCCTCACAGCTTTTCAAACTTTGGGGGTCCATATTTTGAGTCTATAGGTGTGTATGCCATATTCATAACATTGTTTTTCACAGATGTGAGTCACAAATCACTGATCAGCATGATGAAGAGTTGCATTAATTACCTTTCATCAACAATTCCATATGATTGGTGTTCATGGCCAGTTGCATCCACTAGATGGTGAAAACCACAAGGATGATAAGTAACCTATACATGTGTTATGAGCAAAATGGCATTCAAAGGGGCACCATTATTTTTAAATGTCAAAGTCAGTTAATCGTTTTGGTTAGTTATTCACTGCCTGTTAAAAAACAGTTTGGGCATTTATTCTGTGGTTCTTAATGAGCTTTGTCAAGTCTGAGATTATGATCTACTGATGATGTCATGGTGATATTCTTGACCCACAGGGCCTAAAAGTAAGGGTATCACTAATATGCTAATCTAAAATAAATGTGGGAAAACTATGCTCTGGCTGAACTCCTCTCTCGTATTACGTTCACTAGTGGTGCAATTAGGCTTGAAGAGAGCAGTGAACCTTTGCAGGTCTCTTGAAAGTCTCCATTCGTTTGAAACACTTTTATTAATTAAAAACGGCTAATTCTGTAATTATTATTTTTTCATTCAGGAAATATATTTATATGGGTTCAGTCCCAATTTAAAACAAGACATATATTTTTAGTGGTGATTTGAAGTAGTCAGAAATAACATTTGGGAAGTCATGGCTCCTATTTCTAAGGTTTCAGTATATGTAACCATTGGAACAGGGTGCCGTGGCCCCCTAGCGTTTAACTGTATTTAGCCGTTACGCGACAATTTATGAAATTGTACAATTATGTTCCATACCACTCCGACACAGTAGGGGGCGCAACCCACATGTCAGCTGCTGTGTTGCCCGCTTGTCAAGGGAAGTGAGGTGTGCGGTCCGAAGCGTCTCTGTTCCGGAGTCCGAGTCCGGTGCACCGCCGCCACTCACTCGCTGCCTGTTGGTTCTGTCTGTCACATGGAGGATCATGAAAGTGACCGGCTCACGTTGTAATCTGTGAGGAGAAGGCACAGCAACCAGGCCCTCTGCAGACGTTTAGCAGCCTGATATTTAATTGTCAGTAGCGTCAAGTAAGTTTGAAATTGTTTCCTCAGGAGCGTTTGCAACTCCTGTGACTCGGTTAGTTAACGTTAGTTCCCACAGTTGAACTTAAGCTAATTAACCTTGGTGGAGCTGTTAAGTTAGTTAAGGCCGACTGTCCAATTCTCCACACAGTCCCGATTAAGCTGTACACCCAATTTATAATATGCCGACTGTCGCAGTGAATCCATTTAAGAAGCTAGCTTGCTGCTAGCTGTCCAGGGAGCTAACCTAGCTATACGCATGACTATAGTGTTGTTAGCAGAGACATGTGCCATTGAGATAAGAATGAACAGTTAGTCATCCGTGTTACCTCACAATGTAAAGCCAAAAGTCAAGGTGACACGTGGATAGATTGCGTAAATAACAGTGACTTTACTCAGATACCAATTGTTTCAGTTTAGTGTTTGCTATTGGAATACGTGTAGCTTTCATAAAAGGATGCGTTGTGAAGAATAACAAACAAATCAGGCATGGCGCCAAGGACGTGTTATATTATGCTGTGGTTTGGCAAAAAAGGATATTACTCATGCATAAAACAGATTCACCCCACAATTAATTAGCAAGACTAATATGGTACTTAGGAAGCAATTATATTCTGCTGTTAGAATATGAAAAGACCAATTTATTGTGGATGTGTAAGAAGGTAATGAAGTGGAAGTATTAAACAGTTTACACGCCAGGGTTGTGTTGTGGTTGGTACTGTGTATATACAGTTATTACTAGAGTGTATGGGTGTAAAGACAGGTATTTCTTTTACATCTGATGAAAGATATGCAGCAGGAGTGGGTGATCATTTTATATTATGATATCGATAGATGTGTTGAGAAACATTTGTAGAAAATATCTAATTGGCAGAGTAAGCCAGAAATGTGTATATACCAAATGAATGTACAAAAGCAAAATTCATATAAAGAGAATACAAAACTGCCTCAAAGCCGTTAGACATGTAACTTTGACTCTAGTGGCCTGAAATATAAATAAATACTGATAAGATAGCTACCACGGTACTGTCTGATTTTGTGATTGCCTTTAAAACAATATCCCTTTACTGTCAAGTACATTTGTTGTATAAGAAAGGGATATTACAAACATGTTATCGCACAATGTGAAAATGTAACCCCATTTCTAATTTCTATGTACATGTATGTAATCTATAACTACATTTATTGTATGGCTTACTGGTGGTTGGTAGATTTGCTAAAGCTTTTTATCTTCTCCTTTACAGGACTGGGCCATATTCTGGATGGAGTCAGCACCCAAGTTTTCTTTTCCTTGTGTAGCCTCGGGGCACTCGAGGCTCGAGATTCAAGCCATCCTGTACATCAGCGAGTAAAGAATGGTCAAATACTTCAGTAATAACATAGACATCAGGAGTACTTGGGACCATGTTGTCTCTGCTTTTTGGCAGAGGTATCCGAATCCATTCAGGTAACAATTTAATTGTCAGTATTTTATTAAGCTCATTTTAAAGAATGTGGTATCTGTGAAAAGTACCAATAGATTGTATTTAGTTTGAGTGTTGCAGTGCTTAAAATTAAAATGTTTAATTAAAATGATATACCAGAAGATACGGAAACAACACTATATTGCCATCCCTTATTTGTTATAACTCCTTTTAATGTGATATGTCACCAGTTACAGAAATGTGCAAACAACATGATCTTAAATGAGAAGTGTTTACGTTCTCATAAGTTTTGATGGACTATAAATAAAATGTCCACTTTTTGATCCAGATGATAAATCGCATCAATATAATTTAAATGTTATTTAAAACTTATGTTAGTTTATTGAGGACCCTTGAAATGGTGGGCAGAGGATTGTTGTGCAGGAATATTGTCATGTCGTCATGCTTCCTTTGGACAAGACGGGTGACAAAATCCATAGCAAGAATATATTCCAAACGTGAACTGTAGGTGAGTAAAATAAATGGAGTCTCTTTCATCTTTTGACTCTGTTTTTATATCCATTAGCACCCATGTTCTCACAGAAGATGTTGTTTACCGGGAGGTGACTGCGGACCACCGGCTTCTCTCCAGACGCCTCCTAATGAAAACCAATCGGCTACCTCGCTGGGCGGAGTATCTCTTCCCCGGCGGCATCTCTCGCTCCGTGTACATCATCGAGGACTCCATCGTGGACCCTGTCAACAGGAGCCTGGTCACTTACACCTGGAACCTCAACCACACAACTCTCATGGTGAGTTGATGACTGTGTTTTTTTGCTTTTTTAATGGAACATTTCCTTTTATTGGTTACTAAACTTTTTTGCAAGTTTCTCATAAAACTTAGAGAAATCTAATTATGATTATATATTTCAAGCTGGTTAACAGAGGGGAACAATTAGCTGCTTATAGGGTTTGTACCTCAGAAGCTTTAATCTTTGAGACTAAGCTAAAAGATAATTAAAGCTGCCCATAAACACGACTCCAAATTAATTATAGTATTGCTTTGAAATCCTGGATGTGGAGATAAGCGGCTGTTTGCTCACAAGTTTGTTATTTCAACTTCAAAGGTGGTGATATACCAGTGTTGTGTTCTCAACTGCCCCCAAGGGGACAAAAGAAATGTCTTCCCCGATCTCCAGTGGTTAAAGTTATCACGTTGCTTCCGTAATATAGGAAAGTACTGACATCCCTCTTACCACACTAGCACAACAGTTATGCAGTGTGTTAAATTATGATATGTACAAGAATCGATTAGTATTTTCTTCCAATTCAAAAGGAGCTTATGGTGTTCTGTTTCTCCTCGTGTGACACTATAATCGATGGTGGCATTGTAGAAAAGACTGAACTATGTGCTGTGAACAGTGCAGTCAGGTGTTGCTGCTTTCCACAGAAAGGATGAGGAAATATAATAATTCAACCATCCTGATCTTCAAAGGGGGCGAGCGTTTGAACGCAGTTCAGATATGTATTAATCTCACAGGGAAGTAGGACCTTGACATGACTTTTGCATTATGCAGCTTTAGGATGTGCTATTTTCACACTCTCCCCGCTGTGCACTACTCACTAATGCAGGATGGAGTTAAGCTCCTCTGGTTGTTGATCTACCATTACGTGGCGTTAAGCTAAATAACGTAATCAAAGAAAATGACTGATCAAAGCATCAAAATCAGATTTTCTAAATTCCTCAAATAATCCCCTCCTGTAAATTGGTGTAGTCATGTTTGATAAATTAATAATTAAAATGTACTCTTAATAAACCTAACAAAGAAGATTGCAACTTGTGTTGTCCATACAACATAAAATGGAGACGATCATTCAGGAAAAGTGGATTAATCTGTTTCCAGCATGTGTTTTTATTCTAAAGTTATTTTCAAAACTCTGCATCAGGTCTTCTACTTGTTTTCCGGACAGCGTTCGTTCTTCGTGATACATTTTAAATAGTTTCTCTTTACCTCATTTGCTGTCATTTTCTCTTCCCCTATGTCAGTCGGTTGAAGAGCGTTGTATTTTCCAAGACTCAGTGGAGCAGCCAGCCACCACCCAGCTGAAACGGGAGGCGTGGATATCCTCAAATGTTTATGGCTTCTCCAGACCTATTCAGGTACTTATACCTCTGTTTGCAGCTTCTAATCAGCCACGCTTCCATTAAGTGTGAAACCATTCTGAGTGTAATGTACATTTTCATCATATTCTTATTTTCTTGTTTAGAAAAGACACTATGTAATGTACATAAATAAGATATGAATTTGTCAGCCTTGAGAGTTTAGTAGTAGCAAGATAGTTGCATAGGACACTTCGACAATCAACAACTTTTGTCAAGGGGAGAAGTGAAAACTGTGCCAAAAATCTGTCAGCCAATAACTGTTATTGTTAGATGTTGAAGATGCCAGACGTTGATATTCCCAGAGAAAAGGAGAGCGAAGACTGCAGGCTATGTGTGTTGTTGTTTTTTAAATGTCTCCCTGATGTAAAGTAATTTCCTGTTCTGTCTTTTCCCAGGAGTTCGGATTGGCTCGATTCAAGAGCAATCAGGTGAAGGCCATGAAAGGGCTGGAATACGCGCTGTCCAATTTACAGGGTACGTACACTTCTCCAGCAGAAACGGGAGGAAAGTGCAAGGGAAAGAGAAAAGGGAACCAAAACAGGTTATTTTTAACTGCTGCTATTTTCGGGGAGAAGAAACTGATGAGAAGTAGGGCTTTCTTTCCTCAACGTTAGACTGACACACCTTTTTTGCAATTCATTTAACTTATTAATGGTTTCATTTATAAATGTGCGAGTGTAAAAACTGAAGGGGCATTCAAATGTTATTAACATTGTACATACGTGCAAACTTGTCACCTTTCGGCAAAATTCGCCGTTTTGAAATCCAAATAGGTCATCCACGTGACTAGTGTATATCCGAAGAGTTTTTGTTTTGGGGTAGGGTGAGATTGGAGTGAGACAAGGAGAATATGCGATGTGGTGATCTTCGCAATAAAACATCTTTGATGGGACACGTCTAAGAAACAGGCTCCTGGAACTGAATCATGGAACAGAATCAAAGCTCAGCAGAGCACACAAGTTAAAAAAGGTTCATGAATTACTTTAACCATATTATATATAATGATAATGTAAAGTTGTTATTACTATTACTAGGGCCCGATCACTGAATTATTCAGAGGACCTTTTTTTCTTAAAATGTTTAGCACCGTTTTCAGGTTTTGCAGGTATGATTGTAGGTTAACTGACCTAAGTTGGAAACAGCTCTGGCAGTGGAAAGTTATCAGCATTTCCTGGAAATGTACTCCTAGGCAGGCACGTGCACAGATAGCCCTTTGCCCTTTGCCCTTTGCCCTTTGCCCTTTGCCCTGGATGAGAAAAGTGCCCCTTCTGCTGGAGCCCATTTTCTTCTGCATTAATAAGTATTTAAGAATTCAAATTACTCTGTCATCAATTCCCCCCAAATGTGTTTTCATATCTATTAGAGTTCTTTTGAGAATTTCGCCCCGACATGCTCCACGGCGCTCACGAGCCCCCGCCACACCCCTCCCTCCTCCTCCCTCCTCCTCCCTCCTCCTCCTCGCGTGTTTATTATATGGCATTTTTTCGCTCCTATCATTTTGTGCCATTTTTTTGGGTTTGAGCACCTGCCTCCCAACATGTCTGCACGTGGCTGCTCCTAGGTGTAGAAATGGGTTCATTTGGCTAGCTGAAAGGTCACTGTTTTTGCTGACAAATACCATGTGACTGCAGAGGGATGTGAAACCATGGCAACTACAGTGACAAACAGCTTGGACTTGAATTTAGACTCGGACGGAAAAAAATGTAGACGGTGTTGCCTAAAAAAATACTGCGGACTAAGCCACATGAGAGGCACATATATAAGCCTGTAAGGGAAAGACATTAATAACCTGATAACATAAACATGAAAAGACCTAAAGATGCAGTCTGGAGAACTAGATGAGGCTATTGGACGGGAACGTAGTGGCTTGTTGGGCTACAGTCTCTGTGTTGTGCTGATCCAGCGTACTGTTGTCTGAAAGGACATTCTCCCATTGTTCTGTCCCACTGCCCCTTTGTTGATGGCACTGCAAGGATGGGGATCAGGCTGAGCGTTGTGGTAAGTATGTTAACAGTAGGCATCCACCTGCCAAGGCAGGCCGTGTCCAGAGCTGTCACGTGACGCTCCATATGAGCCTCACACGGTCGACTTGTGTAGCTGAGGTAGTGACCGGCTCCCCTCGGGTTTGTAAATGCTCACAGACTCGGTAAACAGAAAAGTAGATCTAGCGTAGGTGTTGAAGTAGATAGTGTTTAGTTAACATAATGTCATTAACTGACCGTTATGATCTATATCAGTGGTCCCCAAACTACGGCCCGCCTCCACATTTGGCCCGGCCCCCTGAACAATACCAGAGACGGGTTCCGATTTGTTATTATTTTCACCTGGCCCGCTGTCGTTGAGATTGCAGTGAGGCGCGTAGAAAATGTGAAGTGGTGCTCTTCGCCATAAAACATCTTTTGATGGGACGTGTCGAGTCTCGGCCAATCAGCGTTCAGATGTCCACGGCGTTTAGGACAGCGGTCGCCAACCCGTCGATCTCGGAGACGTTCCCTGTCGATCTCCAAAATAAAATGAAAATAAAACCAGAAACACATTGTTCCTCGTTCTCGAACATGTTCTGAAATGTCTTCTGAAACGTTTTCTTCCTGACTGGAAAATCGACGTCAGAAAAGATCTCCGCCTGACTTTAATGAACGCCTGAAAACGGGTTCTCTGACAGCCGGGTTCTCAGCTGTGCTCCCTGAAAGAGGGGAGCGTATAGTACAGGTGGGGCGCAGGGGAAATAAAGAAAGACCTTTATTCATAACTTCACATATTACACAAGTTCAAAGTACAAGGACATACAACTACGTCACCAATAAATAAATGTTGTAATGCCTGTACCTTAGGGTAAAGGTTTACATTAAGGCATTAACAGGTTACGTCTGTGCATGCGCAACTGCCGAGATTCTTGGCGACTTGCCAGGTCTTCCTCTGCGAGTCCAGCTTTTCTGCTGTTGTCCTTAAAAACAAAAGCTCAACATTGAGCTTTTTTTCTTGTCTGGTGGAGAAATCTGGTTTACTTGAAAGTGATTGCAATTGTATTTATTCTTTTTTTTGAAAAAGCACAGATGCAGGAGTCACAAATGGTGATTCTCATATTTATTATAATTATAATTATTTAAATCTGAGGATGTCTGTAGAGCTGATGTGAACGTATTCACCAACGGGCTGACTTCAGAACCAGTCCCAGATGAGAAAACGTTCATCAATACCAAATTTGAATTTGAAAAACTATATGATTTAGCATATTTTATTGTATCGATGCTTCATTAAAAGAGCGCACGATCAGACAGAAATAAATGAAGAAATACAGAAATGTAGAAATAGATTTATTTAATGATTTATTAGATTAATAATAAAGATTCATTTAAATCCCAGTACCCACTTTATAAACATTTCACAGACCGTCTTATATACTGTCATGAAGTCATCTGAGACATCTGCCGAGATACCACAGTACTGCTTATCTTGTAAGACCGAAATGTCTGTTTTATAGACATTTCCGTCAGAGAGAAATATACTCCTAAAAGTCTATAGGCAGGGTGGATTTTAACTCTTTTTAAAATTGCTTTCATTCAAGCAGTGAATTTAGTTGTCTTTCCCTTCCAGCAGTTAGTGGGGCCTCGGCACCAGACTGTGGCGCAGAGCCGGAATCAAATCATACACAAGAAATGAACTCGACTTTAGTGGGGAAAAGAGAACATGTTGAAACCAGTTTGACGGTCTCAAGTGCAATCTGCTGCTCGTAGCGTGCCCGTTCAGACAATTAAATGAATAGTTATTGTAGTTAAAAATGCCATTCTTATGTTTTCAACTGTTTTCTTCATACCAACTGCAGCAATGAATAAGTGAATATCCAGCAGAACACAAAAGCGTTTTTGTGTGCTAGACACTACGAAATAGGCGGAGTCTAGCATATTTTGCATTCACAATGGTCAATAAGCCTTCAACGACCAGCTGTGTGTCAAATCCCGTCTTTGAGAAATCCTCATCATTATACAGGGTTCGTACGGTCATGGAAAACCTGGAAAAGTCATGGAATTTAAAAATGGTCATTTCCAGGCCTGGAGAAGTCATGGAAAAAACTCAAATCATAAAAGTTTTGAAAAAGTCATGGAAATTTGTTATAATCACGTGTTCATTTACGCCAAGGTTGAAATAATCAATATGTTTTTTAAAGAAAGTCGCTCAAAAGGTAAGCCGGCGTACGCTCTCAATACGCCACATTTTCTAAATTGTTCATGTTTATACAGAGATTTCAGTTTGGTCATGGACATTTGGTTTAAAGTCCTGGAAAAGTCCTGGAAATCCATTGGTCAACATGTGCAAGAACCCCGATTATACTTTTAAACAGTTTTCCAGCAGTTGCAACTTTTATTTTAAAGTCACACACAACAAGAAGTGTCCCTTTTTAACAGCTTGTCTTAAAAGGGCTACAGAAAACATGTTGTCCTCATTCTGTCTTTTCTCTCTCTCTCTCTCTCTCTCTCTCTCTCTGGTCGCTCTCTCAGGAGAGACGCCCCAGCGGCTGCTCAGGGACTCGGTGAAGGCCGCGTCAGAGAAGGCCAAGGACACGGCGAAGAGCCTGACTTCAGCTGCTGCCATCCCACAGAAACCCCAACAGTACGTCTGACAGGTCAGCGCGCGGGGCGCTGCTCAGGTGACATGAACTCGACACAATGCCTTTTGATCTCCGCGATCGTCTTGAGGACGGAAGCTTTCTGGGATCCCGCCGATGGTTGTTTGCTCTCCGTGGTTTTTCTTTCGTATGAAGCAGCCTCTCCTCTCTCCAGCCGGACGGATGTCTTTTACTTTTTCTATCCTCAGCTTTCTGTCCTCGTTGAATCTCAGGTCCTGAGCCTTTGTGTGAAACATATGGCCTTTTGTGGAGAAGTTCAGATTGTGACAAGCAGCACTTTGTAATGCCGTAACTACGTCGGCTGTAAATGCACATTTTCATATTTTGCCAAATATGTTATTTATTTATTTATTTAGCATATCTATCGAAGCATATGTTGATGCACAATGACAAAGCTCTTGAGCAGTGATATATTATTATTATCATTGGTCCAGCCTAAATTCCTCATTAGACCAAATCTTAATACTGTGAAGTTTTAACTGATCTCATAGAAGGAAAGACACGGATTATGAATTGAGGGTTGTACGGAGTGAATATATAAACAGGATAATTATGCTTTTGGATATCCTCATGTTTTCTTCAATGTTTGACATTTTTCCCACTTTCAAGTACACAATCATACGGGGGTTCGGCCCACAAAGCATTCTGTAATATTTTGCGCATATTAATAAAAACCTTTGTACAAATTCTACAGGTTAGGACACTGAAGCTTTGATAACCAAGTGACTTCTGGGAAAAAAGTCAGTTTGAGCAAAGTCTTCACACAGATTTACTTTAGATTGACTAAATGATGTGCGTTGGTGAAAATATTGAATAACGATAGTTTTTTATTATTTTTAATTTAAAAATAGATTGTTTCAGGCTGCCTGTTGATTTAAAGTTTAAGTAGCGATGGAGATGCTATATTATTGTAAAGATCTCTGTGATTGCATTCCTTTTTAGATGGAATTGTCTGGAAGTGTCTGTTTTAAGAAGACTTGAATTATAGTTTGAAAATTTAAATATTTATTAAAATAGTCTTGAAAAAGTACTTAGTATGAAGCATTTGTGATATGGTTAATGTATTTAGACATATCTTTACCAGGTAGTAAGATATGTAAGAACAGGATGCATTGGACTTTGGAATTTAATTTTTTGTTCAAAAATATTGTTAACCATTAAAGTTAAAGTCCAGTGTTTGTTGTTTTGTGTTTGCACATTGTCAAACTAAGCTTCAATAAAATGTCAAAAGTTATTGAGTTAATATTGCCTCTTTGTTGATTTCACCAGTTAATCTTTTTTCTGCTCTAACAGAGAAACCAAGTGAACTCTGACCTTTACAATATAGTTAATATTCTGTTCTACTGGCCAGTTTCACAGCTGCACAAACCAAACAAGTCTGTTAACATCTGTATCTGCATATTTCTGCTGCTCATTTTCAGTTGAAGTCTTCCACCCACAATATGTCATGCATATATATATATATATATATATATATATATATATATATATATATATATATATATATATATATATATATATATATATATATATAAATAATGTAGAACCACACAGTGTATTATAAATCATTTACCAGGCAATGATGAGGCTGCAGCCATTTTCTGTATAAAACATTTTAATTATATTACAATGAGAGACTATACAATACCTTCAAGTGTATGCTAAAATGTAGCGAGCACCAGGTAGTCATGTACATACACTCTCTCACACAGAAAACAAAAAAAAGGAACTTATATAACATCTTCTGAATACATATTACACATCCGCTAAAAAGGAACATATTCACAGGTCTCTGGCACAGAACCCTCCCTACTCTGCACAGTACGTCAGCCCAAAGTAACTCCCCACCAGCCACCGCTCGACTATAAAACCCAGCCAGCTCGGCCTCCTCTACAGCCTTGAGGCTCCTGTGGGAATAAAATATGAACCACTATGTTGGTGCGACACCCATTTGCCTCTGGACCGCCACCCGGCACATAAAGATGCAAAACAAGGAGAAAAAACGTAAAGCCTGGGGGTCCGGAAAGCGCCATGCTGACCTAAAGCGTACATGCAGTTAAAGCTACTTGTCTAGAATCACATGTCATTCAGCATGGAAGGTTTCAAAGTGACTATTTGGCAGGAATAACATTTCATGGAAGTCGTCGTGTTGGTTTCACAGATGCACCGATACTCGGCGGGCGTCGCCTGCGTTTCTGATTTCATCCGAGTGCAGAAGCGACTTCTCTGCTTCAACGGCGGTCTCTGAGCAGGCTGTCCTTGCTCTGTGCTTCACCCTGATTTCATAAGACCGTTTTCTTTTTCCTGCTGACCTCCCCAAATATCACACTGTGCTTTTGTGCTCTTTGAAAACCCAACACACCAAAGTAAATCTCTGAGCAGAAGAAACATGAAAGCAAACTATGAATCCTAATCGTCTCTTAAATTACACTTTCATCTCAATAGGACTTCCACGAAGAACCCTATTGGGTACTTGACATGAATGTTTACCTTTTTGCATTGATGAAGAAGGCTGCAACACATTCTCTCCTCTTCAAAGGCTTAAAATCTTGAGCAACTGTGACTGATTTAACATTAATTTCTAAAATCTCTGCTTTTTTTGTTGAGAAAATAAAGTTTTCCAAGGCACATCATTAAAAGATATTCCATAAACATTATCCATCCAGCATTCAAACAACATGTTACCCCGTCGTCAGCTGCTCAAAGCCGTAATAAGTTTGTGCTTTGTACGTTTTTTTTTTAATGACGTCAATGAATCATTGTAATCTCATATCTGGTCCTGAATCCATTCGGTCTGTCACCTTTCTGCTGGGAGGTTCTGTGCTAGAGAATAACTTTATGCCATTAGTATGTTCGCTAGGTTGTTCATTTGACCAACAAACTGAAAAAGGACATTTCTGATACAGTCATGTACAAATCCTTTGACATTAATGTAAACTCTTGATGACGAATTGAAAACGGCGTTTGTTGTCCTCCTGCAGTGTACATGGAGAGAGTGCAGATAGGAGGTCACCAAGATAATGCACCGCTGAGGAAAAAGCTAAACCACCTGCTGGTCTTTAAACCCTGTCCGCCCACCCTCTCTCAGAAAAGCACAAGATGGTAATATTGCTGTGTCTCAAGAGGTCCTCTGGTCAATGGGTAACACTATTTTTGGGACGGACCACTGGGAACGCGGAGGATTACACCTTTAAGCTGCCATTGATTGGATTATTCTTTTATCGCTCCTATCCCAGTGACTCCATTGAACAAACACATAGTCGACATACAATAACAGTAAAATGACAAACAAAAAAATTAGAAAAAGATCAACACGCTTCAAGCCCAGAAGTTTTGAACCCCACTGGTGACCATTGGGGGCGACTGGAAGCTGCCATGGGAGTTTACCAGTGTGTGGTTTCTTTTGCTCTTCTGTGACAGAGGCGACACTGGCAGAAGATTGGGCATCAAGAGGGTGGGGAGTGCCTGGACAGGGTGCACATCAACAACAACAACAACAACAACAACAACAACAACAACAACAACAACAGTGGCTGCTCAGTAGAGACCAAAGGGGCTTTCTTTTTTTTAAAACAATATATTTTAAAATGAGATCTTCTCTTCAAGTGCCCCTTGCTCATGGAAGTGTTTTGGCGTGGTCAGAGTTGAAATCAAAGCTTTCAGCCCGCCAGAGACGAAGAGGAAGAGGGAGTATGCGATCAGGATGAGAGGAGGGGAGTGTGACCTGAGTAGGGGCCGAGGGCGAGGAAGGTGGGAGGAAGAGGAGGAGGAGGGAGGTTATAGGCTCATCAAGGCACAGAATGACAGCAGGAGAGTCACCCAAGGGAGAGGGGCCAGTGTATCAGCTCCCCTGCCCCCACTCTCCCTTCAACAAGCCTGACCTCATGTCTGTCTGTCTCTCATATATTTATATATATATATATTTATATTTATATGTTGATAGATATACTCGCTTTTTTTGTCTTTTCATTACAAGAGAACATTTAGGAAAATATAATACAAAATGTAATACAAGAAATATAGACTAGACTGGCTAATATCACTTTTAGTGACGAGTAGCTTCTTTTCTATGCACTTTTTTTGTGTTCATGAGTTTTTTGTAGTTTACAATGTTTTGGGTCAGACCTGCCATAATGGACTGGCCCTATTTTTTTTCTTTCTTTTTTTTTTAAGTGTTGAGACGCCAAGCTCTAAAGACCGCCAGAGACTGAGGCCTAATGATTATTAAATAGTCAGAAGCGGCTCCTCCCTCAATAGTAATTATTGCGCATAAGTTAAAGACAAGTTAGAGAAGACGTGTCATCTACATTGGTCTTCTGCAGTACCCAGAAGCTCTAGAAAGAAGTAGCAGATAGAAAATAATATTATTATTTTGTTATAGAAATAAAGTTTAACTGAATGTGATTAGTCTGAAGGCCTCTACAGAGTACAAATCATTAGAGCTGGCCCTTTTTTTTGTGTCTTTTTTACTTTTTTCTCCACATTTACAACTTTGACTTGCTAATCAGAACAAAAGAAACCAAAATTCCAGACACACGTGAAAACTGCTTGAAAAAGTAACAAAGCTGTATAGAAATGCAAATTCTGGTTGAATAGCCTGGTGAGCAAAGAGAAGACTCCATTAGTGATAAAGAAAAAGGAGAACTGCCCCTTTTTCTGAAGGTCCGCCCTCCGAAAGCACCCACTGGCCATTTACAGGGTAAAAGGTAAAGGTAAAACGTCTCCCTCCAAACCTCATGGTCCACCAGAATAATTTAAACACTCAGAGGAAGCACCCGCCTCTCGTATTTATTGCTACATCAATTCGCTACATAGAAAGAATCACAATAATTGAATCAATCTTCAAGTAATAGAGTTTTTAGTTATGAGGCAACTCCTTTTTTTTAAATTGGCATAGTAGTCCATCCACACCATAGGGTGGTATAGTGTAGTGGTCAGTAGTGTGGAGTAGTGGTTAGGCAACCCAACCGGAGGGAGACGTGGGGGTTGGACTGTAACTGTACATCTATATACATTCTTTCTTTTCTGCTACAGCTCTGTAACTTTTTCAGTTTGTCTTTTGGTCATTAAGATGTGACTTTGTGTCCAGAAGTAGCTGCTTGAAGAAGTTCTGTTTTAGGTCAACGCAGCTTCAGAAGCACATCCTAAAAAAGTGGAACAATTTAAGAAATTAGTTTAACATTCTGAGAAAAAAAAGCTTCTTTGCTTCTTTGCCAAGACCGAAATCACAGCCCCGACATTTAAACTGCTAAATGTGAATCTATCCCGGCGTGAAACGGCTCGGCAGGAAAGCAAATGAATAGATTTCGTCAGATATTTAAAAGAAGTCTTAAATCATCATCATTTTTCAGCAGCCAAATGTTTCAGGCAAAGTGCAGGACTTCTGCAATAGCTAAGCCGGTAAATCTTATTGTGTAAAGGGAAGATACTGTGTGATGTAAATAACTTTCAATGTTGCAAATATTGCAGAACAAACAGAAGTGCTTTACCTTTTACCTCGCAAAAAAACCTGCTGCAAAGCCTCGTCTGCATATTATTGTCTCATAGAGAAGACATGAAGCTTTTGTTTTTGACCTCTCTTACACTCCCTCGCTTGTTCTTTCTCTCTTGCACACACACACACACATTCATTCCCTCACACACACACACACACACACACGTCCTTATTAACAAGTCAAAGCTGTCCACCACACTACAGAAATCCCCATTAAACTGCTCTGCTCTCTACGAGCCCGGGGCAACACTAAGTAGGGGGTTGGGAGGGCAGGGTGCATCTGGAGGGGCAGGATACAGTAGGGTGAGGTAGGGTCGGGGGGGGGGGGGAGAGAGAGAGAGAGAGAGAGGGGGTGTCAGGAAGGCTTGAGTGGCATTTCAGCCCCTTGCACTTCCTGGAGAGCTGGGGGCCGGGAAAGGAGGAACATGTTCAGGGTGCACCACCCTCGTGGACCGGTCTGATGTGGGCGGGCGGCGTCGGCGTTTTTCAAATGGTCGTGGAAGGTAAAGGTGACGGGGGGGGGGGGAGCCGGTTGGCCGATTGATGGCCGATTGATGGCCGATTGATGGCCGCGCGGCGTCTAACAGTGGTGCGGCTGCAGTCTGTGGGAATGTGTGGCTGTGTAGCTGGTGTCGCTGGAGCTGCTCTGGAGGCTGTAGGGGTCCTCCTCCTCCTCCTCCTCCTCCTCCTCCTCCTCCTCTTCTTCCTCGTCGCTGATGCTGCCCACGCTGTCCGCCTCGACGGGGGTGAACTCCATGCCCTCGATGTCCACCTCTGCACGCAAAAAAATAAATGAAAATACACCTGGTTATTTTTGGCGCTGTTAACAAACAGAAGAAGTGAGGGGAAACTGTTTATTTCCACCCGACTGTGGGCTTATTTATTAGGGAGCCTGCAGCGCCTGTGGATTAAACCCAGATTTAGGCAGCCGTTAAACTCTGAGCAAACAGGCCGATCTTTGTGCTCCCACAGCTAATCCCCGTCTATTGATAAACAACTGCATGTCTGTTACCTCTCCCAGGATTAATACATTGTAACAGTCCAAACTAAGCATTTTAGGGGAGTCTGACACCTTTTCAACTCGGGGTTATGCTTGAAAAGAACGAGATCATACGACTTTAAAAGGAAAACGTGTTTTTAGCTGCTCTGTACGACCCTTAAATAGAGGGCCGACTCGATGAATCGTTTTAAGATGGGGATGACGGCACAACTTTTCAAACGGTCTCTCCTAGACAAATAGCTCTGCACAGCCTCTTCAGAAATGGGCATGATTGCCGGGCAGGCAGTTCCAACAAATGTTTTAACGCTGACACCCCTAATTCAGCTTCTAATGAAGTATACTTGTCCGCCCCTCGCCTCACCTTTACAGAGTCAGAATCAGAAACTGTTTATTGCCAGGAATGTTTACACAAACAAGGATTTTTTTTTTGGCGGAAGGTGCAACGTTAGACATGACAAACAACAATCAACATAAACTTATATATAAGATAAAGATAAAGTGCTCGGACAACGAATAACGTTAAAAGTGTCTTAAGTGTCTTTACATCACTGATGGGAGAATTCAAATGACCAGAAAAAAGTTTTGTCCAGATTTGGAACAAACACGGTTTTGTAGGGAGTTGATCCCGTTTGCCGGTTAAAAGCGCCGTACCTTGCTCCGAGTCGGTGGAGATGGTGGAGCCCAAGCTGTCGGTCCGGGTGCGCTCGACCGATCCGGACACGGAGAGCTGCTCCAGGCGGCGTTTGAGGTAGCGGTGCTCTCGCTGCAGCTGTTCCTTCGTGTTCAAAGCTTTTTTGTCCTGTTCCTCCAGCTTCTGCAGAGACACGTACACGCCGAGAATCAATGGCGATTCAAACATCGCCAACTTTACTTCTGTGCATGCATGACTATGATGACGGGCAACTAGATATAAATAGCTAATGTTTTCGCTCATACACTCAATGACTTTGCTCAGACCTGCCATGGTGGACTTTTCTATTTTTTTTATTCTCAAGCAAATGCTTCAGTAGAAGATAACTTCTAGTTGTGATCAGCATATTTTAATATTTATAAGTGATATAAACACAGTGCATCTATGCAAGAATATGGATCCCTGCCTTATTATACAAAGGCTGCAAAGTGGAGAATTTGACAACGACAATAAGCAAGTGGCTGAATGACTGCGTGAGGTCTGTAGGTTAGAAAGTCTAAATAAAAAAACTCTTGTCAACGTTTGACTCGACATGGGTTTAGATTGTGCACTCTTTTGCATGGGAATGTTTTTCGGTGGTGAACGAGCCTCGTGGTTCGAGAAGAACCCTGACGAGAATCAGCGCAGAGGGGACAGGACATGCACGATAAACAGGAAATGAAGGGTTAAAACTCGCCACGTCTGGATTTTTTACCAACCACAGTGTTGCTGCTTGTAAATAGAAAGAGCAGTGCAGCGTGTCCTGAACTGTACTTGGATGTACACTTTACCTTCTGCATAGCAGCGGTAAGAGTCCAATGGTACTCTGCCAGCATTTATGTATCTTCAAGAGCTTCTCGGTCTCTGCTCCGGCTGCATGCAGATTTTTTTTTTAAGTATCTTGCATGCAACGGTTAATGAACTGTAGGAGGGAGTTGGCCTTAAACAAACCTAACATCCAATTATGTCCTTTCACATATCTAAAGATCAGCCACCAAATGTCCCACATATTCCTCTTTGTTGACCAACTGCTTTTCCTTTTAGTCCTGGGAGCTTTTATTTCACTTACAGTCTCTGAACTGCTCTGATGGAGAGATGATAGAACAATATAACACCTGAAGAATGCAGGGAGAAAAAGCAAACGTCTCGAAGACGAGTAAGAAGCGGTGCGTGAGTTGGGAGTTCAACTGCATTAAAACTGGATTTTTCAAAGAAAGTTTTAACTTGCTTCAAGTGCTGCAATTCTCACTCTTGGGTTTCTCAAACACACGGTGGAACCAGCAAACAGCCTTGTTGCTCATTATCTATCAAACTTATGAGAACATAAAAAAAGAGTATCAATATGACATGTCCCGAGCGTTTTTTATTTAATTTTTAATTTGTTTGTTTTTAATACCTTGATGTGCATCTTGGCCCTTTTCAGCAAGCTCAGTGTGGTATGTCTGGTGCTGTCTGGACCCAAAGGCACCAGCTTCTTCAACTGCTCCAAGTACAGCCGAAGTTTGGCCCGTCTGCAAACACACAAGCACAGGGCGAGTCAGCAGGCAGCCTCACAAACACACTGACGAGCGTTTATCCACGTGTCCCTGGAGGGCAGAAACAAATACTGCTCCTCCCGCACGGCGGCTGTCACGTCCTTCTCTCGAGCTGGGAAACTCTCTAAAGCAACGACCGATTGACTGAATCCATTTCACTTGCGACTTTGGGGGTTGAAGGAGTGCACGGTCTTTCTCCTCAGACATGTTCCAAGCTCGCGCAGGCTCAAACAAGCCAATGAAAATCACATCCTCCCAGCACGAGAGAGGAAATGTCAATGTATTGTTAGTTAAAAAATATTTTTTTTATATCATCTCGCAGAGGCAGAGTTCATGCAAGTACTTCAACATGTACATGTTTCCTCGTCAACAAGAGCTGCTTTTTACAGTGCACCCACACATGACACACATCCAGAGGGCCGACCGGGGCCTCAGCTCAATGTATATTATACTTATCCATCCCGGTTGGGGTTCGCCTGCCATATGTGACTAAATGTGGTCGCTTCAGTTCGGTGGTGTCTTCACAAAAACAACTTTGCAATGCACTCCGCGAGAGAGTCATGCTTTTGCAGACTGTTGTTGCCGCGCTGCAACAAACTGACCTCAATACAACCGCACGCCGTCTCGTGATGCATCACCTTTGTCTCATTTTGCTTTTTCCAAACTGCGTGTTTGACGGTTCCTCCGAATGGACAGCCTGCAGAACCCTAGAGCTGTGGCAGAGACCTCAGGCCCACAGTCACAGAGAGCCGACATCCTTATTGACCAAGGAGAAGGCCGTGAGAAGTATCTCATCTGTTCCGATCGCTCCGTCGGCCGAACTCGAGACACAAACCGTGGCCCTGGAAAACCCTGCATCCCCTGCCAAATCCCTGCAGGCCAACCACCCTGGATCTACAAGTAAACAGCTCCCTGGATGCAGCATTTGGATGTTTGATTCCGTGTTAATGACGACAAGGCAGAGTCAATGTCACTGACTGTACGGAAATTGTATATTTTTTTTGAAAGGACGACTTTTATTCACAATTAATATATTTTTCTTTTAATCAGCAGATAACCTCCCCTGTCTGTCCAAATGTTCCTCATAAAGGCCTTTCAATCCTCCATTAGTCATGCTAGTCCATGAACCGTTTCTTTGTTCTGATCCAGCCTTCCCCCCTTTGCTCTGGTTCCTTTGGCGAACTGTCTGAACGGTAAACAAACTCCAACAATGCAAGGTCTCCACCGGCCAATACTTCAACCACAATAAACCTAATCAGAGAAATTAAGCTCTCTGGGGCTGCAGAGCCGAGCACACGGGAGAACACACACTCCACAAATCCACACAGTCTTTCCCTGTTTTTCTCTTTTTCTTTCAGGAAGGGCGTCGCCTGTGTTTTTCACATAGTGTGAGACCCTCTCACGAGCCTCGTCGGTTTCATTTAGAGGTCAGCCAGAGGCGGCCTGTGGGCAACAAGAGAGTCTTGGGGGGCTAAACCAAATAATCCAAAGTCATAAACGAGTTGCATTTATTTTTTAGGGATTGGATCGTAGCTCTAAAAAAACAAAATAAAGCACCTGATTTTAATATATTAAAAAGGGATTATCAAAGTAGTCTTTAAACCACCTCTACCTCTATACAGGTGCACACAGGCGTTTTCCCCCAGAAGAGCGTGTGAAAGTGCTCCGGTTCTTTTATTTCCTTCTCTCCCAGGGACGGCCCTGAACCCCTCCACCCCTCTGCTCCACCCTGCCAACACCAACACACCCTCGTCCCACTGGAAAACAAGTGTCTTCTTAGGACAGGGGCGGGGGCCCACCTTCAACCTGCCCCAGTTCAGCCACATGAAGCAGTTGGACTGCGGCCAGGGGAAGCAGGCAGGAAGGAGCTGGGGGTCTGCAGTGGAGAGGAGGGGGGGGGGGGGAGTGTTTGCAAGGGAAAGGGGTCTGAGCTAGTGGGTGACTTTCTCCTGTGTTACCAAAAAAAAAAAAAAAAAAAGTCTCTTTGAGAGCAGTGTGCTCAGCTGCACCAGGGCTCCACACCCTTCATCCAAAGGGTAACTCGAGCCAACGGGCCACCATCTTGCCCCCCCATCTCTCCGTCTCTTGTGATTAAAAACAAAAACAAGGCGTTCCCTGAATGCTTTGCCTGGCTCCCCACCTCCCCCCTAAGGAAAACCTATTTTTACTGAAAACATTCATCACAGGCCCCACCTGTCGACTCACGACGGATTTTACCTGGCATGCAGATGTAATAAAATGTGCACCGCCTGAATGTGTGGAGATTTTTTTCTGGGCTGACTTTCGAGTCAAACTGCGTCTTTAGAAGATGCACAGACTCGTAATGAGACAGTATATACATGTCTGACTGTTTTCCCTATGTTATGTTGTTTTTGTCACATGACACCAGTTTCAATTGTAAAGAATACGACTTCTTTCATACAGCCACACTGTAGCTTTAATAGTCTTTAGCTGTGCACTAATTTCTACACGTTTTCTATTTCCATCTTAATTGTGAGTTTATAAAAAAAGCTTTATGTTTCTGAAGCATATCAATAAGAGCGTTCAGTCTGTGCCTGACAGCTCTGACCGAGATGAACAGGTTCCCTGCTGAGGGAGACACTCGCTATTTCTCTTCAAGAGCCCACAGCCGATTTGGAGCGGCTTTAGGACCCTCCCTTACTCACATTTGTTATTCCTAAGCCAAGCCTCGGTCACGCTATGTTTATCAGATTACCTCAAACAGCCATGCAAAGTGTGGCACCAGATGAACGTGAGTGTTGTGTTCATGAAGGAGAGTAGACCTTTCGCACAGCCTGGCTCCACGTGGTGCTAAATCACATAAAATGCTCCAATTTGTCTGGCTGGAAAATAAGGCAGTCTTTGATCTATTCAGTCAGGGATAGTGTCACCATGTGAGACTGTTGATGTGGTGTCATATCAGAGGGGTTCTACTCGTGTGTGTCTGTCAACAAGTTCAAACATTGTGGAAGTCAGGGTTTCAATGTCCAATGGACTCTCTCATTTAGAGGTGTTATTATAGTAAAGGAATAAATGATACTGTGCGTTATTACGGTGTAACAGAAGCCTTTAAGCTCTGAAAAGTAACTTGAAAGGAAAAGATCTGTAGTTTCTTTGCAGCTGAAGATCTAATAGTAAGTCACGTCTGCAGGGAAATGACCACCTGACCGTTCTCACGTGCTGATAACCACGGGATGAGTTCTGTCTGATCTCTGGCCTCCCCTCCCCTCCTCTCTCCTTTCCATCCAGGCTCAGTGCCAAAACAAAGCAAAGCCAGAGAATGAAAAAAAGGAGCTTTTGCTCCAAGCTGTACGCTGCTAAAAACGGGAACAAGCTATTTAAGCAGTTTACCGAATATTGTCCGTGCTTTTCTCACAGATCTGTTTACACATGCTCCCTTTTGACTTTTCTGCAGAATTCAGATGGGAGCAGTGTGTCTTTTCCAGCCTGTTTCTATGTCTGATGGATCCATTATGAAGGATATTTCTGTATGCTGCACCAAAGAAACGAAATGTCACAGCACCCACACACAGTCCTGGCGACCTCGGTGTGCCAAGGCCGTCCGTGGCTCTGGGACTGGAGATCCATCGGTCCATTAGGAGCTCCGGGGCCTGAGAAGGCACACCAGTGCAAACAACGGGCCTTCACCCCTCACTCACTGCGCTGTTTAATGAGCTCGCTGAAGCCCAGCGCATTCCTCAACCCATACGCACAGGACCGAGTAGCTTGTCTGGCAAGGAGCCAAACCCTGCTTAGCTAAGGTCAAAGGTCACCAGAATCGCCACTGCAATGTTTCTTCTCCCTGCCAGAGCTGACACGGTGCGTTCCCTGTCGGGTTTAAAGTAAAGAAAATGCGATACCGGGCCTCTGGTGTTGTTTTGACTCGAGCCCACAAGACACCAGCATGGAGAATCCCCCGCGCCGTCTGCTTATCTAGTCTGCACGGCAACGCAATCATTGCATCTCAAAATGCAATGTACACAATTTTGAATCTCTTCAAATATGTTGTCTATATATATGAATCTCTTCAAATATGTTGTTTATATATACATATTTAATGCATACATGTTGTGTATACATACATATATATTTTATTTCATTTTGTATTTTATATCTCACTTGTATAGTTTATGCACACTTGTTCTTCTTTCTTATTTGTATATTTTATTATTGTGTTTTAGTTTAATGTTTATTGGTGCTACTTTGTCCGCAAATTTCCCCTTGGGAATTAATAAAGTATAATTCTATTCTTCTATTCTATTCAACATCTCCAACATAAAGGGAATACAAACTGTGTTGTTTAAAGGCTTTAATAATTCATTAAGATCCTACCCCAAACTTTCTAAGCGTTATGCATCGGGCCCCTTTGTTTACAGCGGAGCTCGATCATGGGGGGGGGGGGCGGTGTTGCGTGAGCATGGATGACTGTTGTTGCCGTGGTGGAATTTGGGGTTGCCAGTGAAGTGGCTGCACATCTGGCTGACAGGTTCTTGGGGAGTACGAGGCCAGATGCAGGGATTCTTGAGGTGATGAGGGACCCTACTCAAGGTCTCGGCCGACGATCCTTTTAGGGGCCCGTCACCAGCCTCCCTGCCCCCGCCCAGCCCTGCCTTGCCTTGAACACGATTACATTGAAAAGAGATCGGGTGTCACTGAAAAACAAGACGGCAGAAAAAAAAAAAACGACGACCCACGTCAGCGAGGCCAGAGACGCACGGGGAGACACGAGAGGCTTTCAACGCCCTGCTATATGAAATGTCAGCCGTCTGGTGCCAGCTCTGTTTGTTTTCCGTCGTCGAGGATGCCACACCCACCGACTGTGTGCATTAACAACTGCAGGGAGAGACAGACGGATACAAGTCCCCCATAAACACATTCTCCTGACGGCAGGAACTGGCTCTCACACGCGAGCAGCGAACAGAAACTCAAACGCACCACAACAACAGCAGCGCAGGCGGGGGGAGGGGCCTGTTTACTTCACTACTGAAGAAAGAGCACGCTTGTGATTAAAACAACAGGAAACTGTAGAATTAGGAAGATTGTTGTTCACGCGCCGTCGTAGTATTTCCACAAAACTGAAATATATACCGGCCGTGCTCGGGAAATGCCTTGCAATTACATTCATTTGACTTTTTTTTTTCTTCGTGTAATGAAACAATCCCCTGTGGGAGCGTGGATCGTTCCAAAAGCCCTTCCTCAGCACGGCCAGCGCACACTGGTGTTAACAGAAAAACAGATGTCGAACTGAGTTTGAGGAGGAGAGCGTGTGAGCAAACAGGGAGAGGGGTCGAGTTAAAGAACGGCTTCTCGGTGTATTTGTGAATCGTATCAACACGTCACGTGACAGACCTGGACATTAATTGCTGCGTGCGTTATAAAGCGTGTTTCCGAGTGTTGGATGGACTCGCAGAGACAAGTTCAGCGAGCTCAATAAACACATTCCCCTGACAGGGAGTGAGTTCTGGTTTTGGAATGAACCCTCGTCAATGATCAACGCACCGAGATCTCAGGGCACGAGGTGCGACTCCAGCGGCCGTGTTTACTGTAAAAGTTTGTCTGTTTACTTCTGTAAAGGAGCTTGTAGGACAGTGGGGCGGGGTCCTGTTTGAGGGTGAGGGCCCGACTAAAAGGCCACGAGATAAGTGAGATAATCAACCGAAAACGACGACAAAACGCGGCTTATTTTAAAACTCGTTTTCCATTTCAAATTAAAAGTATCGTGGAACCTTTCAAATAAAACAAGTCACATTGCAAAGGAGTCCTTTTGGGAGTCATAAAAAGGCTTACACACTGTCGTTGAACATAACAGAGCCACACGAGAGAGATTAATGGAGAGCAGAAAACAGATTGATGAATAACAGCTCTAATCCACTCTATCAATGCATCAATCAAACAAATATTCACTGGTGACTCCCTGGCTTGCCAAAAAAACAAGCGGCACCCAATGCGACTGCGGAGCATTCTAGTAATACTCGGCCTGCAAGTTTTGTGACCCCCATCAACGCAGAACACCGTGTGCCCCCCCCCCCCCCCCCCCCCCCGCCTAAATCGACTCTTACTTAACTACATTCCAGCACATGTGTGCACACTCTGCTGACCTAAATTCCCGGCCGCCTGCTCGACACACAAAAGCGCTCCCGGCGGAAACGACACCCGAGAGGGAGCGGGGACGTTCTCACCTTAATGTCGCTCTACAACGTTCACAGACACGCATTTCTGTGGCTGTGCAGGTCATCACACAACCGTAAACAGTATGTGCAGAAAGCGCCTCAATGCCCGATGACCTCAGGGTGGAGAAGTTCCACTTGTGACCTCTGCTGCTGACCTACAACTGCAGCTTGTTTCTGATTCTTTGCCAAAGACCAGCCACAAAACAGAAGCAACCAAGACCGTCATACAGCTCTTACTTCAGTAAATGTAGAACAATTTGGACAAACCCAGTCTGTCGTAAGGTTGGGCAACATGACAACATGCATCTGGAGAGGAAAGAAATGTGTCAACCGGCGGAGATTTGCCTTAAAGTTTATAGATCCATCCATTATCCAAGCCGCTTATCCTTTTTTAGGGTCGCGGGAAGTTTATAGATATCCCTTAAATATATCTGGTTGTATTTCTCCATAGCAGGAATACTTTGTCTTGTGATGGAATCACTAATTCAAACTGATAACATGTTGTAACATTTGTGTTATTTTTTATAGAATGGATTAGCGAGACACAGACTGGTTATTTTATCTACGGAAATATATCTATATCACAACATGTACGTATTCAAAGCTGAAACAGCACAAAATCATACATTTTTCAAATCTTAAATCTTTAACTATTTTGATAATAAAATAGTCAATCAAATAAAATGCCAGAAGTTCCCTTGCCCTAAGATATTTTGATAGACAATTTCTCACACTTTACAGGCAAATCAAATAATCATTCAATAATCAGCCGACTAGATCAATAGTGACCATTGATTGTTTGTTTCAGTCCTTCATAAAATGGACATTTTAATATAAAATTACATAGATAGATACTTTATTCATCCCCAGGGGGAAATTTGGTTACAGAATACACATACAAATATTAAGTATGAAAAATGCTCAATATAATAATAATACAATGAAATAGCAGAGCAGAACATGGTAAATTAAATCAAATTAAATAATAAAGAAAATGCAAGAAATGCGAAGTATATACAGTGAAATAGAATAGGTATTAGATTAACTAACTAAACGACGAAAGCGGCGCTATGGTTATTGATATTGATTCAATTTGAAGGAGGATCTGTCTAGAGTTGATTTATTATAAATATAACTTGATAGAGAAATGGCACACTTGGAGTACACATCCGCTCAACAGTCATGTTGAATGTGTGTGTTGCTACAAATGACTACGTGGTCTATGTGCGCCTTAATAGTCAGATTACGTCCAGTACGTCAGTCATTACTCTGGGTTATGAGCGGCTCACACAGACCAAATGTCTCCAGGTTTACCGAACTCACGTGAGGAATATAACTGACAGTGACATTTGAGGAAGTTAAGTCCAAAAGCCACAAGCAATCATGTGAGTGTGTGAATTACACATGCAACAAGGAAGTGTTCCACGCTGTTGATGGAGCAGCCTTTTATATTTCAAGGATATATATATTTTTATTAAAGGCAGGATGGTAACATATCATGATCTTAACTTCAACCGTATTCACAACGGCTGTGTCTGCTGCCATCCACATTAAAATGCTGATTAACAGGTCCAACCTGCCATCTTCCACATAAACTCATGGCCACAAAAGAAGATTTAAACCTCTAAAGAAGAGGAACGGGCACAGATGTGTTTTGGCAGGAGCTCCAGTAAAGACTGATAAAGGCCCTGTGTGAGAACGGAGCTCAGCCTTTCTCGTCCTTGCTGCTTCAGGTTTCTGCTGACTCAAACACTTTTCGAAGTGAAACGGGCGAGCCAGAAGGAGGAGAAAAAAAACATAACAGAAAAACCAGATGTGGAGAAGGAAACAAAGAGGAGAAGGCAAGGTGGTGAAGAAACAGGGCTGTAGGACGACTCTCCCTCCCATCCACATAACTCAAACGACTCAGTGTGGGGCTGCCCAGGCCTACGTGCGCACACACACGCAAACACACAGACACACACACACACACACTCACACACACACAGACAGGAGCTTCACTCGAGGGGAAAGAGTTTCTCAAAGCCAAATAAGTCATTCATCACAGCTGGGAGTAGAAGACACCGGGAGAGTCAATTTAATTAGAGAGAAGATTAGACCATGACAAACTGAGGGACTGCTCCTGTCTCCATGAACTGCATGTTCATTTAGAGTTTAATAGGTGCCACACAGTTGCTGTACATTATCTCAGTGTGATATACTGTAAGAGAATACTGTTGAAATCAATCTGCAAACATTTCACTCGGAGGAATCTCAGAAACGAAAGCACCTGACAGCCACGGACGGTGTCTTTGTCTGGAAAGGTAAAAATAGAGATGTCAATCATTTTTTCAATTGGTAGAAGCAGCACAAACATACCAGACATAACCTCAGCATAGCAGCATTACATGGCTGCATTTCCTGTAAACAGGTTGATATGTGGGAAAACAAAACGTCTGTAGTTTCACTATTTGCTGGTGTTTCTAGAAAAGGAAACTTGTGGCCCCAACGAGTTATCAAAGGCGTGATCGAGAGCAGCTGAAGTCAGATATGGGAAGGAAGCAATGCCAACGGAGACCAACCACACGGTAGTATTTCACTGAAATGTCATGCCAAAAGAAGCAGCAGAGGCACCCTCGAGAGGGTCTGCACCGAGCTGTCACGGCTGCACTCCGGCTGCAGCCGATAAGCAGGTTGTGTCAGGACAGGCGGCCCTGCGGGACGCAGCTGGCACGCACCCAGACGTCTCACTCCGATAGCAGGACACAGATATATGCAGGGTGCCCCTTGAACGGCTGCCAAGGCAACAGTCAGTTTAGCTAGAGACACCTAGCGTGCATAAGGTCGCTGAGCCAGAGATGTAACAAAAATGCATTCAAAAACACATTTAAAAAGTTGTCACACCGACACAGGCATAAAGTACACAGATGACTTCAAAAGTAGGCCAGAGCATTGAACCTCAAATGAACTCGATACATGAGGTGCCGCACATTACTTGCATTATTCACAAACCGAGTCGATGCCTCCAGGTGTCAAAACTAGAGGTCTATCAGCCACTACGCTGACCACGAGGGCGTACAGGACAAGGATGGCTCTGTGCTGCACCGGCATGAAGGGAACACACCGACACATGACCAAACAAAGACACTGAGTCAGGGCTCCAGCAACAGGAGTGGCATCTGAGGGCGTGAGGGAGGTCGAGCTTTTGGAAGCAATACTGGGTTTGCTGGAGATTAAACAGGTCTGCAGCTCCGAGTGGAGACTCCAACTGATCCCACACACTGTAAACTGGTTGAACGGGACAACGGCTTCTTATGAATCAGAAACAGACACAGGAAGAGATCAAACGACACTAAACTGGTGGATCATTCCTTTGAGTGGCATACCAGTGGGGTTGGAACCGATGACACTTTGGCTTTCAGTTACAATCTCGATCCTTTTGACTGATCGCTTGATTGTAAGAAAACGGCAAAACAAAAGCACATTGTTCATGCTGAGAGGACACGGTGATGCCTTCAAAAGGGCTTGTTTAGTTGGGCCGATAGCCCAAACCCAAAAGATATTCAAAACCCTCACGTTTGAGCGGCTGTTTTTGCCTGATACATCGTTTTTGCCACGAGTGCAAGAATTGTTGTCGATTAATTGATCTGTTCCCGTTGATAATCTCCACACTACAGCTGGTTTATTGCACTGCATACATATTAACTGTAGATGACTGTGCTTACAGCTTCAACCTTTAACACCTGTATGTTGGGAGTGATGACCATGTAATTTGAAGATGAGTCACGTTGCAAAGGATCACAATGATACCTCGCCACCGCTGGCCACGTCATTACAAATAAGTGGACGGAGCTTATCAAAAAGATAACGGCAGCAAAGTACTTTTAAATATAAGATAATGCATCTTTTGTTATTAGGGAGTATTTAAACATCATTTATTTAAGCCCCTTACATCATAACTCACATGTTTTACCATTCCAGTCAGGACATTACACATGACCATCTTTTTTAGAAACTGGTAGTCGTAGTGACGACAAGGGAAGTGAGTAAACTGATTATGGAACACTTTACCGTCACTGGCTTTTGTCAGTTTGTCACTTCATTGCTAAGCAACCACACCCGTCGTCGGCGATGACATAACTGTTGTGTCGCAACACCTGCTTCGTGATCAGCCGAATGTTCACTCGGTCTCTCAGGTCAGAGAGGAATACGTCTGAACTTGTTTCTCTCGTCTGCACTAGACACATCCATTACTCCCTCCCAGACATGTGACTGGCAAACCCCAATCCCTCAGCATGGGTGACAGTGTGTCACGCACACGCAGCTTCAGTTTTCATGCTGGTGGTCACATCAGCTGTTTTGTAAATCATCTCTGACAGGCAGTTTATTTTTGTTGTAAGAATCAGGTCGGGATGAAAAAAAGAACGTTGACAAAGTTGTGCCTCTTCCACCAGCCATCTTCTCTAAAACAGCTAGGCTTTTTATTTATTTATCAAAAGGTGAGTTTTGCTTTCTGTCAAGAAACCCCTTTGGATCTGTGAAGTCAAAACAGAGCAAAAACAGACGTCTGTTCCTTTAAGGAGCGCAGATATCACATCACCGCGAGCTGAACGCTGTACCCCGAAGGGAGGAAAAGAAAAGGTGGAGTGAGATGCATGCTGGGGGTAGTCGAGCGGGATAACTCTGTGTGTGTGTGTGTGTGTGTGTGTGTGTGTGTGTGTGTGTGTGTGTGTGTGTGTGTGTGTGTGTGTGTGTGTGTGTGTGTGTGCATGCTGTCTGTGGGCCTCTAAATTTGGAGAAATGACAGGCGAGATCCGATTCAGACCGCCTCCATTCACAGTATCAGCCTCGGCAGGATTATCACATTACTGACAGGATTCCCTTTCCATACAAGGTAACAAGTTTCATCCGTGAAACGGAGACAGATCTAATCAACATAAAGTTGCTCTTTGAAATGAGTTCATTATCCATTTTCATACATGAGAAATTAATTGATTAAATCTCATTGAAGATGACCTCTGATCCAATCGGGTGTTTTCAACTGAGGGGTAAATGTTGACGTTTACCTGCAGCTAGCATCCCTTCACTTAGTACGTGAGGAACTCAAGAGTTCTCCACAAGAACATGCACACAGAAATCATACAAATGTGACAGATCCAGAAGGTTAAAGAGTCTCAGAGGTGATCTTACCTGTGTTTCTCCAGCTCGTTGTGCGACGATCTGTGAAGACAAAAGCTGAATTGAAGAAATGCAGATCTGGGAAATGATGTTGTTGATTCCTGCCTACATGTGGCTTCAAGGGTTTTTGAGCAGTTGATTGCTTTAAAATGCGTTTTTTTTACCGAAGACATTTAAGTATTATATTTATTTTAATAATAATATTCCAAAACAGGCCTCAAGCAAGCGATGCAAAGGCTTGATGACATATTCTGGGAATAGACTTCCATGACAACTGTGCAAAAATGTAGTTTTGAAATTATTTTTCCATGTCTGTGTGACGTCTGTCAAAGTGTGCAGCAGAGAGCAGAAATGCTCAGAGAAAAAGAGAGAGAGAGAGAGAGAGAGAGAGAGAGAGAGACCCCCCACCCTGCCCCGCTCTCACACGCATACAAACAGCATGCACGCACTGCTGTTGTTGCTGCACTCGGGCTGAGAAGCAGCGTGGACGCCGTATGAAAACACACTCGGGCGTCTGGAGGCCGAGACGCTGCAGAATTCCTCAGCGTGTGGGTTATTCTGAGGAGGGGGGGCCCCTGTCGCGATGTGCAGCCAGGGCACTGCAGTCCATCTGAAACAGGCCTCTCTGTTCATGAGGCCGTCATGGATACCACGGCAATAAAAACAAAACAAAAACAGCGACAACAAAAGGGCCAGACTGACAACAAGCCTTTTCAGATTTCCCCCTGTTTGAGAGCCCTTGTGCTCGTGGAGCAGTGGTTCCCACAGCTGTGGGAGGCCGAGGCAGCGACACTGCTCTCGGCTCAGAAAAGGGGTTGCAGTTGACCGTGCAAGTGCGATAATGTGGCGCCTGCCCAAAATCCTACCAAAAGGAGGACAGGATGTTTCACTGCTGCTAATAATCTCATCCAAAAGGCCGACATCATGGAGGAAGTCGTGCTATTCAAACCTGCACACATTGGGGAAATGTCCCTGACAAAGCACAGGGCATGACCAGGAAATAATACCGCAGCTTTCAGAGGAAGGGAATGCACACATACCTGTAATTACAACACACACACACACCCACGGATACACCTTTACATGTTATGTAAAGGGATGGTGTGGCATGCAAAGGACTCTCTGCTCCCGTGGTATAAACTTGACCTTCATAATTAAAGGCCTACTTATTAGCTGTATACTACGTTTCTTTATTGGATGTAAAACGGTCAAAGCTCACCCTAGAGGCACCTCGTGTAGTCACGCTTTATATTTGGTATATCAATTATTGAGTGTGACAGAAAACAAAGTGACTAAAATCCCAGTATTTCTTTTACAAACCTTGTTGTTTTAATATCACTCTGCCAGTAAAAAAAGCAAACTCCACCAGGGTTCTTTCTTTCTGTTTTACAAATTGAGACTCCCCCCCCCCCCAAATACTCTAAATATTGCATCAATGCTTAATATGTGATTATTTTGGTCGATTTGGTCATGATATGAAACATAACTACAGTTTTTGATTCGACAAAGCAAAGCTTTGTGCTTTTTGATAAACAGCCAGTTACTGTTTCACTGAAAATAAGTTCAAACATGTTTTTACTTCACTCCCCCTGCATCCTGTTGATGCTTACAAAAAACAGTCAGAGAGTATAAAGGGAACTGGGGGAGTTGGCTCTCACTGCAGTCACAAGAAAATGGAGGGAAAAGCAGGTCTGGTACTTGAAGCTTGGTGGGCTGGTGTGTGTCACAGTGTATAGGTGTCTGTTTCAGCCACACCCACCTGTCACAACCACATACACACCCACACCCACACACACACACATAAACAAGTGTGTTACTATGTCTGAGAAGGCGTCAACGGAGTGCAGATGAGTAAATTATTTTTCGTCACAAATATATAAATATTACTTTTGAATTTACAAAAGGGCATCTGGAGAGTTTTACCACAAACATATTTAGCCCAAATGACCCGAACCTTTCCACTGTTGCACACTTGGCCAAAGAAACATGCAACATGTTGTATGTATGCCTTGGATATAAAGGTCCCCAATTCAGGTCCATGAATCAACAGAAATGTTATCAGTGACTAAAGCTGAAAGGATTAATCAATTGTAAAAAAACTATTATAATAATCAATTAAATCGTATATGATAGCAAACTCAAAATCTTTGGCTTTCGGATTTATATTTTGGATTTTATATTTTGTATTAATGAAAACAGTCTGGAATAGCAGCCATGTTAGCAGCCTTCCTGTTGAACAGGCCTTTTAATTACATAGACAATAATTACATTTGAACTTGATGAGGTTAAACTTACCTTTAACTAGCTTTTTGACGGGTCTAAAAAAGAGCCACATAGCAAGAAAGAACCGAAAATGAAACTTAAGTCTATTCACTTGTCTAATGTTATTCTCTGCGATTGTATGGTCTCTATATTGTGAATGGGATTGCATGGGCATGGGGTGGGGGGTACCAGGGGTAAAAGACTTTCCCTTAACGCCAGTCACACACATACAAAACACACACCAACCACATGAAGAGAAGAAAAAAAAGGCACAGGTGAAAAAGCACCATAGCCGTGCAGAAAGGAAAGATTGTGTGCATGTCGGTTGTTGTTTTCTCTCAGCACGGGGAGGGAGGGTGTGCGCGTGCGTGCGTTTGTGTGTGCGTAAAAGAGAAAGAGAAAGAGTGGGAGCAGCAGAGCTGACAGTGTACGCGTGGCAGTGTTTATTGGAGAGACCAAAACAGAGAGCCCAGCCCAGGCAGCGGCAGCAGAGAGAGAAGGCAGTGTGCACGGAAACAGCCAAACTATGTGTGTTCGTCCGTGCGTGCGAGTGTGTGAGTGTAAGCGTGTGTTTCTATACGTAAACAAATACAAAAAGCAAGACTCATATTTACCGATTGTTCTGAGTTTTTCCGGAAATTGGCGAGGCTTTCGTTTTCTTACTGGAAAAGTCGTCCCTGTACGGTAAAACAGACGCATACCCGTGTTCTGCCTCTATTGAGCAAAACAAACACATCGAATGTTAAGTTATTGTGGCGTCTGCACGAATAAATAATCTGAAAAAGCTGTCAATGAGTCGGATGATTCGGGGGAAACCATAGGCTGGTAGGGGAACCAAACGTAATCGATCATCAATGTAATAGCTTCCAATAGATCGATATAATGCTGCACAGCCTTCAGCCAGATGTATAGTGTAAATAAATCTACGTTACGTGGTCATTTGTGTGTATCTGTCATTATGATACTGGTTCATTTGGTGGTCAATGTCACTCTTGTTTACTCATTTCCGAAGAGAGTAAACACCGTATTCTGAGCAGATACAACACGTGAGCTGCAGGAGACAAATTGCAGACACAGTTAATAAAAAATGAGCTACTTTAAATAATAAGCATTCGAGCATACAGGCTACGAGGTCCAGTTTTCACCCACCGTAACCATTGTCTGTAGAGTGACATCATACCTGCACTGTGGCACGGCGCGTTAAAACTTTACATCAGATAGAAGATTAAGCTAGCTGCCGTCCTAATGCTCCATTCACAAATTAATCACGAGCCTCGAAATCCTGTCAGTTTGTCAGTTTAGCTTGAAATACCTCTGTCTCTTCTTTCCAAGTACTCTGCAGCCTCCAGCAGAATTAAAAGAGAATTAAGTTCCATCGTGTTGTTGTCTTGTTATAAAAAATAGAAATAACCTTTTTACACAGATGTAGAATGTTGATTAGATGGAATTTGAATTTTAAAACTGTTTCAGGACGATGTACGAGCGCTGCTATATTCAGTTATGAGTCCTGGTGAATCCAAACTACAGTATCAACAGCACCTAACTAAAACTCAGGGAGTTGAGTGACCCTACGTTCGTCCAATGAGAAAAGCCTGTGGGTAGGTTCGCAAGGTATGTATTAGCCTATGAGCAAGCTGCAAACGGGGAGGTAAGATTTGATTGGCTTGAGGGCAAAAGTCATCAGGGACATACCCTAGCAACAGCCTGGGTTTCCCTCCCCCCTCCACAGCTAATTGGTTTGACACGAAGACAGGCGGGCTCTGATTGGCTGGGATGAATTATGGGCGTCTGTCATAGTTGAACTTGCGCTATTGATTTGGTGGCCAAGTTTAATAACTTCTCCAAAGTATGTTTGGATTTGGACGATGATGTACACTACATTAAACGGGCATTTAGTCAATAAGGCTTTGTTGTACACATCAGCTATATCCCATAAGAGTGTGTGACATGGCAAAATCGCTCAAATCGTTTGTGTGTTGTTTTCATTTCCTGTCCAAGTCATTACTGTATGAGGCTTCACAAACTGAATTGGCTTATGACTCCTGAAGAAATAATGTGACTGAGCTGCAGTGTTGTTCTTGAGAGAACATGCTAAGTTAATTACACATTTCCTTGAATAGTATAAATATTTTCACCCTCTTTTAGAAAAGCATTTTTTAATAGGTAGCAGCATGGAAATAGGTCTATTAGCAGCCAGAGCCGGGACACGCATGTGGTTTTGGTTTTGACATTTTTAAGCCCTTAACAGTTTTTTGAGTTCTAAACCTCATCAAATGTAAGGCCATTTTCGGTCTTACCATATATATAGAATATAGATATAACAGAATAGTATATCTGCAAAAGTAATGACTGATCCTTACAAGTAAAAATTGTTATGCTATTCTTGTGACACAGTTAGAGCTGTAGCAATTGGTTGACTGACAGAAAGTTAGTCTCACAACATGTTTGTAATTAATTAATTGTTTATGTGTAGTTTAATAATAAAATGCCAAACAGTCTCTGGTTACAGCCTCAAAATATAGTCAGTTGGTCCTACAAAAGTATTTGAATGAGTCCAGAAATTAGTATTGTTTCACTATTTTCTGACGGTTCATCAAACAAACAGAGATTAATTGACAAAAAAATTATATTAAGTTACAATTGTGAAACCGGTCTAATTGCTGAGCTGAATGTTTTGCACGTTGTCTTTCATCATTTATATATATACATACATATATATATATATATATATATATATATATATATATATATATATATATATATATATATATATATATATATATACAAATTAAAATCTAAGAAGAGAGAGGTTGACATGTCAGGGTCCAAACCCAGTCTTACTGATATCACTTTACATAGTGAGCTATACGGGGGCACCTCACACATCTCACCTCTCTAAACTAGAGCATTATAAATGTCATAAAGGTGGGATTTATTGCAAGGTTGTTTTATTATACTGCTTTCACATAAGCTCAGTGTACCAAATAAACTGGCAACTAAATGTTAATGATAAACATTTATCCAAGACTTTCAGGATGCAGGTGATTGAGGACGATTCGACATTTACAGAAATTGTGATTATATTTGGGTCCACCCAGCTGAAGCCATATAGCCACATTCAGCTGCAAATGAAACTACATATACATAAAGTGATGGTATTTCCTTTTTCTTTATTAATGATCTCTCCTCCCCTGCAATTTCAATTCCACATATAATATGGGGGCTATTTTCTTTGCTTGTTTTGTGTCACTAAACATCTTACCATGATTTATGTATAAGGAGGTTTGATGCATTTGAACAGGAGAGTGTTGTTTGCTGTCGTGCCTGCGTGTACGTTCCTCATGGTGATATGAAGACACAGTGAACAAGAGACCAAATAAACCTTACTACATCCTTTTTTGAAACAGTGCAGCCAATGTACAGCCATAAAATATATCCCATTAGTGTAACAAAACTGTATTATTTCTGGTTAAGCTTGATCCAGTTTTTGGCCGAAACCTGATGACTATTTATGTGGTAATTAAAGATACGTTACGCAACTTGCACACTTCTTATCATATGCCCACATATGCAGTGACGTCGGTTCACTCTGCCACTGAACTTTGTACATCTGTTGCTCGTGTTAGATTGCAGGAGGCCACAGGTTTATGAAGTGGCATGGGGTGTTTGTCTCTTCAGGTTTTGTTGTGCCAGCATTTGTTTGACCTCACTTGAGGTCAATGTAATCAAGCAAATGGTCAAAAGAAACTTGACCTTGACCCCTTTATGTAAGCAAGCATTCATCATCTTGTGCATGTTATTATTTCTGAGGTTTAAGTCTTGCTTCCTCTGAAGCCTTGTTACAAAGATGTGGCTTTTTGCTGCTACCTTAAATTATTCTGTGACATTTCTTCAATCAGCTGAGTTACAAAGAGATCATTTTAGTCAAGAATCTTAAAAAAATAAATAAGATTAGTGTGATAAAGACAACATTGTTTTAATTGATCCATGTCCTACAACTGACAAAGTATATGTGTTAACTATTGTAATCTCATAAACCTTCCTGGCATCATGTGTTGAGCAATCTAACCTTGTGATATTTCATTTAAATATGGTCAAAATAGTCATCGTGCAAAAATGCACGCACAGTGACAACAAGTTGTGCTCTAAGAAGCTCGTTACAGTACAGAAATCCAACCATCCTCTTGCACCGTATGAAAGGAAATAGCCTTTGTCTCTGCTGCTGCATGTTTCTATTTATAGACTTATCATCTGCATGCTCTCTGATCATAGTGGCTCAGGCCTTGCATTGCTGAATGCCTCGGGCCTGTCAGCAAAAAGACTACTCTCCCCACCCTCTTTGTTTTTCTCTATCCATCGCTACATCTTAGTCAAACATCTCCATCCTGTTCATCCCACCGGTAACCAGCTGACCACATTTTAGTAGTGAATAAGGGCATTATAACTCTTTTTGTATGTGTGTGTGTGTGTGTGTGTGTGTGTGTGAGAGAGTGAGTGTGTGAGTGGGGGCGGGGGAGACTGAGAAAATCTTTTGATAGTGCTTTTAATATTGAGGGTTTGAATTGTTTGTTTACACAACTATACAGTATTCACTTACTTAGCTAAATTCATATTTGCTTCATTATGAGCATAATGATAGCAAGAAAAAGCCTAATAAAAAATAAAAAAAATAAAAATAATGTAAACTGTGAGCTTCACTGATTAATTATTTAGTCAACTGAAACTTCAGGCATGTTCATTGTGGTCTTTTTTATATCTTATTGTTTTGGTCATTTACAGTACTAGACATCACACTAAGGCCTCTGCTGCGTCTTAGCAGAAGGTGAGACTGTTAATAACTGTTGGGTTTTTTTAAGAATAAAAGAGAAAAACAAGTATATTCTCCAATGTGCAATTCAGCCATAACAGGCAACCTCCATTAAATTAAATTAAAGTGTAACGTTTAATTTGCCTGCTTCGGTTTCTGAATTTAGACAAAACTGAGGAAAACAATATCAGCAACATCTGTTTTCTTCTTCCTGAGCGACACTGACAGTCTCAAAGTAATAACAATACCCCAATCAAAGGGAAGTTCTTAGGAAATAACCGAAATGCTTTCAATGTGTGACTGGAGGGTGGTTCCTTTTTACAAAAGATTCTTCTAGTCAGTCAATACAGTAAATAATCTCGAGACTATGGAGCCTTTTAATCCTGGAAGACAATAGTCCGTCGCTCTGGAGCCAGGACCGACAAGACAAGTCAGTTTGTGTTTGACTCCTCCTTAACCGGGGCGATCTCTTTCATGTGAATATTGTGAGATTAACTCAACCCATTTTATTGAATGAGATATTGTTTGTGTCCATGCATGTGAAAGCCCACCGCTTTGTTGTTGTTTATCAAGAAAGCTAATAGAGACGAGGCAAGATAGATTGGGGGAGTTGAGAAGTTGTTTGTTTGTCATCACTTCTGTTTGCTGACTACCGTTCTCCCATATGCACGCACCTTCCACGCCGTCTTTAAGGCCAAAGATCAGTAACTGTAGGGAGCTTTTCATATTTTTTGTTCCACGTGTGGTCAGGATCAGGCCTGTTAGCTCCACTCTGGTCCAGTGAAACCAGGACCAAAGTCCATGGAAACATTTAGAATTTTCTGTCAACAGGCCCAGGACCAGATTGTTGTTAAAGGGGTAAAAGCTTTTGAAAAAAATACAAATCAAGCCATACAGTCCCTGTAGGCGCAAATAGATGCTAAAACCCTGAGCTAATAGAGTTAAAGCCTATTACAAGGCTCAGATCAGAACAAAGGTCGCGATGCATTAGCGTGAGAACGCTCTGATTGGCTTTGAGCAGCATGTCATGCTCACCGGACTAATGGTCCCATGATGAATAGGTGCTCCTGCTTGCGTGACTTCACACCTGAAGTTCACAATTTTCCATTCAGCTTTAGCTTGATGCCGTACACCACATGGTTTGCATAGTAGGCACTTCCACATAGAACAATTACAGGTCTCGTCGTCCCCAGGGCTTATTCAGGAGCATCCTGTGTGTGTCATAGATAGTGACGTACCTCCAGAAAAATACCAAAGAGTTAACTGTCTGGAAATATGACTGAAGGGCGAGGTGGGGTGTGTACACATCAGGGATTTAGTCTATACAAATTGAGTGTTGGTTACTTATCAACCTTGCAGTGTTCAATTAATTAAATACCAAATTTAAACTGTTGTACAAAGCATACAGAGAAAATTCATCACCTAGAATTTTCTTTAAGAGAGAAACAAAGTTTTGGCACTTGCAAGCACAAAGAGTACTCTAAATTTGCAGAACTTGCATCATGTCATTATGATTTAAGGCAGGGCACTCTCATGGTACAGCTGGCAGCTTGCATCACATAACGAAACTTCTGTAAGACTCTCAACCCTGCTTTGATGTTGCCAGGCTTCAAACCTCAGTTCGTGGTCTTTTGTTGTTTCTTTCTCTCAACCAGAATAACTTAGACGTATTGGGCAGTCCTCCTACACACACACACACACACACACACACACACACACACACGTTTGTGCATCCAGTCTAGACATTTTCCTTCCACAATCATCAATCTTGATCTTCATGTTTATGTTTTGCAGCAACATTGTGTCCCCATGTTTGGGGAGGACCTGCGGTGGCTTCAAAAAGAACCATCGGCCTTTTTAATTTATGGTTTTACAGACCAGTTTCTTTGTCACGTATGTATGCGTCATCCCTATTTCAGCATTGTGATGCGCATGTGATGTAGGTATTCTTAGGTCACACACATCATAAAGAATGTTAATAAATGTGAAAACGTCGTCTCAGAAGTTACTTTATCTATTAAAGGTGCTCAATACAGAATTTAAAGGATGAATACTCATCCTATCATAAGCAACTCTGCTTTCTTGGATACAATAAAAAAAAGTGTTTTACCATATATATTGCTCTCCAATTTGCATATAGCTGATTTGACATACAGTATATTAAGCACGCTGTTAGTAATTTAGTTGTCACCCTGGCAGTAATGGGTTCTGGTTCTGTATGTGTGTCTGCAATACATCTAAAAGTATTTTTTCATCCCATTCCACACAGGCATTCTCCCATCTGTGTCTCTATTTGCGTGGTGTGCCCACAGAGTTCACGTCTGTCCACACATTGAACTTTTCATCTCTACTATGCAGTTTCAGTCTTGTGGCCACAAATCTATTTTGTGGCACTAGCGTAAGCACCTGGACTGTGTTCTGGGTCTGGCACTGGTCATCTGGACCCTCTCCAGGTTCTTGGGTTCCTCTGCCTTGCTGGCATTGGTACTGCAGTGGAACGACAGTCGCTTGGTCCTCCCTCTCTTGTGCTTGATTCCACATGACAACACCATGTTGTTGTGGCATATGTCCTCCATGGGACAGGAACTCATGTGATGTCAAAGCATGATAGCACATAAGGCTGCTGTCTTCATACATATGGTTGAGGATTGGTGAAAGAGAATCAGTGACATAAACACTGTTCATAGCATGCCTTGTTTCAATCAGTTATTTTATTTTAATGATAATGCTGAATAATTATTGAGTCCTACCGAGCTGAAACACAGACACCAGCACTAATACAAAACCCATACAGACACTCTCAAGGAACGGGTTTGTGGAGGGGGTGCAGGGATGTTTGTATGGGAGGTTGAATGGGCTCAAATAAAACAACCATATCCGTGACCATGGCAACTGGCGAACTTAAGCTAATTCATACACTCCAACAGCGGGTCTCTAACAACAAACATCCTCCATATAAATATGCAAACCAGGCCGTTCTTCACTTGTGGGTGGGCAGCGGGGAACGGTGGTGACAGACCACCCACCAATGGATGTGATTCTCTTCTGATAGTGGATGAATATTAGAAAATGGACGTGGCCTTGAAATGAAAATGAACTGAAGGAGCTGTCCTCTGTTTCAGACTCGAGTCTGATATCCCACTGAGAATCCTTGTCAGGATGTCTGGATTTACAAATTCCCGGTGTGCCACTGCCTCTCATCTTTGTGACTTGTTTACGGTGCATTTCCGTGCATTCAGCGATACCCCCACCCTGAATGTGACTTTTGAGTTATCACCTCCTGCAGGCTTGAAATGTTGCATTAAAGATTTAAAGTTCTTCTTAGAAAACAGTCGCAGTGGGTTTAAACTGGAAAAAAAGAAGGTAAAAACAACATGAATAAATTGTTTGACATTTTCAGAGTACTAATTGACTTTCTTGCTAGAAGTTTGATGAGAAAATCGAAAGCAGTCCCACATGAGAATGCCCCCCAAAAAAATCAGCTATTAATCCACAGAAACATCTTGAACCATTTATGCAGCATATTTCACTTTTAAACTCTCAATCTTTCGCCTAAATGCCAAAACAAGGCTAAATATGCTACATGAGCGTTACATTAAAGATATAAAACTTTCCAAAGCAATCATCACACCTAAAAAAAAAACACTTATTGAAACATTCATACGTAGCACACATTTTACAGAAATATTTGTTGAAGTATCACTTACTTTTATAAGCTTTGGAAAAACATACACGCGCACGTACCTACCCCACTAATAATTAGTTGCATGTGTGAGGGAATACCTGCATTGCTGAAATGTCTTGCTTAAGCTTTCATCAGCTCACTCACAAGCGCTCAAAGGGCGTGGCGGCGACACATGTCAGAGACGACGGGCCACTGTAATGACTTCCATCTTAACAGGGTCATCCAGTGCAACATTTGTTTTTGTTATTGGATTGCATGTGAACCCTTGTTTATGCTCTATATAGGCTTGCACGCACACTTGCATTGTGAGTGTGTTGTGTGTGTTTATATATGTGAGTTTGCGTTATTTTGCCCATCAGGCCTTTTGGGCCCACAGCTGCAAGGAACAGAGTTTGGCTCATATCCGCTGCTGAGCTAGCAGAGGAGGGAGGGGTGTTAAAGTGTCCGGATAGCGAGGAGTCATCACAGCTCTCTTCCTGCTGTACTCTTCCACTGCTTCACTTTCCTCACACACAACTGCAGTGGTGTGTTTTTTCACTTGTGTGGTTTTGGGGAGGGGTCTCTGTAAGTCTGATACTGAATGGGAAGATTTATATTGATATGGCCCTCCTCTCTACAAAAATAAACCATCTTTCTTTTCTCCATGAGGCCCCCAACAGGTGGTATCCCCATGGGCCGTGACAGATAATTACCCCCAGGTGCTGCGTGTGTGTATGTGTACATAATAACCAGCACTGGCAATGAGGGCAGGGCTGCGGGGGCATGGAGGGCTAATCCAAACATGCTAGTATTAGTGTCACCTCCAAGACCACCGCTGCTTTGACTCGCTGGTTAAATCATGTTACACATCAGCTATTGTCAAGAGCAGCATGAGGGAAACACCTTCTGCAATCAGGCAACATTTTCATCATACAACAATAGGCAGAACCACAGATATGTCCGGCTTTGTGAGAAGGATAGCAATGAACCTCCAGGGGTTTTTTTATATGGGGGAACCGAACGAGAGGAAACACGAGAACACATTTGTACTTGTCTACGTGTACTGAGGTCAGCAGGACAGCAGTGATGACTAGGATTCACAACATTTGTTTGCGTTCAAGGTTTATAGACGTGATGAAAACCAAAGTGCTCTTGCAATCCCCTTATTCATCATTTGTAGGGAAGGAACGTGGAGCAGGGGGGCATTTGAACAGTGAAGTTGTTAGTCAGTATGGCTTTGTGATGGCTGCTAGCCTCTGCAGACAGAGAGAATGGCCCACAAATGCACAGCTGTTTCTAATCGGTAATGTAGCACCAATAGCTGACCTACATTCTGGTGCTTGCACGTCTTTGAACCCGTGGCCCTGCCAGACTCAACCATGGGGGAAGGTAGAGGGGATGAGGGAGAAAAACAACAGGCAGGAGAGGCTGGAGTCAAGAGGGGTGAAAGAAAAAAACAGGAGGAAACAAAGATGAGAGAAGGAAAGAACAACGTTTTTGCTTGTTTATGTTATAATGGATTGTGCAGGTATAGGTTTAACGCAGGTTGCATGGCGTGCGTTCAAGTTTAATGACAGAGTATGTCAGAGGGCCAGAGCCCTGTGCGTGCCTGCAAAAGTTTCCTCAGCCCCAAAGTACAGCTGTGCACACCTAAAAAAAAAAAGGAGGGGGGGGGGGGGGGAGAACTCATAAAAACATCCTGACCGTCAATTTTCTGCTCCTCTGGATGGACTTATTGCGCATGGAAAATCCTTGTTTTTCAAAATTGCTTTTCTTTGTCAACACCCTGCTGTCTATTAACTTTCATAAAGTTCTGCTGTCTGCATCTGAATGACTGCACCCTTTCATTAAGGCTGGAGGACATCTAGCTAGCATTCCTTGCATGCAGAGGAGGGGTACAGCCGAGTGCCAGGGGTCCCCTGGTAATGGCTCATGGCAAAGATCCCTATTCACTCCCACTTGCAAACAGGACGCTTCCCTCGGTCATGCAGAGAGAGTGAGTGAGTGGGGGGTGGGAGTGTTATATGGGAGAGAGAGCAAAAGAGAGAGGAGAGAAGGGGGAGCTTGAAGCCAAAAATTCTGCAAAAAAACTAAACCGTTAGCTTTAACATGTATGCACACTCTGCTTCGGAGAGAGGAAGGAACTGGAAGTGGGTCACTGTGTCTCAGGTCTCCTGAAAAAAAGAAAGAAAATAGAGAGCACGAGAGTGGGGGAAAAGGAAAACTGAGAAAGAGTTGGTGGAGTCAGCAAGTATTTCACTGGATTAAAATGTTCAATGACAAAGAAAGGAGAAGAAGGCCAAGCTCAGGTTCCAGATTACTTGAGAAATGTGTTACAGAATGAGATGAAATAACAATAGTGGGGTTTGCAAACGCGTTTCTCCCCACAGGCACGCTTTCATCTCGTCTCAGGTGTGACACATAAAAGTGCAAGCCTCAAAATCATTTTGAAATTTAGCACAAAGGTGGCATGTTTCAAAAGAAATATGGTATTTGTGTAGATACCATATTGAACGTTTCTCCCAAGTCTCTTTTCTCACCAGGCTGCAGAACAAACACAATGCATGTTTTTCTCTATTTGCATGTTGAAGTGCTGCAGAGCTATCAAAAATATGGCTGCAGCCGTAAGCATCAAACTCAAATAGTACATGCAGATGAGGGATCAAGACCCATTGCAGACATGCACTGGGTACCAACTTTTCTGCTTGGGCTGGACTTTCCTCTGCTGACTGGCTTGCAGCAGTCAGTGTTGCAACGCAGTCTGGTGCACTTGTTGTTGTCCTGCTCGTGCTTCTCTGTTCCTCTCTGGACTCCTCTTGTTTTTGGGACCAACTGAAACAAAAGCCTTATGTCAGCAGCAGCACAGGCAAATACTGAAGGAAGACATCAAGGCCTTGTGAAGGGCGTGGGATCAACATTTGGGTTAAAGGAGGAACTGTATTGATATAGAGGCCCATTTTTAACCTACCAGCATTCATTATTTTTCCCTCTCTGTTTGCATATGCACATCTTTAAATTCCCCTCCCCCTCCTCACATCCATGTGGTCTAATGCGTTAGTTATTCTAGCCAGAGTTTTGTCTCAGTTAACAATGGATAATTAATTAAGGGGTAAAGGCTTTCAATGTTATCTCAATTGTTGGTTTTATCTCATTTCTTTTTGACATATTCAGTTGTTCCAGTGCTCAGCTTTGTAAACCACTGCTGTTTGTGTCTCTGCTGTGTGCATATTTAATCGTATCAAAAATAGACTCAAGGGGTGAATTCCAAAGCAGCATATATCCTATGTGCAGATGTATGACCACATTTCTCTTTCATTACTCTTTACTGTGATGGTTATTCATTTCTCCTGAATACCTTTAAAAGAAATATTTGAATGCATCTGAGTTCTGTCTCCGAGGTACATAAGAGAACAACACAGGCTTATTTAGGTATGCACAGGGCTCTGAATGTAATCCTTTTAAACCTGCGAGTAAACACAAATATCACAACCCAAGTCTCTGGATTAGAATGTACAACATGTTGTTTGCGTTCTTTGGTCACGATACTCTGATGTGGAGCTTTGGATTTCAAGAAGCAGCGTGAGGTAACCGGATGCAAGTCTTCTCATATGATGTTTGGATGTTTGACTCAACAGCATTATAATCATTTTCGATAGCATGCGCTTGTGTGTGTGTATGTGTGTGTGTGTGTGTGTGTGTGTGTGTGTGTGTGTGTGTGTGTGTGTGTGTGTGTGTGTGTGTGTGTGTGTGTGAAAAGGTCTCCACTACTCTCATTAAGTTAACTATGGATGACTTGTCAGGACTTGTCATGAACCTTTCTTTGGCCTGTGGTTCCAGACTGTGTGTGTGTGTGTGTGTGTGTGTGTGTGTGTTTATGTGTGTGTGTGTGTGCGTGTGCGCACTGAGGGGGGCGAGTTCTGTCACTTTTAATCCGCTGTCAAAGGGAGGAACAGGAAAGCAGGGGTGCAAAACAATCAGTCATGTGTGCTTTCTGTAAAAATCAATGGAAATATTATATCGAGAAGCCTTTTGTGCCCAAACAACAGATCTTTACTGCCAGCTTATTATTTAGCGGAGTCAGGGTGTGCTATCTTTCTCATAGTGATAGTGACTCACATTAACACAACTGTGGTGACTCTGTGGAACCAAATATTGCTCATACTGTAAATTGGGCACACCTCAGCTAAAAACACGTCTCCCTCTGAATATTCCATGATGTCTACTAACATGAGAGGAGCTGCGGATGCATCATAGAGTAGAATGTTGTGTAAGCAATAATACGGCTTGCTGTGTCTGTGTATTGACATATAGGCCTATAGATTTTTGTTTGTTTTTTTGTGTTTGGTTTGTGTGTGGCTTTGGCCGGGCTTTATCGCAGCACATAATAACAAAGGTTTGCAGCCTGATTAGTTCTGTGATCCCTCTACAAACATCATATAAATTGTTTTGTGTATTTGTCTCCTTATAGTTCTGTTTGACAGCTGTAGCATATTAGCACAGGGACAGCTGATTTACGAAGCTGATGAGAATACACTGCCGTCATACTTCAAATAAAGAGGCCAATCTCACTTAACGAGTGACAGCTGCTGTAGGATCTTCTATAGGGGGTACATGAAGGTCTTGTGCTGGACGTCAGGCATCACTGGCAGGCCGCTATACTTAATTAATGGGACAGGTGATGACCAAGTGTCGAAGTAATGCTCACATGGGCTTTTGAAAACGTGGTATTAAATGTTAAGTATTTCCTTATCACACTAGCTATTTAAAGCAATGACCAAAAATAGATATAGTTATACATAAATGTGAGTTAAGCACTCAAAAGATGTACTGATCTGCTTCATCATGACTGTAGGTGTGGTTATTTGATCGACAGCGGCCTCTCCCTGGAAACATAGACAACAAAAACGAAACAAAATGGTTAGGTTCTGATTGCTACGTCAGGTTTAAAATGTCGATGTCTAAAAGTTTGCCAAAGGGAATCAAAAGGGGGTGTCTATGTACACGAATGTTTGCTGATCAAATCATAAAGTATATATGTGATGAAAAATGACAGCTTTATAAATCAACTTTATAAATCTTTCAGTGAAGACATGAGATTATGAAGATTCAAATGTGTTGGGAATCTCAATTTACTGCTCACAACATATAATAACTATTAAGCGTCTTTTATATAAGGCAATGGTTCCCATCCATTTTGGTTAGTGACCCCTTAAAATGAAAAAAAGTCTACCTATGACCCTTCTTCAGAGGGTATGAACTGTCTTAGATAGTTTAATTTGAATGGTTGAATGGTTTATTCCACTTCAAATCAAGTATAGAATACATATATAGAAATATATAATCTGAAGACCAATATTATTTTGAGTTTGGCATAATATTATTATTTGTATTCATGTAGGACCCTGTTTCCAATAAGAAGAAGCTGATTCAGAAAGGTGTTTTGGGGCATACTTCATAGGAAAACGAGAACAGGAGATGTTGACATTTTTTATAATCAAATTGTCTTGGTGGGTTAAAGCACTGACTCCGGTCTCTGGTTAGCCGTCTCAGTACATAAAGAACCTGTAACTCTGCATGTTTTTAAGTATCAAGTCAAATACAGTGCAAAATAGGGCCTTCAAAAGGGCTAAGCAAGACGCAACATAAAGATAATAGTTTGTTTGTAGAGAATTCAAATATTAAGGTATCTGACATGGACATGTTATCACAGGCACAGAGAGCAAAAGATGAACCTAAGTGCCTGTAATTTAACATGCAGGTAAACAAATAGCTTGGCGCTCCTCAAGTATGTGGAATTTTTCTCTCCCCTTCAGGAACCCATCATCGCGCACGGTGTTGTCATTTACAGTGGCATTTTTAAATGTCACATGTCTACCAGGCACAGGATGTGACTTGACAATGTGGTAAGTGTAAGAAGATGCATGTTGTTTTTGCAGAACACGACCACTTTGCATTTCCCAGCATTAACACATTATTAAGCTTGGGTGGTTAATTTGCAGACTTTCTGTTGGGCGTTTGGAGAGAAAAGGGAAGTTTGCATAATTTGTGCTTTTCCCTGTCAGCTTTCGAGAGTAACATCATTGTGAAAATGTATGACTTGCGTTTTGATGGGCAGGTTTAAAAAAAACAAAGAAGCCATGTTAACCCCAAGAAAACATTAAGGGCTTTATTTTTGACAACTTTGTCAACGTCTCGAGTATGATATCTGGATTTTGTGTCCGGGCTGCTTCTTATCTCCCAACAAAACAACCTGCGTTAGGTCATCCCCATGCTATCATAAAGCATCCATTGTGTGTGTGTGTGTGTGTGTGTGTGTGTGTGTGTGTGTGTGTGTGTGTGTGTGCGTGCGTGTGTGTGTGTGTGTGCGTGCGTGCATGCGTGTGTGTGTGTGTGTGTGTGTGTGCTGTTAAAGAACAGACTGTCAGCTGCACATATGACAGTGGAAATACCTGTACAAGCACCTACAATATTGATTGTACAATAGAGATTTCATCAGAAGTTCTAAAGAACAGGGAACCAACTAATATGTGTTGTACACCCAGATATATTTCCACATTGTTTTCAGCTTCTGAAAGTCTGTTTTCTGGAATTAAATAACCATCTGCCAGGAAATGATGATTATAAAAGCAATGAGCAGGAGTGAATCACATGTTTAACCTTACCATACCAAGTTTCATTTTTACTTTCCTCTTAAACTTATATTATCTCCCTGGCACTCCCAAGAGTTTCTGTTTCCAACACAAGTGTATCAAGTCTTGCTTGTCTACGTGTGACCTGTTGGCAAGTCTTGTGTGACAGAAAATTCTCATATACCTCTAGCTGGTCTGGTTGAAATAGTTCTTAATTTAGAAGATGCAATAAACACTGACATTTGATTTAAATACCACAGCAAGGTGCATTTATGTATTTATTTTCACTAAAAATAAAACACAACTTCACCCACCCATTTATTATGGCTTTGTTGTTTGTGTATGCGTGGGAGTACACATACAGTCCATGTGCTAAGAAGAGTCAAGGGAAGTGTGTTTTGTCACATTGTGTCATTATGTGGTGACCAAACATCTCCTTTTTAATTCAGTGGAAAGTTACAAAAAATCTGGGTAGTACAGTATTAACTCATGTCTGGAAAGTTTTTTGAAGTTATTGTATCAGTATACAAATGTAAGAGTATTGAAAAGCTATAAAAGGGTTATTTATTTAATCTACATCTTATTTTACAAACTTATTTAATCTCTCTCAGTTTTTTTGCTATCTTGATCCCATTTGAGGCCTTTTTAGTGTGGAGACCATCAGTTAAGAATACAAATTATTTATGAATTCCCTAAGAATTCCTGTCTCCTGGGGTCTCATTGACATGGTATGGCATTTGTTGGTTACAAACGTATTAACAATAGTAGCTGCTTTAACACAAAAAATATCTCTATAGGGACTAGCACACCCTGTTGATTAGTGCCAACTTTAATTCTGATGGAATAACAGGTTTACATTCAAATACACAACCAATACTGATGAGCAACAGCTAAAACTTGTATTTCACATTGAGGATGTTTAACCACACAGGTGAAATATGGGGAAGACAATAGGTGGGGCGGTGGAAATACTTCAGAGTTTCTTGTTCTCCTTTTGTGTCGAGAGAAAGAGAGAACATTTCTTTAACTGTAACAACTCTAACTTTTATGTCGAGCTGAAGCCTTTTTTTAAATGTCACTCCAGGTCAGTGATTCTCAAATGTGGGTATATATATTTAAAAATTAGCATCCATTCAAAAATCCTTTAAAAATAGTTATTTAATCAATATTCTATCAAATGTTAGAATATGTTCATAAACTGAATTTTATAAATTCTATATTAAATCAGTGTTGTGTATTATATATTTTCAACCCAAAAAGATGTTGTGCTGGTTAGGGTGTACTTGCTGAAACAATATGTACGTCACTGAAAAAGGTTGAGAACCTCTGCTCCGTGTCATTCAAACGACTTCAGAGCCCAAATGCACGACGTTATTAAAAAGGCAAAAGTCTGGAGTCTGCTGCCCTCTAGTGACGGACTCACACAAGCTGTCCATCAGGTGTTGGCTGTGGTGTAGATCTAGACATACGGCAGTCGATATGATATGAAAACTAATAATCTTCCAAAAACCTTTCCACTACATGTTTATTGATTTTATAAACGTTTTATTTTGCTAGGATTTTTTCATTTTAATGGACCAGTTTACAATGTTCCTGGTCATGACAGCAGCAGCAACAACACAAGAACGAATAAACATGGGCTTTGAAAGGAGGAAGCCAAACAAAAAGTTCAACAACAGGCAGCCGTGGAAAATACATTTAGACTTTTTTAAAGTGCTGTTTTGAGGTTTTTTAAAGTATGTCACTCCGTTTCACTGCAGGTTTATTAAATAGCCTCGCGCCTGACGCTAACGTTGATTGCAAACATTACGAAAGACGAAGCGCTAGTGCAGGCTAACATAGCGAAATGTTACTGTTAGATTTAGTAGCATTTTGTTAAATTCATTTTAAAAGTTTAATTTTTTTTTTAAACTGATTAGAAGACATAGGAAGTAACCCAGCACACTTTACTAGTTGTCTAACCTTTAACAAATTGTAGTCAATGGGTAGCGTTTGAATTTAGTTAGCGGTAAACTTGGGGTAGCATGTACATTTTGGGTATTTCAGAGGATGATTTAAATCTAGTCTATAATAAATAAGTTTGAGGATTATCCAAGATATCAATTTAACCCTCCTGTTATGTTGCGGGTCAAATTGACCCGTTTCAAAGTTTGAAAATCTAGGAAAAATACTTCCAAGTACTTTTTCTGTATAAAACTTCTTCTGCTTACCTTATTTAGGGTAATCAATGTAAAAAAAATAATACAAAAAATATCACATATTTGCAACCCCCCTCTGCAGGTTTATATAACAGAGATGATGTTCCCGGGTCAATTTGACCCGGCTGTGAAAGTGGAGGCTAAAAGCCATCAAAAGAGTCACGTTTAGACTATTTCTTTCTTTGTAATTGTGAGACAGTCTTTCTTACTCCCTCCCACCAAGTTTCAACTCACACACACACACCAACACAGACACACACATGCACACACACTAACACGCACACACACAAGCGCACAGACACCAACACACACACAAACCCACATATCCGGACACACACACCCCGTTCACAACCCCATATATAAAGTTGTACACGTTTCAAACTTCAAACAAAAGAACCAGGTGGTTGTTATGGGAACCATCTCTTTCCTGCTGTGTGCCCATCACCCTACATGAGACGCACACTTTACAGAACGAACAATGTTTATCATCTTCTAACTTTCCCCCTAAATAAACCTTTACTGGACATGGGACACTAATGTGAGGGTTTATTTCATGTCTCAACTAATACATATGTAGTATAGAACTTCTAATAGACTGTCTGTCTGACTGGGAGAGACACACACCCTGTTTCATCCCAATCTCAGACCCACACACACTCTCTTTCTAACGACCCCACCTATGCGAGAAATACAGATACTATTTTGACGGGAACCTTTATTTTTCCCTGCGGGAAAACTCCACGCACGCCTTAGCAGGGGAGGGGCCAAACATACAAAATGGTTGCTGAGAAGTCCTACAACATTACACTCTGCAGATACATACGACTGCACCAAGAGGATGGCTGTGTGCTGGCCTTTGGTCATCTTTTATTATATAATTTATGCATCTTAACACTAAAAATAAACATGACTAACATTTACTTTCAATACAAATCCTTTATGACTCATTTGGCTTGATTTTGAATGGGCGGGTCAATATGACCCTGAACAGCACAGGTGTCTCATCTCTATTTATCTACATCACCCCATGAAAAATAAATAAATACAAAATGCAAATAAAATTTTGGAGAAAATACATGTTATGGTAGACCAATGCAATTTAGATTTAGATGTTTTCAATGTACCTAAAAAATTGTTTGAACAGGTATTTTTCATTAAAACGAGTGAGTGCTCCTGATTGAACTCTGATCTATGGAGGGGTAAATAACTCAATTCCACTAAAAACTGATTTAATTGTTAGTAATGTTGTTGGTGATGATGTACAAACTAAAGTTTTTAGAATTTTTGGGTTTCTGACCACTTTTGGATGATTCAACATTAACCGGGTCAAATTGACCCGGGAACATCACGGCTGTATGTAAGAAACGAACATAACAGGAGGGTTAAACAACTCATTAACGTAAGTAAATGGAGGAATTGATGCAGTTTAGACATTCAGGCCTAAAGTTAACGTCACTACTTAGACAATGATATGGGTTACTTTGGAAGCCCATTTTCACTGTGAGAAATACATTCTGAGATACTATCTCATAATTCTGACTTAGAATCTCATAATTCTGACTTAGTATCTCATAATTCTGACTAACTATAGATAGCCTACTTAGCAATTCATCATTATGACTTAGCATCTTGTAATTACGACTTACTATCTCATAATATAGTATGTCATAATTATGACTTACAGGATCCAAATTATTCCTCAGTGACAGAAATGGGGTTCCATAATTTCGCTACAATTGCAGAAACGCACAGGTGTTTCGGTGTCAATGCTCATCAGTAGTTAATCAAGCAACAGAGTGATTACCGCGTTGAGGAGGCGGCCTGTGTGCGGCTGTTGCTGGGAGCTCCGGCCAATCAAAGCCGCAGTGCTCCCATACAAGTACTTTAGGGGCTGGAGAAGCATGACATCATGCACAGCGCCGACCCTCGCCTCGAACAAAAAACGTGCAACATCTTTATTTCACTACTGCAGACTGCAGTCGACGACAGCATCGTCTGCACGGCGATACCCCCGCGGTCCCATCCATAACATACACCGGAAATCTGTCCCGGGGACTGCGGAGGGTGCTGCGGCGTCTGGGAGGGGCGTCCGTCCGTCCGTCCGTCCGTCCGTCCGACGGGGCAATGGCGGATGGGGAGGCCGCCGTGTCTGTGGAGTGGGACAGCAGTGATGGGGGTTTAGCAGAATAACATCCCACTTCTGCCTTCACCTTTTCTCTGTTTAGCTTGGTATTCAGCTCTCGCCATGGATCCAGAGAAAACGTTGACATTCTGCCTCGGGCTGAAGGCTGAGGAGGTAATGCACTGCACAGCTTTCCTTTGACGTAAACATTGCTGCCAACAGCTGGGCTTTACTTCTTCTGCAGAGCAACATGCTTCTCTTGGCTGCGTTGTTGTTGACAAACAAGTGGCCTCAACTTGTTCGCTACCCATCTATGTCTTTTCTTTCCTTCATCTTGAGTCGTTTTCTTTTTGACACATTTCTCGAGGACAAAAGGTGCATTTGCTGCATCATTACAGCATATGTTTTGCTTCCAGTAAAGTCAGTCAGGTTTGGTTTCTATTGGGATTGTTTGGGTCAAGGGCATTTATGTCTGTTATGCTGTAGTTGATGCACAACAGTTGATAATAAGTGTCAGAAGTGAGGGCTCTCTAATGCACAACTAAATGTCCTGAGTAAGATGAGAATATGTGACGTATACACATTTTTTACTGTAAGGTCACTAAACTCAAATTGTGAATAGAGAGGGTACCACAAACATACAGTTAACTAAATGTATGTCATAAGTTATATCTTATTGATATCAGCAGTAGTTTGCAACTTGTAGTTGGATGTTATGTTGATTCCTGATTTCAAGCAAAGTAGCTAACAAAATGTGTTGTAATGCACCAGTGATATAACTAGAATGTATGTTAGGGTGATTTTAAAAGAGCCTTCACTGCCTGACCTGTATAGACTAATACATATAATGTACATCTACTTGTCCAGCAGGAGAACACCACACCGCTGATTCAGGACACTGCACACTCAACTCAGGATGATGCTTCTTTCAAGTCTGTTGTTATTGACCGACAATATTACACCTGTATTTATAAAGGCGCAATGAAAACTACATTGTTTCCGATGTATTTAAAATGGACATGTTCATCTTGTCATGCTGACATGTAAAATCGAATTGAACAAAAATATTGGTCTGTGGTCAATATAAAAACAAACTAAAAGGTGAAAGTCTTGTGGGGAGAACATTCTATTTAAACTTGCTTAATTGGCATAATTATAATTAAGTGCAGTATTTTCAAATTATAACCTTTCATAAAAAAAGTAATAAAGGGCAGTTGGACAACCTTTTACCCCTAATTTATGGTCTAAAAGTGTCACGTTTGTAGCATTTTATTTTTATCCTGGTAAAGAAATTGGTGCTTACGGTATGTTTCCATATAAAGATACAGGGTCTTAATATGCCTGGGCCCTATATTCTTTGTCACAAAGAGGGTTTTGTCATTCTTAAAATCTGACAGTAAAAAAGCTTCTCTTAAACCCATGTGATGACGACAGTTAGCTTCAGTCAAAGTCTGAAGAGTTAGAACCTAACCTTACATCGTATTTTCATGGGTGTTTTATGATTTAGCGTCATTGGAGGTAATCTTGACTCCATTACACATTGGCATGTTTTCACTCTGTTGTCGGTTGAATTATCCTCATTTTACATAATTTCGCAGTCGGCCTCCATTCAATTTTCCCCTCGCTCATCATTATTTAGGTTCATGTGGCAGTAAAAAGTTCACACACGCACACGCACACGCACACGCACACACAGGCGTGTTCTTCACAGGGTTCATGTCGTCTCAGATGTTGTTAGTCAAGGTGTGTGTTTGATGTTGTACATTTGAGGAACTCATTTGCGGTTCGCCTGTGGTTTCTGGGGAAGTCTGAAGGGTCCCTTTACCCCCGTGTGCGTGTTCTCTGCCGTGTGGTGGGCTTACCACAGGAACTCTGCTCCCTCTTGAAAACCCTCTCGACCGACTTTCATAACAGGATAAAAGCGAACTTATAAACCACCTGAGGTTACAGTTTGACTGTTGGATAAGCAGCATGAACTTTCTGTTGGGTTGTCGCACAATATTCAGGAACAAATAAGAAACAAATACACAGTTTTAAAATATCTTATTTGTATAAAATCAACTGTAGAAAAGAAGATGGTAAAATAGCAAATTTTGAAGCAAAGGGTTCATTGTCAACAGAAATGTCACTGATTGGACACCAACAAAATGTGTCTGTATAACAGGGGAATAGAACCTGCATTATACCCAGAGCTGGCACACCTCCTCAGATTTGTGCTCTACGTATTTATGTATTCTTTCTGATTCGTATCAACATTTTGCTGTTATTTAGAATATTTCATAAATGCAAAGTTCAGGTCCGGCTTATACAAACAGATTTAAACGCTTTGACTTATTTTGTATACAATATTATACAATATATTTTTTCTATTTTATTTTGAGAAATGTAAGTATGTGCAAAAAAAAAAGTGCTGCCTGGAATAATTAAGTGTTCTTGGCTACATCGCGCCACCGGATCAATTCTTGGCAGAAAACTAGTTTGTCCAATGCTCTGCCAATATTTCCTTGGTTAGATGTGTCTTATCCACCAATGTGTCATGTAATATTGTGTAATGCAATATTGATACACCTATGGCTGCATCAGTTGTTGAAGTGTATGATATTATACAGTTGTGTACTACAGTACATATGAATATCTACTGTACAGCCTCAACTCGGAGGTAGCTGTTTGTTATATTTTTATGCTTAATTATTTATTACTTAATCGTAGTTGTAATTACATGAACCTAATAATAGCTGTGTCTGCACTGGCATGTACACACACACACACACACACACACACACACACACACACACACACACACACACACACACACACACACACACACACACACATTGTTCCCTATGCTGACTCTATAACCAGCAGCCAGTTGTTAACAAAAGGGGTCTTATGGCTGCAGCCCCCAGTGTCTCCACATTGTTTTTGACAGTGGCCCCAACACATCCAGCAGCACACACACAGGCATATTTTTCTTTTCCTCACAGTGGGTCTGAATGACATTTACAGAGAGGTATGAGCGACACACAGCATTTTTCTTATCTGGACTGTAACAGAATTGCATTGAGTTGCGTCATCGCACTAATTTATTTGTGCTCCATAATATGTGAACCTAAATCATTATATGATCATTCACAAAAGGTGCTAGCACTCATCCTTATAGGTAGGTCAGCCTGTGTGATTGTTGTAGGTGTCAATTGTCTGTCGAGATGACTTGAAAATAATTTTACGAGGACAACCAATATTCTTTTTATATCCTTTTAATTCTCCCCATTAGTTGTTCATTTAGGTGAGTTTTAGAGGTGTATTTTTGCATGCACATGTGAGTTTGGAAGAAATGAGAAACAAATAAGGTAGAGTAACTGAGAAATGGTAACTGCAGAGGAGAAAAAGGTTTTGTTAAAAAGCCATTGACCTTCTCGGCTTCTTGAAGAGTGTCGAGTAACCAGCGTCGTCAGACTGGAAAATGTGTTTAGTGGCCTTTTCTTTTTGTCACGCTTGATTACTAGAATGACAGCACAGTATGATTTGTTTTTATTGTGAAGCATGTGCCATGGTGTGTCGATTTTTTTTTTTTTTTCTCCCCTCCTTTCTAATTAACATAATCTAATTTATGTCTCCCTGCTACTGCTCCTTCTTATCCATTTTACATCCGTCTTTTCCTAGATGACCATATCCCTGCAGGGGCTGGACGGGACTGAATCTGCTACGGTAGGGAGCTCGACCTTCAACCACCACTAAACACTTCATACCACTAGATAGTAGAAAACATTGTCAACATGAGTAAAAAGAAAAAACGTAACCACAATAGTTGCCATGGCAATGGATAATGATTACTTAACACTTCTCTGCCTCATGTGTGGTAACTATGTACATAACAGAAGCCTCTTTTTGCTGCAATATTATTGTGGTTTATGGTTTTGCTGAAGTGTATGAGCTCATCAAGATTTTTCTCCACAATCATTGAAATTGGCCAGCTTTTTATGATGTTGATATCTGTGATTAGTTCTTTACTTGCCTCCACCTCACACTAATTTGCTGATAATTAAGATGCAACTGTAACATTTACAGAGGTCTTTCTATGTTTCATTTTAGGTGGCTGTTTCTCAGAAGGAGGCTGACATGCGCACAGTTAATAAGGTGTGAGATTTGTTTTTATCTAACATTGACCTGAGCTGCCAACCAACATACTATCATCTCACAAAATAATCTCATCGCTGGACAAATCAACATTTTAAGACTTGGGCTCATATACCAGTGTACACTACCAGCACAGTGACAGACAGACAGACAGACTCGCTGGCTAATGTCGTGGAGCATGTACCCGCAAGAAAAAAAAAACAGCTTGAAAAAAATGCTGCGTGCATGCAAACATAACCACTCTGCTTATTGATTTTAGGGCCTTAACACTGACTGTGGTTGCAGAGGACCTATTCTTCTTAACATTTTTAGTATTACTACGTGTCTTCGGCACAACCTATGTTCTTAATCAGAATGTTGGTCAGAACATCGAAAGACCTTAGTTATAAAAGCTTCAGGTTTCATCAAACCTTGTGGATGTCTTGTGGCGGCTCATTATTAATAGGTAATTTATGCAAATTAGTTTTTGGGGAAGAATATATATCAAACAAGTAACGCTTCGGGTTATTTTGTAGACTTGAAGTAGCCCTCGGTGTCAAAAAGGTTGGTGACCCCTGCTATATACAGTAGTCTCCACAAACATACACCCAAATCACACTCCAATACAAACCCCCAAATCAAGAACTCAAATGATATTCTTATTCTAGTGTTAAAAATATTAAGGAAGATCAATAATTATATAAATAAACAACATATGTTCTTCTACTTGCATACATTGTATGGTACCTCATTTATATACTGTTGTACTCCATCAAGAGAAGTTTTTTAAAATCTTTTTTTAAAAGTCTGAAATAAGGAGTGACTGTGAAGTGAGATTTCAACTACTCATCAGTGGAGGAGTTTGCTCAGTTATCATGGAGGAGGCTCATTTGCAAAGAAGGTTTAACAAAATAATGATTGAAGCTTGGGTGACAAGGGCAAAAATGTAAGATCACGCTCATGCTGTCGCCTGCTAAAGGGAATACCAGAGACATACCAACCATTACTTGATCTTTGCAGTAACAGTATTTTCACAATATTCATATGTAATGTTGTGTTTTGTCCACTAGGTGGTGAAGCATCACGGGGGTTCTGGTAGCCAGCCTGTTGCCAGTCCGAAGTACTGTCCTGGGGTAAACAACAACCCAGGTTACCTGTGTGAAACGGGGCACTGCTGCGGGGAGACGGGCTGCTGTACCTACTACTATGAGCTCTGGTGTGAGTCAACCGACGGATCACAGTAGACAAGTTAATTATGCATAAAGTGAAACATCTGGAAAATCAGATTTTGCTTACATTGATATTCCATATTAAGAAAAGTGTATTAATTCCAACCATTAAAACCACTAAAAAACACTGCATTTATTAGTTGTCCTTGAATGTGCCAAATGTAACACAATATTCATCCCGATTGGTAAAAAAAATTAAAAGCAGCAAATTATTATCTGAAATGAAAATATGTTGCCTGAAAGTTGATATGGTGGTATTACAGAATGCTTTGGAAGATTGACAGCATAATGGGAAACATAAATAATGTGTCTGTTATGGGACAACATCTCAAAACCCCACCATTACTGTTATTTTAAAGCGTCTATGCCTCGATCTGAGATGTAATCTTTTACAATGGGAACAAAACTTTTTTATCCCTAAACGATGATGTTGATTTTATTTCCTGTTCTCTGCAGGGTTCTGGCTGCTGTGGACGATGCTGATCCTCTTCAGCTGTTTCTGCGCTTACCGCCACCGCCGAGCAAAGCTGAGGATCCAACAACAGCAGAGACAGAGGGAGATCAACCTGATCGCCTACAACGGAGCCTGCAACTACCCTTCCTCAATGCTGGACCTCAGTAGGTGTATTTATGATACTTGTTAAAGCTATGCTTGTGCATTGAATACGGTAAAACAGTGTTTATTATATCACAATTAAGATTCCAGAAACCTTATATATTTTCTGGTTTCCTTAGTGTGCTGCTTTCAGAATTTAAACATCTCCATTCAGATCTGCAGTTTTATTTGGATCCCCAATAATTGTTAACTCTGAAAATACTAATCTTCTTGGGTTACATTTAATAAAAGATGTTGAATAGTATAATTAAATTCAGTTTATTTTATAGAGCCCAATATAATAAATAATGTATTTGCCTCAGAGGGCTTTACAATCTGTACACATACGTCATCCCTGTCCCAGGACCTCATATCAGATCAGCAATCATCTCCACTAATTAATATGGTAATACACCATAAACAATGAAATAATGCAACAGAAAGAGAAAATAAATAGCATGTATGAAATAAAAGATCAATCAGTAACAATTAAATAAAAGAAAAACATCCTAATTAATCTCAACATCCTTGCTACCAAGAAAGCCTTTAAAAAAAGGCAGTCATTTACATAATAGGTCTTGGCCCTGTAGCATTCAGCAAATGTCATTTAAACTTAAAAATATATGATGCATTTGTTGGAATGTTTTAAGTTGAGAAGTAATAATATTACGAGGTATATGGAGTACTGTATCTCCAGTCTTTTCTCAGAATTTGTGTTTTTTTTTTTCTTCTTTGTCACAGGTTTTCTGGCTTCCTTCAAGTTGCCCTCCTATGAGGAGGTGGCGGCACAGCCCAGCACGCCTCCTCCGCCTTACAGCTCTGTCTTCGCCCTGCAGGGAGGTGCCATGGGGGGTCCCAGCTCCTCCTACTCCCATCACCACCATCACCGTCACCCCTGCCCTCCATATCTGGGCCCTGGTCCCAGTGGCCTGACGTCCTCCCAGAGCTCTGACAACTACACCAGCTGCTCCTGCGAGTCTTGCTCCCTCACGTCCCCCTGCAGCACCTCCTTCTCTGTCCAGGTGACGGACGAGACGTACGACAGCAGCCACATCTCCACACCCAGTGAAGCAGGGGGCGACTACGCTGTTGTGTCGAGGTTTGGGGCCAACTTCACACCGACTTCTTCCCCGACACCTTCATCACAAGTCGCCCCTGATGTTATACCTGCGACCATTCCAGATGTCATACCGGGACAAAGACGGCCCTCCAATGGCAGTGAAAGAGTCTCGTCTTCAGCTCCACCTCTCTCTCTTCAGTTACACCCCCGTCCTTCACGCCCTTCTCGCCTCCCACTCTCTCCCCTCATTCTGTTATCTTGCATTCCTCCTGGTCAAGTGCATCCTCTCATGCTCTCGGACCCACTTGGAGCTTTAGCCATTCAGAGAGAGAAAGAAGAAGAGACCTCACCTTTGGCTGCAGCCCCCAGGTCCATTCTGTCTCCCCCTAAACAGGGTGTGGCTGTTTTCACACATTGCAACAACGGAGAAGATCAAAAAAGAGAAAAAGAAGAAGAGATGGAAGAGGAGGAGGACGAAGAAGATGACGAGGAGGATCATTTCCGGCATCGGCGGCTAACGGGTGACTCGGGCATCGAGGTATGTCGTTGCCATGTGAAGAGAGAGGAGCAAGAGGAAGAGGAACTCCAGAAGGGGCGTTTTGGGAAAGGAGGAAAAGATGCTGTGAAGGAAGAGGAGAGTGCAGACGTGTTGCACGACAGCGTGGACTGTTCCCTCAGAGCGAAGGCCGGTGCTCAGTCGCCACTGCTGGACGACTGCGCTGAACAGCGCGGCCACGTCTCTTCACCCTCCGGTATCAACCAGAAGACGGGCGTGGCCATCATCGCCGGGAAGTCCTCGTAAGCTCACAGCCTGTGAGATGTAGTCCAACAAGTGAAACAAGTGAGATGTTTCTGCACAGATCGAGACTAGAAGGTGAAAAGTCTTGTAGGTCATACTTTAAATGGTTGGGGACCGGATGTGTGATTGATTCTCGTTTTCTCTGTATTCAAACGAGAAAGAGAAGTCGACAACTGAAAGTTCTACTTTGTAGTTAATGAATGTATGGCTTCGGGAGGAGGCGTATCTTTTTCTCTAAGGTGATGAAGATGCTAATGAATTTCTTCTTCGCTGTCTTTTTTTTCTCAAACATGCTAACCGTGTAAATTTTTACCAGTGTCAACATCCAGCTTTCCCTCTACCTTTTACTTTTCATCTCTCTTTTCAAAAACAGGCATTTTAGCTCGATGCAAGGAAAACCCTAATAGTCTGGGGTTTAAGAAAGAAGAAACACATAGTTCTGCTAAAGATAATTATATGGTAATGTTTCTCTATCTTTTGCTTTATTTAATGTAAAATTGTGGATAGTTTTACCTGATGGACACTTACACATTCTTCAAATGTAACGATCTCAAATATCTAACTTTAGTTGCCCTGTGCCTAGTGTTTTTGACATATGCAACGTGTGATGGGGTCACAGCATTTTTTATTTTAATGTTCAAGGGTGATGGAACAAAAAGGTTGGGATAAACCATATGTCTCAAATCGCCAGCATTGAACAAGACTGTTTACGAGACTGTGCAAACATTATTTATTTTTTATTGAAACAAATGTGAGACTAATCACTGAACAATTAATTTTCAAGAGCAGCTCTAACTAATTGTTTATGGATCACATTGTATTATCTTAATTAACTGTATTCTATCTTTCGAAGAGGTTCACAACCATTGAACAAGACTTGATTGACTTTTGACCTTGTAGGGTGTTTTATACATTGTCTTATGTTGCTCCCTAACGGAAAAAGGGTTGCAAACATACATTTTTATGTGCGGGTGGCAAAGCTTTACAATGGTATTATGATTTCTGTTGTTTCAGACTGTTAAAGGATATTGAAAGGACAATGAGCTGACTGTTTGACTTTGGATTTAATGTTGTTGAACATGTTCCTGGTTGGTTGTTGCCATTTTTGCATGGCAATGTAAATCTGATTCCTCCATGGACAGACTGTTGACTTTTTACAAGGCAGAAACATAAAGCCTGATCTCGTCACTGATTATGAATGTAAAAGGTTATGCATCACAACAAAATGATACGCTTAAATTGTTTACGGAGAATTTTTACAGCTTGACTGAGAACCTCTGTAGAAGTACTCAAATGCAGCAAGGCAATATAATCGGCCAGATGTGGATTTTGAGAAGACACTTTCAAATAAAGTGCCCATTGTGCTTTCTGAGTCAAGTATTGCTTGTGAGATATCAGTTGTAAATGTACCAGGTGATGGTTTAAAGTCAGAGTAATGCCAAATGTATCCCAGTTGATCCTGTTTTTGTATGTACAAAGTCAGTTGTATGTTGTCTTTCAGTAGAGCGTAGGCTCTGCCTCAGTGTGAAGTTGATTTACCTTGAGTGATGCGTTGTACTTCCTATGATGATATCAAGTTGATCGTGTTAGAAGTGGGAATAGCACACATGTACTCTCTTGAAATGTATTCTCACTACAAAAGGTGAAACATCAAACAAGATCTAGAAAAGGGAGAATGTATCCGATCACCTGTTTATCATGCTGTTATGAGACAGACGTCTGTAGTTTATTGAGACCACTTCGTTGTGTTCTTGGCTCAGTGCAAAACCAATTTTATTGTCTAACGCCGGAAAGGCAAAGCTTTCAACTATTTTATAGTTATGTCGACAGAAATCGTTGCCTGGTTCGGCTTAATAATACCATATCTTTCATAGACAAATTGTGCGTGTATAGGGAGTGTGAGCAGGTTTGGTTATGAAGATAACTTTAACATCCTCTGATCAGCTGAGCTCTTTTGCCGTGACTCAGAGGTGTGTCCCAGAGGTGGCTGTTGCTCTGACGCAGACAGTTCCCCCTCCGAACATATCGACAAATAACAAATAAGCCTTTTGGCTACTGACAGTTGTTATTTTCTCACTAGTTCTAGCTATTGTATGTTTATCAAAGTGTATGGTGCCTAGATGAAAGTAGACTTTCCTTTTAGGCATTTTATAGTTTACTGCTGCTATGCGAGTGTGTGTGTTTTCTGTATATTGTGTATAAGTCGTACAAGAAATGGGCAAACATTTTCTAACGGTGTTAAGCAGTCTCTTTATAAAATATACACAGTACGCAGTACATGTGAGACTTGCAAAAATAGTATTTAGCAATATAGTATTCACACTTTTTTTTCCTTATCCTAGTTTATGCTGGTTGATAGGAAATTAACTGTTGTGAAAAAGACATTTACCTCTTTAGAAAAGATCCGTGAGCTGTGCTGGGCGAAGGCTCTTGATTGTACATATCGCTTAATTTTAAATGCCTTTTGGTTTAAGGTTTCTCCCAAGTGAAAAATCAAATTGTCTGGTTTTACTTCAGCCCCAGTTTGTGCCTGTCTCGTTTACATTTGGGTCACAGAGATAAACATCTATTCTGAATACATTTCCAGCTTCAGGACTCCTTTGTCTATTTGGATATAAAATGTGATGTTAAAGATGTTGACTACGTTTCTCAATTATATCTCTGTTTCCTATTCCATAAAGAATATAGTAATTGGAGAAATGTTGTACCATGTTTCTGTTAACTTTTCTAAGTTGATGTTAATTTCTATTTTTTGTTTTAATTTCGATGCAAATGGATTTCTTCCGTCTTGAACATCTTGTACATCTTGTTTATATTGAGGCCACATTCAACAATAGTCAATATGTTGGCAGCTGGATTTGGGGTAAAAGCAAAGTGAGTTCCATTTTATATTAAATGTATCATAAAATGGCTTAACAAAACCATTAAATATGTTATAAATATATTAGTATAATATTTATATCATTTAATATGAATTGGAAGGGGAGGGTTCTCAGCTTTTAAACAGTACATGTGTTATTAGTGATATTAATTGTAGACATTAAGGTCTTCAGCATTTGACTGTAAAGATTACTAATTTTTGTTTTGTTTTAATATATATTTGTAGTGGATATATTCTTCATGAAATTGTAGTGTACGTTAAGTTGGACATTAAAATTAGAAGAAAAAGGTCAAACAACAAAAATAAACAATAGTAGGAGATAAAAAAGTCGAAACTTAGAATATATATATATATATATATATATATATATATATATATATATATATATATATATATAGATGTCTTTTTGATTCTGAAAGTGTTAATAAATTACCTTATGGATTTTTAAAGTATACATTTTTTAACAGATGGGTAGCTCTATGATTTGAATGTAATCATAACGCACGTGGCACAATCTAGTTTTACCAGAGCTCTGATTTTAGATCTGAGTTCAGATTTAGATCTGAGTTCAGTGTACATAGAAGTAGTTTAATCTTATTTTGCACTGTCAGCAGCTAGTACATACTAAATGCCCAAACTCACCCGCCATTGTCACAGAAGGCCAAGGCCTGATATAAGACTGTTACCTTGTTGAGTTTTGACTGCACAGGACTGTTTACTTCTCCTCTCAAGATAGTATTTACTCTATATTTCTACTGACTTTTATTTTGTAATGCCAAGAATTGAAGAATTAAAAAAATAAAAACAGATCCCGCCAAAATACGGCTAAAAAAAAAGAAAAAACTCAACATGAAAACCCTGTTCCTAGGAAACAATGTTGCTCCCTTTACACCTGCAGCTATGAGATAGCAGGATTTATTGAAGTATCTTTATGTGACTTAATGTGGAATAGTTCAGATTATTATTGCTACAAATTGTGGTGTTCTTTGAGGGTATCCTTGTGCAATTCTACCTGCAGCTCTTCAGTGTGTTGTACGCATGTGTGAGAGAGTTATTGTCGGCCGTGTTGTTGTGGTGTTAAATCATTGTCGCTTATTATGAGGCCGAAGTTGATTGTTGTTTGTATTTGTCAATATAGATATCCAAACATTTTTATTTCATCATGAATATCAAGTTAATTTTGTATCTTAGTGTATAGCATAGAGATGTATGATGCATACTTTGATGTAAAATGAAAAAAATGTAGATCTTCGCACATTTTTTTATATATTTGTTTGGTTTCGTATATCCTGGTTCTTTTTTCCAGTGGGGTAGTATTTAAGTTTCTTCCATTTGAGGTTTTTCATTGATGATCATTGGGAATTCTACCTTGTTGGACACTGACGTCTGCTCTACTTTATTCTACAAAACTGTGGATTTTGTGTCAAAATAAATGCTAACAAGTGCTATCAAATACATGTATTTACTTTTGTGAACATTAAACTTATCTCTTGTTGTAGAGGCCTGGGGTACAAACACTATTAGGCTTTGAAATACAGCAAATGCCCTCACTTATCTAAGCAGAGAATGAGCTAAAAACACCCACTCGTGAAAAGCTGTAACTGTGACTCAGGATGAATCATCAGGCTACACTCACTCTGAAAGCTTCACCTTTTCACGAGTAACACACGCACACAAAACGAGTGTTTGAAATGTGTGATTGTGTGTAGTTGACAGCACTGTGGGACAGTAATGACCAATACAACATGCAGTATAGAATATCAGCAGTCTTTGGTTCTCAAATATGCTTGCAGTACATCAACCATATGACCATATGACTGGACAACGGGAGAGATACCTGAGTCAAAATGCATTTTCAAGACCTTGAAAATGTTGGTCTAGAGGCATATTCCTATATGAATATATGTTACTTAAATCATATAACCTAGGAAACCAAGACAATCTCTAGGGTTTGCTAAGACAGTGCAAGAGTGGTTAAATATTGTTCTATATAAAAATATTTATACCATGATTATTATAAGCCTGTTGTTGTGTGTTAATTGAAAAGATAAACCAATAGCTATGTTAGAGGTTAGAAAAAGATAGGTTGCTGATAAATACCAAGAGAATCTAAATGATTGACCATATTCAAACTTAGCTGCACATATTATTAGCGCCATCTGTTGGTGTAACTTTGGATGACAAAAATACTTCAATAAACATTAGGTTGTTGACATGTATAAGAAGTTTACCTTCATTACGCCCTTAAGATTTGGCAACACATTCTTAGTCTTGTTTTTCCCATTTAAAGCATTTGCGTGCCATGATTGCCTTAGATAGAAGACATTGGTGCCCTAGAAATGTTGTACTGAACTGGCATATATTAAGTAAAATACCTGACAAAAATTATATATAGAAATACATACTTTTATTACTTCTTGTCCTTCTAATAACAGCAAACAAGCTACATTTGGGGAACATATTTTTTAGGGACATGAGACGTGTTGTTCCTGTCCTGTTCTGTGATTGGCCAGAGACGACCAGCACCCACCCCCTCTACTGACCACTCCCCGTCCGCGTTTGGTTCACGTGACTTTGCTCCGGTTCGCTCTCGCAAAGTTAAAAACAGACTTTGTTTATCTTGCGGGGTTGTTTTCTGAAATGCTCTCCGACTAGTTACTTTCCTTTCCACGCTGGGCGTTATTTGCTCTCATTAGAAGAGCACGCAGCCATCCGTATTAAATCCCTATTTCTACAGCATATCCTCTCTTTGTAATTCAATTTATTATTATTTTTGTTGTGTTTTCTGCGATTGCTACCGTGCAGCACGCAAACAAAAGCGTCCGAGACTCGTGGTCTTCCCCTTCGGCACGTGCCATTTGCCCAACTCGTCCTCCACTAGATCTCTTGTTCTGCAGACGTGTTGTCTGCAGATTGTTTTTGTGGGGGCAATTTGTTGCAGCTGAAGCTCGACGGGAGAAGCTCATTGTGAGGATTTTTAATCGAGCATTAGGAGAGCGCCATGGCGACCGAAGTGGATACGTGGGCCTCCACTCCTAAAGTCGACGGTGAGTTAATGAACTCCGCTCTCGCGTGTGTCGCGCGCCGCGGTGCAATGTGTCACGCAACAGCCGAGGGCCTGCTGGCGTGCTCTCCCAGCTCTATTGTCCCCGCATGGGATGGGCTGCAGCGCCATGCTCCACCATGTGCTTCGTGAGATCCAGACACACGGACACTATCAACAATCGCTGCACACTGACGCAGCTTTTGCAACCTAATAGCGACGCTAATAGCGAAACTCAACTTCCTTTTAAATACATTTCGTGTTATTCTTTTAGGGCTTTGTTATGGTGTTTGTTGTTGGACTGCTTTTATGTTTAACCCTTTCGCGTTTGTTATTGGACGAGAACATTGCGCTCACTTCCGCTTTGACAGGTCGTTGTTTGCACACACTGGCGCAGCCTGCCGAGTGCATTTCTATACACACATACGTCATTTTGCTGTTCATTTACGGTGGTAAACAATATAGTATGCAGGAGAAAGATTGAGCCGTCTTGTTTCCCGTTTTCTTTCTCGATCGTGCATATGCAAGATGTGACGCTTCGTCAATCACCTTCTTGTGTGTAAACACATTTATGTTAGCCTGTGTGTTTATATTTTTTTTTTATTTAGACCCAGACGCAGTTCATATAACGCTATACGCCTCTTTCCTGTATGAAGTTGATATATATTGACAACACTAACTATTACAAAACGGGGAGTGATTTTGATTTAAATCGAACAATCCGGGCAGTGTCGACGTTTAAAAAATAATTTTCTTGAATGAATAGTAATTGCACGGTGACTTTATTTGAATGAGATCAGATCCCAGGAAACACTGGATTGCTTTCCTCGCTCAGCCTGGCGATGACGTCAACATGTCTCGCCTTCTATAAGAGCCAATACAGCCTTACATAATCTCGTCCTCTTGCTGTGTATTTAGAGGTTACATAAGTAGTAGACATGCGTTGTTAGCACCGTAATCGGTTGTAATATATAAAACCGATAGATAACATGTGTGAGTGTGATTTCAACTCAAATACCATGCATTGATTTGTTTTGTCATACAAAACTGATTCGCATACGGTTACAGAGGTACGACTGAGACACCACGTGTTTTTTAAGTGTGTGTGTGTGTGTGTGTGTGTGTGTGTGTGTGTGTGTGTGTCCTGTGCACAGATGGGCCTGTCTGTCTTTTCTCAAGGATGGTCCGCCACGCTTCATTGAGTCGCCTCTGTTGATGAGGTGGACGCACATACACACACACAGTCAAAGACTCTATTGTCTGTGCTTGGAGGAAAAAAGGCGCAAAAAAATTCCACTCCACATTGTGGGTCAACAGTAGAGAAATATGTAAACCGTACATTGTATATAGGACTTAAAATCCCCAGGCTATAATGACATATATTTTTGGTTAATTTGATTACAGTTTATTAAGAATTGTTTATTGATAAGTAACCAGAGCCTTTCTTTGCTGTTGCTACACATAGCCCGTTTACAGGTCTGTGCTGTGAGAAGAGCCCGTCTATAGCTGCAGCTTTAATTCCTAGAGCGCCACCCGTAAGAGCATTTCCATACCACCTTGTGTAAATACATGAAGTTACCAGCATCTTAAAACAAACTCTCTGCCTTAGATGTCAAGCCTGATCTCTTTGTGGCCTGCTGAGTGCATGCTATGTTATTGTCTTACCTGCTCTTCCTTTGTTAACACATTTCGTCCCTCCCATGCATTCATTAAAATATGTTTTGCACACATTGTCCCTTGGCATCAAGCTTGGAAACGGAGCCAACCTTAAAGTTGTGCTTTACTGTACGTCAGTGGAAATGATTGTCTGACTATAAAAAAACAGCATGTTATCAGCCTCTTAACCGTTTATCCCAGTAGCTCTAATCTTCTGTAGGCACCTCCCTGTACACTCTATCTGTTTTAACGTTCTGCAGCTGTTACATGGGATGACCCCAGAAGCAGAATTACACAATGTTCATTTAATGAAGCATACATTATTAAGTGAGTTGTCGCCATCTTTCACAAGTGTTAACCCGTGTAATTTTATTTCTCAGTTTTCGTTGTCATAGTCGTACATTAGCGCACACATTTAGGCAATGTGTCTTAAACATGTTTTCAAGTAAAGTTCTGTCGTAGTCTCTTTAAATGAAATTACTGTTAAACCCCAGGACGTCCCCACCCTTTTTGCCTCCGATAGATAATCACCACAAGTTCAGATACAGTAGAGCTGTTGTCTACTGTTCCCTGCATTATTCAGCAGATGCTTGTTTATCCGAAATTGTACATTTTTGCTTCCGTTTCTCTGTACCTGGATGGACAGAGAAATATATGTATTTTTATTTAACCAGGATGTTCAACTGAGATTGAGATCTTCACAATGTTTTGATTGAATCTAAATCAAAGCACTGTTAAGGATTTTGACAGTGCACATGCAAAACAAATATCATCTGCAGAAAGAATTGTGTTGTCCTTAAAGATCCCATCAAGACTTGCTTCAAAACATGTAAATATCACCTGATATGTTTTTTCCACAAAAAGATTAGTATTAAAAAACACACAGCTACTCAGTGCTCTTCATTGCTAACCTTGCTATTGTCAAAAATGTGATTGTTGCACACAGTTGATGTCACACATCCTGCTCATGTATACATACACACCTTTTTGGTGTATAGCATTGCAAATACAAGTGCAACAGGCTTTGAAAGTGGTGGGAGGCTTTAAAAAATGCTGCTGTACATGACAGATTTTCTTCCAAAATGACAGTACTGTGTACTTACAGTTACCTTTATGCAATATTGGACTGTCCCTCGGGAGGAATGTGCTCCACTCCCCTTATTCATAAACCCTGCTTCTAAACTCCACCGTCACACCGATGTTCATGTTCCTCGGCTGTAGAAAGCTCCCGCACTGCATGAGGTCAGGGGTTCTCGGCCGGCCGGCCTCTGGCTGTGTGTGAAGGAAATGGTTAAATATGGGGTCGGTTTTGAAAACCATCATGAGTGTTGTGTGGTTTGGTCTTTATTTTGTTGTGTGAGTTTGTTTGCAGCTTTATAAGACCAACTGTGACACACCAACTTTTTTGAGAACTTTTAAGAAAAGAGCTTTAATAGCAGTTTTAAGTCAGTGTCACACAGCCACAAGATTCCTGCACAAGAGAAAAACTATTAGCACGACTGCATTTTCTGTTTCTTGTTTTGCAACTCCGGCCTTGACAAACCGCTTGGAATTCTTCAGCCTTCTCATTTTTCTGCTCTTTTCCAATTGGCCGGTCATGGATATGGCATGTCACTATTGGCTAGATTCTCCTGCAATGGCGAGCCCTGTGGTCTACATGTGGCAAGGAGCGGAAACAAGAGAAGGACATGACACATGGCCGGCTGTTTACAGATTTTGAAGGCCACGGGTGTGGTGCCGCTTTTACTGCAACAGGTTAATTCAGGGAGGTGCCCTGCTTCATGCTGCAGTGCTTACTTTCCTTTGTTATTCACGCTCCAAGTCAAACATTTAATACCTGTCGAATACCTTTCTTTCCTTCTTTTTAAATAAAACGTGGTAGTTTTGCAGCACACAGACTGCAGCTGCGTCTATAAGATTGTTAGTTGTATCTGTGGCTTGGACAGTTTCTCGTCTACGTGGGTGTGCGTGTGCGTGTGCATGTTCCACATGTCCTGTAATCTACAGGGCCATAACCCCTCTTACTGCCATTTGGGCACATCTATAAATGCTGTAAGTATTCATTACACTCAGACATTCTTCCTCCTCTTGCTGTCCTTCTCTCCCACTGCTTGGTCATGTGACCAGTCATAGACCCGATCATGCCATATGCAGTCAAGTCCTGGCTGCTGTGGACAGATAGCGAGGAGACTGAGGAAAACAAAGAAAAAAGTGGTGTCAGCATTTCTCCACCATGTGTTGCACTTTGCTCTCTCTCTCTCGCCCTCCTCCAGTGTCTGCAGTAGTACACTAGTACCACATGGTGTTGTTGTTGTCTCCACACAACTTTTTTTGTTTGTTGCGTTACATGTTTTCTAATAGGTTTTCTTCCTGTCAATCATGTCGCCCGAGTGAAATTAAAGCTCTAGATGCACACTACATGGGAACAACTATCTGTAAAGGCTTTACATAAAAGTTTGGAAACTAGTTGCGTGATGTGAAGGGCATTAGTGAGGTCCACTGTCCATGTCCTGTCTATAGTATGAACGGTGTCAGGTTGAAGACGGAAAGAGTCTTCCAAATACTGTTAACCATACTGTATAATTGACGAGCGTCAAATGTAATGTTCTTATGGCAGTATCATGACGACATTCCTATGCAGTATTTCTTACTGTCCCATTGACTAAATTCAAATGGTATTATTAATCAATTGTTGTATTCTTCTGAACACAGGGGTGTTCTCTTTCGACGACAACCTGGCAGAGGCTAACCATCCCTACACCGTTGACGATGACTTGCTGAACGAGGCGGAGGTGAACGGTAACTGGACTCCTCAGGAGAAAGCTCTCCACGAAGCTCGACTCAAAGCCAAAGCCAAGCGCCGCCAGCGCAAGTCTTCACGCAACTCCACCAGCGAGTCCATCTCCGAGTCCGGAGAATTGTCAGGAGGTGATCCAAACAGCCCGAAGGGCAAAGTCCTCATCAGTGACCGCAAATCTAGGACGGGAAAAGGCAGAGGTCTGCCAAAAAAAGGTACATTCGAGCTACCCTGGTGTATGCAGCTTTCTGCTATTTTAGTTTGTTGGCAAGCTGCCCCAGACTTTTGACAGTAACTTGGAAGAGAGCATCCATGGACACTGTGTCCAGAGAGATACACTTTCTATGACCTTAGATAGTTCAGCATTGGCATTGGTAGGAACATTGATAAGCAGATTTCAAGATTCGGCTCAAAGATGTGACACTGATCTGTGTACATGTACTGATTGTTGTTGAAATGAAAAGTTTAGGTGTGTGTGTGTGTGTGTGTGTGTGTGTGTATGTGTGTATGTGTGTGTGTGTGTGTGTGTGTGTGTGTGTGTGTGTGTGTGTGTGTGTGTGTGGCAATGGCTTTTTCCCCACAATCACAATGCTGAACATGCCTTTATGGTTTGTTTGCAGGTGGAGCAGGTGGTAAAGGAGTTTGGGGGGCTGCTGGGATGGTTTATGAAGATGAGGAGCCTGATCTGCGGGACCCCAACTACGATGAGTTTGCTCAGGTGAGCGGGTACAGCGGACATGGACTGTTTATGGGGTCTCATTATCAGACAGAAGACAGTAAAGAGAGGAGAGATAGATGAGATATAACATGCAACAAAGATGCTTGTAGGATATGAAAGTGCTTTGTGTCGCTAGTAAATCCTAAATAAATAAATCCTCACTAAGCTGTCTGCGTGTAGATGTAGACTTTTACTGGACATTCTGTTATGTTAATCACTGAAGTAGGGCTCCCTGCAACTAACAAATACTTTCTAATATTGGTTAATCAGCTGTCGTTTCTCGATTTTTAATTATGTAGATTATATAGTGGGGAATTTCACTATTTTATTCAAAGATGACATTTTCAAATTGCTTGTTTCGTCCAACCTGAAGATATTGGCCTGGAGAAATGACTTGAAATTTAAAAGAATGACGGTCTTTCTCATGCGTTGTAGAAGTTGATCCTTTTATTTTCTAAATGTTTCACCTGGTGGTCGGCAGTCTGTAAATGCATACTCTGAACTGTGTTGGCCACTGGTGGTCTAACCTCTTGTGCGGAGGATAAGAGGCAAAAGTGTTCAAAGCTGACCTAGTCAACAAAAAAATGTGCTGATGTTGAAAGGCTGTTGCCAAGACACACTAAATATAAAAGAGGCGTTGCTTTGTGAACAAGATGGTGATTGTCTTCACTCAAAAAATAATTACACAATGCAGCAACCACTTTTAATTCAATTCAATTCAGTTTATTTGTATAGCACAGTTTCACAAATTACACATTTGTCTCAGAGTGCTTTACAATCTGTACACATAGACATCCCTGCCCCAAAACCTCACATCGGATCAGGAAAAACTCCCAAATAACCCTTCAGGGGGAAAAAAGGGAAGAAACCTTCAGGAGAGCAACAGAGGATCCCTCTCCAGGATGGACAGATGCAATAGATGTAATGTGTACAGACACAAGTTGTACTTGCAAGTTAACTTGTAAGTTGCAAGTTAACTTGCTAAGTTGTAATATCTTGGACAGCATGTGATTTACAAACATTTAAAAAACCTTATTTACTTATAAAATGTTTTCTAATTTCATCTATCTATATTTTTCATGATTTGGCCAATCCAAATTTAAAAACACACCTGCTCACATGAATGTTTCATCGATCTCGCGCAGTCTTTTTAATCTTTATTCCCCTTATCAAGCAAATGGTCTGTGTGACCCTGCTGAAGGTCGAGTTTGTTTGCCTCCTGTAATGGTCAGGCTGACTGAATGCACACTGGGAATGGAGCTTCCGTCAGTCAAATAGTTAAAATTGGTTTTGGGAACCGCTCAAAAAAGCCAGCGCCAGTGGCCTTGAATGTTGTAGGAGAGTTGTGTGTTAAATGTGAACTGGGACACGCATACAGAAAAGTACATGGGACATGTGCAGGTGGTGCCCTTTAAATCAGACGGAGGGAATCACCTGATGAAGGATTTTTTTTTAATGGTCCAGGTCCTGTACATAAGAAAATAATTCCAGAATCCATGTAATGGAAACTATAATGTGCCCTTTAAATCAGACGGAGGGAATCACCTGATGAAGGATTTTTTTAATGGTCCAGGTCCTGTACATAAGAAAATAATTCCAGAATCCATGTAATGGAAACTATAATGTGCTTCAGAATGCTCTCTTTTCTCGCTTTCAAACAAATCTGGGGTGAAGCGTCATGGGTCGCCATGTTGGGACAAGAAATGTTGCATAGAGGTTTAGTCTTGGCCTGTTCTTGGCCATACGGTTTTGCTTTGGTTCCCTCCCATCACCTCCTACAATTGCACAACATGAGCAGGAAAAAGCCAAATGAAATGGCGTTTTCAACCGTTGGCTACTGTCCTTCTTTATACTCCTATTTGTTTTCTTGTTATACATGTGCATGTTTTATCTAGTTATTGTCCTATTATTATACAGTTTGTTTGAACTTTATTATTTGTTTCAACTCCAATCCATTCAATCTCTGCAACCGTTATTATTTCATAAATTCTTCCATTGTTCTCCTGGATAAACAAAGCATCTTCTGGAAAGTTGGTGTGACCAGTTTTGACTGACATTCTAGAATTTGCTTATGCTGACGTAGAGGCGAAAGTGTTTAGTTCCATCATAACAGAAGAACAGAAAGGTGACAGATAACACTTTTGAAAAGAAATCTCACTGATATTGTTTTAAAATTATACTCGCCATGTTTTGATGCTGAATGTGAATGTGGTTGGACTGACGATGCGTTTGTTCCTACACAGGGAGACACAGTTTATGCAACAGTTGTGCCTGAGGTAGATGAGAAGGAACTGGAAAAGATGGTCAACCCAATTGTAAAGGAGTACTTTCAACATGGAGACACCAAAGAGGTCCAGGTAAATGAATGAACATTGTTGCACAGATCAATCGATCCCTTAACAGTGCTGTGTGACTTAACTCAGACTGTGCAGTATCCTAAATTGTCTAATTGGTCTGTTAGATGTTGCTGAAGGGGCTCAACCTGGGCTCTCATAAGTTTGAGTTCTCCTCCCTGGCCGTGTCACTGTCCCTCGAGGGCAAAGCCAGCCACAGAGAGCTGACCTCCCGCCTGCTGTCTGATCTGTCGGGCAAGATGCTTTCACAAAGTGAAATGGCCCGCGCCTTTGACAAGATACTCAAAGAGCTGCCAGACCTGATACTGGACACACCGGAGGCTCCGCAGGTAGACCTCTTCATTTTGTCCTATTGCTATAATTATTGGACTACAAAAACATGTGGAGAGGCATTCTGATGATTTTCTTTTTCTGATGTCTCGCAGATGTTGGGCCAGTTTGTAGCCCGAGCCATAGCAGACCACGTCCTCCCCATGTCTTTCCTGGACTTTTACAAGGGCAAAGTGGACTGTGAGCATGCCAGGTGAGCTGAGACTAGTGCAACTTATATGCAGATACAGTAGCTTCTTAAAAAAAATATTCAACCTTGTTTGTAAGTTATCAGATTTCTTAAGCCTTTGTTAAGTCCATTTTACCTTGACATGAACAAAAGGCTGATTCCAGATGCTACTGGAACGTTCCTCTTCCCTGTGGTGGGAGAAGCTTCTACCTTTTAATATGTTCTCCTCCCGTGTAATGCAGTGTGTTTATCAAATAACGTTTAACTAAAATAAAATATTGGGGTTGTGGTGTTTTCTATTTATGGTCAACACATTTTTGGGTGCTTTCTTTTTCAGAGTGGCGTTGGACCGTGCCGAAGTGCTGCTGACCATGAAGAGGGAGATGGTTCGTCTGGATAATGTGTGGGGCGTGGGCGGAGGCCTGAGACCTGTCAAACATCTCGTCAAAGAGGTGAGCACATAAAAACAAAGTCACCTTCTTGTTTCCATACTCAAAAATATTTAAATCATGATCCATAGCGCTGAGGTCAGTGTTTTGTGTGGATGCGCTCTGCTTCTTTATTCACATTACGTCAGATAAACAGAAGGCAGGAGGCATGCTGGTTAGAGAGCCGCATGCCAAGCCTCTGCTATGTTGCTGTGTCAGCTGAGCACTTTTCTCCCATGAAAAGTGGGAATTGCTAAAAACGAGGGCACAGGAGTGTCCGACACGGCCACACACGCTAGCCTTTAACTGAACAGACTCAACGCACACACGTGCACCCATCGTGCTGTCTGCTTTGTCTTTGTTTACGTCATTACAATTGTCTATGATTTGGAATTATTTGTGCCAGGGTTCATTTGAATGTGGTGCATGTTAAGAAATGGACGAGTGGTCAAAGCATACTGTACACCTCTTAACACTGCACACTTGTGGTCTAACTACAAAAAAGCAAGCCTACGGAGACTGCAAGTGGCCTACAATGATGCCATGAGAATACTTTTGAAGAGGTGGACTAGTGCAAGTGAGATGTTTGTGGCTGCAGGAGTCGATGCATTCAAAGCGGTTTTAAGAAATCTAAGATACCAATTTATCTGCAGCGTTGATGATTCCAAAAATGAGATCATCAAAACTCAGCACTACAAGCTACCAGTCCCAGTTGTAGAGACACTGGTACAGCTGTTTATTTGCAAAGCATGTGTAGTTCTTTGTTTGATTTTCTTTTTTCTTTAACTTGTGGTTACCTTCGCATTGAAAATGCAGAAGGTAATGTTTTGGCCGGCGTGTATTTATTTGTGAATATGTCCGTTATTCGTCTAAATCAGACAAAACTGAGCCGATTCTTATGAAACTTGGTGGGATGATTGGTCATGACCCAAGGAACAATTGATTAGTTTTTGGGAGTGATTGGGTCAAAGGTCAAGGTCACGAAAAGGTGAAAAACGTAAATTTGCGATATCTCGGTTAATTGGCATCCGATTTGCGTGAAACTAGTGCCAAATTGTTCATAATTCAATCTTGTGATATGCGAAGGTATGCGCTCTACCGAGTGCCCATTCTAGTTTTGTATGTATTTATTATATTTTAATGTTTTGTACTATCTGGACCTCGGGTCTGTTTCTAAACGTTTCAAATCAGTCAGTGTGTTCTCAGTCATACATCATTGTTTATGCCTCAGTAGCCCTTGGAGCCGCTGTTTTAATTTCCTGCCTGGTTGTGCAGCTTCAGGGGGCCACACTGGGCTGCAGCAGGCACAAGGATGGAAAAAGCACTATTATCTTCCACAAATTATTTTACATTTTTTTTAAAGGACTTTGTGCCATCTGGTTCAAGTTGTTCTATTGTGTGTTTATGAACAGGAGTTTTAGTTCATTTTAGATCATTCTCCCAGCTCAGTGATTTAGACCCAGAGTGGACTTTTTTAAGCAAACTGGTTTGTGTTAACATAACAAATGAATACAAACCAATGAAGCAGAAAAGCAGATTTTTTATTTTTTTTTAATGTATGTGCGTGTTTGTGTTCCAGATGAACCTCCTGCTCAAGGAGTACCTGATATCAGGAGACGTGTCAGAGGCAGAGCACTGTCTGCGGGACCTTGAAGTCCCACACTTCCACCATGAGCTGGTCTATGAGGTATAAAAAATGTGATGTTATTGTGTCAGTCTTGGTTTGGTTTGGTTGTTATTCTGTCATAAAACACCCTACACATCCCATATTTTCCCACATATTCACCAAGAAAACGCAACAAAAAACACAAACAAAAGCCTAAAAATTCAAGTAAAATCTATTATATACAACCAACAAAGACTTTTGCAAAAACTGAAGTGTGACCGGATATTCTTTTAGGCTGTTAAGTATATCATATTTGCAGAGATAATGTCAAACATAATAACTTTGGTTGTGTCCTATGTGGGGAGACCACATCATGACAATAAGATCAAATCCACACATGTTAAAGTAATTTCTGATCTCTTCCAAGGACTGTGTGTGTTTCTGGCAGGGCGTGTCTCATTCGTACTGCATGTATTAACAGAGTGAAGCGAAGAAGCATTGCATAACATGAACATGTCTATTTTCCATCCCAATGTAACTGCTTCGTGATTAATTACAAGTTGTAGATGCTGTTTCTGTAAAGGCAATGAACTGAGTAGCATTTAAGTTTGTAAAATAACATGCGATTATGTGTACCAATCAGGTCTTTCTTTTTGGTTTTGGCCTCAGTTGTGTAAAAAGTACACGGTGTACTACTGTTGTCTAGTCTGTTGCAATTCGTTATCCACATGCAGCACATTCAGAAAGGATTCACCCAGCTGGACTTTTTCTTAGTTGTATTATCTATCAATAACCAACAATTTGATGTCTTTTTTTTTAATATGTTAGTATAAATCTAACTTTCCAAAATCTACATTTTCTCTTTTCTTTCAGTGTATAAACTAATGTAAAATGGCAAACACGGCCACTGTGTGGTGAAACGTGTGTCTTGTACATCTGTACTGATTATTTTTTATTAGGCAATGGACAATAGTTGACAGTAGCACACTCTTACACATTTTATATGTTATATAATTTGTATCAGGTTGTAGTGATGGTGCTGGAGTCCAAAGGAGACACTGCCAGTCATATGATGATTAAGCTGCTGCAGTCCTTCTGGAAGACGGGTCTCATCACTGTGGATCAGATGAACAGGGTCAGTGCCTTTTTTCTTCTTTTCTTTTTTGTATATTATTTTTTTGTATTGGCATTTTAGATGAATATTCTTGTCTGTTTGACCTTGTATTTGAACTATCCATTTTGTACGCTGTTTTCCATGTAGGGTTTCCAGCGTGTCTATGATGAGCTCCCAGAAATCAACCTTGATGTGCCGCATGCCCACTCCATCATGGAGACCTTTGTGGACCTCTGCTACCAGGAGGCTGTCATCACCAAACAGCTGAGGGATGCATGTCCCGCCAGGTGAGTTGGCCATTAATATCCATTTTAAAACATTATTTTTGTTTTTGATATATCCGTAGTTATATCCTTCTTAGAGACTGTTCACTCAGTGTGGCTCGTTGATCTAGTTGGGTTTTAAAGTTCAACAATGTAGCTCGATGGTACAGAGAAATAACCTATATCGAGCCTGTTATTTGATCAGTTAAGTTTTAGTTTGGGCCGTTTGATCACTAACATGCTTCTCTCTCTCTTTTTCCTCCACCAGAGGACGAAAGCGTTTTGTGAGTGAGGGAGATGGAGGCGCGATAAAGAACTAATCCACAAGAGGAAGAGCAGCAGGAGCAGGAGCAGGAGCAGGAGGAGGAGGAGAATAAGGAGAATAAGGAGAATAAGGAGAAGGGGGGATGAGGGGGTGTCTACAGGTTGTTAAACACCAGATTGTGCTCCAGCATGTTTTACTCTGAAATCAGGCATGCTGGCAGTCTTAAATTTCCTTGTTACTCCCAAGAATGGTGTCATTACATAAACCAGCATTGACGTTTGGTGAAAGTAGACTGAAGAGTCGCCCAGGTGTTCAGTTCCATTCATCTTGTTCATCACTGTTTTGGACATTTTGGTTGTAAGAAAATTCTTTTGATTTTTTTTTTGGGTTGATGCACCCCTCTTTTTCTCAGTCTTTGTACCTGTTTCTCAAGAATAGTTTGAGTCAGAGCTGCAGAAAGAAAGGGTGACATGCAGGGAGGGGTGTGTGGGAGATGAATTTATGGGTTTTGTCTCTGGCTTTGCTTCACCTGTTCCCATTTTTTTTTTCCAGTGCTAGAAAAGAAAAGAAGCACTTAAGACAGCTGATACCGTCAGTGAGCACTTGCTAATTGAGCTCAACAAAGATCTAAACCTTGTTTGTATTTTCTGCCACAAATTTTTTGACATTTTTTAAAAGACTTTGTACCATTGGGTTTAAGTGGTTCTATCGTGTCATTATGAATGGGAGTTTTGGTTTCTTTTTTTTCATCTTGAGATCAAATGTTGGCTTTTATTAAGCAAAGAAGTAAAAGCAAGAGGTGTTTGGGTGGTTATTTCAAACTTGCATAAGGGCACATACTTTGGAGGCACTTTTCTCTAAATATGATGCAAAAATAAATAAATTAGCTGTAATGTGTATTTAAGAAGAAGAAAACAAACAAGTCAATAGATTGAACAAGCACTATTTTGAGCACTCTGACATTGCTTGCAATAAATTCCCAGCTCACATGGTCCGAAATGGATTCTTTACAGGTAACCGTATAATATAAAGCCAAACCAAGGGAACATAATTAATCTGGGAATTGTCTTTACACTTGTTTACCGGTCTGATATAGCTGTGAAATGGCAACCTCAGCTTATTTGGGACGAAGCATATTTATATATGCATATTCTTTTCTGCCACTGTTTGTAACAGTTTTTCATGTTGACGAAAGTTAAAGATGTGGCTAAGAAATATATTTCATTCATTAAAAAGCAACAAAATAAAAATGTTGTATTTCTTTTTTACGTTTATGCCAGCAGTATTGATGACTAACGAGGAGTAAGTGATTTTTGGAGGTAAAGAGGGGATCAGGAGGGCCATGGCAGGAGGCATCAGTCACAGGCGGGTCCAATGGACCCTATGATATGTGCAGTCACAAGGACTCCGGGAAGGAAGCAGAGTAATGTGCGATGGAGAGATGGAAATTCATCCTTAAGTAGAGGGAGAAAAGAGGAGATAGGTGCTCAGTGTATCCTAAAACGTCCCCCAGCAGCCTATAAGCCTATAGCAGCATATCAAGGGGCTGGAACAGGGCAAACCTGATTTAGCCCTATAAGCTCTGTCAAAGAGGACAGTCTTAAGACTACTCTTAAATGTGGTGACTGTGTCTGCCTCCTGGACTGAAAGTGGAAGCAGGTTCCATAAAAGAGGAGCTTGATAACTGAAGGCTCTGGCTCCCATCCTTCTTTTTAAGACCCTTTGAACCACAAGTAGCCCTGCATTTAGTGAGAGTAGTGGGGCAATATGGTACTACAAGCTCTTTAAGATATGATGGTGCATCACCAATCAAGGCTTTGTAGGTGAGGAGAAGACATTTAAATGTGATTCTTGATTTTACAGGGAGCCAGTGCAGAGCAGCTAATGTGGAATAATATGATCTATTTTCTTAATGTTAGTGAGTACACGAGCTGCAGCACACTGGATTAACTGGAGGGATTTAAGAGATTTATTAGAGCAGCCTGATAAATGATGAGTTGCAGTAATCTAGAAGTAATGAACGCATGAAGAAGTTTTTCTGCATCTTTTTGAGACAGGATTTGCCTGATATTTGAAATGTTTCTTGAAAAAAATATAGACCTTGAGATTTGCTTCACGTGGGAGTTAAAGGACAAGTGTTGAGATCCTTTACAGTGGTGTTGGATGCCAAGGCAAAGCCAACTACAGAAGCCACATCCCCAGATAATTGATCTCTCAGGTGTCCCAGGGCCGAGTAAAATAACTTCAGTTTTGTCTGAGTTTAACATCAAGAAGTTGCTGGTCATCCATGTTTTTTATGTCTTTAAGACATGCTTGAATTTTACTGAGCTGGTTGGTCTCCTTTTTGATCGATAGATATAATTGAGTTTCATCTGCTTAACAATGAAAGTTGTGCTTCCTGCTAATATTACCCAAAGGAAGCATATAAGGTAAATAAAATTGGTCCAAGCACAGAACTTTGTGGAAATCCGTGATTAACTTTAGTGGTCATTAGGATTCATCATTTACACGTTCTAATTCAGGATTGATCTAATGAATAGGATTTAAACCAACAAGAGTGGACTACATTCAGGAGATGTTTAGTTACAGCTACTTGGAAGGAATGTGGTACATATTTGCAAAGACACATTGACAATATCTAATAGAGATGTGCCAATTAAAGGCAACACGTCTTTAAGCAGCCTCGTCGGGATGGGCTCTACACAATTAGACGGTTTAGAAATAGAAACTGTTGAAGACATTGATCTCACTCCAATAAATGATGATCACTCTTTGGACTTATTTGATTATTATGGGAGAATGCGATGCTTTTGAAAAGCCCAACAAAAGAAAACAAGTGGCTAAGATGTTGGTAATGATTTTTTTTTAAACTCAAACACGACAAACGAACATCCTTGTTTACTGTTTTCCCGAAGGACGCTATATATATTACTCTTTAATTTGGCTAAAAAGGCTATGTTTTATAGTTATTGTGTCTAGTGTAATATACCCCGGCTCTTGTATATTATGCCCTCTAGTCTGCGTGTATAAAAAGGCGTGTATAAAAAGTACACGTCAGTGAAAAAAGCGTGGTTTTCCTTTTTCCTATAATGGCGATCGCATAACCCGCCCTTCCCGGCCTCTGATTGGCTGACTCTCTGTATTCTAACCAAATTACGGCTAATGCCAAATCCTAACCAACCCAACACAGAGATGATGAAGCCAACAAGTATTAGCCAATCAGAGGCAAAGAAGGGCGGGTCGTGACGTCGTCGCCGTAAGAAAAAAATTGGCAACCAGGAAGTGGCTAGTAAGCTAGCAACGTATAATGAGCAGCTGAGACTCTCGTACTTTGACAGGTTAGTATCAATTTACTCAATGAACATGAAGCTAAAACTGTCGACTTGCGCCGTGTTTACTATCTGCGTACAAATGAAACCTACTTTTTATTGCGACAACCGGTCAGTTTCGCTAAAATCGCTAAAACGTTTGTAGTACTAACGAGTATCTTGCAACCTGCAGGCAACGCATTGCCGGGGCGTAGTAGCGATTTACCAATTGGATGTGTTGTGGTTGAAATAGGTGTCTGTTATGACTCCTGCCGTTATTAAATAGGAGACACTTTGCATAGAAGTAGAGTTTAATAACTGCAATAGCACCTATCCTGTTACACACCTTGCACGGTTAATCTTACAGTTAGCATAACCGCTTTATTTCAGCCTGAGATGACGGGCTCATACCTACAACAGGAATGATAAGGAGGGTGTTATTATAATAACGTGCAGATTATGTATTGTACAAGGAACTCAAGTCATTTTTATTTATATAATATGTATTTATAAAGGGCAAAAGAACAAACCAGTCGGTTGCTTGATAAGTACATCCGAAACCAGTGTTTGATCCAGACCTTCAGATCCCTTCCAGCTGTCATTGACATTGACACAATTAGACTATCAAATCAAAATGTCTTCCTCCATCTTGTCTCCAGCTTCAGAAGGGCAGGATGGGCAGGCAGAGGAAGAGGGTGGTGACGGGTGAAGCTGTTCCCCTTCTGCGGAAAGACGACAAGGCCCCTGCATTTCATCGAAAAGAGAAGAAAAAGAAAGTTGATATTGGCAAAGTCTTCATCAACATCTCCATTGGCCTTTGCATATTCAGCCTGATCTGGTTCTTTTACGCCCTCCACATGCGATCAAGCCTCGCCAAACGGGTGGTGACCCTGCACCCGTCACCTCCTGTCCTGGATGCCAATAGCAGCAGCGCCAAGGTATCCACGGAGAGGTTCTGGGGCTCATACAGGCCTCAGGTCTACTTTGGCATGAAAACCAGGAGTCCAAGGTCTATGGTGACAGGTAGGCTGACGTGTTAATAAGTATGATTTTCATATTATTACTACTACTCAAGGAACTTTAGATGGCAAAGATAAACAATAGAAACAACAACAAAACAATAAAGATGCCAATAGTGAGAAGATAATTTAAAAATAGTATCACAGTTCAAAAGCAGATTTAAATATGAGTTTTTAAGTGCGGTTTTGAAAGTGACGAGTGAATGTCTGAGGTGCTGCTGGAGAGAGTTCTAGAGGGAGGAGTAAGCAATGGAGAAGGCCCTGTCCCCTAATGTCCGCCGTTGGGCAGAGTAGGGGGGTAAAGCGGTTGGCGTCTGCAGATTGTGGGTGGGGACGTGTCGGTGCAGGTCAGAAAGGTACGTTCAAGCTGAAGATGGTTATGTTTAACTTAGTGAACCAGGAGAATCCAATTGGGAATACTAATCTTTTTTTCCAAAGACTACCAGAAAGAAAAAAAGGAGATATAAAATGAACTAAAAATAAAGCAGAGGGAACTCTCATCGAAAGAGAAATTTAAACCAGGTACAATTAATTATATTGTCTAAAGGATTCTTCTCCTAATTGGTGGTAGAAAAGTGAAAGGAGAAAATCCAAACTAAGGTAACTTTAAAAAAATGAATATGTAAAGCTTGCGTGTGTCCATATTTCGAGCAAGTTGAGGAGCCTTGATCATTTATATGAAAAGAAACCTCTTAAACCCTACTGATGCTGCTGTGCAATACACTGAGCTATATTTAAAAGACTAAATGTATCGGGTACATTTCTGGGTAATGTACATTTAAAAAAAGCATCTATTTTAATCCAAAGCCCTAATTTTACGGAAGGATGAAGCCATAAAAAAAACATGGTGTCTTGGGAGATGTTAATACTATCACTATATAATCAAAATCCCAAAATAATTGTGTGCGTTTGTGCTTTTAATTGTTTGCTCTCTCTCAAAGCATTTGCTTTGCAGCACTAATCAAAACCTGCAATGTTTAATTGCACTAAATTGGAGAAATGGTTGGAAAGAATCCCAGGCATTTGACAAATTCAAGTAAATGTTGGCCTCAGTACCGATGACTTATTAACCTGTCAGCCAATTTGTTTATTAGCTGATGGCATAAAGTGGACTACATTTTCTAATATTGAGTACCAACACCTAAGCACTGCTGTTCTCAAAACCCAGTTGACTGGTAACTTGCTGCATGTATCCAGTGAGTTTTGTTATTGACTTTTTTTATGTGAAACTGTTGGCTAGTTATTGTTTTGCATCCCTTGTGGTGTACAATACAACCAACATGTTACTTTTCTTATGCCTACCCAGGTATGATGTGGATGCGTCAGTTTGGCGACATGGATGTAAACCTGAGGCACATTTGTGAGCAAGGGGATCGTTTGCAAGGCTATGGCTGGATGATGCATGATGGGATCACCTTTGGCGTCCAAGAAATTCGTGACACCGATTTCACACTAACGACCGAGTTTGTCAAGAGGATGGGAGGGGATCACGGAGGAGACTGGACGTGGAGGGTCACTGCCAAACAGCATGTGAGTACTGTCTGTTTATTCAGCCTTATGAGCAGATGAGATGTTCCCAGACATGACCCACATATATATTTGTCTCAAATCTACCAAGGAATTCTGGTTATTTGTTATGTCTTTTCTAAGTTTTAATAATTTTAGTCTTTTTACCTTTACCCACCAGAGCTCGGCCCCTCAAGCGCCAGTCATCTCCCTGATGTTTTACGCAGCAGCAGACAGCCAGGGCTCCCTGGAGGCTCACGTCGAGGATAGAACCCGCCTTGCATCCATCACTGGTTTCTCAGAGGAGCTGGGAAACTTTAAGATCACGTTACGGAAGCCAGTTACCGGGGAACTATTCAGTGCCAAATATGCAAGGTAAGTGCATCAATACAGGAGTGAATGGTTAAAGTTTAAAAAACAGAGTAATCGTGGACAACACACTATATAGAGAATGATTGCTCAATTTGATATATATACAAAATATGCATTACAATTTTTGTTTTTGTTTTCTTAAACATTTTTTTTCTGTTTTGCAATGTTCAATTATCAATCAGTGAGTTTAGGAAAAGTCACACGTAGATACATCTCCATAGAACATTATAGCTGCATATGAGGAAAAGATGCATGTAATGATTTAAGTTCTGATGTCTGTTGTACCTCTCCTGAGTCCCAGTATCAGTGCTTTGATGATATTTGGTAGTAATGTCATATTGGTAAACCTACATAACTACGTTGGTAAAATATATATAACCACTAGATAGCAGCAAAAGCATGATTTTCAGCTTTTGTTTTATCAATTTGTTAATCCCCCAAAAAATGAGGAGTTAGGTTTTCTTAAAGGAAGCATGCAGATATACATTAAATATACTGTCTGAAATGCCAAAGGAAATCATCTCCTTTCAATAAGGACTCTGGCTTTTTGTGAAATAGAATGAATCATAAAACACGGGACGAGATGTTACAACTGTCCATTGTGCCAGTGGACAGTTGTAACATCTCGTCCCGTGTTTTAATCCTTTAATTAGTGAAGTTGTTTGTCCTTTAGAAATGACAATCGTTTCACTATTGTTTGTACTGAGTAGATAAGCACTCTGATAGCAACACCCACAGGAAGCACCAATATTTCAAACTTTCATGAGGGCCAGAGAAGACCAGCAGAGCAAAATAGAAAGTTACAGTATGCACACATAGAAATTATAAGAATTGCTTGAATTATTTATTGTATGAAGATCATTGTTGAAGTATAAGTGTGACTTCACCTGGTCACTTAAGCTCACTAGTGCAATATACAACTCTCAGGTTATGACAGTGTGTGTAGGCTTCACTAACATAGGTAGTGCAGCTCAGATCACCAAGTTATCAGTGACTGACGATCGACGACACTTAAGATTCTGTGATTGCTCTGATCTCATATATTTTTATACATTAAACTCAATAATGTTAACGATAGTTTATTATCTTTCCAGCTACAACTATCTCCAGACGGTCTCTCCTGGCTTGGAGAAGCTGACTGACATAGTGAAGCAAAGTCTGAACCGTAAGTTTATCTACAGCCCTCCTTCTGGTGAGAAAAGACATTACATAGCCGTAGACGCCTACAAGCCTCCCCACCACAACCAACAGAAACCTGCTGACACACGGAAAGAGAGTGACTTTGTGGTTTACCAGGTGACTGTCCAGATGCCATTCCAGATCGAAGTTCTGTTTGAGTCCGGAAGCTTCCACAACCGTCCCAACCAACTTGTGGGCTCAATCATGACTCAGGAGCTGGAGAGGAGGAAAGCTGAGTTTGATTCAAAGTTTGAAAATACTTTTGGCCTTGAAAGCAAAGGTTTTAGCCCGGCACATGTTAAGTTTGGCAAGGCAGCGTTCAGCAATATGTTGGGTGGAATGGGCTACTTCCACGGCCAGTCGGTGGTACAGTCGGTTTACAATGAATACCCGCTCTTGTACCCCGAAGGCGCTTTATTCACTGCCGTACCGTCACGCTCTTTCTTCCCGAGAGGATTCCTTTGGGATGAGGGCTTTCACCAGCTGCTGCTGAGCAAGTGGGATCCCCAGGTGACAAGGGAGGCTATTGCCCACTGGATAGACCTGATGAATATGGAGGGCTGGATCCCACGCGAGCAGATCCTCGGAGACGAGGCTCGTAGTAAAGTCCCCGCTGAGTTTGTAGTTCAGCGTAACGAGAATGCGAACCCACCGACACTATTCTTGGCTCTGGAGGAACTTATCGAACAGCTCACGTTAAATCCAGAGAAGCCGGCGTCTCGACCGACCTTGCCTTTCCTCCGACGTCTTTTCCCCAGACTGAAAACTTGGTTTGAATGGTACAACACCACACAGACGGGGCCTTTACCAAACTCTTACCGCTGGCGTGGACGTGACAAAGACACAAATCTTTTCCTCAATCCCAAAACCTTGACTTCTGGGCTGGATGACTACCCTCGGGCATCGCATCCATCAGCGGATGAGCGCCATGTAGATTTACACTGCTGGATGGCCTTGTCCTCGGGCATCATGGCCAGTATAGCTCGGCTTCTCGGCGAGCCCCATCAGGACTATGAGCTCACCCACCAGGTGCTCCGCGACAACAACCTGCTGGATGAGCTCCACTGGTCAGAACAACTTGGTGCCTTCAGTGACTTTGGTAACCACAGCCAGGCGGTGTCCCTGCAGCAGGAGAAGGTGTACGTGCCTCCCGGTCAACCTCGCCATCAGTTCCCTGTTGCACGCCTTGTGCGCTCAGTCCGACGGGCCCCCAAGCTGCAGTACGTTAACGCTTTGGGTTACGTTAGCTTGTTTCCTTTTTTACTGCATATCCTTACACCAGATTCACCCAAACTAGAATATATCTTGCGTGACCTGAGAAACTCGAGTAAGCTGTGGACTCCCTACGGCCTGCGTTCAATTTCTAAAGCCGATCCTATGTACATGAAGCGAAACACGGAACACGACGCCCCCTACTGGAGGGGACCAATATGGATTAACATCAACTACTTGGCAGTCAGAGCCCTGCACCACTACGGCAACACAGAAGGGCCGCACCAAGAGAAGGCAGCTGCTCTTTATGAGGAACTCAGGACTAATATCATCAATAATGTTTATAGACAGTATGTTGACACAGGGTATATCTGGGAACAGTACAATGACGGCACTGGTAGGGGCCAAGGAAGCCACCCCTTCACCGGCTGGTCAGGCCTCACCGTATTAATGATGGCTGAACAGTACTGATGAAATGTAGGCTTCATGTCATGTTTTCTATGTAGATATTGGCCTTCACACATCATGATCATGTGTAAATAAAATAGGTCTTGTCTCGTTGATCAAACTAAAATGATAAGATCCCGCTGGAAAATCATCACATTTCCACACAGATATTTTCTGATAAGGTCAAGTGCAGATAATCTGTTTTTCTTTATGTGAAGCCAAGCACTATCTGGCGCTTGTGTTAGTGTTATATACTCAAGCTGCATTTGGGAAACACTTAAAAGGAAAAATTTGCCACCTTTTTTATGTGGCCATCCAATCGGTGCTAATGGTAAAAGTAGTTCACTTAATTAAACTCTGCAGTGTGTGCCCCAGTTTTTTTCCACGTCTGGTGAATTAACAAAAACTCACAAACATTAATGAAGAAAAAATGATTACACCTAGACCAAATCATACAGCCGTACATCTTCTGAATGAAAGTAGATATTTTACTCGGAACTAAGCAAAGTTAAACTGCTTGTTAAGTCCTCTTAAAACACACTTTATACTATATAGAAATAATAAAACTCACAGAACATGTCTTGGTTGATCTTTCCACTGTCCAACAATCGACGACTAGGATTTGGCCAAAATATGTCTTTAATTCACCGAGATAGATGTGGAAATGTGTCTGCTCTTCTGGTTCCCCCCCCCCCACTGTATCTCTGCCTTCCCGGATGTCCGTGGGCAGCTGCCCGATGTAGCAGCTCATTGGCGGGCCTCACTCCTTCTACCTCTGTTTGAGTGAGGTGGGAAACTTTCCTGCATAGTAACGCACACACGGCTCGCTCCCTCTGAGTTTTCGTCAGCGACAGCATCCAACAAAAATGGCCAATGCTGACATTCATTAAAACGGAATGATTCTGTTCCTGTTGGCCTCGGAGGGCAATTTGAGCAAAGGCACCACCAGTCGCCGTTTGCTCTCGGCAGATAAGATTTTAAAGTCCCCGTCGGCCTCACGCTGCAGCCTGGAGCCGCCTCTCTACCGGGATCACTCAAAACAGTCAAATCTTCAATGTAAAACACACACTGCAAATTATTCTCGTCCATAACATCCTGTTCACTCATGTTTTTGCCGTTGGAAGCGGGGGAGGGGTTCATGCTTCCACACTGTATGTATGATGCTGTATATGAACAACTCTTATTCGGTTTCTCACACACCTCTACCTGGGGAAATGAACGTGGGTCATTATTTTCCAATGTGCCATATCTTTTAATCTTACATTCTCAGTTATCTGTCTTAATGATTGGTCATTTTGATATGTAATTGTTTCATCCCAGTCTTTTAAAAAAATACGTTTGATACGGTGTTGCTCAATATTTCCTATGACTGCTTCTAAAAGCAGCCATGTTTTGTACACACAGCCTGTGGTTTGACTGGCAGGAAAAACAACATTGACTGTGACATTGGTTTGTTTTGTTAAAAACAATAAACGGTTACAATAATTTCCTTTTGTCATCCTGTACTTTTTTGTTGGTGTAAGTAAATAATTTATTTAATCGAAACATATAACTACAATCTTTGCTTCAAATGCAATAGAAGAAAATTGTACCTTCTACTTGTCACAGCTTAGACACACACACACACACACACACACACACACACACACACACACACACACACACACGGCGCTGGTGATTAGTGATAATTCTATTGTGTCCAGAGTTGCTGTGGATACAAGTGTCAGCTGACTTCATAATCCTTCTTTACAAACACAATCATTGATTCCTTGTTCTTAATTAACTTAATATATTACATATATGACTAGAACTGCATTTTCAATCTTATATTACAACTGTGTAGAATGTTTAAACATAAAAATTAAATTTATTAATGCAATGTGTTGCTCTATGTTACAAAACATTCCTGTGAGATAAATGGGAAGGTTCTGAATGTGTTCACATTTTATATCTTGGATAGTAATTATAATCTTGGAATAATAAAATTGCTCTTTTTGCTGGCAGATGAAATCCTATCGGGACCTTTTTTCCTTTTTTTTCAAAATCTTTCTTGCACTACCAAAAAATGCCAATGAGCTTAGATCTAAGAGTTGTAATATTTAATAAACGTTAACCAGTTAAGTGGACAGGCAAAGTATGTCATCTTCATACCAAATGTGCAGCTTTAACAACAGGAACTTCATAGATTTGCCTGCCATATTACGAGTAGTCATAATTGTAACTTGCCTCCATTTCCAGCAATTGACAGAAACTCTCCCCAAATTATTGACATTGCATGATACTTCACTCAGTTGGCTAGTCAATTATTCCTCACCTGTTTCGTATGGATGTCGGCCCTCCTGTCAGTCGAAGCAGACGGTCGCTTCAACATCCTGTGACCTAAAGTACAGCAGCCCGGTCCTAAAGTACAGCAGCCCGGTCCTAAAGTACAGCAGCACGGTCCTCTTTCTTTTGTCAGACAGCACATTCGAAGCCTCCAGCTGACGTCAATCTGCTTTTTTACTTAGTTTCCATGGAGCGCAGTTTCTGTGAGGGCTAGGTGCTTAATTAGCTCAAATCGAAAGGGATAGAGACTATTCAGATGGCAAATTCTTTTCACTCCTTGACATGTGCTGGTATAGATTCACACACCAGGGCATACGGTGGCAATGTTCTTATTAATACTTTGACACCAAATATAAAAAGCCGAGACTGGGAGCACCGATACGGCTTCTCTCTGTCTGTGTACATGGCCACTGGGTTCCAACCTCTCGGCTTTTATGAATCCTCTGAATGGGTTAGATGTGCAGTTGTATAGTCGATGTCTTAGCATGGTGCATTACGGTTTCATGGATAAAAATAGTACCTCTATCAGTTAACTGAACAGCAGATTGGCTGTGAAGCCCAACAGTGGTAGCTTCACAACATTTATTAAAGGCCACAGTATTTCTATTCAGGATTCACGATGGATACTGTAGATTAACAGCAATGATATGATACATCACACCTGTTCGCATCTTGGAAAAGGTTTAAAATCCATAATTTTAGCCTTTTTCAACATTGTGAAATGTTCACTGGGCTATATCGTTGTGAGTTTAGTTGTTAAAAACTAGCGTATGATGTATTAATGTGCAATGATTGCTTTCGGGCTCAGTCGTGGGAGACACAAGCTCATCATTTGACCCTTTGACCTGTTGACGCAAAACACGGGATCAAGGGATTTGGACACGGATGAACCATATCCTCTGTCTTTCGCTGTTTCTCTCAGAGGAACTGGTTTCCACATCCCTTCGATGCAACTACAGTCAAAAATTCATCCATTTCTTTGAAGAGTGCGGACAATCTGTGTGACTAAAGCACTCACTGCGCAATCCATCCCCCTCACCCAAGACCCTTTTTTCACAGTGAGATGGGATAATAGACAACCTGCATCAGAGCTAACTAATGTGACTGCATAATAAACAGATGAGTCAGGGAGAACTCATTTACATATCATCCCAACCTTATCAGAGCTTCGATATTGTGAATATTTTGTGATGACCTACGACCAATGAAATTGCTAGAGAATGCAGTATCCAAATAGCCGCTGCTCTGTGTAGGATACTTTTTATTATAACTCCTGCGGAGTAATTATAAAGTTGTCTCATAGTTGCTGGAAATACCCCCTGTGCACCACTGACTGCTGTATTGAATGTAATTACTGGGAACTTGTGCTAGAGGGAGCTAATTAATAAGGCATTTATGAGTGGAAAAGAGGCTCTTTGAATACAGCTTAGCTATCATTTTACTTACAATGGAGAGCTACTTGGAATTAAAGCAGTGTAAGTGGATAATTATGCTAATGGCTCAATTTGGATTTAAGATATGGTGGCAGGCTGTATTTGTAGATGATCACTGCTGCTACATTAGAGTGGCTCACACAGGTTTTCTGTGTGTATGTGGGCTTATATGTTCATAGCATCTCACTGGAGATGTCAGATGTTTTGTCCTGAGGCCACTCAGTGTGTGTGTGTGTGTGTGTGTGTGTGTGTGTGTGTGTGTGTGTGTGTGTGTGTGTGTGTGTGTGATCTTCTTTGACACAACTTGTTTGCCTCCAATACAAATAAACAAGGCCTTTGAACAAACTGGCCATGTACGTCTGTTCTTTGTGACGTATACATTTATCAATTCTCTGTTTTTGTGTATCCCTTGAGCCCCATGGCAATGAATTTCTTCATGTGTCAATTTTCCTTTGCTGTTTGCATGTTTGTAGAACTCTGACTCTTGACATCACTGCCCTCCCAGGACTGTGTCACAGTGTTTGTTCAAAACAGAAAGCCATCCTTCCTCTTTTTAATTCGGTTGCAATCAGCATCAGCATCCATACTGGCCTAATTGCTGTTTATACTTAGTTTAATTCTATAAAATACCCTCTAGGATCCAGCATCTCTGGTTCTCTGTACCCTGTCATTGCCCCCCAGAAGCTTGTTATTGAGCATCAAACTTGCCTCAGCCAACATAGGTCTATGTATGTTATGTAAGGCCCACTATAAATAGGTTCACCCGGGATCTTTTGTCTTTACCTGATTCGCTCTTAGCCCAACAGTTTTTATTTCTGGAGAGAGCTGTGGAAGCTAGTGCAATATAGAGCTGGCCGTTTCCATAGTTACTTTTGTTAGCTGCAAGCTCTTAACATTCTTCATCTGTTTCCTCACATGTCTGCTGTTAGCTATTATTTTGAATCTGTTTGCACTGCATCTCCCCTTAATGACTGTATTTGCATCGATAAAGCAGTAAAAGAAGCAATGCTTTCTGATTATTAATATGTTGTGGTGTCAACGGATAGGGGAAGGAGCAACAAATAGAATAGATAGGTGTGGGTGCAGATGAGTCAGAGACTAGAATATGTAGATATTAACTTTAGCTGGTCAAAAGTACATATAATTAGTCTGATGTTGAGTGATAATGATTTTGTGTTGTGGATGTTATTGAGTTTCACTTCAAAGGGGTGTGTTGCATCTGCACATAACCTAAACATTTGCATTTTTACCCAGATAACTGATAGATTGTTATAACAGTAGATATACTGTTATAATGATCTATCAGTTATCTGGGAATGAAGGCATTTTTGGTTTGTTTGAATCAAAAAGTTGAAAATATGAAAATTCACTGCTCTATTTTACAGATTTCTCTTTAAAATTGTCCAAGCAGTTAGGTAACAGCAGGTACAGTAGCTGGATCAGGCCCAAGAATTTGACTGTCAGAGTGCTGCAAGCATGGATGCAGCAGAGAAGAGGGCAAGGTGGGAGCCATGCGAGTGCAATGTGTGTGGAGGAGTCTGGGGGCATGGTTAAAGAAGCACCGGGGCATTCCGCAATCACGATTGGAGAGCTGAATACAATTCTCAGCCATCCCTGTTGTAGAACCAAAGAGTACAGGCGGCTGGGGACCAAAGTGGGCGAGTGCGAAAGTATTTTTGGATCACACGGGAAACCTGCCACACCAACAGCAGCAACAGCAGCACCGGGGCCTGGTACCGGGCTTCCCTAACCCACTCCCACTCTCAGAGGAAGAACAGGAGAGAGATGTGGCTTCAAAAGAAGAACCACGCTTCCGCTGCTTTTATTTTTCTTATTTGTGCTATTTTTCTTTCAATTGCCCAGCGTTGGAATGATGATGTAGTATATATAACTATGCACAGCCCAACATGACAGAAAGAGAGAGTGAGAGAGGGAGAGAAAATAACGAACTTGGCAGCTGAGGCGAGTATCTCGTATTTATAGAAAGTCGTGTTTCCGGCAGAGGTTTCTGTGGTTTTAGCACTCCCAATCCATTTTTTGCGGTGTCTATTGTATCCAGGTTTAGATTGAAGATGTTCCCTCATCTAGCGCCTTGGGGGGAGATTTGACTGTGAGACATGTCAGAATGTGATTTGAGGGAGGCAGATGAATTTCTCCAGTTCTTGTGCAACATTGGCTTTCCAAGGATTGCTAAACAAAAAAGCTGCTTTGCATACACAAACTTTGGAATTAGTCGAAAGTACAACACAGCTCTTGAGGCTGTAAAATGCATCTCCTGTATGTTCTACTCTTACTACATGCACATCTATAGCCTATGTTATCAATGTGTTTATCTTGGAGAACCATCACAGTATTTCCTATGTGACATCTCTCTATTACCGTTGGTTTTAAATGCTTTTTCATTTCAAACAGCAAATGGCAGCCTCTGCATCTCAGTGGATGTCCTGGTATGGATAAAGTTATTCTATTATTTACTCTCAAACAGTGTGGGTTGCATAGTTGGTTGACAAAATGCCAAGGCATTGAGTCTTTGAGGACATACTGTAGATCAAGTGAGATATATTTCATTTTAAATAAAGAATTATAAGTATTGCATTTTTTTATGCTGTTGAGTAGTTATGTAGATGCAATGCCAAAATCAGCTGACACTTCAATTCTTACGGTCTTGTGACAAAAGCTAGTCTGGGTTTAAACTGTGGAGCTGTACTCTACATTCAATTTTGAATTACCATTGCAAAACCATAGATGAACAGAAACTGGATACTGATTTCTCAAAAGTGGGTAAAATTCTTGTTTTGGTTTGAACCAGAATTACAATAAGCTTTCCATTCTCATAGACAGGACCAACATCAGATGTCCTATGATCCATTGATGCTTTTATTTTTTGTGAATAGCTCGACTGCTGCACAGTTTGACAAAGTCAACAAAGTCAACAACATGCCACAGCTTATCGATTCTGTCCTTAGATGTGTATCAGCTTCATGTGAAGCAGAATGTACAAGTAGAATCATCTTATTAAAGGTAATAGTTTTTTTCTGTTTGTGGTTATGTTTCAGAAAACCTCAATACGGTTTAATACAATACAGCTCACAGATTAGTTTATTGTTGATAGCATAGCAGTCCTATTTCCTCCCCTATTAAAACACGTATGAACATTAAATGAATATTAAAAGTCCAAATAAGACAATATAGAACAGACATAACCATCCACTCTATCCTGCATATGGCAGGCAGTGAGCTCATGGTCAGTCAGTCCTCACTGCCTCTTCAACTCTATCAGCAATCAAAACTCCCAGACCCTGTCCAGGAGTAAACCCGAAAATAACACGGCAATGGGGTTACATATGCAGTATAAAGAAAATGATTTACCTCTCCCTGGGGCAAAAATAAGTCTGCTGTTTTGAGTAAATACTATTAGGTATTAAGCACACAATAATATCAACTGTAATGCAATCAACACCATCTGAAGTGCATTCAGAGTAGGTCTGCAATTGCCAGGATAATGATATGTTTAAGTATGTAGAGAATAAACTACTGTACTTTGAAAAACACACAATTATTATATGTAGGGGGGCTGTGATATGTTTTACTGGAGCATTTTTTAGCCATGTTACATGAGTGGCTCCAGGGATGGCAATGTCAGTCTGGCGTCACATCACTTTGGTCAATATATTGGATATATTGCCACATTTGATTCATGATGCCCAGAAGATGAAGCGTAGTGAATTGGTGTTCCTCTGACTTTTACTGTAGCGCCACCAGCAGGTCAAAGTTTACAGTTATCCTGTGAAATATCTCAACATCAGAACTATCTCAACAAGCACAAACTTGTATCCAGACACTCATGGATCCCAGATGACGGATCCTCTGACTTTTCTTCTACCGCCACCAGGAGGTTGACATTTGTGGTTTTGAGTGAAATGTCTCAACAACTGTTTGATAAATTGCCCTGATTCTTTTGCTTCTCACATTCAGGCCCCCCTCGGGATAAACTGTAATCACTTTGGTGTTCCTCTGAACTCTATATCAGATCAAATGTTCCATCTGTCCAAATCTTTTTCTTTTTCCTTTACTGCCACACTAATTCCAGCTATCCTCAGCTGCACTTTTTGTGAGTGTTGATTTGCAAATGTTGATAAACTAACTAATTGAACTAAGATGGTGAGCATTTTTTAAACATTGTACTAGCTTAACAACAGCATGTCACTGTGAACATTTCAGCATTTAACTCAATGTATAGCCTAACGATGAGCATGGCTGTAAATGTTTGGTCTTGTTGAATTTGCATAAATAGATACATTGATTAAAATGTGGGTTTAGCTCAGTGAGGAGAGTGGTCGTCCTGTAACCGCAAGGTAGCAGGTTCGATCCCCACTCTCCCCATTAGTTGCAGCCCGAAGTGTCATTGAGCAATCCTTTTTCTGATACATTGGCTAAATTAGAAAGAATTCCCTCCTCTTCTCGGCCAATGACGAAGACCCTACCGAGGACAAAGCCCTCTCCCAAAACGTTTCCCATGGAGCCCCTTTTAAAGGCCCGCAGGCCGGTCAGCCACACCCCGACGCGCAGGAACAAGTTGAGCCTATTTAGGTCAGGACTACATTAAAGCATTCCACTTTGCTGAAATTATCCATTCAATAGAAGTGCAGACATATCCTTTTATGAAAACATGTTTCATCTTCTAACTTTAGCCATGACTTTGAACCTTTTTGGAAGTTAATATCCTTGTTAAAACATGGAGGCAACTGTGTACTGCTCCATATTCATTCCCAAGAAACAGGAGCATTTAGTCTCACATTGCTCAGATGCAATGGGAAAAAAAAACACATCTTTCATTTAACTTTCCCAGGTATGGAGTTAGCCATGCGCTATAATGTCAGTAAGTGCTAACATTACATAAATCCATTACTTAGTCCCTGTGCTGTGGCATTTTATGGAGGAGAGAGGTTAGCCACACTGCAGTTAGCATAACAGCATCCCGTGATCTGAACTCTGTGTGATCAGATTGGTTTTAATAGACTCTGGATTACTTGGAGGCAGTTCCTCAAAGCTAAACATCTCTGGGTCTAGAATTAGAGTGCACATCTGAGGTGAAAACGATTTGTTCAGGAGAATGTCACTGCTGCAATGAAAGAGCGTATATGCTATTATCATACACTGCCTTAAAAAAATGACAGGGCAGCGACTCAGAGATGCTTTGATACATGTTCCACTGCTCCTTTAGTATGGAAGGAGATTACATTACGTTTAATACAAGCAGGCTCTGCATTAAGTCTAATATTGTATTTTCCTTTGTGTTGCAGTAGTCACAATATATTGTGTTTAATATAGCCCACAAGCTTTCCTATCCTCAATAAATATTGTCTTGTCGACAAGAAATTGCCCTAAAATACTATTCAAATGGCCTAAGCTCTGAGCTCAAAGGAGTCCTTTCAATAGAGTATAACAAAAATAAGTGATAATTGATCAAATGCTGGTGGTGTAAATGGAGTGATTATCTATAGCGTTGGTCTCATTAGCAATACAATATTGCTTGTTTCCTGCCATACTGCACTCTTGAAAATGTCTGCAACATTATACAATCAAGTATAATCATTTACTCAAATCATAGTACAAATACCACACTGAAAAACACACCATCACATTCAAAATGATACTTGAAAACAAAATATTCCTATACTTAAACTAATAGTATGTGTGCAAAATGGCTCCAGACAATGTTATGTTATTAGATCATGATGTTTCATGCACTAACATCTAAACAGTACTTTACCGTAGTTCTTTTTACAGCCTTCCTGGGTATTTTTAAGCCATATAAATGTAGCTGATTAGGCTGATCATATGTTCTGTGTACAATCTCAATCTACAAAATTAATTATTAACTAAAGCTGCCCATTACGTTCATGCAGTGGAGTAAATTGTACAATGTAACATAACCCCTGTAAATGTAATGGAATTTAAGTATAAAGTAGCATTAAAAAATATATACCCAAGTAAACTATTAGGAGTGAAATTTTAGCAAGGGAATACAAATATATAGGTTTAACACAACAAAGACTAACATGAATGTGATGATGTGTATAGTCCCTTTGCATATTGTTAAAATAGTATAGAACTAATGCAACAACATTGTATTTGTATAATGACTAAGAATTTCCAAGAGTCTGATTGCATTGCTTTTATGGAAATTAAGGCTATTCATATATGAAGGCAGAACCACAGGAGCTATTGAAAGTATAGTGAAAGTAAAGTGTTTGTGTGCTGCTGGTTCATGTGTGATTACAAGGTTGAATGCGGCCGCAGCGTCGCTATCCATGGTCCTGAACCTCTAACGGGTGGAAGAGCAGAGGTCTGCTGCAGACCACAACGTCATATGAAAGAGTATCGACTTTTCGTAATAGAAAGTGTGACCACGGAGTGCACCCGGCAACGGATGAGAAACTGAAAAAAATGCTTTGGGGGTTGAAATGTCATGTGAACAGTTGGGTTCAACCACTGAACACCTCAGGGGTGTTATTGACTCCCTTCAATGCTTTTAAAGGCCAAGGGTTCGTTTGGACTGGGCTTTGCAGTTATTCGCCCTGATGGTGTAAGCGAACACAATTTCCAGCGAACACAAGAAAGAGGGGGAATTTGTGAAAGTAAATCAAAGCGGTTGACTGCCAGGAAGAGTTGTTCAGTTTAACTGGAAACATACAGGCCATGCAGTCACTCCCAGAGGCAGCCATGAGGGAAGTGTCAGGGGAGATTAGTAACTGGACTGCAGGTTGGTCTTGTAGTCATCAGAACACAGTAGTGTTTACTTCAAAAAAAAAACTGACAGACTTTGAATGTGCATAATCGTTTAAATAATCATCCTTTGGGGTGCCCTTGTCTTACTTTATTACATTTCGCTAATTTAAAATAGCTTCAAAGCTATCCCAAGTCCTTGAATCACACATATCAACAATGTCAGCAGTCAGGTCTACAAAGAGTAGGTGTCAGGCAAATAATAATAGTTTACAGTTCGTTCGTTGTGCTTATGTGTTGCTTTATAGTTGTTGATTTTAAACTTAAATTGCAAATTGGCTATAACATTATCACTAAACACAGAAATGTAAAGAACAAGAACGGTAAACTATTATGATAATTTTACTGACCGTGCACACACATACACACACACACACACACACACACACACACACACACACACACACACACACACACACACACACACATATATATATATATATATATATATATATATATATATAAAATTGTTGATGTTCCTGCATTTTAATATCTGGTAAATGTGCTATCTTCTCGTGTTATTATGTTTTATTATTACTCCTTTTATAGGTCCCAATATCTCTATTAAATGTGTGATATAGAATGACTATAGCGCTGTTTTTATAATGACTAATATAACATGTTATAATATTGTCATAGTTTGAAATTATATTTTGTAGAACAAACTTGTTGCAAATGTGTTGGTGTTTTGTGAACTGTTTTTTTATTTATATTTATTGTTTGACCTATAGCTATATCCAGAGTATTAATGCCTTCAAGATACATCTTAAAATACGATGATAATGTTTTATTTATCCCACTTAGACCTCAATAATATTTCGTTTATGATTTCGTTCACTGATCTGTCACATTACTCGCTACCTTCCCATTACGCCCCACGGGACTGCGTCTGCTTGCCTCCTTACCTCCTTGCCTCCTTACCTCGAACAACTGGAATGTCCATCCTGTGATTGATCAAGTCAGTCAAACAGCGCTGCTGTCCACTTGTCTACCATGTTTTACATCTCAATGAGAGGACGGTCAAAACCAAAGCGGTGGATGGTGGTGGCCGTTTGAGATATTTCAACTCCGGCGTGATATTCTGAGGGGTGATACCGAGCAACGAGACCGTCTTTAGTTTAATATCATTTTAATTCAAAATATAAATCGTTTCTGTGGAAAGAAATGCCATCATTATACACCGTTTTACCAGCCGACACCGATCGCCACTTGTTGCAACGTCAGACTCCATCTCTCCAGGAGCTACTGGAGGAGGGAGGGTTAGAGGAGGGGGGACTCCGTCACATCCTCTTTCCATGTATGGGCATGAAGTTTACACGCAGCGGGGAATCCTCTCACTGGAGCTGATGAATGGGGAGGAGGGCCGAGGGAGCTGCCAAAGTGTATATAAGGAGAGAGAGGGGAAGTCGCTGATGTGAAATCCACAGCAAGCAAAAACCCACCGCGGAGCAGAGACTCAAAAAGGAATACGTTTAATTGCTTTGTACACCTTTTTGACACAGACTGCTTTGGATCATTTGTTGAAAACCATCAACAGGGGGGTTGAAAGAAAACATCCGTCTGCATAATTTGTTTTACATTTTCGCCTTTTACATTTTTTTGCCTAGGAGAGACGGACTTCTAAGTGCATCAGTATGTTGAACAATATGGATTTGAATGCGAAAGATTCTTTTTACCCTCAGTTTGAGAATTGCAACAGTTCTTCCCTGGGAATGGAAAACAGCGCGCGGAAAGATAACCAGGAGGTGTATGTCGATTCAGAGCGGGGGGTACCTGCCCAGTTTGGCCACGGTGAGTTCGCATCTTTGCACAGTCGATAAAATGTGCATGCATGAAAATTGTAATATGTTGAATACCAAAGAAGATAGATATCTCGTTTCGTGCAGTCGTGGATACGGCATATTATCAATGCATTCCTGTGCCAAAATACGCATGCATGTTTACGTAACGCTGATTTGTCATCTTCGTTAAATTTGCACTGATTCCAAATATAAAACACTCGCGATGACAAAGTTTTCTCTCTTGCTGATTCAACAGAAGGAACCCCTGCAACCCTCAAAACCGAAGCCTCCAACTCGGAATTTGCGTTTAACCCATGCGAGTGCCCAAAAGACACCTACACTCCCTCCTCGCTCGCCTACTCTGGCAGTTTCTATGTTGAGGCATCTCAGGGAGCGCCGTGCAGCACCGAAACACTTCTCAATATGATTACTGAGATTGTGGGTATATCCACATTGCCACTTTCAGAAGTGCAACACAGCGGCAACAGTCGGGGAACTTATCCATCGCCTGCGCCGATGGACAGCAGCAACGGCAATTTTGGAGACGGCGTTAAGAGGCACTCCTACACTTGCTCCGGACCTACTCCCCCCCTATACTCCCCGGACCAGACGTGCCCGAGGTATGCTGATGATCAGTCCGGCAGTCAGGCTCTAGACCCGTCCACTTCCCAATTGAGCTTCGGCTCCTCCCGAGCTCCAAACCAGAAGAAGGATGAACCAAAGTCAGAGGCCGCTTCTTTCCCTGTCGTAGTCAAGAATGAGTTTGAAAGCAGTTGCTACGAGTGGGGAACATTCAATAAGTCTGGTTGTTTGGAGACGAGTTTCCAGACAGAAACCTTTCCAATGTCAAGTGACTTCCCCCCTGACCAGCAGATGGATGTTAAGGAACTTTTAGACACATTTCCCCCAATCTGTCCCAACCCAGATATGGAGTTTAAAGTGGAGGGAGGTATCAAACAAGAACCGTGTTTCTCTGATACCTGTTCTCAGAGCTACTCAAGCCCCCTGTACAATAATTACCTCCCACCACCTCCGATGGGCCTCTCCTCTAACCTGAAACCCTTCCCCGAACCTCCGCAGCCATCCAATCAGTGTGATTCCTTATACACATCACCAGCTTTACCGAGCACCATAGACTCCATCCTATATTCTTCCTTGTTGCCAGATTCTTTCGCCCAAAGTTACACCCCCCGTGCGACGAAGACCCCCAGGGCCAGAAAGAGCCCCGCCGCCTCTCACGGCCCAGCCAAAGAGAAACCCTTCACCTGCCCCATGGAGAGCTGCGACCGGCGCTTCTCTCGTTCGGATGAGCTCAACCGGCACATCCGCATCCACACGGGCCACAAACCTTTCCAGTGCCGCATATGTTTGCGCAGTTTCAGCCGTAGCGATCACCTCACAACCCACACCAGGACTCACACCGGGGAGAAGCCGTTTTCATGCGACGTCTGCGGCAAACGGTTCGCCCGCAGCGACGAGAGGAAACGGCACGGACGGGTACACCTGAAACAGAAGGAGAAAATGGAAATAAAGCCACAAGTGACCACCGCTGCGTGGACTTTCACTCTTCCCGAGGGCATTTGAAGACACGGTTATGTCTCCACACATACAATATTAGGATCTTTCCGTCTTGGAAGATAAGCCAGATAACTACGAGTTGATGTTTGAGATCGTTCGGCTGGCAAGCCAATGCCTGGCACAAGAGGGTTTGCAAATATTGCAGTTTTTTTTAGGAGCAGAAGGGGAGAGAGGTCTGCTTCGGCCTTATTGCCTGTTGCTGATGCTGCTGACTTTATGCAAAGATGCATATGTTGTAAAAGTCGGCAAACAGATCCACAGTGACTTGTTGCTGTTACTGTCAGTAGAGCCAAACCTCTCTGCTGCGGCATTGCATGACTGCTGTTCAGCACCTCTTCATCTGGACAGCTCCAACCTCCATCGCCTTAGAGCCGAGATGGATTGCACTTACAGATTATTAATATCTCCATTTAAGATTCTTATTTTCAGCTTTTAGCATTCTTAGAGCAATGGTTTATATGTTTCTTAAAACGCATGTTTATGTCAGTGTTTTCTTTTCCTTTAAGCGGAATATCAACCACTGTCAAGGTACGCCTTCACTGAGGGTTATTGACATGAATGTAGGCGAACATACTTATGGCTTTGACCATAATGCTGTCCATCTTTGATAAAATTGAGTGTTTGTTTAACTTCTTATCATTTGACTGTCAGTGTTTTTGTCATTGGTCTTTGTGTTGTATTACACTTGTTTGGATTATGACAATTGTGAAAGATATATCATAAATGGGAAATAAATATATTTGTATTACTGTACTTCTTTGTATTTTTATAGTTACCTGTATATTTTACATTTATTACATTTGAGCTATCAAGGTGAAATGTATTTTAAATCATTAATAATGTCTTGGTTTTCGAGGGCTATTGTTTAGTAACACAATATTTTAAATGTTACAATTTGATATCAGAAACATTGTTGCTCTTCATTACATTGTTGGTATGATAAGAGTTATTTAATTGAACTGCTGATCTGGATTTAAAATGGATCAGTATGTACACTAGTTGTGGTAGGGCTTTTCAACGAAAATGATTTTTCAATATGTACAGAAGTATGTTTAATCAGGCTAGAAATGACTAGCAAATCATATAAACATTGCTTTTGAGTAATCAGGTAGCACACATTGCTGCGAGTTTCTGTGGACTTTACCTTGGACTTTCCCATGAAAGGGTTTTAAATCCTGGTATATTTAGCTGGAGATACTGTATGCTGAAATGTTCACTTTAGCAAAAAAAAAAGAAGAAAAAAAAGAACAACGTTGAGAGATTGGTGAAATTGTCACCAACAGGTTATTGCAAAAAAGTTATTTAACTCACCTTAAGTTATATTAACTGTTCAAATAAAGATTTTGTATATACACAGTTTCTACAAAATTTCAAATTAATATTGATGTTGTTATTTTTATTAAAAGTTTATGAACAAAATAAACACTTTCTGGAAGCATCAAGTTTCTTGTGCATGGTTTAGAATGATCAAACGACTATTTCCTTTTCCTCCCTTTGTTCAACCCCCCCCCCCCCCCCCAATCGAAGTTTTCAGATGAATGTACCTAGTTCCAACATATACATTATAACAGTCCATTTGTGGCACCACACTGTAGACCTAACGTTAGACATCACAACTCTGCCCTGGGAATCACAAGACCTTTGACTAAAACACATTAAAGTGAATACTCCTGTGATGTGATTCTAAATCTCTCCGACTTCGACAATCCCTTTCTCATGTTCTAAATTTAGAAATGAACACCATGGGATCTGTGGTAATCTCTACAGGAAACTTGTAAAACAGGATATTTTTTTGCCGTGCCAATGAGATGATCTGATGCTCCCAGTTCATTTATTCCTTTGTTCATTCACTCATCCATTTTTGCAATAAAAGGATATTCATTTCCACTAAATTGCTGATCACGATTATGGTCTATTATCATGTCTCTCTCTCTCTCTCTCTCTCTCTCTCTCTCTCTATATATATATATATATATATATATATATATATATATATATATATATATATATATATATATATACACGTCTCTCACACACATAGAATGGTGCTACTAAAGTCTTAATGGTCTCTGCCTTGAAACCTCTCAAGAATAAGAAAGTGGTGCGAGCAAACCATTGCTTCCTTTTGTGATATCACAAAAAGAAGCAATGGCTTGCTCGCACCACTTTTTTCAAAGCAACAATATGTGTACCTCACTATAATGAACAAACCCAAATGCCGCGGAATATTCAATTGAACTGGTAATAACACCTTGAGGTATGCAAATGCAACAAAGGCGGTTGTGTCTTTACTTAAATTGGAATTTCAAGATGTGTGGGCCTCTGTGCATCTTTATTGGGTAACAAATCCGTACAATCTGTGATCAACCATGCAGGCATGTATTACCAGGGACGTAGGACATGCATGTGCCCATGACGCAGTCGGCTGGCAGAACACTATTTTGCTTGCCCACGGCAGTGCGTAAGTGCCTGCGTTGTCTTTAGCTGACAAACATATTGTACCAGTGTGAACATGCACGCTGCCACATGGAGGGAGCACTGTGAATAGCATGTACCCATCCTCTCTTGTTCATCGCTCACCATCACTTACAATAGCACAGGGTCCAGCCAGCATCAACACGCACTCCTTTATCCATGTTGTTTTAGTGGCAAATGCTGTCCAGTGATGGATAGTTGAGGTTTTGAATTGCAGTGATGTGCAGTCACAGTGACCATTATCCAGACACTTGAAGACTGAAGAGTTATTGAACTCTGGCCAGTGATGGAATTTGTGCATTTGTGCATTTGAAAGCTCAAATTCACATTTGCATACTGTAAATGGTCCTTGATATATCTACAGCATGTACGTACAGTTTCAGTTATGTTGTCTTTGTTGGATACGTTAACCACGTCGTAAACCCTTCTTCACTCATTCTTTGAAGGCATACTCAAGACATAAATCAGTTCTTTTCTCACTGACATTTATGTGTTTTTTTTTACTCCTGTAGATATGCGTAATTGCTGAAGCCATTAAGTAATTGTGCAGAGAGGGCACATGACCGCCACTGAGAACCATGATTTCTCAGAACGCGCGACTCTGCTGTAAATGGTAGCACACCAAGTCCATTAAATCCTTGCTAGGATGTTACTAATGCAAACATATTAACATTAGGACTGATGCACTGTGGATGGGTTTATCCAAGCCTAGTGTCTGTGTGTGACTAACATATTGCATATATATCCAGCGAGAAAACCATGAAAAGATGCGATTTCACTTATTCATTGTCTCTTCTAATTAATCGCTTAATGTAGGATTGCTCCTGGATAAGTCAATGGCACTATTTATTTGCTGTACCAAATGAGTACTTTGGCTCAGGATAAAATAAAAAAATCCTTAAAAATGACAGTGAAGGATTACATGGGCCCAAATTCTGAGGATAAGTGTCATTGCAGAATGATATGTACTTACATATACGTGACTTATAAGCTTCCGTTTCCCTCTGATTGGCACACAAAGATGTTTTTCCTTTTTTCCCCGCATAATCAATTTTTTTATATTTTGCATCATACACAAGCAAATACAGACCTTAAGATTTATATTATATAGGCTGATAACTGGAGCATGTCCTCCTCAGTGTCAAGCCCATCCACATCTGCGCTGCCATTATATATCTGAAGTCCGTCTTGAGAGGGACAAGTGCAGGCCCAGTCGGCTCTGAAGAGCCCAACATCCCTTTTATCCATGCTTGAACTCTAAACAATTCTACCTCTACAACAATAATCCAATAATGACTTTCAGAATGTATGAGAAGGAATGTATTTGCTTATATGAAGTATCAGAAGCAGCTCCAGTGGTTCAAGCTTCAGGTATCAGGTCACCTCAAGTACCTATTAATAATCACAGTCCTACTTGAGACAGTCTATATAGCCACACAGTCTCATTCGCTTGTGGATTGATCCATTGTGGGGTAATCACCACATAATTGTATGCATACCTTTAAAATGTGCACCAGGGCACGTCATGGTCCTTGGGGTGGGCTCAGTAATCAAGGTGCATAATCGCATGGCGGTAATGGCAATCAGGTTTAGCAGATTAATTCCTCGGATCATACATCAGCCCGTCGGTTCTGTATCTGATCATGAAGAAGGGTGTAGGTGGTCTGGAGAGTGCAGGTGATTAAAAAGAAGAGAACCATTACGTTGAGAAGGAGCTTGTTATGCAAACATTTGAAAGTGCCTAATTCTTTCCAATGTTCTGGCTCTGAAATCCTTCATTTGTATTACTGATAAGGCGAAGCACAAGAATGAAGAAATAACTTCTATTTTTTTCTCCATCTTGAACTACATGTAAACTCTGGAGTCCAGTCTACCACTTTTGTCCTGGGCACGTCATCTCTATGGTAACCTGTTCAAGGGACTTGCAGCATAGGCTGCATTTAAAGTGAATGGCAAGCGGTAAACATATCCTTGCTAGATTAATGACTGTATAGCAGCTGCCCTTGGAATTATCCAAGTCTGATCCTTTACAATACTGCAGCAGCACTAGGGTGTACCTGTGTGTATACTGTGGCAACCTCGAGCCACCTGGATCCAGCAATCTTTTAGTCCATACAAACAGCTTTCTAACCATATGTTCATCTCTTTTTAACCTCTTGGGATGACATCGCAGTGTGTCAGATGATGGTTAGTTCAGGTTAGTATAAGAACAGGGCACTCTTTGGTATCGTGTAACATCACACATCATTTTAAGATGCTATAATCAGTATTTTCCATGACTAAGTGTAATGTGAAAGGGGATGCTTGTAGTGACAAACCCACAGAGACGTTTCTCTTGATTCTGTAGTTCACTTCAGCTCAATGAAGCATTTAAGCATCTTCAAGCTCATTGTTTTAGCTCTACAACTTGCAACTATAATATGTTGATTCCCTCCAACGGCTCATAGCATAGTTCTGGACTGCAGCAGGCTGCTGTTTTCAGTAAAAAAAAGGTCTAAAAGCCCACTGTGCACTGCTGCTTAAACAGCAGGTAGACATTTACAGATGAAAAATAGCCTCTTGGCTAACTCTGGCACATTTACTGAAATGTTTTTATCAATGTGCACTGTCCCTTATTAAATAAACCATTAAAAAAAGAAAGAAAAAAGATAGTAACTAGCTGTTACACATGTATTATTGTTATTATAGTGGAGCATTCAACGAGATCTCACAGAAATACAAGAAATTACTCCAACAACGTTCTTAATATTGCTTTTAATTTCGCTTTGAGTCAAGAGTTGGTGGAGACCAAAAACAGAGCTGAAATAAGTTATTGGAACTTATTGGTAGCCAAAAAAAACGAGTCAAATAAATGCTAATGTTGCTCCTTCTGCTACTAGATGTCTAAATAAGCAATCATTTATGTTTACGGAAGTTCACCATATCAACTTGATACGGTGATAATATGTGTTCACAGTTTTTTTTCAGCACCTCCAAAAACTAAATTCTTGAGACAAATTACATATTTTATTTTACTTTAAAGGAAAAAGGAAAATTGCAATCACATGTTTTCAATCAACAGAACCTGCTCATGTTCCTACAACAAAACAAACCTGATTAGCTTTTGTCCCCCTCCTTCCATAACGAAGGAATGAATATCTTTTATTCAAGTGTCATACACCTTAAGGTGCCCAACCCACATGGGCTTGCTACTTACATTACCTCAGAAGCAAGAAAGAACAAAAAGAAAGATACAGTGTGCATGTGTCCAACACATTTTATGAGATACAAACTACATTGTTGAGACTAAGTAGCTAAACGTGTACTGTAATCTACATTTGTCTGTCATATCATTCAGATATTTTCAGGAAAAACTTCAAAAATCCCGTTGACAGTAGAATAGAAAATGCATTTCCCTCTTAACCTCATTCAAATAGCACAGGTGACACTCTCTGTCCTCCTCTGGGACTGAATGGAAGCACGCCGTTTTACAGCCCAAGGCAGAATGCCAGATCTTAACTGAGCACAAATAGATGTCTGAGCTCTGACATATTGCTTGGCATGGTAAGTGTGCTATATAATAACACAATAAGTTCTCCATTTGGGGTCGCTTGGTAGTTCTTCTGATTATTTTCCTCATAATTTTCCAATAGCAGAGACTTAAAATAACAAACAGTTACGTAAATAATATAACTGTGGCTCATGATGGTTTGGATAGCTGTGACAGCAGCTTGTAGTGACAATAGGATGAAATGTTAGTCTTTAACCCATCAGCTGGTTGCCGAATACGACACTTGTGAACAGTGAATGATCAGTCGAGTAAATCATGATTCATGTCAGAGGTGATCGTATTAATCCCACCTATGTTCTCAGCGCTTTGTTGTATGAATATTTGACCTGGTTTCAATTAAATGGCTAGCACAAATACATTGATGTTCATTGCAGAAGTAAGTTTTGGGTGCATATATATCCTGGATTGACATTAATGACTCTGAAGGAAGTTTGTGCTTGTGGGTGAAAAACTATTACTTGTTGCAAATATCTGCCCTGCTGTCACATTAGCATACAGCCATCTCGCAAAGTATCTGAAAAAAAAAGAAAAATCCACTCATCTATAAAAACATCACCATATACACACAACTGTTAACCCCTCTTCCCATAAAATAAATTACCGTATGACCATGTGTCCAGTAGAGCCGTGAGTGATTACTTTAGTGCTTTGACATTTGCAACAGCAGTAATGAGGCATGTCTGTGACAGCTGTGTCACTACCAGCAGCCTATGTCTCGGCTGCTCAGTTCAACGCTGGGAAGGAGGCATACTGTGGCCAAACACTGGCACTCTCTCTAGATAATGATGGCTCACCCATAGAGAAGCAGAGAGAATGTGTCGAAGTCTGAGGACACTGCGCATGTGTGTTTTCACTAAGAGAAAGAAGTGAGGCCGATTGAGAGAGTGTTTGTGAAGTGTATTAGTATGTGTGTGTGCGTGTGTGTGTGTGCGTGTGTGTTTGTGTGTGTTGGTGTCTGTGTGTGTGTTTATGCATGTCTGTCATTGCCAAGATGGAATCAGAGACTGTGAGAGGAGGCTGGGCTGGGACATAAAGACTAGTAGTATAAAAATGAGTGGGCTGAACATGCTCAGCTCATACAGTGCACCCTCCCGTCAAGCAGGGCGACGATTTGCATGTGCACACCAGCCTCGGCGCCGACGACACTATGTATGCTGCACCTAAATTAACTATCAAAATCAAGCATCGCTCTTGGGAGCTCCATGAAATGTATGCAAAATGTAGCTACTTCAGCATTAGCGCTTTGCTTTCTCGGCCGCAACAGTTGTTTTAGTGCCCACTGAATTCTGATAGTTTCCGAATTGGAGCCATTAGCAAAGAATAAAAGAGAACACAGAGCCTTGTTCTTTTCTAGTCAGGTACACGAGTGACCTAAATCATACAGATGTGATCAGACATCGGGTATTTATAAAGGTTTAAGATCATATGTGCTATTCTCTTCCGTTTTCTTCTGTTCTGTCGTAATCGAGTCTGGATTATTCTATTTAATTTTGTTCTATTCTATTCTATTCTGTTCCATTATATTATATTATTTTCAATTCTATTTTGTTCTCTATGGTTCTTTTGTGTTCTCTTTGATATATTCCTTTCTATTCTGTGAGTTTGTGTCGTCATTAGTTTGCTGTAGATGTGTCAATCTAAACGTACGGTTTTGATTCTATTCCATCTTACAGGTCCAGTCTATATATATATATATATATATATATATATATATATATATATATATATATATATATATATATATATATTCATTATTCAGCCACTTTATGGCTCTACAATCATATCCCATAAAGTCTGATATTTATGTTACTGTCAATTTACAACAGCTATAATTCCCCTCAATGTGTGAAAGAAGTCATATACTTTACTAAAGGAAGAGTAGCAATACAAATTTATATATAAAATCTGACATTACGAGTTACAGGGGTTATATTTTTTTACTTGATACATCTAATTAAGGCCGTTAAAATCTCATATTAACCTCTACTCTAAATTTTGGAATATATTTTGCACCGAACGAGGACTGTGTTATATCACTTATGTTAGGAAGTGACCTCTTAATCATCATTATGAACATATGGGCACTTGACTATATTGTTTCAATACTGATTTGAAAGAATGTTCTACCTATACTTTCAGTATTAAAACGAGACGGTACACATTATGTTGAATGGACTTTCAGATGTATTATTGGATTTTTAGTGTTTGACATTTGAGAAAAATATTAAATATGTAATAGTTTGAGGTTATAATAATTGTACTTTTTATACTGTTTGGTATTTTCTATCTATATCATTGCATAATTTTTTAATTGCCGATCATATGCTTTACATGTAAAATCTTCAATATAACTATATATCAGACATAAGTCAGATATATCTCTGCAATGTAGTAGAATACACTTAAGTATAAAGTAACATAAAGTAGAACTACTCAAGTAAAATATATGTACCACAGAGTTATATGCAAATCGCTTGAGAAAATGCATTATATCACTTCCCACAATGACTGTGGACTATAATTAAGTACTATATATTTTTGAGGAATTTGTGCTTTGCTTGAGTATTTCAATTGTAATTCTACTCCACTAGATTATCGAGGAAAATACTGAACTTTGTTCTTCAGGAGGTTTATTTGACACCTACAGTTACTTTGGGTTACATTAGTGCATATTAAACTGTCCATTTCTCAACACATTCATTTCCTCCACTTAGTCGATGTTCAGCATTAACATGCATATATACCTGTGCACATGCATTTTGAATGCAGGCATTTTACCTCTAATGTAATATGTTGACCATGTTGTATGACTACTTTTACTTAAGTATAGGATCTGTTGACTTGTCCACCATGGCCTGTGTGTACCTGCTGCTTTACCCCCCGATGGTTAGCAGCATAGTAAATCCATGACACAGTCCCCTCCCCTCCTTATTCCTCCAGGTTCCCCCACAGTGGTGCATAATGGCCGGCTCTGCCCCCCAGTGTCTTTAAGCTGGTGATGGACAGCCACTCTCACAGGGGGGGAGGGCACAGAGAGTAACGTTTCTCCCTGTCTGAGTGTATAGGAGGCCTGCTGGGGTCACACAGGGGCGTATACGGTAGGCTACAGTACGTTTCCAAGCCCAAAATCTCCGGCCGGTATCAGACGGAGGCTGTCTCTGATCTCAAACCCGTGGAGTGTTGGAAACCTAAAGGGACGCTTTTGGTTCCCCTCCTGTGATTCTTTGTGCTTTAAATGGTGGCTTTCATATGTATGAGTCAGAGCAGCAGTACAAATTTAAAAATCAAAACACTTTCTGCTCTGCAGGCCCTGAAGTCTCTTGTCTTCTGTTCTAAGCAATCACCATGTGAATTAACAATGTGATTTAGGTTGTAGTTTTTGTTATTGCTCTCGTACCTTTGGAGAGTTATGGCCATTTACAGTCGAAAATGGAGAAACGGAGGGACTTGAAATTTGCAATTTATGCCGTAGCACTATAGATAAGGATATACAATAGTCAAATGCATGAACTACATGTATTATGTAATATGTGTGTAATTTCACAATCCTCCATTTTTTGCATTATGGCATGAATGCATATTTTTTGTTAAAGGTGCAAATAATTTAATCTTGTTCCCAGTAAATAATTACCGACGTCAACTTTCCTGCAAAGAATAAATCTAGGGATTTATGATACATTCAGCTTCAGAGGAATTAGCAGCACAAATGCTTAGTGAGAAATCCGAAGAGAGGAAAAAATAGTCGGCTCTGTTGCTGTTAGTCATCAGTGATCCTGTCACTCAATGCTGTGGCGGCATAGGGTCTGCTTCCTGTTAACAAGATATGTTTACAGCATCAGCATTGAGCTCCCACCGTCTGTGTATTTGTGCATTTATACTCCTTGTCACTCTTCAGGATTGATGCATCCACATGCCTGTTAACTATTAACTAATCAGAAACTGCCATCTTTGGGGAGACAGATAGCGACAGGGCCTCCAATCCTCCTCAGTACTCAGTGGCTGAGGCAGGTCTTCCTTTGTTATGGAGCCAAAATGGTGCCAGTGGCAGGATGCTGTGTCTAACCATTAACTAGATTCTCGGCACTCTGACTTACTACTAAGGTGACTAATCACAATGTCCCCCAGAACTTAAGCTGGAGAAATATTAACCCCATCTCAGCTGGGGCTCATCCTCTGCTGTCCTGCAGATAAATGAGGAGATGCTGATCCTTCCATCACCATCACCATCTCCCTCCTCCTACTCATCCACTCTCTGTGTTTGTGTCTCTTCTGGCACCACCGACAGTGGCGTCTTGTGAAGGAGGAAGAGATTGATATGATGAGAGGTAGATCTGTGCTGCTTCCTGCCCTTGGACGCGAAAAAAAAGAAGATAATTTATGGACTTGTCACTTTGCTGCTCGTGAAAACTGTATTTTTTATAGCAAAGAATAACCCTCAAATAAATTATCATTATGAACGAATACAGAAGTATGATTGAAGTTGAACAATCACTTAAACAGTCGCAGAGCTGGTACAATCAAGGACTTTAATTTATGTAGCAGATTCTCTTCATATGTGATCTCACACAGTAGACAGACATTTTTTATGTGACCGTGCTTCTGCTCATTTGGCCCATTCACTGTGCACTTGAATGTTGTAGGTCTCTCTATGTGTTTAACACCCCGGAATATTTTCTCCTTTCTTCCACAGGAAGTTAAAAGGGAGACAGATTTAGCCGTTGCCTCCATCATTAAATCCTGTACCCCTTCATAAGGTCAGCAGACCTCAGTGGCGTCCCGGTCCAGCGCCGTAATGGCTGCTCATGGTCCAAATGGACTGAAGAGCTTTCATGCGTCCTGAACAGCGTACTCCACTCATCACGGCCCGTAGTGGTCTTACATCAAACAGCCTCATTATTTTCATCGAGGGAGGAAACGTAAAAATGGTGGCAAGTTGGAGCTACAAAGTGACTACCAAGTTCAAATGGATACTGCACTTTGTGGTTACGCTTTGCAAGCAAAATGCTGCAGATATTCAAATGTCTCTCCAGACCGGTGATATGGAGCTATAAGTCGATGGTTTTAGTCATATTTATTTAGAGATCGATGGAATTTATGTGAAATCGGAACTAACATTTTTTAGCTTCTCCAGCAACAACACTGCAAAAGTCTGCTTCATGCATGCTGAGCCATCATAGTACTACATACAACATAGTGTGATAATGATGAAAGTGATTAACATTCAACAATCGGCACATTTAAATATCCTCTATCAGGAATTAATTTTAACAATCTGATCATTAAAGCGCTGCAGAAATATTTTGATACCCCAGAGACCATCATATAACCTCTTAGCTGAATTATGGCTATTTATAGGTTTAAAGCATTTTACATAACTTACATTAAAAGCCTCTATTACTAGCCTTATTTAATATTAGCTAACAACAATGTGACAAGACAAGATCAAAGGTTGAGCTCACACACAATGGACGTTAACTCTATTAACATGGAAATGAATGCAACAACTCAATAGCCTGTTGTCATACCTACAGTGAACAGCCTAAATAAGTTGCAGTGAAAAATCACAAGGGCCGTACTTGATAAGACATACTTGTGTTACTATGGCAACATCCATGGCTCAAGCAAAGAATGCAGAGATGTGGATAATCGTTGTCATTGTGAAACATGGGGGTTTTCTGTAAAACCTGTGTATTACTAAACTGGGACATTAATGTGTTTGCCGTCAGCAAAATCAATTTCCATTCAAATATCTTTTCAACACCGGCTATAGTGTATATACGCTGTCTGCCACACAAAAGCCTCTGGCCAGCATTATATCTCTGTATTCACAAATAAAATACTCTTTCCTGAACAGATATGAATTACACATTACACTAAGTATTGTGGCACTTTACACAACTGAAGAATAGTTTAAATGTATTTTGTGATACTCGACAAATCTGCTGGAAATTCTGCATAACTGATGCATGTCAGTTGAATGTAAGATGAATAAAACGATAAGTATATTGCTGTTTTTTTATGCATGTACTTTACTAAATTAACAATTATTTGTAGGTGTATCAGTATGATTTTTCTGTTTAAACTGTGCAACAAATTACAGCAAAACCCAGTGTACACTATTTAATTTTTGTATGTTTAATTGTGCATTTAAATGTGTTCAATAAAACATACATTTTGGGTGGTAAACCCCCACAATAATTAACAATTTATTGGACCGAATCGCCATGTAAAGATTTTTAAATATATGTTTGTATCAGTGGCGAAATTAGATAATGATAATGATTATAGATGACATTATACATTTCTGCAGAATACTGATTAATTTGTTTAGCACCAACTGTAAGTAATAACAGCACATGTGCAGTTTGCTTTGCTTCTTCACGGATTTCCAATTTTTTTATTTTATTTAGCCTCTCTTGTGTGACTGGACACACTCATGTTCATAGCTGGACTGCCTTATGATAAACTGCACACTTACAGTTGAGTTGCATTGCTGTGCAGTGAGTGTGATAATGATTTCCAAGCTGTTAGCCTGCAGTTTCAGCACATTTCAGACCTTTAATGAGTATAATTGGCACTTGAGCTGATGTATTGATATTGGCTGAACTCCCATAGGCTTGCATGTTGTTCTATTGTGTTACTCTGAGTCTTCACAGAAAGCAAAAGCCCATCTGACTTCCTGAGGAAGCAATAATTCCTCATCCTTTGAGGAAGCCAGGTTGGCGGTGATTTTGCATCGTGTGAGGTCTCTGATCTGATGATGAGTGTTAAGCTTTGTGAAATTGTTCTTCAATGTTTTGAAGATGTTATGGCAGTCACATGGATTACACATGTTACCCTATTCAGCTAATCGTTGTTGAGCATTATGCATGTCTGATTTGATAGAGATAGAAAGATACGGGCTGACGAAATGGTAACAATCATCCATCAAGACACAATGTCGACACAAACAATTACAGAAAAATGTAATATTTGATTGGATCTTGTTCTGACTATTTATTTCAGTTACTGTTGTAATGTTTAAGCCATGCATATTACTGGTGCCCCCTGCTGTTCAAATCTTTTACTGCTTTCTATTTGTTTTGTTCCTACATTATACAGCAGTAGGTTATTGATATGTTCAAAGGTGTTATTTAGTCCAACAGGACCTATTGAGTGGCATCGATTTTAAGATCGGATAGACATTTCTTTCGAGGATATAATAGTGTTAAACAATTGTACATTTAATGTCCTTTAAGATGTTTTCTTTAGGATTTTGATCATGTGAGGTTGCTTCGACAGGTTTATACCCTCCATTGATTTCACATCTGGCGTTGAATTTTGAGTGTAAAAACACAAGCGTTAAATGACTAATGTTGAGAGTCAGACACAATAAGAAAAACATTTTCCTGTTTCCTTTTACTCTTCTTCTCTTTACACCCGTTCAAAAAAACAAACACTGCAGCCAAAATAAAATAAATGTGCAAAACCTTTTCTTTGTAAAAAAAAAAAAGAAAGAAAAAAAGAGTCAGATATGTGTTGTGGTTGCTAAGCAAACAGTGACTAATAATATCTACATGGAAGAGGTTTGCATTAGTGCAGCAAGCCAAAGCACAGCGTGTCTCAGTCTCTACCAATCTAAAACAATGAAGGTTCACCACACTGTAATTACCAGACAATCAGTTTGTCAGTCACTTCTCATAAATATGAATGAGGAGGGATGGATAAAGGTGTTTGGTCTAAATTTGCCACGGTTTTTGACGTGAGAACGAGAAAACGGCCTAGCATCATATTCATCCTATCAAAATCTCCTGAGGGAGAGAGTTTTTAAGCTTTTGTGTGTCAGTCTTTCCCTGTCATGACTGGATGAGAGCGGCATGTAGAGGGCGTAGAGGGGTAGAGATTGATGTAACAGGTTTGAATTTGTACTTCTTTTTTATTATAAAAGGGGTTATATTTCTTTTTAGAAACAGCTGTTAACTAAGGTATGCAGGAACATCTCTTGGCTAAAGCAGGTAGTATGGCTATTAAACAGAAATATACACTAGTGATTGGTTATCGTCAAGTTGATTTGAATATTAATGGTTATGAAAAGCACCACTTATACTGCTGCATAATCGTCACTTAGCATCTATAGAGAGTACTCTTAATGTTAAAGTAGGCTTGATCATAACCAGTGTTCTATATTTGCATTTCCAATTATATATAAAAGCTTATTTTGCCATCAGAAACTCTAATCATCAGTTAATACCTATATAGTTGTGGATAAAGATGATGTGTATCTGCCTCCTTGTTGTTGGATACATGACTAAAATGTGATCTTAAACAGCTCAGAGACCCGTGTAAGACCCGACATAAGGTATACAATAAATCCAACTGGCTGCTTAAAAATAACTAAAAAGCACAGCTTAATGGGTCCATACTGTTATCAGATATCGTTTGATAACAGCAGGCGTAGTAAAATCAGAGTTATTTACCTTGCATCCTAATCATGAGCAATGCAACTCTATTTAAAAGTATTATTAGCATCATTTGCCTAGTTTATTGATTAAATCAAGATAGTAACAACCCGCCTAAACTGACATTATTCAAGAAGATTATAAATGACAGGACTCACAAATGCTTTGGTTATTCACATAAAGAAATAAATAATAATGTATGCATCCTACATATATTTTACTGAGGATTTTCAAAATGCCCAAGTTTTACTTCTACTTCAACAAAACAACATTAAATGTGTGTATGCGTGTTTCCCATTTGACATTTAAAAATACTACTTTTAGAGTAAAGAAAATGTCTGCTCTCTGCATGAGTACTGTATTTACCACAGTAGGACATTCTTTAAACTGAATACTCTTTGGCCACAAAGAACACACTGTATCTTTGATCTCCTGCAAGTTTTACTGAAAAAATGTGTGAAGAAAATTTGGTATGAATAATTTGTCAGGTGCAGGAGTATGATGAATTATGGGCACTTTGACACATTAATGTTCTTTGTACTGAAGACAAAAAAGGTTTAGACTTTTTAATTGTTTTTTTCAAAATTAAGTCATGGTTCTTATACTTAGACATCATTATGGATTAAGGAAATCTTCTCTCAGTTAATTTGGCAGCCTGATGGAGAACCCTAATACACACCGGGTTGTTATCTCTTTTTACAGCTGACAACACATTCATTGTATTTTTGACACTTTATGTTGAAAATTGTAATTCTGAAATTATTATTTTATTTTTTATTTTTTTGTGTCTCTTACAGCTAAATGTATGTCTGTGAACATACTGAATCCCAAAAAGTGCTTTGCAACAGCTGTGTCTTTAAAAGCCAATAATACTTCATTGGAAATAAATAAGATTTTCCTCATTCGAGGGAGTTGTGTGTTGCATAATTAAATGTATCTCAATTTATCACATCTTCCAAGACGTGTTAACGGATATATATTTCAGTTGGTAAGTTCTGATGCGGATGATCACAGGATTACCAGATGGCAGTCAGTACATGTTGTACTTCTTGTCTCTGACCAGTGAGTGGTGCTTGAGCTCCTAAATGGGATTTCTGGGGGTTCTGTGTCTCTCTCTCTCTCTCTCTCTCTTTCTCTCTCTCTCTCTCTCTCTCTCTCTCTCTCTCTCTCTCTGAATAATTCTTTGACTACAAAAATAATCAAATCTGCCACTATAAGGTATTCAGCTACATATTGTTAAAGCTGATATAGTTTTTTTCAATAAAGAGAAAATTTAGAGTACCCCATGTAGATTAATTCAGACATTAATAAATCCTTTAAAAAATCCATCATAATTGAGGCATAATAGCTTCCTTCATCTAATCACACCCGTGTTGTATATTATCAGAAAGTGTTGCAAATATTCACACTCATGAGTCATGACCCTGATTTTCTCCTCAAATAAGAAATGCTCATTCAAATATTTTAAGATGTCAACCGAGTGGACGGGTTAAAAACACATGTCTGACAGTTTGTTTAGTGACAGGAACCTAATACGAAAAGAGAGTCTCAGATTGCATGATATTTTTAAATCTTGGTGGTTGATTCACACCAATTTAAATACTTAAATGAACCATTCAGTTCACCTGGATTCCCCATACAAAGTATTAATGTTCTGTTTACTAGGTGGTTGGTTGCTTTACATACGTAATTATATGTAGCATCACAAAAGAAGCATCCAGTCACTCAAGGATTAGATTTGCATCCTAGTTTTAAGTGAAATATTGAAGTGACCAAAAAACAAAATGATACCAAAAACATCAGCTGGAGAATAAAGCACTGGGAGCAGATTTGTAGTTTGGTGGACTTATTATGTTCTTCTCTGTTCTGTCAACACATAATTAGATTATATGATTAGTTGCAAGAGTTATGACCCCCCACACTAACACCTTGCAAAGTCCAGAGTGTTCTCAAACTTTGTGACATCAAGGAAGTACACAAATAAACAGCACACAGTTGATATACCATATCTGACGTGTTTCAGTTCTAATGAGCACAACTTGACATTTTAGTTGGAAAAGTGACTGTAAAATAGATTAACTTCATACAAGTCATGTACACTGTAAAACTGCTTTTTGTTTACGGTAAATTACTGTTAAAAAAAACAAATCACCGTCAAACAACTAATCTGTGAAATATACGGTAAATTACTGGCAGCTGTGGTTGCCAGAACTTCACCGTAAAAAATAGTGAGAACGTATAAGACATTACGGTATACATTTTTGAAACCGTAAAATTCACAGTTGAGAACTGTAGATACTATTAAAAAATAGTAGATTACTATTAAAAAAACGGATATATTATAACCCTGTTTACGGTTATTTGCTTTAGAAAAAACAGCTGTTATAAACGTGTTTACAGTAGATTCTTGTAAAAACAGCAGTTATACTGTAAAGCTAATTACGGTCTTTCTCAGAGATAAACACAGTACAACTGTATGAGTTAGGGTATTTTATTACAAAGTTGAAAGAAAATGGCCAGGAACAGGCAGTTCTCCTCCACCTGTACCCACCCCATCTCTTCAATCCAGGCCAGCATCTGACCCAAGCTGCTCATCAGCTCCTCTTCTGGCTGCATCCCTTCTAGGCACTGTGTTTCAGGGGTCCCCACATTAGGCTCCAGTGTAGCAGGACTCACACCTCTACCCGTGGCTTTCCCCCACCAGCACCAAGGATCAACCATGGTCAGAGAGTTTTCATTGGAAAACCACCTTTTATTTTTACACAGAGCAGACACGTCTGCTCACTTTCCTCTCCCTCCAGCTCTGCCCCTTTTATACCAGCAGCATCGGCTGCTGACTGATTGCCAATCAGTGAGAGCAGCTGACTGATTGTTAACCAGCCAGCAGCCGAGGCCAAACTGGGGACAGCTGCCACAATCTCATGAACACGTTTTAATACCTTATTAAAATAAGTAAGGACTAAAACGCTTAAAACAAGTGAAATGGTCCAACATGAAAACTGCCTTGTAAGAAGATATATCTTGTCAGTCAAAAGACAAGCATTGATTGCCTTAATTTAAGATATTTTATCTTACTTAGATTTTAATTTTTGCAGTGCAAATAATAAATGCAAACAATACAGGACTGGTAAATTCCTAATACGTTATATTTCTATTTGCAGCACAATAGTCCATACATTTAACAGTAACAACATTTATTTTGAAAGAGTAATACATGCAAAAACTACGGTATTAAATGTTGTTCATATTTCGGTACATTTCCGTTATCAGTACAATGTTTAGTGCAATTAAAGGTTATGAACTGTATTTTGTACAAACAATAAATGTGAAAATTACAAGGCTGGCTGTTACTTTCATAAAACGTTATAGCTCAGTTGTCAGCACAGTAGTCCGTACATTTAACAGTGACAGATTGTATTTTTTAAAAGTTATTAATGTAAAATTTACGGTATTGATTATTGTTCATAATACGGTGTATTTCCGTTATCAGTACAATGTTTAGTACAATTAACGGTGACAAAATGTATTTTTTACAGGAAATACATGCATAAATTACTGTTTGGGCTGATACATACACAGTGTTGCAATGTGATAGAAACGGAATATAACCTATTTCGAATTAACGGTCTCTTACTGTTGGGATTTAACAGTTTTTCACTGTAAAATCTACGTTCTTTTTTTACAGTATATCCTTTTTTGTGCATACAGGTTTTGATGACAATAATTAGTGAGCTGTTATACACTCTCAGTTATTCCTCTTCGCAGAGCCAGCCACTAGTTTCTACAGAAGCCCCGAACGGACAAGTGAAAAACTGTTCTAGTTCGGGCTATTCGTATTTCCATGTTTTCTTAGTTTTAGTGAGTACACAAGCTGCAGCATTCTGGATTAACTGGAGGGAGTTAAGAGACTTATTAGAATAGCCTGATAATGAGGAGTTGCAAGGTTTTAGTCTAGAAGTAACGAACGCGTGAACCGGTTTTTCTTTATCTTTTTGAGACAAGATGTGCCGGATTTTTTAAATGTTATGTAAATGTTCAAATGCAGTACTTGAGATTTGTTTCATGTGGGAGTTGAAAGTCAATTCCCGATCAATTATAATGCCGAGATTCTTTACAGTGGTGTTGGATGCCAGGGCAATGCCATCTACAGAAACCACATCACCAGATAATTGATCCTTGAGGTGCTCAGGGCCGAGTAAATTTACTTTTGTTGTTTTGTCAGAGTTTAACATCAAGAAGTTGCAGATCATCCATGGTTTTATGTCTTTAAAACATGCTTGAATTTCAGTGAGCTGGTTGGTCTCCTCTGGTTTGATTGATAAATTTAATTGAGTATCATCTGCTTAACAATGAAAGTTTACAGAGTTGTTCCTGATAATATTGCCCAAAGGAAGCATATAAGGTTAATTAAATTCTAAGAGACAGGTAGACGGTTTAGAAGTAGAAACCGTTAAAGACATTTGGTCAAGGTTGATGGGAGAAAAGCCATCCAAATATACACCAGGGCATGCAGCCGCTTCCAAGGCCACGCCACTGGTTAAGGGCAAGAGATTATCAATCTTGCCTCTAATAGTTAGAATCTTTTCATTGAAGAAGTTCATGAAGTCATTACCTCTGAGGTTTATAGGAATACTGGGCTCCACAGAGCTGTGACTCTCTGTCAGCCTGGCTACAGTGCTAAAGAGAAACTTTGGGTTGTTCTTATTTTTCTCTATTACTGGTGAGTAGTAGGCTGCTCTGGCATTACGGAGGGCCTTCTTATAAGTTTTAAGACTATCTCGCTTAAGACTTAGCAGGATTCTTCCAGATTAGTTGAACGCCAAATGCTTTCAAGCTTTCATGATGTTTGCTTTAGTTTGCGGGTCTGAGGGTTATACCAGGGAGCAAACCTCCTCTTCCTCACTGTCTTCTTCTTCAGAGGGGTTATCGAGTCCAGTGTCATTCTCAGTGAGCCTGTGGCACTATCAACAAGATGATCAATCTGGGACGGACTAAAGTTATATTGAAATAAGGTATTGAATCAAATGCAGAAGGAATCGCCTCTATAAATGTAGCTACAGCACTGTCAGTTAGACATCTGGTGTAGAAACTTTCGACTAACGGTGTACACTCCGGTAGAATAAACTCAAAAGTTATAAAGGTTATGGTGGGTGTGAGTGTTCTGTGGGAAGACCTCCATCGGCAACCTCACTGCTCGATGCCAAGAAATCGTACACACTGCACCTTTAAATCATTTATATACACTATTGGTGAGACTCTCTCTCTCTTCTTTCCTACACTTGTATTTAAAGTGTAATTAATTTACTAAAAACAGAGACAAAATGCACAATACACAATGTTCAAGATTAATTAGACTGATTGGATAATTAATTTTCTCACATTTCCTTTTTATAATGTGATCAAATCTTTAATATAAACAATAATGGTCAAAATAATCATTCAGTACAAATCTGATATGGTTAAAGCTTTTTGGGCGGACCAATATATTTATTCTAACACCATTATTAACAACAGAAACCCAAGGGCCACAGCGAGGAAACAAGTTCAAGTCCCCAGTGGAGCCCCCTCCGCACCTACCAGGAGCTTATAATATTTGGTTAGATAGTTAGTGACATTAAGGGTTCAGTTTGCTGACTTAAGAGGATATATTTGACTTTTAGTGCTGTTTGATTCACCTATAGCTTGTTTGGATTGAATGTGGATTGGACTCGTAAAAACAACACTATAAAAAAAATGCAACTGCTGTGATATAAGATGATCATGCAGTGTATAAATAGGATAACACATAGTGTAACAGTACCACAATAAGTGTCTTTAACCACCTTTCATTGTGATGAGAACCTCGAGGAACAAAAACAGCCGAGGGTCCATATAATACACGACTCCCAGTCTCCCATGTGTCCTTTGTGTCAAGAAATATTGTTTGGATAATTGATAGGATGATGACGGAAAAGCCACGACACATGGATGATGTTGTGGAACCCCCCACCCCTTTTACTCGATGTCGATTCATTCTCAAAGCAGCAGCTGGCAGGAACAAATTGTTTCAACAGCTTGCAACTCTGAACTAGATGATGTTTATTTGTCTGTCGTTTATATCCACAACCTCACAGGTACAGTATCCTCTACCTAATCAGAAGATGGGAGGGATGTTCTTTTTAACATGATTAATTTGTTCATGCATCCCCCCCCCCATCTCTCTCTCTCTCTCTCTCTCTCTCTCTCTCTCTCCCCCCCCTCTCTCTCTCTCTCTCTCTCTCTCTCTCTCTCTCTCTCTCTCTCTCTCTCTCTGCCTCTCCTCCCTGGTGGTCCTCTGCGGGCCTGCTGCTCTCTGCTGCAGAGAGGGGCTGTGTGACGTCAGTGAAGGCTGGAGCGGTTCCTTGGTTGAAGCGGAAAAAAATGGGGACAAGATTGCGAGGTGAGTAAGACGCACATTTATGTCATGTTGTAACCCCCCTCTTCCGATCGCAATTGCCTAGGCGCGCGCGTATGTGTGTGGGTGTGTGTGTGTGTGTGTGTGTGTGCGTGTGTGTGTGTTTTCAATCATCGCCTCATTGACTCCGCTGCTCCCGTGCAACACATTTATGCAACGAGTCCAGTCCAGCGATTGAGCCAGTGCCTCTGAGAAAACGGGAGGAAATCGGGTCCTTGCCAGGCTGTCGCCCCTTTTCTCCGGGAGAGCCCCGCTGCTGCCATCAGCCTGACTTCAGGCCTGTTTGTGCATTTAAGTCACTACTGTGGCGTTCATTGCTGCATGATGACAACCGGCGATGCCGCTCGTCCACACCCACATTGCCGCCTGTAATTGATCCATGTGCGGATCAATGTGTTTCTTAGCGCTAAATGTGCCCGTGTTTACTGTCACGTCGTTACGCGGTCGCCAATCGGGAGCCTTAACCGACTGAGGACTTTGACCGGCCTGTTTGGCCTGGACGTGTGGGGATCGTGCAGCCGTTGCTCTATTCAGAAATATGAACATTAGCTCCATTACAAATTCGATGTGTCTGCTTATATAGGGCGCACTAAGCTCCAGCCTGGTCGTTTTTAGTGTATGGATGCGGCATTATGTCCATAAACAATGTTAGCATGCACAACTCACGGTTATGTTATCATCTTGCAGTCATGCTCATGCACATTTGATGTTTTTAATATTCATCTGAGCACACTGGAATTCAAGAGTCCAATGAAATCATGACTCAGTAATAATCAGACTCCAATAGTAATATTCCCATGTGATGTATCAAACTCCCGTGAGCAGCAGTACACTGCTGGAGTGAGCTGCTGGAGTTTGGGAAACTGTCATGTGACTACAGTGCATGAGAATCATCACTCAGTCAGTGGGCCGTGGCCTATATGCTGCTGTGTTTGTCGAAATAAGATGTGAGGAAAGATGGAGTAGTCGTCCTGAAAACGGGGGGAATAGCTGCAAGAGTAAACACAGAACATAAACACGTTTGGTGAGATGTTGTGTAGAGTGAAGAGGATTTACCTCACTACACAAAGCTGTGTTGTGTATCTGCACTGCAGCAGTATACACGTTGCTATAGTCATGCTACGTGCCTGTGTGGATACCACATGGCTTCTTCATTCACTGGTCCAAGACATATTTTGTGATATCATACCTGCAGCTTCCAGCAGCCATGTACATGTCACTGCAGACAGATGGTGTCATAATGATCACAGGCAGATTGTGAAATGTTTTACCATTTATTGTGCAGTACTTAAAAACATATATTCATGGTGTTTGTGTGGTTATGCTACTTTGTGTATATGTGTTTCCATTCAGTATGCATATGTGCACAGCTCTTACCCACAAGCCCACAGCAGATCATCAGTTGTTATACAACTTCCAAACTTGTGTTAACTATATTGTATTTGTGTTTGTATTTGTGTTTTTAGGACAGTAAGGGGAGTTTGGTCTACATTTCTACTGATGAACAACGCATGGCATTTCCATATTTATACATAGCTATATCTATCTATCTGACTGACTGACTGCATATGACCTCTTTGAACGTGAGGTTCATCGATCAGAACTACCTCCCAAGTTGTTGTCAGACAGTTCATGCATCATACAAACAACAATCACACTAAATTTCACATATCACATAGGTATTGCAGTGCAGGTCCTAACATTAGAGACTTATCACACATGATATTTGATTGTCAAAAAAACAACAATGTGCTAGTCTGTCTCTCAAATGTGTTTGACTTCTTTAGCTTCTCCAAGCTCATTCCCACATGGGGAACATTTGAATCTTCAAGACAGAATCACAAATATTTAGTTTAATTTAATACCAAAACAAATGTTTAAATATAAAACAGAGAAAAGTATCCAATCCTATAGTAGAGAACCATATAATGATGATTTTTTCCTGTTAGTCTTTTAGATCCATGTATAGTTTCAGCTCTAGAGAAAAATAAAGATTATCACCACCATCCTTCAAAACAAAAGCATTTTCTTCTCTGATGAATGCGGACTTGTTTTCAGGTCTAGTTTGAATTGTTATGTCCTTGTTATCCAGTTGCATGCCTTAAGTTCATTATCATTCTCTTATGATTAGACAGTGTTTAATTTAAGAATCACTCCGCCTACATTTTTTCGGCTCAGGCCTCTCTGGGCCGCTCTGTTATTGTTGCAGCTGCCTGTAAAAATGATGTTCATTCACCCATCACTCAGAGATCAAGGATCAGGCTCATGATTCTGGCCTTGGAGCAATGACACTTTTCTGACAGCTTGTTACGGACATTGACTGAATGTGGAAAAATACTGACACAAATGAGTAAATTGCATGCATGCAACATTTACAAACTCTTCTTTATTGTGGAGAGATTTAAAACCTTTAAATAAACCTTTCCTTGTGATTGATATGTTATCAATTTGCATTAAATGCTGTCTCGTTTGAAGTGTCCCGTCCTTGTGTAGATCCATATGTAGGCCCAGTTGAAATATTTAATACTACCAGCAACTTGAATAAAATGCTAACACAGGCTCAGGATTAATGAGTATGAGAGGATCTAGTAGACGGACAGAATTCAGCTACAAATCACAGAGGCCATTTTCTGCATCATTTCCCACACATGTCCTCTACGGAAGCTATGTTCCCAATCTTGTTTTGGCTAGCACAGAGTGCTTAATGTACACACATAAGTCTTGCTTGTGTTCTCTTAAGAGGATATAAGATACTGAGTATCTTCTCCAGCTCGGACTAAGAAGTATTCTATCCAGCTCTGAATGGATACGATATTGTTGGTGACTAATGTGGAAGCATATGTGAGAGGGTTACCTGCTTAGCCAGTAGTGGCTGTGATATATGTCAATAAATGCTTGGTAAATTATCAGTATGACTTATTAATGGTTTTATTAGCTGTTGACAAAACGGTACAATCAATTATTTTATCATATTCCTTCATTAACATCTAATCTTAATCCTTGTCTGTGGAAATAAATAAGATGAATATAAACAGCTACCTGAATGCCATACTGTAAATGTTCATGCTTGCTGACATGCATAGGGACCACAGAAGGAACTAGGGGGGTTAACAACATCCTCCTGCCATGCAGTGGTGGCCGGCCCATAGAGGGCCACGGGGCCTGGCCCCACCAACCTTGAGCCACCAAAAAATAATAAAAAATAAAAAAAATGTTATGCTATGTAATGTACCCAGTATTATTTGTAAAATAGGATATCTGCACAAAATATCTGCTTTTCCTGCTTGTCTCCTCTGCTCGTGCACCTCTCAGCTGCCCCCGTGCACGTCTCTTACGCTAGTGCACGTCGTGGGGCCAAATCCATTTGGCCCAAGAAAGGCGGGTCTAAGAAGCAGTTTAGCGAATCACTGATTAAAGAAATAATAACAAACAAATGACGTAAATATAATTTATCTAATCAGCGACCAAAAAAAGACTTTCGGTTGGGCCAACTCAGCTTGGCCCCAGAGTGCGCGTCCACGTCTCTCGTCAGGGCTCGTCTGGCTGAACGATGTGCGCTCAACGTAGCTCTCCCGCCGCAGCTCTGTTGCCGAAGCGAGAGGAAGTTACTTTTTTGGTGACATTCGTCCAGATGTCCAGATAATATATATATATATATATATATTATATGTATGTACATGCACTGAATTGTATAAATAAGATGTCCGTACTATGTCACTGTTAGAATAAATGTTCAATATTTAACTGCAAAGTAGTAATGTGTGTTTGATACCTTTTCTTTCATTGAATCATGAATTTGATTGGATGGCCCCACTAAAAAAAAAATCCACCAGCCGCCACTGCTGCCATGTATTGTTGATGTACGTATACTGGAGGATAAGTGTTTCTGCTTGGATCAATAGTAGACAGTGGTGAGCGAGGAATGAGTCCATCTGTCCATCTCATTCGAGTCTTGTTCGGATCTGAGCTCCCATCACAGTGCTCATTCGGTGTCACTGCTGGGAGAGAGCTTCTGCTTTACTTTTGTGTTCAGTCTCATGTGGCAACTGAATGTTTACAGTGCTTTAAGCTTCTCTTGTTCCTTGTTCGGCTTTGTAGAGAGTTTGCAATGTACCAGGAATCCGTCACAGCCTTACTCCACAAGTTAGTCAGATTTTGTCAGATTTTGTTGCGATGCTGTCATACATTTTGAGGGAATAATTGTATTTGTGCCATTGCATTGTAATGGCAGATTTTCCTGCAAATAGTTTTCTTCTGTTCAACACTAGTCATCGATAACTTTTATTAAAGCTTACAACGTTTTTCTTTCTTTCTGGGAACCACCACAAAAATGTGTGTGTGTGTGTGTGTTTGTGTGTGTGGTTCAATTTAACTTAAGTTATGGTGAACTTTAATTACAGACCGGCCAAGTTGCCAGGAAATGGCAAACCATACGGGACAACCTGAGATGAGTCAAAGAACAACTTGAGCTTGACACGTGTTCATAACGTTACGCAACTAAAAACATAATGAATGAAAGAATGCCAAAATTAAGTAATTTTTTTGGATTCTCTAGTAGAACTATTTTTAAACAATATGTTCCCCATCAAAGTAGAAAAGGCTTGCAAGCATAATAACAGACTGAGTAGTGGAGAATGTATCACGATTAACTGCTTCAACTCCAACTAAAAGCACTGCCATAAAGTATACTGCGTCAGGTGAAACTTGCTCCCACCGGTTAATTTGTAAATGGTTATGAAGCTCAATCCACTGATAATTCTAGGTGTTAGATGACACAATTATAGATAGGAGGTTATTTCTGTTGGTTATTTTTATTCTATATATAGATGTTAAATAGAATTGAAATGCCTTTGTTCAAGTTATTTTGTTTCTTAAAATGTCCAAAAGCAGATGTTGCAAAAGAAGGGGCATATCATGGTAATATGTCACAAGAGACAATATGTTTTGGTCAGGGCTGCTCTCTGTATAAAAAACTATGTATACTGAGTCCTTTTTAAAAATAAGTGGTATAGGGTTTGAGGAGCCCCAGGTTGTGAAATCGTCCTCTCACTGAAGTCCCGAGGCCTTTTGCCAGACTTTGACATGCTCATCTTGGAGCCTAGAAGACATCTTTAGTGCACATATTACATTGATGCTATCATACTGTATGCTGTGCAGAGGGTTATATTTACTTGGATATTACATTTTATCATGGCTTTGACTGGGAGAATAGTAATGTGCGAGTGGGAGGAGCTCATTATAAACATGACAAATACCAGCAGGGAAAATACTTCCATTGTTGAAGCGTAGGCTGACGCTCATGTCACACCTCTCGTAGAGTTCTTGGCACCTCCGGTGTTGTGTACAGTAGCTTACTGCTAAATGCTAGTTTGAGTTCAGCGCCGCAGCATCTCTGGGTGAAGCTTTGCAGAGGAGTGACAAGACTGCTGTGATACACCTTGACTCACTCAGCTCTCCACACCTCCAAGCAAAACACATCTTTATCAGACAACAGGGGAGAGAGAGAGAGAGAGAGAGAGAGAGAGAGAGAGAGAGAGAGAGAGAGAGAGAGAGAGAGAGCTGGCCTCAGAAGAGTGACATTTGATTTTAGCTGGTGATTTGTATTATTTATGAATAAATTCAGACCAAGTTGATCATCAGACCAATTTCATGTTTTTCCGAGCTAAACTTTGAACAGTCAGGTCATTGGTGTAGCCGGAGGGCCTGCTGATGTTTTATGCACATGGTGTAGAGTTTAAGCATTCAGTTGCAGTGACTGCAGCGTAGGCCACAGTATCTTCACACAGTTAATCAGTTAATTAATTAAATCATGTATCATTGGTACCAGGGTTATTGTGCATCTTTGCCACTGGTCATGTCAGGTTATCGTGGTGTTGTTAAAGCCCAACTATGGTTTAGTCCGACACCCACATCAAGGAATTGGCCATTTATAGAGAGTGGTTGGTTACACAGTTAGCTTTGGCAGAAAAAGCTCTGCTGTTTGAAGGAGCTCTCATAGAATCCGAGCAGCTGCGAGAATTCTACTGGGAGAACTGATTCCCTCTAAATAAACACATAAATGGACATTTAATCTTAGTTCAGTCAACAAAAATACCAAAAATATAGCAAGTAAGGAGGAAGTTTGGGCAGCTAATTCAGGCGTGACTTCAGGGCTGTGCCTGAACTACAGAAACACAATGCCTCCTTTTAGAGTCAAATTATTCGTGAATCGTTCCTCTGCTTTCTTAAGTGACAGTAATGGTCTGTTTTATTTTTCAGTAAGTAAGTAATAACCAGTAGTCTGTGAAAAATTGGCAAAACCATTTATTTAAACAATTATTTGAGAGACAAACAGAAACGACATACACACACTAAAGAGAAGCATTTAAAGTGAAATGTACACCTATATATACATTTTTTTAGCTTGTTTACAGTGCTAACAGTTGAGAAAACATTGGCATCAAAGTTCATTTTCCCACAGAGATTGAAAAGCCTGTCCAGATCTAATACATTAAGACTGCGTCTCAGCATATAGAACAGGGAGATAGCCTATACATTTAAGATGGATGCATGAGAAAACTATACTTAAAGAGAGAGAGACCTTGGGTAGCAGTCTGAGAGCGATTACCCACTGAGATGGCTGACAGAGAAGCAACGCCGTTACAATCAGGGTGTTTGTATGCAGAGCTGTCCTGTTCTCCCAAATAAAACAGTTTTAATGTGTACATAGACTATTAGCCAGTGGCCATATACCTGTATTGATTACAATTAAAAGATGCTGTAATAAAGAGGGTGAAATTAGCATAAATGTGTATCTGTAATAATATCATCAGATTCCACTTGAGAGTTAATAGCTCAAAAATAATATTTCCAGCTGTTTCACACAATTCTGACTCTTAAAGCTGATACAAGACCTAAATATATTAAAACAAACATATGTAGTACATTTGCAATACTATTAAGTATACGGAAGCCATATAAATATATTATGTTTCAAAACTATGATTGTGGGCTTATTCGTTTTTGATTAGGGTTGAGTGATGGATCCAATCAAATGGTGAATGGACTGCATTTATGTAGTGATTTATGTATTACAGCATTTAAAATATGCCTCTCATTTACCCACGCACAACTATAATGCAAGCTGCTGGCCGAGCCCTCAACAGCAGCAATCAGTGATCAGTGTTTCTGTCATCTCTCTCTCTCTCTCTCTCTCTCTCTCTCTCTGTATCTATCTATCTATCTATCTATCTATCTATCTATCTATCTATCTATCTATATATATATATATATATATATATATATATATATATATATATATATATATATATATATATATATATATGTATATATACATATATGTAAATATATATGTATATATGTATATATTATATTATATTAATTAATTATATTATATTGGGCAGCACGGTGGCTCAGTTGTTAGCACTGTTGCCTCACAGCAAGAAGGCCCTGGGTTCGACTCCAGGTTGTCCCGGTCATTCCAGGTCCTTTCTGTGTGGAGTTTGCATGTTCTCCTCGTGCCTGCGTGGGTTTCCTCCGGGTACTCCGGTTTCCCCCACCATCATAAAGACATGCACCGCAGCCTCACCCCGGTTCGGTGGTCGGAGGGGCCGTAGGCGCTGATTGGATGCCATGCTTCCGTCAGTCTGCCCCAGGGCAGCTGTGGCTACTGATGTAGCTCACCACCACCGGGATGACTGTGTGTGTGGATGACTACTGGTTTCTGACTATGGAAATATATATAAATATAGAAAACAATGCTTGGAATGTTTATTTATTTATTAAATCATAGTATTGTAGAGTTGGGAAACAGCGAGACAGAGACGTAGTTGCAGTCGAGATAGTTTACTCCACAAACTCCACATAAAATGTACAATACTTGTGCATCATGATAACGGCAGCGCCACACACACTCTTTCCGGAAACCGAAGAGCCAGACCCCGAAAACCCCGCCAGCTCTTAAAGGCACAGTAGCTCTTAGGTGAATGTCTCTCACAGTTCGTATGTGGGTCACCACAGTATCACACCTTGTTAAAGGCACCTCGTGGAGTTGTTTTAATTGCTTTACTCACCGAAACACAAAATGTCTCCTTGAAGCAGAGATGATATTTGGTAATAATTCAATCTTAAATGTTTGCTTGCTGGCAGTCTTCTTCTTCCCTTCACACTTTTGAGGATCTGTGGAAAAGTGTGATATGTGCATCTCATGGACATGCATAAGAATAAGATAATAACAAAAAAGTCACTGATCATGAAACACATTGCTCCACAGTGCTTCTCGTGGTGGAAACCTCCACATGATGCCTTTAATAAACAATAACATTGAATAGTTACCCTACTAATACATTATTTCAAATGTGTGCACTCTCAGCCATTGATGTTGTTTTAAAGCTCTTTCAGTGTCTATACATACCTCCACATCATTATGTAACACTTTTGCTGGCAGTCCCAGATTACTTGCAGATTCCTCTCACCCACATCTCTGCTCCTCTCTTGCTCTTTGTCATCACTTATCTTTATTCTCTCAGTCTCTCAGAATATCCAGCTGTGACTCCCTATTGACTTTTATCCGTGCGATAGAAATGGACTCTAGGAGTTCACAAACTCTGTTGTTCATCCTACATTTTTAAATATTGTTTGACTTCAGGTTACAACCCTTATGTAAACAGCAACATGGGAAGAGCATTTTAGTCCTGATACCTTCACATTCTCTCATGACCTTGTTGGAAGGAACCACGGTCAAATTGAAGCCCATGTTCGGTTTCATGTAGGGCTACGCTTTGACTCATATGGCTTGTTTATCGTCTGAAAGCTACAGAAATGACAGACAAAACAAGAATGAGACTGTTACTGTTTTCCAGCAAAGTCTGTGCATTATGGGATGCCCAAGACTCAAGAAATAAAACAAGCATTATGAGTGATATTTTTGATGACATGTCATGCAGGTCAAGAATGTGGTTGTTAGCATTAACAGTGTTTGGATCTTTTCGAGTGACTGCGTATTCCCATCAACCTTCAGGATTTACAGTACATTACTCAGAGATGACTACACAGTAGATACACATTTAAAGTGCTTAACAGCAATGTTGTTCTTAAGACCACCTTAACCGAGCACCGAGTCAAGACCAGACACTTAAGTTAAAATGTGGAATATACAAACCATAGACACTTTATGATCTGGAGGTTTCACATTGCATAAAAAACATCTATGAGCAAACAAATTCGAACAAACATGAGGGAGGAGCTGAAATCTACTCAACAATCTTTATTCAACTCTCATTGGACATGTTTTACCATCCACCGAGCACAATAGAATTTAGAAAATAGTAAATATACTGGTTGCATTTGAAGCAGGATGTTTAAAATAGCTGTAATTAAACCTTACCTGAATAAGCCCACTCTTAATCAAGAGGTGTTGAGTACAGACCGATCTCTAACTTTACCTATCTCTGTACAGATTTAAAAAAAACTCTGAGGCAAATCCGTAATGTGTGATATCGGGCTATACAAAATAAACTGAATTGAACTGAATTACAATTTTTTTTTTATCACAGTAGCTATGTAATCCTTCAGACTGGACATTTTTTGACTGGTAGTCATGCTGTCTTGACCGGTCTTGAAATAAAATCCTAAAGTTCTCTTGGTCTGAGACCGAGATCAAGATCAAATTAAAAGTAAGTTATTTTTTTGCATGCTCAACATGCTTTTATACACTGACACATATAGCTAAGTACTATGCTACTGCATGAAATGTTGCCATAGCACCAGGTGGCAGCTTTGTAGAATCATTATTACAGAGCCATTCTGTGCATGTTTATGTCCCAAAATAGTGCCAGGACCCAACATGTGGTCTTTGGGATTGTTGCAGAACAGTGCACAAGTGACAAAGAAGCACTGAGAGTTTCCTGTTTCCAGTTACAGCCTTAACTCAAATGATCTCTTATATATCTGCTCGCACAGCTTGTCAGTTGGCGGTTGGAAGAAAAGACTACTTTGTTTTGATGGGACAGCTGGTTTGGCAAGACAGATGGCTTTTGGTTGTCACCGATTTTTACAGAAAATAGTAGTTTGGTTGTGATGCTGTGATCTCTTTTAACCCTTGTATGGTATTCGGGTCTGTGGGACCCGTTTTCATTTTTCATCAAAACAAAAATAATATCATTCATTATTTTTTTTAACTCGGACTTATTGGCTTTGGCTCATTTTCTGCGAAGAACATATATCAGATAACATTTTCAGCGACAGCCCACCGTAACCCCCCCCCTACACATTTGTATTACATACAGGGTGTTCGGGTCCACTGGACCCGGGCTAATAAAAGTATGGAAATTGTTGGTCCTGTGTACCTCCAGTCTGTCCTCTGGGCCTTCTGTGCTTACAGAAGGCCCAGACATGAGGAGGACAGACACTGTGTGTGTATGTGTATGTGTGTGTGTGTGTACCAGCGTGTGTGTTCGCACTTGTGTGTATGTGAGTGGGCCTGCTGTAAGTGTGTGTGTGTGTTTGGGGGCCTGCTGTAAGCTAAGTATGCTAAGCTAAGTATATAAGCTAAGTATGTGTGTCAGTGGACATAACATCACATGTGACTATTTTTTGTTGTACATCGTACAAGCTGGGACAGGAGCTCCTAAAGAGGAAACTGACCATGGTTGGAACGATGAGAAAAAACAGGTCTGAAGTCCCACCTCAATTTTTGCCAACAAAGAACAGGCATGTCAACTCGTCCAAGTTTGTTTACACGGCTGACACATCCCTGGTATCATATGTGCCAAAGAAAACCAAAAATGTGGTACTAATGAGTACACTACACAGGGATGGGAGAATCGTTGGCTTGGAGCATCATAAACCAGAGATAATTATGGACTACAATGCCTCAAAAGGAGGAGTAGACAACTTGGACAAGCTGGTGTCTGCCTACAGTTGCAAGAGGAGGACCCTATGCTGGCCACTGGGGATTTTTCTTTGACATGCTGGACATCTCGGCGTACAACGCCTTTGTTATCTGGATGGCATTGAACCCAGAGTGAATGAAATTCAATACAAATTCAAATAAATAAGTCAATAGTTATGAACAACCTTGCTTTATTTGTAAATTTGTTGTATATTGTCCACTCATATCTTGTTTGAAATTAGTTTTCTTGATTTGATCAACGACTACAAAAAAAACACGAGCATTTTAATTCATAATGTGTTATAACAAAATTAAAGGGTAAATATTAACCATATTTGATGTTTATATTGCTCGTAATTGGGATGAAGAAAACATCTATTCAGTATTTTAACATCAAATTGTTTGATTGTGTTGAATTAAAAGCCCAAAAATACAGCGGGTCCAACAGACCCACAACACCTTCTGAGTAACAAAAAAATGAATACCATACAAGGGTTAAATTGGTTCTTGTAACCTGTCACTTAAGCAAAAGAATGATGTTGGTTCATAGAGCTAAAATGAAAAATTGATTAGTTGATGGAAAAAATAAATTGCAACTATTTAATAATAGATTTTTCAAGCAGAAATTAAGCGCTACACATCCTCAACTTCCAGTTTGGCAACTGCAGGATTTGTTGCTTTCTTTTTGTCATATACTGTATAAATGTAAACTGAATACCTTTGGCTTTTGGTCAAACAAGTTTGAAGACGTCACTTTTTACTTAATCCCAGACTATCTCCCAAAATTCTTAAAATTTCCCATCAAAGACGTGCTGTTTTTTGCTCCTGGAGAACACTAGTCACTGCAGTTTACAAGGTCCTCTGATGGCGAAGAGCACTCAGAATCTAAACATTAAATAAATATAGAATAAGGCACAAAACAGCTGCTGTTGTGTTGGTGCATCCTGGCTTTCTTGGGCGCGGGAGAATGAAATTAAATGAGGGAAGCTGAAGAGCATCTACTATTAACTTATGACAATAAAACATTAACGGCAGACCTCTGCGATTTCTCAACTAAGTTCCATTGCCAGGATGTGATGTGTGGATACCAAACAGCTTCACTTCCTTCCATTTACTGCCCGGTTAAATGCCTCATGTTGTAATTTTAAGCAGATGGGAATTCTTGCTATCTGCAGTGTAGTGACTGGGTCTGTGAAATCCTCCTCTGTTAATAACTGGGCACTTCTTGCCAGTATACTCCCTGTTCCAGCCTCAGACTTCTAATAACAGTTGGTGACTTCTGGGGATTTCCAGTTGTGGCAACCCGGGGGATGTGGAGGTGAGATTCGGAATAAAATCAGGAGACTCAGAGACGCAGTGCAAAAATAAAGGGTCTTTTAATAAAACGTGTAGGAAAAAGGGGGAATGGGCATCTAATGGAAACAAAGGATTCTTCCCGGTCGGGGTCTTTGGTCGTCAGTCTCACACCTTCTGTGAGACGGTTGGTATCTCCTGGATGGGCAGAGCAGAGGAGAGAGGTGAGAGGGTCCAGTTACCTCTGGTCTGTCGCAACTCCTCTCCTGAGGTTCCACGCTCCTTCTCCTGTCCTAGTCAGGCAGCTCTCCCCCGATGGCTTCCAGTGGAGGGAAGATATACTCTCCGTTCCCTCGTTAGCTGACGGGCTGCAGGTGTGACCACTCCCAGGTGCCAATTGGCTGTAGCACCTGTACTGGGAAGTACGTCCCGTCGATCACTTCCCCCAACCTGAGCTTTGGGATCCGCCTCCGATGCGCTGTTTGCTCGGGTTTTCCCCCTGGTCTGCCACACACCTCCTCCACTAGCTCCAGGTGGCGGCCGGGAGCGTCAACCAAACAGCATTCATTTCTCCTTGACAGGGCATCTGCATTTCCGGACCTGTGCTCAACAGAAAAATAAAAGTTTTGCAACTCCAAAAACCAGCGTGTAACCCGGGCATTAGTGTCCTTGGCCGTTGACATCCACCTTAATGGTGCATGATCCGTTATCAAGGTGAACTTTCTGCCGAGGAGGTAATATCGTAGCTTGGTTAGCGCCCATTTAATTGCTAGACATTCTTTCTCCACAGTCGAATAGTTCCTTTCATGTTTTAGAAACTTACGGCTAATGTACGTCACTGGGTGTTCCTCCCCTCCCTTCACCTGGGACAGCACAGCTCCAACCCCTGACCCCGAGGCATCTGCATGGACAACGAAAGTATCCCCAAAGCTTGGTGTACTTAGGACCGCTCGGTGCACAAGGCTTTCTGAAGGGTTTCAAACGCTTTGCGTGCTTCACTACTCCAGAGTAGATGGTGCGGGTGACTCTTTTTGTCATTTCGTGTAGGGGCCTGCAATGGTAGCAAAGTGAGGATAAAACACTGATAATATCCCACCAGTCCCAGGAACGTTTTAACTTGCCGTTTCGTTGCTGGCTTCGGCCAGGTGGTAATGGCTTCCACCTTCCTGAGTTGGGGTCTCACGACGCCTCTCCCAATTGTGTAGCCAAGGTACTGTGCCTCTTCTAGACCCAGGTGGCACTTTTTGGGATTGGCAGTCAGGCCAGCTTGCGTAGACTTCCCAAGACAGCTCTCAACTGGCTTACATGGGAGGTCCAGTCGGGACTGTGAATTACTACATCGTCCAAGTAGGCCGCTGCATACTCACGATGAGGTCGGAGTACCTGATCCATCATCCTCTGGAAGGTGGCTGGTGCTCAATGGACTCCGAAGGGCAGGACTTTATAGTGGTACAGGCCCTCCGGGGTAGAAAATGCTGTCTTTTCCTTGGCTCTTTCTGTGAGGGAACCTGCCAGTAACCCTTGGTGAGGTCAAGAGTGGACACAAAGCGGGCTGGGCCTAGTTGCTCAATCAACTCATCCACTCTCGGCATAGGGTAGGCATCAAATTTTGAGATTTCATTTACTTTCCTAAAATCGTTGCAGAATCTCTCAGTGCCGTCCGGTTTGGGGATTAGCACAATGGGGCTTGACCAGGCACTATGAGATTCCTCAATAATTCCCATTTCCAACATCTTTCTCACCTCTTCTTGGATGGTCTTCCTCTTTGCCTCTGGGATGCGATAGGGCCGCAGCCTCACCTTCTTTCCTGGCTCGGTGATTATGTCATGTTGGATGACATGGGTGCGTCCCGGAAGGTCGGAGAACACATCTTGGAATTGACTGGTTAGCTCGAACATGTCTTGCCGGTGGGCCGGCCCCAACTGGGGGCCTAGAGGTACCTGTGAAGCAACAGGATCGGGGACTTCGACAGTGAATGTTGTTAGCGGAACACAGTCAGGGGCGTGCCATTTCTTCAGCAGATTAATGTGATAAAGTTGGCAAGGTTTCCTTCTCCCAGGTTGTCTCACCTTGTAGTTGACCTCGCTCACCTTTTCGACCACTTCATAGGGCCCATGCCACTTGGCAAGGAACTTGCATTCGGCCGTTGGCACCAGGACCAGTACAAACTCTCCGGCTGGAACTCCCGCACTTGAGCTTTTCGGTTATAGATTCGGGCTTGAGCCCGTTGCGCTTGCTGCATATGCTCCCGCACTATAGGCCATATTTTACCCATCCTGTCTTGCATCTGGTCCACGTACTCAATCATAGAGCGGTGGGGTGATGGCTGTTGTTCCCAAGCTTCTTTAGCCAGATCCAGCAGGCCTCTGGGTTTCCGTCTGTACAGCAGCTCAAATGGCGAAAACCCTGTGGAAGCTTGGGGAACTTCTCGGATTGAAAACAAGACAAAGGGGATTAATTGGTCCCAGTTTTTTCCACCGGCATCAATAGTCTTTCGCAACATTTGTTTTAGGGTCTTATTGAAGCGTTCTACCAGGCCATCCGTCTGCGGGTGGTACACTGAGGTTCTTATTTGGCTCACCTTCAACAACTTGCACATCTCCTTCATTACCCGGACATGAAGCAGGTTCCCTGGTCCGTAAGGACCTCTTTACTATGCCTACTCGACTACACAGAAGGAATAGTTCTTTGGCGACCGCCTTAGCACTTGCGGTGCGTAACGGGACTGCCTCTGGGTAGCGGGTGGCATAGTCCATGATGACCAGGATGTAACGATGTCCCCTACTGGACTTCGGCAGGGGTCCTACAATATCCATGGCCACTCTCTGGAAGGGAACATCAATTAAAGGTAACGGGATCAAGGGATTGTGATATTGTACCTTTGGCGCGGTCTTCTGGCACTCCCGGCAGCTTCTGCAGTAATCCTGGACAGCCCTCTTCACGCCTGGCCAGTAGAAGCGCCCAGGATTCTGTCATAGGTTTTTCTACTCCCAGATGAGCTCCCAACAGATGTGAATGGGCCAAGTACAACACTTTTGGCACATAGCGTTTAGGGACCAACAACTGTTCAACAACGAGTTCCCTAGCTTAGCTACCCTATACAGGAGTCCATTCTTCACTGAAAAATGGGGGAAGGGATAACACTCACCCCTTCTGCAGGAGTCCCTCGATCACAGTCAGGTTCTGTCTGGCTTGTTCAAGGTTGGGGTCTTCCAACTGTGCAGTCCCAAACTGTCCTGGGCTGACGGCATTTTCCTCTTCGGCCAGGGGGAACTCAGAAAACACTTCGGTTGATGAGGCCTCAGTCGGTGGTGGGTCTTCCCTTGCTGGGGCCTCTGCTGGGGCCGGGGCTTCCTCGTCCGTCTGTTCTGCTGATGAACCAGTCGGGCTAGATGGTGCTGCACAAGCATGTAGCAACTTGGTATTCTGGGTGCTCCGAGGTCTGTTTTTAGGTTTTCTCCTGTTGCTGGTCATCCTATTGGCCCACAGACGCCAGAATATGGGGCAGTCTCGACCAATCAGCATTGGTACTGGCAAATTTTCTACCACTCCCGCCATGACTTCAAAAGTTGCCCTTGTGGTCTGAACCTTAATGTGGGTGGTGGGATAATTCCTCGAATCCCCATGGACACAGGAGACGGGGATAGGGGGCCCCCGGGGGCCAGTTGTCAGCCCGGGTCGTAAGAGCGTGACAGCACTCCCCGAGTCCAGTAGGGCTTCTGCATCCTCGTCGCCTATTCTGACGGGAAGTTTTGGGGCCCTTGCACCCTCATGGGCCCAGCAAGTGGTTAGGTAGCTGCCGGCCTTCTGTTGTGGATCAGATGAGCCTGCCGTTGGCATCAAGACGTCATTCACCGGACAATTCAAAGCCAAGTGGCCCTCTTGACCACAGTTCAATTCAATTCAATTCAGTTTATTTGTATAGCCCAGTTTCACAAATTACAAATTTGTCTCAGAGTGCTTTACAATCTGTACACATAGACATCCCTGACCCAAAACCTCACATCGGACCAGGAAAAACTCCCAAATAACCCTTCAGGGGNAAAAAAAGGGAAGAAACCTTCAGGAGAGCAACAGAGGAGGATCCCTCTCCAGGATGGACAGATGCAATAGATGTAATGTGTACAGAAGGACATATTTAGAGTTAAAATGCATTCAAGGAATCTGACAGAGTTTATCAATAGTTCATATTTAGGCATATTCCACGATGGAGAGTTTGGAGACCTCCCAAGTGGAGGAGTGGGCGGAGTCCCAGCAGGGCAGTGGCACAGCTGGCGACAGGAACTCACGATCCAACCATCGAAGGTCCATCAGCAGATGGAATCTATGCCGTCTCATAGGGTCCGATGACCCCATGAGACGTGAAGTCAGAAGGACTCCGGGGAGAAAGCAGAGTTAGTCATGTGTGATGGAGAGATGAAGATTCATCCATAGGAGAAAGAAAAGAGGAGAGAGGTGCTCAGTGCATCCTAAACATCCCCAGCAGCTATAAGCCTATACCAGCATATCCAGGGGCTGGACCAGGGCAAACCTGATTCAGCCCTGACTATAAGCTCTGAAGCACTTTCGGCGGTCCGGATTCACGAGGGGTCGACGCTGGGGCGGCGGTCGAACCTGTCCCACCTTTGGAATCTGACGGAGTAGCGGCGGGGGTGTCACGGGGTCCTTAGTCCACCTGGGATTGTTTCCCTCGTGTCGACTGCTCCGCATCAGCTCCACGGTGACCTGGTGGTTTTCCAATACATCTACTAGATCATCCACCGTCTTTGGGCTGCTTTGGGAGGCATGTAGTTTGGCATCCCTGGGTAGTGCTCTAACACAATGGTCCATCACAACTCGGTCCAGGGCTGAAGGTCCGGCTCCCGTGGTTAACCAACTGCGTGTCAGTCGCATCAGGGTTGCAACCTGCGGCCGTACGGGGGCAGTAGCGTCATATGTCCAGGAGTGGAACTGTTGGGCCCTGGTCTGGAGGTTGTGTCCATAATGGGCTAAGATGGTGGCTTTTAACACATCATAATTATTTACTTCGGAGGGGCCGAGGTCCCGACAGGCCTTTTGTGCATCACCTGTTAAAAACGGGGCTAGTAGCCCGGCCCACTCTGCTGGAGGCCACCTCTCTCTCTCTGCCGTTCTCTCAAAAACACTTAGGTAGGCTTCAATGTCATCATCGGCCGTCTGCTTGGTGAGCACTTTACTGGGTTCCGTCGGCCTCCGGTCTCATCAGGTGCTGACCCAGAGTTGTCATAGTATCCTGAAATGCTCTTAGGCTCTGTGCCTGCTGGGTTTGCATCTGCACGAGCTGTGCTAGGGCGTCCTCCATAGCACTGCGGGACTCTGAGTACCTATTTTATTCAGAATCTCTAGCGATAGATCGCCGTGCCCGCATTCTCCACCAAATGTGGCAACCCGGGGGATGTGGAGGTGAGATTCGGAATAAAATCAGGAGACTCAGAGACGCAGTGCAAAAATAAAGGGTCTTTTAATAAAACGTGTAGGAAAAAGGGGGAATGGGCATCTAATGGAAACAAAGGATTCTTCCCGGTCGGGGTCTTTGGTCGTCAGTCTCACACCTTCTGTGAGACGGTTGGTATCTCCTGGATGGGCAGAGCAGAGGAGAGAGGTGAGAGGGTCCAGTTACCTCTGGTCTGTCACAACTCCTCTCCTGAGGTTCCACGCTCCTTCTCCTGTCCTAGTCAGGCAGCTCTCTCCCCGATGGCTTCCAGTGGAGGGAAGATATACTCTCCGTTCCCTCGTTAGCTGACGGGCTGCAGGTGTGACCACTCCCAGGTGCCAATTGGCTGTAGCACCTGTACTGGGAAGTACGTCCCGTCGATCACTTCCCCCAACCTGAGCTTTGGGATCCGCCTCCGATGCGCTGTTTGCTCGGGTTTTCCCCCTGGTCTGCCACACAGTGTTTAATTTAAGCCCTTTGTGATGAACCGTCTATGCATCTGTGATTTGTGATTAGACCGCCAATGTCTGCGCCTGCTGCTTCTCTCATTAATAGCTGCTCGTAGGATGTTGTGAGAGAGAGAGTCGGTTCTGGTTCAAGCGTCCGTCCTGGATTGCTGTACAAGACCTCTGTGGTGGTCCATGTTAAAACACACACTGTATGTCATCGCCTTTACTTGATATGCAGAGCATGGGCTTGGAAACATCGTTGTTCACCAATCCAGGTTGAAGGCGTTAATATTCTTAATTGTTGATTAAAAGAAAGAAGAAAGAAAAAAGGAAGTAATGCTGTCATTGGGTAGATGAGCCACGTTCAGTATTCAGCAATAATAGACTATCCAGATTATCATTTCATTGAGTTCGACAGAGCTTTTTTTTATTGTAAACTATGAATTTATCAATACATTATCATTTTTAGTTGTGCACTTAATTTATTCATCATTTCTTTACTTTCTACTGGGGTTTTTATACAAATATAAGGCAGCATTTAAGACATAGATGGAACGGCAGTAGCAATGGATAAAGACAACATAAGTCAGATCACTGATCACCTCATAAAGAGCTTAGACTTTGTCCCGCTGACCTCATAGGCTTCAGACTAGAAGATGATGTTGCCGCTAACAAGCACTCTCACTAATGGAGCCATTTCCTTTTCCCCACTCTTCTCCCAGTCTTTCTCTGTGTGATTCAGGGTACAAAGTGCAGGGGATTGCTTATAACCTTTTGTGAAATGCAGGTTTCATGTTTCTCAACCATTAAATTTAAAGATGACTGTTCCTCGAGAGTTCAGACACAGCAGACTGGTGGAGTGGTAAACATGGATAGATAAACTGTTAAAGTGAAGTCCTCTCTAATCTTACAAAGATGTGTCAGAATGCTATGTTCAACATCATGAAATATTTAGTATATGCAGTTGCATACAAATGTGTGAATTTGTCTTTTCTCTTACTTGTTGAAACATTACAAATGGTCCACTATATATCAATGTTGCACTTCTTCTACTAAATAAAAAAGAAAGAAAAGCAAGGAACTTTAATCAACAGTTGTCGAAGAAACAAGTTAAAGTATTAAGATTAACTTAACTTTCCTGCTGGAGAATTCTTGATATATTTCTTGATAAAAATCCCCCTGTGTATACCGTTTTAAAGATAAAATAAGATGGACTTTTTTAATCAAGAGTTAAATTGTTGGCTTGGATTAGCCTTTGTGATCAACTTTTTTCCACATATTTATCTAGTTTGATTAAATTATACACACTTTTACTCACAATTATTTCCTTCCCCTGTTTCTAGGACCTCTGACAGAGGGACCATGACCGATGAAGACCGGTTGAATGTTGCCACTATGTGTGGTCGTGTGACTGAGCTGGGCTCCTCCACAGCACATGGGAAACACTTCCTCCTTCTGACTTTTTGTTGTCGCCTTGTTGCCCTGTTTTCACCATGAGAGGATCTATCAGGTGCTTGACCTCTGTGCCCTCGTACGGGCGCTGCTGTTGTCCGGCGTGAGCGCCCCCTCTCTTCCGGCAGCCACTGCGCGGTATGGCCTCTCTGGATCTGCCATACCGCTGTCCTCGCTGCGGGGAGCACAAGCGCTTCCGAAGCCTGTCGTCCTTACGTGCCCACCTGGAGTACAACCACACGTACGAGACCCTCTACGTCCTCTCCAAATCCAACAGTGTGTGTGACGCTGCTGCTCTGCTGCCGCTTGTGGCTGAGGGAGCTCTCCTTGCACCTGTCAACAACAACGACCCGTTTGAGCCGCTGCGGCCTTCAGCTTTAAAGGAGCGCCGCTTTCCTTGTCGTGAGCTTCCTTGTGCGGATGACTTGAGTCTGACCCCGGCTAACTCCAGCACTGCAGCCCGGTATATTCCCAATGTGGAGTTTCCCCTGGGGGAGATTTTTATGAAGAAAGCCATGACATCTGCAGACCAAGGTCCCCATGGCAACCCCAGCACAGCTGTAGCAGTGGCAGCTAATGTAGCGGCTAGTGCAGTGGAGGCGGCCTACGAGGAGGGCCTGGCCAGGCTTAAGGCTCGGGCGTTCGAACGGCTGGAGCTGGATGAAAGGCTTGAGAAGCTGTCTGAAGAGGTCAATACAATCCTTTTGGTTGTCAGAATCAACTTGACATTGACTCTCAGTCGTTTTCAATATACTTTCGTAAAACAGAGAACAAACTTACATGATACAGATTCAGATTCAGACATACTACTAAACAAAGATAACAAGCAAACAAACAAGTAAACAAAAACATGTAGGTAGTATGCTAAGTTAGAGCTGGAGACACTATTATTATTAGTCTGATCATTACATGTTCAAAAATGATTTTACAAGAGAAAGCTTCATTTTGTTAGGTGGAATTAAAGCATTTCTCACTTCAGCACCCCCTAGTGGTTGTATCAAACTATAAATGCCCAAAAGATAAAACAAAGGACATTAAAGCGACACTATGTAACTTTTCCTATCTTAAAATAACAGCTTGAAAAAAATTGTGCCGCTACAATGATTTTTAATAAGGCGATTTGCGCCTCCGCCACGGCCACCGGGGGTCTGTGGCCAGAAAACTGCTGAATGTAAAACATTTTGGCCGCCCGGTCGCAGTCTGTAGTACCCCCCGGATGTACGGCAAACTCTCACTAGCCCCCCTCCCCCCGCCACGTTAAATACCTGAAGGGGGCGCAAGCTACAAGGGAAAAACTACATAGTGTTGCTTTAAGTATTAATAGTTAATATTTTACAGTAATTTTCCACATATCCAAAAATCTTTCCCTTTTTTATTTGAAACATGCTGTACGAAAAAATAATTAAACATGGTTGCTTTAATAGAAGTATGTAGAATAATACAAACTCAACACAGGGAAACTCTGTGACCTAGCAGAAAGAAAAGCTTTTCTTGCTCATGAGGGATTGGAGTGTAGCTGTGTGCTTAGTCTTCACACTAATGTCTGAAAGTTGTGTTTTTCAAAATAAAGTTGTGTTGTGTTTTTCAAAATATAATGTAGACATTCAAGTCTGTTCTCAGTAGGTTTTGAGAACCTTGAACTCAGGAGCAGAGACGTCACAGGCATTTACTGAGTCTAATCAGTGGAACTTAAAAATCGATCACATTTTTATTAGCAGCTAATGGAAAACAGTACATCATGAATATCATCAATCAAGGAATGAAGAAGTTAAGACTTTGGGTCTTGAGGGTAAATGAGGCTGCACCACAGTTTTGTCATGCTTGCTCACACTCAAAACTTATCAAAGAAGACTTTCATACTCAGAAGTCACATTTTTGGAATTTAAAAACAAGCTTTTTATAATTTGAAACCTCTCGTATGGGTACAGGCTAGTTTAACCATTTCTAATATAGCTGAATTGGCTTGCAGAGGTTTTTCCATCAATATGTCATAATGTAAAAGTCATATTGCAGCTTATGTTCCAGTGACTGATAGGAGACAATCCAGAGAACCCAATATGTTCACTTAAGTTGTCATCTTGATGATCTCATTGGGGCTTAAGTAGTATTCTAATTTGGCATATTATTTAAGTGAAACAGTTTTCTTAACACTAAAGATGCTGTCTAAGACATAGATATGAGAAGATCTTCGCTGACAGAAGTATTTGTTCATGAATATGTTATTTACTTAGTTCATGTCCTAATTTGCATAACTAGTTATGTCTCATCCAATGTGGAGATTATGGCGGGACAGGCAGCTCAAGTGCCTCTTGTCTTGTAGGTGGAGCAGAAAATAGCGTCCCGCGTAGGTCGTCTTCAGTCAGAGCTGGAGAGGAAGAGCTCCGAGCTGGAGCGGGCCAAGATGGAGAGCGAACTGCTAAGCCAGGAGAAGCAAGATCTGGAAGACAAGGCCTCTGAGCTCTCTCGACAGGTGGACGTCTCTGTGGAAATGCTGGCCAACCTCAAACAGGACCTGGTGAACAAGGAGCAGGAGCTCAACCACAAACAACAGTAAGTGATATGTCTGTTCTTCAGACTCAGTGGAGTCAAGCTCTAGCTCACCTGTGTTGTGCTTTCCTACTAGTTGAGGAAATGTAGTTCCATTAAAGAGAAAATATTGAGAAGAGATCAATTGTTTAAGTCATTTAGTTCACTGATTGCAGGTTCTAAAATGTGAACGTCTGCTGGTTTCGAACACAGTGATAAATGAAATACTTTGAGCTTTGGACCATTGGTGGGATATAACAAGAATACTTAACCTTAATTGTTGAAATACGCCTTAACTACACTCCCAATTTTCATTATGTGTAAAAAAAACAAAAAAAACATGCTGCTGTTTTTATGAAGGTGATGTCAATTTGTTGGTTCATTGGTTTGTCCATCTCTCTTGTTGATAGGTCATAGTCCACTTGGCTTATTGTAGAATAGAAAGAAGTAAAACATGAACCAATTGTCTCACCCTTGACCCTGATACTGTTGGCTCCTTACAATCCCTTGCTCTTCCTTTCATTACACACATCGTCATGCAAACATTCACAAACACTCCCCTCCTCTGCTTTACTTCTGCCTATTTGTTGATGGTTTAAGCCACCAGATGTGGTCGGCATCTGTCCTGCTGCTGTCTCCATACGCCAGTGTCCTTTTTCTAAGTCTATATTCAAATGGAAGGTAATAAAAAATGTATAATGCATCCTCTGCTTTCCCTTTTTCCTCTTTCACAAATTAGGTTTTTAAAGATGAACAATATTACATTTTCAATTTTTTTTTTTTTTTACCAATTCATTATTAATGATGTGTGATTAATTCCTCTTGTATAAAATGAATGCTAAACCACAACGTCATCGCATTACAATCTCTGCTCCTAGAGTGGCGTGGTCCTGGCGTGGTTGCCCCTCCCTCCATTGTGACAGTGTGGTTTCCCTTAGGGTTCTCCAGCTTCCTCCCACAGTCCAATAACATGCAGCTCAGATTAATTGATCTCTAAATTGCCCATAGGTGAGGATGTGAGCATGAAAGGTTGTCTATCTCTACCCTGCCTTCACCCAATGAATCTACAGTTCTTGGCAGGTTGCTATTCAAGCCATCCGGTTACTTTTATCTGACTGGACATCGTCTTTCTATCTTCCTCCGGGATTTTATCACCTTTTCGTTTTCTTTATCAGGCTTGCACCTCAATTGTAGGTCGGAGACAGAATAGCGCTCTCAGGGCATCAAATCTCATTACAAACATGTAAGTGCACATGTGACTGTGCTTTGTGTGTGTGATTCTTTGTTAAGGTGTCAATGGGGCACAAAGGGAATGTACATATCAATTTAAAGGCCTTTGGGTATTAAAGGTGAAGCAGAGAACATTGGAAAAACAACAGCAATAGTATATTAGATTTAAAAAGCATCCAACAGAAAACGTCTCAGCCCCTCCCTTCAGGCCTTTCTCTCGAAACACATGAACTAACCCTGCTACTCCACAATAAAGTTGTAAACATTATCCAACATTAACCAATGAACATGGCTATTCTTAGGACTCACAGCTACTAATGTAAATAAGGGCATTCAGACAGGCAGGTAGGTAGGCCATCCAATCATAGAGGGAAGAATGAAATAATTGGATGGCTTAATTACACGCCTGTGACAACAACAGATACCAGATTATTTTCTTTTTTTGTCAGAGAATTCAATAAATTGGTTGCTGACAGGATGTTTAGAGAATTTAAACCAATGTAACAAAAATGCTTCTAAATGAATTTCCCATCATGGTTTCAATTATTTGTATTACATTTTAACAATTATGACAACTTTAGGACACATTAAATTATAACTAGAGTTTCAGTGATTTGTGTAATGTGTTGGTCATCTTGGTCCCTTGCAGGTCACGGCTAGCTCACAAAAGTGCCTCTTTGTGTCAGCATTACAGGGACAGCTGAACTGTTAATATTAGAGGTAGAGTAGCTTATCTTGTGATATAATGATATAAGAAGAAACAACAGCGTTTCATCAAGTTAAATGGTACAGGGTACAGTATAGCTGTGATCATGTCTCCCAAATCTGGTGGCATCTGACTGGGATGCCCATACTCTCCCTGCCTTGGCTGTATGACCGCCTCCTAGCTATGCCAGCAGCCACGTCTCTCGCTCACCCTCTCGCTCACCCACACACACACACACACACACACACACACACACACAACCCCCCCCCACACACACACACACACACACACACACACACACACACACACACACACACACACACACACACACTCTCTTGTTCTGTGTCTGTCTCTCTGAGGAGAAGCTGGCAGTCAAACAGTATGCTCATTCAGACTTTAAAATACAGTTTAAGGTGGAAAAAGAGCATCATAGTCGGTGAATGTTCAGCAGAGTTGATGACTAAGCAGAAAGTTAACAGACACAGAGCAGCTTATTGGCTAAAACAGGGCTGCCCAAAGACCTTATGCATACAGCAGATTTAGTGGTGCCAAGAGCTAAAGATGCGAGTCACCTCATCTTGAGTTGCTATGCAACTGGAGAAAACTCCCACAAACTGGCAGCTAGCAGTGCTATGAATATTTATATAATACAACCTAATAATGAATTCTGCACTGAGAAACGCTGTAAATAATGATTAAAAATGCCTCAGGTAGATTTGTGCAATTCATCTTGGTTATCATTATAATGTACAGTTTAGTTTGAAGCCAAATTCCTTCACAAACAACCACACAGAAAACAATACACCGCATGCTCATACTGTAACAGCTACTAAAAGCACATGATAAACACAGCAGTCAAAGATGAATGAATAACAGAGTCCTTCAAGCATGCCTGTTTGATAGCAGCTGAATAAATGAGAGCATCTGTAATCAGCAGAAACTGGAGCCTAAAGAGAAATGAAAAGTGGTGGCGCAGTTATCTCCATCATTTCAGTGTGCTTCAGACCAACAGTAGAAAAAAGGCCTAATTTTGTGTCTATCCAAGAAATATGTCATATCATAATCTTTCCAGCTATTATTCGCTTGATGACAAACATGTATTTAGTTGCTATGATATTCATTATTCACCAATATGCCAAGTGTCATATTATTGTTCAAGTAGATCATTTTGAATATGTTTCTAATTAACTTTGATCTTCAGTTTGTGATCCATTTTATTCAAGGACATGAATGGCCTTACTGCTGCTGCCGGAGGACATACTCTATGCAGCCAGATTATCAGACGCTGATCTTTTAATGCTTAATTGTGTCTCTTCCCGGGTTGAAAAGACGTACACGTGGTTGATGCAGTCATTATTCAGACCAGAGCAATATTTGTCATTCAATATACTCCAATCCTGAACTAAATTAAAGCTAAAACCCTTTGTCTATTTAATTGACTAGTTAGTCAACAAACAATATTCAGCAGCTATTTTTAGTAGACATTTTTCAATCAAAAATGACAAACGTTTCCATGTCCAAGCTTCTCAGTTGTGATGATTTGCAAGACATTTTAACACCTGTGGCACAAAAAAAAGTGGGAGACTCTTTATAAGTGTGCACAGCAGTAATATATCAAATAAAAAGACTGGACCAAAACCAAACCAATTCAAATGAATTGGCAAATTAATAGACAATATACATAATTGTAAATGGCAGCCCTACAACAAATACTTATTTGTGAAGTTCATTGTGTTTGAAAGGTGATTATTATGGTAATTGTTGTAGCTGTAGGTTCTGGTATTGTGGTGACAGATTTTCTTAGACTTTCATTTGTATTGTACACACTTCATTTAATGTACAAACAGGGCAGGGGTTAAGTGTTGCAGTCTTACAGTTGTTTGTATTAGATTGTGCACATATTCATGGTGTCTGAATTGATGGAGAGAAGACACACCGTTGCTGCAGTAACCCTGAGGTTTGATTTATTCCTTCAGCCAGCTATGATAAAGTAAATGTGCCGCGCATAAGAAAACCAAAGGCTCCACAAGCATGGAGGAGTCTGGCTATCGGCTGTCACTGTGCCTACCTAAAAAAGAACATGCTCGAGCAGCAATCTATGCAAAGTGAAGCTGTCAGGGCTGAGAGAACTCGCCTCATTAACAAGTGTCTGGGAGAGAGGAGCACCGAGTATGAGCATGGCAAGACCTCTGAAGGCTCTCTAATGAAAATAAATCAGAGTAAAGACGTGATCTGCAATACATCCAGAAATGTGGATTTGAAAAGGTGTTTGACACCTTCTATAAAGGGTCTGTGTTTTAATATAATATATTAAAGCTCAGTCTATTCTAAACATATGCCAAAGCATAAGAATATAGATCAAAATGTGTACAGCAAGCATTTTTATGCTATAAAAAAAAATAATGCACGGGTTCATTGTACATCGTTTTCATGTGCATTATAGCTACATTGTCCATGATTATTAATTGACACGTAATCTTACATATACAGTACTTACTTACAGAGCTCATTTAATAGGATTGGATGTCTGCAGGTAGATACATTAAGGCTATAATGTAGAATGTATAGCTGTAATTGCACACACTTAGGGAGAATCATGCTCGGTGTAAACCAAAGTACGGACATAGACACTGCATTCAGACTTCCAGTAACAATATTAAGTGGCGTATAACAAGAAAGAGTTCTGTTGATCCACTGAATGTTATCCCTTAGATAGAACAGGATTCATGAGTGGAGGGCTGTTCATGTCTATCATTAGATGGAAGAAAATGATTTTGTGTGTGTCCTTGAGGCTGAATGAAAGACTTTTAATATGAAGGAAGAAAACGGGAAGGATGCTGCATCTAGTCTTTCAGTGGACACATTATTTCTCATTTTGTTAAGTCTGACATGAAAGGTTAACGTAACCAGTGCATTTTAACAATGTTAGCAGATGGACTGTGGTTATAGGAGTGTCAGATCTGTGCGGGATGTACTGGAGTCAGTATGTGTGTGGTTCTTCTCCCGAAAGCTGATATTAAGACAATACTGTCATTATGTTACTCTAAATCTGTCATAGAGCTGAATGAATGCTACTGATGTGTATACAGTATAAAGGCCGGTGTAATTGAACAGTCTGCACTATATAGCTGACATGTTTAGATGATTAATTTAGTTGATGGTCAGAAAATGTATGGACGTTTTGAATAATGTGTAATTTTCAAAACAGTTGCCTCCACAAGTACAAAACATCACCTTCTTCATGCAAACAAGAATTTGAGGACAGATTATTGTTCTGTTTTGGAGAGTCTGACAGATGAATTTCAGGTGGCCTTTTCTCCCATAATGATATCAAATGATGCATGTCATGTCATCTTGTCAATGCACCATATCATCACCTTGTTGTTGCATCCCTGGGTGACTCAGCCTTCTGTCTTTTGTTACAGTCGTTAATCAATAGGACTCCCGTGATTGGTCGGTGCCAAGACGTGAATTAGTGATTTGTCTTTCCTTTTTTTTTTCTCTAACAGGCTTTGAAAAAAGTACATTTTAGCCTGCATCTCTTTCATCATCCCTTCTCTCACCCTTTCATCCTCGTCTGTCTCACATCTTCTCGTGAAGCCATACTCTACACATCTCCTCATGCTGGCATTCTCTTTGTGTGTTTTTGTGTAATGCATACACATGTGTGACATTATGACATGATAACAATAATGTAGCCAACTGAATCTGTCTCTCCAAAATAACAAAAAAAAGCACTACTTGATTCAGGTGTCAAAACACAACGAGACACGAGCAGCTGTCCTTTGTTAGACCGGAGAAAGCTTGTATTCATGCAGCAGCCGCATACAGCCTTTCAGTCAATCGTCTCTGCTCTTTAATATTAATGAGGCATCATTTTGAATTAATGGACAGATATTTTGACATCTTTGAAAGCAGGCTGACCAGTGATTGTTATTAACATTTAAACAAAAGCCTCCAGAAGATCATGCCTTATTATTCATGCCTGTTGTGGCTGGATGTCTATACCATACTATACTGTTAGTTATGGCTGTTAAGAGGTAGGAAATGAAACATTGAAGGCTCAGCTATTCATTATTTCTCTGGACATATTCAGTGGGACATATATTGAAGTCTACAAAGCCCATTTTCATCTGTGTAATAAACAAAACTGTAGTTTAGATTTTTGTTAGCAAGTCTCCATTTAAAGACTGGAGCTTTTTCTATTTCCAAGAGCTTGAAGGGACAAGAAGGCATACTTTTTTTCCCTCATGAATATCAGGCAAAGAAGTCCAATTTTAGTCCTCTAATTGGGGGAAAGCAGCCAGACCAGTGTTTGTTGTTTGGCACTGAAGGAGAATGTGAGGTAAAATTCAAATGTAGCTCTGTAACCAACATGTGTTAGGGCTGGTTAGGACTTAGTGAGGCACGGTGTCTGTAATGCATTGTATGGACTATTGCAGGGATACCTTGATAAGGGCCTTTGCTTGATTACAAGAAGCTCACTAAAGCAAGATATAAATATTTGTTTTACCGGCTTTGTGATTCATGACTTGTTACCAGACTCAATGCTGCCTCTTCTGTTAGTGCCTGTCATTAAAAACAGAGCTGGTAAAGTAGGTAGCCTAGATAATTGCAGGCCCATTGCTTTGGCCAGCATCCTGTCAAAAGTGCTAGAAATAATCCTGTTGGACAAAATATACAAAATACAGCTCGTTAATTGGTGAGTTTTGGAGGTATGTGTTACCTTTTGCAATACCCTAAGGCTAGCTGTTCCCCTCTGTTTCTACAGGTCCTTTTTTTATTTACAAATAAGACTGTTATCCTGTTATTCTCATCTAGTTCTGGGAAATAAAGCAAACTAGCATTGTTTTTTCGAAAATGTGTGCGCCATTAATTCTCAACAGTCTACGATGTGAATTCACTCCGTGTGTTTGTGTGTGTGTGTGTGTGTGTGTAAAATGGAAACAAAGGTAGCGATGGTCACTCCTCTCAATCACGCCCCAGACTTAACAACCTGCACATTCATCACTCCGCAAAGATGTTTGTCTTCTTTTCCTGCTCTGCCAGCGTCCGGTTGAACAAACGGGCATGTTTGTTACCTTGAGGCTTTCTGTCTGAGGTGTTGGAGTGAGTCGCGCTTTGAGAGCGAGGCATGTGTGTACATCTGAGTGTGTCTGTGTTGAAATTAGGTTTGACAACAGGAAACAGCCACATCCCATTTCTCTCCACTCCTCTGTCAAAGCTCCTGTGTTTGCTGCTTCCACATGACTTCATGCGGTGTGCGGTGTGTTGCTTTGGCCTCTGCGGGGGTTTTCCTCATGGTCTTTGTGCTCGATCCCTCATCTTTATGGATTTTTTAATCAGCTTCAATCAACTTTCTTTCTGGTATCTTTGCAAGTTTCTTCCGATCAAATTCCTGATTCCCTTGCTTCTTCTCCATAAGGGTTTCCAAGCCGAGGGAGGTTCCTTCAGCTGAGTGGCTGTTGTATCTGTGCATTTCTCCCTTGCAGAGAATAAGCGAGGGAAAGGCTTTCCTGTGTTGCTTCTAACACACTCCTGCTCATGGGATAGGTGCATCTGTCTCCAGTTAGAACACCATTTTGATATGTTGAATTATTTATTGAGACTAGTTACAAATGCATTGCCATTTGGATGCCAAAACACATTGTATGGTACATGCAATCCTAACTCAGCTCCTCTATTAATAGCAGCTCTGAGATTCATTATACGGGAGGCTGAACTAAAAACAGTGCTCAGTCATTGTTGTTTTCCATCTATTAGCTTGAGTAATGAGCGCAGACCTTTAGCTTCAGGCTGCTTAATCATACACCACATTAGGTACAGCTCCAATCATTTAATTAAAACAATGATACTCGGAGTCATTAATTGTAAAATAATGACATAATTTGAGTCAAAAGCAAATTCTCTAAATAAATCTGATTACTAATTAAAGCATGATCTTGTGTTCATATTGCACAAAGCTTTGTCCGTGCCAAGGTAAAGCACATTTTATACATGTATGAAATTCAAAGGAGTTTACATTTTGCATGAAATATTAACAGGAAATACATAGAAACTTTGAAACACAAAATACAAAGATAGAAAGGAAATTAAAAAAGAGAAATGGGAGCAAGCGAGGGAAAATGTTAAAGTGTAAAGTGGAGGATGAGGGGGGTTTAATGCTTCACTCAGAAATGTGATAATTTAAACAATAGATTGAATGTGTAATGAAAAAGGGGTAGTTCTTAGTGATGAACCCACAGAGATTCATCACTCAACTCTGCAGCTCCCCTCAGCTCTCTGAATCATTTGTAACGTCTTGCAGTTAATTGTTTTGTTTTTACTGTTTTGGTCCAATCTCACCAGCATCATTTCCAGACACAGCAGTCAGCTGTTTTCAGCGATAAAGACACAGTAAGTGACTAGCTGGTGAAAATAGTGGTGCATAAATGAGAGTGAATAGTCACCACCATGTCCGAAAAATGCTTCTAAGTGAATGCCATCGTTTCTATGGTCTCCTGGACGTGTAAATATGCAACTCCTTGCTATTAAGTAAGATTGCCATATTAACGTTGCATGGTGATAATATTTAATCTTCTTAATCTCTCAAATCAATATCGCTTATGTGTTCAGTCACAGTGAGAGAGCATAACATTTTTACTAGGAGATCAAAGTGGGGTTAAAATGTTGTTCAATTAAAAGAACAGTGTGTCCCAGTTGGGGGGGGGGTCTATTATATTGGAAGAAATTGGATCGACCAAAACTTCTGATGAACTGAAAACACTGTGTTAGACCACATTGACCTGGGGTTGACCTGTCAATCACAAGGTAGCCACGACCTAAAGGATACCCTGCTTTATGGTCTATTTTACTCTAAACGGGATGATATTTTAACAAATATACATCATGCTGTATTTTAGAAGACTTGAAACTAGCAATTGAGACCTAATCGAAAGTTTAAAATAGTTATTACTAAGGTAATAAATGAAGTGAGATGTAGGATCATTTTCTCATAGACTTCAATACAATCAGACCAGAAGAATATCCTCTTGCTGGCAAGTAGAGAGAATGAAAGTGTATGGTACTTGTGTATTAGCTTCACTGTTAAGTCTCGGAGGTTGCCTCCTGCTTGTCCCCTGGGATATGTTTTAGTTCAGCGTTATACTATACAGTATATACCACCAAATCCTACACACTGTACCTTTAAAGCATCCGTAATTGAAAAAAAGAAAAGAAAGCAGAACTGTTTCATGTTCTATGCCTCTGATTGGTTGTTTTATTGATTAGCGTGTGTGCCACCAGTTATATGCACCGAAAGTGTCTCAGCTCTGTTTATTCTCACTTCAGTTTGTGTTCGCTGCACTTTGGAGAAAAGTAATCTTTGATAGCTTGGCTTTTGGACTTTAGTGGCCGCTGTTTTTTGTGTGCAGTTCATTGAGTGGTTGCAAGAAAAGGGAGTAATGAATGGTCTCTCTGTGAGAAAGAGAGTAGTTCATATCAATTAAGGTTAAAAGGGATGTTAGGCTTTTTAATTGCTTCTAATTCATAACGTTTTTGTCGAAGCTTTTTTGGAAGTACATCAGACAATGCATAAAGGAAGTTAAGGGGAAGGATTTATTGATTGCTGGTAAAATATCATGATTGCACTAAACTACCATCATGTGTTGTGTGCTTTTAGGCAAGGAGCTGTGCAGGTGTTAGTACTTGAGGCTTTGTGTGCATGTGACCTTAATTTGGAGGTAAATATCATACTGTTGTTAATTAACTGTTATTAGCGTTACCACCTGCCTTAGCCCATTATGTGGAAATCAGACCTTGCCTCTATGTATCCTCATTTTGTCCCCTGTGAGATCGCTGTTTATATAACCGTTAGCATGTGTTGGCTGCATGTTAAAATGTCCCTTTTTCCTGAAGCAGAAAGGAGAGTTTATATTTGATAAGGATGAGGTAGTTGGAAGAGTTTGCTCCAAGACAGTTTATGTCTAATACTAAGACAAACATTCTTTATGCTTCTTCTGTAAATGTCCACAGTAGCACCACAGTGTAAAGTAATACAGTGGGTATCTTGTAATCACTTCGCAGCCATCTGCATAGAGCCCAGTTATCCCTAAGTAGATCAAAACTATGTTATCTCACATTATGGGCAATTACCAAAAGACTAATTCCAAACATTATTCATCACTGAAGAAAAGTAATGGACACTTAATTTGTATATCACTGATTCAATGATTGTTCACTCACTGATTTGATTTGATTTGAGCACATGTGCCTTTTACCCTGCAGTCAATCACCTTGCCTAATTTTGGAGTGATATTTTTGTGTCATCTTTGCCTGAGGATAAGAACAGTGAACTGAGCCAGATGTCAAACTATTTTGAATGCCCCCATTTCAAGAAGATTCCCTGTGAGCTCTGTTACTGTTATTGGATGGATTATGGATTGTGTAATGGTTAATAGTAATAGATGTTTGACAGCTCGATGTAAAGGTGTCCATCCCGATGAGCAGCTTGGATTATTTCCCGAGCTCAAACCTTTTTATACTGGAGGGAAAACAGATTGTATGTCTCCATTATGTGTCTGCAGTGACAGTCTGAACCTTTTAGTAGTTCATTTGGCTTCCTCAAGGTCAGATGTCTGAATTATCTTGTTACGTTCTCCTCATGACTGCATTGCCTAGACATTAAAGGCTCATGTTTTGTATAAGGACACAAACACAAAGAAAGCTTCTGTCCTATATGAAGAATATGTTTCATGTTGACAGGCATGAAAAGAAAGGTAATGTGAAATGTGGATTTGGGTGGTTATTCAGACATGAAAAGGTTTGTCTGGATGTGAGTACTACATTATTATTAATAGATGAACGGAAAATAATCGAAAACAATTTGTATAATTGTCTGTATCAAGCAAAAAGCAACTACAGAAATGACCGTTCCAGATTGTTAAATTAAATAATTGACTGCTTTGTCTTGTGGTTTATTGTGTTAAAAATATCTTTTAGTTTTGAACTGCAGTTAACGTCACCTTGGTCTCTGAGATATTTTTTAACGGACATTTACAGAATAAATTATTCATGAATTCATAAAAAAATTAACAACAAACATACAACAACTGAAACTCTAAATTATCGTCAATTGTAGCCTGTAAGAGAAATTTGGGAAAGCGGATATAATACATTTTCTAATAACATCATATAAATAACAATGTGAGAACAATGTGACACTGACTGCTTTCATAGCGTTGCCTTCAACAAGCAAAGCTTTGATAAACGTCATGCACACAACCCGCTCAGCACCAAATGGCAGACAGACAGAGACAGCGATAACTGGAGGACATATTGGAGCATATAGCAGTTTTTAAAAGCTAGATATTTCCTTCAGGCGTTTGTAGAGACCAAAAACAGATTTCAAACGGTGCAAACTTAAATTCAGCGTGTGGACAAAAACACATAGGTTAAAGGTCTGCCTGGATGCGTAACTAATTACACAACTGTTCACTAACAAATTCTCAATCTGAACTGAAGAGATGTTGATACCTATCATAACGTGGTTTTAACAACTTGTTTCTGCTGCCTCCAAGTGGCTAAATATATTCAGTTATTGCAGGTTGAAACTATCTACAGAGTTGGATGAGAACAGAGGTGGCGTCAGTCATGTCTTTCAATGTCTGTGTTTTTTCAATGTTTCACTAAGGTAGAACATGCTCAACATTTATTGATTTACCTTGACCGTTTGTTAACACTAACACAAACACAAACACTGCTGATACTCAACATACTGAAGGCTTGTATAATTCATCATCCAAGTATTAATTTATTAAGTTAATATAATATAAATAATCATATTGGAACATTTAGGATTTTTTTTTGTCACCACATCGTACGCATGGTCATCAGCATTTTCGTTTAGATGACAGTGAACAAAATCACTGCAGGGAATGCGACATACAGTTTGCCTTGCAGGCTGCAAACAACTGCTAACACTGTCTGAATTCCTGGTTTGTTTGCCTCCGTATCTGAGTAACACACTGTCCCTAAAAATGATGGGAACTTGGCCCCGCTGTGCCTGCAGCGATATAAATACAGCTGCTCTCTCACCCTTTATTCCTCTTCTCTCTCTCTCTCCCTCTCCCTCTCCACTTCTCTTTTTTGTTGGTATTGTGTATTTAACTCTGTCACCAAGCCTCGCAGTGCATAATCTCAAAAAGGACAGAACAGCATGTTCTGTGAATGTAATTGATTTTTATTTAATTATCCTGAAAGTCAAGTTGAACATGTATGCTTTCAAGCCAAACTAGGTTCAGCAAATCTGTAACTTCCCCCTTGATGAGAACTTAACTTTAAGAAAGCAGACCACCAATTATAAAGAATGTCCCATTAATATTCCCCTTTTCCTCTCTGCCTTTAGGGAAGTCGCCCAGATTGACCAGTTCCTTCAGGAGACGGCGGCACGTGAAGCCAATGCCAAAGTGCGGCTGCAGCAGTTCATCGAGGAGCTGCTGGACCGAGCCGATCGCGCCGAGAAACAGCTGCAGATCATCAGCAGCTGTGGCACCACACCGAACGGTAGCCTGGGACGCTGCAGCCTGCAGGCCTCAAAGGGCAACGGACGCCAGGTGAGAGCATTACGTGCATCTTCTGTTGCACTGATCGACGCTCAAAACACAAAATGCACTCAGATGTTTTCAGACATGACATTCAAGACTTTTCCTGTACAATATACAATGTATACAAATAGATAAAGATGACCTTTAACTGCCCAATAATGCAGACATACATTTTAAAAGGCACTTCGCAAATATTTTTTTTTGCCGGGGCGGCTATGGGTCAGTGGGTAGCATGTCCGTCTTACAATCAGGTGGTTGGAGGTTCAATCCCTGCCCTAGTCAATGTGTCCTTGAGCAAGACAATTGACCCTGAGATGCTCCCTGTAGCTGCCTCTACAGTGTACGAATGTACCAGTGATATAAGTCGCTTTGGTTAAAAGCATCACCTAAATCACATGTAATATGAGCTATTTGTGGCTCATTTTAATTGTCATAAAAAATCAGACAACACAACTATTATTTCATAACATTGTGATTTTATTTTATGTATTTATATATATTTTTTTGCCGTCCAAGACTCCTTAGAATGCTAATCCCAGCTCTTTGACAGTCCTTGACAAAGCTACTTGTTTTTGCTGTTGAATAGTGCATTAGCATTGATTATATTGAGTAATGTCCCGATAATGCACCACAGGTCAAACGCTTAATAGACTTTACGGTTGACTGTTCTTTTCAGAGCTGAGGAACAGTAAATGTCTCGGACATTCCCATGTTAAATTAAAAACAACTCAACATCTACACACATATGAAGAGTATGTGTTTGTAAATCTTCTGATTCATTTAGCTCGTTGTTGTTGTTTTTATAATGTGAAATGTACCACATAAAGTCACAAGGGATGGTGAAGGAATGTTTGATTTAATGATTGTACATGGGTTTAAGGGGGTTTATTTGCAATGTTTAGCAAAGCTGAACTGTGCTGCCCACCGACTGCTAAGTAAACATTAGCTTACTCTTTTTCTGGCGATTAAAACAGAGATTTGTTGTTCGATATAAACTGTTCTGTTTTCAGAGTTGGCCTGGATAAGGGCGCGTTGAAAACAACCACAATGCAAATAATTAGCATCAATTCTTTTTAATAACCAAATACTTGTTTCTCAAGTAACCGTCTCTGCCCTAGTAGATAGTGTCATGTCATGTTAAAACACTATTATTTGGCGTTACTTTACATGTAAGATTTCTCTTAGTTGGAGCTAAGGGGCCTTACCCAAATCCCGAAAAGCAGCTCAAGACAAAAGATACATACTAAATATATGTGGCCCATGTTGTGTTTGTATCTAGTCGATACAAACATAACATGGGCCACATATATTTAGTATACATGTAGATACTGTCTACATGTATCTAGGATTTTGTTTTGTAGTGCAAAGTTTGGTCTTATCGTTGTAACAAAGTGGAATTAGAGACTCCATCTCGGTCTGCTTTGCATTACGCATCAAAACAGTATACATAGTGAAGTTCTGCAGACGACATGTTGACCAGAGAGTGTACTCGCATAAAAAGCTTCCTCATGCTCCGGAAATGTGAGATTAGCCCTTTGCCCTCAGGCTTTCTGCAGCTTCCACTGTGTCATTTCCCCCCTCTCCTTTTGCTTTATTATGCGATGATAAAAATGTCACTTATTCAAATTATTATCAAACACCTTTTGAAAAATGGGCGACCTGTTTCATTGCACAGATCTGTGTGCTGCCATGGAAACCAGTTCTTGCTCTTGTTTAAGGTTCCAACATTAGTAATGTTGTTAGGGAAATGAGAGAACATTCTAACCTTTTGCAAAGACGGCTGAAATAGTTTAATGGCATTTTTCTAGCTAACACAATTTTAACATTGATCATTTTAACATTTAATACATTTTAACAGGAAATATGTTTTTTGTCTCAACCATTAGACCTGCGATTGACCCATAACACTGCTTTCTATATTTAGATGTCCTCTCTTTGGATTTATACATCAGTCAGTTTCCTGTGGGACTGTGAATAATCAAGATGACAAGTACAAGTGTGGAGTCACAGACTGCTTGGCACCTTGTTACACGTCAAGGGAAGCCCGGAGATGTCACCCAACCAACCTCACAACCTCACTCTCCGTCTCTGTCACGACATTGGCGAAGTCGCCCTTATCTCCTAGGAGACAGGTTTTTAGAACCACAGAGGTATTTTAGGACTGACAGCGAGTGACGCGATGGATGGCTTGTTTCCGGCACACTCTCTAGTTCTACTCAAGCTAGATCTAATGCTTTCTTCACAGCAAGTGGAAGGTGGCGATAGCTTTAATTCGATCACAGTATTTCATAAACATTTGGCCTTTTAACAGAGAGGCAACAAGAAGGAGAAATAGAGAACTGCTCTAGTGTAAGACCGTAACTCGTCACCAGAGTACCCTCTCCTCATTTCTGGGAGATTTGTCCCTGTTGTGCTTTCACTGCAAGCTGGCCAGGAATGAGAGCCACGGATGGTGTTTGGCTGTTTCCTCCATGGTCCATTTTTATTGGCAATATGCCAGAAACAAGCTATGTGAGTAAAAGCAGAGAACAAAGAGAGGGAGAGAGGGAGAGAGGGGGGAGAGAGAGAGAGAGGGAGAGAGACAGTGTTTGTGCACATTATCCCTCTGTGGCTTGTCACCGGGCCGGTACACAGTTCCACCTGGCACTACTTCACACGCACATACAAAACACTACACACCACATACTTCAATGCACAGGCACAAGACTAGAACATTTTTCAGGCAAATAGAGAGTGAGAGTCAGGCTGCATACCCACCATCAAATACACTTTAAAAAAGATGTGTGTAGTGGTAAAGATGCTGAGGGTGTTTCATATTGCTGGAGTAAGGAGTGGTCAGTCAGTCAATCTGTTCATCCAACAATTTGGACAAGAGCAAGATGTCTGGACTGCTGGACAAATTGCCATGAAGGTTGTTTGGACCTTGTTTGATCTCCTGTGGATGATTCCTATTGACTTTGGTGACTTCCTGGAGCATCACTAATTGGCGAAATAAAATCAATTTGAGATTGTTGTGTATTATGTATTGTGCAGATTTACGCTCCAGAGAGGGTGAACCCTTTGGTCAACTTTGGACACCAGATTGAGATAAAATGACAGGATGTATCTGGAGATTTTTTTCCAGTGATTCATGGCCCCTAATTGATATTATTTTTATTGCAGAGCTATCTAACTGTGGCTACAGCTTTATTATTTAATGAAATACTATTTCTCTCTTGAAATTGTTTAAAGTGTATGTTTTTTATTATATTTAAAAAATGCTAACACCTGCATATATCATGAACTGCTTTCCACATTTATCTGAAAGTTTATGGTACAGTCATATTACCAATGCTCTAATACGCTCTTCAAGAGCTGACTAAGGAATACACTTGTCCCAGGGTAATGTCGCAGGAAGCTTACGGGTACTGTGTAATTATTACTGATAACTTTTCTTTCTGCATGTTTGTGCCTCTCCAGAGAACCTCCAGTAACTCTGGAAGCACAAGAGGCATGTACCAAGTGTCCGACCGACGCTCGTCCCCCAGCACAGGGTAAGTCAGCAGTTACACTTGATTTCACACCTTTAATGCTACAAATGTAGATCATCACAGAAAATATTCAATTTTTTCATAAAGACACTATTTATGTCTATGGATCTGTCTGGATTAAACTAATTAATACAAAGCATGTTTTCTGGTCCAGCTGGAGATGTTGTGGCTCTTGGCTGACAATTGAATTTGGTGCACTTTCTCTTTCTCACCTTGCGAGAGCTGATGTTGTGAAACTACTAAATCAGTTGGTTGTGTAGAAATATGACAGAGCCCCTGGAGCTGCAGAGCAGGGGGGATATGAAAATAATTGTTAGTTGCAGCCTTACAGTACTTACACGATAACAGATTTACTACATGCAGTTTGTTAGCTATTAAAAAGCGTCTTCCCACGCATGTAGTTTTACTCTCCATTTCATCAAATAAGATATTCACATTAAGGTTTAAGCTCTGATATAATACATCCCATTTTCCGTCAGACTCTCATTCAGTAGAGGGGTGAGGTACAGGTTAGGTGTCTCTCTCCATGACGTATGACTGAAGTATTTCTGTGTCCTAGCCGGAGATAAGTGTAAAAATGTCAGATCTCATCAAACTATGAGACTTTTCCTTTTTAAAATATCAAAAATCAGTTGTTGCTTAGTCTCCTGTGCATTTCCATTCAATTCCAAACAGAATGTCTAATTTCTTCCAATGAATATTGAGCCTTTTTATATTTCCTCTCAGATTCTGATTTGTATTCTGGATACACACCCTGAAATCATTCATTAGAAATAGCTAATCATGAGCTTCTCGTGATTTGGATCAATTCATGTCATTACATCTTGCTTTTAATTTAATGTTGACAAAACATTTAAGCAGTTATCAGGTTACTGCTTTACAACCAGCTCATTAAACTGTAATGAACCACAGCTTAGGTTGTTGACACCATAAACATGCTGCTCTGTTTTGTATTAACGTAATCTAAATTCATATTTGTTGCATAACCTGCATCTCATCTTCCCTGCATCCTCTTCCCCTACAAGAGCTGAGAAGTGCTACCCGCAGTATAATCTGTGATTGTCTTTCATTTTTATTCCTAACATTATTTATACAGAAGCTTCTACTCTTCGGATGAGAGAAAGAGGAGGACGCGCTGAGAAGGCAGGAATGAAAAAAGAAAGAAAGAATCTCCTACTTTTGTAAACTAATGTTTTTAACTATTTATTACTTCTCTCTGCTGGTGGTTTATTTTAAGTATTGTAGCAAGTACGTTTGTACAGAAGCTGCCCTGATAAATACCCCCGAGCAGTTGAGACCTATTTGTAGTTGGTTTTGGTTTCAGAAGTCCATCCAGTACTGTCAAATGAATTGATAACAATGATACATTTATCCTCAGTGGACTTTTAAGGGTGTTACTCTGTGCTGAAGGAACTGAAAGGATCAAATGAACAGATCCCAAAGGATTTATAGGACATCCATTTTTTATCTGATGCTAGAGTGTATATGTTCATTTTTTGGGCTCGTTTATGAATCTATAGATGGCTTAGCATGAAGACTTGAAACAAGAGAAACAGCGATCCTGGTTCAATCGGACAGAAACAAAATTAGATAGATAGAGAGACAGGGAAGTTATTCTTTATACAAGTAGTTGCCAGTGAACTTGAGACATTTTTGAAGCTCTACTGTCCGTTTGCAAATGACATTTTACAAATGCAAAGACATTTTCTCTCTTGCATATTGATCATCAAGTTTAGTAATCAATATTACATTTACAAGATAACCAAACAATCATTCTTAATCCTCCCCTCCTCCTCTCTACCTCCATCTGCCTGAAGGATCATGGAGGTCTGGATCGTGGTCCATGCCTACGACCAACTATTCATACACTCTGTCATATTCATTGAATGTGTTTTAACTGTAATGTTTCCTTCTGGTCACATGACATCTATTGCTTTTGTCCATCCTGGAGAGGGATCCTCCTCTGTTGCTCTCCTGAAGGTTTCTTCCCTTTTTTCGCTGTGAAGGGTTGTTTGGGAGTTTTTCCTGATCCGATGTGAGGTCCTGGGACAGGGATGTCTATGTGTACAGATTTGAAAGCCCTCTGAGGCAAATTTGTAATTTGTGAGAATGGGCTATACAAAATAAGCTGAATTGAATTGAATTAATAGCACAGGTTGTACTCTTTTTCTGCAGAGCATCAGGGCGAATCAAGTCCGTCTCCCAGGGCTCTGGAGGTTACGACAGTGACAGTGTTGAGATGCATCCCATGGAGGACTGTCCCGAGGCTCAGTGCTATCACATGCAGTGCCAGCTGGGTGAGGGCAGTTACGAGCGCTCCCCAGGATGTGGCGGGGGAGGATCGAGGAACTGGGGTCTTCGCAAACAGGCTATCCAGAACTGGCAACGGCGACCTTACAGGAACAGCACTGAAGGCGAGGAAGGGGACGTGTCTGACGCGGGCTCTCGGACCACCGAATCTGAGGTGGAGATGTGGGAACAAGAGAGGAGAGATGTGGCTGAAGTCCAGCAGTCCGCCCCTCCCTATGCTCACCATGGCAGGACAGGGTATCGCCAAAACACAGGTAAACGCCTCTCTGGAAAGTTCTTCATTTTTTAGCACTCTACACTCCTTTAAACACTCTCTCCAGTCAAACATCCAGAAACATGGGAGCCAGGATTCATAGAACAAAGGCCTTAAAATGACTCCCATAAGAGCAGTGACTGATGTGGATCTAGGTCAGATTGGGATGCAGTCGCCATAATGTTGCTGGAGCTGGGTCACTGACCAAAGCTCATTCCAGTGGGGATCAGCCATAAGCATATCATGTAAACATTGAGGAAAGAAGCCCCATATCTGCTGAAGTATGTCGACACAACAATGTAAACATTTTATAAAAAATGAATGAACTCTGAAGTAACTTTCTCAAAAAATGTGCTTTTGGAGGTTTTTCTTATCAACATCAGTCTAAGGACAGAGAGTGTAGTGTGCTTAACAGCCCTTTGATGTCAAGGTATATACATGAACTGGAGTTAACTTAACGCGCTACAAAGCCTGTTAGTAACATGTTTAACGATTTAAAGCTCTACTGCAAAAAACGTTTAACTGATTATGCAAAAGTCTCCATGTAATGCTGATGCCTCTATATGACCTACACAAGTAATCATCAATGACTAGACTATTTATATAGTTATTATTAATGTCTGTCAAAAGAATTAACGGCATGCAGGGGCCCCTCCTGGAGCTCCAGCGGGAGGTGTGAAGCTCCGTGCCTGGCAGCAGCGCTTAAAAAAGACAACAGTGTGATATGTGATTTTTTTTAAAGAACCTTGAGATAAATAACCAACAAACTGTATGTGTTCAAATTGCAGGGGCATAATCAGAAAACTGAAACAAATATTTAATTTGTAGAGCATTGCATTATAAAAGAGAGCAGCTGATACTTACCAACAAGAAAGGGGATAATACATTTAAGTTGATCAACTCAATACCGTTTTATATACCACCAGTGAGTCTGTTGATGAGTAAACCAAGTCATACATTTCTGTTGTTGCTAAACAATTTATTTGTATGTCCATGTCTACAGAACATGTATTGGGGAGAGCGGTGTATGCTTGTTATATCATCTCAGTTCCTTCTCTCATACTAGGCTTTGCTTGTACAAGTGAGTTGCCATATTAGAACGTCAATCATGCATCCACCACAGATTGTGCAGCTCTGTTAACTTCTTGCGCTGCCAAAAATCCTTAAACTCACTACTGCCCTCCATTTTCCTTCACCTGCTGTCGGGTTCCTTCTAAATATCAGGCGGACTGATGCAGTCTGGGATGGAGTGAAACTGTGCCAGCCCAAAGCCCTATGACAAATTGGTATGAACTGCCATGACCGCCCCATGAGCTCAAAGGTGTTTCTCACGTAACACTCAACATGTTACTGGCATTCCCCTGCTCTGACGTAGTTCTCCTTATTTGGAGATTTCTCTGCCAGGTTTTATCAGATGGTATGTATCTCAGCATGTAACGCACAGCTCGGCTTTTTTAGTGCATTTGGCAGTCTTGAGCGTAGGTGGTGTGAGAGAGAAAGAAAGAGGAAGAGAGAGCGAGAGTGTAAGTATTGGTTCATAGCCCTGGTGGTTTTTGAGCAGGCGCCTTTCAAGGCCAAAGATGAAATGAGTCATCTCGGAGCAATCTTGCTGGGAGGAATGAGACAGACTTGGATTGGACATGATATCAGCCAATAGATGGCAAGAGAGGGAAGAAAACATTATGTAATCTCATTGAGTCTCTTCTGGAGGGTTGGCGCCACCATGTGACAGAAACATTGTTTATTTGTTCATTAAAATAAACTAAAGACCATCTCATTAAGCTTGCCGTTCAATGTTTTCAGTCTATCTTTATTATATAAGTTTACATACTCATATCATATAAAGCTAATCAGAATCAGGTGCATTTGTTCCAGTTGTTCCATATCAACATCAGCTATTACAAAGTGCTTGACAAAAAGCAAAGATAAAATCATAAAAAGTGGTACAATATGAAATATAGTCATACGAAAGTACACAAATTCATCCTTTCATTTTACAACTATGACTATGGAAACAGCCAACAGGTTTCTGCTTTAGGACCTCAGACTGCATGCAGTTTGATAAATAGAAAGTCATTAAAATATGTAATCTGGACATGAAGTGCTAAAACTAATGACAATTATAACAATTTACTGGCATCCTGGGTTAAGATTTAAAGGGATTATTCTAAAACTTTAAAAATATTGTAACTTTCTACTTTCAAACTCCAACTTCCTTCAAAAAAAATGCAAAATTCAACATAGCGGTCTGACGGTCATAACTGGTGTGGAACCCCGCATTGTGTCCAAGTTGGTTGAAAGCCTTTATCTTCCCACAGGTCGGTCTGATGGGGTCTACAAGCCGTGCCGCCATGAAAAGAGCCCGTCCAGATCCAACGAGGTGATCAGTCCAGAGATCCTGAAGATGCGCGCAGCTCTCTTCTGTATCTTCACCTACCTGGATACTAAAACCCTGCTGAGAGCGGCTGAGGTCTGCCGGGACTGGAAGTTTGTGGCTCGTCACCCAGCTGTGTGGACCAGAGTGCTGCTAGAGAACGCTCGCATTTCTTCCAAGGTGCATAGTGAACGTCTATATACTGTGTGCAGACTATAAGTCAGTAGCATAATCAAAGCATTAACATGTTGGGCATCATCTTTGCTGAAGGTCTTCACTTATCTTATCTACGTATTTCTGCTTTAGTTTCTGAGCACAATGTCTCAGTGGTGCACTCAGACGCACTCCCTCATCCTGCAAAACCTCAAACCAAGACAGCGGGGTAAGAAGGAAACCAAGGACGAGTACGGTAAAAGCACACGGTAAGACACACATATATATACAGGAAATTACATCTACACACAGTTTACAAAAAAAACACTTTTGTGTAATTTATTACTGCATCATGGATTATTTGTACTTTGATAAATTTGCTTTGCAAACTATTGAAATATATGACTTTAAAGGCCAACAAGAAAATAACATCAGAGATTGCATTGCTGATGTTTTTCTTCCATTTGATTTGGATCTACATGTAAAACATCAGCTTTCATTTCCTGAGATAAGACGGGAGTAGAAGTTCGATTCGATCGGAAAAAGTGAAGATGTTTGTGTCGACATGTTTTATGTCAAGGTGACAGATTGCAGCTGGAGTCTGTTCTGAAAAAAGGGACACACTGCTTCCTGTGTCACTGCAAACACTAGAGGAACATTTTGTTATGTACTATAAATGGTAGAAGTGCTGTGCTGAAGGACAAAATAATTACTTCCTCTGTCTCTGTCTTTTTCTGTTGACCTTTCCTCACTTTTCCATTGAAGTGGCGGTCTGGAAGAAGGTCTGGAGGCGTTGTTAAAGGCCACAGGAAGCAACCTTCTGATACTGAAGATTTCACACTGCCCCAACCTGCTGACCGATCGCTCCCTCTGGCTGGCCAGCTGCTACTGCCGAGCTCTGCAGGCTGTAACCTACAGGTAGACCAGTACTGTTCTCTGCAATCATATTACAGTTTAAACCTCAGTGGCTTTGCTTGAATGAGTCGTACGTCTATACACAGTGTTGTGCAGTTGACGTGTGTGTGATTTGTGTAACATTACACTTATTGTGTTCCAGAAGTGCCACAGATCCAGTTGGCCAGGAGGTGATCTGGGCCCTTGGAGCAGGTTGTAGAGACATCATATCCCTACAAGTGGCACCACTACATCCATGGTAATAGACATCGAAATATACTTTTGATTATTACCAAATATTGTATCTGCCCTTATATCAGTGCTTGATCAATGAATGACCATTGACTGTATCTTTGTCTCTTTTAGTCAACAGCCTGCTCGTTTCAGTAACCGATGCCTGCAGACGATTGGAAGATGCTGGCCACACCTCCGTGCTCTTGGTGTGGGCGGGGCTGGATGTGGCATTCAGGGGCTGGCCTCACTCGGTAAATATGGTTTGAAAATTATACCATTCAGCTTTTAGTTTAATTCCTTCCAGTGATTTTTTTGTAATTTATACTTATAAGAAGTATGACCTCGAAAAGTAAGAATGCATACACAAAATTAACCTTGCATCTGGCCAAGAAGGGCCATAAAGAAACACAAAAATAAAAATGTATAAGCAGGAAATTAATTGTAAATAAGGAAACTAAATCAAAACAACCATGCAACCCTTCAATTCAATTCAATTCAGTTTATTTGTATAGCCCAGTTTCACAAATTACAAATTTGTCTCAGAGTGCTTTACAATCTGTACACATAGACATCCCTGACCCAAAACCTCACATCGGACCAGGAAAAACTCCCAAATAACCCTTCAGGGGGAAAAAAAGGGAAGAAACCTTCAGGAGAGCAACAGAGGAGGATCCCTCTCCAGGATGGACAGATGCAATAGATGTTATGTGTACAGAAGGACATATTTAGAGTTAAAATACATTCAAGGAATCTGACAGAGTTTATCAATAGTTCATATTTAGGCATATTCCACGATGGAGAGTTTGGAGACCTCCCAAGTGGAGGAGTGGGCGGAGTCCCAGCAGGGCAGTGGCACAGCTGGCGACAGGAACTCACGATCCAACCATCGAAGGTCCATCAGCAGATGGAATCTATGCCGTCTCATAGGGTCCGATGACCCCATGAGATGTGAAGTCAGAAGGACTCCGGGGAGAAAGCAGAGTTAGTCATGTGTGATGGAGAGATGAAGATTCATCCATAGGAGAAAGAAAAGAGGAGAGAGGTGCTCAGTGCATCCTAAACATCCCCAGCAGCTATAAGCCTATACCAGCATATCCAGGGGCTGGACCAGGGCAAACCTGATTCAGCCCTGACTATAAGCTCTGTCAAAGAGGAAAGTCTTCAGTCTACTCTTGAATGTGGTGACTGTGTCTGTCTCCCGGACTGAAGGTGGAAGCTGGTTCCATAAAAGAGGAGCTTGATAACTAAAGGCTCTGGCTCCCATTTTACATTTTAAGACTCTAGGAACTACAAGTAGCCCCGCATTTAGTGAGCGCAGCTCTCTGGTGGGGCGATACGGTACTACAAGCTCTTTAAGATATGATGGTGCATCACCAATTAAGGCTTTGTAAGTTAAGAGAATAATTTTAAAAGTGATTCTTGATTTTACAGGGAGCCAGTGCAGAGCAGCTAGTGCAGGAGTAATGTGATCTATTTTCTTAGTTTTAGTGAGAATACGAGCTGCAGCATTCTGGATCAACTGGAGGGACCTAAGAGATTTATTAGTGCAGCCTGATAATAAGGAGTTGCAGTAATCCAGTCTCGAAGTAACGAACGCGTGAACCAATTTCTCTGCATCTTTTGAGACAAGATGTGCCTGATTTTTGAAATATTACGTAGATGGAAGAATGCAGTCCTTGAGATTTGCTTTATGTGGGAGTTAAAGGACAAGTCCCGATCAAAGATAACGCCGAGATTCTTTACAGTGGTGTTGGATGCTAGAGTAATGCCATCTACAGAAATCACATCACCAGATAATTGATCTCTGAGGTGCTCAGGGCCGAGTAGAATTACTTCGGTTTTGTCTGAGTTTAACATCAAGAAGTTGCCGGTCATCCATGTTTTTATGTCACTAAGACATGCTTGAATTTTAGTGAGTTGGTTAGTCTCCTCTGGTTTTATCGATAGATATAGTTGAGTATCATCTGCATAACAATGAAAGTTTATAGAGCGTTTCCTGATAATATTGCCCAAAAGAAGCATGTATAAGGTAAATAGAATTGGTCCAAGCACAGAACCTTGTGGAACTCCGTGACTAACGTTGGTGGTCATTGAGGCTTCATCGTTTACAAATACAAACTGAGATCGATCTGATAAATAGGATTTAAACCAACTTAGGGCGGTGCCTGAAATACCAATCGACTGCTCCAGTCTCTGTAATAGGATGTTATGGTCAATGGTGTCGAATGCAGCACTAAGGTCTAACAAGACCAGTACAGAGAGAACAAGACCAGTACAGAGACCCCCATAGTAAGAGATACTGAGCCTCTGGCGCCAACAAAGTCCAAAATCCTGTGAGGTCAGAGTTTTTCCTGCATATAGAAAATTTGGGCGAGCGCCTAAGCCTTTTTGCCGAGCGCCTATGACAAATCCCGAGCACCTAAGGCAAAAAAAAAGAAAAAAGTCCGCTCTGAAAAAAAAAAGAGAAAAGAAAAAGTGCGCGAATGGACAGAGCGGCCAGCTGTTGATACAGCAATGCGAGCGCCGACATAGGAGCTCAGCCTTGCTGCGCGCACGGGTAAGTTCATGCTTACTAGCACCCCCCCATAAATACAATAATATAGGTAAAACGGACACCTTAACATATAAATTATCGCACATAAATTCAATAGGGGTGTTGACCAGTTACTTAGATCTTCCTTAATTTTATGTGTTTAAAGTGTCATAATGTTTTTTATATAAGTCGGTAGTACTGTGAGTTAACCAGATTCCAAGGTATTTGATTGTCTTCTGGGACCAGTTAATGAGTATCCTTTGCTTTATGATAGTGGATTGTAGTTAAATGGTAATATTTGTGTTTTATTGCATATTCAGCTTGTATCCTGAATATGTACCGAATATGTCAATGAGATCAAAGAGGTTAGGGAGGCAGACATCTGGGTAACGGATATTTAAAAGCACTTAATCACATATAATGCTATTTTATGATTCTTATTATTTATCAGAATTCCTTTTAAATCGCAGAATTCTCTTATTACTTGTGCCAGGGGCTCCATGTAAAGTGCAAAAAGCATTGGGGAGAGGGAGCATCCCTGACGGGTGGATCTTTCCAATTTTATTTGGTCAGTAAGACGTCCATTTGTTTTTATTATTGCTGTTGGGGCCAAAAATAGGGCTTTAATACTGGTAATTGACTTTTCAGCTCCTAAACCCAAACCAAATATTCACAGCTCACGCAGTCAAAAGCTTTTTCAGCATCTAGGCTGACTAACACAGCTTTTGATTTAGATTTCCCGATATGTTGTACAATATGGAGAAAGCGTCTAATATTATCTTGGGTTTGCCGTCCCTGGATAAAACCAGTTTGATCGATGTCAATTAGATTAGGGATGTTTCCAATCGCTTAGACTTGATGGATTCATACAGTTTGTAACCCTGATTTAAAATTGAAATTGTTCTGTATGAACTACATAAGATTTTATTCTTGCCCTCTTTTGGGATGACAGAAATTGTAGCTTCACTCCAAGAAGGTGGAGTTGACATTTGTTCAAGTGTGCAGTTAAAGGAGTTCAAAAGAACTTGTCAGCTCTTCCTTAAAAATCTTATACTATTCAGCCGGAAAACCGTCACGTCCTAGTCTTATTTTTTATTTTTTTATTCACTCCATTCTCCAATTCTTCTTTGGTAATCTTTAATGTCAAATTGTCATTCTGGTGTAGGGCAGGTCTATAGACTTCAGGAATGATTCTATATTCTCTTTAGTTTTCAGTTTTGGTTAAGAGTACAGTGTTTTGTAATATATTTGGAATGTAGTTTCTATTTCATCCAAGTTATTACTTATTTGTCCTGATTCAGGGTTACATATTTTATATAGAGTGCGAGATCAGTTTTTTGCACATTTTCTTAGCTATTCATTTTGTAGCTATCGGACCTATTTCGGAATATGTTTCTTTTAAGAACTTGAATTTTTTCCATGTCTTCTTTATAAATGTCCAAGATCAGATTTTTAATTGCCTTAACTTTGGTCAACATTTGAGTTTCCTGAGTCTCTGCATTTTGTGAGAACTGAGGTGAACAATATTAATTTACGCATAAAAACTCCTTTTAAGGTGTCCCATAATATATTTGGGTTCACTTCCCAATTGTCATTTAGTTCAAGAAATGTTTACATTTACGATTGAATTTGCTGTATTGCCGTTTTATTATTAGAATAAAAAAATATTGTTTTAGACTTTCCCATCTAATTTTTACTAATACTCTTCTCCTAACAGGGTTATGGTTAAACAGTTCACATTCCAAGAAGCTACTCTAAGTTACTGTGTCCCATAATAACAGTTTGATCCGTATGTTGGCAACATATGCACGAGTGTATTATTAACAAATGTAAAATTGACTTCCATCCTCAGGGTCTTACTCTGCCCTGTCATCTTCACACATGTGTTGAGTTTCCTATTTAATATAGTTTATAAACTAATTTTTGAAGTCTTTTACTTCATGTCTGAGTTCCATTTCAGGTTTTAAATATCTTTACCCAGGTTTTGGATGGCTTCAACAGTAGACATAACCTCCTCCGTTTCCTCCGGAAAAAGTTGTCGTTCGCCGCTTTCTTTCCTCTTCCCTCGCTGCTCTTACTTTTGCTTATTGTCACTTTCCTGCTTCTAGCCCCACTCATCACTTTTGTTTTTGTATCAATTTGTTTCTTTTTTTCTTAATTAATCAAAAACTCAAACATCCTTACACTGCTTTTTGATTCATGACCACAATCACATATGCAGAAACAGAAAGGGGACAGAGTTTATCAAACAATATTATTGTCATATATGACAGTAAATGCTTTTCTATATTCATCTGCATTTCAAGCACTATTGGTTGAGACTTGAAACCAGCCATAATGCACACTTGTAACCTTAGCTGTTTTATCTTATCTCACCACTCTCTTATCTTCTCTATCTCTGTATTTTCTCACCTCCATTCATCCCCTTCAATCTCCCACCTACACCAGCGAGGAACTGCATGCGACTACAGGTGCTGGAGTTGGATCATGTGAGTGAAATCAACCAGGAGGTGGCAGCAGAGGTCTGCAGAGAGGGCTTGAAAGGTCTGGAGATGCTGGTGCTCACTTCCACGCCAGTCACCCCCAAAGCCCTCCTCCACTTCAACAGTAAGTTTAAATACTGCTGATTTATTGTCGAAGATCCTGACGAGAATATGCAACATTTAACTGTTAATTGTAATATTCCTTCTCTGATTTAGTCGTTAATACTGTTCCCATAAGACTGTGCTGCATATTGTGCAATAGTTCTGTGATATAGAGGTATTGTTAACATTGGGAGACACACGTTTGTTTTTACGGTTAGGCTCTACTAAAACAATGTAGGTTTCTGTTACATTCAGATAGCTGGTTGGTTATTTTTTTATTCATTAATGGCATAAAAAATTTAAACTATAGTTGAATTAATAATTATTTTTATAGATATAAGTACAAAGTAAAAATGAGAACACACTGTTGACCCTTAGAGAGAAAAGTAGCACCAAATATTGATTGCTGCCTAAATCCTCCTTCTTTCTCTCGTGTAGGCGTTTGCCGCAACCTGAAGTCTGTCGTGGTTCAGATCGGTATAGAAGACTACTTCGAGGACCCCAACAGTCCTGAAGCTAGAAAACTGTTTGATGAGATGGTTAACAAGCTGCAGGTAAAAAGCACACATCACTCCTTACTCACACACAGGGGCAAACTGTCCATGGGGTATTCCGGGAAGACTCCAAACATACGATCCATTCCATGTGCACTAGCCGGATCGGTTTCGGATCAGTAATTTTTATTTTGGACCTGACGGAGTGTGACTGGTGTTCCGGCTCACCTAGACTTGTCTGGTTTTGATTCAGTGCAGTGGTGACGTGCTGATACCAAGCAAGGAGGCTGGTATCTGCCAGGCATTCCAAAGTATCTTAAAGGTTTTCACAGCACGCCCCATGAGGGAAATCAAGACCCATCTGCACAATCTGGCTGAACTTTCAGTACCCTGATAACCTGTTGTAAGCACATAAACAAATACTATATTTTATACTCCCAAAAGGAAGACATTTTATTTTAGGTGCATTATACTTTGGCTGTGCCACCCATCAAGTTCAGTGATGACTTAGAGGTCTGCACTCGGATAAGCATTTTCTTCCTGAATTATTTTCAGCCAACATGTCCTTGGAGTTTTTCTACACTGTATGCACATGAACAACATCTCAACCAATAATTCTTCAGACGATAAGATGTATCTATTTGTATCACATTACACACTGTTTAAACCATGACTCAATCCTGGAAGTCCCAGTGATGATTGGTTGTGGATGTGCTGGTGCTAACTCACTCAGCAGAGGCTTGCTGTGAGAGGGTCATGCATATAGCTGACCACACATAAACAGAGATAAAAAAGCTGTGATATCCCAGGTTTTATTTATGTTTTGTTTTATGAGTCAGTTCACAGTGTGTTCCTCTTGGATATCACACTCAAGATGGCACGGTTGCTCACAGCAGTTAGTTAAGCGCCACAAAATCAATGATTATATTTCTATCACTCCCTATTCAAGTTTTATGTAAAAAGGAAGCCAAAGCTTTCTTCTCATGTTCAATCATCCATTTTTTTTAAAAGGAGTTTTGTAAAGGTGAAGCTTAAAGTCATTAACCTGCTGCATCTCAATGCTTTATCATTTTATATAGCTTTCTGTAATTCTGCTAATAGCAGGAAAAATAAAATAGGTATGAAGACAACAGGGGAAAAGGGAGGATTATGCAAAAGTTGCATTTTGAAAAGATTTGATTCTAATACCCCTTCAACTGTTTTTCTTTTAGGCTCTGAAAAAGAGACCCGGTTTCTCCAAAATCCTCCATGTGAAAGCAGACAGTCTCTGCTAACATCATTTGTGCAGATTCTTCAAATCTTGGAGAGGCGCCATCTTGGCTCGGTCAATCAAAAAGACCCAGCTGTTTTGAGCCCGCTCCACGGGCTTGAACAAGTCTGCAGCACCGACAGAAACAACAGAAGATCGCCATGATGAACCAGGGCCGAGGCTCGATGTGCATAATCCCATAACTCTTACACTATTCCAGTAAGGGGAAATCAATAACTCCTTCATGTTGGTCAGAAGACTTCTTCGGACAAATAATGGCACTATATATCACAAGAAGGTCCTCGAGCTTACAGACTCCAATAACACAACACAACTGTCAGATTCCTCTTTCTTAGTCATCTCCTGCTTTCACCACTAAAAAGGATTGTGTTTTGGCACATAACCAGATCCCTTTTTTTGAAAAGCTTGGAGCCAGGGGACAGCAATGTGTTAATGCTTGACATATACTCAAGCCTACAGTGGTTCGTGGGCAGGAGCACATTATACAGCGAACATACTTTCCACAGGGGTACATACAATGGAGGCAGGAGTAAGAAATTGTAGAGGAATTGATTTCCTCAAGAAATGTCGAGTACTCAAGGTTAGGAGTATGGCACAGGAGCTTTATGTTTGGTGGTGTGTCAAGGATAGAATAAAGGGTTTTGAAACTGGATGACTTTCAACACTTACGGCTTCCACCCAGGAGAGACACATGCTGCAACCAGCTCCAGGCACAGTGCAGAGAGCAAGGGCATCCTCACTGCAACACACATGTACCTTGACAGTCTTCTTCGTAAATTGCATGGCAGCGATGCATTTACCCTCTGCTACCATCCTCTACTTCCTCATACAAACAGCGTTGTGTCATAAACCTGGACTCAAGTGTTTTTGATAGTTGTAGTATCTCTGAGAGAGCAGGCTACAGTATCTGATGCTTTTCATTAACTGCAAAGATGATCCACAATGCCATCCTCTAAAAACACTGGTGACAATTGTAAAAGTGTCTGCCCTTATTCCACCGAGCGTTTTCTCCAATGTGCCATTAATGAGAGAAGAGGGACCATGGACAGGAAGTTGATCTCTTCAAATCAAATGTAACTTAACATTATTGGAGTTTGATTTGAGTGTAAGTAGCTCTTAATGAGCACACGGGTGTTGTGTTTCATATGGAACATGGTCTCCAGGTGTATACAGGCGTTACAGTGTTTATCATGTGACTTTCATACTTAACCATACTACACAGTGCCATTCCTATTCGTAGTGCTCATCATGACTGAGGCCTCCTTGTTTATATGGTTCAGCTGACAACATGTGGCTCCCTCTGCTGGATCTCCAAGCACTTACACAGCCAGCTGCTGTGATTTGACACGTTGTACTCTTTGCAGCCAGGAACATCTATCACCTTTTACTATTTTTGCAAAACTCAAAACCAAGAGATCACCTCCTCGGTATCACCTTTCAAATTATGAATTTGGTTTGGTGTGATTCATGCCTACAATTTAGTTGAGCCTATGTCGCAGACATTTTCAAGAAGTATGCGTAGCAATACTGTGGTGACACATCAGTTTATTATTCACAAGGAATAATAGTCTCTTCTGGCTCTGGAGGAAGTCTGAGAAAATAATCCTTGGAATGTTATCAGGCTGTTCTCAGCATTGAAACTACAAATTTATAGCACATACAGCTGCATTACAAGCTGGGGGACATGTAGTCTGAAGAAATGTGGAAAGATGCGTTTACAAATACGGTCCATAGAAAATACTATTAATAGGAATTTCTTCAGCTTGACCCATACTGGGGACCAAAAGTCAGGATTCTGCCTCTGCTGCATTGATTTTTTCCCTTCCCAAACATTATGAAAGTGCAATACTAAATCACTGGAGCTCCTATTAGACATTTACAATCACTTTGCTTTCGAGAAACATGCACACAGTTTTGACTTGGGTTGAAAAATGATTCACACATCTAGTAGAACATCATCACCTTGCAACATGTTTACCGTTTGAACTTGCACACTTCAATTTTTCTCTACGACACGTGACAACATTCGTGCACCGTGCACCAGAGCACGATGACCGTTTCCGCAAAGGCCGAACAGGCGTTTGTCCCGGGGGCTCTTTTAAGGTCACTGACAAGTAGAGTTGCGAGCTGATGTTTTGGGGTCTCTACTTTATTGTCAAACATGAGGACTTGTGTTTTAGTGATGATGTTCCAGGTGAATGTGCGAGAATAATTGTGGATGTTCATTTATTTTTGTTCTTCCAGTACTGCATATTATTATCATATACTGGTACTGATTCATTGGAGAGAAAGGTGTGAAACACAATAGCGAAAACACAAAGCACTTGTTGATTTTAAGTTTTAGACAATCCTGCCTTCGCTATCAGCTACTCTGTACATACTGTTTGTAAAAAAAGAAAAGAAAAAAGAGTGAAAAAAGGACCAACATTTGATGTTATATAATATTACGGTCTTCATTCTGTAAGCATTTTCTCTCCAAAGTTGAATGAAAGATAAACATAGAGAATTATATTATGTATAACAGTAGTGTGGAAATTGCAGTTGTGTATTAGATACTTTATATTAAATGTGCATCAGAGTCATATAGAGATGGAAATTATTTAAGAAGAGGATAAAGAGGATAATTCAATTATTTATTTCTATAAAAAAGAGCGATGTGTATAATGTTGGCATGTTTGTGTTCAAGCATCAATCATTAAGTTGCCTTCTTAACTGTTCTGCTACTGTGAAAAGAAGATTATTAGATGTTTAAAGAGCTTTTATTGCCTGCAGGTTAATAGCGTTTCTCTTTATTTGCTCCAGTCTGTTGTTGCACTAGTGAGAAAAAAAAGAAGATATTTCAGATGTTTATTATAAAAGTGTTGTTTTTTAGTCTTCAGCTTTTCTCAGTATTTGACAAGATATGATGCACTTTTTTTCCTCAACACTTTTATCGACCCATCGATCTTTGGTTTAGTCAGAGGCTGGCTTCTGTCAGCGGGATGCCGGGCGGCGTTTTCTGTTGAAACCGACAGAACACCAACAGTGTTTGCTCATTCAATTCAATTCAATTCAATTCAATTCAATTCAATTCAATTCAAGTCAATTCAGTTTATTTGTATAGCCCAATTTCACAAATTACAAATTTGTCTCGGAGTGCTTTACAATCTGTACATATAGACATCCCTGCCCCAAAACCTCACATCGGATCAGGAAAAACTCCCAAATAACCCTTCAGGGGGAAAAAAGGGAAGAAACCTTATATGTTCTGTTTCACAGGAGGAAGATTTTGGAAACACAGTTATTACAGATGAGCCTCTTTTCTCTTACTCCATCTCTCATAGTTCACTAGTTGGGAAGTTAGAACAGTCAAACTGATTCAAGTGCTTTTTAGGTTCTCTGCCAATATGACCTTATGTTCACCCTCTGTATTTGTTACTGTCTTTGTTAAGTTTTGCATTATAATGCAGATTTCACACTCATACCAACAGGACATTTGCTTTATTATGAAAATTGACCTGCTGATGATGTAACAGAGCCTGCGTGCTCGGAAACTACAGATTTGAGGTGCCAGGTACGCCAGAATAATTTTTGGGCTTATACCTCTCCAAATATAAAACAGAATTATTTGTAATTTATTTATTTTGAGTCAGAAACTGAAGCATCACTTAAATTCCTCCTGTTTTGCAGTCCAACGTATTTTGTATCATAATGTGCAATTGAAAAAACAGTGTCTGAGTGTTCGTGTACCTCTCTGTACATATTCTATGTATGAATGATTGTACTCTGCCCATTCATCTGAATAGTATTTTACACATTACCTCAACACTTATATGGGCAATTAAGTGTGCAGTTTGTCTTTGTAATTCTTTTCAACTCCGACTGCCATCGACAGGTACGCCAATTGACCCATGAACTTCATCCATGTTGCGACAATGACAAAATGGATTCTTTCGCTGAAAAAACTTTCCTAAAAGATGATCAGCCTTCTGCGATGACTGCAACAGAGGGAAATGTTTTACTACTCATTTTCGCTCATTTGTTTCCATCAATAAAGTTGCTTTAAATTGTATTTGTTTGTACTTGAAGCTATTTAAATGAGTTGATGATACCGATTCGAGATTCAAATACATTTCTTGAATCACTAATTCATATTATCTAGAACCATGAGATTGTATCTTGAAAGACATGTTTTTGTTCAATTCCTTCATGTCATTTTTCAACGCAGCGCCTTCTGGTACAATCTCTGCTCACATCGGATATATACCAGTAGAATTAATTAAGAAAATATGTAGGCTTTTAGGGGGAAAAAAACTTTTTACGGTTCCTTTCATACATGACTTTTGAGACTTCACGTGGGCGGTGACACAGAACACAGGGGTAAGAATACAGAACATAAGGGGTAGATAGATCACATACAAATCAAAGAACGTTGGTATACAGGCATGTTAACACACATTTATTTCTGCTTGTGTTTATGCACTCCGCAGTAACATCACCTTTATCCTATATGGTTAGACTATAAAATCAGAAAACACAATTAAAAGAGTCTTCACTTGGATACCACAAAAGGTGCGATGTTTACATCTTGTGTCGGCTTGGGGCCCCTGGGTCAGTTCAAACAGAGGGTCACCGCTTGAAAAAGCCTAAGACGACAAAGCATGACCATTTTTCAATTCAATTCAACTCAGTTTATTTGTATAGCCCAGTTTCACAAATTACAAATTTGTCTCAGAGTGCTTTACAATCTGTACACATAGACATCCCTGCCCCAAAACCTCATATCGGATCAGGAAAAACTCCCAAATAACCCTTCAGGGGGAAAAAAAGGGAAGAAACCTTCAGGAGAGCAACAGAGGAGGATCCCTCTCCAGGATGGACAGATGCAATAGATGTAATGTGTACAGAAGGACATATTTAGAGTTAAAATACATTCAAGGAATCTGACAGAGTTTATCAATAGTTCATATTTAGGCATATTCCACGGCGGAGAGTTTGGAGACCTCCCGAGTGGAGGAGTGGGCGGAGTCCCAGCAGGGTAGTGGCACAGCTGGTGTCAGGAACTCACGATCCAACCATCGATGGTCCATCAGCAGATGGGATCTATGCCGTCTCATAGGGTCCGATGACCCCATGAGACGTGAAGTCAGAAGGACTCCGGGGAGAAAGCAGAGTTAGTCATGTGTGATGGAGAGATGAAGATTCATCCATAAGAGAAAGAAAAGAGGAGAGAGGTGCTCAGTGCATCCTAAACGTCCCCAGCAGCTATAAACCTATACCAGCATATCCAGGGGCTGGACCAGGGCAAACCTGATTCAGCCCTGACTATAAGCTCTGTCAAAGAGGAAAGTCTTAAGTCTACTCTTGAATGTGGTGACTGTGTCTGTCTCCCGGACTGAAATTGGAAGTTGGTTCCATAAAAGAGGAGCTTGATAACTAAAGGCTCTGTCTCCCATTTTACATTTTAAGACTCTAGGAACTACAAGTAGCCCCGCATTTAATGAGCGCAGCTCTCTGGTGGAGCGATACGGTACTACAAGCTCTTTAAGATATGATGGTACATCACCAATTAAGGCTTTGTAAGTTAAGAGAAGAATTTTAAAAGTGATTATTGATTTTACAGGGAGCCAGTGCAGAGCAGCTAGTGCAGGAGTAATGTGATCTCTTTTCTTAGTTTTAATGAGAATACGAGCTGCAGCATTCTGGATCAACTGGAGGGACCTAAGAGACTTATTAGTGCAGCCTGATAATAAGGAGTTGCAGTAATCCAGTCTCGAAGTAACGAACGCGTGAACCAATTTCTCTGCATCTTTTTGAGACAAGATGTGCCTGATTTTTGAAATATTACGTAGATGGAAGAATGCAGTCCTTGAGATTTGCTTTATGTGGGAGTTAAAGGACAAGTCCCGATCAAAGATAACACTGAGATTCTTTACAGTGGTGTTGGATGCTAGAGTAATGCCATCTACAGAAATCACATCACCAGATAATTGATCTCTGAGGTGCTCAGGGCCGAGTAGAATTACTTCGGTTTTGTCTGAGTTTAACATCAAGAAGTTGCCAGTCATCCATGTTTTTATGTCACTAAGACATGCTTGAATTTTAGTGAGTTGGTTAGTCTCCTCTGGTTTTATCGATAGATATAGTTGAGTATCATCTGCATAACAATGAAAGTTTATGGAGTGTTTCCTAATAATATTGCCCAAAAGAAGCATGTATAAGGTAAATAGAATTGGTCCAAGCACAGAACCTTGTGGAACTCCGTGACTAACGTTGGTGGTCATCGAGGCTTCATTGTTTACAAATACAAACTGAGATCGATCTGATAAATAGGATTTAAACCAAATAGGATTTAAACCAACTTAGTGCGGTGCCTGAAATACCAATCGACTGCTCCAGTCTCTGTAATAGGATGTTATGGTCAATGGTGTCGAATGCAGCACTAAGGTCTAACAAGACCAGTACAGAGATGAGTTCTTTATCTGCTGCCATTAAGAGGTCATTCGTAATCTTCACCAGTGCTGTCTCTGTGCTGTGGTGTTTTCTAAATCCTGACTGAAACTCTTCAAATAAACTATTCTGATGTAGAAAGTCACACAACTGATTTGCGACCACTTTCTCAAGGATCTTAGAGAGGAAGGGGAGGTTAGAGATCGGTCTGTAGTTAGCCAAAACCTCTGGATCCAGAGTGGGCTTCTTCAGGAGAGGTTTAATTACAGCTACTTTGAAGGAATGTGGTATGTGGCCTGTTAACAAAGACACATTGATAATATCCAAAAGAGAGCTGTCAATTAAAGGCAAAACGTCTTTAAGCAGCCTAGTTGGGATAGGGTCAGGTAGACGTGTTAGAAGTAGAAACCATTGAAGATAATTGGTCACGGTTGATGGGAGAAAAGACATCTAAATATACACCAGGGCATACAGCGGTTTCCAAAGCCATTCCACTTGAGGACAGATTGGCACTGGTTAAGGGCAAGAGATTATTAATCTTGTCCCTAATAGTTAAAATCTTCTCATTGAAGAAATTCATAAAGTCATTACTACTGAGGTCTATAGGAATACTGGGCTCCACAGAGCTGTGACTCTGTCAGCCTGGCTACAGTGCTAAAGAGAAACCTGGGGTTGTTGTTATTCTTCTCTATTACTGATGAGTAATATTCTGCTCTGGCATTGTGGAGGGCCTTCTTATAAGTTTTAAGACTATCTCGCCAAACTAAGCGGGATTCTTCCAGATTAGTTGAACGCCAAATGCTTTCAAGCTTTCGTGACGTTTGCTTTAATGTGCGGGTCTGAGGGTTATACCAGGGAGCAAACCTTCTCTTCCTCACTGTCTTCTTCTTCAGAGGGGCTATCGAGTCCAGTGTCATTCTCAGTGAGCCTGTGGCAACAAGATGATCAATCTTAGACCAGGAGTCCTCTGTTATATTGAGACATGGTATTGAATCAAGTGCAGAAGGAATCGCTTCTTTAAATTTAGCTACAGCACTGTCAGTTAGACATCTGGTGTAGAAACTTTTGACTAACGGTGTACACTCCGGTAGTATAAACTCAAAAGTTATAAGGTTGTGGTCTGACAAAAGAGGATTCTGTGGGAAGACCTTCAAATGCTCAATGTCAACGCCATATGTAAGAACAAGATCAAGCGTGTGGCCAAAGCTGTGAGTGGGTTTCTGTACTCTCTGACGAAAGCCGATCGAGTCCAACAATGAGATGAATGCAGTACCTAGGCAATCATTATCAACATCCACATGAATATTACAATCTCCTACAATAATAACTTTATCAGTTTTAAGAACCAAACTTGATATAAATTCTGAAAATTCTGATATAAACTCTGAATATGGACCGGGTGGCCAGTACAGAATCACAAATAGAATCGGCTGTAATGTTTTCCAGGTTGGATGTGAAAGACTAAGAACAAGGCTTTCAAATGAGTCGTAGTTTAATTTAGGTTTAGGATTTATTAAAAGGCTCGAGTCAAAGATGGCTGCTACTCCACCTCCTCGACCAGTGTCTCGAGAAATGTGAGTATTAACATGACTTGGAGGAGTCGACTCATTTAGGCAGACATATTCTTCATGGCGCAGCCAGGTTTCAGTTAGACAACATAAATCAATGTGATTATCTGTTATTAAATCATTTAGTAACACAGTTTTAGATGACAGAGACCACATTTAATAGTCCTGTTTTGTTGCACTGCTGAAATAATGGTGTTAACTTGTATAAGGTTATTGTGTACGACTCCTCTTGTGTTTACTTTAGATTTATTTAATTTAAGTGGCCGTGGGACAGACACAGTCTTCACAGTCTCTATTCTAGAGTTGTGGATGGGTAACTGCTCGACAAGAAGAGCAGAGAAGGGTGTTAAACTACAACTCTGCTCCCGGTTCCTGATCTGAACCCCGGATTGTCATGGATTAGGTCCGGTGATCAATGTGGTCATATTCGCAGAAATGAGACGCGCTCCTTCCAACGTGGGATGGACGCCGTCCCTCCTCATCAGATCAAGTTTTCCCCTGAAAGTCTTCCAGTTGTCTACGTAGCCCACCTTATTCGCTGGGCACCACTTCGACAGCCAGCGGTTGAAAGACGACATACGGCTATATAATTCGTCAGTTTGCAAATTTGGGAGAGGGCCAGAGAAAATTACGGTGTCCGACAACGTCTTGGCATAAGCACACACCGATTCCACATTCATTTTACTGACTTCCGACCTACGGGCTCGGGCGTCGTTACCACCGGCATGTATTACAATCTGACTGTACCTACGCTCATCCTTCGCCAGCAGTTTCAAACAAGACTCCACGTCGCCCGCTCTGGCCCCCGGGAGGCACACTACACTGGTCCGCAGCAGCTGGGAAAATCAGCCCTGCTCTCTGCTCTGCTCTGCTCTGCTCTCTGCTCTGCTCTCTGCTCTCTGCTCTGTGTGTGGCTCGAGAGCCAGAGGTTCTCTTCGCACCTGGATCGCTTCTTATCATCCCACGCGATGGCCTGGACTCGTTTGTTTGATCTTACAGCCAACTCTCTCCGTCCGCCGACCTGATTAATGCCTGATTGCTGATCCTGTTGTTTTAGTTAAATGGAACTGGCGCCTCCTTAGATCTGTATTAGTAATAACATTGTGGTTTTTTTTATACTTTCCCCGCCGTGTCCCCGGATCTCCCTGCTGAACTTTCGACCCCCTGAAAAATTCACATGTATTTGTCGAAGAACCGATCCTGACAGGATCGTACGAAGTTGAGTACCTGATCGCAAATCATTCATTGAGTTTATGTTTTTGTTCGTTTTGTTCTTGGCACACACTGATTTTGTTTGCAACTGATGCATGGTTCATTTTGTGCACTTATAAAATATATACACTATGTTTTTGAAGAAATAATATTTTATTTTTCCAATTGCAAAGGGTTTGGTGAATGCACTGATGAAGCTTGCAGGATTCAGTACCTCCAATAAGGTTAAGAACCACTGGCCTATCATCATATTTCTAGAATCTAGGGCACTAGGACTTGGGGAGGCTGCTGCTCTGACTTTCTCACTCCGCCAAGTGACGTTACAGAATGTGGCAATCCGTAGTTGTTGACACTCGTTACCTGCTTACATTTGGCATTACTTGAGGCAAATGATGGGGAAGAAGGAAAGGTTAGAAACGGTCCTCAGTGAGCGAGAGTGTGACCGAGAATATCTCCCCCACCCCTTCTGTGAATCTCACAGAACCCCCCCACCCCTTCTGTGGGATTCACAAATCCCCCCCACCCCATGTATATATATATATATATATGTGAATGTATATATAAATATATATATATACTTGTATAAGAGGACATCCGGGGATTTCCCATCATACCACATGTATCGGGGTGGGATGATGACAACTTCCTCTTACTTCTGGCACAAGATCAACCGGCACATTTTAGGGAAGGTTAAGGTTTAAGTCTAATATTGCTTAATTAATGTCTTTCTTACTATGACATTCATATATTGACTATATTTTACCAATTGAACCAACACCTGTGAAATAACATAATGTTATCCTCTGGTGACAACTGTAGTTGAATGTGTGAGTCCTTTGTAACCTCATGTGTTCTCCTACTGGACCCGAGACTCCTGCCAGAACTTTGTCCCCATGTTTCTCTCTCTCTGATTTTCAGCTATCTGAATGAAGGAGGAGGCAAGTTCATTACTCACCCATAACAATGTTTCACTATTAAAACCTTCTGCACAAAATTACAATAATGCACAGTAATATTGCACACCCAAGCCCAGTTTATTGCATAACCTTTTTCAATAAATAAAAAGAAATTCCCCACCTTCACTTAGCAATATCGTCATCAATTAAAGAAATGTAAAGTGTCATTTGAAAATAAAATTATTCCGTTCTGGAGAGATTTTTGAACTTATGAAGCATTTAATTTGGGTTTTATAGCTCACAAACCCATTTCCTGCAGCAGTTTTTGGTAAATGTTCTTTATCAAAATAATGATAATGCCAACCTGAAAATGCCAGACAAGGTTAAGCATTACCTTGGCAAGGAGAAAAACTATGACCAAGATCATTTTAGGCAAAAGGTTGTGTAGTCACAACAAAATACAAGAAGAGTAAATGTTGGACGTTGATCAGAAACTTGACTCAAAATGCTAATGTTGCCCTGCAGTCATTTGTTTAATGTTTCCCAACTGATTGGGAAACATTAAACACATGATTTTTGTTTAAATGTTAATTGTGAAAGAGAACATTTCCTAAACTACACATTGAGAAATTGAATTATTGATAATTGAGTCTATTAAGTCTGTCTAGGTCTTCAGAAACTCTGCAAGGCCATGTTTGCTAAGCTGCCATGAAATGTAACATGAGCTCTGATTTGCTCTGAGGTGAAAATGTTGGCTGGCTCGCCTGCATCTGTGCCCTGAGAAGACATTAAGCTCCTATTACATCTGACAATTTTGCAACATCACATCGGGGGACACCTGTATTAGTACTGACTGTTTTAACTGTGTTGATGCATTTATCTTTTAATTAAATTGTTTCTTGTTGTGTGTCAATGTTTTTACTCGTGGTTGATTAAACCTCTGCTCACATTGAAGCTGGACCACGTTGAGCAGCACAATGCTACCAAGCATGATACAGGTGAACCATTAGTATACAACCACTGTATACTAATTATATACTGTGTTTAGTTCCATAATATACTGTTTAACACTAAGTGTACAAAATTATCAACATACTGTCACAACCCGGCTCTTAGCCCATGACAAATATGGCGCGGACACAGCAGTAAGTTAAAGAAAGTGTTTATTTAAAGCAACACTATGTAACAATTGTACCTTAAAATAACAGCTTGAAAAAAATTGAGCCGCTACAATGACTTTTAATATGGCGATTTGCGCCTCCGCCACTGCCATCGGGGGTCTGTGTGGAGAAAACTTCACTATGTAAGATTTTTGAGCCGCCCGGTCCCCGGGGCGGACGTACTTCGACCTGCTTTCTGGCAGTGATTACGCAACGTCATATAGTGCCAGTCAACACTCGCAGGTGACTTTTTTCCTCCACTATGCAACGTGTAGAGACAGAGTGACATGCTGCTGTGGAGACGATCAATAACAAACGTTTAGTTTAATAAAAGAACAAAGACATCTTTAAGAATGGGACCTTAAATTACTTCTGCTGTAATCTGGCGCGATAGAGAAAATTACAGAGTTGCGGGCAGAGATTTTTTTTTTTTAACTCTAACTCAAAAGAGCCATATGCAGTCACCGGAGGAGCCATATATGGCTCGAAAGCCAGAGGTTCCCGACACCTGATCTATCGTAACTGGGTATTTACGACACTGAAGTAAACGTTAAATACCTGAAGGGGGCGTTACAAGGAAAAAAACTACATAATGGGGCTTTAACGTAATAAAGAAACATAACGTAGTGAAGTGTGGCAGTCAGTAACATCAGTAGTGGCCATGTGAATGTGTGTGTAATGGAGTGTAAGTGTTGTTAGCCAAACCCAAGGAAACCAAAATCAAAGGAACCGGCAGCAAAGTCCGACGACCACAACCACTCCACCTGTGAGGAGAATAACCCGCCTGCACCGTGTGAGCTCAAGGCCTTTATGCCCTCCTGCTTTTGGACCAGGTGTGCTGCATCAGGCAATCACTCACCTGGGGACAAGAGCATGATTAGTAGACAAGGGGACCGTCACAATACTTTTATACCAACAGGAAATTATGTTGTTGTTGTTGTTGTGGTGGTGTTTTTTCCCCAAAACATTTTAAACACAAGATTAAAGAGCCTAAAGCACTGGTTTTTTTTCAGTAGAAAGATAAATGATGTTGGCACTGCCTCTAACATTGGCAGGTTACATTTTTGGATGCTTGTCACTTTCTCACTATTTTTTTCTGTTCCTTCTCTTCCACCGAGTTACTATCTGATGCTTCTTGATATGTGTAGTCGGTGTCCAGAAAATGCATCAGCTCTGGGATCTTGGCCCTAGTTTAGATTTAAATCTAATTGTTCATCATTCTAAACTTTAGCTTTTCTCCATATTATTTCTACATCATAATTTGATGTTCTATAAATAAAGGAAAGCAATAAGCGTGAATGGCAAGCAATGTGACAAGTAAAGCTCTGACAAGGCTTTTACGATATTTTTTTGTTTTTTAATAAAGCCATATTGTGACGTTGCATGCTTTCCAATGGTGGAAAAAAAACATTTACATCACTATTTAATTTCCTCAAATACAGTTTTAAGCTATTTTCTGCATTTGTTGCTACTTGCCCTTCAGTAAGTTATACATGCTAGATGAAATATTGCACTTTTTACAACAATAAGATCAACTTTTTGCATCGTCTACATGGGTCATATAGTCTAATAAAACCAAATGAAAAATCTGTCAGAACATTTAGATTATTTCAACCAGGTAATATAGAACTGGTTCTATCACATTTCTAGAATATGTCTACATTTGTATTGTATCCCTTATTGTGTCTTTGAAGAAACTCACAATTATTTATATAAATGTTCTTGAGTCAAAGAATATATTAGACATCTCAACATTTCTTTTTAGAATATGATTATTTATATTTTAGTATATGATAAACATGTAAAGTGGTTAAAATTAGCTCCATGATCAGCCAATGCTATACATGCTCATGTATACTGTAGGTGATAAAAACACACAAACGGAGCACTCTGCTTTATTATTACTGACGGCTTTGATACTTCAATTACATTTTTCTAAATTTTAGTGAATTGAAATGTCAAAGATGAATATTTTAAAGAAGTTGCATTTCAAAAGCTGTCATTTTAAACTGATAAACCAGTATAATGCATGGAGGACTGGGTTGAGGTCTATTCCAACATCATCTGTTATCTTTGCACAGAAAGTTTGGCTTTGGAGCCTTTTCTTTTCTTTCCACGTGCACTCGCCGTCTTACTTGATCTCCTGGATTTAAAGGTCGACAGTATGGAAACAGCTTTCCTGTACTTTCCTGGAAAATATTCAGAAGGACAGGTGTATGAAGATGAGATAACTGATGGCTCCAACTAGTGTGTTTAATATTTTTAATAAATTAAGAAGACTTAACTGGTCTTGTTAGATGATGATATCACTTTTATTTTGTTAAAACTGTATTTTAATTGAGCATTTCCTCATTTTGAAATAACATAACATTACGTACAGAAGGCACTTACAAAAACGAGTAAAATTACAGATGTTATTATAAACATTAAATGAATGATTTAAAAAAAATAATTATGAGAGAATAAAGACAATAAATGACAGCACCATTGGCAACCTTTGAACAGTACATCTCAAATAAAAATGTGGCATGATTTTTTTCTACATAACAATAGAAACAATACTCAATGAAATAATGCCCAAGCTATGTTTTAAAGTATAGATTGATCATTAAGATACAATCCGTAAAACTCAACAGTAATGTGTTTCACTAGTCAGAGGTTTTTTTATATTTTACATATTAGGCTTTGTGGTTTCAGCTCTGTGCAAGTCCTGGTACATATCTATTAGCCGAGTGGCCTCCCTCTGTCCTGACAGCAAAGCACCATGGGTAGTGGAATAGTATTTTCTGTGGGTTGCCTCTCCAGCGAACAGGACCTGTAGAGGCTGAGGAAGGAGTAAGGAAGAGGGGAGAAAGAGACACACAATTTCAGAGAAGAAAACCAGAGCAGCCAATGTCATCCTGACATTTGTTTGGCCTCCTGTGCTGCACTATTTTCTATTTTCACCACTTGTTAGCGCTCTACATGTAGGAGGCCGCAGAAACTTTCCTTGAGGTGTTCAGATTTCAGTTTTACAGGGTTGAAGGACTTTAGTGGAAGGGTCATACCATTCCTTCAACAGTGTCAAATGAGAACACAATCCCCCTCACCCCCCTTTTCCCCTTCACCCTGAACACCTCAGGTTTCATGGTTGAGGCTGCGAGCCAGGAAACCGCTTTCATAACCCCCCGACACCAGCTGTATTTTTTGCATGTGCGGTGATGTGACACGGTAGTGATGACATCGCCGCATTAGCCATATGCTCTCAGAGTGCATGTGGAGAACCGTGCAATATAAATAATATTAATTAAATATACCATATTTCATTTTTACAGGTCCCTTAGTTTCATATAATTCTCAACAAACCCACTGATTTGTAACTTTAAATAACTTTTTTTCAGAACTTCTGTCTATTTCCAATTAACTGTTATCATAAACTAGAGACTATATTAGTCAGTACACAGCTGTACACAATTTACTGTAGTTGTGTTACTTATCTTACGCACTTCAGTAATGCCAGTTAACTAACACATGTACATATTCTAACACAAACCACAATGTTTTCCTGAACCTATAACCAAGTACTTTTATTCCCTTAACCTTACCAATTTCTGTTGTTGTTGTTTTGTTGTTTGTAAATAAGTAAACCTAATTTGAACGTTTTTTAAGTAATTGTATGCATATGACGAACAGAACATTTTGAAAACATGTGGAAGCTGATAAACTGTCCCTCAATCCAAAACCACGATAGAGGGGCCCCAAGACCACCATTGTTTTAAGCACAAGGCCACTGATCAAGTGTCAGTATTTAACACGTTGGGAATGAGAATGTATTACCAAAAGAAATGAAAACATATCCTTTTCAGCTTAATTCAAGATATTATCTACTGCATTTTACACTGCACCGTGGAAAATTACAGAAAAATGCAACAAATTAATGCAACACTATTAACTGTTGCCTAACAATACCTATTCATTGAGTCTGGCGCCATTCTGACGCAGTCAAATATTATAAACTTCCTAACGGCTACTGAACTGATTTAAATGGGCGAGATGTTCTTATTCCTCTGTCCACCCACTGTGTTGTCTTGTCTGCGTCTTACCGGAGCCTTGGTGCTGTTGGCATAAGGCAGAGGTGTGGCCAGGCTCTCACAGTCCCCACCACTGGATCCCACCCTGGTGAAAGAGTAGGAGCCTCGAATGAAGGGGTCACTGCCCCACGAGGAGCGCAGGACACGCCAGGGCTTAGGAATGTCGGGGTTCCCTGTGGCCATATGGACAGAGAAACTTTATGACGATCATGGACAGTCTGGCTTCAACACAATCCAGTGTATTACGGAACAAAACCAGTTCAAATGAAGAATGTGCCGGCTGTCAGTTGAGGCCTTTCACTGGGACGTGTAATCTGCCAACTGAGAACTCTGATCAACACATGACCCTCTTTGAGCAGAAAGGCACCAGCAAGTCTATATGTAATTAAGCAGCAGCTGAGGGGATTACACCACGTTGACCTAAATGAGGAATGTGATTGTGAGTGTGAGTGTGAGTGTGAGTGTGAGTGTGTGGCTTTTCTCTGTGATTTAACCTCTGCAATATTTAGGAAGTCCACTATTCTGAGGAATACTGTAATTCATTCTTACAGTATTGACACATTAGTAAAGTATTGCCAAACAATGCGTAGTCATGTGATGAAACCTTTTACATTCTATGTTGCAATCTGTCGCGCAAGAAGAGCTGCGTCTTGAGGTAACTCGTAGCAGCAACATTTCGGAAGCTTCAGAGACAATTAAACACCCATAATGACACTAAGATCCATCTTTCAGTTCAGTGTTGCTTATGTGGCGGTAACACCAGACCAGTTAGCTACTGCTTACGAGACAGGAAAACACCCGAGTCATCAAGTTGTATTACCTGTCAACCTTTTGTCACAATAAGAAGCTGCTTGCATCACAGCCAATATAATTTCCAAATATGACTGTTTGTTTGAGTCACTGAGCTCAGTCTCAGACTTCCCAGGTTATTGAGTTAGTTTTACATTAATCAATTCTTAGTGAAAGATAAGCTAGAAAAGAGTTGGAAGATGGAACATTATCCTGTCTGTTTTCTTTCACGAAGATTGTCCTGACCTGTAAAGCGCCTCAGCAACTCAGTGCATGTCTCGGCCACGGTTTCGTCATCGCAGCGCTCCATGTACAGCGCCTCCTGTCCACAGATCCAGCCGCTCAGTATGTAGCCGTAGCGTTCAGGCGGGTAGAGGACGTCAAACCTACAGATCTTCTTGTACCACAGCTCCTCGGGGTAGGCCAGCTGTTCTAGCTGAGCCTCATCCTCCCACACAAAGTGGATGCTGTTGCACTCAGGGCTCCAGAAGGGCTCTTCAAACTCCAAGAATATCTTATCAGTGGTGCTGATGCCCAGCTTCTCGATGGCGAACACTTTGTCCTCAGGCAGAGAAGGGGTGAACATGGCCTTGTGGTTCTGCTTCAGGACGCCCAGAGAGGCTGTGATGATCACATGGTCCGCTGTGATCCACTCCTCATCCTCACACTCCACGTAAATGGGGTGACCCCGGATCAAAGGGTCCTCGCAAGGTTGGACGTCGTGGTTGTTGTCATTATGGTTGTTGTCCTGGTGGGTGTCGCTGCTCTTGGCGATCACCTTCCGATGCTGGGCTGAGTAGTTCCAGTGGATGCAGCGGACCGGTTTGCTAAGGCAGATGGTGCGAGAGGGGATGTCCTGGGCAAGGAGCTCCACAACCTTCCTGAAACCTTCAGGAATGACATAATGTGCACCAGGGATTTCTGTCCACTCGCCAAACTCACTCAGAGACACCTCATCCATACTGGGAGAGCTGCTTTCACAACTCTCAACCTAAAGCAAGAGAAATATCAACACAGAGAATGTTTGGAGTCAGCAGCCAGTTCATACGGATGTTCTATCAGGCAACACTAAAGACATCATTAGACACAGAATTAATGCATGGTTTGGCAACTTAACAGTGCAAGTTACAGGCCTGTACAAAACAGCAATGAAGGTAATAGTGAAGAAAGACAACAGAGTGTGTACGAGCAGGCAGTCATTAAACAAAAAGCATCGGGGACTCGTATCATCCACTCTTCTGTGAAAATGGGAGAAGAATCCGTGTGACAAAGGGCAAATTAAACCGGTTGAAAAAATTGTTTGTTTCAGCCTCCATCAAGCTGCTGAACTCTAATGCTAAATCTTAGTGTACTAGAGCAATGTACAATAAATATAGAAACACTTTAGCAGTCTGCAATTTTGCACCTTCATTCTTAAAGGTTTTCCTTTTAAACTGTGTTGTCTAACTTAAAATGTCTCTTACGTGTAAAAGATGGTTTCATAATGTTTTTGTGACAATTCCCTTTCTCCCGAGTTACACAATATGTATTATCACTTAAGCAAATACATGGCTTATTTAATATTCAGCTAGCATGGTAGCTGGTGGCCAATGTGCCACGACCGTCTGTCTCTTCTCTGCTGCAGTTCACAAAATGCTCTGGTTTCTGTGTCTTTGTATGTGGGCGGTAGCGTATCAAGGAGCACTCGAAGGAATGTAGCACTGATGTAGCATTCACGTTAATATTTTAATTGGCTGGTGATATCAAATCCCAGTGAGGCACAACTGCCAATGAAGGTGTTTTCATGCAGATAAAAAGATCGCGGGGCTGCAGTTTTAGTTCTTGGGTGTTTTTCTGACATCTGCTCGACAAAAAAAACAACTAACCTCTAATGTGAAAGGAAACATTGTGTTTTGCTCCCTCACACAATTAGTTGTTTTTCCTCACTGAATACATCGTATGAGGTAAAAGCTCAATAAAACATTTACCAATTTTCATCATATGTCTCTTTTCCACCGCATAGTTTCGGCTCATTTGACCTCATTCTACTTGCTCTATTTCCTTTTTCTGTTGACAAGTCACACCGAGATATTACTCTAGCAATATCTGGTACTTATTCTCACCTCTGTTGAGATTCCAAGTAAGCTGAGCCAATAATAAAAAGTTAAAGTTAAAATTAAAACACTCCACACCACTGATTGGTCAGAGACAGAGAAAGAAACAATAACATGTTGCATCTTCTCCATGTGACACTTTTCTGCATTTCTGTTTAATATAATGGAACATGTATGTTTGTATACCAAAAAATTATAATTTTCACATCATGATGATATAAGACTCACACACACACACACACACACACACACACACACACACACACACACACACACACACACACACACACACACACACACACACACACACCTTGAGGTACTGTTGAAGCATGGACAGTTTAAGCTTCTTGGTGCTCTCAGAATCATCAGGATACAACATAATTCTCTTGCGCACCAAATCCCGCGTAAAGATGCCGACACTGTTCTGGCTCTCAGCGCAGACAGGCGTCCCATTCTTGAAGAACTCCTGAGTCAGCTCGTATACCTAGAGCGGGGTGGTTGGGAGAGAAGTCGGGAGAAGGACAATGAGAAAGGATGTCAAGGAAGCAGACAAGAAAAATAAACCAGTTAAGGTCAGCTCAGAATAGATCAGTTCAGTACTTGATGTTAAATGGTGAAGTGCAGCATGTTGAAGGAACACCACTGGTAGCACACATCACCGCATTTAGTAAAAAATGCTGTCAGCATGCAGCTACAAGAGCAGCACGTTGTTAAGGAGAAGAAAAGACAAAGAAGAAAGTAGAAAAAGAGACACTAATGCTGCACAGAGGTGATCATTCACCGAATACCGGAAAGTAAATCAACACCAGTGAAAATCAAACAGTTACATTATATATGCGGGGTTTCTTTACTTTGAGTTAATGAAGTTAAAACTGAAAAACTTTAACCAAAACCTGCAGAACAAGTACTGCAGGTGCTGTATTGTTTAGTCAATGTAAAGCATTAGTTTAAGACCAGAGCTATTAAGGAATGACTCAGCACCGCAGGGAGACGTCTTTACTAGCAAAACATTTGTGACAAACTGACCCAGAAAACAGGGTTGACACAGACTAAATACACAGGGAACGAGGCACAGGTGGAAACAATAAGGGCGGGGTCTGCAATCACACAGGTGGAAACAATCAGGAACAGGGCAGACAATCACAGGGACAAGAAAAGCAGGGAAACAGAGGACGCAAGAGACAGGGACTCCAAAATAAGACACAAACACTCCGGATCGTGACAATATCTGCTTTCATTGTGTCATTATATCTTGATAATGAAACAAAACTTTTATATAATTCATTATGGTGTTGGATATTGTATCTTGCAGATTCTAAAACAATTAGTTGATCGATGGATTTGATTATTATCAGAAAATTCTGATCACAGATTTCCATAATTTCACAAGCTTTAGGTTCCTGAATGTGAATATGTTTTGGGTTTTTTTTTGTCTTCTGTGAGAGTAAACTATGTTTGGGGTTTTTGGGACGTTAATCGGACAGAAGAAGCAATCTGATTTCGTCAACTTGGGCTTTGGGGAAATTCTCACCGGTACATTAATTATTATCTAATATTTTGTAAACCAAAGGATTAATCAAATATTCAAACAGATTAATAATTCAACCCTATTATTTAAAGGAGCAGGAGATTGTTCCTGCTGGGTGCTCTGATCATATGGCCGACTTTATATGTAACATGTCTTTGAATCTGTGTTTGTTCTATCGTCTTGTATTTCAATGTATCTGGCTTCAATTGCATTTTAATTTCCCTGTGGGAATAGAGTATTCTATCTTTACATCATCTATCTGTCTAATAGAAAATGAAACAAAATATTAGTCATCAGCACTCCAGGACAAAAACACACACACACGCTATGCCATTTATACAAGACATAACTGCCCTTGCCCCAAACATACATATTGGGCAACAAGCTTTACTTTTTAAGTATAGCTTGTGAATACAGCGCTTGCCTTTGTCTGAATATGGAGGATATTTATGCCCATTCCCTGCCTCTACATCAGGGCTATTCAACTTCAGTAGCAAGTGGGCCGAATAAGAAAACTAGAATGGGCACTCGGTAGAGCGCATACCTTCGCAATTTACGTTTTTCACCTTTTCGTGACCTTGACCTTGACCTTTGACCCAATCACGCCCAAAAACTAATCAATTGTTCCTTGAGTCATGACCAATCATCCCACCAAGTTTCATAAGAATCGGCTCAGTTTTTACGTTTTTCACCTTTTCATGACCTTGACCTTGACCTTTGACCCAATCACTCCCAAAAACTAATCGATTGCTCCTTGGGACATCATCCCACCAAGTTTCATAAGAATCGGCTCAGTTTTTACATTTTTCACCTTTTTGTGACCTTGACCTTTGACCCAATCACTCCCAAAAACTAATCGATTGCTCCTTGGGACATCATCCCACCAAGTTTCATAAGAATCGGCTCAGTTTTGTCTGAGTTAGACGAATAATTGACGGAAGGACGGACGGACATATTCACAAATAAATAAATACACGCCGGCGAAAACATTACCTTCTGCATTTTCAATGCGAAGGTAATCAAGGGGGGTGTGAGGGCCGCACAGAATATTGATGAAATACCCCCCCCCCCCCCCTGTTGTGTAGCCCACTTCTATTTTTTGATTGGCTGATAAGTGGCAACTAACAGCTGACCTCCAGAGGAGCGCTTGATTTCTCCACCTCATGTTTGCGCGCTGCGGCGGCACATTAAAACATTAAATAGCCGAGAGCTTTTTCAGCGTGAGAAATACGATGTGTTGCGGGAGTTAAGACCGAAATGCGTGAGTCTCACGCTCAATGCGTGACACTTGAGAGCCCTGCAGACAACTTCCCGACGCTTCGGTTTTGCAGCTTAACGGTAGCGTCAGCTAGCGCCGTGTTTCAGTGGTCAGACAGACCAGAGCGCTGGTGAGGAGTGGGTCACGGCAACCAACACGGAGGCGTAACATAACGATGTCACCATACACAGGGGTGCACATAACTGGTACGCAGGTATGCATGCGCGAAAATAATCCACAATGCGTACTGCCACTTGTGTTCCTCCTTTGCGTACCTGAGCGATCTGATGCTGATCGCCTCTACAGCAACACGTCATTAAAACATGTCAGTCGGTCTCTACGAGTTGCGTGAACACGTCTCGCGCGCCGTAGAGCCCGGTGTGTGCGTGCGCACATCGGGACGAATGTGACCAAAAAAGTCACTTGCACCCCAACAACTCCTTTCGCCCGCCCACAGAGCTCCGGTGGCAGAGCTCTTCCGCGCCGAAATGCGCGCACACTCAATAGCACCCCCCTCCCCTCCCCCCGTCAACAACTCGCGCGCAGAGCTCCGACGGCACAAAAGCTGACGCTGAGTGACGAAACACCATCTCCAGGTACTCATCGCAGTAACTCACCGAGAAAGTTATATGCACCCCTGACCATACAGATCTGGTGGAGACAACAGTGAAACTCAACGGCTCTGGGTTAGATGTCTCAATGTATAAAAGAGGTGTGTCCGTCAGTTTTATTTTTTCTTACCAAGCTATACTGATTTGCAGGCGGTCTGGCGGGCCGGAGTTAAATTCAAACGGGCCGTATCCGGCCCGCGGGCCGCTAGTTGAATAGGCCTACTCTACATCCTATTGTATCTAAGTATTACATACATACGGCACAAACACAGGGAAAAAGATGAACACAAGAACCATATAAACTGCAAAAGCATACAAAATAATAGAACATATGTTGCAACTTCTACACAAAGAACATTCCTTGAAAAAGTGGGCCACTCCCCCAGTTCTGTATGTTCTGTGAGTTAGACCTTTTTGGACCACAACAATCTTTTTTAATTACATCAGCGATTGAAAACACATCCTGGAGGCTTTAGAAGTCAACTTTATTCATAAACCCCAAAAAATTAAGTTAGTTTCAAATTCAATTCAGTTTATTTTGTGTAGCCCAATATCACAAATTACAAATATGCCTCAAAGAGCTTTACAATCTGTACACATACGACATCCCTGTCCCTGGACCTCACGTCGGATCAGGAAAAACTCCTAAAAAAAAACCTTTCAAAGGGAAAAAAGGAAAGAAACCTTCATAAATAGATTTATAATATAGACAACTGACACAGAAACCATGATGAGGATTTTCGAAGGCTAACAACTAGAGGAAGGTGCACAGCATGACTACTATACAGGGAGAACAATGCAAGAATATATTCAGTCTTTAGGATGCTGAACCTGCCAGTGTCTGTAGAGGTGTTAGGGTTTGAGATGTGAACTTCCATAAAAGACAATTTGACACAATGAGACAGAATGGGGGGGTGAATTTTGACCTGACATCACACGGAAAACAGGGAATGCGCCGATGTACAGTCATGAAGATGAAATCCCCCTCTGAGGGCCATATATACTTTCTCTGTAACTGATCCTCCAGAGGTGACCTACTTAAACTACGATACTCATTCTCTAACAGGAGCCACTATTTTGTACATATTCTCTCTTCAATCTCATGTATAAGTGTTTTGATGGTTGCACCTTTCTATAAAGAGGAAATATTCTAGATGTCTGTCAAATGGCATTATACATTTCCCCGAATTCAGCGTATTCAGCGTATTTTCTCCCTGGAATCTTTTGGATCTCTAATAATTTACACTTTTGCAGGTTTGAATACTATTTGGTCACAGAGCATTTGTTTTTAAAGGTCTTGTCACTAGTTACTATGCTACATAACTTAACTTAGATAAACATATTTGTATGTAAGGTGGGCTGAACAGGGAGATTATCTGTGTTCTTGTCCATGCATGCATTCATCTATGCATATGAATGACTTCACTAATGTATGCGTGCCTGTGTGCATATGTGTCCTACCTCATTGTATAGGTCACTGAACTCCTCCACCAGGTCTTTGGTGATCCTCTTGCCGATGTTGGTCTGGTAGTGAGCCACGCCATTCTTAGTGTACAGGCTGATGCGTCCCACGCTCCTCTCCTCATCTGTGGTGTGCTCCAGCAGCCCGTTGTCCTCGGCCAGGTGGTACACTGGGTTCCCGTTGGCACCATGGATCCAGGTGGCTCCAAGCTCCAAAGTCGCTTCTCCTACAAAAAAAAGAGAGGAACGGTACACAAATGTGTGGAAGTTAAAAAAAATAAAAATATCTCTTTCAACTCTGCTTTGTTCTGGCAGAATCACACCAGAGTTCTCACAAACATTTATAGTTTAAGGAGGAGTCCAACTCAGTTGCTTTAGCCCACTGGAATATCATTAATTTGATGAGATTTGAATAGGATGGATGCCACACTTCATATTTTTTAGATTCATTTGACATGTATATATTAAAAACAGACCATTGGAAATACACTTATGGCTGAATGCTTCTATAATTACATAACATCTCGATATATAAACAAGCATTCTTTATGTAAAAGATGCAGTTATTTGCCTGCCTCTTAAATGTGTGACTTCATCTTGTATCAGAAGATTCTTTGTTGTATCAACAATAAGTTTGTGTTTTGTCTAGCAGAGAAAAATGTGAAGAAATGCTTGTTATTCTTTAAGAACAGTTCACTTCTTGCCATTGCATACATAACAACATTCCTCTTATAAAACCACATATTGATGGAAATAGTTTGTGCGCTACATATGCGTCTGTTCGAAATGAATAGTTAGTTAGCAATCACCTCTTGGAGGTTAGCCATTTCATCATGCATCCTTCTCATCTAACACTCTGCAGGAGAGCAAATGAGCATCATTTACAATGTCTGGCTACTACTTCATTGATGGATTGTTACCACTTTATAGTTGCTTTTTCATCAGGATTTGCTTGATGAATTGTAGGACATCTGAACTAAACTAATGCTCTTCGTTAAAGAAGGACAATTTATAATAACCAATTAATGTTTGTAAAAATGAAACAGCACAGGTATTGTACCAAATACATGTGTTGCACATTGCACAATTTCAGTGTTTAGGTGTTATTCATGGATACATTACAAAGATAAGTTTGAGGTAAGTGGAGATTCTCACCGAGCTGAGCACTTTGAACTCTCCCGCCGATGTGGTCTGACGCCTCTAGGACAGTGACATCCGTGAAGCCGTTTTTCCGTAGGTTCTTAGTTGCAGCAAGGCCGGCCAAGCCAGCACCAATCACTACTATTCGAGGCTGCCGATGAGTACGTAGGTCGCTACTAAGAGGCTCATCAGTGCTGTCTGACGAAATTTCACAACTTTGCATGCCGTCCAAGATCCTCTTCGATGGAGTCTGTGCTAAAAAGAAATCCACAGAATATGCTTTATATAAAAAAGCAGTTCCCGCCAAAACTCTGAAAACTGTTGAAGTTAGGTCTGTGGGATTGTATCATTGAAGAAAAAAACTGTCACATTGTTTTATTCTAATATCTAAATTCCTTAAGCCCCACAAACTAAATCACCCTTACCTCCATTATCGTGGAGTGGAGGCAGAAAACGGCAAGACAAAAATCAAAAAATTTGCATTATTGATACCGCATGCGCCTACACCCTTGGTAGAAATAATTTAGCCTCTTTAGAGCCCTGCTGTCTTTTGTTGCTAATTAAGCACTGACTACACATATACATGCTTTAGCTGATAAGTGTTGCTTATCATCATTCCCCTTAATATGATTCACATTTACAGTTAGTTGCATTTGGAAATGTGATTAATTGTATTTGATCTTTTTCATGACGCGTTTACATTATTCCTACCTGCTGTGTATTATACTGTACAACATTGTTTATTGAGCACAAGGAAAATAAGAAGTCCCTGTTTTCCAGGAGACTCAACTTTATCAAATATGATTGCACCTCTCAAATAATACTGAAATTGCTCAGGGACACCAACATTATGAGTGAATAATACACAAGCCCCCTTGTTATTCTAGCAACGTGGCATCTTGCTGTGAATGTATGGACAGCTGTGTGAGAATAACACAGTGGGATTCCAAGCCAGGGGAGAAATGTACCATATTACATTAATATTATTCAGTGGCAGTTGTACATGTTAGGTACGCTGTTGTATCCGACAAGATTTTAATAATAAACTGGTGCGTTATTATAGTCCTGACATTAGTCGCAACAATATCAAGTCCTGAGGTAAGACGGCGATATCCTGCCAGTTAAGATCACGCAGAAGAAAGAATTATGTATCCAATTCAAGGTATATGTATGTGTCATCTGATCTGACCTTATGACCTTCGGCCTGAAAGTGGGAGATAGCACAGATTTACAGGCTTTTATAACAATATGACAATATATATTGAAAAACAAAACAAATGTCAGTCAATAAACTGGATTAATTTGTGACAGTATTGGATTGTCACATGATTTGACATGCTTTCTTGATTTGGCAGAAATCTAATTAAATTAATTTTACATGAACAGATATTTTTCTCTGGTTATTTTCATCTAATTATGTTATCCACGATAAATTTGTGAATATATTTTCTGGAAAATGTACTATTGATGCATTGTACAATATAATGTAACAATAGAGTAATTTATCAATGTTGTACAATGCTTTGAGATTACAATCTTCACAGTTGCACACACATTTATACTAAACCACAGAAATACATTGAATTACGTCTTTGTCTTTTTTTTAAAATAAAGCCATGTTTCAGTTCTGTCTCTTTCTCTTGACCTCCCTCTCACTGTTAATCATCAGTTGAATTCCCCGAACGTGCAGATGAAAAATGTATGCAACATCAACATGAATGAACTCATTTTGGGATTCAAAGAAAAGTAAAGGGTTAATTTTTTATTAAATGTAACAGTCAAATATCATTAGCAGAATTACCTAAAATGGTAGAAATCCTAAAATTAGGTTTATTCACAATATTAAACAAGCAAACCAACAAAAGGCGTTTCTGTGATTGTTCTGTGACACTTTATTTATTGAATCGGTTGAATTGAGGTGGATATGTTTGTTTCCTGAGCTATGTTTTTAGTAGTTTCAGTACTCTGACTGCTGTTCTTTTATATTCAACAGCTGTTAGAGGTGAAGGTCACAGGACGACATGGCTTTGTTTTTTGTTTACACTTTTTTTACACATTATTCTTCATAATCTTTTTTTAGATTTAGGCTTTAACTTTACACTAAACAAGGTCAGAGGAATGAGAAGAAAAACAAAATTTAAGCTGTAACATCTTTGTATCCAAAACTTCTTCTTATAGCTTTAAAGGTTCAGTGTTCACTTGTAATCTGTTAATGCTGTGCTTGACCTATAAAATAAAGCCCTTCTTTTTTTTAAACACCAAAAAAACAACCTGCCTGATTGTATGATTACATAAGAAACACTGATTCTAAACAAATTACAGGTCTAATTCAGTAACCGCCTATGATCACATCTCACACTGGGCACCGTTACAGATTGTGCAACCATCCCTAGTTGCTTGTAATTATTCCACGACTGGTTAATACTCTTGCCACATGCCACCTCATGCCTTACACCCCACTGCAGATTAATGTGTGGGCTGGACTTGGTTAGATAGGCGGCTCAGGGTGGGGTTGGGTGGAGTGAAGAGGGAGGGAGTTACCACTGACCTAGAAATGGCAATCTACCATAGAGTGCATCTGCCAGTGGCCTTTTGAAGAGCAGGGCGAGCCTTGAGCGGGAATATCTTATATTAATGAGTCTGGCTACCCGTCTCTCATCTCGACTGCTCACCTCTCTTCTAAAATTGTGAACATTGCTCTTTCCAGCTGTGTCCCCCGTGCTACTGTTCACACGGTATGTTCCCCTGGTGCAGATAAAGAGTGCACTGAGACTATTGTAGTATTCCCAGAGATACACACTGGCTCAATGTATTCAATTACACATATGTCTACTTCACACGATAGTCAGAACGTTATACCAACAGAGAGAGATGATAGCAACAAAATTAAATTCAAGTGTATAAAACACAGGAATGACAGGAAAAAGGGGGATATTTTACATTCTAATAAGGACCCTGTTATACAGATGGATAATGTATTTTGTTAATAGTTAATACAGCATTTACAACTAATATGGATCCGTTTTCAGCCTGGGATAAGGGTCACTTTTGGGTTGCCATGTGCTACAACATCTGGTTTGACCACATATTAACAGGTGTTCGCATTCATGGACACAAATTAACATGTCCAATTGCAAACTTGCTAGAGAGTGAGAAAGGAATGGCTTTTTTTCCTAAATCTAATCTGATCTTGCTTAGTCTTATAAATGTATACTGAACGCACTAGAATACAATTAACCATGTAAGGCCGACTTTACTTTGAAAAAAAATTGTTATACAATTTTATATATTTGTAACTGGTACCAAGATGCGAATAGTGACATTATAAATAAAGTTGTAATTGATATTGAAAAATCGAAGGGAAAAGAAGAAAACAAAGTGTTTGATGTCATCTTGCATGCTGCCTGGCTGGAAAACTCATCTGCATTGAAAAAATCTGTTACTGCCACGTATAAACTGTGATGCCGAAGGCAGCAGTTTGAAACGAAGCGGGCAAGTTCAGTGAGTTACTCCAATGATTTGTCCGGAAAGGACGACATGTGACATAGACCCAATAAATCTCAAACATAGTTTAATGCGGATAAATAGAGCGAAACACACGAATCCACCGTATTCCAGGCACAGCAGTGTGTCCAACAGTACATCGGCGCAACCGACTTGTCATGTGAGCTGCAGTCCCTGAGTTTACGCAGGTGTTGTGCGTGCAGCGGTTTCCTCTCTTATCAACACAAACATTCAGTGTAATGTACTGTCGCTCGCAGCATTGGCCACTTCAGAAAGCTCCCAATGTCTTTCCAGCGATACGTAGCCTACGTATGCATACTGACTGATATTGTTGGTCCACATTTAAATCGCCACAGTCGCCATCACCAACCGCTGTTAAATAATACTTCTGTGATATGATGTTTTAGTAGAGCAGCTGGTTACCTGACTCTCGTGGTCTTCAGCTTTAAAACCTCAGAGTGCTCCGCTTTCCTTTGTGACCGCTTTGCCTGAGACCGGCTACGCTTTGTATTTATGCCTGGAAACCAGAAGCAGCCAGTTTTCCTGTGGCCGCTGCCTTCTCATTAATTAAATATGAGCATGGATGACGACAAAGACCAGCCCTCCACTGAAGCCGCTGTGACGTAGCTGCACACACAGACACACACACAGACACACACACACACACACACACACACACACACACACACACACACACACACACACACTTACACACTCTCACTGATACACGCACACAATAACATAATGTAAATCAAAGAAAGCTGAATTATGTTACAAAAACAACAATAATAATAATAATAATGATGATACTAATAATAATAATAATAATAATAATTCCTGCAATGTGAGACATTATTACATGGTCACATGTCAAATAAAATAGTATTTCACAATAAAGGGGACATGTTATGCTCAGTTTCAAGTTTATATGTACGTGTTCATTCCCTAAAGATCCCAGCCTTCTTTGATTGGCTTGCGAGAAAACATTGTATCCTTTGCAAAGGCTCTCAGGATGTGGGTGGAGATACTCACTCAGATTGGGGCTGTTATAAATTGTGGTGATGAAAACAATGCTTTGAATTAAAAGTAGTAGGATACTGTAGCAGGGGACAGCCTTATCCCTCCCCCGACAGGAAAAGTGGGTGGAGCCTAAACGTTGATTAATTAGAGCATCTGTGAACAGGAAAAGTGGGTGGAGCCTAACAGTTGATAAATTGGAGCACCTGTGAGCAGGAAAGGGGAGGGAACCAACAAACATTTGGGAAAAACCAACATGGCGACCAGAGAGAGGAGCGAGAGTGGGTGAAACCGGGAAAAGCAAGACTTGGGAAGCAGATGATCCAAGAAGCAGGTTGTCAGGAGCCCTCCAGACTAGAATCTGCTCGGATGTTCGAGAATCACCTTCCCTACAGAAATGCCCTACAGATAAGTCCTTTAAACACTCTCTCACTCACACATACACACCTTCCCCATCTTCTGAACTGGACTCTACAGGACATTTCCACCCTGCTGCCATTGCACTCATCCCACTGCCCCACACACTTATGTCATTGTGTTTTTGGAAATTATATATTATTTAATTAACGTGATGAGAGCCGTATTTCAGTTATCTGCAGACTCCTTTTTGAGTCGCGTTTTCCGTTAAAGGACAGTGTCTGTTTCTTTTGACGGAAAGAACTATATAAACCTTAAAAGACACTGAATGAACTGTATTCCGAGTGGTGTTTTTTGTGTTTTGCTATGTATTTTGCTTTGCGTTCTACGTGTGTTTTGTAGTGAAGGAACGGGCTAGCCAGCTGGGCCCTTATTGTTGAGTTGTTAAACTTAAAGTACTGGGTAAATGAGATCCTACGCTACAATACAAAGTACACTATTTCCCTCTGAAATGATGTGGTGTAAATAGATGTATGCTACTGGTGATTATTATATACATTATGCTGCTGGGGTTGAACCAATCCATTTTGATGATCCATGGTGATGGTGAACAGTTTGATAAAAGGTCATAAAAAAGCTACAGCAGGCTAAAACAACATAAGATAACATGTTTTATATATATATATATATATATATATATATATATATATAAATTCAGGTTAATTTATAACCCAATATAAAACATTTACGAATTTGCCTCAGCGGGCCTCACATCGGATCAAGAAAATAATCCCTTAAATGGGGTAAAAGGGAAGAAACCTTGAGGAGAGCAGCAGAGAAGGATCTAGATATATCTGTACACATGACATCCATTTACGCTTCTGTCCATCCGGGGAGAGGGAACCTTCTCTGATGCTCTCCTGAAGGTTTCTTCCCTAGAAATTATACTATTTAGGGACAGCAAGTTTGATCAGAAGACTGTTCTCTCCATGTACAAGTTTTGAATATTTTTGAATACATTTTCCATTGTCCGTTGTGCAAGTTTGCATCTTTTAGCAAATCAGAAAGTTTCAGTAAAAACAACGTACGAGAAAGATTGCAGACTTCCACTGATTCAGATAGGGAAGTGGAAATCGTTTAAGGAATCAAATATTCTGAGTAAAACAAACAGACACAGTTAGCAAATTGCATTGATGATAATATGTTACAAAGTGGTACAAAAACAATTGCAAAAATCAAAAAGATCAAAGATCAAAAAGACACATTTTCTCAAAAGCCTAAATAAACAATGTAAAGACAAATTGGAAAAATCTATAGATAGAAAGAGAGAGAGAATATATAAAGTTTATATATATATATATATATATATATATATATATATATATATATATATATATATATATATATTTATATTTTATAATAAATCACCTCTGGCCAGATCCTCCTCAAATTGGACAACTTCAATAACCCTTGCACGCTTTTACTTTATAAATATTTAGATACACTGTATACACTTTTTTTCATTTTCTTTATTATTTAAATGTATTACATTCAATAAGTTGTGATCTGCTATTTTATTGTATTGTATATATTGTAACCATGCTTGCTGTTACAAACACATTTCCACTGAATAAAGTATCTATCCATCTGTATTATGTCAGAAGAAACTCTAGTGTATTTTTGAGGAAAATGTACATGTTAATCCTAAAATGTATAATGAATTAAACCACTGAACTAATAAAGAAGATAATTAATCATACCTACCCTCCATCCTACAAGAATGAACTAAATATCAATTGGGAAGCATAACGATAAAAAGACAGTGTGTTGATGATGGTGCACGAAATGGATTTGTTTAAAATTGTTGAGCAGGAAATCCCTCAGGAAGCAGGGTCTGTTTGCTTTGGTGGTTTGAACCTTCAGCTTCCCCAGAAGGCCACCCCCGGCTGTTTCGCCTAAAAGGTCCAAATCATAAATCAGGAAGATGATTCAGTGAAGTGGTGCATTGTCGATGTCGTCAACAATTTTCTGTGTACAGGCCAAAAAAACTCTCATTCATCTTGCAGGTTGCCTCCCTTCCTGTTCTGTGATTTGTTAAAAGAAGGAAGTCTGGCAGACAATTGTTCCAATATTCAACAGAAAATGTTAAAAGCTGCTCAAGAAAACTACATTATTTAGACTAATAATTACACTTAAGTGAAACAATAGTTGCATATATATATATATATATATATATATATATATATATATATATATATATATATATATATATATATATATATATGAAAATTAAGCACTAAATCTAACAGCTTTACGACTGTCAAGTTACGGCTCCGGACCGAGCGCACTTCCCCACTTGATAGGGATTGGTTCATCTACCCGGATTTAAACTGTGTTTCACTCAAAATGACGACAACTTTTTCTTTCTCTATTTATTTGGGAGTTAAGTCATTGCAGTCATTTCTGTTCGCTCCATATGGAAACGAAAGAGGTGAAAAAACGTCTGCCTCTCCGGACTTGTAGATGTCCCGTTCTAGTCCGCAGATCGTTCACTGCATACTCTATTTTTCTCGTGGCGTTTGTTCATCACCCCTATAACTTATAAGCCTCTGCCCCGTTTCCCAATTGCTTGATTTATTTTACAATTATCTCTATCAGTCCTAAGTGCTTTGTTTACATTCCAATTATCTATATCCCTATTTACATGTTTTACTTTATATTTATATATTTTAGATATAAAATCTAAACACGTTTGACTTGACAACGACCAACCGGTTTGTTTGGAGATGTCATATTGTTACTGCTGTTACAGTCATTTGACATACTAAGCTATAACACATACATTAATTTGAAATGGTACACACATGATCTACATAATCAGTGAGGAAATCTGACATGATATACTTCATTAAGTATCAAAGTGCCTGTATGTATCTGAATTCCACAGAGAGTACAGGTAAATAAGAAGTTCATTGCACATTACGCTAGAGTTTAATGAAGTGCCCATATGAAGTTCTCACTATATCCAGATAAACCTGTGTGGAACAAAGAGTATAACTGCCAACCACAGAATACTGTGGTTGGCAGTTATTTATACATTGGCATGCAATGTATAAATGCCAATCATGCCAATTTAGAAATGACTGCCAATGACGCTTTGAAGTCAATGTTAACTTGGGCATATTTAGACTCAGCTGTGGAGGTTTGTGAGCACCAAACTTCAAGCACACAAGAATGCTATTTTGTAATCTCCTTTATTTGACTTCAGACTGTGCCTCTGCTCTCCTCTCTTGTACCTCCACCCCTATCCCACCTCATATAGAGCAGAGACATCCATTAGCTGATCCCCTGCAGCTGAGGCCAATTAGACCTAATCTCAGCACCTGTTCCCTGAGCCACTCCCCCACTCCACAGCTGAGTCTAACCAGGCCCCATCCACCACAGTTAGCAATTGGCATATGCATACATACAATAGGTACATTTATGACATTTTACTTCTGCATTTAACCCAAACTTGGTTGGCATCAGGGGCGTTTGTAGGATTCAAAGAAACGGGAGGCTATGCCCCAAGGGCAGCGGTATGTCTGGTCATTTTTACAGATTAAATTCCTGGCCACTATGTCACGTTAAGCCATTGAGGTAGAAAATTACCAGTGTTGGGAGTAACGCGTTACTAATTCCACTACTTTTAGTGGTAACGAGCATGTAACAAAGTTTTTTTTTTAAATCAACTAACTCAGTTACAATTGCTGAAATGTAAATTAGTTTGTTACTCGCGTTACTCTCTTTTGTGAAAAATGAACACTTTCAGACAAGAAGACAAGATATACAAGAAACTTGAAGTTCTCAGCCACTGGACTCACCCTCCAACCCGAGCCACGTTTGTAGGCTTGTCCTGTATGTATTCCATCGTGTAGTGGTGAAATAATGTACCTCCTCGTGCTTGACTTAAGTAATATGCATAAAACTATGTTTTTTGATTTATTAAGATATTCCGGTGTATTTTCTTTGTCTTCCGTACTGCTCGATGAAGGCATGGTGCACGCCATATTGCCATTCTGTTGACAAAAAGCAGGACCCGCATCTCAATATTGTTAATCCAATCAAAAGACGTGCACGCACTACGCCTGCTAGCTGGCTCCTGTGCTGGTTCCGGGGCCAGCTAGCAGGCCTACAACAGCCAACTCTAAAGATGATTGGTTGACACAAAATGTTCATTCCCATTCACTTTAAGCTACCAGTGCCCGCAATGTTGATTCTGAAGGCCTAAGGCCTAAGGCAAATTTTAGCCCCCACATAAAGACCAGCCCTCCAAATGTGGGGCTGGAAGCAGTGCAACCAAGAAGAATGCTATGAAATGAAGAGTAAGAGTATAACTCTTACTCTGGGGAATAATTTAATACATATTTGTGGGAACATTTATTTAAAAAAAAAAAAAAATATATATATATATATATATATATATATATATATATATATATATATTCTGATGTTTAGGCCAGCAGAGAAGGCCAGCAGAGAAGGCCTTGCTGACCCTGACGGCCCACCACTGTTTTACACCCTTCTCTGCTCTTCCATTCCAGCAGTTACCCACCCACAACTTTAGAGTAGAGACTGTGTCTGTCCCACGGCCACTAAATCAAAAGTAAGCAGAAGAGTCGTACAAAATAACCTCAAAAGTTTACACCAATTCAATTCAGTTTATTTTTATAGTAATAGTAATGTGACCTATTTTCGTAGTTTTAGTGAGAACACAAGCTACAGCATTCTGGATCAACTGGATGGACCTAAGAGACTCATTAGAGCGGCCTGATAATAAGGAGTTGCAGTAATCTAGTCTAGAAGTAACAAACGCGTGAACCAATTTTTCTGCATCTTTTTTGAGACAAGATGTGCCTGGTACATTTCAAACTCTGAGCATTTATCCACTGTGTGACAACTTTGTAAACAACAGACAGTTGTGAATAGGGAAAGACGTGGTCTTTTTTCTGTATATGGATGAGTGACTCCTCCTTTTACTGCATTAAGATTGATGGCAAAGCTATTTCCCTTTTTCTTTTGTGTCAAATGACCAATGTTAGAGGCTTGCATTTGCATGATTTGCTCTGTTAGATTTGAGCATCCTTGAAGAAAGAGAGACAATGATTTTAATGCTTTAAGATCTTGACTTTAAAAGTGGGATGGAATACACAATAGACTAGAGCATCCTCAAAGCTTGGATTTAGATTAAAATCCTGAAAGTCAAAACTCATGGTTACTCTCGACTAAACTACTAGGAGATAAGTGGGGGTAACGAACACATCACAGTCAAGGAATAAGTGAAAATATCAAAAAAGTAGGAATAACGAATAAAGTAAGGAGCGCATCTGTAAACCTATTAGCTGCATACATATTTACTCCAAAGAGTCCCGAAGTTAGCAACAGAAGAAGATGTTCAAACAGACAACGAGCAGAGGCTACGGTATGTTAATGCGGGGCTCTTAAGTGTCACGCATTGAGAGTGACAGTCACGCATTTCGGTCTTAACTCCCACACTCCCGCCACACATCGTATTTATCAGGCTGAAAAAAACTCTCGGCTATTTAATGTTTTAATGTGCCGCAGCGCCAACATGAGCTGGCTGAGCTGCCCTCGGGGCACAATCACATAAGACGCGCCTCTCAGAAACGCGTCGCCCGCAAAACCATTGTTTCCCTATGGTACGGCGCGACTTTCAGACGCGCCTTTAAGTCGCGACAATGGGAAACAATGGTTTTGCGGGCGACGCGTTTCTGAGAGGCGTGTCTGGTATGATTGTGCCCTCACCGCTCCCCTGGAGTTCTGCTGCGAGGTGTCACTTATCAGCCAATCAGAAAGAAGAGCTGGGCTACACACACGCCAATCAGAAAAAAATAATATCTGTTGTATCTGGGTAAGATTTAATCCAGCAAGCAATGAAAACAAAGCATCAGTCAATTTTACCTGTCTTTAGAACTTGAGAGCCCTGTTAATGACATGTGGTTCAATTAAGTACTGACTCAATCCAACTTTAAATCTTGAAAGAAATATTTTTATGTGTTTGTGCGTGTGACTTTGTGAGGTGATGTAAACTCTGCTGTCATAACAAGTAGCATGAGAGCACCTTGTTAAGCTTCACACATAGCATTTATCTTTTTTATTTGCAGGCCTAAGAAAAGGACCCTTTCAAAAAAAGTCCAAACAATACTTTGAACAATTAACATGTATTCTAAAGAATTTGACATAAAGACGAGACATTTGTGCAATAGAATTAGGCATGTTTTTGTAAATTCTTTAAGGTAGCAAAGATGCCTCGTAAAAAACATTTGCCAGGTCAGAATGCAGTGTACAACATGGGTACATCGCCAAATTAATTAAAATTTCCTGATATTTGAGCCACCAACGTGTGTGGCTGCGTGCGTGGCAACATTTTGGTCACCCCCGACAAAATCTCACTCCAAGGTTTTTTGAAAAGTTGGCATTTCTGTAACAATGAAGTATATCATGTCATATTTCCCCACTGATTATTGTAAATCATGTTTGTACCATTGCAAATTAATGTGTGTTATAGCTTTGTAGGTCAAAGCGAATATATTTGTGTGGTATTTAGCAACAGAGAAATTCAAAGTGCTTTACGATGAACATGAAAAAACGTTGCGATAACATGTAAAAGCGACATGAGATGATACAAAAAAAAAACACAGGGATTTCAAAAGATTACCATTTTTAACGGGTAAAAAGAAAGAAAATTAACACAAGAAGAATCAAAGTATTGACAGATATAGCAGTGCAAATATGAAACATGAATATGTGAGACACTCAGTTGGATATAAGTAGTATATTTGTATTATATTTTGACATTGTATTGAGTCATACTGTGCTCATTGAAGCTGATAAGAGCAGAGTCCCTAAACACTGAATAAACAATCCGCCAGTCTTTTAATGACACATTTATGTAGTCACAAGACAGTAATGCCCTTTCTATATATTGGTCCACTTTTATCACATGCTCATTTGCTATCACACTTAATTTACAGGATGTGTCAGACAAGATGGTATGATTAGAACATGAATATGCATGTGTTTTCTGCATAATTAAAGTGCAGAGGAATGCTGGCGTGGGATTGGAGAAGCAGTTGGATCATGAGAAAGGTCTCTCTGTTTGTTGGTCCAACGCGGCACAGAGACCTCCCATTGTGAGTCTGGCCAGTGTTGGGTTACTGTATTGTCCGTCGTTTTCCCACCTCCTTTTCGCTCTCCTGCACAGCTACGCACCAGAAAGGAGGAAGAAAGTGGCTTTTCATTGACGGGTCAGTTGGAACATGCACAGGAACTTAGTAAAGAGGGGATTCAGTCAGCTGGCTACAACTGCCTTTCATGATCCTGTACCATTCCCCGGCAACGAGCATCCTGCATGAATGCTACTGAGTGACTCACAACCTCTTCCACCACCATGAAGCAGTAAGGCGGGTGCAAAGGACCTATCAGAGGGCCCTCATTAATGGCTAGTTTATTGCTATTGTGTAACATTGGTCAGACTTCAAGGTCCTCTGTGAATGGGAAAGAACATCAACTTGAGGGAGTCCAGTTCAGTGCAGGACATGTTGAATACTTATTCATCCAAGGGCAAACAATAGGAATGTAGACATTACTTTAGAAATATTGAAGTCATGTCCACATCTAACTGACTGCTTACCGCTCCATGAGTTAGTGCAGGCTCTGGCTGAATGTAACTGATGAGGACTAACCGATCACACTGTGACTGTCACCCAGAAAACAAAAGAAAAGACTCTAAAACTTGTATTTAACTTGTCACGGTCTTGCTACTGTAGTTCAATGGGCTCGACACACAGCCAGGAAATACATTTTATTTATCCTCATTTGCAGATGAAAGAAAACATGAACCTTCCAGGTTTCTCAAACCCTACAAATTCCCAAGTATGTCATAATCTGCCCTACTCTTAGGTTATAATGTTTCCATGCTTTTATGTTTCAATCATTCAATCTTGTTTTATTTTGAAATACTCATCTTGTCTCTTGCCTAACTTCCTAGAATTGTGTGTTTCCTGTCTGTGTGAGTAGCCACCCCTGATTAATTTTAACTGTCCCTCATTACCCTTTCTCCCCTGTGTTTTTAATATTTGAGCTATTTTTGTCTGTTGTTGGAACATTCCAGCCTTTTTCTCTTGTGTATTTGTAGTGCTAGTTCATCTTTTTTTTCTTTTCTTTTTTGAGTGATTGTGGATACTGTGTTTACCCTTGCTAATTCTACCTGCTGTTTTATTTTATTTTTAATTTAGCTCTTCGTTTGGCTTTATTTTAAAACAAATTGTACTTTCTTGATTCTCCTTTCACAAGTTTTTACTCTCATGGTTGAATGCACTTATTGTAAGTCGCTTTAGATAAAAGTCTCAGCTAAATGAAATGTAATTAATGTTTTCAAGTTTTGCATTTGAGTGCATTGGCTCCAGCGATACAGATTCCTCAATGAATAAACATAGCGCTGTTTTACAGGGATTAAAAAAGAAAATTACCTCAAATTATGAGCAATTCAGAATCACCAATTCATCTGACTTGCATGTGTTTCGAAATTGAATGTAAATCTCCATGGACTTCAGAAACTTGTCAGTTTGGTGTCTTTCTTGCTGTTAAAATGCAGCTATGCGGCTGTGCCCTTGGGCCATCAAAATATTAAAAGTAAACAGTGGGACACTATTTTCTTGTTCATCACATTCATTACAGAATCGTCTGTGAAGAAAGTAGATGTCAAAATGGACGGAAACCATATCTGATATATGTTGGAATTTCATCATCAACAAGGAATTTAAACTAAAATGAGTTTTGCATCTAAAATTGTTAAACAGTGGAAGGGAACACACTATCCATTCACCACTTTTTCCTCTAATCCCTTAATTTCTGTTGCCCCCTTACTCTGTTTCTGTCGTTTTTGTGTGTACTATCACACGACCAGTTGTGCAACAGGTCTTGGCCAAAGGTCTGAGTTTTCTGTTGTTGTAGTGTAACAAGGAGCCTTGTCACAAAGAGCTTTGGCCAAATCCCCCTCACTGAATAATATGATGCCCCCCTCCTCCTACTCTCAAGTCTCTCTGGATCACAAATGTTAACTGGTAAACTGCCTTTCACACAGAATGGCCCAAATGATACTGTAGCTAATCTTAAGGCTGAGTAGGGGTAACAATGTGCATAAAACATTCTTCTCCCTCCTGTAGATTAAGTTATTTTCCTTGTTTCTTAGATTTTTCCAATTTGTCTTTTACATTGTTTATTTAGGCTTTTGAGAAAATATGTGGCTTTTTGATCTTTGAGCTTTTTGATTTTTGCAATTGTTTTCGTACAACTTTGTAACATATCAATGAAATTTGCTAACTTTGTCTGTTTGTTTTACTCAGCATATTTGATTCCTTGAACAATTTCCACTTCCCTATCTGAATCAGTGGAAGTCTGCAATCTTTCTCGTACGTTGTTTTTACTGAAACTTTCTGGTTTGATAAAAGATGTAAACTTGCAGAAAGGACAATGGAAAATGTATTAAAAAATATTAAAAACTTGATCCAGAAGTTGCTGATTCTGTCAGAGTACAGAATGTACATGGAGCGAACAGTCTTCTGATCAAACTTGCTATCCCCAAATAAACATAATATATAGACATACATATGCGTATCTGTGTTATTAAATCTACCAAAGCTCTTATGGCATTGCCTAAAATGTGTCTTCTGTAGATCAACTTCCCCAACGAGCCGGGAAGGAGCTCTTTCACTTTATATACTTGTTATACATTTAGATATACGCTATATACACTTTGCATTTTGTATCTTTATTATTTAAATTGAATAGGTCCTGCTCTGCTATTTTATTGTATATATTGTCACTTTGTTTGCTGCTGCTATAAACACAATTTCCCCTGGGGATAATAAGTCAGTTAGTCCGTCCGTCTATCTATCTACACCGTAAAACTCCATCTGTAACGTTCTGTGCGTTTCTCCAGTGTCTCTTGATTTTTGTATTCCTTTCACCTGCCCTCAGCCACTCCTCTGTGTCCCTGATCACTCATGCCCTACAGGCCTACACCTATGCCGGACATAAAATGACTTTTTCAGAGTGCAATGTTCTGGTAACTAGTTTTTACTTAATTTGATTTTGGTATTCATCGATTTATGGTAAGAAAAGAAACAGCAAGCAGCATATTATATACCAATGTAGATATCAGAAACCTGATATAATTAGACTTTTATTTTCACTACTGGTGATTTAAAGCGACACTATGTAACTTTTCCCCTGTAGCGCCCCCTTCAGGTATTTAACGTCTGGCTCTCGAGCCATATATGGCTCTTCCGGCTTGTGAGCTAACAGCTGAACGAGACCCGCCCGGTGTTCCCCACAGCAGCATGTCACTCCGTCTCTACGAGTCGCGTAGCGGAGCAAATAAAAAGTCACCTGCGAGCGTGGACTGGCACTATATGACGTTGCGTAATCACTGCCAGACAGCAAGTTGAACTACTTCCGCCGGAAGTACCGGGCCGGTCCCAACATCTTACATTCAGCAGTTTTCTGGCCACAGACCCCCGATGGCAGTGGCGGAGGCGCAAATCAACATATTAAAAGTCATTGTAGCGGCACCATTTTTTTCAAGCTGTTATTTTAAGGTGGAAATGTTATATAGTGGGGCTTTAAGTCTAAGGCCACAATCTCCCCCATGCTAATTATTCCTAAAAGATCGTAACTTCTTTAATTCACTGAGGAAAGTATGAATAATGACTTCACAGCGAAAGACAAAGAGGCAGTAAAGTGAATGTTGAGGTTGTATAAGGTAGGAAGCAGACAAAGATAGACATTAAGAGAGAGAGGCAGGATAATAAATATAGCTTCATGCCTTATCTGTGGCCTGAAGAATAACAAAATAATGAATGATAATTACATTATTGTCCAGGCCCTTTGCTGCGTCTCATCCGGTGGTCCGACAGTGAGGACATGAATGGGATGTGAGTGATAACCTTCTGACCTGACCTGTGCACATGTGGAGGTTATTTTCGGAGTCCAGGAAAGGGATGAGAGACCAACGCCTTGATGGAATCATTCGATGACCTGAAGCTATTAATACATCTTTCAATCATTGTTCGTTAAAGATGAGAGATTAATAACATCTACAGATGATATTTTATAGAGGCAGCAATAGTTCATGTGTTGACCTCTTGGGAGTGTTACACCAAGACCTTCTGGGTAGTTCTGTGTTCACTGTCTCTTTCCGTTGTGTTGGCTGTCACTCATGTTGGCCGTTTCTCAATCAGCGTACTTGTGCGTCCTTTCCTCTACTTGTGTCCTCGTGGACTCGTGAAACGTCATCAGTCTCAGCCCGGGTACATGTTCACATTCAAAGTTTGCGTCTCGCAAAGCACTGTCAAAATGCCCGGATGTGACTTGATCCTCCCACTTTCTGGAGGATGCATCAGAGGAGACTTGTGCGTACTCTGGCCAGCATATACAGTATCCCAGAATGCATTTCACCAGCAACCGGAAACAGTAGCGGAGGAGAAAATAAACTACTGACAGTTGACTTTTTATAAATACTACTGTTGTTGAGTCACGGAATGTCATTTTAGGATGTTTTGTTTATTTGACTGTAAAAAAGTAAAAAAAAAAAAAAAAAAGAAAAAGTTAATTAAAAGTAAAAATTGACAGTGAATAATTAGAGTAAACTCAGGAGCAAGAACAGCTGATGTGGGGACGTCATCAAGTCAGCTGCTGTTCCAATCGCAGAAAGACCGTCCTCCCGTTGTCCCGTCCTCCCGTCCTCCGGAGTCTCGACTCCCAAGACCAGACTCCAAAAGAACACAAGTCTGTAGTCGTGTACTTTGAATTGAGAAACGCCATCTGTCGGCCGTCTGTCGCCGTTGGATGTTACGACGCTTTTCGGCCTTCCACAACAAGTGTAACGCAATCCCTTCCATGGTCGATGGTGAAAAAAGAAGGAAGAAAAAGAAAACCCTTTTTCATGTAAAGAAGCGGGAGCGATAAGCCACGCCCCGACACGTCGCGACGAGTCTGGTCTAAATACACTTTTTTCGACGCACGTCGAGACTGCTGCGTCTGACCCGTCGAAAAAATTCTCGACGCGTCCGGTGTGAACGCATCATCAAAGTTTAACTATTTCAACTCGGAGCGAAAATTGCGCCGCTGAAAACGCGTCTCCCACATCGCGTCGCCCCAAAAGTGCCGCCCACGAAAATATCGCAGCTATCGCAGCCCCACATATCTGTACGTTGACTTTTAATGGGATTCGGTCGCGCACATTTTCTTTCTCGCTTTTGGTGTAAATGTACCTTTACTCAGTTTATAATATATAATAATTAGGGCTGAACAACGATTACAATTTTTAATCGCGATTTAATCGCATGATTTCCCCGATTAATCGCATTTGTATACGCAAAATCCAATAATTAATTCAAAAGTAGTGTATAGCACACTTCTATTTTAAATGTTGTGCCATATAAATGAAAGAGCCATAACATGTGTTGTCCTGTTAGAGAGACACCAGAAAACACTTTCAGGGCAGTTTGTCAACTCACGAGAAACGAGTAATAATGTGATGTAGATAGGGAGGTGCATGTCCCTTTCTGCATTTATATGTGAGGAGTAGGAGTGAGACAGGGAGCCAATGAAGTGAGTGGAGAATGGGTGTTATGCTCATATTTAAGGACTCTCATCAGGATCCTGGCTGCGCTGGTTTGGATGTATTGCAGTTTCTGGACGTTCTTGCCAGTGATCCCAGTGAGGAGGGAATTACAGTTGTCAAGTCTAGAGGAGATATAAGCATGGACTATTACTGCACCCAATGCCCATTTTAAGCAACTCTCATATGGGTCTTCTGCCTCCTGCCATGACCCTGCATGCTGATGCTCCCCCTCCCTCTCTCCTTCTGTTTACACAGGGATCGTGGTTATCTACGCGTGTGTTGACATGTTGTATGTGTACAGATCTTAGAGATCAATTTGTAATTAGTGATTCTGGGCTAGAAAAAAGAACTGTATTGAATTTAATTTAGATGTAATGAACCAATATAACCACTAGAGAGTAGCAAATAGTGCATTAATGTGTCTCAAAATTAAAGCGCCAGTCAAACATGACGCATTGTCACTTCACGTGTCTCTCTCCTGAGCTGAAACGATGTACACATAATGTTGACATACAGTGCAGAGGGTTTGTGAGATATCGTTAACTTATGGAAATTAAACAAAGTGAATGTTTTTGTTCAGTTGTTACAACTTGTTCTGTCAGGCAAACAGATGCTTGTCCAAACAACTTAAAACACCTGAAAAACATGAGGATGTCACTCAATTATATAATGGTAAGAAACTGCAATATTCTATATTTATTTGTATTACACATTATTGATTGTGTTAGTGCTGTTGCATTAAGTGCTCCTGAAGAAAATATTGAACAAATTCATGGTGCTTTTGAGATTGAGTGCACTTATATCATGGATTACTTCCCATGTTGAAACTCAAGCCATCTTCTTTATACAGGCGGTCACTTTTCAAACAGTAGCAACTGTATCAGTCCAGCTGACCAAATCTGTTTTTCTTTGCATAACTTAAAAATGTCTAATTATTTTTACCATTCTTCAGTCTAAGGGGTTTTGTCACAACACATGGTGCCATGTGCCAAACTACAAGATTTACATGCTCTCTTTTGGACTGACACTTTTTGACAGAATGTTTCTGAAAATGTGATATTGTTCTTGAAAGGACATTGAAAGATGAGACTGTTTACAGTGCGTTTGATTCTAGTGAAAGAAAACTATTGCAAGCAATCATAAATGGGTCTGATTAAGCAGCTATCAGTGAGGGGTTCAATTCAGTTTATTTTGTATAGCCCATCTTCACAAATTAAAAATTTGTCTCGAAGTACAATCTGTACACATAGACATGCGTGTCCCAAATCCTCACATCGGATCAGGAAAAACTCCCAATCAACCCTTCACAAGGAAAACAGGGAAGAAACCTTCAGGAGAGCAACAGAGGAGGATCCCTCTCCAGGATGGACAGGTGCAATAGATGTTATGTGTACAGAGGGACAGATTGAGTTAAAACACATTCAATGAATATGACTATGTATGAATAGCTCGTAATAGGCACATTTCACTAGGGTGACCAGACGTCCGGTTTTCCCCGGACATGTCCTGTTTTTGAGACCCAAATAAAGCGTTCCGGTGTTCTGTCATTTTTTGCTGCCTTGTAAAAATGTGCTACCCGCTGCATAAACTGATAGGTGTGTATCGATTCATGCTACCCTATAACAAAATGCTACTTTATGGTTTTATACATCTGTACATCAAATAAATGCATAAAGTAAGTAAGTAAGTATTTTTTTCTGTCATGAGTCTAATGAAATTGATTTATATCAGGTGATGTCACTCACCGTTATCAGCCGTGCATAACGTGCATGACGTGCATGCCGTGCAACTCGGAAAATCGACTCGGCGCATGCGCAATACCACAAGGTAGCGGTTTTTGACAAGCAGCATTAAATGACAAAACACCGGCAGGGTTTCCAAAAACGTCCGGGATTTTGCTTCATTGGATATTTGCGTTACTCTGGGTCTTTCACAAACTAGTTTTTACCCCTTACAAGGTTTGTAAATGGTATCTCCCTTACGTTCCACCTGAACAGTCATTGGTCGACTGATCTCAATGTTGCCAGATAAACGAAATCCCCCTTTTAGGCATGTCACAAAACAGGCAGAATAAGAGATGTGTTTGCATCTAAGCGCGCGCGCGCCTCGCTCTCAACTGTGATGTGCGCACACGCAACCCTGTATCACAAAAAATACGTTCCTCCGGACCTAAAATGCAATTTGCAGTGACGTTTGGCTGAAACGTATTTCTCTTCAAATTACGTTTGATTGAAACGTATTTCTCTCCAGATTACGTTAGTATTTGACTTATTATAATTATAAATAAGTCTCTGATCAACATATCTTGGCCGTTTTTGTCTCTTTTCTACAATGGTGTTATGAATTAGAAAATGCGTCCTCTAGTCTTTATTATTATTGTATGTTGTTTCGCCTGCGTATTATGACAGCAATAAGCGCCGTTGTAACGGATCATATGAATCGGCGTGTAGATTTACTGCTGCAGTGACGCTCCTTTATTTTCTTTATGTGACAGTACATTATTTAAAACTAGTAAATTATCACCACCTCATCACCACCTTAACAGTCAGCCTCATATGGGTCCAATCAACTATTGAACTTTTTATTAAATGCGCATCGGTCCGTAATCTATACCATAAAGTTCGCATTTTAACCTTAAACAAAAAGTGCGCTTCCTTTTAACCTTTCAAAATAAAAGTCAGATGTATCTGTTAAGCGGAAGTAGTATAAAACATCTATATTTATACAAACAATACAATATAAAAGGCATAAATCAAAACCAAGGAAAATGCTAAACATTCAAACAACTCAAAACAATAAACCCTTTATGGGGTTATTTACAGGCGTGTTTACTTCTCATCAAACTAAAAGAGCAGGTATATGGAAAAATCTGGGAAATAATTTGGCAATTATTAATAGAACATGATTTACCCTTCAACTTCCACTGATATGCATTGTTTCAAACACACACACACACGCGCGCGCATAGACACTCACATACACAGACACACACTCTAATATGCACACACTCTTACACAGGCAGAGACACACTCACACAAATACACGCACATACTCTGCAGACTGACCCTTGACCTCCAAATTGTCTCTCAGATATAACCGTACTGCTTTATATTCAATATATAATATCTACCTAAATATAAGACTTTGAGGTCATGGGGGGGGGGATCCCCTCCAACACCTTCACAGAGAAAATTGTCACCGTGCCAATAATCTTTGTACCATCCTTAAAACCAGTCTTTTAGTTACTTTTTCATACTTTCAATCAACTTAAAGATATGGATTATTTTCAGATTAAAAGAGGGGCATCTGAATATGAATTCCCTGAAGCTTTGGACCGATAGCTCTGAGCTAAGGGCCCCAAAAACAGGTCTATACGTTTTATACTACTTCCGCTTAACAGATACATCTGACTTTTATTTTGAAAGGAGGAGGGGGCTTGGGACGTGGGGGCTCCGTGGGAACGGGACTGGGACGCCGGGGGATAAGGATCTGGGGCTGACCGGGATGGAGACGGGGCAGGGGTAACGGGCACTGCCGACAGGCCCCAGGGATCAGGAGTCGGCGTCGGGTTACGGGGAACCAGGGTCGGCCTTCCGCCGACGGGCCCCGGGAAACGGGGGTCGTCGGCAGCTCCACCGGCTCCTGGACCTCAGGGTTCTGCAGCTCTGCCAGCTCCTGGACTTCCGGGATCCGCACCTCCGACGGCTCGAAGGTTCGCACCTCCGACGGCTCCTGGGGCTCTGGCGTTGGCACCTCCGACGGCTCCTGGGTCACGGAGGACGGCACCTCCGACGGCTCTTGGGTCTCTGGCGTCGGCACCTCCGACGGCTCCTGGGTCACGGAGGTCGGCACCTCCGACGGCTCTGACGTCGCCCACAGCACCAGCGGGCCTTTGAGGGACTCCAGGAACACGCGTCTATCCTCCGCCTGTGCCCGCCCCACCTCCTCTATTCGGGCCAAAATCTGCCCCAAACTGCTCTTCAGCTCCTCCTCCGGCTCTGCTCACTCTCCCTTCTCATGCAGCTCTGCCCTTCTTATACCTGCACCATCGGCTGCTGACTGATTGCCAATCAGTAAGATCAGCTGACTGATTGTCAACCAGCCAGCAGCCGAGGCCAGATTGGGGAGAGCTGCCACATAGACATTTTCCATGATCCAGACCTCGATGATCCATCAGGCAGATAGGATCTATAAGTCAAAAGAAGAAAGCAGTTAATAATGTGTGATTGAGAGATGTAAATTCATCCATAAGGAGAGAGAAAAGAGGAGATAGGTGCTCACTGTATCCTAAAACGTCCCCCAGCAGCTATAAGCCTATACCAGCATATCCAGGGGCTGGACCAGGGCAAACCTGATTCAGCTCTAACTATAAGCACTGTCAAAGAGGAAAATCTTAAGTCTACTCTTAAATGAGGTGATTGTGTCTGCCTCCCGGACTGATGGTGGAAACTGGTTCCATAAAAGAGGAGCTTGATAACTAAAGGCTCTGGCTCCCATCCTACCTTTTAAGACTCTAGGTACTACAAGTAGCCCCATATTTAGTGAGCGCAGCTCTCTAGTGGGGCAATATGGTACTACAAGCTCCTTAAGATATGATGGTGGTGCATCACCAATCAATGCTTTGTAGGTTAAGAGAATACTTTTAAAAGTGATTCTTGATTTTACAGGGAGCCAGTGCAGAGCAGCTAGTGCAGGAGTGATGTGATCTCTTTTCTTAGTCTTAGTGAGAACACAAGCTGCAGCATTCTGGATCAACTGGAGGGACCTAAGATACTTATTAGAGCAGCCTAATAATAAGGAGTTGCAGTAATCCAGTCTAGAAGAAGTTGTGAACCAATTTTTCTGCATCTTTTTGAGACGAGATGTGCCTGATTTTTGAAATATTACGTAGATGAAAGAATGCAGTCCTTGAGATTTGCTTTACGAGGGAGTTAAAGGACAAGTCCCGATCAAAAAAACGCCGAGATTCTTTACAGTGGTGTTGGGTGCTAGGGCAATGCCATCTACAGAAACTACATCACCAGATAATTGATCTCTGAGGTGCTCAGAAGTTCCAATTTCAGTCCGGATGGCAGACAGTCACCACATTTAAGAGTAGACTTAAGACTTTCCTATTTGAAAGAGCTTATAGTTAGGGCTGAATCAGGTTTGTCATTGTCCAGCCCCTGGATATGCTGGTATAGGCTTATAGCTGCTGGGGACGTTTTAGGATGCACTGAGCACCTATCTCCTCTTTTCTTTCTCCTATGGATGAATTTTCATCTCTCCATCACACATGACTAACTCTGCTTTCTCCCCGGAGTCCTTTTGACTTCGCGTCTCATGGGGTCATCGGATCCTATGAGACGGCATAGATCCTATCTGCTGATGGATCATCGAGGTCTGGGTAGCGATTTCTTGCCACCAGCTGCGCCGCTGCCCTGCTGGGACTCCGCCCACTGTTGAGACTCCGCCCACTCCCCCTCTCTGCCTCCATCTGCCTGATGGATGGTGGAGGTCTCCAAACTCTCCATCGTGGAATATGCCTAATATGAACTATTGATAAACTCTGTCAAATTCATTGAATGTATTTTTACTCTAAATCTGTCCTTCTGTACACATTACATATATTGCATCTGTCCATCCTGGAGAGGGATCCTCCTCTGTTGCTCTCCTGAAGGTTTCTTCCCTTTTTTCCCCCTGAAGGGTTATTTGGGAGTTTTTCCTGGTCCAATGTGAGGTTTTGGGGCAGGGATGTCTATGTGTACAGATTGTAAAGCACTCTGAGGCAAATTTGTAATTTGTGAAACTGGGCTATACAAATAAACTGAATTGAAAAACTGAATTGAATCAAATGCAGAAGGAATCACTTCTTTAAATTTAGCTACAACACTGTCAGTTAGACATCTGGTGTAGAAACTTTTGACTAAAGGTGTACACTCTGGCATTATGAACTCAAAAGTTATAAGGTTGTGGGTTCTGTGGGAAGACCTTCAAATGCTCAATGTCAACGCCATATGTAAGAACGAGATCAAGCGTGTGGCCAAAGCTGTGAGTGGGTTTCTGTACTCTCTGACAGAAGCCAATCGATTCCAACAATGAGATGAATGCAGCACTTAGGCAATCATTATCAACATCCACATGGATATTAAAATCTCCTACAATAATAACTTTATCAGTTTTAAGAAATAAACTTAATATAAATTCTGAAAGTTCAGATATAAACTCTGAATATGGACCTGGTAGACGGTACAGAATCACAAATCAAATTGGCTGTAGTGTTTTCCAGGTTGGATGTGAAAGACTAAGAACAAGGCTTTCAAATAAATTGTAGTTTAATTTAGGTTTAGGATTAACTAATAGGCTCGAGTCAAAGAAGGCTGTTACTCCACCTCCTCGACCGGTGTCTCGAGGAATGTGAGTATTAATGACTTGGAGGAGTCGACTCATTTAGGCAGACATATTCTTCATGACTCAGTTAGGTTTCAGTTAGACAACATAAATTAATGTGATTATCTGATATTAAATCATTTATTAACACAGCTTTAGATGACAGAGATCTAATATTTAGGAGACCACATTTAATAGTCCTGTTTTGTTGCATTGCTGAAATAATGGCGTTAACTTGTATAAGGTTGTATGACTCCTCTTCTGTTTACTTTTGATTTATTTAATTGAAGTGGCCGTGGGACAAATTGCAGGTTTTTTTCCCCCCTGAGAAAGACCAGCTACTACTTTAGACCGAGTCAAACATGCAATGTTTCCATGACTCTCATTTGTGTCATTTTATAATGCTTTTGTAGTTCTGAAAACACAACATCCCATTGTGGGCTATACGAACAAGATGCAATGGCCAGTCACACAAGACAATAGTGCATGTGCAGAAGTGGGCATAATGGCCATCAACAAACTGAAGGAAGCGTAAGATGGTGATAATAAACCTCTCTCCAATTCTTCATAAATAATCCCTCCATTCAGCCAGTACCAAAGCAGCAGCCTCCTCCTGCCATCCCATGGATGGAAAGGAGGACCAGTGCCAGTCTTGTACCTCGTCTGAAATCCCTCAATGGGCCTTTGTGATTGTTGCCATCCTTCCCCCCCGGTCAACCCCCGGCAGCCCATTCAGGAGTGTCACATGGCACTCCCACTCTGCACCCATCTCACAATGCAACCCTGTCATTCGCACCTCATTGACATGCGCTCATAGTGATGTGCATTGGGGAAGGGTCGTGCTCGACCACTACTTTCAAAGGAAATGAAAAGCCGGGCTGGGTGGCCAAAGTGTGGCTTCCTGGATACGGTATTCATATTTCTTAAGAGGAAGTGCTGACATGTGTCTGTCAGTGTGTGTTTCAGAAAATGAACCCCAATAGTCTTGATAACACCACATATATAAATGTCACAATGTAAATAATGACTGAGTGAATGTTACTGTTGAAAATGTAATATTTTAATGTGACAATAAAAAGACATATACGAAAAGTAAAATTAATTAGGAATACATTTGAGATATTCCAGTCCGGTTCCAGACATCTGTATCACCACAAACATCTACTTCCGTCTGATTATCAGGCTCTATAGAAATTCATGATATACATGGAGAATATTTACCATGAACGACAACTCTAAATGACAAGGTTTCCTGCGACACAATACTACTGAGCTGATAAAAGTGCTCAATTTATTTTGTACTCAATTGACACAGCTCATCAACAAATGTATTTTTTGTATTTATTTTTTTGTTTTAAATGTGATAGATATGTATACCCAATACAACAAAAACGGGAACATGTTGCTTGTTGTAGTACACCTCAGACATTACAAACATGAAGACCAACTTCAAACTGTCTCCCTTGGTCTCTTTGTGACAAATGCCATTTACAAATTAGTATTTTGATGGAGTCTGAATGCCTAGTGCAACATCTCTGAAAATCAGCACAGATCACTTTACATTTGGGCATCTTTCCAGAAGACTTGTCATATGTGACATGTTGCAAACCGACACAGCCTTTATTGTACAATATTTGATCAAATTACATAGGAAAATATCCTAATAAATATCTCTGACCTGCTCTATCAATGTAGAAACTTTTGTTGTTCTTTAGGGTGAAAAATTATCTTTTTGTGTTTGGTGCTTACAAGAGCATGTATCAATCCACTTGTTACACTCACAGATGGTTCTTAGAAGTGTGTGATATCTAAGCCATTTTGTTGAGACCTTTAAGGGTTTATGTCTTGTAACTTTGGCTATACAAAATGAATTGATTTAACTCATTGAAAAAATGAATGGTTAATCATTATTTTCTTTCACATGCTTTATAGATTATAAACCATTAATAAGAGCTATTTTTGGTTGCTAATGTATGTTACATGTTTAAATATCATGCCATTATAGATACACTAAGAAACAGCATGAAGTTTAAAACTCCACTTTAACAAGCTACTACATTAAAATGCTTAATGAACAACTTACATAAGAACCTAGCACTCTGAAAGTCACCATGCATAACACATATCTTTTATAGTGTAATATTTCAAAGGCAGTCACTTTACTTACAATTAGGTATTTTTACACTGTGGCACCATAAGATAAAACAACAACCATAAAGAAGCTATAAAATGCCAATACATTGTATAAACAAGTAACATTTGTAGATCAAGTACAATTAGTTCAATAAATTGAATGGGCAAAGCAACAATGGTTCTATATAACAATGTTGTACATACAGTCTAACATGCACACAGACCAAATGCAAAAGTGTACATTTATTTCATCGACTTTCATTAAAGTGCAGTGATTTGATATGACTGTATTGTATTGCCTTCTTTAAAAAGTATTTTTACATTGTTATTTGGTACAGTATATCTTTGGGCTTTTTTATTGTATATTGGCTAGCTGCTACTTTTATAATGTTTTTTTGGCTGCCTAATGTCTACTTTTATGTGTTTTTTTCTGTATGTTGATGTCGTCCACATATGTAAAAACGCAATATCGATTTTTTTCTTAAATGTATTTGAGTAATAATCAGGAGGTTACAGTATTGGTTGTTAATATAAATGATTTGACTTTTTAAGAGTTACTCGCGATCCGCTACGTGACCAATACTGCCCCCCCCCCCCCCCTCCACGCCAGCATCACTCCCCTCGGACACGCTGTACACAAAACCTCCGGCGGTGTCACCCGCATCGGCCTGCGCATGCTGAGCTGACTGGGAGGAGGTGGGGTCTATCTGCTGGTGGTAGTGGGTAGAAAACGTTTACGTGCGAGCCGTGCAGATTCAGATTGCCAACCACGTCGTCCACTGCCAACGACGAATTATTTTTTTCTCTCAAGAAAGAGAGGATATCATTTCTGCGAGGAAACCCCTCGTAGCAGGATCCTTCTATCTGCAAACCGCATACATTTATGCCCAACACCTTCTTTATTTATCGTCCGGGACTGCTTTTAGTTTAGTCTTGCCTCTTGCGTCCCACTTAGACTCGGCGAGGTTTCCCGCTGACCACAGCCTTTACCATAGTCACCATCACAGGCGGGGGGCTGTGTGATGAGGTCGCCCTGCAGCTGTGCTTCGGTTATGCTAAGATAAGGCGGATTTGTGTTTGCGGTGGTCAACTCGTCGCTTTTCAAAGCCCTCTAGCACCCCGAGTGTGTGAAGAAATACACGGCAGAAGAACATAGCGACTACTGGGACTGAGGGAACTGGTGGTGAGTGAATGGTCGACTTGTGTACCCTCCTTTATCCAGAGCCGCTAACGTCTGCTTGTTAGCTACCTAGTTATTTTATGTATCTAACTAGTTAGTCAACTAGGTAGTATATACCTGTCACATTTATAGCTGAAGACCAGTCAAAACGTGGGGTCTGTTTACTAGTGCAGCGGGTGAGTCGTGATACAACGTCGTTCACGCGTTGTCAAGGAACGTGTGAGTGTGCTGGAATTGACTGAACGTTATTAACGGTATGTATCCATTAACGGTTGCTCTTTGATAAGTGAAGAGATGTCAGTTGTTGCGACTGTTAGCCGTTAACCGTTAACGCTGCTAGCTCGCGAGCCTACGCCCAGCGGTGCCCCCTCCTGCGATACACTAACTATAACCACAGGCACAGAACACGTATGAAGATGCATGTGATGCCAAAGTGGGCTTATTAAAGTAGGCTTTCCTGGCGCCAAATGGCATGGATGTGAATCAGCTCAACGATGTCCTTTCGCCGTGACAATCCTGATCCATCCTCATTATCATGTTGGTGCTCCCCAGTAGGGCGCACACAAATCAGAGGCCACCGTGGTTTAAACCTAATTAACACGAACTCACTTCTTATTTACCCAATCAGCGATGACCTCTTGGGAAAAACGCATGGCAGAGAAACAAGAAGGGCTTTTTTTCTGTTTCCGTCAACACTGACCGCATTGTGTGGGTCGCAACACGCTCCTCGGTAGTGGGTGTAGTAGCGTGAGTTGACAGCACCGCTGAGGTGGCACTGCTGAGGTCCATGTTTATGCCACCATGCAATCGTTTATAAAGATAGCAGTTCATGGAGAATGACCTATATGCTCTTTCAGCTGTACGAGATGCAAGTGGGGTTATTTAAATCTGAACTTTGATGCATAGCTGATACTGGAAGGAATCATGTTAATTTTGCTTGCATGACAGCTCACTGTGGAAACAGCTGTCAAGTAGGATACCCAGACACACTATTACAATATTAAACAACATCGTTGTTAGCCTTTCCCCCATCTTTTAAGGGACCTGGGATTGAGTTTATAGATTGCAAAGCTCTCAGAGGCGAATGTGCTGTTTATGGTTTGGTTGAAAATAGGAATGCTGATTTCTTGAAGCATGTTATATAGCATGTTTGATGTTAATTCAACTAATACAAATGAAATAACCACCTGGTAAAGTATGTTTCTGTATAATCCTGTGTAAAGTAAATACTTGATGAGTTTTTTTATTTCGGTAAGAACTTGAGTAAACATGTAACACATTATTTTTTTGTTAAATGTTAGAGGGAAAAAAAACGTTTGTAAATCGCTATGAGTGGGATGTAAAAACAAAACTGCAATTATCAATTCATTGTTGGATTTTCTGAGGAATTTGAGTTAGTACGTGCTTGTTATTATCAATTCAGATGGCGTAATTGTGTTTATTGATATCTCAATATATGATTTCATCATTAAAAGATGACAAATGATCATATTGCATTATTGCCCAGCCCTGTTTATAGATACATAACACTATTTTCAGCAACTATTACGTTTACATGTATGCAGGATAGAAAGATAACAACAGGAAACATGCAAAAGCTAAACTGTTAAAGCAGGCATCAAACTCATGTTGACAGAAACAGATCTGAGCACTGCAGATCATATTGCAGTGCTTAGATCGTGTTTGGTGAGTCATTTTTAGTAGGTATTATTCTCGGTTGTTGCCTCGGAAAAATGTATATGTACACAATACAGAACAATACAATACAGAATACTTTTGTGCGGCAAAGAAGTATCAGGGATCTTTTTATTTGCCTCTCAATATTTCTTGTCATTTTCATACTTGTAATGCTTCGGACCAGTGTGTTAGGCACATTCACTGTCAAAGTGCCAATGGAGGTCCATTTCCATACAACATTTTTTCCCCAAGGGTTCATGAAGATGCAACACTTGTTGCTGGTCTTGCTCTGACTTCACTGTTGATATTGTTTTTGTGGGTGGCTTCTGTGAAGGTATTTTCATTATCTTAGAAAGATGGACGTCAGCTATGTGTGTGATGACATACAATATTATCAAATATATAAATACACCCCTGCGGTTAAAGGGATTACTTATAGTTGAATGACTTTGACGATGGACACCTTGTAAACACTGCAACATAAAGCCTGCTCGTCAGTGGCAGTAACGGGAATACCATCTATGTGTTAACACCTGCAACCTGGTATGCAATTTTGCAGATGAGAGAAAATGAGCATTATTTGCATAGTGTAAGGAACTTACTTGAACTCAGATTGAGAACAAAGGTAAAATAGTCAAATACCACATGCTATAACTGATCTTACTCCGACTGGTGCCTTCTTAAATATGTAGAGCCCTTCCAACACGTTTAAAATATACATTGCTGCAGCATTTAAAACATAGTTGACAGGGAATCGCCCTTCAAACTCCTTCAGCTACTGCAATGCTCACATATGACAGTACACTATGAAAATTAGTAGCAAAGAACTTAATGTGACTTATTGGTGGCTAAATGTAGAATGGCTCGTCAAACCATACAAAAACAAAAATATATTTGTTGTGGTTGATTAGTAGGTTAGACTTTGACTTTCAGTGGTTAACCATTGTGGAGCACGTAATGCACCTAAAAAAATAAATAATCTTGTTTGACATTAGTCTGGATCCTTCATGCAGCTAGACTTTGACCCAGGCGTGTCATCCACAGCGGGCCTTTACAGACCGCGGCTCACTTGTTTTTTGCTTTTGCTGCTTATTTCTGCTGTATACGCTAAACAACCAGACTCTGCACTACTTCAGTTCTCTGGACTCAACGAGCAATCAGCGGTTCTCGAGAAACCTGCCGCCACCTCCAAATGGGCTTTGACCGAATGTCGACATGCACCAAACATGCCCTCCAACTTATGTAGGATTTGTAATTTTGCTTCCGAGCAATCAACCTGATCTGAGTAGGCCGATTGCTCTGAATGGCGGGTGGCTGTAACGCTTCTGTGTGTCAATACGGTCCCGCCACCATGAGGGCATCTGTAACAACGTGGTTGCAAATTTGCAAATTTGCATTGCAAATGTGTGTAAAAGCAAGCAAAGAGTCATTCATAAAACCTGTAACCACATGTACATGTATGGTGGATCAATAAGGGACCTCCTTCCTTGTTATCCTGATGCAACACAGTTAGTGTTAACATTTTAAAATGTCTTCTATGTATTACTTTCATATGTTTCTCTTTAGTTTCATCCACTAATCCTAATCTTAAATGTAGTTGCTCTTATTCCTCAACACAAGGCGCTTGTCCAACTCAAACACATTATTAAATTCACTGACTAAAGTAAGGCCTCACTGAAATTGAAAATAGGTTCCATCTTAGCATACAAAGAAGGTGTAAACTAGAAAATAAACAATATCATATTTTAGATTACGTCATGGTTTGTGAACTTGACACCGTTGAATGTTTCATTTAGTCTTACACTATTTGTTTATTACCTACAGGTCAGCAGCTGATGACCTCAAGGGTCCAGGTTGTTTTCATGTTTCAGCCTGACTTACTCACCCTCATATGACTACAACATTTATTAATAGTACATGCAGGACCACGGGTCTTGTTTCAATGAAGTAGGTAGCTGTGAAAAGCCATAGCATAGGATTAGGTTTGATACAAATGGAATATTATATTGTTCAGTGCTATTGGCAAACGATTGTGTGTGTGTGTGTGTGTGTGTGTGTGTGTGTGTGTGTGTGTGTGTGTGTGTGTGTGTGTGTGTATGTGTGTGTTTGTGGCACTGGCTACTAAAAAAAGTCAACAAATATTTCTAGCATATATTCAAATGTGGGTATGAAGTATGACTACAAATGGCTACAGTTAACGAAGTGACAGGGAGCACTGCAGGTATACTAAAGAGACGTGGTTCTGGATAGGGGAGACAAGAGTGCTAGTGGAGACAGCTGTGTGTGTCAGTTCCTCTTGTTTGTGTCAGCTTGTGTTACAATTGGAGTCCACTGTGGAAGGGTGCACTTTAAGTGGAGGCAGAGAGCAAGAGAGAAAATGTAGTAAAGGGCAAGGCACACTTTGATTTAATTCAATTCAATTCAATTCAGTTTATTTGTATAGCCCAGTTTCACAAATTACAAATTTGTCTCAGAGTGCTTTACAATCTGTACACATAGACATCCCTGACCCAAAACCTCACATCGGACCAGGAAAAACTCCCAAATAACCCTTCAGGGGGAAAAAAAGGGAAGAAACCTTCAGGAGAGCAACAGAGGAGGATCCCTCTCCAGGATGGACAGATGCAATAGATTTAGGTCCCATTTAGATGATTTTGAATTACATGATATGTATATTATAAGCCTGAAATGGTTAGATGCATGCTTGTCAATGAAATGCTGTTTGATGGTACATAGAGTGGCATCAGATGTATACATCCTGTAATTGGAATTCTATCAGCAGTCAGCGTTAGGTTAACCTGGTCAGCTCCACCAAGTCCTCGGCTTCCCACATAGTTCTAGGAACAGTGACGTCCTTTCTGTGGTACTTGGTCCAACTTTGGAAAAACAAGCTTTTTGGAAATGCATATTTTTTGGTTTGAAGTGGAAACAATGTTGGCTACTTTCCTATTGGGGTCTGTGATCCTTCATAATATAATAATATAATATCATTCCTCTCAGGAAGTCACTCTGACCTCTACGCCTGTACTCTGTGTGCTTTGTACCTGCTCAGGTTGTACTATTCTCCAACTGAAAGGATGATTTAACTTGCCACTCTTATCATGCAACATTTCAAGCAGGAGCAATTGTGTTTTGATGGGCCAGAGATGTGAATGACCAGCGCCCTACAACCTCCCCCACTCAAACTGCTGGAGATTATGTGTGGAAGTTCAGGAGCATCTAAACGTGGGCCTTTTACTTCACACAGCCAGTACATTTTGAAGAGCCCTTTTGCATCTGAGGCCCCGGTGTTTGTTACTGCCCTTTGGCATATTACATTTCAGATCTGCAAATCTCATGGCCGGCTGTGGCTGCTAGTGGAAATTTCCACTTCTTATTCGGACAGAGGCTTGTGAATGTGAGGTTGTTGGCTAATCACAAGAAACTACTGAAGAGAGCTGAGGTTTCGGGGTTGGGAATTTTATGTCATATGATAAAACAAGGAAACAAATATTAATAAATGTATCATATATATATATATATATATATATATATATATATATATATATATATATATGAATGATACATTTATTAATAAACTATTTTGGAAAGTGCATTTTGGGAAATTACAGAGGACACGGGTACATTTAATGAACCTATTTTCGGTCATGTATTGGGATACATTTTCCTTGGAAAGAAAACAATGACCTATTACTCAGCAACTTCTTGAAACTTATTTAATCCCATGACAGATATGTAAAATATGGACCTTGCCCAAGGTCCTTGTGATGTGTCCACTTACTAACGGTTCAGACATGGTTAGTCTTTGCTTCACTGCGGTAGGAAGTGATGTCATCCTCGGACGAAGCAAAGAGTTCCCTCACATGTGGAACAGCAGCGCATTGAAAGGCTTTATTCTAAGGACGCTTTACTGGACTATGAAACATAATGTTGGTTACATTTCCTCCCAATCAGACTGAGCAGACTCAAGCTTGCATGTTTCTCAATCCCAGGTAGCAGAGTGGTTTGTGTTGAGCTCACACGAGTGAGTGAATACATATATCTGACAGATTAGGGATTTCCCTTCCTCACTGGCTTCATTTTTTCTTTTGCTGATGAATAAATAGTGTTCTGGATACTTATTTGCAGGCTCCTTTAGGATGATTTCAAGCTCATGGATTCCTGCAGTACCTGCCATTATTGTACAACATGTTTTTTTTATTGAAGCATATACTTTGGTTCATGCAGGGTCTTTAAAAAACTATTATGTTGCATCATAGTTTACTCTTGAGAAACAAACATCACAAAATGTCCGTCTCTATTGACATAACAATAAATGGGCTTGTAGTTGTGATTTTTGGGCACATACAATCTGAATCTCTGTGGCCAGACACCACGGCACTAGATAGGAGCAAATATGTGTTTATGTTCTGCTCTATCTTGATAATTTGGGGAAACTGGCACAAGGCTGTTAACTTATTTGGTCCCTCGTGTTTTTTCTTCAGGTTGACCTTTTTTCTTCTCTTTCTCAGTCTTTCAAATCACAGAAGTTGAATATATATATATATATATATATATATATATATATATATATATATATATATATATATACGTTTGTATTTCTATTCCATCAATCCACAGGAAACTGCACAATGACTGCAAAGAGGGATTTGCCCACTCATGCTCATATCCTATGAATACGATGTGCTGTGCGTGGTATTGTTGCTGGTTATGTGTGAACATGTGAAAAGGCAGTTGGTGGCAGACATAGGATGCACATCACATCTGCCCTCTCCCATCAGAAGACACTGTTCATGGCAAATCATCATATATCTCTCTCCGGGCTGTTTGGTCTCTAGTTTATTATTCCGGTTCAGCTATGTCAGTGATGCCTCACTGTACATTCACATGTTGTGTACAGTTTTATGCCCAGCGATGCGTGAAAGTTAGGCTTTGGTCCCGAGTGGGCCCTTTAGTTTCAAAGACGGAAAGGGCGACACAGTATTTATAGATGCACAGGAAGCTTTTTAGTAAGAGGAAGTGGTGCAAGTCCTAAGCCGAGACTTTTGCTAGTTTTTAATATCATGGCAGATAATATAGATATAGATAATACTTTTCTCAGTAAGCTGTAATAGCTTCAATGGGCCTTGAGTTAAATCTTTCTCCAAAAGTTATTCTTTCATGTGGTATTTTGATGACGATGATTGAGATCACTGTCAAACACATTGGTCCAACACTTTCATAATCATTTACCCATTTGGTTATGACAATAAAAAAAAAAAAACATGTACAACAAATGCATGACAAATTACAATAATCCAGTCGTCTTCTTCTCTGTAACAAGACTATCCATGTCGCTTTTTTGAAATGTAAACGTTTCCAGGAAAGATGAATGTCAGTATCAGAAATGGCTTAACTAGATTACACAATATGTCTGGTGTTACCGAAAAGGAGAAGACGTCTAGGCCTTTCTCCGAATTCCTTTATGTCGTCATTGCGATGATAATGTCCACTATTGGAAACCTGAATGAGAAACCTCAGTGCAGCCGAAGCTGACGAGTCACTGGAGGTCCATCTTAGTTCTGGTAGTGGGCCAAAGCTCACTGGGCCAATCTGCTAACAAAAATGTGCTAAAAATATCCCCGGGGACTACAGGAGCTGCAGCTGAAAGCTGCATTGTTTTTATTTTCATTTGGACCTAAGTCCATATCTTTTGAGCATTATTTCAAAATCATACTAATGACATAAATCATTTCCATCTACATCACTTGATTGTCGGTGTGTTGCTCCCACATTTCTCCAGAGGGGTGTGTGTGTGTGAAAAGCATGTGGCTCCACGGGGGGGGGGGGGGGGGGGGGGTTATAGTGGCTGTTTGAAGAGAGTCAGAGTTAAGCAAGGCTTGAGGACGACATGGAGCCTTCATGACCGAGGCAAACAAGGGCTGTGGTCCAAATAAGTCAACCAAGGCAACCCTCTGACGAGGCTCTCCGGGACAAGTTATGTCACATATGGACCATCAAAAGGCATGATTTGTCTAAAGCTTGTCAAAAAACGAAATCAATCGGCGAAATCAACAGCTGAAATGGCCTGCGCTGTTGGAAAATAGAAAATGTATTGATCCACACTTATAGGCGTGGTTTATTCGTTATCGATAATTCGATAACAGTTGGGTTCCACTATAATTCAGTGCCATTGTTTCCACACTCGAGCCCCAATCCACAACATCTTGAAGGAATTCATCATTTGTCTAAGCTGCTTTTCCCCTAAAAAGATTTGCACTGGGCGGGACAACTTAGTAAGGCTTAACACGGCCTTTGAGACCAGGAACCATCATCTCCTCTCCTGCACATAGTGGTTGCGTACGTTCTTTACAGTGATATAAAAACAGGAAATCTAAGTTTACCTTCTGAGTCGCCAGAAATAGTGGCATAGTGAGACATTTACAAACATTTAGTTTTAAATAGAACTTCAAGTTATGTATCCTGTCAACCTTGAAGTCATGAGCCAGGCGGCTCACCGAGAACACCGTCTCAGTGTAAAGCCATACGAAGGCGAGCGTATCTCGAACAGCGGATGACCCTGTCTGTGTCCACGCCTTTTTAAAGGGGAGACCAGTGGCTCTGTACTGAGACGCAGATGATGACTCAAAATACTGGCAGGAGAAATGTCATTTGGAGGATTCTGAGGGTAATGCTGAGAGACCATAGTTAGAATATAAAGAGCAAGTTTGACTGTGATAATCATTGAGTCTAATAATAAGGAGGAGATACTTGTGATGGCTATAGCGAATCCTCCAAAACGTTCCACTGTCCAGAAGAGAGTAGAGGAATGAAGCTCTTGGTGTTAAGTGGAGGGGAGTGGCACAAGACGGGGTTCCCGAGGGTGCCAAAGTTATTCCTGTTCACTCCTCCTCTTCCTCTACTCTGGGCAGACGCAGCCATGTCTAGTTATGTCCCTTAGGTACATTGAGTAAGAGCTCTTGACCAGTAGATCCTTGTTTGTTTGCCTTTTTATGAATCAAAAGAAATGTTCTCGGTATGCTCATACAAAGTTTTCAAATATATGTTAATGTCACTTTTGTAAAGATAATATGATATAATGTATATAATGTCAGAGTAAGGTTTTTGGTTACCTGTTACCTGTTGATTTTGACTTGTTGGTGTCTATAGCACTGTTGGTAAAGGATAATCAAGGCTGTATTGCTTTATGGTATGGATGACTGTTGAAAAGTATATCATGGTACAATATGGATGCTATTTTATAATATATAAAATGCATATTAGGACACACACACATACCCAATCCTCACTTTGCATGGTGTCATTCTCAAGTCAAACTAAATTTAACTTGAGAAATTACCCTCAGTAACTGATGGTAATTCAATTCATGAGTTTATATTTGACACAAAGTGAAACTGGAATCGAGCCTCAGTTTCAATTTCACTTTGTGTCACTAAACTCATGAACTAAATTACCCTCAGTTACTGAGGGTAATTTAGTTCATGAGTTGTAATGCTGTGTCAATATTGGTACATGCTTGATATGTGTCCACCCTCTTGGAGGGTTGAACAATGTGGACATGCTTATTGACTGTATGCCATTTCTCTCTCTCCATTCAGAATATCCATGAGCTCCGATTTCCCTCACTACAGTTTCAGGATGCCAAATATAGGGTTCCAGAATCTTCCCCTTAATATCTACATTGTGGTGTTTGGGACAGCCATCTTTGTCTTCATCCTCAGCCTCCTCTTCTGCTGCTACTTAATAAGGTAACACCCATGCACCTGTTAGCGTTGGATTTGGCTTTGCTTAGAACTCTTATTGTGTATGATCTGTGTGAGTGTGTAGCAACAGAAGGGGCCCCTTCGGTCGGCAACATTGTCTACTTACTGGGTAAAACATATCATTAATATGGTGGCATGTGTAACACCAGTTTGTTATTGATTACCCTGGTGGACTGCATTCTCCTGCTCATGAGCCGCCACGATCAAAAATACAAATTTGCCTCCAGGGTTCTCATTTTCAAACCAGTACAAATGATGTTGTACTGATGTTTCTCAATGTAAATACGTAATACTAATATGACTTTATATCTAGTAATCTATACAGAACATGATATACCGGTAGTTATAATTGTTTTCCTTTATTAGAAATGTGTGACTTTTTTAAACAGTAATATTATGCTGACATCCAAAACTGCTTGTCTACATTATCATGATCATGGCACTTGGCTCAAAGAAATGAGTTCTTTGAGCCAATTAGCCTCCTAAATGTTCTCCCCATATCCCTTCTTAAATTAAATTCACATTTGGTTATTCATTAGATTAGCATTTGGGTGTTTGGAACTAGTTTGGAACCATTACTTTATTCTTCTTATTCTTTAATCTCCCTTTTTAAAGCAATTAGTTTTGAGTGTACTCCAGTAATTACTCCCCACAAAGGAGGAGTAGAGGTGGTTTCTAGTCATTCCCTTGACCCTCTATTTAATACCACTGGTCTAATCAAGTTGTCCTGGCTGCCATGGCTGCAGAGTTTTTACGTACTAATAGCTAACTGAACAGAAATATTGTCCAGCATGTTTTATCTAAGACAATGAGAAGCAGTAGTTCCCAATAAAATTCACCCATCGTCACCCTGCGATAGCCTATCTTGCAGGACAATTGGTAAGTAGGTTAACTACTAATGTGTTCCTACAATTCTTAATTTAACTGTGAAAAGACACTTTATGACTTTGATGCAGTACCATGATCCAACAATGAAAATCAATGTGGCCAGATCTAGTCACACAAAGCAAAAAGAGCATTTGTGCTCCATAAAGAGCATCTAAAGATGCAGTCTAAAAATTGAAATGCATGACAAATGGACAAATTAAAGCCTCCATACGACTACATTGTAAGAATATCCTTCTTTTACAAATTGGCTCAAGCTTAACTTAAACCTCTGAGGTTGTCATACAGCGTGAATCCTATAGTCTCTGTTCAGTAAGCGTCATTGCTTGTTTACACTGAGAGGAGAATGAGGGGACCAAGGAATTTACTCTAGAGTTGACGTGTGATGGTCATCACTCCGACGGACAAACACTCACACAAAGTTTGACACAAGGCAGACTGTCACAGAAATACTCAACCACCTTCCTAGGTCCTCTCACATATATGTTAAATACGCAGTGTACATTACAGCAAGTATTTCGTGAGCATGGGGTGTTTCTAAAAGTAAGAGACATAAGCTCTTGAATGCTGAACTCATAAACATAGCCTACATGTTTATGCATGTGCAATATAAATAAACCTAGATCTGTAACAACAAGTAAAGTGCTTATGAATATTCAGTGAGGTGACACACTATAATGATGGCTGTCACACATATTTTTTATTTTTAATAGCACGCTGACTACAGGCGAATAATGATAATAATATCTTTTGAGAGGTTGGTCAATTTGGACAAATGTTTCTCTCAGCTGGTTAAAGTTACCCACGTTGACCTTGCAGTTAAGGGTCATTGAGCAACCCCCATCCGTCACCCACAACCCCCTCGCCATGACAAATTGTCCCCTACCCTTGGGAGTCTCTGCACCTTTTCCTGCTGACCTCTTTCAAAATGTCAGTTTCTCTCCTAGACTGTGCTGCTTGTTTTACAGATCCCTCTCACTCTGCTGCGAGAGGTTAAGGTTACTTGTAATGGAGGTAAATCTTACAAACCTATGAATTTCTCCTATCTCTCTTGTTTTTGTATCTTTTTTCTACATATTAGTCTCATTCTCAGTACCTACATTATTTTATTATCCAGTGCTCTTTCTGTTCTCTTTTTGTTTGGAGTTGTTTGGTTTTTGCTCATTTACAAGAGCAATGTTACCCCAAGAGTTTGAAATAAACCATAAACATTGGTTGTATCTGTGGGTACTCTCCTCTTGAACCATTATGCAAGAGTTCCTCAACAATCTACAAAATTGCTTGTAATGTCTGATCCAATGTATTTTGAGTGATATTGTAAGTTTATATTTGACTTAATGTCTGGTCTAAGATCTACAGTATTTTAAGAATGATATCTGATAATATGTAACTTGGTTTTCTATCGTCTTGCTAAACAAAACAAATATTGAATAGAGTTCAGTAAGGTGACATCTCATTTTTGTATTTGCACTCTGTAGTTGGTTAATCCCATTGATATGTATTGACATATGCCTCAGACTCAAATCCTCTTTGAAAGTCACGCAGAACACGCACAAACCAAACATTTTTGTTTCAAAATAAATATTTGCTCTGAAAAACTGCTCTTCCTTTTTTGTCTGTCTCCCTTTGAGATATATTATATGCAATATCAGTTGGTATATGCCAAATTACTATTGATCTCTTTGGATTTAGAATTGCTTTGTCTGCCTATTTGGTACCACAGTGACACATTAAAATACTGAGTGTCAGAAGGTATTTATAAGGAAATTACATCCATGTTTGTCGTTGTTCTTTCCTTCCTATGACTACTTTCTCTCTATTTAACGTACTCAGTTAAACGCTTACTAAACAAAAATATGTTTTGTTTTTGTGTCTCCCCAGGTTACGGCACCAGGCGCACAAAGAGCTATATGCATACAAACAAGTGAGCACCCCACTGACACAAACAAACACACACACACACACACACACACACACACACACACACACACACACACACACACACACACACACACACATTCAATGCAGTTTTAGAAATGTGAAAATTATGGTGAGCCCCTCTGGTCCCTATATGGATATTCAACTGGTGCAAAAATGCATTTGCAGACCATTAAAATAGATTTGGCCCTTTTACAAATATTTACAGGTTCTACGACAATGTCTGCCCTTAAACTGAAGGGCTCAACTGAAAAAATAAGGTTCACAGTTTGCTGGGATAGAGCATGCCAGTATGGTCTGCAAAGCTAGTAAGAGGGGATGATGGAGGACATGTACATGACTCTCATACCCTTCAATTAGGGGATATATGCATGCAAGAAGAACACCCAAACATGTCACATGTACACACGTTGGCATAGTATATATTGCAATGACCATTAACTCTGTAAATTGCCACACACACACACACACACACACACACACACACACACACACACACACACACACACACACACACACACACTCCCCATCAAGCATTAGTAGTGCACATGGGTCAGTGGGTAGCAGGTCCGTTTTTCAATCACAGGGTTGGAGGTTCAATCCCCGCCCTAGTCGATGTGTCCTTGAGCAAGACACTTAACCCTGAGTTGCTCCCTATATGTAGCTGCGTCTACGGTGTACGAATGTAACAAGATTGTAAGTCGCTTTGGATAAAAGCGTCAGCTAAATGACATGTGATGATGATGATGATGTGACATTAATTTACTTTAAAACTGCAACTATATTGTAGTACATACTGTATCTCTGTGGCCCTTCTCAGCCTGTATGGTTGTTTATTCCTCAAACACTCAAAATTAGATGCTCAGTCTTTTATTTTACTTTCAGAGGAACTGGTTTCTGTCACCATATTACATTGTTAATGTCATCCAATGACTAACCTTTCTTTATCTCTTATTATGTCTCTTAGGTCATCCAGAAAGAAAAAGTCAAAGAACTAAATTTGCATGAGGTAAGCAATCATCTTCTTTGTTCAGTTATTATTAGTTGATGGAACTCATTTCCAAAATATCACTCTTTGACCAGTCGGACTATCTCATGTAGGGAACATTCTGTAATCCACATGTTCAAGTATACACTGCGCACATGACTGCTTAGTCCAAATGAGATGATATAACAAAATGCTATTTAAATTTAGCAATGCTTTTGCTACAATGTTGGTCATTTACTCAGGTCCTTCTTGTGCAGTTATGATGGTTGTGCCATGACTCATTGGGCTCTCCATTGATTTCATATAAAGGGCTAGGAGTACCTACCCATATGCTAAGTCCCGCCCTCAAACCCATAGCATATATAACTCCAACCAGGGTCCAACAAATATCTGTCTCTGCTTCATAACTCATGCAATCAGTTTAGATTTGCTAGTCATGGTTAAAGATTGTTTCTGGGGCACGAGTAAAAGTGATACTCGTTATTTGGAGAGGTTGGAAGATGATGTAACTTCCTAAAACATTACAACTGACGTAAAGACCTACACTATAGAGGTGGATGGATGAGGGATGAACAGGACCTCATGGGGGCTAGTTAACATGAGCAGAAGGTGTTAGCACATCATTAATTAGAACTAGCACTTGTATGCTATGAATATATACATGTGCTGCTTTTGCTTTTTAATAATTGTTATAGTTAAAACAACATATATCTGGCTCCATAGGAACAGTGTTGATAACTAGGTAATGTGTTGGTTCACTTGTACACTGTCTTTGGCTTCTATCTGTATCTTTTTAACATGGTTATACTGCGTAGTCAGTGTAACCTTCTGGATATATCCACCAAACACATATTCGAGACAGATTCTCTCTCTGCCTATCTGAAATTTCATTTGAGTTTTTTTCCAAAAATGAGATAGTATTTGTTCAGGGTATGCAGTTAATGACAGGGTAGGCTCCATGCTAGCTCTGACAGACAGGAAGGGGTACATCTGTGTGGTATAATGAACATAAACATCCTCAGCTTTGGTAGTAATTGGTAGCAAGTTGTGTTATGTGCATCAGAAGCAGACATATGATATGTCAGAAGATATCAGGAATGGTGTGGACTATGTGCACAGCACAGTTTGTATTTCTGGGCTTCCGTTTAATTCAAAAAGAAGAAATGTTATGGCTTTTGTCTAGTTTGGCAACAGTGACGGCAAACACATTGTTAGTTATTTGACATTCAGTGCATCTATTTTGACACACCGCCTTGTGAAAACTAGCATCTCGTGGTTAAGTTATGAGTGTTCTCTCTACTGTTATTGTGTAACACTATATGTCAGCTCAGCCTGGTTGGAGATTTGCAAGCTGAAGTCGGGGAGTTAAGCAGACGCATTGGCTTTGCAGTGAGTAACACTATCCCTTTAACACCGTAGTGCAAATTAAATGTGAACAATACCAACTTGGTGTGTGCTTTGACACGTGGCAAAACACAGTTTATTGACATCAGTGTTGTTATTTCCCGCTGCTCCATCAAGCCTCAGTCTTGTACTATTTATGTTGTTAGAAACTAAAAGAAAGCATTAGAAGGTGTCATGTGAGTGAAGACTGAAGGAATTACCAAGCTGTATTTGTGTAAGGACAATAATAACACACATGCTATCCTGGGTGGATGACCTCGTTTTAAAGGCTCACCCACTGAAAGATCACCCTGTAGACATGATTTTAGACTGAATTGCACAAATTTAAACTCAGTATTTTGATTGATGTAAACTGTGAACTACAACAATTAGCCGGTAATTCTTGTTTATTGAGCTTTTCCTGAATTTCGCAGGTTTACAAAGTGTGTGGAATGACACAAATGGACAAGTAGTATATGTAAAAGATGGTTGCCAAAGATGATTAAACAAGGTCAACATGTCATTAGAGATCCATACAGAGAGGAGGTAGTTGGTTTGAATATTGGCTTAGGTGACTAGTCCCTATTGTGGCCATAAAAAGCTTTTGAAGATTAGCCCGTGTTCTATAGTTTATCTTTTTTGCACTCCGTGCAAACCACAAACACAAATGTACAGCATTGAAGAGCATCCTATCTTGTAATTATTGATTAATACTTTATCTGTTATTTAAAATTACTGGTTGAATAGTTTATTCTGACATATATATTTCTTTGGTCAACAGTCCAAAACTCAAAGATATTTAATTAGCAATGGCAAGTCGAAAGTTCTTACATTGGTAACGCTGTAACCAAACCATGTTTAACGTTTTGATTTAACCAATTAATTCACAGATTTTTCAGCTCCACATTAATTCAATTCAATCCGGTTTATTTTGTACATCCTATTCTCACAAATTGCAAATCTGCCTCAGAGGGCTTTACAATCTGTACATATAGACATCCCTGTCCCAGGACCTCACATCGGATCAGGAAAAACTCCCATATAACCCTTTCACAGGGAAAAAAGGAATTGAATGAATTTGACAAAGTGTATGAATAGTTGGTAGTAGGCATATTCCACGACCGAGATCTCCACGATCCATCAGGCAGATGGAGGTAGAAAGGAGGAATGGGCGGAGTCTCAACAGGGCCATGGCATAGTTGGTAGTAGGCATATTCCACGATCCAGACCTCAATGATCCATCAGGCAGATAGGATTTATGACGTGAATAATGTGCAATGGAGGGATAAAAATGCATCCATAAGTAAAGAGAGAAGAGGAGATAGGTGCTCAGTGCATCCTAAACGTCCCCAGCAGCTATAAGCCTATACCAGCATATCCAGGGGCTGGACCAGGGCAAACCTGATTCAGCCCTAACTATAAGCTCTGTCAAAGAGGAAAGTCTACTCTTAAATGTGGTGATTGTGTCTGCCTCCCGGACTGAGGTGGAAGAAGGTTCCATAAAAGAGGAGCTTGATAACTAAAGGCTCTGGCTCACATCCTTCTTTTTAAGACTCTAGGAACCACAAGTAGCCCCGCATTTAGTAAACACAGCTCTCTAGTGGGGCAATTCAGTTACTTCTCGATCAGAGAGCTGTTTGGTGCAACTGTATGAAGCACCAGACTGGAAATGTATTAAAACTGTACATCCCCTGTCTCTGGCTCAGTGATTGACAGTGCACCACAGCCGGAGAGCATTATTGACCTTAGGTACATTAGTGTGGTTGTGGAATATTATTGTTACATTTGTTTCAAAAGAATGTGTGTTAGTTGGTCTTAAAACCCTTCACTCATGTTCATCTGTATTAGAGCCAGACAGCATATTTAAGTCAATACTAATGGCACTATTAGAGGGTTTCCAACTATTTTATATAGAATTATATTATATGTTAATTTTCAACATAGAAAGATATTCCGTCAATAGTTGGTGAAGGGTATCAGATCTAAACAGTGAGTGTGACAACATAGACACGGCCCTGAGAGGAACACCAACACTGATCTATTCACAAATAAAGAGAGCCAAGCAGACATCTTAACAGAGAATTGCTGTGTCCAAAAATCATCAGGAGTGAATCGCCCTCATGTCGTCCTTTTCATCCCTCATTCATCCTCCCCCATAATGTAGGGCTTAGAGAAAAATACTGTGGATAAAGGCTGGGATGCGAGTTAGACAGCCAAAATAACCGTGTGCCAAATTAGAACCCTCTTTTATGGAAATGTCACCCACTGGTTGGATAATGTTTTGTGATGGGAATTTTTTCACAATTTGAAAACAGTTCCTTACTGTTACCCTTGTTATTGCAACTTGAATGTTGTTCTAGAAAAGGGGTGGAGTCAGTCAGTCGTTTCTTTTCATCTGTCAATAATTAGTTTCTCTGAGAGGTTAGACTTATGCCAGATCAGACCGTTGGTCAGTAGCTCTGTGTGTGATGTTAAAACAAGAAGATTGTATGCATAAGATGTTCTCATCTAGTTCTGATTCAGCAGATTCTCTATTTAACTGGAAGGTTCAGCCTGTATGATACCCATAATACACTGAATAATGTGAACACACAAAGCAACTTTCCTCATGTATTTTCAGTAGAACAACAATAAACCAGCAGTCAGTTGTTTAATAAACACAAATACATCCAATAGATGTTACCAACATTCTCCCAGTGTTTGTCAAATGGCAAAGTCTGCTAAAAATACATTTTACAGTATTTTAAAAAGACATTTTGTACTTATTTATCCAGATTTACAATGAATAATCCTGTCCCACATATCCATAACAGTGAGCAAATGCTAGCTGGCAGACTGTTGAACGGGTGTGTGTAAAACAAACAGTGACCAAAAAGACAAACACTTCATCCTGTCCATCAAGATTGTTTCAGTCAGGCATACATTATTACTATGTAATAGTTGTATCTATTATGGCAGAAGCCAACAGCACTGAGACAATTCACCCATAGAGTTGGGTAGAATGTAATGAGCTGGATAATCAGTGACAATGTCTGTTTTCCTTCAAAGATAAAATGCACAAATTGTCCTGTGTGCAGTGATGTGAGTCCACTTTCATGGCTTTGGCTATCTTTCAAATGTTTCAGTCTTTTTAAGTCCTGTAATCTGGAAAGAAATAAATAAAGAAAGCTTGAATAAATCCCCAGTGTGAGTTAAGTCAGAGTTACAAAACACAACACATTTATTCAGTTACTATCCTGTTGTTTGTGTCAGATGTTGGCCACAGTTATCTTTTTCCATGAGAGCCTGACCTTGGTTTCTTGAATAATTTGTTTCCAAACCACCAACACAACATTCTGATGAAGACGGCAGAGAAAATAACAAATACCAGAGAACAATCAACACATTCAGAGTTGTTCCATTCTGATCCCCAGAACAATATCTCTAATTTCTCCTCTCCCTTTCAGATTTGTGCTGTGTGCTTGGAGGAGTTCAAACAGAAAGACGAGCTGGGGATTTGTCCGTGCAAACATGCCTTTCATAGGAAGTAAGTATACGGTTTTGTGTGCACCTATGGACACATACACACACGTGCACACATCTGAAAGAAACGTGGATCATTACAGTTTTCCTTATCAAAGTAGTACATTTTAATTTATTTTTACGGTCTCTTAACAATTTATCCGAGACACAGAGAGGAGATAAAAAAAGAATAACAAAAATAGGAATTAAACAACAACAAAGAGACACAATTCTCAGAGACTAGAGCGAAGTAATTTTCAAGTCATTGCCTGGATGGACTGCATGTTTGTGATGACAATAACAGGTTAATAATTATATATATTTTGTACAACATAGAGCCCAAGGCAAGTGTTGATCAGGTGCAGAGATTCACAGCACATGTTGTATGGCCTTAGCCAACTTCCTCCCCACACCTCCCCCCGTGCAGCAGGGTCACAACTCACTGAATCCACTATATAAACTCTACTTTTAGTGTGTGGTAAGTGAAGCCATGCTGTTTTATAGAGAAAACAAACATTCCGAGGGAGAACAAAAACATTTAGCTTTGAAGAGCATCCTATCTTGTAATTATTGATTAATTATCTTTTATTTTAAATAACTGGTTGAATAGTTTACTCTGAAATTGTTTTTTTCTTCTTCTGGTCAATACTCCAAAATCCAAAGATATTTAATTAGCAATGGCAAGTCAAAAGTCTTTACATTGGTAATGCTGTAACCAAACCATGTTTTACATTTCGATTCAACCAATTAATTTACAGTTTTCTTCAGAATCACTTTAAGTTACTTCTCGATCAGAGCGCTGTTTGGTGCAACTGTAATATGAAGGACCAGACCGGAAATGTATTAAAACTGTACATCCCCCATCTCTGTCTCTGTGATTTACAGTGCACCACAGCTGGAGAGCAGAACAATCTCACAATAAACAGGGTTTGTACGGTTATGGTAAACCTGGAGAAGTCATGACATTTTAAAATGGTCATTTCCAGGCCTGGAAAAGTCATGGAAAAATTTTAAATCATAAAAGTTTGGGAAAAGTTATTCATTTACACCAAGTTTAAAATAGTTAATATGTTTTTTAAAGAAACACGCTCAAAATATAAGCTGGCGTACGCTCTCAATACGCAAAAGTTTCTAAATTGTTCATGTTGATACCAAGATTTTAGTTTGGTCATGGAAATTTGGTTTAAAGTCATGGAAATCCATTGGTCAAAATGTGTGAGAACCCTGAATAAAGGTTTTGTGTGTGACCTACAAAGTATGGAGGACTCAAAATGACTTAAGTATAAATAAATAAATGCATCAATAAATATAGGAATAAATGCTTAAATAAATGTATAAATAAATACAGGAATGAATGAATATAAGTTATAAATCAACAGGACATCATTAAATAAATATATTTCTACATTTCTGTATTTCTTCATTTATTTATTTCTCTATTTATGTGTCCACGCGTATTTCTTCATTTATTTATGTGTGACATTTACGTGTCCGTATATTCAAATGAGCTGGGGCGGTCCGAACCTCTGTCTAAAGCCTGATTGGTCACAGGAGTGTGATACACCTGGTGTATTATGCTCCACTTCTTCTGCCTGGCACATGATGCTGAAGTTGGCTCACTCAGCTAACTGTTAGCAGAAGTTAGCCGAGACAGCTTTTTGACTTCAGCCTTTTATCAATTCCAAGTACACTGAGAACAGACTTGTGTTCTTTTGCAGTCTGTTCTTGGGGGTCTGGTGACTCTGGTCTTGGAGTCTGGTCTTGGGAGTCCAGACTCTAGAGGACGCAGGACGGTCTTTCTAGTCTTGTGACGTCACCACATCAACTGTTCTTGCTCATGAATTGACTCCAATTATTCACTGTAACATACTGTACAGTGGAGTAGAATGTGTTGCGGTGTTCACCGTCGTTTGGCATAGGTTACGAATAAACGGTATTAATTATACAACGTCTCGTAGCTTTCCTGACCCAGGGTCGCTACAATATGAAGTTATGAATCTTAACCCTCAATCAAATTGATGTAACATTATCTTTTAATAAATAATTAACTATTTGTGCTTTTTAGATCCTCCCAAACCTATTTATATCTCATGTTTAGCCGCTACGGAGACATCAGAACCAGCGGAGCATTTCAAAAAGTCCTGCCGGGATCTGGCTGCTGTCGGCGGCCACACAGCGCGCTGAGCGCCCGGCGGCCGGAGCTCAGTGGTCCCGCGAGCAGGGCCTCAAATATCCTTATTGATGATCCTTATTAGTCTGAATCTCGATAAACCGACCACAGAATTGATGCTTAAACTACTAACTTCTCGGCTGAAAAATTCCCTAAATTACATTCCGTGACTCAACAGTAGTATTTAGAATGTACAGACAAGAACGCATAATAAACGCTGTTCGTCTACAGATCCAAGTGCTAGGGATCGATTGCTTCTGTCTTGCTCCCGACTTGACCAATCAGGCTTGAGACAGAGGTTCGGACTACCCCAGCTCATTTGAATATACGGACACGTAAATGTCACACATAAATAAATGAAGAAATACGTGTGGACACATAAATAGAGAAATAAATAAATGAAGAAATACAGAAATGTAGAAATATATTTATTTAATGATGTCCTATTGATTTATAACTTATATTCCTTCATTCCTGTATATATTTATTTATTTATACATTTATTTAAGTATGTATACATTTATTTAAGCATTTATTTATTTATTCCTATATTTATTCATGCATTTATTTATTTATTTATACATTTATTTAAGCATGTATACATTTATTTAAGCATTTATTTATTTATTCCTATATTTATTCATTTATTTATTTATTTATACTTAAGTCATTTTGAGTCCTCCTTAACAAAGTTAAGATGTTATATGTGTACAGATTATTTGTATAGATACGTTTGTCAGGGCCCTCTGGTGGACAGATTGTGTAACGTCTACACCTTTTTTTATATCGACGCACAAATGTATTTTCCATTTCTTGACTCCGATTTCTTTTTATTTATAGATTTACACATGTGCCAATACAATATTTTATAATATGCTAAATTAATCATGAAAGAATAATAAAAACGTATACAGCGCTTTTCTAAATAAATACAAAGCTTATAATACCATACAAGACTAATACACATGATATGGGTGGTTGAATGGTTAGGTCATAATATGCAGACGGCACCTTGCATGGCAGCCCCTTCCATCAATGTTTCAGGGTACAAGTAAATGGCGTACTGTTAGAGTGTCTGGAAGACTAGAAAGAGACCATTACAAGTACATAGCCATTTACCATAAGCCAGCCGAGCTTGTAAGCAGATGTAAGTGTGGACACCTCATTTGATGTAGTTTGTCAAGCTAACCCAAGTTTTAATTTTCTGTACCCCTTTCCATACCTCTGTGTTTTTGCCTTTAACAATATGCTTTGCTTTCTTCCAGGTGCCTCATTAAGTGGTTGGAGGTAAGGAAAGTGTGCCCGCTGTGCAACATGCCCGTGCTGCAGCTTGCCCAGCAGGCCGGCAACATGGATGTCTCGGTGCCAATACAGCAGCCTCTACCCGGCATCGAGAACCCGGTGTAGCAGTCTCCAACCCTACTCACATGTAGTACACGACAGACACACACACATACTCATCCCATCACTCATACTCCCACTTGTACAGGTACACCTTTGGTATGAGTCTGTGGACAGAGCGGAGACAGACACTCACAAAAACTGTGACTCTTCCACCATCATCAACTTATTCTTGCAATGGTTCACAAAAGGATTTGCTTCTATCAGTTCTTACTGATAATCGGCTGTATTCATGTGTTTTTCTTTTCGCGGACAATGAAGAAAATAGTAGATCTTGAAAAAGTATCCTTGTTTCTCAACCAAAGCACTTTTCTGGAGACACCAGCTTAAGACCAGGAGGGCCAAGAACTACATTACACTATAATATAAATTGTTTAACTTTTTTTTTAAAGCACTTTATGATAAGGCAAACCTTAATTGCTTGTGATTCTAGTAGCAAGGTTATTTTTTATGTTATCATTAACTATAAGTTGATGTACTGTACAAAGCCACATGGGTGTTGATTTTTAATTAGTAAACATTGATTTGTAGAGCAACATATCTGAAAGGGACAACAAAACCTGTCAGTAGACAGAGGTCATGAAATGTGGATAATGCTTTTAGTTGTAAGTGCACACACATACAAAAATGAAGCTCAAAGCAACCTTGAGACTTTGTCCGATTAAATGTGAAAGGTTTAACTGTGTTGAAACAGAATTCTTCACACTAAGCCGATATAATGTTTTCCCTCATTGATGGCCTGTTTGTCATTCATTACAATGTGATTTTTACCATTATCCTTTGTTATTATTCTGTCAACACAGGAAGGTCAGAGAGTGAACCGATCAACATATACAAGTGCAGGCTACATCCTCTTACCCCAGAAAAACAATTCACAATCTCTCCAAAAGGAAATCATAGTTTCAAGCAACTACGTCAACAACTGCGATTATTTAAACCAGTATTAGTGTGTAACACCTGGAGCTTTATCCATAAAACTGTTTTACACAACAAAAAACAGTAAACCAATGTTAGGCAAATTTCTAAAACACATAACATAAATGTAATAATAATAATATTATTATTATTTAACATAAATGTTACGCTTTTATTTTTTGTTCTGCTGCATCATTTTAATTGATAAAGCTGTTCTGTGTGAGTGTTTATTGGCTTGCTTCAGCTAAAGGCTGAGGCACTTCAGAAAACAAAAAGACAGATGTCCAACAGTTGTGTTGATTTATCTTTAACTAGCGTCATATATCCTGGTAGAATGGGTTGACAACTCAATTTTGGAAGAAAGCAGTATGAAGCAGACGTTTGCCTTCTTTCCTATTCAGATCCTACCTACAATGTTTTTTTTATCTATCCAAGTAGAGTATTTGTATTTATTGTTGTATTTATTATTATTTCTGGGTACAGCTGCATAGAGTGAACCAGTAAGTGGATGATTTAACACCTGTACCAGAATTACTGCCCTCAGCAGATAATCAGCATCTCTTTCTGTCAAGAAATACACACAACTCGGTAAAACACGCACAAAGGGAGTGGCAGGGGTCAGCAGGTTGTGATGAAGCAGCATTTTCATTCATGCGCACACACATACATAAAGGGTAGTTCTGCTTTTTGGCTGCAGTATTCTGGAGCTTTCATCTCTCCCTCTTTCTGTTTTTGCTTTGTGCCACACATATAGTAACTCTTAAGCCCTGCCAGCTTTTGTGTTTGTTTTTTTGTCCTCATCCCTTGTTTGCTGAATTTGGTAAATGGGTTGTGTGTTAATGTGCTGACCTGAAAAGGGCAGCTACAACAACTGTGCTGTGTCAAGAGTGATGGATTTAAGATACGTTGGAGATTTCCTTTAACCTGGGATATGTAGGGACAAATAATAATACATTCTCATTATAGGCACAATCCCACAATTATGAAGACACTGCCACTGTTTAATTGAACTTGTACGATACGGCAAATGTTACAATATGATAACCAACATTTTCCTTTTAGCCATTATCCTCCAAACCGCTGTATAGAAACTATATATCGGAGTGTATTTCTGCCAGTCCCTGAAAAACGTCATATCTTGATGCTCAATGATTCATATCTTAAGTTGTGTTCCTGCTCACGGATTTGTCTCGGAATGTAAAATGCACGAGAGAAACGCGAGAGGAGGAGATCTAATGTGAAAACCTGCTATGTTGTCATGTTGTCAGTGGTATCACCATTGTTGAATGTGTGTAGACAGTAGTCGTGTGTTAATACATACGAAGCGCAAAGAAATGCTCCTTCATATCAACCAAATAGGAGCTGAACACTTGCTGTCATTTGGCCATTTTAAGTGTTGTGTCGACACCGTTACCCCGTTTCCATCCTGTGTGCCGTCCTAATCCTACTAAAGACAAAGTGCCAATACAAAATGAACTGTTATGAAGTAAAGCCCCAACCAGTAGGAAAGATTGTTATGCATTTCTAAAGGAAGGGAGAATTTCCTTTGTCACATTATGGCCAAAGAAGGCCCCCCCGCCACTGAAATTGGAATCATTGACATCAGTGCTGCTTCTGAGTTATCAACACTAAGAAATAGACAAGAAAAAGATTCCACAGTCAGGGCCATCATTAGATATAAAACATGTACTGATACTCAAGAGGAGATTGTCTTCAAGGCACAATGTTTGAAGTTAGACAGTGCTCTAGAAGAATATGGAAAGAAATGGTTTTATTAAAAGGAATGTATTACCAACATCCTCTATTGATGATGGGTGTCCTTATGTTTCCATGGTTGGTTTTAGCAACCAGACCATTTAGTTGTTTTTAATCTCTATCACTGCCTCCCCAAGGTCAACTCTCCTCTTGTTTTTATGGTGTTATTTATTCCTGCGAGGCTCTTCTCGTGCCCTTCCAAGTCACAGATAACTTCCTCGCTCCAAACAACCCATGTTACCTTTACCAGTGTACCCCAGAGCCCCCCCCCCCCCCCCCCCTACCCACAGACCCCTTTTTGTTAACACTGATTACATTTATGTCTGTCACAGACATTGTTATTACAACTTAGAATTCTGCAGCAGAATATTTTTGGAGACAACTTGCTGTACAGTATTTGTAAGCTCTATTTTTGTATATTGCTATTTTCTGGAGAAAAAAAATAGGCATTTCTTTTTCTTTTCTTGTTTTTGCTGATTTCATGTTTATTAATTTCAAGAAAATGTTGCATGTGAATTATTTGAACTGTAAATAAAATGTCCAAGTTTTGGAAAGATTCAGGTGTTTTTTCTTCCATGCAGTCCAAAAGTCTTTTATTATGATATGATCGGATATTATGTATTGCTTCAGGTATACAGCATTTGGTGTCAAATTATAATTGTTCTTTCACAAACGATGTACACAAATATGTTATATATGTATAGAGATGTACAAATGACGTCATGAATATCTTGTAGCATGGAAGTTGTAAAGTTGGACATGGTCATCCTGTGTAATTTTACCACCTTGTGGTGAAACAGTGTAAATGATCTGCAATACATTTTTTCTTTGGTCTCACGACTGGTTAATGTCAATGCCTTCAAAAGGATGATATATGAAGATAGATTTAATGCTCATAAACAACAGAGACATTGAATGTAAAATGTTTACCTTACTGATCCTTCACGTCTCAAGCCATTGTTACTTGTATTAATATAACATGTATATAGTGTTGTTGAAATATATCATAGGCACAGCATTTAGGCTGAGTGCTACACCTATAACATGGTCGAGTTCTTGATTTAACAAACAAGTCGAGCGCTCTACGTTACCCACAATGCAACTTCAATACATTTGACTTGATGTAGTAGCTAAGAGCTGCAAGCCTCCAGCAGAGATGCGGGCAGGTTGTAGAGGTCTGGTAACATCCCTACTGTCACGGGTGGATTTAGGGTGGACCCAAATGTACGACTCAAGAGACAGAACTGGAAAGTAATCTATTTTACTCAATGTTCCTGCAGGAACAGAACAAACAAGAACGTATGAACACACTGGGTAACGCTGGAGAGCTTGGTCATGAAGAACACAAAACAATCTGGCAGAGGACAAGTGGAAGTGAGGGAGCTAAATAGTGAGGGACTAATGAGGGGATGGGCTGCAGGTGAGAAGGACGTGAGGACCAGGTGAAGGTAATGAGGGACTAACGAGGTGATCAGAGGCAGGTGAAGGGAGCAGGATCTGGAATAACAGGATAGTTAGTGACAGGATGAAAACAACTAATACAAAAGGGAAGGTGTGGAGCTAAACTGTTACACCTTCTTTCTTACTCACACAGCCAAAGATAGATTTGGGGGATTTGTTTTGTTTCAGACCAAAGCGAGTGACCGCATCACTTGAGGCGTGTACACCGTTTCTCCCACGTATATTGCAGGTTACTCCCCAAGTACACAGACTTTAATTGGTAAGTTGGAGCAGTTGTCACTGCCTTATTGTTCACATACACTTACTTTCTTTTGACTTGCATGTGTCAGTGGCCCCAAGCTTTTAATTGATGCCCTCACTGTTAATGCTGTGCCTTGTGAATATATTCAATTCAGTTTATTTGTATAGCCCAGTTTCACAAATTACATATTTGCTTTACAATCTGTACACATAGACATCCCTGCCCCAAAACCTCACATCGGATCAGGAAAAACTCCCAAATAACCCTTCAGGGGGAAAAAAGGGAAGAAACCTTCAGGAGAGTAACAGAGGAGGATCCCTCTCCAGGATGGACAGATGCAATAGATGTTATGTGTACAGAAGGACATATTTAGAGTTAAACGTAAATACATTCAAGGAATCTGACAAAGTTTATCAATAGTTCATATTTAGGCATATTCCACGATGGAGAGTTTGGAGACCTCCCGAGTGGAGGAGTGAATATATCCTGTTTGTTTTATCGCTGCCCCTCGAAGAATCTTTTGATTAACTGATTGTTTATCAGCAGCCAATCAGCCTCTCTTGGGGATGACTGTCATTCACTTTGGCTATAAGATTGTTCTAGAGAGTTAAGTAGATATGTTAGACATCAGACTCTGAGTCTGTGTAAGAGTTCTACAATCATCATTTAATGTAAACCTGTGAACAAACGGGCATGCATCTGATATTTTCCTTCTGAGCATTCTGCCAGAAATATTGATTTCAGTTGTGTCTGTCAAGCAGATAGCTTCACATAATTCACCACCCAGTTGTTGTTTGCTAAGGCAGTAACTATTCTTAAATAAACATGTGTTTATCTAAAATACCATAAACTAATTAAGACACAGAAAATGTGAGGCCAGGTGGTATTTCATTGGTTTCTGGGACTCCCATCAGAATATAATTGGGCTTTAATTAAGGGGCCTGCAGCACATTATTTTGACCCAAGGCCCAACTTGATTTTAATGACCATGTTAGCCAGGACCCGGCTATCTTACTCACCTCTATTTGTAATGAAGGCAAGGTGCGTCTGTTCTATGTGACGACCCCTCCCTTCCTCTAAGGGTCCGGGTCCTGTTTGCTGTGTTTTATCTTCCAGGCAGCTTATTACCGGAATGTTAAGTTTTGGTCGCCGTGTATTTATTTATTTATTTATTTATTTGTATGCGTGTTACTCGCTTAACTCAAAAAGCATTAAACCGAATCGCATGAAATTTGGTGGGAGGATTGGTTATAATCCGGGGACCATTTGATTAGATGTTGGGATCGATCGGGTCAAAGGTCAAGGTCAATGTCAGGAAACGGTCGCAATCTTCTTTTTACCATAGCGTTGTCAATTGTCATCCAATTGGCATGCAACTAATGCCAAGATGTTCACAATTCAATGCCCAATCTTGTGATATGCAAAGGTATGCGCTCTACCGAGTGCCTGTTTTAGTTTGTTTTGTTTAAATGAGTTGTCTGGTTTCCCATCCATGTTGTAGTCTCCGAGCTGGTTTCTGACAGTGTGTTCCTTCTTCGATGTGGGTAAGGCCTGTTCTTGTTGGTTTAGTCTGAATAAGTCGTTGGGAATGGTGACACACCTCGGACACATTTAGGATCATAAGTCAGAAGCTGTTCTCACCGCTTGATTATCAAAACAGCCATTAGAAAGGAATGGAAAATGGAAAATATTATTTTGTTATTACTGTGCGAGGAAGAAACATCCGAATGCAAATAATAAGTCGTTGAGGGATAATTATATAAAAAGCAGAGGCTGTATATTTGTATCAGCGTTTTCATTTGCTACTTACATTGATCATTATATTTAAATGATTAGCATTTAATTGTTTTTAAACTTCTTCAACTAAATGTAGATTATTTACTTTGATTATATAAATAAACATTCAAAAAAGACTTTAAACTAAATACGAGAAAACTGTTTAAAAGTTTATATATATTTTTTTTTTTGTATAAACCATTGAAACCACTTGTTCAAGTTTGACTGTTTGTTAAAAAGAACATGTTAAAATAATTATTTAGGAAAGAAAGTGCCTGTGAACTGGGAAGTCTATTTGAAAAGTGATGACAATAACGGTACACAAACCAAAATGTTCCAAGTTCTACCAAACCTTTATTATTATCAACATTTGAACACATGGATCATTTAGATTTTCCAAACCTATCAACACAAGTGCTTCATAACGTTGTTATTAGGTTATAGATTTAAACATAAACTACATACTGTTTCTTTGTGGCTAACAATGACTGTATTCTGAAAAAACAGAAAAGAGCAAAACAACCACGTTACAATGTAAAGAGCAATTTGGAGACGACAACACTGAAGTAACACATGACGACACCGCTCATGTACGTGAATCCAGCATGCGCAGCAGCAGTGGTTGGGTTTGGGGTTATCGCCGTTGTTTTGACTGCGGTGGTCACGGGCGCAACGGTCGTAGCTCGGGTGGTCACGACTGCTCCTGCCACGGTTGTCGTGGCTACGCCTGCCACGGTTGTCGTGGCTGCGACGACTGTAGTTGTCGCAGCATTTGCTGATGCTATTACAAAATAAATGAATATGCAGTAGTTAAAACAATCATTTGACATATTCATGACATTCAAGTGTCCCTTGAATGTCATGAATATGTTTGACTTTATTTAATAATGACAGCTTGGAGCTTTTAATGTGCACTGTAACAAGACAAATAAGTTTTACTCACCAATGAGAAGGAGTTGTATTAGAATTGTCCGAATCATTTTGAATCTCTGTTGCATCTGAAAGAAACACAACAATTGTGTTTTTTTGACAGATCAAACTAAACAATTCTTTAAGTAAAAGTATAAATGTCGGAGATTTCTAAGAAAAGATATTAAAGCAAAAAAACAATTGATGAAAATATTTTTTAAAACATGAATCTGAATAAGCATCAGTTTTCTACACACTTAAAGATTGAAAATTGTAAAGAAAAAGATTTTACCTACAGAAGTTGTCTGTATTTTACTTGTAGCTTACTCACTGTTGTATGAATCCGGTCTCGCACTTTATTGACTTCACTGTGAGAGGTTTGTCAGCCTTTATATGGGGAATACCGACATGCTTAATGACGTGAAAAACACCCAGCTTTAACATGATTGAAGGACGGTCATTCCTGCTCAATCAGTCACCTCAGTTCAATAAAAGGCACGGTTAATCATGCGTTTTAAAAGATGTCATATGCAACTGAAAGGATTTACAAAGCAAACAGGCTGGTGATGAACTGAAGGAGCTGTTTCCTTGTGACACAAAGAAGTATTGTGCACTTTAACAATGAATGGCTTTTTGAAAAAGCAAGATGTTGTTTGTACTCAACCTGCTTCTCAGGTTATTTTGGGGTGAAACTTCCAATGTCATGACTGAAACCAGTGTCTTGTGGTGCATTCCTTTACGTAGAGGCATAGAGTTACCTATGTGTCCACTGACAAATTGTCACAAGACATTGTACATTCAGGTCCTTGTAACAAGCGCAACCTCATACAGAAGGTTTATAAATGACTGAGAAAATACAAATAGCCAATAACCCCTAGTGTAATTTAACTAAGTTGTGTGTATATATATATATATATATATATAAATATAATGAGTCTTGTGATGCTCGATAACGTGCGATTGTTTCATTCGGTCAAACCTTTTTGGAGGATTTCACTTATTAGTGAATGTAGGAAGCGTTAAACACTATTTTGAGAAACAGTGACAATGGAAATATTAAACCATGTTTATGCCAAAAAAGTAGCCGGACACTGCAGGGAATCGAACCCCATCTCAGTAAACCAGGAGTACCATTACCAGTGCCTTTGTTCTTTTGGAGGCTTGTGGGTTATATTAATTTCTAGTTAACTAGGATAAAATTAAAATAAATAACTTAAATAAATAAATAAAATAAAACAAATAATAAATGAAATAAATAGATCTTCTCGGTTTTCTGTTGATAAAAATTGAGTCTCCTGGTCGTTGGTGTTCTTCAAGGCGGATCTCAGTTTCTGTTAAGAATTTCTCATTCTCAACAATGAGCCGATTACCGACACTTCAGGGTATCGAACCCCATCCCAGTAAATCAGGAGTACCATTACCAGTGCCATTTTCTTGTGGAGGCCTCCCTTCCCCTCTCCCTCAATCTTCAGGGTTCTATAAACTTGATCTTATCCATAATCTTGGTCGTAGCTTTAATCGAGACCTCCAGCCCCGCAAAGGGCTTTCTCCAGTGGCTCAGTTCTCCACGCGTGGGTCTTCTGAGCGTCTTCACTGGTGGTAACATTCTCTTGATGGATGATGCAGGTTTTCTACGCGAAAAGCTGCATTTCTTCAATGACTTGTTTGTTGATATAAGTCTTCTGTAGCCAACAAGTTGATCTTGTCTAAGTGCACTTTGGTTCTCTGTGTGTGTTTTGTTGAAATACTCAATAATGCTCTAAGAAACTGAAATGGTTGTCTTGTAGCAAACGTGATATCATAATTCACCCTTGTTATTATTAAAGTATTGAGTCACACACATCTGTGTGACTGTTACGGGATCATGGTCCCCTTAGTGTTGTGATGTGGAGCCCCATGCGGGTTTGGTTACTGGGCAGTGCCATCTTGTGTTCATTCTCTTTTGTGATTATGAATAAACGAGACGCACACTTGTGTGCTCAACTTGAGGAATTGTGTTCTGCTTGTTAATGCAACTTCCACACTGGTGACCCCGATGTCTGTTTGCTGGACGTTTTCGCAAACACGACTCGACCATGTCCGCGAACGCTGTTACCCTCAAACTCCCCGAATTCTGGGCGTCGTCATGGTTCGCCCAGACGGAAGCGCAGTTCGCGCTACGGGACATAACCGCGGACACAACGCGGTACTACTACGATGTATCAGCTCTCAGTAACTCAACGGCGACCCGAGTGGTGAGTCTCCTGAAGCATCCTCCAGCTACGGAGAAATATGTGTCGCTGAAAGCCCACCTGCTAAAGACTTTTGAACTGTCCGAAGCTGAGAGAGCTAGCAGGCTGTTCTCCCTCCAAGGGCTAGGCGACAGCAAACCGTCCAAGCTCATGGACCGTATGCTAGATCTCCTGGGTGAGCACAGACCCGAGTTTCTTTTCACCCAACTTTTCCTGCGTCAGCTGCCTTCCCAAGTCAGAGCTGCATTGGCCAACACCACAATCACTGACTGTCGAGAACTGGCTGACGAGGCTGATAAATTTTTTCTGGCAAGTCAAGAGCACTGCGTCATGGCCGCGGTTCTCCCCACGCACGGCACTCTGGTGGCAATGGCGGAGTCGACACTTGTTGCAGCAACCTCTTCTCATCGGCAGCAGTCTTCAGGCCCGCAGCAGTCTTCTTCGAGCTTGTGCTTCTCACGAAAAGTTTGGACGGAAGGCTCTTAAATGCCGCTCGCCATGCAGCTTCGGCGGCTCGGGAAACGCCAGGGCCGGCGCTCAGTAGTGGCCATGAGCGTCGGCCGCGAAGGCAAGCTGCTTTTTATCCGCGACAGCATCTCCGGACGACGTTTTCTCTGCGACACAGTTGCACAGAGGAGCGTCCTGCCTGCATCCCGTTTGGACATGGTGGCCGACAGCCATGGTCCCCTGATGGAAGCGGCTAATGGGACCCCCATCCGCACGTTTGGAATAAGGTACATTGACTTGTGTTTCGAAGGGCGCCGATTTGGCTGGGATTTTGTCACAGCAAAAGTCGCCGTTCCCCTCCTTGGCGCTGATTTATTTAATTTTCTTGTGTACGAACGGACTATTAGTGGATGTTAAGAACCGCCGTTTGATTGATGCTGTCACGTTCTGCTCGTATACGTCCACGCTCAGCGGCGCCGAATCCATAAGACTGTCTAGCATGCTATCGCCATCGGATGACTTCCAGCGTTTACTGGCTAGTTTTCCAGCACTCAGTCAGCCCACGTTCTCTGCGTCGGCCGTGAAACATGGTGTGCAGCGCCATATCATCACTACTGGTCCACGCCCGTGCTCGGCGCCTCGACCCGACCAAGCTTGCCTTTGCTAAGACTGAGTTTTCCAACATGGAATGCCTCGGCATACTCCGCCGATCTGACAGCCCGCAGGCGTCACCCCTTCACATCATTACATTACATTACATGTCATTTAGCAGACGCTTTTATCCAAAGCGACTTACAATAAGTGCATTTCAACCTAGAGTACAAACTAAGAACAACAAGAATACAGAAAGTAACATTTCCTCATCATAGTCAAACTACAAAAGTACCATAATAAGAGCCATTCAAGTGCTACTAAAGTGCAAGTCTGTGATTAATCCAGATATAGTCGGAAAAGGTGCGTTTTCAGTTTTCGGCGGAAGATGTAGAGACTTTCTGCTGTCCTGATGTCAGTGGGGAGCTCGTTCCACCACTGAGGAGCCAGGACAGCAAACGGTCTGGATTTCGAGTGATTAGCTCGAGATGACGGAGTCACAAGTCGGTTGGCTGTTGCCGAGCGGAGCGAACGTGCCGGGGTGTACGGTGTGACCACATCCCGGATGTAGACGGGCCCGATCCGTTCAGAGCACGGTACGCCAGAACCAATGTTTTGAAGCAGATGCGGGCCGCCACCGGTAGCCAGTGAAGAGAGCGGAGGAGCGGAGTGGTGTGGGTGAATTTCGGGAGGCTGAAGACCAGTCGAGCTGCTGCATTCTGGATGAGCTGCAGAGGCCGGATGGCCTTAGCAGGTAGACCAGCCAGAAGAGAGTTGCAGTAGTCGAGGCGCGAAATGACCAGAGCCTGGAACAGAACCTGCGCTGCCTTCTGGGTAAGAAGAGGTCATATTCTCCAGATGTTGTGCAGCATGTACCTACAGGAACGCGCTGTCGCAGCGACGTTGGCCGTCAGGGAGAGTTGACTGTCTAGCGTCACCCCGAGGCTCCTGGCAGTCAGGGTAGGGGCCAACACGGAGCTGTTGAAGGTGGTAGTCAGGTCGTGAGTGGGGGAACCTTTCCCTGGTAGGAACAGTAGCTCGGTCTTGTCAGGGTTGATCTTGGTGGTGTGCAGACATCCACTGAGAGATGTCGGTCAGACAGGCAGAGATTTGCGCCGCCACCTGTGTTTCGGACGGTGGGAACGAGAAGATCAGTTGGGTGTCATCGGCATAGCTGTGGTAGGAGAAGCCATGCGAACGAATGACAGAGCCGAGAGAATTGGTGTACAGAGAGAAGAGGAGGGGACCCAGGACGGAGCCTTGAGGAACCCCAGTAGTGAGAGGACAAGGATCAGATACAGATCCTCTCCAAGTTACCCGGTAAGTGCGGTCGGTGAGGTAGGAAGAGAAAAGAGCGAGTGCTGTGCCTGAGATCCCCAGGTCCTGAAGAGAAGAGAGAAGGATCTGGTGGTTCACGGTGTCAAATGCAGCAGAAAGGTCTAGAAGGATAAGGACAGAGGAGAGAGAGGCTGCTCTAGCAGAGTGAAGCTGCTCAGAGACGGCAAGGAGGGCAGTCTCTGTTGAGTGGCCGGCCTTGAATCCAGACTGGTGGGGGTCAAGAAGGTTGTTGCTGTGGAGATAGGACACTTGGTTAAAGATAGCTCGCTGGGGGTAGACAGGGGGGTAAACGAGGAAAGAGAGGGGGATGAAGGAGTTGGTGTAGGTGAAGTGATAGAAGATGGATTAGTAAAGGAGGAGCGTATGTCGTCTATCTTGTTTGTAAAGTAGTCGACGAAGTGGCTCGGCAAAAGGGAGGAAGGAGGAGAGGGACTCGGGGGATCAAGGAGGTTGGAAAAGATAGAGAAGAGTTTTTTGGGGTTAGAGAAGGAAGACTGAATTTTGGTCAGGTAGAAAGAGCTTTTGGCTGCAGAGATGGAGGAGAGAAGAGATTGATAGCAGAGCAGGTCTTCCGCTTGATTCGATTTGCGCCATTTCCTTTCCGTCGCTCGCAAGTTGGCTCTCTCGGCACGCACCGAGTCGGACAACCAGGGGGCCGGAGAGGATTTGCGACCCGGTCGCGTCTTAAAAGGACAAAGCGAATCAAGAGATGAAGACAGGGAAGAGAGGAGAGTGTCTGCGGCAGAGTTAGGCTGCATGAGTGAGAAGGAGTCAGTTGAGGGGAGAGCAGATAGGACAGAGGAGGCCAGAGGGTGCGAATATTGCGGCGTACAGAGTCTGTAGATACGGGTGGGTTATCAGTACCAGAGAGTGAGAGAGAGTAAGAGATGAAGTAGTGGTCAGAGACATGCAGAGGAGTTACAGTGAGGTTAGAGGTAGAGAAGTCTCTAGTAAAAATGTAATCAAGGTGGTTGCCGGCTTGTTGAGTAGGAGGGGAGGGACTGAGTGAGAGGTTAAAGGAAGACAGTAAGAGTAAAAGATCACATGACTTCTCAGTCTGGATGTTCAAGTCACCCAGAAGGATGAGCGGGGGGCCGTCTTCCGGGAAGTTGGACAAGAGGACGTCCAGCTCTTCCAAGAAGTCTCCCAAAGAACCAGGGGGACGGTAGAGAACAACAATGTGTAGCTGACCGGATGAGTAACCGTCATAGCATGAAACTCAAAAGTCAGTGGGGTAAAAAGTGGAAGCGGGGAGAGAGATAAACACCGTTTGGGGGAGATGAGTAAACCTGTACCTCCACCCCGACCAGAGGGTCTGGGTGTGTGACTGAAGGAGAAGGCCCCAAATCTGGTGGCAGCTGGCGCCCATGTGGCGACTACCGGAGGCTTAATGAGGCAAGACACCTGACCGATAATACCCAGTCCCGAACATACAGGATCTATCAGCACACCTGGCCGGTATGGTGATTTTATTTATTTTTATTTATTTTTTTCTTCTAAAGTGGACCTCGTCCGGGGCTATCATCAGGTACCCATGCACTCACTGGACATTTCAAAAACAGCAGCGTTTGGTCTTTTTTGAGTCTTCTTAAGGATGCCGTTCGGCCTTAAATCAGCCCAATCGTTCCAGCGCCTCATGGACTCTGTGTTACATGACCTGCCTTTTCTTTTTGTGTATTTGGACGATATTCTGGTAGCGAGCACGTCCAAATCGCAGCACCTGTCGCATCTCCGAACACTTTTCGAGCGGCTCAACCAACATGGTCTGATTGTAAACCCTGCCAAATGCCAGTTTGGTCTCTCCAACATCGACTTCCTGGGACACAGAGTCACCAAGGATGGAGCAGTCCCTCTCCCATCAAAGGTGGAGTCGGACACACAGTTTCCACGGCCGCTCACCGTGAAAGCCCTGCAGGAGTTCCTCAGCATGGTAAACTTTTACCACTGTTTCATCCCTCGAGCCGCTCAGCTAATGCAGCCCTTGCACGAGGCCTTGAAAGGTAAACCCACGCACGCTGTGGACTGGACTGAGGGCAGAGACAAGGCTTTTGCTGAGACTAAGGCAGCCCTGGCGCAGGCCACCATGCTGGCACATCCTTCAGCCGCAGCCCCCATCGCCATCACCTCGGACGCCTCTGACTACGCTGACGGGGCTGTCTACGAGCAGTGGGTAGGCGGAGCCTGGCAACCGCTTGCCTTCTTCAGCCGCCAGCTGCGCGCAAACGAACGGAAGTACAGCACCTTCGACCAGAAGCTGCTGGGTCTCTACCTCGCCATCAGACATTTTCGTTTCCTGCTGGAAGGTCGACACTTCACCGCCTTTGTCGACCACAAGCCGCTGGTTTTTGCCATGGCCAAAGTAGCCGAGCCGTGGTCCGCCCGCCAGCAGCGTCATCTGTCCTACATTTCCGAGTTTACAACACGTGGCCGGTAAGGACAACAAGGTGGCGGACTGACTGTCACGGGCGGTGGCAGGGGCAGTCCATCTTGGTTTGGATTACAACCACATGGCAGCGGATCAGGCCACAGACTCAGACGTGCACATCCTGAGGACCTCGACTACAGGTCTGAAAATAGAGGATGTGTTTTTTGGAGAAACCGGCACCACGCTCACGTGTGACGTCTCCACGGGCAGTCCTCGGCCGATCGTTCCCACAGGGTGGAGACGACGCGTCTTTGATGCCATCCACGGCCTCTCCCACCCTGGTTCGAAAGCGTCACAGAGACTGGTGGCGGCGAAGTTCGTTTGGCGTGGCCTCAAAAAGGACGTAAGAGACTGGGCTACCACTTGCCTTGAGTGCCAACGGGCCAAAATACACCGCCACACTAAAGCCTCGCTAGAGTTGTTCCCGGGGCCAGAGAGGCGTTTTGACGATGTTAACGTGGATCTAGTTGGCCCGCTGCCCTCCTCTCAGGGTTTCACCTACCTGTTGACCATGGTTGACAGGACCACCCGTTGGCCCGAGGCTGTGCCACTGACATTGTTGGCATCTGTTAAGATAACACGGGCGTTTATCGGCACCTGGGTTGCCCGTTTCGGCACCCCTTCGGACATATCCTCTGACCGGGGCGTGCAGTTCACGTCTGAGCTGTGGAACGCGGTGGCCCAGAACCTCGGAGCAAAACTCCACCGCACGACTGCGTACCACCCGCAGGCTAACGGACTCTGTGAGCGATTTCATAGGTCCACGAAAGCTTCTCTTCGTACCAGCCTCAAAGACAGCAACTGGGTCGACAAGCTCCCGTGGCTGATGCTTGGCATCAGGACGGCACTGAAGGAAGACCTACAGTCCTCATACGCGGAGTTAGTCTATGGCCAGCCACTGCGGGTTCCAGGGGATTTCGTTCCCACCTCCACCGTTCCCTGGTCTGCCACTCTCCAGTGGGCCGCTACTGGACAATGCGAGGCTTTTCGCACCGGTCCCTACTTCCCATCATGGCCTCCCTCAGTCGCACATCCCCGCTGGGCTTCAGACGGCTGAATAAGTCTTTATTCGCCACAACGCTCACAGGGGACCGCTACGCCCGCCCTACGAGGGCCCATTCCGGGTTTTGGAGACGGGAGACAAACATTTCATGGTGGACATGGGTGGTAAACCGGAGCGACTCTCCATTGACCGCCTCAAACCAGCTCATTTGGATGTTGCTAGGCCCATTGAATTGGCTCAGCCCCCATGACGGGCGTCCTCCAGCTCTGCACCCCCCCCCCCTCCCCTGCTCCCCCCTCTCACAAAACTCCAACACTCCATGCCCCCCACACCCGTGTCATGGTGATACACCTGCCACAGTAGTTGATTCCCCGGTGAATATTTGGTGAATTCTGGGGGGACGTGTGTAGTAAACGTGATATCATAATTCTCCCTTGTTATTATTATAGTATTGAGTCACACACATCTGTGTGACTGTTCCGGGATCGCGGTCCCTTAAGTGTTGTGATGCTGTTGTGACGTGGAGCCCCATGCGGGTTTGGTTACTGGGCAGTGCCATCTTGTGTTCATTCTCTTTTGTGATACTGAATAAACGAGACCCATACTTGTGCGCTCAACTTGAGGAATTGTGTTCTGCTTGTTAATGCAACTTCCACAGAACACAGTTTCCTATATATTTGCATCCGTGACAAAAGCCCCCCCCCCATCCCTCCTTCATGATTTTGTATCTGTATTTTTCCAAACGACTGCATGTCCTTTTATACACCGTTCTCCACAACTTCTTGGAAGTTGTATTATTCTTCATTCCTGTGTTTGCAAAAATCAATACAAAATTATCCCCAAAAAAAAGGTTGAATCCTCTCAGCGCCATAAGCTGCGTTTACTCCTGAGAGATTTAGAGGCGTATCTCCATGGCTTTACCCGCGTATGACTTTAAACACCTTAAAGTCTTTTCCTTGACATCGGTACTAAATTCTCAACGATCTCATCTCACATCAACTCTGAATCCTTTCGGCGTCTTATGCTGCGTTTACTTGCCTGAGTTTACCCGCTTGAGCTTTTATGGCTTTTCGCGGTTTCACTTGAGTCGCTACACACCCACAAAACCTGCCATCGGCAGGGCGACGCCTCTTGGCCTTCACGACACCGTTAGCTAGACACCTCGTACTTTTGAAGACACATAACTGTTGGTTTAAAGAGATCCTAAATCATATAAAACTTCTCTGGAGCGAGCTATCTTCAACCAAGTGTCCTCCTCTCTCCACAGAGAGACTCCAGCAGAATCCCCAGGACCGGGAAAGGAACGGCAGACCAGCGAGAGCTTCTTCGGTCCCAGCTTGAAGAAGCTCCAGAGCCAAAGTCCATGTAGTACGCATGTCGTATTCATGGTGTATATATGGTGTATGCATGTCGTATGCATGTTGTAGACATGTTGTATCCATGTAGTACGCATGTTGTATCCATGTTGTATGCATGTCGTATGCATGTTGTATCCATGTTCTAGACATGTCATATGCATGTTTTATGTGTATCGAATGCATGCCGTACGCATGTCGTAGGAATGTCGCATCTACTGCGGACATTTAGTTTTTCTCCCTTGTGCCACTGCAGCTTGTGGAGCTTCGGCACAGATTTTCCTCCTCGCAGGTTTCCTCCTTGCATAAATGTAGTACACATGTTGTTCACATGTCGTACGCATGTCGCAAAACATTTTGTTTCTCTTCCTTGTGCCAGCTCAGATTTCCTCCTCACACAATGTAGTAAGAATGTCGTAGGCACGTTGTAGATCTACTGCGACATGCCTACAGACGTTTTGTTTTTCTCCATTGTGCCAACTAATTTCTTCCTCACACCATGTAGTATGGATGTAGTACGCATGTCGTAGACATGTCTAGCGACATTTAGTTTTTCTCCATTGTGCCAGCTCAGGTTTCTTCCTCGGACCATGTAGTACAAATGTCGTAGGCATGTCGCAGATCTACTACGACATGCCTACGGACATTTTGTATTCTACCGTATTTAATAAAAAAAGTGTGTGTGTGTGTGTTCTCGCTCTCTCTGTAGGCAGAGATCAAGTTTGCAGGTTGAGGCTGTCCTGAACCACGTCCCCAACCAGAGTACTGGCAGCTGCTCATGGAGACTGTGATGGTTCTGGGCCTGGTAGTGGACGTTGACAGCATCGGCGGCATTGTACATGTGGACCGCATCTGAGCAACGACCTCTTCCTCAGGGAAAGAGACGGCTGACAGCAAGAGGCACATTCGAGTTCGAAGGGATGTTCATGTAGGTTGACCGCGGTTCTCTCTGTCTTGCCTCTGCTTACCCAGAAGTCCCACAGTGTTCGTGAATATTTCCTGGAGAAGGACCCAGGAACAGGAATTTGCAACTTCTTCTACAACAGCGGCACTAATGGCAGCTTTGGCACCATGACCCACCTGTCCAAGGCGGTGATCACTTATGTGCAGGACTTCCTGCTGAGCTCCTGATGCAGTGAAAAAGCTGAACACCTGAGGAGACATGTTTCACAGGGAGAGGACCACCTGGAAATGATCAGCTCATACAATGTGGTACTTGTGAGTATTGTTAGAAGTGGGACAATTAAATGTGACTTTTTCAGGGGTCGAAGGTCCATCATGGAGATCCAGAGACACAGAGGGGGAAGTATAAAAACCGCAATGTATAACAAAGCAGATCCAGGTGCGGGAGAGAATATACAGTGTTATGGTTACAACCAGCCCTTTGAGGGCAGCCATGATGCTTATGTGGCCCACGGTGAAAATGAGTTTGACAGACCTGCTAGTGGACCAAGCTTTGGTGGCAATGAATATAAGGGGAAAAAAACGCTCTAAACCTCAAATTTGAGGCGCTTGTGAAAATATGGATGACACAAAAAAAAATCTAATTGTTTCAACTCAAACCGATTTCCCAGCACCAATCTCATCACATTTAAAAAATATTAAAAGTCCTTTACTTTGAAAACAGAAGTGACTAATGTGATTCATCCATCCATTCCCTAAACCACTCATTTTTTAGGGTTGCGGGACACTGTCGCCAGGCCATCTCAGGGCCCAGAGACAGACAACCATTCATACCCACATTCACACCTACAGGCAATTTAGAGTTCAATTAACCTACTGCATGTCTTTGGACTGTGGGAGGAAGCCGGAGAACCCAGAGGGAACCCACGCTGCCATGGGGAGAACATGCAACAGGACCGCTTAGACTGGGAACCGAACCCGTGGGCCTCTCGCTGTAAGGCGACAGTGACAACTACACCACTGTGCAGCCCCTACCACGTGATCCTTGTTCTGTATATCCTGGATATCGTGATGCATCAGTTATCAGCTGTACTGTAAAAAATAAAACTACAGGTATAGCTTGTCACACAAAGCAGCATTGTTTATATTTACCTTCCATGCAATTTATTAATTGCCTTTAAAGTTAGTACATGGAACTTTCATTTGGGCAGTTTCCCCAGACAAAGGCAGTTTTCCGAGTGTTTCTAAGCACCCTTCAGAAAACCTCATTTCACAGCAGTAGGTCTGACAGTCCTGGTCCTCCCGGGCCACCACCCCTCCCGCGGGCCCAGTAATACTGCCACGGCTAAGCTGTATGGTGTCAGCTTCCCGTAACAATAAAATCCAGAAAGGAAAACAAAATTGGTAATGTGGGATGTTTTACAGGCTTTGGGAAATTAACAGAACAATTGGAAAAAGCAATAGGATACTTAAAATGCCAGAAAAAGAAGTTAACAGAAAAGGTTGGTTCTCCACTGTATGTTGATTGTCACCTCAGCGCAACATGAACAGCAATCTCACCTATTGTGCAAAATTCATTTGAGCTATTTTAACTCCCATATAAATGTGCTTACAGTATTTCAGTCATCCACATACAAAACATGTAGGCCAAGTTCTAAACAGTAGCATTTTATTATCTCAGTCTTTAGATCAAATCGGGGTCAACCTTCTGACTTTTTGCCCCTTTGACACGCTGCTTCTGTGTCTTCTGCAGCAGAGCCAGCGTGTCTCTCTTCTCAATTTTCCTGAGCTGTTTCTTCTTCATCCTCTTGATCTTTGTTGTGTTTGTGATCTGTGATACAAGAGACAGGCAATTATAAACAAAAAGGTCAATCTCCAATAGAAAGATTGTGTATGCTTATGTTACCCTTTCACTTGGTTCGCGTGTTTTTTTTAATTGCATAATTCGGAAGAAATTCATGTTTATAACTTTAATGTCCTTCAAATGTGTTAGAAAACTTGTTTTAACCAGAGTTAAAGTTCCCAGTTGGTAAATTCAATGTATTATTTATAAGATTATGGTTTACAACACAACATAAGCATGACAGAAAGTGGTAGATTATGGAAATATAAGCTCTGCAGGTAACAATGTTCTTTTTTTATGCACTCTGACCGTGTCCATAATTATTATATTTCAGCAATAATGTCCGAGAGGCAGGACGTTGTGGTCAATAATAACAGCTTCAAGGTTGTTGTTAGGCAAACCCTTGAAAAGGACATAACTGACAACAAAGTACTTCCTCGAGTACCGTATTGCTTTTATAATACCATTATACTTATTTTGAGTCCACTGATATGGAACGCTCAAATAAATGTAAACAGCTGTCGGACATTATGGCTGATTAAAGTACACCTCGTGACCAATCAGAATGCTTGATTTCTTCTACCCGTATTATAATATACAAAAAGATAAGTATCCTAGAACTTTTAGTGTGATTAACATTTTACATACCACTTGCACAATCTCTGATTTCCGTTCGTTCTCTGCGCGACGTTTCAAGTTGTCCTCTCTCCTTTTCCTTTTTTCCTATAAAGACAGGAAAGAGAATATGTAAAACTATGTAAATACTTCCACATTTCAAGGGTTCAATCACTACACAGCTTGAGCCTACCTCTCTCTGTTTCACTTTATCATCTTTAAGCTGCAAGGTATACCGTTTCACCAGGTCCTTGTCCCGTTTGGCCTCCATCTTCTTTTCCCAAGAAGAGCACAACGGTTTGTCTCTTACCAGTGCAGAGAACCTTGAAACACAAAATCAGATACAGCATGTTTATAGATAATACAAGAGTGTAGGCTGGAATAATTCGCATGCAAGGCAAAAGTATGGCTCTAAAAGACGAGTTGGTTGAGTGATGAATGTAACTTGTTTGGAAACAAAGACTGCATTAAACGGGTAAAGTTAGTATTTAGTCACAAAAAATATTGAATATTCAGAATGACCTCTGTCAATGTTATATTATTGTTATCGTATCATGGAGGAATGTGTAGGCAGTACTTGCTTTCCTCCCATGAACTATTCAATACTTATCACTAGAGATGTATATGACATGTATTACATGAAACGTAATTTAATAATGTCTCTGAACTGTTAGAGTAGAAAATATAATGATGCATCAAATTAAAAGGAAAACTCGACTTAGACAGTGAGCTAGCTGTTACTTGAATAAATGTAACGTCTCTTTTACTTATCATACTAACGTTACCCTCAGTCCTACTAACGTTAGCCCACCTCTGCTTGTTGCGGTCCTTCCACACGCGGCCGGATTTGGGTTTTCCCAGCGGAATGACCGGACCTTGTTTTGCACTTGAAGCCAAACGAGGCTTCTTCTTTGGGGCGGCGATGCTCTCCGGCGCCGTTTCTGCTGCTGCAGGCCCCAACAGGTGAACGTTTTCGCTTCCGTTAACAGCGCCTACGTCCGTGTCTGCTACAGCCTGCGCGTGCGGCTCCGCTAGTTCTGAAACATTAACGGCCACCGACTCCGGACATAACGGGATATCGAGCTTCTCCTCGACCAGACTCTCGAGTTTCTGCACTGGTTCCTCCGTAATTTTCTTTTCTACAGTCGGCAGCTCCTGGAGGACGGAACTCCTGGTCCTCCGGCTGGGGGTCCTCACTGGGGCTTCGGAGTCCAGAAGTGCTGCAGGAGTGCGCACTTTGCGGCCGCTGCGGGTCCGTCTGGTCTCCGGCGGTGAATCCTGAACCTCCTTCTTCTCGAGTCCCATTCCAGAACCAGTATTTTCTTCAAGCATGGCTGTCTGTCTCTTCGACATGTTTCTAATCAAGCGGGCCAAACCACATTACTCTGAGAAACTTGCGTACCCACGTGTGACCACAGCCAGCGTTGTGTACTTGCTTTACTTCCGCGTCTAGGGCGGATGGTAAACAACGTAGCAGCGCGTGATTGCCGTCTACTGGTTTGGAGGGTGAACTGCATACTTCCTACCCTGGATACCAGACCGAACTTAGCCCCGCCCTCAACATTTGAAGTATGACATCGTCAGGCTACATATTTTCCATACTACTACTACTTTACTGTGTCTCATTTATTTATCTATCAAGGAAGTGAACCATGAAGTTCAGACAATCAGTCACAACGCAGAGGTCAACTCCAAGCCAAATTAGCCACAATATCAGCAGCAGAAAAGAGACACGTAAAAACACTTGAAAAAAATGTAAACAGACAAAACAAGATTCATAGAAATTCTAGTAACTTGAACATATTGCGTGTCAATACATTACATTTAAGATTGTTAGAGTATAATACAAGTTGAATCAGAAAAGACCATGTGAAATAAAAAAAAAACATAATGAAAAGAAATTATCAAAATGAATAATTGGGAACAATCTAAACAATAGCCATAGATGAAAATATTACAACAAATTGCATACAAACTTATTCTATAAATAAATCAAAGAATTGGTGAAACAAATCTGAATTGTTTATTTTATATGGGAAGTGGAGTACAGGGCAGTAGTGGAGTGGGTTGGCAGAAATCACCTGCTTCTGAACGTGGCCAAGACCAGAGATATGCTGGTGGACTTCAGGAGGAAGACAACGGCTCCATGACCGCTGAGAGTTCCAGGAGAAGATGTAGGTATGGTGGAGGAGTACAAGTTCCTGGATGTCTCCATCGACAACAGACTGAACTGGAAGGCCAGCATCAACGCTGTGTCATCCCCACCCACAACAGGGGAATGGAGAGGTGGTCCAGACTGTATTCACTACATACCTGGCTGAAGGACTACAGTGCTGCCACTATGATACCCTACATCAACAACTTCGACCTGTTCTGGGCGAGGCCCATCCTCCTGAAGCGCAATGGCCTCCACTAGAGGGGGATGCCAGATGCTGTCTGAGAACTTGGTCTCTGTACTGAGGAAATTACATGGTGTCACGGTAGAAAATGTTACAGCTCCCCCACCACCCTTTTTATGCCACGATTTTATTACTTATTATTGCTGGACTTTTTTGTCGTCACACATACATGGATATTTGAGGGAGGGAGTCCTCTTATAGAGACCCCCCCCCCCCTCCCATGATGCTCTCCCATTGTAAATGGTGCCATACTTCTTTTGAATATCTTGGTTTTATGGTTAACTCTAAAGACCCGGTGATGATAATAATTATCTACAGACCGCCAAAGTCTAACAATGTTTTTATCCACGAATTTGCCAAACTTTTAGCCCATTTTCTGTTGCAGTATGACAACATTCTTATTTTAGGGGATTTTAACATACATGCTGCCCATCTCAGACTCTTTATGGATACTAACACATTAACATCACTAAGGCAATACAACAACCGACACATTCAAAGGGTCACATCCTCAGCCTCGTACTGTATAATGATCTTAGCCCCGAAAAGAACTGAAGAGAGACTAAAGGAGAAAGGAAAGAAAATGGAAAAAACTGCTCTACATATATTTTATTATATTTGGAAAGATGCATTGAATAACTATCAAAAGGCAGTTCAAGAAACAAGAACCTCCTTCTCCAATTTAATTCTAGTCAATCATTCAAGCCCCAGAGTCTAATTCAAGGTCCAAGATACGGTCATAAACCCTGTCATTTTATTGATGATTGCAAGAGATGTGTGACATTTTTTTAAATTATTTTAATAATAAGGTAATGAGTTAAAAGTTCCTTAAATTACAATAATCTCAACTGAAAAATACATCTCTTAGTACTATTGGTCTAATGGTACATACATTAATATGGTACCTACTTTAAACCAGTTGTTCTCAATTGGTCTGACTATCTCCCCTTAATGACAAACCCAAATCGCAGAACATTCTCAACTTCTTAATTATTTTTAATGAATATATGGTGCAGTTCGAATTTTAGAAAAAGTGCAATTCAAGTGAATTCATACACAAAAAAATAACCGTTTTTGTTATTATCTCATCGGTAAGTAAATACTGAAAAACATTGTGCTTTACAGAAAATTAAGAAGCACTAAATTCAACCAAGACAAGATCAACCTGTGGAAAGATGGGCATAATATGTCCCCTTTAATGTGCCGCAGCGCGCAAACATGAGCTGGCCACGCTGCCTTGACCGTGGGGAATCAAGCGCTCCCCTGGAGTTCTGCTGTGAGGTCCCACTTACCAACCAATCAAAAAGAAGAAATCTCGGTATCTGGGTAAGATTTAATCCAGAAACCAATGAAAATAAAGCATCAGTCACTCTTGCCTGTCTTCAAAACTTGGGAGCTCTGTTAATGACATGTGGTTCAATTAAGTACTCACTCTCTTAAACTTTAAATCTCGAAAGAAATAATTGGTTGTGTTTGTGCGTGTGATTTTGTGTGGTGATGTAAACTCAGCTGTCATAACGAGCAGCAGGAGAGCACCTTGTTAACCTCTTGGTATACTGAATGCTCAAAACATCATAGCATAGTTTATTTAGGCTGCCCACATAGCATTTATCTTTTTATTTGCAGACCTAGGAAAGGGACCCTCTCAAAATGTTTACAAACAGTACTTTTAACAAGTAAGATGTATTATAAAGAATTTAACATAAAGACAGGACATTTGTGCAATATAATTAGGCATGTTTTTGTAAATGAGAGTAGAGCTATTAAAAAACATTTTAATTATTTAAGGTAGCAAAGATGCCTTGTAAAAGACCTTTGCCAGGCCAGAATGCAGGTACAACATAGGTATAACATTGGTACAACACCAAATGTATTCACATTTCCTGCTATTTGAGCCACCAACGTGTGTGGCTGCGTGCGCGGCAACATTTTGGTCACCCCCTACAAAATCTCACTCCAAGGTTTTTTGAAAAGTTGGTAGCTCTGCTTTATTACAACATTATTCAACTAGCTTTTGTGGTTGCAGAGCTACACCCAAACATCGGGTGAGGCTAAGGAGGTGATCTGTACCTCAGTAGCGACCTGAACAGCAATTTCACCTATTGTGCAAAATAATTTTTAGCTACATTATTTTATTGTATTGTATATTTGTAGAATTTGTATTTCATCTGCGGATGAATAAAGTAATATCTAATCTAATCTAATCCAAACTGAATTTGGCAAACAGCTGTGAAAGTCACAACTTTTGATATTCAAATGGCCACACTATTCTCTACCTCTCTTGGATCGAGGTATGTGTACGGGACCTCCAGGTTCTTGTTTCTGGCTTTGATGGCCGCACTTAACCCTTGAAGACTTGCTTGAAAATCCTTTATCAGGTTGCAGGGAATCTTCTCACTGAAATTGTCCTGTGGGTACTGGCCGAGAGGGACCTGATGACATCAATACATTTAAAACAGGTTTTATTTTTCATTTAATGTTTATCAAATATAAACTACTGGTAAAAGATTGGGAAGTGACAATGATTTCCAAGTGGGGCGAAAAGGGTATTTTAGTTGTAATGACATCATGACCTATGCAAACAGAAATGTGATTTTCTATTTTATTTTCATGAGGTTTTCGAGACTTACGAAGTCGGAGGATTGCTTGCTCAGTAGCCACATGACGGCCATTGCGTTTGCTGTTGTGCCCTTGTTGGGCAATGTCTGCAGCATCATGGCTTTGCTTGTTGTCCCCTTTCTTGTTGGTGGAGGAAGTTGCATGGTGGTGGGAGCGTTGGGCATCCAGCCACCGTAGTCAAACTGCGATGAATAAATGATTGAGAGACAATTACAATTTTTAGAAGATACGCCGTATCAGTAATTGGAAAGTTGGCTACTTTGGTCTACACTAACATATATATATATATATATATATATATATATTTTTTTTTTTTTTTTTTTTTTTTTTTCAGACATTCATGGTCCCCAGTGGCCTTTCCATAGTGCCACCATGAGGTGGACATTTGAGGTTTTCAGAGAAATGTCTTTAAAGCTACTGCTGAGTTGTCATTTATGTTCAGCTCAGGGTGATAACGTGCTAGTGCCTTTTTCTTTGCTCCGCCCCGATGCTCGCAAGCCAGCGTTGGAACTCTGCGAGCGAGACGACGAGCAGAGGACTGTTAACGCGACACGTAGAGACAGAAATGACATGCTTCTGCTGCTGCTGGCGTTATAGAGAAAGTTACAGGGGGACCGGCCAATTTTTTTTAAATTGTCCCACCCATTTTTTTTAATGCCATGTAATACTACGACGCGATCGACCGGTCGATTGCGTCGTAGTATTAAGCACCCCTGCTGTAGACTCTTGTTTATGTTAAAGACTTCTGGGCAAGCGACAACCTGATGAACCCATTCCACAAATATAGCATTATTATAACTAAATTCAAAGACCTTACCTGTCCAGTGTTCACAGCCGAGTGCTGTCCTGAGGAAGTGAAGATCGCCATGGTGACAAACTTGACCAACTCAGCCACGGTGGTAAAGCTCTGGGGAATTCCTGAGAATTAGTGGGAATAAAGTGTGTTAACTAAAGATACTCTAGATTCAGAGACTCAGTATAGCAGTAAGATATCTCGAGATCAAGAGCCAACATTTGAAATTGTTTGCTCACTGATTTAGAGAGTAGCACCTTTACATGAAACTTTCTTTTTATAAAAAATAGCAATACTACCTCCCCTATTAGGTCGATCAGTCCTATAAACAGTATAACCATCAATATTGACATCCTTGTCCATAACAGATTTACTCAACCAAGATTCAGATATAACAATAACATCTGCATCAGTTGAGCTTGCCCAAATGCGGATAATATCAAGTTTGGCAATTAAGCTGCGTACATTCAAATGAATAAAACCTAGACCAGCCCTTGCTTTAAAATCAGCAGGAGTATTAAAACATGAAGCTTCCTTGCTATTACATTGTGTAATATCAACAGGGCCAGGATTAGGCTGTACATTTCCTGAAATCAATAATAACAGAACAATCAAGAATCTCTGCTTTGTCAAATTACCAGGCACTTCCTCACTTGATTTTTTCAAGTTAACAAAATCAACGAGTGAGACGTCAGAGCATTTAAAAAAAATGTCAACACAGCGCAGAGAAGACGGACCAATTTCACTGAATCAAAAAAGTCTGCCTGAAAGTGTCTCGGCTTCTGCCCTTCTTGCCTTGGTACCCGCGCAGGGCATTATCACTGGAGAGTGCACCTTCCTCGGTACACTCCCCCAAAGAGTACCGCTTTGTTCAAAGTTCCAGAGAAGCAGTTCTATAAGCAATATTTTCATTATCAGTGCTGAAGTTCAGTTCCTAAAACTAAAATACGTCTCTTCGAGACAGATGAATCACAGGATCCCTGCCGAGGCAACGCAACAGGCAGGCCGGCTGAAGCAGACAGCAGGCACACCAGGAGCAGGTAGCAGTGCAGGTAGCAGCAGATAGCTCACAGGCTGGCGGAAACGCAGGTAGAAACAAAGCGATAGACCCAGCAGCAGGCACGGGAGGCAGCAAGCAGTCGGGCAGGTGAGCGTCCGGGTGGGTGAGCGGAGCCGAATAGGGCAACGAAGGCTCAAGCGGAAAACTCAAGATGCAGAATTGACGTAATTTCTATGATTTTAGCTCATTTCACGATGCTTATAACTCTAGTGAAATCATTCATAGAGTGTAGTATTTAGGGCTCTCAGACCATAAAACATTAAAAATAAACAATCAATTACAGGACAAACAGACAGGTAAACGATTGTGCTGCCATCTTGATAATAAACAACACCACCCTGGAAAATCCCCTTAAAGCCCACCTGTGCTTTCATTGGAAAGGAATCCATGTTCAAAAATGTCCAAAATCCACTTCTGCAGTTCAGAGTCTTTCTGGACCTCAGCGTCATTCTTGTAGTAGAAGCTCAGCAGTCCCTGCACAAACCTTTGAGAAATGTCGATTACTTTTGTTAAACACAATCCCAGTTGAACTATTCATTGTGTATACTCACGGCAGTAGTAAGACATTCTTTTGTAAGACAACATAAGGCCATCCAATAATCAGTTCTTTTCTGTTTAGGAATTTAGGGCTATAGCTTATTCAACAAAGTGGATCACACAATTATATATTTATAGTTTGACATTTTACAGACTTGCCAAGTGTCTTCCTTGTTGATAGTGAGATGAGAAGATCAATATCACTCTCACATAGTATAGATCTACAACCAGGGTGGCAGCGTAGCATAAAGACTGGAAATAGTTAGCCTGGCTGTTTTAAAGTTAAAATATATAAATATATACTTATAAGCACCTATAAATTGGACCAATTCACACATTAGCATGGCAACTACCCATCACTAAAACATGAATTTGTAATAATATGCAACAGAATCCCTATGATACCTGTGGATGATATCCCAAAGCTTGAGTCCATCATCCCTGTAGTAGAAGTTGTGAACATCCTCCAGACCACGAGCAACAATGTTGTCAGGTATGCAGAGGGAGCTGTAAGTCATTGAGGACAGTGATCTCTTCAGGAGTGTCCTCTTACCCTTTCCACCAGAAGCTGCAAACTAGGAGACAATCACATGTGTGGAAAAACTTGAGCTTTCAGTCATACTTAACTTTGGTGAAAATCACTTTGGTGAATACATCACAGATCTGAGAGAGAATATCTTGGTTATTTATGCCTGAATACACTCTTACCTTAAACATTACATTTGCTCAGCTTCATAAACTATGTCCATACTGAGCATGTTGTTAATTTCATTTACCCTCATGAAAAATCCTCCTTCAGATATTAGAACAGCTCGAGCTAAGCTGTTGATCTGTAGAGTGTAGCGAGTGTGAGGTGCGAGGAGCTGAGGAAAAGACGAAAACTCTGTTAACTTCTAGATGCTTCTACAATATTAAGCAGTGTGAAATACTTATAATACAATAATAATAATGCATTAGGCAATCTTCATTCAAGATTCTCAGAGTGCATGACCATTTATGCATTTATGGGTTAGTAGTTGGACTTTGCAGTCAATCCGGAATGAGTAAGGGAGCCAGTGTTGTGAGTGGAGAATGGGTGTTATGTGTTCATATTTCCGGACTCTCATCAGGATTATGATTCATTAACTTTGTAAGACACATAAGCAACTTGTCAAAATCCAACTACAGTAAAAGTATTTTTCCCTTTCAGTTACCTTGTACAACGGATGCACCATGGGCACATTGCGCAGCAGTGACACTGCAAAAACTTCCGCCAGCAAATGAGTGCGCAGCAGATGAACATTCAGTTGATGCTCGTTGAAATCCGCACTTCTCACAAAAATCTTGGCCATCAACCAGTCGTACTCAGAGTCAGTAGGAAAGAAGATGGGATTATCATCTGCTGGAGTCTGCTTCAGCTGCAGGACAAGGAAGGGAGTTGTTGTTAATTCAACCTAGTACCAGTAGTGGTCAATAACATTAAATGATTATACAAAATAGGCCAATCTAGAAACAGGTCATTGATGGTAAATAGGTAGTAGATTGTCAGCCGAATCAAATTGTTTACTTACCTTCTTTGTAATGCAGGTGGATTTACTTAACAAGACATATGCAAATGGAATAAAGTAGTGAATGTGAGATATGAGTTTACAGATGATTACAATCCTTTGATTGAGGTTGATTCATGGCTTACACCTGGTCTATGGTTTACACTTGTCTTCTTGATTCCTCACAGTTAATTTTGTCTGTATGCTCACATCCAGTCTGCAGAGACAAGCGTGATTGCAAACTGCAAACATAGCTTTAATATCACTACCATTATAAAGTAAAGACAAATAAGAAGTTTTTAATTAAAAAGGGATTTGGGAGACAACCCTGTAACAGTAAAAGTGTTTGGTGAGGAATCCTGAACACAAGCCATTTGCATTCATGATTGCAGGCCGTGAAAGGTGAAGGTAAGTAGAACATGTATTCGGGTCATTACAGTGGAGAGAGGCATAATATGTTATGCCTATTAACAGCTCAGATATATTTTTTATTTTTTATTTTTTATTGTCATGTCATGTTTTTCTCTCATTTATTTGGGAAAGGTGGGAATTTATTTAACAATCAGAAGTGAGCCATACAGTTCAAAAGGAACACCTGGAAATTAAAACCGTCAGAGATGTATTCTATATGAGTGTTAATCTCACCTGAATAGCAATTGGCATCAGTTTATCATCAGGTGTTTGGTGAAGAAGGACCAGGGGAGCCATCAAGTACTGCTTCTTCTCGTTGATGATGTTTGATTTCAGACCATCCAAACGCTTGTAGTCACACAGGAATATGTTGCCTCTCTGTATTTAATTGCATGAATTAAATCAATATTAACTATACTAAGTAAAAATGTAAAATCACCATGCATTTTTAATTTGAACATGTAATGGAACAAAATATTATTCTCAGATGAATCAAAGCGACATTCACCTTCATTTCATCTGCCAAGCTACACTGACCACTGAGGGAGACCATGTCATCACTGACAGGAAAGGTATCGGGCAGGGTTGAGCAGCGTTGGATCAACATGGGGTTCACACCGTTTAGAAACTGGTAACCAAAGAAAGCGTCCTCCTTCCAATGAGCATGGACATATTCTGGGGAAAAGCAGAATTTACCTTTGTACAGTTATCAGCTTAACTAAACACTGCAAGTGAAATGGGAAAATGGGAACCTAGGTGTGACACAGATGGCAGTCACAGACTGTTACTGAGCTATAAGTAATAATAGTTATAATGTTTTAGATAGCATAGAACTTACTATCATGTATACAGCATCACATATTTAATTAGACTACCATGATAGTACCTGATATGGCAGTCCGTTTGTGCCAGAACACATGATGGATAGCTTCAATATCAGACCAGTTCTCCTTGGAATCAGAAAGTCTCTTCAGTTCCAGCTCAGCCACCCTAGAAAATAAAAGCATAGATTAACTTTATGCCTTTAATAATGTACACCTTAAATCATTTTCAGAGGCAGGTACCTCTACATAGATAGATATCTGACATAATTGAAGACCTCACCCAGTGGACAATGTGAAGAGAAACTCTGTCGTCTTGGTGAAGGAGAAGCGGACCTCATTAGGAAGACAAAGAGGGCCTTCTGCCTTCATGCAGTGAGGTATTCCCTCTAGATACACATCCCAACTGGTAAATATGGAATAAGCAGAGTATGCATACATATTATACTTGGCACATATGCTATATTGTATTTGTATGTTTGTTTTGGGGTGCATAAAGTGACAAAGTGTACATGCTCTGATCGCTCACCGATAGTCTTCCTCTCTTTGCTCCAGCTCCTGCTCCCGACTGTACCTACCAAGAGGATGGTTGTCTTCAAAGGTTCTCAGAGCTTAAAGAAAGAAAGATTAACACAGTTTTACATTGTTGATACATACAATGCGATAGAATAACGTTTACTTCTTTATTTACTGTTTACTGCCTATTGTTATATTTGATCTCATGTCTTCTTTTATGTCTTCGTGGTCACAAACCTGTTGCCTCTCTGAAGCGGTGCACCTCATTGTCAGTGATCCAGTGGTAGATGGGAAAGTTGTAGGTGTCACACTTGGGGGATTTTACTTCCACCTTGGCAGGGAACCAAGAGTCTTCAGAGAAGAAAAGGAAGCGCGATGTATCTATCTCTATTAAGACTAGCTTTCCAATGGAGACAGGGCAGGACACGGTGAAACTGGACACCTGGAAAAGTGACAGAAATGGAAAACATTCATACAGGAGATAGAATGTATTTGGTAATTCAATTCAATTCAGTTTATTTTATTTTGTATAGCCCAATATCACAAATTACGAATTTGCGTCACATTGGCTCAGGAACAACTCCCAAGAAATACAAACTACAAATAACCACAAACTGAGCTGTAACAACCCATTATTTATCAAATACTGCTAAATGTGGAATGTTACACGGACTACAACTTTTATGGCACTGCATACAACAAAAATGACAGAAATGGGAAATTACAGGAGATACAATGTATTTGGTAATTCAATTCCATTAATTTTATATAGCCCAATATAACAAATTAGAAATTTGCCTCAGAGGGTTTTACAATCTGTACAAATACATGTGGAATGGTGCACAATATAAAACTTTTATGGCACTGCATACAACATTGATTTATGGGGATTTTGTGTTGCTTTGGTCATCTTTGTGGCCGTAAATTATGGAGTTACAGAGCAGCACATATCCTGATAATGCATGAGTCTGAGTTAAAGAAGGTTTACATCAGCTTTTCTAAATTTATATTTATTGTGCCATAATCTCATATCGGTAAAGTTGAGACAGTATGTTCTACATTTAGAGAAGGATATTTCAGACTTACTGCTCCTCTGGAGAAGGTGAAAGCCCTTTTAAGCCGAGTGCGTTTACTCTCCCCATTTGTGCCCACCAGCTTAATGGAAACATTGTTAAAGGTGCCGGCATTGGCGATGTTGCCAGTGTATATGGTCACTTTATAATTAACCATTTTCACACAAGAAAGCAGCAGAATCCTGGTTGGGGGAGAAACATAATAACCATTCTCTGCACTTTTAACTGTGACTTGATGAACCTAACACTAAAACACTTTAAAATACTGGTATTGCAATGAAAACACTATTGGCAAATGCTATTATAATAACTCATATGTAATTATTATTTCCTACCTTATTTATTACGACCCAGTCTATGTAAACCAAAAAAAGACATCTGCTTCTTTCCTGTTAATGAGACCAGGCAGTCCCTTTGGGGAGCTGCTCACCACTGATCCCTCTTTTTATACAGTTTTGTGAAGTGCATTCAGTTTTCATAATCAGCTCAAGTGATGGAATGCTGTTAATGAATTCAGGTAGACCTGGACAATAATGCATACAAGGAAGCACTAGTTTATCATTATCAACTAGGGGTTTCCCCCTATGAGGAACATTTCCTGTTATAATGATACCTAGTCCTTACGATCCGTTTGTTCTCACAATGACCTCAAGTAGGCTCTCTTATGTAACTTTACAATAGACTTTAATAGTAAGACTTCTTCCATGAACATTAGCTGTGTATTCAAAAAAGGAAAGTTACGCACTAACCACTTGACAACGATGACAAGGATGTTAAGCAGTTTGTAGAAGTATGACATATAAAGAGTTTCAAAACAGCAATTACAACCTACTTGCATTTAGCCTGTAATACTATTTTTTATAAATTGTGTTTCTCATTATTGTCATCTTTCTTGTTACCTTCGCAATGAAAATGCGGAAGGTAATGATTTGATCGCCACGTATGTGTGTGTTTTATTCGCATAAGTAAAAAAGTATTAAACCAAATTGCATGACATTTGGTGGGATGATTGGTTATTATCCGGGGACCATTTGATTAGATTTTGGGATTGATCGGGTCAAAGGTCAAGGTCATAAAAAAAAGGTCAAAATCTTCTTGAATCGCATGAAATTTCGTCGGATGATTTGTTATTATCCGGGGACCATTTGATTCGATTTTCGGATTGATCGGTTCAAATGTCAAGGTCAAGATCATGAAAATGACAACATCTTCTTGAATCACATGAAATTTGGTCGGATGATTGGTTATTATCCGGGAACCATTTGATTAGATTTTGGGATCGATCGGGTCAAAGTTTAAAGGTCACGGTCATAAAAAAAGGTCAAAATCTTCTTGAATCGCATGAAATTTGGTGGGATGACTGGTTATTATCCGGGGACCATTTGATTAGATTTTTTTGGACGTTATCATGCTTGGTTAGATACTTAGCACTATTGTGTCGCACTGTTGTTATACTATACTGAGAAAAGACACAAGGCATTAATAGATTTGTGTTGTAGCTGTCTCTCAGCTTGAATAGATGGAGGTCGGCTCTGAAAAGACTCAGTTGGGCTGTTTGGTTACCTTATCACAATGTGCTAATTTTCAGTGTACATTTTTCAAAATGATGATGGGTTGAAGGAATTGATGCTTCCATTTGCAGTAATATAATTTGTAATGTCATGTTTGTGTTCAGGTCACTCACCTCTATTGGAGGTAAGATCATGAGACCACCGTTTTAATAATTATAGTCAGTTATTCATAATACACATTAATGCAATCTTAAGGTAAGTAAAAACAAATCGTACTGTATGTATGTATGCACAGTACTTTATTTTTAGCTGAAATAATATTTCACATACAGCTGCGCACATACAGCTGCGCACATACAGGTGAGCGCGCTCCAACCAGCCTGGCAGAGAGTGGCCAATATGTCGCTCTGAACACCAAACCGATACCTCTGCGTTCCCACGGTGGTAAAGACAAGTCGTCTCGGAGTAGCTCTCCTGCTTCTCCAGGTTCAAGAGCAGAAACGAGATGGGGCGCGAGGGGAAATGCAGATTCTTTTATTTCAAGACCGTTATTGAGGACTTCGCATATTACAAACTACACAGACATAAAACTTAGTCATTAATAAATAAAGAGCGAAATGCCTGTTGTTAATATTAATCTGATTCATTGAAGGGACCTTAATGTCTAGGTTCCGGCAAAACATCAGAAGAGACGGCACGTTGCAGCTGGAAATATGCCAGAGAGATATATTGTCTGCAGCTCAAGGTTAGATACACGCATAACAGTATTCAACATTCACACATGCTATCAGTATTTACACATGCCAAGAGAATGTGCGCCGCCAAAAGATAGCCTAATCAAGAGCCAAGAAGAGGTCAGGGGGTGAGATATGTACCTGTGACGAGATCTATGTAAAGAAGATTGAACCTTTAGTTGGGGGAGAGAGCAGCACGTGCACAGACATTTTGGAGGGCAGGTGCTCAAACCAAAAAAAAGGGCACCCTTCGGCAAAATGATTTTTATATTGATCGCTGTAACTTGAAGTTAGCAAGTAATTGAAACACATTGTGTAGTGACAAGACATGAGAGCTACACAAAATGAAATGCTTTCTATTAACAATTACAATTAGTTTTTATTTACAAAATGTGAAAAATGAAAATGCTATATAATAAACAACTTACTAACCTCGACCACTCGGTCATGCCGGGAAATATCAAACCTCTGTAAAAAAGTTACAAAGACTCAGTCTGATATTTCCCAGCATGACCTCACTCTGGGTTAGTTATTACAAGTGTTGTTTTTTCTAGCTTGGTGAATGAAAAAACATAGGCTCCAGCAGAAAGGGCACTTTTCTCGTCCAGGGCAAAAGGGCTGGTGCTTGAGCACCACTAGGGCTCTATCTGTGCACGTGCCTGGGTGAGAGTGTTTTTAGGTTTCAACTTGCATGTTGAGAGAGAGAGAGAGAGAGAGAGAGCTTCCCGTGTGATTGCAATCGCTGGTGAGCGTTTGTACTTTGCTTTTGATCAGTAAATAGACATATTCCTAAAGGAGATAACAATAGCAGATTGTGGATTGTATTATTCAAGAAGCTCTTCCAGGCTGCCAATTCTAAATTACGTTACACTTTCGCCTAATTTCGTGTAAATGTGTATATTACGGCGTTAACAGCATGCTCTACAGTCGAGATTCTTGGCGACTTGACAGATGTTACTGTGAGTTCAGCCTTCCTGCTGTTGCCCTTCAAAACAGGAACTCAACATTGAACAGTTTTGAGAGTAGCCGTATCAAGCCTGCAACCCCGTTTTAAAAAGAGGTTTAGTGGAAAGCCCATTTCATCACACAGAATAAAACGTGATGACTCAAAGATATCTGCACTCGTTTTGTTTGCAAAGGTTGCACGTTATTGTCATTTTGCAGTGTATGATATGCAGTGTAACTAACACTAAGGAGCCTACAACTCTTTATTCCCAACTATTTGATCTTATTTAGTTTAGTTTTTCACAGGTTGCACTTTATTGATATTATCTTGAAAAGGTATTCAGTGCAAAACAGGTTTACAGCCACAATAAGCTAAATCTGAAGTGTGTTGAACTGTAACATATGTCATTAACAGTGAAAAACATGTAGATGTGACACAAACTATTTCTTCTTTGAAAAGATCTAGCAAAAGACAAGGGCAAAATTAATTAGTTTAAAAGTGTAAAGATAACAGACCACTATGCAATACCACCTGTTTAAAATGTTCAATAAGCAACGTTATTTAACTTATAGAAATATAAGGTATTCTATATACAGTTTGTTCAATGTTATCCAGGCACGTGCACAGATAGAGCCCTAGTGGTGCTCAAGCACCAGCCCCTTTGCCCTGGATGATATGAGTAAAGTGCCCTTTTTGCCGGAGACACTTTTTTTATTGTCAGTATTTCATGAATACAAGTCACTCTCTCTGTCATCAGGTCCCCACAGGTGTGTTTTAATATCCAACGGGGCATTTATTTGAGTTCTTGTGAGAATTTCGCCCCGTGATCCGCGACGGCACACGAGCCCCCGCCGCCCCCACCCCACCCCTTTCCCCCGCCGCACCCCTCCTCCCTCCTCCTCCACGTCGTGCGCGCGCAGGTCTCCACGCGCCACCAAACGGGTGCACCTCCTTCTCTTCTGACCCGCAGCATCAGACACACAGGTCATGACGGTGTTTGTCCCCTGACTTTGTTTTGTGATAAATCAACCACAACATCAGCGCTGCTGAAAACATGACGTCACAACTGGTCCCACGTTTCCTACAAAAATAAACAAACAAAAACTCACGAAAACCTTGAATTCAAAGCTTTGCAGCTGTTTACTGACGTTAGTTATGTTTAGAGAATAGAGAGAGGAGAGAGAGAAAAGAGAGAGCGAGGGGGAGAGAGAGAGAGAGAGAGAGAGAGAGAGAATTCTTATTCCATTCTATTTAACAGACTAATCTAGGATTTGCGTGGCCGGACTGAAAAAAAAATCCTAATGCCTTTCTGGTGTTGTTCAGAGGGCCGGATGGGGAGGTGGGCCGTATCCGGCCCACGGGCCTTAGTTTGAGGACCACTGCTCTTGGCTGTTGATGTCTATCAATATCGCTCATTTTGAAAAGGACGTAAGAGGACAATACGGATCAGAATCAGACCGGCGAGGAGGGCGATACGTGGCTGGAATGACGACCCATTAGCCAATCAGAACGCTTGTACTGTTGTTGCCATATAATAATTCATCTTTATTCATAAAGAACATGTAAGCTAGCGGTCTGATGCTGCAGAGGAAACGCAGGCCGAGGATGTATTGCATCATCATTGTGTTGCTGCTTATGCTTCAACTCGGTCAGAATTTTCTTTTGGCATTGAGTGCCCTTTTTTTTTGTTTGAGCACCGGCCCCCCAAAATGTCTGTGCACGTGCCTGATGTTATCTGACTGAATGAAAGGCAGACTTGGTTATATTATATGTATGGTTACATTGTCATTTTAATAATAAAAGTAATTGTGACGGTAAAAATAAATTGTTTTATAACAGTATATGTTCATGTAACTTTAGTGGGTAAAATCTCTTACTGTACTATTGGCCCCCGGGCATCTTTACTTTATCACATTTGGCTCTCGTTGTAAAAAGTTTGAACACCCCTGCCGACACGTCATTTCGCCTCAAACGCTATGAATAAAAAGTGCGACACTGCCACCTACTGATCAAAACGCGTTTTTACACCATAGCAGCGCAGCGTCACATGATTTCACTTCCGCAACTCACGCTCCCACATCATTCAAAATATCAGTGTCCTCGGAGAAGTGACAATGAACAGCTGACGGTGTCCTAGTAAATACGATTGCTTGGAAAGCTGAATTCATTTAATGTAATACTTCAACCGGACAACACGGCTCGCGCGAGGATTCATCATGTTCATCAGATTCGGAAGCATTCTGTTGTTGTTGGTGCAGTTCGGACATTCAGTAAGTACCGCTGAGTTTTTATACATTCAACCACATTCCAAAAAACATTGAAACGGATCAAAGCAGATAATGTATCCGGTTTTATATAAATGCTCCCACATTTCAAAACAAAGGATTGAAACTTGGTCTCAAAATGAATGTGGCTTTTTTTTAAATACACTAAGACACACAACCTAAATGTCAATGTTAGTTGATGCTTATTGATAGAGCTAAAGGCTTCTTGACTGTAAGGTAGGGTTCAATCGGGCTCGTGTTTTCTTGTCTGTAAAAGTCAGCTGAGATGTCAGCCCTGCACCATAAAACATGGCACTTGAAACCACATAAAGGAGAACAATATAAACTGACTCAAAGTGAGTTATATTATGATGTGTTGACCTGCAGCTCGGGGCCCCTGGTTCATTCAGCCTGGATTACCAGAAGGACTGCTTTCGGAAAGATGGAGAAGAGTTTCGATACATATCAGGAAGCATCCATTACAGCCGGATCCCCCGAGTCTACTGGAAGGACCGACTGCTCAAGATGTACATGGCAGGACTGAATGCCATCCAGACGTACGTTTACTTGTGTCTCACCATCTTCCTGCTCTACATTTGTTTTGTTTTTTTTCAGCTGTTGCCACTGTGCCATGTTTCAACTGGCTTCTATTAAAAAAACTAATCATAGAGGAAGGTTTTTTAATTCAGATAATTTATTTGCTCAGAGAAATATGTTCACATCCCTATTGGCTCTCTTGGTGTTTTGATGTAGCGGTGCTGCAGTCATTCTACCAAATTGGCTTCATTTGTCAGTGGTTGCAATGTAGTGATGTGAATAAATGATTATGTATCGATCTTAATTGACGATTACATGTTCAAATTAATTTTCTTTGAAATAAATGCAATAATTATCGCACTAGCTCACACAATGTGAATATGTTCTTAGTCTTTTATTATTTTGAACTAAATATCTTTGGGATTTGGACTGCTAGTCGGGCAAAGCAATACATTTAAAGGTGCAAAGCCTTTGATTGACGTTTATCATAATTTTATGACATTTTACAGAAGAAAATAATAGACATGTTGATTGATGATGAAAATATGTTTGTTGCAGGTGTAATGAAGTGAAACCATTAAACATAAGAATGCGTGTTTGGATAATTCTGACACTTCTTTCATGTTGTAGGTACATTCCCTGGAACTACCACGAAGACATTTCAGGCCAGTACAATTTTAGTGGAGACAGGGATTTGGAATATTTCCTTCAGCTGGCTCAAGACATAGGTTTAGTGGTCATCCTTCGGCCTGGACCCTACATATGTGCAGAGTGGGATATGGTAAGTGCCGGTGATCAGTAAATACTTTTTGAGTTTGTTATGGTATTTATTTATTCATTCATACTTCTACTTTGAAACATTAAGGAAAATATTGTACTTTTTACACAACTACATTTATTTGACAGCTGTAGTTTATTAATGACTTTACCGATGAAGAGTATTCATGCAAACCATCTGGTCAACTTCTAACATATAATGTATAGGCTGAACTAACCAACAGTGAATAATATACTAAATGCTCTCAACGTCAACCAGTAAACTGCTAATCAAACAGTGATGCATTAGTAATAATACATATAATATGATTAACATAGGCACATAGGGTCATTTTATTTTCTGCATGGTTAGTCGGCGATTGAAATTGCACTAAGCGTCTTTGGCCATTGTTTACTTTGTCAAACAGGGTGGGCTGCCTGCTTGGCTACTCAACAAGAAAGACATTGTGCTGCGCTCCTCAGATCCAGGTGAGAATTAAAGAAAAACTGAATGAATGATGCCACAGTCATGGTTGTATGCTGCAGTACACAACGCTATCATTATTTGCCTTGTGTCAGATTACATCACAGCAGTAGATAAGTGGATGGGGAAGTTGCTGCCAATGATGAAGCCTTTTCTCTACCAGAACGGTGGTCCGATCATCACTGTTCAGGTGAGGGTTGCATGCATTATGTTTCATGACTAGTACTTGATTCCTTGGGAAAAATAAGAATTCCCTCCTGTTGTGGCTGTGTTTGGTAGGTGGAGAATGAATACGGCAGTTATTTTGCCTGTGACTACAACTACATGCGCCACCTTACAAAGCTGTTCCGGTATCACCTTGGTGAGGAGGTGGTGCTCTTCACCACAGATGGAGCTGGGCTCAGCTTCCTCAAGTGTGGCTCAATACAAGGTCTCTACGCTACTGTTGACTTTGGGCCAGGTATGTGTCTGGAGTCTAGTCAGTACAATGCAATTTATAATACATATTGATTGTTGGTTAAATGTTGAGTAAAGTATTCAATTTAATTTCATGTTCATTAGGGAGGGACAAATACATTATACATGTTTTTTCAATGCAACGCATACCAGAATTCTTGTCTACTGCACATCACCAGCATGTCAATAGAAGGGCAGCTTAACAACGACCCTGTGTTTTGATATTAAGTGTCAAACACAAGTGTTCAACCCAGTAGGCGATCGTTTCCCAGATGCTGTGACAATAGATCGGACACTATATTAGCAGTATTGTAAAAGCAACTTGAGATTAAATACATTACATAATGATTTACAGTAATTCAACCATGTTCTTCTTTTTTCCCCCTCCATATTTATACTTTGTATCATGTGTTAGATTAGTCAGCAAGGATGAGGAAGCTGCATAAATAGCTTCTTTACTCATGAACATGTCTTTGTGTTTTGATCCTGTTAGGTTCGAATGTAACCGCTGCCTTTGATGCACAGAGACACGTTGAACCTCATGGACCTTTGGCAAGTATTTCCCTCTAAACAGTTTGTGATTTTAAACCACACTGCAGTTTTTCTCAGGCACTCATTAGTTTTCCTGCCGTGTGAACAGGTGAACTCTGAGTTTTACACTGGCTGGCTGGATCACTGGGGGTCCGGACACTCTGTCGTGTCGTCTGCCATCGTGGCCAAGACCCTCAACGAGATGCTCGCTCTGGGAGCCAACGTCAACCTGTGAGTCAACAGATGTAATGACACTAAAGGCATGTAAATTACACAACATATATTATTATGATGGTGACTGGATGGCCACCATCACAATATGTAACTAGTTACAAACATATTTGGTTATTAGTTACATAATTGACGTCTGCAAATACATTTTCTTAAAGAGAGCGAATGACTAAGAGTCACGGAGCTCACGTCTTGTTGAAAGTTATTTGAACCCATTTGTGCTTTTATTTCTGTCTACATTTCACTTGAATTTCTCTCCCCACAGATACATGTTCATAGGAGGAACAAACTTTGGATACTGGAATGGTGAGTGCACTTCAACAGACTAGTTTGATGAGAAGACATTATCATTTCAAGTGACTTACAGCAATACTACCTGGGTCTTTTGTGTTTTTAGAATGATTAGCTTATAAAAAACTCTCCCTCCTATTGCCTCTCGATATCCCAGGTGCCAACGATCCATACGCCGCGCAGCCCACAAGCTACGACTACGACGCCCCGCTCACGGAAGCAGGAGACCTTACGGAGAAGTACTTTGCTATTCAAGAGGTGATCAAAATGGTAAGAACATAAGTGCAGGGCTCTAATTTACTACCATTTTTTTGAGTATCGCTTCAGCTGTTTTCATACAAAGTAATGAAATTATGAAATTATGCGGTACATTTTTTAGTTATTTTACTTGTATAATATCATCTGGAAGAACATGTGTATTTCTTTCACAACAGTACCACAAGATACCAGCGGGACCAATACCACCCACAACTTCAAAGTACGCATATGGGACTGTTGGGATGAACAAGGTAAGCAGGCAGTGGACACTGTTGCTATGAACTCACCTATTGAAATACTTTTTTGTTACATGATTTAAAGCATGAAGAAAATAAATAGTAAAAACAACCCTGTATCACCACAGCTCCAGACGCTATCAGATGCCTTAGAAATACTGTCTCTCTCTGGCCCTGTCAAAAGCAAATATCCTCAGACTTTCATTGAACTGAATCAGGTATCCTTTAATGTTTTACCGTTTTATGTCGTGAAAAAAGGACTATTTTTACACATTACATTTTTTGCTGTTGTTTTGTGTAAAATGTATCTCTTTCCTATTCGTCCTTTAGGCATTTGGTTATGTGCTCTACAGGACCACTCTACCTGTTAACTGCAACACACCAACTCCACTGTCATCTCCGCTGAACGGCGTCCATGATAGAGCGTATGTGTCCGTGGACGGGGTGAGTGTGATTGCTTCTTCCCAGAAGTTACACGCAGGTCCACACACTTGACTTTTGTTGTCATTGATCACCACAAGTTGAGTTAAACTATATGCTACATTGGTACAATCTAAAAATTGTCCAAAACGCCATCATTTGACCAATTATAGATTACTTCAATTCAATTCAATTCAGTTTATTTGTATAGCCCAGTTTCACAAATTACTAATTTGTCTCGGAGTGCTTTACAATCTGTACACATAGACATCCCTGCCCCAAAACCTCACATCGGACCAGATTAGCACCAGTTCTTGTATGGCTGCATGTATTGAAACCACATTGAACTCTTGAGAACATGAGCTTCTTTTGTGTAAATGTAAAGAATCTTTTTTGTTGTATTTTTCATAGTAAGATATGGAACAACAAATATTGTTTCGGTGTCTATCGTATCCACACTGGCATAGGAAAATGAGAAAAAGTATGCCTAGTTCTCGTTATCTATTTCTGATTTAATCATGCTGATTTCTTTTCAAGGTGGCAGTGGGGATTCTTGAAAGAAATAAAGTCATAACTATCAACGTGACTGGGAAAGCTGGGAGTCAGGTGGACTTACTGGTGGAGAATATGGGACGAATCAACTACGGAAAGAACATTAATGACTTTAAGGTTTATTTCCTGCTACATTTTAAAGAAACTATATGTGTGTTGACGTATGTATGTCATAAGGCTTACTAGATTTTATTTTTCAGGTGTTACAAGCTTTAAACATTTTAAGATTTAGTTTTTGTTTTAGAATTTCACACTTTCTAGGAAGTAACACTTCTAACCAATTTCCAACAAAACACTTCTCTGCTCCTCCCATCTGATTGTTCGCACTGCACAGGGCTTGGTGTACAACATGACTCTGGGGAAGGATACGCTCACTGGCTGGACCATGTACAGCCTCAGCATCGATGATGCAGTCAGTCAGGGTCTTCTCGGTGAAACAAAACCAACAGACCCACCACCGCCTCCTGCTCTCTCCCTGCCAGCCTTCTACAAGGGAAGCTTCATCATTCCTGACGGCATCCCAGATCTCCCCCAGGACACCTACATCAAGCTTCCCAAATGGAATAAGGTAAGTCACCAAAGGGTTTCTGGATTTGTTAGAGTTGAATTTATTTTGCCCTTTAAATTTAAAAAGAGAAACGATCACAATAAGAATTGAGCATCATGAATAAACCCTGATTGTTCGTGGTAACATAAAAAAAAAACATTCAGCTGCATCCCTCCTCTAAAAGGTACTAATAGAAGTACTCACAAAATACATGTTGTTTGAGTGTATCCTGTCAAAATGTTCACTGGCTCAATCAAATAATCTCTGAAGGTTTTGAAGTGTTTGGTGTGTTTTTTTTATCAGGAAGGACGTATTCCTCAAATGCAATGCTAATACTATCGACTAATTACTCAGTTCTGGTCCTTTTTCTTCTCAGGGGCAAATTTGGATTAATGGTTTCAACCTCGGACGTTACTGGCCAACCCGAGGCCCTCAGGTGACTCTTTTTGTACCTGCCAACATCCTCAGCACCACTGCACCGAACAATGTGACTGTCCTAGAGCTGGAAGAGGCTCCCTGCAGCTCAGGGCCATGCAGTGTGGAGTTTACTGCCACCCCCATCCTGAATGCAACAGTCCATTCTGACTACGAACGGAAAAGGAGACTTTTCATTAAAGATGATTTGTTGTGATAATAAGAGAACTTATTGCAGGAAATAAATTAATTTGCACGACTCTATTTGCTGATGTACAAACTCAAATCAGCACTTGTGTGATTTAAAAAAAACTTGAATATGTGAAGGAAGATTGATTTGTGTCACATCAGTGATTGAAATGTGAAGATTGTGTTTTAGCCAAATAACGTATTTAACCATCACATCAACTGTGGGTGTTTCTACCTCACTGATTCTGCAGGAAAATACTGTCTACAATCACAGATGCATTGTGGGACTGCTGACATGTATAAACTTTTATTATCTTAAAAATATTGTGTTATACTGATTTACTAATGCTGGCATTTTGGCTTTTGAAGCAGAACAAATAAATATAAATATGATTGTATAATACTCCAATGATCCCCTTTCTTATTATGTGACTATATGCTAGTAGGATATGTATTTACAAGTTTAAAATAGATATGTCTTGTTGAAAAGTTGTAGAATATACAAATATGTTCTCTGCCTAAATTATTTTCTGGGAAGGTTGGGAAATAATATTATTTTTTACCTTTTACTGGAAGACAAACATTTAATTAATTGTTCCTTTTATTATCGCAAGGGGAAATATTTATTGACATGTGAGCACAAAATCATCTCTTAATTGAAAATAGAGAATATGGGGTAGAAGACTTCAAATTAAGGATCATCTTATTTGTACAAATAATTCTGGTTCATGAACAGGTGAGGTTTGCTTTGTCTCGCCAACAGACAGATATCAACGTTATTACTGGGACATTACACTTATTTAAACCGCAGGGAGAGGGATCCTCCTCTGTTGCTCTCCTAAACGTTTCTTCCCTTTTTTCCCTGTGAGCGTTTTTTTTCTCTATTTCTTGGGAGTTTTTGCTGATCCGATGTGAGGTCCTGGGACAGGGATGTCGAATGTGTGAATGGTGTGCTTTACTTGGTTGATGGCGATTATTACATTACATTACATGCCATTTAGCTGACGCTTTTATCCAAAGCGACTTACAATCCTGTTATATTCATACACTGTAGATGCAGCTACAGGGAGCAACTCAGGGTTAAGTGTCTTGCTCAAGGACACATCGACTAGGGCGGGGTTTGAACCTCCAACCCCCCCCCCCCCTCCCCCCCGATTATAACTTTCAATGGCATTTTTCCAATTACTAAAACATTTAAGCAGAAGGCTGGGTTATTCTTTTTTCCCGAGTGGTCTTTTTGATGCTTTGACACACTCAAAACAAAGTACATCTTTCAATGTAGGGCTATAATGCAGCCACAGATACTGACTATACCCCTTTGCCTGAAACTGTAACTTCTTGTGCTGAAGTTGCTGTACTCTGATGAGGTTCACTCCTCATGTCCAGGACACTGCTAAACTCACTTCATGACAGTCCCTGTTGCTCAAAATGTCTGTTCCCTAAAGAGCAAAGAAAATGTAGCCTAGTTTGGACATGCATGTTTTAACATAATAATAATTCACATAAAACAGGTTGACAATATTTACACTGTCAGCCATTATAATACACCTCAACACAGAATCAATTTAAGACCTCACCTGAAGCCCTGCTGCTACCTCAATCTGCACTGAGTTTCTGAGTTTCCTGAATGCATTTCAAAATGATGCCTTGATGAATAAATGTAGACCTTTTATCGAGCCTCGAGGGCGCATTGGAAAACGTGGAAATGTATTTTTCACTCTTCTGGGCGGAGCACATAGTATTGATACTGATACAAATAAGTTTTCAAATATATTGTGCACAATTATTTTTCTAAATTAACACAATATTGTTGGGGACAATTGTTTCTTTCCCAAAACTTTGGTCATGACTAGTCCCTAGGAAAAATATGCAAACCTACGTCCTTTGTCATTTACAAACATCCCTTTGATAATTAATCCAAGAAAATCAAACAAAACTCTAAATTAGATGTTCTTTTCCCCAAATAAACACAAAATATTATAAATGTGTTTTGTAAACAAGTGAGACCAAGACAGCAATAAACTCTTCAAGAGGGAAAACTATGTAATTGTAACACTATTTCTGCATTTTTGTAGGGTCAATTTAATCTCACCAACAGGTAGAATATATTCAAATTCAATTCAGTTTATTTTGTATAACCCACATAAATTAGCCCACATAAATTACAAATTTGCCTGGTTTTACAATCTGTACACATAGACATCCCTGTCCCAGGACCTCACATCGGATTAGGAAAAACTCCCAGAAAACTCTTTCACAGGAAAAAAAGGGAAGACAACTTCAGGAGAGCAACAGAGGATGATGCCTCTCCCTGGATGAACAGGCGCAATAGATGCCAAAATATCTCATAATGTTATAATGGGATATTGTATTTTAATTTAAAGAAAATAATTATCTTCTAAAGTGTCACAGGTATGTTTATGTTCTCTTTCAAATGTGTATTCTTTTTTGTATTTATAGGATTTTTGAATATGTTTGGGTTTCTAGTTCAACCTCCGTAAGCACAGGGTGTCGGTGAAGTACCTAAACGCGCTGGCTGACAAATAAAAAAGAAGGAGAAGAAGACAAACTTGCTGACGTAGAAAAGTGGGCGGAGGACTGCTTTGGATTTGACGAGCAGAAGAAATAACACGAATATTTGGAAGTTGTGTCCAGAAATGAGGTAAAAACAAAAAAGAAGAAGAAGAAAAATACAATATTTGATTAAATGTATACGTTAACGTCAACTGTCTGTGAAATGTCTCGTACCTCTGCAGCGAGCTATACACAGCCTTAGCTAGCACGCGAGACGCTCACTTATCCTAGGTCAGTCGCACAGTTAAGGAAGCTGCCTTCGTTGTGAGTATTAACTAGCTGAAACAGTTTATGATCTGTAACACCGTGCTAACGTGTTCTTGCTTAACATGTGCACATAATTCAGAACTGAACCTGACGCTTAAAACATTAGCTCGTGTTGCTTATTCGACAGTTTGTGAACGCCTCTGTGTTTGGGACGGTGCTCCAAATGCAGCGCAGTGACGTGATTAAATAGAGTATTCTTGTTTTGATACTTTGGCACCATCACAATACCTGATCGGTCGTTAACAGACATGCCGTGGTGCCTGAACACCAAGCGGAAATATTATTTTTAACCAGCCCACAGTGAAAGCCGAACTTTTATTCTTTTATCACATCGTTTTTCTTGTAAACACGACCTATCCTCATATAGACCATGGTAGACAATCGCTATGCCACAGCGCTGGTCATCGGCTCGGTGCTCAGCCTGCTGGCGACAGTCTACCTCTCTGTGGCTGTGGGAACGCAGCACTGGTACCAGTACAGCTGCCCGCCAGCCAAGCGTGATGGGAGCAACGACTCAGTGCTCAGGGAAGAGTTCATCAATGGAGAGTTTGATGAGAAGACATACCGCGACACCCTGTTCCGCCTGAACGGCACCCTGGGGCTGTGGTGGAGGTGCATACGAGTACCCAGCGAGTCACACTGGTTCAAACAGCCAGGTATGTACTCTTGTTCAAAGTATTAGTTACATCTCTACACCTTTTCTAACTACTCTTTTATTTGTAATATGTAACATCTCACACTGTTTGCTAGATTGGTATGCAAAGGCCTTAAGTTAAGTAATTCATTTTAAATCATTGTGATATCACATCCCTGACATCAACTGTGATGCATTTCAGGAATGTGATGATTTAAAAGACACCAATAGTTTTTAATTTCAGGAAATATGTAAGCTAAATAAATTCAGTCTTAATGTTTCAGTGAAATACCAGATCAAGCAGATACTATTATAATTGAAAGGTTTTAAAATGATCTTCCTCCTGCTGCCCAACATCACACCCTATCGATACATGATGCTAGCACAGTTACATTTGCACTCTCTGATTCTGACTTCAGATCCAACGATGGAGACGCAGTGTGTGAGTTTCACTCTTCCTCAGCAGTTCAATCCAAAGTACAAACAATCTGTAAACCAAGATGGTGAAGAAGATCTGCTGAGAACATGTGAGTATACTCTGTTCCGCTTTCTTTAGCTTTACAATTTTAAGCAATAATATACTGTAAATTACTTTTTCTTTTTGTATCAGGCAAATCTCTATGTAATGTTCCTTTTTATAGGTTCTTGAATTTGCTCTGCAACAAATGCCTTTTCCCTTAAAATTGTTGGTCAAATTATGACCATTTTGCTCTATTTTCTTTATTTTCTAAACATGCACCTGACATCTTTTCAACCAGTTTTTGTGCATGTCTTCTTCCAGACTTGTGGAGATGCCAGTTTATCTTGCCCTTGGTCTCTCTGGCTTTGGTGTTTCTCGGTGGCCTCGTTGGGGTCTGTGCCTGCCTTTGCCGCAGCTTCACCCCCACCTTGGGGGTGGGAGTGCTCCATCTACTTGCAGGTGAGTGAACATTCGTGTATATTATCACCTTTCTGCCATAGGCCACAGAAAAAATGGCTAGGCATCTTTTGATGTTATGAAGTGACATTTGGATTTAGTTGTGATGCTCACTGCCATGTTGGCAAATATCTAAACGGGAAGAAAAAAACAAATCAAAGGGAAAGCGGTGGTATCACTTTTCTCTTCTGTCAGTCAACCAAACACCTTGTAAAATGTATAATCTCCCTTTTTACATGGTGAATTTGCAACGGTATGTTTCGAATGAGCAGACAAAGGCATAACTGCAGCTGTGCTCTTTTAAAAAAATTAATATCTACCGACAATAAAATACATGCTTGATTTTTAATCATCTCACGTAATACTAATTTCAACTCTATGCAGACTTTATTTGGTATAGTGTTACACATTAGGGCTGAAACAACGAATCGCTAAAATTCAATTATTAGGATAGTTGTCAACATATAGCGTTATTGATTTGTTGTGTCTCTAAATAATTACGGGACTCAATAAGTTGCGGAGATGTTTGAGTATATACAAATAATAAGTTGAGCGCAGAGTGGAGCAACAACAAAAAAGAGCGGAGGAAGACCATAATTCTGCATTGCAAAAGCCAATCAGCGCAGAGACGCTCTGCCTGACATCACTGACGTCATGCCGTTGGTGCATCTAACTGGCTGCTGCTACTCTAGTAGTGTTGGAAGGGGCAGTCATTCAGACGTAGTCGGTGAAAGCCTATGGGTGATGTTATGAACCCAAACATGAGGGCGTTAGTTGTTCCTACGTTTGTGGGATTTCCACAAGGATAAAGCAGAAATAGTGGTTAATTCTTCCATTGTGAATGGAGGAAATAATGACTGTTTCCACGGAGTAAAATACCGGAGATAAGCCACGCCCCCTCTAATGAACCACAGATAGTTGGGCCAGGAAAGTGATGCGAGTACGTTATCAGTTCTGCTTGTGAATAAAGGGTTGTAAATTAATGTTTGAAAAAAAAATCTGATTTATCAAGAAAAATACACTAAAACTAGCCACGGTAAGGCTATGTTGCGATTTTTGTATTTATATATATATATATTATATATATATATATATATTATTTATTTTTATTTTTTTTGAGTAAAAAAACTCTCAAGAAATGGAAAAAAAAACATTCACAGGGGAAAAAAGGGAGGACACCTTCAGGAGAACAACAGAGGAGAATCCCTCTCCCAGGATGGACGGATGTATTAGATGTCATGTGTACGCATCTGGGCTCATCAGCAGGGCCAAGGCAGGAGGCCGGCCCACCTGGCAAGAGGCATCCGACACAGCCATGTCCAATGAGACGTGAAGTGTGATGGAGAGATGTAAATTCATCCATAAGTAGAGAGAGAGAAAAGGAGATGGGTTCTCAGTGTATCCTAATATGTCCCCCAGCAGCCTAGCAGCCTATAAGCTGGACCAGGGAAAACACAATTTAGTCCTAACTATAATTAATAATATAACTATTAAAGAGGAAAGTCTTAAGTCTTTTAAATGAGGTGACTGTCTGCCTCCTGGCCTGAAAGTGGAAGCACATATACAATGGGACATTAACTGGTGAGCTAAATCATAAAGTTCCTGGCTCCTGTGTTGTTGGCAATTCAGTTAATAGATGATACTCTATTAACGACTGTAGCTCAGTGAGGTAAGGAGGTTGTCGGTTCGATCCCCGCTCTCCCCATTAGTTGCAAGTCGAAGTGTTCTTGAGCAAGGCACTGAACCCCCAGTTGCTTCCCGGGCACCTCCCTGCAGCCCACTGCTCCTTAATAACTAAGGATGGGTTAAATGCAGAGAACACATTTCGTTGCACTCGTGCAATGACAATAGATTGAATCCAATCCAATACTCTAAACAACTGCCTGCTAATACACAAATATTGGTATGTCATATATGCAATTTCACTTTTATTTATTTTGATGTTAGCAAAGTTGGTCTTGATTTATTAATGTATGCCTCTGCAATAATACTGGTTGCTGTTAAGTTTCAGGCAACAGAGTTTGTAATTTCACTCTGTTTCTCTCATCCTGCTGCTTTCACACCTCCACAAACTCAGTGCAGTGCTTCACATTTGCTGGATTGTTGCATCCATCTATTAAGTCTCTCCTCTATTCATCAGGTCTGTGCACTCTGGGAACCGTCTGCTGTTTCCTGGCCGGGGTGGATTTGTATTCCCCCCTCCCAGAAGGGGTGGAGGGCTCATTGGGCTGGTCCCTCTACCTCGCTCTCATCTCCTTCCCTCTGCAGATGATGGCAGCTGCTTTGTTCCTATGGGCGGCCAGGAGTCACCGCAAAAACTACACCCGCATAACTGCTTACAGGGTAGCCTAAAGAGAGACTGCAACAACTTACCTTAAAACTGCCTACCGGTCTCAGGACTTTTTAAAAGAAAAAGGTTTCCGTTTGTAACTTTTTACTTCTTCTGCAGCATCATTTAGGTAGAAAAAAATAAACAATTACATGATATTCCAGATCTAGACAGAAATACATTAAACCCATTTGCAGCTAGACATCATAAGTGCTCATAATTAGGGGTTAAATACTTTTTGTAGTTGTGTTATTTTGCCTTTTGTTTTCTAGCATTTGGAATCTTACCCAGTGCATGCTCTTAACCATATTATAACACCCACGTGTTCTGGATCATTTGTTATCTCAGGCGTTAATTGTGTTGGTGTTTTGTACTTTTGCCTTATTTTCAGTTGCCATTGCTTCTAAAGCTGCTCACCACATTGCCCTTAAATCAGTTTTAGATTATGAACTTGCAAGCAGATTTTCAACCTGCTGTTATCAGGGTAGCTTTCTTTTAGTGCATGAAAAATATTATCCATGCCTTTATTTTGATGGGGTTTTTTGTGCTTTTTTATTTTTGCATAATCGTATATATCTAGCCTTACCTTGGCTGTGCATGCCTTTTTCAGATGGCGTTTCTGTCATCTGTGGTTATTGTTGATTTCAGTCTGTAACTTGTTGACTAAATGTAACACTAAAAGTGTAACCACTCATCTCCCATTGTCACTGTCTTTATATGTCTCACATTTATTAGCAATTATTTTGTTTTAAATAACATACTTGATTTGAGGTCATTAGAGCAAACCAGGGACCTCTTTGTAACATTTAAATACTAATGTTTCAGCCCCAAATTATACTACTGCCATTTTCCATTTGTTAAGCCACTTTAAATGTTTTTCTGTGTTGCGGTCAGTTCTGTTCCATTGCGAGCTCAGTTTTATCAATCACTTAACGGACAGATACGACAGCTTAATATACATTTTGATAAATTAAAGCTTTCCCAATGTGTGTTACCGATACTCCAGAGTCAAAGATACTGGCAACTTGAATAACAATTGAATTACCAAGATCTTCATTCGCAGGTGAAAATTCTCACGACACTTAACATTTGTGGAAAGTAAAGGAATTTGTTACTGTGGGTCCAAAATGGCACATTTCTTGGCACCAGAATACAAATTGTGATTTTTTTTTTTTTTTTTGTGTCAATGTTTTGTTGTTTGTCTGTGTTTGCAACATGGCTTTTGTACACATTTTGTATGTATTCTGAAGCACACTGCACCTGTTTCTATGTTGATAAATTTGACATTTACTGACTTCTTGTTTTTGTGTGAACTGGTGAAGTAGAATTGGTACAACATCAACCCTAACAGAGATGAAAGATACAGAGATGCTAAGCCTTTGACGTGTATAGCCCTACTAGCAACAAGGCTCTTGATATAGCAATCCCATACTTACTGTATAACTAAATGCAAAACTAATAATATTTCCATAAGCCTCTGCTTTACTTTGTCTAAAGTGTTAATTAAACATGTTAACATGCAACATTTATTTTGAGCATGGTGAATATCAGCGCAGCTAAACATGAATGTTATAAAAAAAAAAAAATCAAGAACAAAACACACATTTCTGATAACTTGAAGATATCCATATTTTCCATTTATTCAAACATTGTGTTTTGCATCATTGCCACAGTGAAAGAAAGTTAAATGTCCTATATTATATAGCATTTGGAGGATCATAGCTCCAGCACCTATGCAATATTGATCAGTACAAAATTAACCGCTATGTTAGATAGCCAGGAGGTAATCATGTTATTTGTGCCCAGCACACCTATAAATACTTTTTTTGCATTAATGTGCATTTGTTCATTTGAGATTAAACATTTGAGATTAAAAATCATTAGAAGCATGATTACTTTTAGTGAACACTTGCATTTATTCTGTGTTTATAATGTATTATTTATTCATACCATATCTATCCCTTTGTACTCTCAGTCCTTTTTTATGCTTATAGACGGCAAGGTCAACGTGATCTTTTTGGTTAAATGGAAAGCAATCTTCTTCTCATAGTAGGCACACTCATTTACAAAGACAGGGTAGAGGTCCTCTCCTTCATGCTCCACTGTCTCCCCAGAAAATGACTGGAACACAGGGTTGCCTGCATGGAGAAGAGTGTAGTCGTTGTCCTGGAGAAAGACAGAACGCTCACAAAGGTTATTCATTATGCATCCGGAAAGCTTTTGAATGCACCTATCACCTTTTTAAGTTGAAATGAAGTGCAAATGTGTCTGCAAACAGTTGATTCTTTACACAGAGTCAAATAGAAGATAAATTAGCATTAAGATAGAGTTGTGTTCTTGTTCACCTCTTGTTCAAGTGCAATAGTCGCTCTCTTTTAGCTCCGTTTTTTTGTCCCTACCACAATGAGCTATAGCTCTCTGTAAAGGTCCATCAAGCTGTAGGGAGCTTCAGACTGTTAGTAATTACCTGTACATTCATCACAATGAGTGACCCTTTCACATTGTCATTTGAATCTTTACAAAAACAATTCTAGTTTATTTTATGGGAAGGCTTGTGTGTGGATGCATCTTTCCCAGATGTCCTAGTCCTCTATACCTGCAGCTCAGGGTGAATGGCAGCGGTAATGTCATTGGTTGTAGGATCCCTTGGGTAGTCTACACTCCTCACTGGTGTGAATGCTTCCACTTCACCTCCTTCAAAAACACTTCCTGTTGGCAAAGGGGCAGGCAATATAAGTAGAAACGCTGGTTTCCTCAAGGAGGATCACAGAAGTACTGAGGCCAATTACAAGTTTTAGTCATATTAAAGAACAATGTCAGGTTTAGAGATAGTTGCGTCATTTGTGCTGCACCCTCCTTGTATTTGGTGGAGAGACAGACATTTCAAAACATGTGCCAGTAGAACATGGCTAGATACCACTAGGGATAAGTAATTAAATAAGCAACACTGTATTTGTTTTAATTTGTTCTAAATCAGGGTTACAGTTTCAAAATAAGAGTTAAATGAATGAAAAGCAGAGTATTTGTTCAAGCATAAGAACAAATTAAGACAACAGGGGATCCTTTGGGAATGAAAAGATAAAAAAGTTTCCTGATCTGACCGACGGGGGGAGACTGTTTTTATATTTTGGAAGTCTGACTCCTGAAATACTGGAAGTTGTTTCGTACCAGAATTGAACTTCTGAAGCCACTCTATCAGGAGATCCACTGCCTCTTTGACCATGTTGAAGATATCTGCTCTGAGCACGCCGTTGGGTTGCGGGCCGACTTCCATCGCTGCAGAGAACAAGAGAAGCAACTCCAGTACCGTACACTTTAATCAGTTCAATTAATTAGATGCAGAAAGAATAATTCACACTTACTCAAGCCATGTTTGCCCACTGACTCGAGGGAATAAGCCTCAGAAGAGGTTGTATCCAAAAGGATTGCTTTCACAGGCGCAGAGGTTATCTTCCTCTGAAAACCAGACGGTGAGACTATTTACAGCACTGCAATTAAACAATTATAAATATTGACTATTGAAATAATGGAATTTCAATTATTATTCTTGCATTCTTATTTCAAATTATGTTATATTTATAATTAGAATAGTTAGAGACAGCCTTTATATTTTTTGCTAACTCCAAAGTTACCGTAAAATATTCTGTAATATAAAGATCGACATTGCTTGGACACTCATTTTGATAACTAGAATAATTATTCTATGCAGTAAATTAAGATAAACATTAATATACCTGCTGTTCAGGTACTTTGTGCTGTACAAAGTATTGTATTGGATGACATCTTTAAAAATTAATCTGCATGTCATAAACTAAAAAAATGTCATCCCTAAAAATATTTTGTCTAGATGAAGTTCTTACCTGTAGATATTTGTAAATATGCAGGGCGATCCAGTCGGAGGAGTAAAAGATGAGACATATGCCCATGTTGGAGGTGGTGTTGTGGATGTCGCAGAGCAGATCAACAGCCTCTCGGCTTCCTTTTGGCCCAAGCTGAGTGTTCAGCTCACGGGCTCGCCTCAACTCGTAAGGTGTCGAGTCTGTTATCGGGGCACTGGAAGCCAGGTCATATCATTAGTTTCCTCATACATGCATACGTTTTTTCTAGTTTTCAAATGTACAGATTATCTTTTAAACCCATGTTAAAGTTTTAGCACAACTTTTTCTACTTACCTTAGCAAGTCATCCGTGAAACAACGATTTAGATCTGTTTCCATGTATCTTCTGCAAGCATCCACTGCCCGTGGATTTGTCAGGACGGTAGTTATAGAAACCGATCCCTTCCGATCAAACTTCAGTTTCTGCAGCTCTCTCACCATGTACACCCCTGACATCTCATTTCCATGGGTGCCCCCACATATAGCAAGACGGGACAGTGGCGAGAAAGATACTTTCTCCATCTGTTGACAGGACACAGTTGAGAATGTTAAATTTGTGGTCCTGCCTTACTTTATTCCAAACCTGACTCAGCAAGCCAGCTAGTTTAACTGCAGGGGAGCTACACATTCATAGTGAGTCTAAAGTAAACATGAACCAGAAAGATAAGAGTAATGTGTTACCTATATGGGCTGGTGAAATTAACCTTTGGCCTGGAACTGGGGTGAAAAGTGCAAAGGTATTGCTGGATGACAGTCACTGTGTCAATTTATTTAATAAGTGACTGACCTAGTCACATTAAAGGAGATCCAAGTGGATTTGTTAACCTCTAGATAAATATGTTATGCAGATATTTATATGTATTTATACAACTTGTTACTTCACATGATAATCACTGTCAGAAATGAAGATCCTTAATATGTTGCTCTTTAATCACTGCAGCCTAGTTTGTATGAAGAAGTCCACTATCTTAATTTTGAAAACTGCTGCACTACATTCTCTATATCAGGGGTACTCAATACGTCGATCGCGGCGACCTGCCAGTCGATCGCGGCGTAGTTTGGTAGATCGCATCACAGAAAAATAAATGTGCCCGCCCCCGAGTAACTTCCTCTATAGCGCCAGATTACAGCAGAAGCGTGTCATTTCTGTCACTCCATGTCGCGTTAACAGTCCTCCGCTCGCGGTCTCGCGCGCCGCAAAGCTTCGCTGGCTTGCGCGCGCATCGTCGGGGCGGAGCAGAGAAAAAGTGACTAGCACCCCCCGTCGATCGTCTTGACTTGGTCACATTATAAGTAGCTCGCATGCTGAAAAAGTGTGACCACCCCTGCTCTATATTCTCATAGTGTTTCACCATTTTAGTTTTATTATTTTCCAATACGGTAGTTACATTTAATTTAATATCCATTTTGATATTTCAAATTCGAATGAAGGGAATTGCAATAACAGAGTTTAAAACCTACACTATATTTAGTAATAATAGCATTTAATTTCAATCAATCAATCAATTTGAGGGAGATACACATAATGAAAGTGTTCTTTTGCAAAGAAGATGCAACCCTCTTAATGTTTTCAATAGTTACTCCACTTCTGATAGTATCATGAGAGTTCATTGCTTTCCTAATGAGTGTGTTTGTCATTTGAGAGAGGGAACTCAAAGTTAAAGCAGAAAGAGGTCATGCTGGAACACAAACAGCGATTGCATTTTTGCTTAATACATCATAAAATAGTAAATAATCTTGTATTTAATGAGTTTATTAGTATTATTTAAAGAATAAAAAAATCAAATGGAAGAAACAGTGTGATGTGAACTTATCGATAGCGATGGTATGAGGGGCCGTTTAGGCCATAACTAGTGAAACACTCTCACACTCACTACTGAGACACTCTCACACATACTAGTGAAACGGTCTCACTCTCACACATACTAATGAAACTCTCTCACTCTCACACATACTAGTGAAATGCTCTCACGCTCACTACTGAGACACTCTCACACATACTAATGAAACTCTCTCACTCTCACACATACTAGTGAAATGCTCTCACGCTCACTACTGAGACACTCACACATACTAATGAAACGCTCTCACTCTCACACTTACTAGTGAAACGCTCTCACGCTCACTACTGAGACACTCTCACACATACTAATGAAACACTCTCATTCTCACACATACTAGTGAAATGCTCTCACACATACTAGTGAAACGCTCTCACACTCACTACTGAGACACTCTCACACATACTAGTGAAACACTCTCACACTCACTACTGAAACACTTACACATACATACATACTCTGTAAACCTATGCACGCTCATATATAAAACACTATTGAACACTTATACATTCATAACTGAATCTCTTGTATATGATTACAAAGATATAAAAAGTTTAGATACATGTGCAAGTGTTTCACATATACATGTTTCAAATGTGTATGTATACGTTTTTCAGTTATATGTATGTATGCTCTTACATGAGGATGTGCAAGCGTCTCACATGTATTCATGCAAGTCATTTCAGTAGTGACTGTGAGAGTGTTTCAGTAGTATTTATGAATGAATCTCACTAGCATACGGAAGGTGCTTCGGTTAACCCTCTGGAGTCTGGGGTCATTTTCTCAATTTTACAAAGAATTTTTAATTCACCTTTAAAAGACTTTTGCATACAACACATACCCATGTGTTATACATCAAAAATTCCAGAACAATCTCACCTCGCCATATAATGAGGCATAAGTGTCCTCAGGTACAAGTGGAAAGAAAAAAATATGGCCCTAAAGCTGAAAATGTAAGTTTGATTTAAGAAAAATCTTCATAACTCTTCTGAAAACAGACTTTTACTCAAGTGGACAAACTGTTTTGGTGTTTGACATTGTTTTACCAAAGGTCATTGTTTCACAAAAGCAGTGAAATATCTGAATACAATGCTAGATACATATAAATAAATGTCAAATACCCAATTTTGTATTATCGTTTTTTGTAACGAGTAAAAATGATGTGGTCCGTCTCGCTATTCTCCAATATGACAAAGATGGGACTGAGAAATGACTTGATATTGCAGATAAAGTTTCATGGGGTGTGTGCAAATAAAAAAAATGACCATTACAATTATTTATTTTTAAATAAATATGTATTATACAGTAAAAACAACTAACATCTTCTACAAAATATTAATGTTGAGAAATAGAAAAGGAAACACAACACAAATATTGATACAGAAAATGTACTATATGGCTATTCAGTTATTCACTATCATGTCATCGTATCATAGTCCTCCGGGGCACGAGACGTCTTTGCTGGCCGGGCAGGTAGAGCTGCAGGTGGGGTGCTCCATGTGGGGCTGCGGGTGGGGCTGCGCTGCAGGCGCTGGAGAAGTCAAAATACTAGTCAGCACCGTGCACACGTAACAGACACCGTGACGGGACACGTAACAGACACGGCAAAACGGAACATAACAGATACGTAACGGACACGTAAAGTTTAGTAAAGACACTTACCCGGCTGCGTGTTCCTCCTCGTCCGCGCTGCTCGCCAAAGTCGCTGCAGCTGCTTCCTTGTTGTGAAGTCCGTTCGCACCGTGTTCTCTGGCTTCTCTTCTTCTTCTTCTTTGAGGTTTATTGGCGGTTGGCAAACAACTGTTTGGTGCATTACCGCCACCAACTGGTATGGAGTGTGGATCAGGATGTCTAAACTTGCCCTATCAATATTCAACCCTACTAAATACAATAACAAAAACAACCGACATCAAACACAATATAACAAAACAACACGCACACACATATATATATATATATATATATATATATATATATATATATATATATATATATATATATATATATATCTTATATTCATAGCTTCAACAATACAAATCATAACTACCCAACCAAAACGAACCAACCTGACTAAATAACCTAGAGCTCATATTCTCTCAATAATCCTGGTTATTCTGAGATACTGCAATAATGCTTTATAGCACCCACTGGAGTTTCCTTGCAGCACACACCCCGTATCCAACCGTACCCCCTCCTTGCCGAGGCTTCCAACCAGCTGTCTCCTTTCATTCACATACCTTTGACAGTGTATCATAACATGTTCGATTGTTTCTACCTGCCCACAATAGTCACATCTTCCCGTGTCGTGTTTCCCTATTTTCCACAACATGCCGACCCAGTGTGTCCAAATCTCAGCCTTGAGATGACGTTTCCTCCTGCACATCTCATTCCCCCCACTTTCTCTGGACTCTATACAACCATCGCCCGTTCCTGTCCTCCTCCCATTGCTTCTGCCACCTTTCTTTTAACCTCAATTTAATAATCCCCTTGGCCTCTGATTTACTAAATTTGACTTCCACTTTTGAGCCACTCTTTACGGCTTCTTTTGCCGCTCTATCTGCCATTTCATTTCCTTTAACCCCCACATGTGCAGGAACCCATACCAACACCACTGTTAAACCCATCATTTGAATCCTGTATAAAGTTTGCTGCATTTCAATGAGGATGTCCGGTCTGCTGTCTGAATGACTGTTCTGTAAGCTGTAAAGTGATGAACTGGAGTCTGAACAAATAACTGACCTGAGTGGTCTTGTGTCCTCGATCCATTGTAGTGCAAACATTATGGCCAGCATTTCCCCTGTGTACACTGATACCCCCTCTGTAATCATTTTACTTATTTTAATATTAAATTCTGGCACTATAACTGCTATTCCTACCTTATTCTCTGAGTTCCTTGATGCGTCAGTGTACACCTGGACATAGCTGTAGTAACTGTCGATGTGTGTCTGAATTGTGTGCACATTAAACGTACCCCCTCTATCCTTGTTCTTTCTTTTAAGTAACGCCACGTCTACTGTTGCCTCAGGTAGTTTCTCTGGCTTCTCTGACTGACAGATTGCTAATGAGATTCACATGTGAGGTGGGCAGGTCCTTGTGACTTATTGAGTATTGGTTGTTTTTCCCCCCAAAATGTTGACAGACAACCGTATTGGCAAATCACAGAAGCCTATTATCCGCTGGCGCCTGCACTCTTTGCTTCCGCCTTCCGGTTTAACCGAAGTACCTTCCGTATGCTAGTGAGATTCATTCATACATACTACTGAAACGCTCTCACAGTCACTACTGAAACACTCTCACAGTCACTACTGAAACACTCTCACAGTCACTATTGAAACGCTCTCACAGTCACTACTGAAATGACTTGCATGAATACATGTGAGACGCTTGCACATCCTCATGTAAGAGCATACATACATATAACTGAAAAACCTATACATACACATTTGAAACATGTATACATATATATGTGAAACACTTGCACATGTATCTAAACTTTTTATATCTTAGGGTTATTTGGGAGTTTTTCCTGGTCCGATGTGAGGTTTTGGGTCAGGGATGTCTATGTGTACAGATTGTAAAGCACTCTGAGACAAATTTGTAATTTGTGAAACTGGGCTATACAAATAAACTGAATTGAATTGAATATGCAAGAGATTCAGTTATGAATGTATAAGTGTTCAATAGTGTTTTATATATGAGCGTGCATAGGTTTACAGAGTATGTATGTATGTGTAAGTGTTTCAGTAGTGAGTGTGAGAGTGTTTCACTAGTATGTGTGAGAGTGTCTCAGTAGTGAATGTGAGAGTGTCTCAGTAGTGAGTGTGAGAGCGTTTCACTAGTTATGGCCTAAACGGCCCCTCATACAATGGCCCCTGTATTTATGCCTTCCAACAAAAACCCAAGAGGGGGAGGGGGTTACACATCTGCTGTTCAAACTCATGCAGTGAGCTCAATGTCCTAGTCTGAGTCTTGCTTTAGCCAACTTCATTTTCAATAATAAATGATACACATGATTATTTAACATTTAGCACATACATTGTTACTCCAAAAAAAATGGAGGGATGTTGTTGTCTACTTGACAAAACACTCACCTGTAGAACTGATAAGCCTAGATAATAATTAAACCGTTGGCTCTGCATTTGACCACATCAGCAGAAATAAATGCCTGCATATTGATGTTAGACAAGGTGGCCACACTTCATTTTAACATTCCCATTAAACAAGTAAAAGGCTGTATATACACATGTAATACCTACATACATATAGCGTACTTAAATTGAGTTGTCAGCAGATAAGTGTTTGCTTATTTAGTGTAGCTGTGACCCTTTCTAAACCCACAGGTGGAGGCAGATAAGGACTGACAATATTGTAAAAACCTGTTGGAATAACATAAAACATCGAAATGAAATGTTTCTATTCAAAATTATCCTGCATGTGTGTTTTATACAACACTCAATACAATAACAACAGTAAAACAGAAATTCAAGAAGAGAAATACCTTATTTCTACTCATTACAAAGTCTTGCAAAGTGGGCAGAGTTGGAGGGAAGAAACATATCAGTGGACAAAGCAATGAAAATACACAAGCAGAGGTGATCAAAGTAGTCTTTTTCACAAGCAGATGCCTATCTGCAGCCTGTGAATGTCTTCATGGGAGTGAAGTGCCATTCCACATTGTTTAAGTCACATGATCAGCACAGAAAGAATTTAGAAAGCATGAATCATTTGCACCAACAACAATGGAATTAGTGTATGCAAGAAACAACACGCTTGCACGGCTTACCTTTCTTTCAAAACCGGGGGCTTCGTGGCACCCACTGGATTTCAGTAACCTTTGAATTTAGAGAAAAGTCAGAGCCAGGACTCGAATGTGTTAGGACTGAGCCAGCCGGGGTCCCACGTCAGTCCGATCGCACGGAGACACCCGGTACCTCGGAGCGCGCTGCCAAAGACTTTGCGCACCTGGCGACGAGGACGAGCCGTGCGCGCACACTTGAAGCCACTCGGCTCACGTTTCAGCTGCACCTCGTAGCTCGTTACACGGGTTAATTGAGTTAAGTAGCAGGACTGCCGTAGCTCGCAGCGAGTTCGTTCCAGAAGCTCAAGAGGAGAGGTCTTACAACCCTGGAGTTGTTGGGGTCAGAGTTTTTGTTTCGTATGGATTAACAGTGATTAACTTTTTTTCCCGTGGATTACTCGACAGTGAGTTTTTGTTTGCTTGTTTCTTCCACTGCCAATTGAGGAGGCAGTATTCTTTTGGTTTCTCGGAACTTTCCGCTCCCTTGTTTTAAAAAAATAAAATAAACTACGCCTTGTTTTTGGCTAACATTAACACTGTTGTCGTGCACTTGGGGTCGAAAGACAATCCTTAACAGAATGAATGCAAAGTAGAGCACACATGCAGATACTTTCCCCCTCAGCCCCCTACGGCCCCCCCTCTTTATGTTCTTCAGCTCAAATTTCAAGCAGTTTGACATTTTATGATGCAACAGGAACTTGACGCTTTGCTATTTTCTACGAAACCAGCCAGAGCTTCTTTGAGTGCTGTGTGGACTGGGTGCAACTTTGAGGTTCAATAACGACAACAAAAACAACAGCAATCATGTAGTAGGGCGTAGGCTATGCTTCATTGTATTCATATCCTACCTCCAGCCGTTGGTTTTATTCTATTATCATTACTTGTTATCACACAACACTGTTAATACTGTTTGTTCTGTAGATAGCTTGTGTGTTCATACCCCTTTCTGTTTATTCCACACAATATTCAATATTTTATTCTGTACAATTCTCCCCACATTACTACTTTTTGCACTTCTGGTTAGATGCTAAAACTGCATATTGTTTTTTTTTCTTTTTTGAGCAGTCAAATCTGGTTTATTTCATGACTTTAATTCATCCCTTCAAAAAACTATTTACACTTCCATGCCTAGAAACTAACCTTACAGAGACCAGTCTAGCGTGGAGGTATCCGTTTCTATGGCTATTCTCGTTTGGTTTGTCTTATTTTAACCTCCTTTTATAAAACAGATTTTCCTGAAATTAGCCTAGATTAAACTGTTAATCCATGTTTATAAAAAACACCCCTCTAACAATGTATTTGTAGTCCATCAATTATGGGAGCTTTGAGGCAGCAGAGGATTCATTGTTTCCAAGTTGCTAACCTTGAACCTGATCATATATCTGAACAGTGCTGTAATCAAAAGGTGTTTCTATCACTGTGCTCATAGTTTCATTCTTTTGTCTCAGTGCGTACTTTAGCTATGTGCACAATATTCTTTTCAGGCCTCAACATATCTCGGTACATACTATTTTTTTAATAATCCGTGTTTGCTTGTGACCTCTTTATATAAAGCAGTCACTTCATGCTGTCCCTTGTCTCAGACATCATGAGTGCATGTGTCTGTAGCTCAGTGGGGTGAGGGGGTCGTCCTGCAACCCCAACGTCGTCGGTACGATCCCCATTAGTTGCATTAGTTGCAAGTCGAAGTGTCCATGAGCAAGTCACTGAACTCTCAGTTGCTCCCAATCAAATATGTTACAACCTCTGTACATTTCAGAGTGTCATTTTAATAAATGTTCATGGATTCCAAAGGTAAAACTATCCGTTATTACACAAACAGCCACACCAATGTGTATGTATATGCACAAACCAAATATTGATTACCTCACATCTTTCAAATCGTTCACCTCCATATAACCCTTCGGTCTCTTCCATTTCTCCCACTCTAAAGGATAGTTCTAAACTACACTTCGACATGTAATCCTATCGGATCAGTCACTTAGTCATAAACTGCTTTCTCTCACTCGTTCACTTTCTCTCTCTCTCTCTCTCTCTCTCTCTCTAACACTTTCTCTCTCTCGCTCTCTCTCTCTCTCTCTCTCTCTCTCTGCCAGTTTAGTTACAGTAAATCTAGTATCTTTGAATTTCACATAAATTCATTGAATTTCAATACATTTATTTTAACTCGTTGACATCTGGCCTCTGATGACTATCATGGTTCTCAAACTCTTTCTGTCACACCCCACTTGGGAGGAAGAACATGTGCATGCCCCACCACCCCAAAAAAATGGTCAATGCTGAATTATTATTGAAAAAAACTACACTTTGAATTGGAACATGTACCTGGGCTGAGAATGATGACGTTTTACGAGTCCACAAGGACACGAGTAGAGGAAAATATGCACAAGTACGAATATTGAGAAACGCCGAATGCGCCCGGCGAGGGCCGGCAGAGGTCAGAAGTCAACGAGGGGATCCTCACGCACCGAGCGGCGTCCCTGTCCCGCCGAAATGCTGTCAGCTCAGCCGACAAATAATTTCTCTGACCCTAGATTATAGACTGATGTTCACGGTACATGCATTTGATCGGGTGCGCGCAAGGGTTTTGCTAAAGATAGCGCAAAGATTCACATAACAACATCCGGTTTTGCAAAGTTAGCGGAAAGAACCACGTAAAATATTATCCATCCATCCATCCATCCATTTTCCACCACTTTATCTGGGGTCGGGTCGCGGGGGCAGCAGGCCCAGCAGGTTGACCCAGACTTCCCTCTCGCCCGCAACATTTTCCAGCTCATTCTGGGGGATCCCGAGGCGTTCCCAGGCCAGCCGAGAGATATAATCCCTCCAGCGTGTCCTGGGTCTTCCCCGGGGTCTCCTCCCAGTTGGACGTGCCTGGAAAACCTCCAATGGGAGGCGTCCAGGAGGCATCCGAATTAGATGTCCGAACCACCTCAGCTGACTCCTCTCGATGCGAAGGAGTAGCGGCTCGACTCCGAGCTCCCTCCTGATGTCCGAGCTCCTGACCCTATCTCTAAGGCTGAGCCCGGCCACCCTACGGAGGAAACTCATTTCGACCGCTTGTATTCGCAACCTCGTTCTTTCGGTCACTACCCAAAGTTCGTGACCATAGGTAAGGATTGGAACGTAGACCGACCAGTAAATTGAGAGCTTCGCCTTTCGGCTCAGCTCTCTCTTCACCAAGACGGACCGGTACAGCGCCTGTTTTACTGCTGCAGCTGCACCGATCCGCCTGTCGATCTCCGCTCAATCTTACCCTCACTCGTGAACAAGACCCGAGATACTTGAACTCCTTCGCTTGGGGCAGACGCTCTGTCCCCACCTGGAGGAGCAATCCACGGTTTCCGGCAGAGCACCATGGCCTCAGATTTGGCTGTGCTGACCCTCATCCCTGCCGCTTCACACTCGGCAGCAAAACGCCCCAGCGAGTGCCGGAGGTCATGGTCTGAGGATGCTAACAGGACCACATCATCTGCAAACAGAAGAGAGGCGATCCCAAGACCCCCAAACCTGACCTACTCCACCCCCAGGCTGCGCCTAGATATCCTGTCCATGACAAAACGTAAAACATTATCCGTTTTTCAAAATAAGATGTCGACATATACAAGTACATTTTTTTTACTGTACCAATAAGACATTTAAAAAAGCATATTTCTGATTATTTGAAGTCCTGTATATAGATCTCCCCAAGAGTTCCAGGAAAAGACTGATGCAGACGTGTTCCATACATATCTGAAATCCCCTACACTGTCAATCAAAAAAGTGTAATGTACTAAATTAAAATGTAGTGTATTTAATGTTTTTTGATTTTAAATACTTAAAATACAAAACCAATGTTAAGAATAATTAATTTCATGAATAATGCTTCACAATAAATAGAATGCTTCGATCGACAGTGATCGGTGATCGGTATTATCGGATCGGCAGATACTGATTTCAGTGATCGGTGATAGGCATCAAAAAACCTGACCGGTGCATCTTTAATATATATATTATATATATATATATATATATATATATATATATATATATATATACACACACAATTAAAACATGTAATACTCATACATATAATTGTGTGTGTATATATATATATATATATATATATATATATATTGTTTCTAAATATTTAGATTATATATAAATATACATAATGATAAATAAGTTATCTACATATATATATATATATATATATATATATATATATTTGTGTGTATATATTTTTTTTATGTATATATATGGTTATATTAAACATGTATTTGCAAACAATTCGGTCAAAAGACACCACTGTGGAAGTTGTATTAAAACGCAAAACGCAATTTCTCAAGTTGAGCACGAGTGTGTCTCGTTTATTTTACATCACACAACGAATGAATCACAAGATGGCGCTGCCCGGTAACCAAACACGCATGGGGGTTCTACCAGGTTTTCCCTGGTCCAGCCCCTTGATATGCTGCTATAGGCTTATACGCTGCTGTGTGTGTGTTTGTGTGTGTGTGTGTGGGGAAGGGGGGAGAGACGTTTTAGGATATACTGAGCACCTCTCTCCTCTTTTCTCTCTCCTTATGGTTGAATTTTCATCTCTCACTCACACATTACTGACTCTGCTTTCCCCCCGGAGTCCTTTGACTTCACATCATAGATCCTATCTGGATCGTGGAATATGCCTACTACCAACTATGCCATGGCCCTGTTGAGGCTCCGCCCACTCCTCCTCTCTACCTCCATCTGCCTGATGGATCGTGGAGGTCTCGATTGTGGAATATGCCTACTACCAACTATTCATACACTCTGTCATATTCATTGATTGTGCTGTTACTGTGTTTTAATTTGTGTATAATAATTCATTGTGTACACATTACATCTATTGCATCTGTCTATCCTGAAGAGGGATCCTCCTCTGTTGCTCTCCTGAAGGTTTCTTCCCTTTTTCCCCTTTGAAGGGTTGTTTAGGAGTTTTTCCTGATCTGATGTGAGGTTCTGGGACAGGGATGGCTATATGTACAGATTATAAATGAGACAAATTTGTAATTTATGAAAATGGGCTATACAAATAAACTGAATTGAATCTGAGTACTTTTTCCACCACTGTTGCCAGTGCCTGGCGGTTTGTGTGGCATTTGACAGGAAAACAGAGGAAATGTTTGCAGTTAAACAGCATGACAGCCCTTTTGATGGAATAATCACCATTTTAATTCCCCTGAAAAAATGGAATTCAGATGTGCCAATGTACATCATTGTACATCATGGTGTGTCATTTCAGGAAAAGTTTTGAAGGTGTTGGCTCTTATCTGACGTGACAAAAAAAGAAATCTTCGCTGACCTATTGTCGTTGAATGTGTTGCTACAGAAGCATCGACAGGAAAGATTGCATGTCATCCAATATATATCCAATAAAGTATAATTCTATTCTATATTCCTACACAGCTGATGCTGGTGTAAAGAATATACTTTTTTGTTATCTTTCCCTATTATTGTGTGCATTAATATTATGTGTAAAGTGAAAAGGTCACAGAAGGTTAAAAGCTTCAACAAGGGCATTTCTGCACCTGGGATGATCGAGTAGAGGATCGTGACACACAAGGAAGTGTTTTATGCCCCCCCTTCCCACACCTCACCTTAGAGATGTTTTAGAACAAAGACTCCTATATTCTCACAGCCCAGGAGAAACAACTAGAGACCTTCGCTGAGTGCAGTTAAGATAAAGACACGGTCCAGACGTGGCAGTAAGTGGCTGAGGTCAACCACAGGGCCTCCTTCGGACACACACACTCCATGCGTTCTATATGTCGGGCATTCTTATTTACTGAGGGGAGCCTCTTTATGGCCCTCCTGATAAAGTCCTGGAGACACCACGTCCCATCCCGGAAAAAGATAAGAGTATCACACTCCCCTGCTCTGTGAGAGAAGCTGACAGGAAGGTGTCAAATAGAACATATCTCTTCCTTTTCCACACCTTTCACAACATATGTTCTCATCGGCGAGCCAACAAGGACTAATGAATATTCATACAACGGCGGAAGCAGAGGCGCAAGAACCAATGAGAAGACACCGCCCTCTTTGTCTCAGACCAATCAGAAGTGGTCTTGAGGTGTATTTCAGTGGCGCCGCTCTCTGTTCAGCACCCCTCTTCCTTCAGCTCTGAGGCCTTGAATGGTGTCAGATCTGAACGTTGGGTCCATGCATGTGACTGTCTGTTTGTATCATGATTTTCTAATTAAACGCTTTATATATTTGAAGTAAAAGTCTACCGATGTTTTCTTCCAGTGATATCCGTCCAGGTGTGTCCTGTCTCTTTCCTCAACAAAATGGTAGCAGAGGATGGTTTTGACCGGTCCAGAGACCTGAGGAGGACGAGCACCTGAGATCCTGGACGGACCACTGGTCCCAAGGCCCGCTCCGAGAAACTGATCAAACCACGGTATCAAAAGAAGGTAAGACTGAACCTGTTTATTTCAAATCAGTCAAATTGAACACTCTAAATTTGATCAGGATCCTGGATGTGAGTATTGGAACTGCCAAATTTTTGACTTAATTTAGAAGATAAGATAAAGTGTAAAAAGGGAAATCACGATACAGTTTGACAGTACGCCTCGGGGAGGTCAAGCGGGGCTTGTTAAAGAACCAGTCGAGGACTGTTTTACGCCCGGGGGGTCAGACGGGGTCTGTTAAAGAATATACGCCTCGGGGAGGTCAAGCGGGGCTTGTTAAAGAACCAGTCGGGGACTGTTTTACGCCCGGGGGGTCAGACGGGGTCTGTTAAAGAATATACGCCTCGGGGAGGTCAAGCGGGGCTTGTTAAAGAACCAGTCGGGGACTGTTTTACGCCCGGGGTGTCAGACGGGGTCTGTTAAAGAATATACACTTCGGTGAGGTCAGCGAAGTCTGTTAAAGAACAGCGAGGACTGATAGAAAAACCCCGGGGGGGACAAACGCATCTTGACATGTGCACATGTAATGTATAAAACTGTGAATGAATGTTGAATACCGGTGTATAAATGGTGATGTGTATAAATGTTGTCAAAGTGGGATCAACAGAGCAAAGTCGAAACCTAACGCTGTCAACGAAAGCTCTGGTCTGTTGAATTGCACGAGTGATAAATGAGGACTTAAGGTTCCGAAAAACACGTTGTTGAGTAAAGAACCGATTGTGTGGCCAATGTTGTATTATGTGTAAGAGCAATTACGAGTTTGAGATTGAGGAAGGTACTCAGAAACAAGTTTAAAACTGCAGTAGCATAAGAGCTGAAACGTAAACACTGCGAGGGACAGATCAACTGTAAACTGCTGCGCGGCTCCGCGAAGGGCACGCGCCTTCACAGAACAGAGCCGCCCCATCCCTACCCACTTAGCTGCGCGCGCAGCCTGCACTCTGCAGGCACACACAGAGCAAGCCGAATCACAACACAACAGCAGCAGGACAGAAATCAAGAACAGGGACAGAAGAATTATTTGTGAAGTTAACTATTAATTGATAGAGTGTGTGACCATCTTTTACTTTCTGAAATATTGTTTTTAATTGATACATTATTTTGCCAATTTTTCTTTAAATTAATTGACCAATTGCCCGGCTATCTCAGTCGGTAGAGCATGAGACTTTTAATCTCAGAGTTGTAGGTTATTCATTTTTAAATTGATCTTTTTTTTATGGTTATCTAGTTTAGATTTTTATTATAATTTTTCCTTAGGCTCTCTTTGACCCTTTTTAAGCATAACTACAGTTTGTCAGCCACAAGGCATCTCGGTGCAGCAGACAGCAGCACAAACACCTGGACCTTAAGTCCTGTATAATCTGTATCCAGCCCCTCCTCCGAATCCATAAGCACTCATCTATCAACAGCCACAGCAAGCCGTGTCTGCATCATCTCAAGCTTAGTTCCCTCAAAACTTTATGTCCCGCAGCAGGTGGGTTAACAGCCCCACATTGAAGCCCACCGTATAGAAGACGGTGGGTGAGGAGAAGAAGGTGCAGCGAAGGCTTTAGACAGATTATTAAATTATTTTTTAGTCAGGCTGGACATTGGGCTAATGATTGTCCTTATCCACCACAGGGTTAGCAGTCTCAGTCAGGACCGCTTCAGTACTCCCAGAATGTCTAACCCCGCCATAACAAGCACCCACACACAGCCACAAGGCCACAGTGATCCAGGCACCAGGCCTGGACCAGAGACACAAGATTAGGCGTGCCCAGATCCAACAGCTGACAGCGAACTGTATCCACTGAACAGAAATGTGCCACACCCACTAGTCACCCAATGATTCAACTGAAGACTAAAGAGACACTGAACAGGAAGAAAAGGCCTGGTGAGGACAGGGTAGATGATGATGACATCACACCTCTGCATGAGACCAGCCAGCAGTGGAGACTTTGATTCAAAGTCCTGCATCCCTAACCGCCACCAGGGGACCAAAAACATTGTGCTTTTAACTACACCTTGATACAGGATGAGATCTGAGATCCTGAGGGAAAGCCTGCAACACGAGATGGAGGCTCGTGAAAACCCAACTGTGGATCTATGCAGAGAAGCAAGGAGTAGCAGCGGCTGGTGAATGAACACCAGAGTTGCAGATTGTGTGCACTCGTTGACACTTCAGCCACACATCACAGTGTTGGTCCAGAGTGGAGGCACAGAGAAGAACAATGGTGAAAGCAGAGGTTGAGGCTACAGACTGGGTGCTCATACAAATTAAACATTTGCATTAATCCATATTTGAGAATATGTACAGAACTGCACACACATCAGAGGTCCAGTTAATATTAGAGACACATGCTTAGCCACACATAGTAGAGAGAATACTGATCATGGGGACACTGACAACATGCTTATCTTATTTCCAGACACTTTTTTGGACTAAAGGGTGAACTGATGTGTGACTGATTCCGAAGGCTCCCGTTGAGATAGAGTTAAAACCACGTACAATTTCAATTTAATTGTCAACAGCATCCCTTAAGGATGGAATAGACTGTATATATATATATATATATATATATATATATATATATATATATATATATATATATATATATATATTTTTTTTTTTTAAACCATAGAATGACTGTTATAGGCAGGTGTACTGGAGGGGACGAGGGCTCCCTGGAATACACCAATTAATTAATTAATTTCGTAAACCTGGAAAAAGGGCCTTGATTTGGGGCCAAGAAATAAATGTGAAATCTGTTCTTTACCAATTATGCCGACTTATTATGACATTCCTAACCCAAGCACACTGATGATGCTGGGGGATCAGACAAGACATGGTTCTCCTGCAGTGATTTAGCAGATGCATTTTTATTTTTTTAATTTTTTTCTCTTTTCTTCTAAAAGTTGACTGTTTATTAGGATTATTATTATTGAAAAGGACGAATTTAGGAATTCCATCCTATTTCAAAAGAGGGATGGAAGCACACAACAATTTAATTGACGCCAGATTACGCAAAGGAGGCCCAGACAAGTATAGACTAATAGATCAGATAAGAGTAGGGTTAGAATCAGTGACTCCAACGAGAATCATAAAAATATATATTTTTTAAATCATAATATGCTTGATAAATGAAAAGATGTAATCTTATTTTGTGTTCTTTCCCATAGTTGTGGTGATAGTAGATGGGGTTCGACGTTGACGGATTGGAAGAAGAGCCGCCATTGCTGTACACATAACTAGCTAGTGTTTGACCATATAGTGCACACATGCACACACTCAAGGTATAGAGGTACAAGACGCATTAAGTCCGACAACGGAACAAAGTTTAACAACAAACTGCTGGAGAAAGTTGAACGTACACTGGGCATAACCCACACGTTTGGGTCCGTTTATCACCCTCAGTCTCAAGTATTGGTCGAGAGAGCCAATCAAATTATTATTAGGAAAATGTGCGAAGGCGCTTACACTGGTACTGATGTCCATGAGATCATTACCAGGCGGGAAGACGTCACCAAATGAGTTGTCAACAGGAAGAAGTATGCCAGAGCCACCCAGAGATGGAGGTCATATGCCACCTCTGGATGTCTGCAAAATTGAAATGTCAGAATACATAAAAAACTCTATTTTTTCTCTCACCAAAGCTCTCTCAAACCAGGTTGTTCGAGCCCAGACGATCGATCAGGAGGCAGCAGAGCCAACCAAAGTAAAAGTAGGTGACTGGGTCAGGGTCAGGGTTCACAAGAGAAAGTGGACTGAGCCTAGGTGGACTGGTCCGTACGAAATGAAGGAGGTTACTTCACACTCGTTCCAGGTCAAGGGTAAGGCAGAGGCACCTTGACACCACCTGACACATTGTGTCCCAGCTACCTGTCCAACAAGGACATTGACAGAAACACGATCAGATCTAAAAATGTTGATGCCACAGAGGTCGTTTCAGGGATCCTGATAGCCCAGCAAGAAGATCCCCCGCAAACCATTATAGGAACAGTTGGGAGTCAGACAAAAAGTTATAATAGTCATGGGACAAACCCTTGCCTTTATCATAGAATTAGTCATGTGAGGTTTAGAGAAGAACCTGCCAAAAATAGGTTCCATTAGCTTTCTGGACTGAAACCTTTTTCAATCCTGGGTGACTGACAATAGATAACCCAAAACCGATTCCGGCACTTATTAGATTGCAATTATTGAGTCTGGAAAAGACCGCATTGGAGATACAATTATAGAAGTAAAATCAACCTCAAAAGTTTCAGCGATCCAGGACAATAAGATTTTAAGAATAGAGTCAGAATCTTCTCCCGAAGTGATTAAATACATAGATCTGACTAATTTCATATTTTATGTTGCATGAGAGTGACTGTATGTTAATATTATAGATTGAGGAAGCCGGTTGAATTACATTAAGTAACTTACAATAAGAAAAACGTGACTTTAATCGTGCAAGTGACTTTAATGCAAAGACGGGACTCTTAAATACTTGTTTAGTGACTTGACCGGAAGTGATGACTTGACCGGGGTTGGTGACAGTCGACCCCTCATTGTTTTAGCGGAAGTTTAAGTAAGGATTGGATAATTTTGAGTCTAAGACTCTGTGGATTGGAGATAGCGATCTTTTCAACAGGTATCTCGAGGCCGGAAGGCAGAGGAGCCGGGAGCCGATGAAGAGCACGATCTACCACCCACGATGCTGCCCAGGGGAGTCATGTCATATCCAGGGCCCATGCGACACCAGTGGAAGAGAAGCTGCAGCCTGACAAGGACGATCCAGACGACATCGAGTTCGAGACCACCGGATAAAGACCCCATCGACAGCCAGTGGAGACCAGACCCAAACAGGGTTGAAGCAGACGAGTTGCAGCGGGGACCGGATCGTCAACGGGATAACAGGGTGCCAACCTGCAACTCTCCTCCGGCTGTTAGGGTGCAAGACCCAGGCCGGCCCAAACACTCTCAATTTCATCTCTTTCCTTCCACACCTGCACATTACAGAGTGAACGCACACAGACCTACTGACTTCTCAGGGGCTAAAGATCTAAGAGGGTGGGTCGGGTTACCACATGATAGGAACCACGCCCCTATTCCCATCCCTAACAGAGAGAGACTCTCTCCCTGAGAACATTAAGAGTTTACAGATCTTATGGGACCTTAATCTTGGCAAGGCCAGGCCATGACGAAGATCTGGCATGAAAAGAGGAAATAAATGTTCCCGATATAAGTGTTCACATCCAATGGATGTGAAAAGAGGGATTTGTAAAGAATATACTTTTTTGTTAGCTTTCCCTATTATTGTGTGCATTAATATTATGTGTAAAGTGGAAAGGTCACAGAAGGTTAAAAGCTTCAACAAGGGCATTTCTGCACCTGGGATGATCGAGTAGAGGATCGTGACACACAAGGAAGTGTTTTATGCCCCCCCTTCCCACACCTCACCTTAGAGATGTTTTAGAACAAAGACTCCTATATTCTCACAGCCCAGGAGAAACAACTAGAGACCTTCGCTGAGCGCAGTTAAGATAAAGACACGGTCCAGACGTGGCAGTAAGTGGCTGAGGTCAACCACAGGGCCTCCTTCGGACACACACACTCCATGCGTTCTATATGTCGGGCATTCTTATTTACTGAGGGGAGCCTCTTTTATGGCCCTCCTGATAAAGTCCTGGAGACACCACGTCCCATCCCGGAAGAAGATAAGAGTATCACACTCCCCTGCTCTGTGAGAGAAGCTGACAGGAAGGTGTCAAATAGAACATATCTCTTCCTTTTCCACACCTTTCACAACATATGTTCTCATCGGCGAGCCAAAAAGGACTAATGAATATTCATACAACGGCGGAAGCAGAGGCGCAAGAACCAATGAGAAGACACCGCCCTCTTTGTCTCAGACCAATCAGAAGTGGTCTTGAGGTGTATTTCAGTGGCCGCCCGCTCTCTGTTCAGCACCCCTCTTCCTTCAGCTCTGAGGCCTTGAATGGTGTCAGATCTGAACGTTGGGTCCATGCATGTGACTGTCTGTTTGTATCATGATTTTCTAATTAAACGCTTTATATATTTGAAGTAAAAGTCTACCGATGTTTTCTTCCAGTGATATCCGTCCAGGTGTGTCCTGTCTCTTTCCTCAACACTGGTATTGAGGACATAATTTTCTCCACAGTATTGCATTGAACGTATTAAACTCCTCTTGTCAGTCAATTTCTCGGTTTGCTTTACACAGATTAAACTTAATCCTGTTACACACAGATCAGACCGCCTCCCATGTCATTAACTACTTAAATTATTCATATGAAATACATTTTTTTTTATGCAGCTAATGATATTGTCATCTGTTACCTAATAGATTGTGACCTTTTTTAATATATGGGAACATGGTGTGTTGGGAAGAGGTTTGAACACTGACATTTGAGACAGGGAGGGGCCCAAATGAGGTGGCCTCTGGGTAATGAGGTCTTGCTGAGAGGAAACAGACTTGTTGACCTTCTTGTGGTCTTTTCCCATGCACAGTTCATATGTCTTTGTGTGTTTGTGTACTTCCATGTCCTAAGAATATTCTCTACAGTAAAGAATGCTAAACTATGAAGGCCAGAGCGACAATATGGAAATGAAACAAGTTAACAACACATTATATGCAGCTCATGAACAAAATCAAATCAGGTACCCGTTGAACAATTTGGCAGTTGTACCTGTTCGGGGAAAAAAATTGACAAGTGTCATGAGAGTCACCAAGACGGTTAATTAAATACATTTGAGTACCAGAATAAAATCATGATTCTTTGACAATATCTCCTTGTATCCATTACATTTGGTTTTGATTACAATGTCTGAATGTTTTTTAGCAAATAGTAGTCATCTGTAGTTGTTTTGTTTTGAATCACTTCAGGATTAATGTCTCTCGAGTGTAAAGTCGAATAAAGTGCACTTTTAGACACCCAATTGTAATTTAAAAAAATGTAAATGATGTATATGTGTTGTGTTGTTTGAGTACATTGTTTAACAATACATTGTATTTGATGATTTTGAGCCTCACAGTTTATGCTTAACTTATAATTAGAAAAACTGAATGGCCTTTACATTTGACCTTATGGTTACATAATACAGATCAACCGACATAACGTTTAGAGGTGTTGGTTTACAGCTATGTCAGGGGAGTATTAGGGTGGACCCAATAGCACGACTTGGGAGACAGAACTGGAAATAATGATCTTTACTCTGAGTACCGGCAGCAACAAAAGAGGCGGGAACAGATAAATACAATTTGTAACACTGGAGGGCTTGGTCAGGAAGAACACAAAACAATCTGGCAGAGGACAAGTGCAAATGAGGGGACCTAAGTAGACAGGGACTAATTAATGGGCAACAGGTGAAGGTAATGAGGGACTAACGGGGGAGTGATCAGAGGCAGGTGAAGGGAGTTGGACTGACGAGATGGGAAGCAAGATCTGGAATGACATAATTGTGAGTGAAACAGGCAGACAGGATGAAAAAAACTAATATAAAAGGAAGGTGTGGAGCGAAACTGTGACATATGAAGGATTAACTGTATCACTTGCAGAGTAATCTGGCATGGATATTTACAAGACTACAATTCATGATTTGGAGAGAAACTGATAATGAACTGGAAGAAAAGACCACAATAAACACCCGTTGATCCGATTTGGATAGCTGGAGGAGGTTAAATTCATTTATTGTAACTTGTTTGGAGAAATAATATTTTAAATTTGCAGTGTTGGAATGTAGCTATTTGAACTGGATTTAAGTACAAATAATTGTATAGCTTATTTGGCTTATGAAATAGGATGCTTTGTACAATAGTCTTCTGAAACAATAACACGGGAACAATGTATTGATTAGTCAGTTGATAGAAAATGATTTGCAAATATAAGAATTGGAGGATTTGCTGCTTTCCCACTCTTCCGCTTTGGGCTCTGCACGTAATAATGATATTTATTACTTTTTTTCATCAATCAAGAAATTAGTTCATCAAGAAAATAATCAGCAGATTAATCCGTATTGAAAACATTAATTCATTTCAGTCAGATACAAAATAATAAAAAAATGATTCAAATCCATCACATTATTATACCTGTACATCGCATTAGTATACCTGTAACCTGTACATGAATGTACATCAGTTATTACATATTTGGAAATCCCTACACGTCACACTTTTAAGTATATACATAATTTGAATATACATGGCAGAGAGAGAGAGAGAGAGAGAGAGAGAGAGAGAGAGAGAGAGAGAGAGGTCCTATCACTCACAAAGCTTTAGTGCAGGAGCAAGAGCAGATGTTGAGAGATGTTGCTCTTGCTCCTGCACTAAAGCTGTGTGAGTGATAGAACTTCTCTCTCTCTCGTCACATGTTAAAACTCTTTCTGCTATGCTGCGCAACAGAGTCTCCAACGTCCTTTCCATCGCTGACAGCAGCAGACTAAAGCAGATCAGACTAGGGACACTTGAGGAATGGCCTCTGAACGGGATGAATCCAACATAACCAGAAACCTGACCAACCAGTTCGTGCAGCCGGCGTGGCGCATCGCGCTGTGGTCGGTGGCTTACATCGCGGTGCTGGCAGTGGCAGTTTTTGGAAACTTGATTGTGATTTGGATTATCTTGGCGCACAAGCGGATGAGAACGGTCACCAACTACTTCCTGCTGAACTTGGCTTTCTCCGATGTTTCGATGGCTGCGTTCAACACGCTCATCAACTTCATCTACGCTGCTCACGGAGAGTGGTACTTCGGGGAGGTGTACTGCAGGTTTCACAACTTCTTTCCGGTCACTGCGGTGTTCGCCAGCATCTACTCCATGACCGCCATAGCCATCGACAGGTAGGCTATGAATGAACACAAGATAATATTGCACGCATGGACTTGCTATTATTTCCCGTTATTGATCATTTATTTCTGTTTTTTTTGTCAATCAAGTCAAGTCAACAGCAGCTGAAAGTAAATGATGGTGATAGGCAATATATGTGTGTCTGCGTGCCTCAAGATCTTTTTTTTTAACAAATTGAGACATTTTGCAATTTACTTTTTACAGTAATTTGTTATAAATGAGCGCCAGCATTTAGATCAGTTTACTTTTACTTATCAAATATAATCCGTTACTATAAATGTAATGCTATAAATGTTTCAATAGTTGCACTGCTCTGAATGAAAATAGGGGTTGAGGCCTCTAAGGATCAATTGCACATATACAGTACATGTGATGATCATAATCCACTATTCCATATAGAAAACAAATGTTTCTCATACATTTTCTGTAAAAAAAAGAAGAAGAGGGACAACTTTATATAAAGGCTTTTAAAAATACTGGCAATTAGTGATTCAACTTTCTAATACTTAGAAAGAAAAGTGACATTCATTATAATATGCACTTTTTACCAAAGCAATACATGTGTGCAAAATCAGTGAACAATGCTGTAAAGTATATACACTGTTTTTAGTCAGTCAGTTTGTGTGTCAGTTTGGGATGCAAATATAGGCGTATTTGCATCTAGATAAGGTTTTAACACAAATGTAAAAGTTACAATTATTCTTTCACAATTTTCATGAAAGGATCAATATGGCGGATAACTGTAAAATATGATTATGTTTACCTGGAAGTCTAACTATCAGTTTTGACTTGCGCCAGCCTTTGTTGATACACCGATGTGTTCGAGTATACGTACAGTGAGCATAAGTAAAAGAGAAGACTAACTTCAGTAGGGTAAATGTTACAGATTTATTAACAAAAACAAGTGTTAAAGATGACATAATGAAGATATGGAACAATTAAAATAAATAAAATCTTAACCTTGATGCTTCAAAACAATGATGACCAATAGAGGCACCTTGATTAAATCCTTAATTGGTTTTAAAAAGTGCTGAGGCATTTTCTTGAATCATTGATCCATTTTATTGAACAGCTAACAGCTGAACACGTCTTTAGACATATATTAATCTAAACAATATAGTGAGTGAATCACAGTAACCTGTTCTGCAAAATGTCAGATGTGGTCATGTTTGCTTTAAGTTAAACATACTGAAACTGTTATGTTTTGTGTTTGGATCTATACCGAAAAAGTTATTTTGTTGTTGTGACCTCTGACCTCTAGGTACATGGCCATCATCCACCCGCTGAAGCCTCGTCTGTCAGCGAAGGCCACCACAGGAGTTATTGTCTGTATCTGGAGTCTGGCTGTGGTTCTGGCCTTCCCTCTCTGTTACTTCTCCACCACCCGTACTCTACCCCGCAGGACCCTGTGCTACGTGGCCTGGCCCCGCATGGCCGACGACTCCTTCATGTGGGAACACTGAGGACCCTTTCTTTCTTTTGTCAAGCTTTATTGACATTGTCATGGCAAAACTGGGCTGTATTTCTGCATCATCAAGTTGTCTTTAACTTCAGATTTAAAATATTTTCTGGTCATGTGTTTTTCCACTTCCACAGGTATCATATCATAGTCACAGTTCTGGTCTACGTACTGCCCCTAGTGGTGATGGGCATCACTTACACTATTGTGGGGGTCACTCTGTGGGGAGGGAAGATCCCAGGAGACTCATCTGATAACTATCATGGACAACTCAGGGCCAAACGCAAGGTAAACACCACATTTACTTCATACATTTTGACATTTTCAATTGATTTAGTTTGCATTTGCGTTTAGAGGGGAAACAAACAGGCATATCTGTAAACAGATTATACATATATTAATATGTATAAGGTGTTTTTCTGAAATGTAGAAGTTCAGACTATTCGTCAAATAGAGCAGAGCAGAATACTTCAGTGCGGTGAAACTATATCATACCTTCGAACGAGACATAATTTAACTTTAAGGCAATTGTAACTGCAACCTAGAAGAAGAGACAGACATTCAGAGGCACTTGTTCATCAGCCGAACTGTGCACTGAGCTTTGCAGCAGTTACTGTGAGGGTTGGGTTAAACAGGGATTAAGGTCATCACAGCTGTCATGACGAGCGACGATCGAGTCAGCCTCTGGATTAACGCTAAAGACTACAGCAATTTATTGATAAACCTCACAAATATTGCAAGTTAACACGCTGGATTATTAAAATAGAGAGTTTAAAGAAGAAAGGCTGTAGAAGGATTAAGTAAAAAATATATATTGCAAATATTGCAACATTTACACTACTAATAAATTGAGCAACAATGTAACACAAAAACTACATTGGTATTTACATTTATAATAATGTTTGGCACAACAAACACACACATTCAGTCTACAGAAATAGAGGCTGCGACAGGTGCAGGTTTGCCATTCACAATCTTTTCAAGGGCTTTATTGAAAAGAAAATTCATTAGGGGCTCAGATTGTTGGCAAAATTGAGCCACGAGAGATAAAAGAGATTTATCCACATCAGGAAACAAAGGTTACTAGACAATGTCATGACTATATCAGGCTTGATTGAAAGGCCCACTCTGACAAGATACCATTTGCGCTGGAGATAAGAGGAAGTCGCTCTCATCTCCATCCTGCAGATGAGCCTCTGCTGTTGGTATAATAGCCCCCTGCTCCTTTTAACCCCCAACCGCTCTGCATCGGGCTGCAACACATTGATGAATTCTGTGCTGCTCTTTCATCTGTCCTACCTGGAACCTGCTGGGTCTCATACTCGCTACTTCAGAGACACTTGCATGAAAAGAGCTGCCATGGCTTTGAATATTCAAAATCACAGTGAAATGGAATTTAGAGTTTGGTTTCCTTAATTAGACATTCCTCCAGTTGAAGAGCACTGACACCGCAGAGGTTTAGAAAATACATCTTTTTAATTGGAAATATTGACAATCTATCAAATGAGTGTTGTGAAAGGTATTTCATAGTGACAAACCCACAAATAGTTATCCCCTGATTATGCAGGTCCTCCCACCTTTATGGAGTTTTTCAGCTCACTGTTGTGGTTTTACACCCCTTATATCTTATCTTATTTATTTTATTTTTATTTATGTATTCGCACAAAATAAAGTAACACATGTAACATTACACAGAAATGAGTGCAGGTGAGAAAAGAAACCTTAAGGGCTTATGCAAGGTTCTCACCTAAAGTAATGAATAATAAACGAGAATAACATTTAACGTGCTAAAACAAACAACAATACACATCAAGGAATACAAAACACTATGTAGATGCTGAAAAGGCTTGATTCACCAGGCTTGCCCCTAATCTATGTTTGAAGTTACTGAGTGAAGATGAAGAGTTAGCAATAAGAATGTGATTATTCCAGAGTAAAGAACCTCTGTGTTTGATGGAGAACTGGCTGAGAGTTGTACGGCTGAAGGGAGGATGGAGATTAGCAGATTGTCTAGTGTTGAAATCGTGAACTTGAGAATTGGTCTTAAAATATTCTTTGAAAGGTGTAGGGAGCATATTAGCAAGGTATATATCTTCTGTTTTAGATCAGATTACATCCACAGGTAAACTTGTTAACGTATACATTTTCTTTGCTTCTACCCTCAGTTTCGACTACAACATTTGTTCATTGTTTTCTTGTGTTTTCATTTGTGTATTCCTTCTGTACACATAACATCTATTACACCAATCCATCCTGGAGAGGGATCCTCCTCTGTTGCTCTCCTGAAGGTTTCTTCCCTGTTTTCCCCCTGTGAAGGGTTGTTTGGGAGTTTTTCCTGATCCGATGTGAGGTTCTGGGACAGGGATGTCTATGTGTACAGATTGTAAAGCACTCTGAGACAAATTTGTAATTTGTGAAAATGGGCTATACAAATAATAATTGAATTGTCTACAGAGTGGACGAGATGATGTGTTTTCATCTTGTGAGCTCCTTTTACATTCTTCGTGTTAATACTGTTAGTATTTATCTCCTTTGTCTTGCAGGTGGTGAAGATGATGATTATCGTAGTGGTGACCTTTGCCCTCTGCTGGCTGCCCTATCACGTCTACTTCATTGTGACGGGTCTCAACAAGCGTCTGAGCAAGTGGAAGTACATCCAGCAGGTCTACCTGTCAGTGCTGTGGCTGGCAATGAGCTCCACCATGTACAACCCCATCATCTACTGCTGCCTTAACAGCAGGTGGGTTATGAATAAGTCTCCCCACCAACCCAAAAAACACACATGTTTAAATACTGTATTTGTATACAGCAGCATGTTTACATGTCAGGGGTTCATTTTGCTGCAGGTTCCGGGCAGGCTTCAAGCGGGTTTTCCGCTGGTGTCCATTTGTTCAGGTCTCAAGCTACGACGAGCTGGAGCTCCGAAACACAAGACTTCGACCGGGTCGCCAGAGCAGCATGTGTACCCTCTCTCGGGTCGACACCAGCATCCTCAGCAAAGACAAGAGCACTCATTTCCATGAACACAGATCAAGACTAAATTCTGAGCCCAACAATTAGTTAGTTAGTTGTCTCCACTGGACACAATCCAGTTTTCAAACTGCGGTGTGCCTCCCTGATGATCCGGCCTGTTTATCAACAGCTGCAGCAGTGGCTGCGGCACACAAGCTCGTGGATGCAATTAAGGTACAACAAACTAATCTCAACACATCATGTCAGATTGAGTATAACTAACACTTTCCAAGGATATTATTATCTCAGATGTTCATCGCTAACAGTCATAGTTAAGACATTACTTTTAACTGCAGAACTTGACTGAGATTCATCATGTTTTTAAGTTGTATTCAATATCAAGGTAATCTGGGGATAGTTACATGAGTACATAAAAAAAAACAGCTTAAAGCTAATTCTGCATTATGATAATAGTGCCAATTTGACAAATTAAGCTGCCCTACATGTCTTTATAATTATATATATATATATATATATATATATATATATATATATATATATATATATATATATATATATATATTGCCTATTCTAAAAATCTGTAAATACTTTGTCATCATCATTTACTTTCAGCTGATTTTGACAACTTGATTGATTTTGTGTGCTCATGTTAGACACATATTCATGTCATCAGACAATTAATCAGATGATTTCATCAACAATACCTGAGCATCCATATTGCAGCTGCTCTCCCAGCATGAATGCCCTTAAATCTATAATAATTAAGTTACCGTGATTCTGGTTGGGTGTAAATTCAAAAGTGTTTGTTGCGGTAATTTTTTAGTTTGAGAAAGTATTTGCCAATTCAAAACTTGTTGGGGACTGTATAGAGTTACTGTTTATTGTAAGTATGATTTGTTTTGCATATAATAAATGTATGTACAGTATGTGTTATAATATTGTGATTGTTTGGTGCAAACACAAATACACAGACACAAATTGTGGTGAATTCATGTTTATTTGTTGTATTAATATATAGATTAACTGTGAAAATGTTAACGTTAAATTCACTGAACTTGAAAAGACAAGTAAAATATATGTTTGCTATTTACAGATTAAACAGTCCATTCTTCGCTCGACAATATACGTTTTTATTTGTGTGCCTACTTCTACTGATGCCACTTTGCACCACAATATTGTTAATCAATATGTTGTAACTTGGATGAAGGTAAAATGGTGGAACACGAGGGCTGTGTCTAAATTTAATATCAATCTTTATCATGGTTTTGACTCTTTTAATTATCATAAAAAGAAATAACCATTCATTTATTTAACATGTATTAAAGACATACCAAGTTCCCATCATGTTTGTTTCCCTCAAACTATAAAAATACATTTTTATATGAAATTGAAATAATGATACCAGTTTAGAGTATATAAAGTATCTGCTGATAAGCATAAAGCAAATGTCTTTGAAGTCATTAAAAAAAAACGTGTTTTCAGCAGGCTTCAAAAGTGTGTTGCACCTTATTTAGCAGCATATAAGAAAAACTGATCTTTATTGTTTGACTGTACAAAAGAAAAAACAACCTTTTGTGTAACTCTCAGTGCAATCTGCGCAGATAATTGTTTTTCATTTGTTCTCAATAGTTGAAAGAAAAATGAGCTAGAGCCACAAGCGTCAACACAAGCCACTGAGTGGAGACATCAGCTGGGGACCTAGTGAGATGGAAATAAAGAGAGAGAGGTTAATAGCTTTGGTCATTTTGCAAAAAACAATATGCTTCATACTATGAGTAAGGTCTACATGAAGATAACATTTTTCTTATAAATTGCCAAACTGTTTTAGTTATTTCAGGAAAGGGATTTGTGCCTTTTTTCTCTCTCTGCTCTTCTTACTGGTGTAAAAAAACAAAGATAATAATACAATCGACTTGCTCTTTGTAAAATAGATAGAATTCAAACCACTTTAAAAAGTTAATTGTTGTGGACATTGAAAACTAAAATGTACACTCGCTCAGCCTGTAAAAAGTTGACCGAGTCAATTATTGATTGTTATATTCTTCTTTTTATTAAACACTAAATTTGATTGTTGCTTGTCATTAATAATAAAGGATTTAGAGAAATACTAAAGATCTGCAACCGGATGTCAAGGGCTTTAAAAGATGGTGGGCTTTGAACTCTATGGGACTATTTTGCTTAGATTGCCATAAAGTCAAGTAAATTAATGTGGTCCTTTGGTACTTGTATAGCGACCACTTTAAGCACCTCAAGCCATTCACCCATTCACACCCATTTGTACACTCATGGCTGGTCTACCAGGTGCCACCGGCCCATCAGATCCATCTACTTGCTGATACCAGACACTTTCCCATTCATTATTAACAGTCCTGTACCATTTAAAAAACACACAGTGTTCATGAATAAATCATATAGAATATTATAATTTCAATATAACTATTAATAATTGTAGCATTTAGCTAAATATTTCATTCATGACAAAGAAAAATGTCTTACCCTGACACACTGTAACAGTTGTGCGAGCTGTCCAGTTCCAAGTGTTTCAAAAGGATCTCAGTGTATTGAGAGTCATTATCAGCTATTATATTGACTGCCTCCACAGTGAACACTTCAGATGGAGATAAGAGGGCCATACCCTGGTCGGGGCTGCAAATGTCATCTCCCAGGTTAACAAAGAAGCAAGAAGTGATATTAAAGATGACATGCCCATCCCAATCCTCCATTTCCTGTAGCACACTGTAGCTTGTGTGAACTTTGATGAATTTTCCAAATTTCACGGTTGAGCCCTTTAGTGCTGTGTATTCTTTTTCTTGGAGAACATGCACAGTCTTGCACTTCTTTGTACTCATCAGCAACATGGAATCCATGAGCAGGAAATGAAGCGACTTGAAATGGAAGTGGTTTTCATAGGCGGTTATATTGCCCATTGTCTCGACTGCATTGTCAAAAGTCTGTGTAAACTCTTCAGGCCCATCAGCGTATGCCAACAGTGCAGCCTTATGTTCTTTGGTCCCTCCAGGGATCAGCTTTGAACAAGTAGCATTTACATCCCAAGCTTTCTGGAATCCCTCATTGTCGTTTAGCTCTTGTTTTAAGAGGCCTGAATGGATTAACTTCTCCATGGCCTCTTTTTGACATCCATTGTACATGTAATCTACAGAATCTGAGGCCATGTCCAGCTGTTTTGCGCTCCCCAGAGTCACCTATAATTGAGTATAGAAGTTAAAATATAGTTTCAAGAGAAGTAAATATCATCTTCAAATCCAACATAACATCACATTAGGTGTTGAATAACTATTGTTAAGGGAAACAACAACTTACTTCATAGAAGAAAACAATTGCAGCAAGAAGTAGTTTCCTTCTGTCGCACATTTTGAAGGGCTTTTCTTTTCTTCTGTCTGGCAAAGAACTGAAACCAAAATCCAAGAAGAGAATTGCAGGACCAAACATGTATAAAAAGTTGTAAACAATACAGAAATAGGATGATCTGGCATGCAGCTCAATTACTTTGTTTAGACATGCCCTCGATCTCACTCTTGTATAATGGCACCCACCTTCTAACCCCAGATAATGTATGATTAAACACCAACACTAAAAGAAAATATCAAAAGACACATACCGTAAGAAAGAATGAATTATTTCTTGGAGCAAAAATCAAGTCTGTTTACATCTAAGTGAAGCGGAGCAATACTTTTCAGCAGAACACTCTCCTAAGTAAAAACTTATCACACCAGAAACGCCTTTCCCTTTCCTGTGGAAGGAAATAACATGCCTTTGGGGCCCTGACGTTGAGCTGCTACTTGTTCTGTTCGGGCTACTGAGCAACTGGAAGTTCTTGCTGATTTGCTGCAGATATTTTTTTTTAAACAGATAAACCTCAATGGTACAGCCCAGCTATACGTTTACTCAAATGCTGTCTCTTCTTTATTTCTTTCTTTCTTTCTTTCTTTCTGTCATTCTTTCTTTCTTTCTTCAAAATTGTGCATTTGTGGTAAAGTAATAATATGCCTTGATTTGGGATGTTCTTTCAAATTCCCTTTGTCCAACTAAATAACTGCAGACACTATTACTCTTTTACTATTAATAAAGCAGTTATATATCACATTCAGTATTGCACTAACACTTTTTGGATCCCTGCCAACTCTGTCTTGTGGTCGGGCTTTTGGGTTCAGTTCACAGTACTCGTAATCCTTATATACTCTCACTTCCTTCATTCCTTGCTGGTGCCTGCTGAAACTCAATATGGCAGATGACCTGCCAACATAACTCGAGAGAGAGAGAGAGAGAGAGAGAGAGATGTTGCTCCTCCACTGAAGCTGTGTGAGTGATAGGACATCTCTCTCTCTCTCTCTCTCTCTCTCTCTCTCTCTCTCTCTCTATATATATATATATATATATATATATATATATATATATATATATATATATATATAATTTAAGTTTGAATGTGAGGAACAGAATAATTAATTTTATTATCAACAACATGTTAGGTTCCTTAAGATATTTATCTTTCTGACATGCATAGGCAAAAACACCAACAACAGAGTCATTCAAATTTAAGAAGTTAAATTGTGTAGAAATGTATTGGATTTGTGTTGTGTGCAAGTTGTGGAGTTGAACATTACAAAATCATGAAGCAGAGTGCACATGTGTGCTGTACTTTCTTCCACAATTTTCACTTGTTAACAATGTTCCCGCTGTACGCCAACAGCAGTGTACATAGCCTCATCACTTTTGCACAACTGTTTAAAAACATTATGCTTTAGACTAGAGTTAAAAGGTCAATCATATTTCATACCCTCCATGTAAAGCCGAATGAAAGAACACATCTTGAACATATTTATTTTCCAGACAGAGGAGTTGCTTTAATCTTTAGCACTTTGAGAGATGTCCTAATTGCAGTTTTATATGTATATTTGTTTATTGTTCTTATGTTTAAAACTTGTATTTATTTAGTTATGTCTCCGGAAGTCTGATGGTTGGTATTTACCAGAGGTACATTAACGCTTACAATGCAAGCACTTTAATTTTCCACTTTATTTATAACTAGGCCACACATATAATTAATAATTTACATTAATTGACAGTAACAATTTTTAAATTATTGTCTGGTTAATTGTCTGGTCTCCGTTTTATTACCGGAAACCGGAAGTAGTGCTGTTTCCGACTCGGAACGCGCTTAAACTAAAACGACACTGAGGCTAAAACTACTTGTTTGTTAATGTTTTCTTTACAAACTAATTTCAATTGAGAAAGTGACGGCATTGAATGACTGGATAATTGATACATAGCATCAACACAACGGTGACGTAGCCGCCTGGACTGTTGTACCAGTGAATCATAACACATGGTGAGTTATGAACACTACGTTAAAGTCAATGCTAGTTGAAGGCAACGTTACTGCTTAGATTAGCTCTGAATTAACTCTGCAACTGTTTATTTGTTCAACATTATTTTTACAGTGGTGGAAGACGTATATCACGCAATATAATGAAAAGTACTTTATTAACTCAACCCATTAAAACCAGCGTTGAATTAACTTAGTTTTTAATTAAACATTAGTATGCTAACATCCTAATAGTATATCAGGTCGTATTTTATATGCGGAAAAATATATCTCGGAATCTATCTAATCCTAATTTACATAAATGTTATTTACTTCAGTTTCAATACAGTTTACTTTGTAACAGTTGTATGTTGTACTAACAGGTCTTCGTATTATGTGTTCCACCCAGCAGGCTTTAAAAAAACCTTTTTATTTAGCATTTTCCACAAACAGATTGACACCCAGCAGGCTTAATAACCAAAACATCGCTCTGTAACGCTAAAACCATTTCTTTTTTCAGCTTGAAGGATGATTCCAGCTTCCTCTCTGCTGAGGTTTCCTTGAGCAAGTCACTGTTTGGGTGGAATAAAGATTGACATAAACAAAAGTGGTTGATAAGATGAGGAAGTGGGGAGATCGAATGAAGAAGGTTGAGCAGCTTGCTCAGTCCTTCCAGCAGAAACCTCTGGCCACACACTACAAACCTCGGTTGTGGCCGTGCCAGCCTTCCTCTGTCTGGAAGCTCTTTCCTCGTCAGTGTATGGCGATCAGCTTCGCTCAGAGCTGCAAAGAGGTGCAGTAGTAACACGTGACTTTTGTAATGCTGGACTATGTCTTTAGACTACACATTAGATGTATGTGTGTAAAGGTGAGAAAGCTGACCGAGTGCTTTGCATTTCCTAGGCTGTACATGTTTTTGCACTCGAGAAAGAAAAGACATCCCTGGGTCAAAGGATCTTCCTGGTTACCAGTTACAGTGAGCTATGGCATTACTACAGGTAGATTTACATTGTGGAATGATTACAATGTGATGATGTGCATCAATGATGATTTGTTACTTGATTTATTTCAGGACTTACACACACTCCTTGATGCACTGCTATGAGGTGATACCAGAGGGCGCTGTGTGTAAGCTCTACTTTGACTTGGAGTTTCACAAGCCCTCAAATAACGGAGCTGATAGTGAAACTATGGTGTCTTCCCTTATCCAGGTAAATAACTTTTTGCATCTTCATTTACAATATATCTTGCTAAATTTTGTTCAAATATATTTAGTTTTATCGAGCAGCTTGCTTTCCCTGCAGAGAACAATGATTCATATGTTGTTCAGTTCAACAATTATAAAGCCAAAAAGGTGTTAATACATTAATTCAAGTAAGTAAACAAATATAGAAGTAGTTATATAGTCTAACAATTTACTCTTATTATTCCATTGGATGGAACTACGAGGGCTTTTAAAAAAAAAAAGGAATATTGAAAAATATACCGGGCACATTATACCTGAGACTTTAGTCAGGCACTGTGTGATAAATTCGGAGAAAGGTTTCCAATGAATAACTACCTTGTTCAAGGTAGTAGCTTCACCTAGTGTTGACAATAAGAAGTACAGTATAGTAAAGCGCTAGTTTCATGTGTGGGCCATATTCCATTATATTTTTTTAATGTGTTATTAAAAATGCACCACAGGCGCAAGCTGTAGTTTGGACACTCTGCTCTATGGCATTAATTTAATCTTCCATCAAACATTGTGTGAGAGTGTGTTGTAGCTTATCTTGTTACTTTTTTTACCTAAAGATGTATGAAATACAACTGTATGATATGTATCTCTCTATATTGTGTGTCTTGGCAGTATGTTTGTGACAAACTAATGGAAGTTTATGGAATTGAGTGCTCTGCAAGAAATGTCCTCAATCTTGACTCGAGCACGGAAGAGAAGTTCAGTCGACATCTCATCTTTAATCTCCAAAATGCAGCTTTCAAAGACAACATACATATGGGTTGGTCCAGTGTTTCATAGAGGCAACACAATTGTTAAAATTGTTTGCAGTTACTTTAGTTAATATATGTTGTCTTTTTATTTGTTTAGGCAGATTTATCCATGCGATTCTCCACCCAGTCCTGAGCACACCCAAAAGTGTCCTGAATGTTGGGATGAATTCAGTGGCAGAAAACAGTGAAACACGGTTGGTTTTTCAGACATGTTAAAATAAATATTTACATGCCTTTTGCTACCTTTGTGTAATTTGTCTCAATCATGTCCTGACAGTGTATCCCATGCTGTCTCTGAGGGGACGCCAGCAAAGGCAGATGAGATGGATGAGAGTCCACAGGCCAAGAGGCGCAGGCAGGAAACGACAGATCTCAACTTCCTCCAGGTGAAAAACAAGAATGGCCAAGAGTGTCTTTTTGTTGATCTTGGTAAGAGAAACGGACACTAACTTGGGTCAAATTGTTCTCTTGATGTTTTCATTGCCTCTTTAATGGATCATGTTTGTAAACAATTATACAGTAATTATTGTGATAATTTGCAAAACAGGTGTTTACACAAAGAACAGAAATTTCCGCCTTTACAAGTCATCAAAAGTGGGAAAGAACTCTGCGTTCACGGTGGCAGATGACAACACTTTTACTCACAAACACGAGAAAGGAATTTCTGAGGAGGAAAGTGTGTTCTTGGCTTCCCTCGTCTGTAATATAAGGTACAACACTTTTTAGCTCTGTTTTCTAAAAATAATATTACCGTCATCAAACCACAGCATTAGAGCTTATTTCTGTGTATCATTAGTTTCACAGGTCAAAGAATTCTCACGTCGGACGTCCCAGAAGCCAAGGAATCCAAAACCTTGAGGCCTCATTCCCAGCAGGGATCAGCCACATATCCAGGTGACACTGAACTGACCAACACGTCTTCTCTCTGTTTTGTATGCACAGTGATTACTCAGAGTATCAATATGTTCAGATTTGTCACCATAAATGGTTTTAGTTCATGTCATTTTCTTTCTTCTCGTCCATCACTGGCAGGTTCACTTTCTGGTGACCGGTCGTCCCCTCATCAAGAAGTGGACAACTTTGTATTAACTGTGACAACAAAGGATGGCATCCATGGGAGTAAGTGTCTGGGCGAGTCATATGCTTTTACAAAAATGTTGTACTTTAAAACATTTGTGTGTCTTGTTGATCAGTCAATTTATTGTTTGGTCTATACATGATAGACAGAAAACTGTGAAAATGTGTGTCACTATTTCCTAAAGCCATAGTTTATGTCTCTTAACATTCAGTTCACAATTATAAAAATCAGAACAGCAGAAAAAATATATTCTATTAACTGGAACAAATTGTTTAGCATTTTTGCTTGACAAAATAGCTAAAATGATCAATTATTGAAATGCATATTAATTATTTGTTAGTTGACTGTATGATTCATTGCTTCAACCAAATGTCAATCTCAGACAATAGCTGGTGGGTGTCCAGATTTAATTTCTGCCCATGCATTCCTCTTATGCTTCCGATACCAACATTTTATCAAATTGCCTCCTGCATATGAATGCAGAATCTGTTGGTAGAGATTAATAGTACATTAAGTTGCTATGGACATTCGTACATATCACAATTTACAAAGTGTGTGTGTTCAAACTGTCCTGTCAGAGTGCACTATGCAAAGATGTGTTTACTTTGACAGGCATCAGACGATGGAACTACTTTGCTGTTGAACAACTGCTTGTTTACGACATTGCAAAATACCGCTGGTGTGAAAACGTGAAACGGTTTCATAAAAGCAACAACATCATGTAGGTATGTTTCATGTTGTTAAAGTTTGTGTATGAAGTGTGCTCCACTTCCTGTCTAATTTGGTTACATTCTCCGGTGCAGGATTGTTGTGAACCTGAAGGAGGAAGTTTGGTATCAGAAGTGTCACGATCCTGAATGTAGGAACTTCAGGTCCTCAAGTAAGTTATGACTTTAAGAGCTACCATACTGACTTTTGATATTTAAAACATGAAGGCCACATCTGTTCATGGGGAGCACACATGGTGTCATTGTAACCTGTGTGACATAATGTTACAGGTTACCCACTGCCACAGGACATCTGCGTCAGCTATATCATGAAACTGGTTAGTTTGCTTTACTTTCACTTTCTGAAATTGCCAGGAACTCATGTTTGTCTTCTTTTAAAGTTCAAAGACATGGTGTATTTATGACCATGTCTTCTGTTCACTTTTAGGATGAGGAAGACCAGGCTTACTTAATGGATGATGCAGGCAACATTGAACTCAGCCAGACCCCAAACCAGGCCCCAGAGAGCACGGCGTGTCCAGAGGAGGCAATGGCTGACGTGTGGGGAGACGGACAGGTCGACCGGGACTACTTGGAGAGCCTGGATGACTTTGAACAAAACAATGGGGATATCTCTGATCAGCTCCTGCTCAAATGTATGGCAGATTTTGAATCCCACTAAAGGCTGAGTTTTATGTCACAAAAGCAATCTGAAAAGGTAGTGAATGTGGAGCAGCTCCACAACTCATCAATGAGAGCACGACCGGCTGACAACCAGGCAGGCCGCTCAGAGGTAAAAGCTTGTAAAGCATCCTTGTCATGGAGAGCGGCTACTGGCTGACTCTGCAGCCAAAACAGTAGTATTTCCTCTTATTCCCTCATCTGGACCACATTTGATGTCAAATGTGGTCATCAAATCCCAACCTACACATCACATTTTACCACAACGTTCCAAGACGCAGTGTTAAGCGGACGTGCAATCTGCTGACGGGACGCCGTCTCACCTAATGTTCCAACTGGTGACAATTCTGCAATGTTTTAGGGTTTTTAAATGCCTGCTGCTTTTTAATTTTGTTCTGATATTAATTATATCCATTATCAGATGTGATGTTTTTAATAATTCCTTTGACTGCAATAAAGACGATCAAAAACAAATTCCTGGTTCAAACCTTTGTTCATTACTGGAATGTTTAAAGAAAGACGTCTTCCGATTATTTTAGACTATTAAACAACATTTCCATGGCATGATTTTATTTATGTATTGGCATTCAATTCAGTTTATTTTGTACAGCCCAATATCACAAATTAGCCTCAGAGGACATTCCAATACGACGTATGTCAAGTACGTAATAAATGTAATTAAAGTCATTTATTTTGTCCTTTTTAGTTAAAAGAAGCATTAGCTGTTGGATATTTAACATGCTTTGGCATTTCCCTGCCTGACTCAGTTAAGTATGTAATTTAAAGTCATTGTATGACATACAATTGTCATAGTATTGCATATTTATAAATGTCACATTATAGCATGCATACTATGGACCAGAAAGTTGTAACATCGCACCGTAGTATGTTAGGACATTTATGATGTTAATAAAAACATAATATATCATAACATTGTCTTGCCATGCCATTATAGATGTCATGGAAAAATCAGAGTCAAATAGTTAATGAAAGATCATAGGATATACCCTAAACAAGTTTGTTAAAAATGGTATACAGTATTTAAAAAAATTAAGTTATGAAAATCTCAAAGTACCGAATAGACCAACAACACTTCCTGCAGCAGCAGCAGCACACACATGTTTCTCCCAAGTATATACAAACAACACCAGTTTGGAAGAAAGCATTTATTTGGTACAGCTGAGTAATAAATAAAGTGTACTTTAAACTTAACCACAACACTGAACATTTACCCTTTTCTAAACTCATAAAATAAAGACCAAAAAGAATATGGCTTTAAAAGTCAAAGAGGCTGTTAACGTGATTCAGTCAAACCATCTGAATTAACAATAAAATCGTTTGTCAACAACTGAGATTCTGCTCCGTTTCACACAAGAAAAATAAAAGAAAGTTAATGTGAAATGTGGTCAAGGACATGGAATTAATTTGGAAAAATAGCATCTTTAAATGAACAATGTTTCAAATATTTACCCCAACAAACTGAAGTGCATTCTACAAATAATGGTATGCAGCTTTATCCTGCAACCTGTGACACTAACATTTGAAAATCGAAAAGGGAGGAACTGCATGTACAGTTTCGTAACAGTTTATTTCCCATGAAGCGTGAAGAAAAAAGTAAAAAGGCACACAAAGTCCATCAAGCAGTATGATCTGAATAGGCCGTTACCTGAATTGTTCACGAATACGGGTGCAGCAGTCCTTCAAGGAATGCAGGGATTAGAACGACAAAACATCAGGCACACTACTCTTCAAACAAATAGATTTTCTTTTTTCTTTGCAGATACACTATTTACAGGTTTGATGATTATATTAAATACCAATTTAAATAGAAAGACCAACACATCAAATACACTGATAGATAAATAGGCAATATAAGTCACTGTTGTAAAAGCAAGTTTATAGGATTTCTTTCTGCGGCTCCCAAAAATAAAACTGGCAGAAATGTGTTCACGTTTCTGACCGTGGAGCAGTCTGACTTAATGGCAGTTCATGGCATGAGCAGGTAGGATTTCCCCTTTGTGTTTTTAACCCTTACTCTATGGTACATTTGACCAGAAACATGACATAATCTGAACTAATTTACCAGATAGCAGGGAACCCTTACATGGTACAGCTACTACACATGAAGCTCATTAGCTCACTGACCAACAAATCATTGACAAACGCCCTCAACTATCAATGGGGTCCTGGTCGTGTGCTTTAAATTATTTATACCTTTTAGACAGTACTTCTTTATCCCAGTTTACATCTTAAACTTTGGCATAGAGTTCATCAATTTGCTCTTTAAAGTAGCTCCGAAGTTCAGTCCTTTTGGCCTTCAGGGTGGGTGTCAGCAAGCCGTTCTGGATAGAGAACATCTCGGGATGTAATGCAATATCACGCACCTACAGAGGAGAAGTAGAGTAAAACCAGATTGTATAAGAAAGTAAAAGGAAAAATTAAAAACAATGTAAAAAACTATTATATTTTTATTAATTGAAGTGCTGATTATTTTACAATGAAGCGTTCACATTTTTTTCAAACACAAGGTTATTGATTTTCCAACGACCCGATCCCAAAAACATTCAGTTTACTATCAAACTCTCCAGAAACAAAAAAAGAAGCACATACTAACATTTGATAATATGTACGAGACCATGTACGAGCCCGAAAAAAAAAATCCTTAAAAAACTAAACAAAATGTATTTGATATTTTCATTTGGTCATCGCCACATAATTTCAGGTGGAATTGAAAGATGATGAATTAAGAATGAATATTGAGTTAAATATGTTGTTGCATTTAAATTAGTTTTTAAAGCCATGCCACATGCAGCCGAATGGGAACATTCTGAACTCGAAAGGTATTTTCATTGTAATATAGTCAAACATGGCAACAATCACCTGCTCAAAAGACTTGAGTCCTGCATCTTTGCCCAACCTCAGCATGTCCTCCAGAATGGCATTCTTCACATCCTAAAAACAGGCATAATAAAAGTTAACCCGCGTAGCAGGTGTGTCGGCGTGTTTAAGATGCAGATAGGAATTACTCTCACCTTGTTTCGGCACAGTTCAGAGTAGGAGCCATCAATCCCTTTTTTCTTGGTCCAAATAGGCAAAAAGTCTGGATCCGGCACAACTATCCCCACCAGACACGCCTGAAAAAATGTAACACGGATAACGGGAAGATAAATGCCACACAACTTTAACAATACTAGAAATTTCATAGTGCATGGTCATAACGGTGTCTGCCATTTGACACTACACAAGTTTCACATGAATTACTTACCTTTAAGCTTTCTCCGTGAACAAACACCTGGACCACTGGATCACTGAGACTATACACCGTTTCTATTTTTTCAGGGGCAATGTATTCTCCTTGTGCCAGCTTGAAAATGTGCTTCTTTCTGTCAATGATCTTCAGAGTGCCACTCTGCAACAAAGCAGGAGAGAAACAAACTGCAATTAGGGTTGCAATTTGCAACTGATAATGACAATAATCATAGACGAAAGACTGTTCCACTCACAGGAAGCCATTTGCCAATGTCTCCTGTGTGCAGCCACCCATCCTTGTCGATTGCCTCCGCAGTTCTCTCGGGATCTTTCAGGTATCCCTGGAATACATTTGGTCCTTTGACACACACCTAAAGGGGACAATATTGATGATAGTCACATGTATTCAAAGGTTTGAATTTGCAGTTATCATACTTGTATAAATGATACATTGTGACACTTTCATGAAGTTTTTATTTTGAACTTTACTATAACCATTGTTACCATTTTTATGTATGGCATAACAGACTCATTTTAATGCATTTTATATTGAACCATACTATAATTTTTTGACATTTGATGGAATAGAATAGCAAACTCTTTGTCTACTTAAAAAGTAATAAATACATTTTCCCTGGCAACTTTATGTATTCAATTGTCACTGAAAAACCCTCTTCACCTCTCCTTCTCCATTGGCTGCCAAGTAGTTCATTTCTACCACATCCAACAGTTTGATAGCATTGCAGGCCAGAGGAGGCCCAACGTGACCTGCAGAAACAAAACAGTGCCATTTCAGTTTGATGGTTCAAAGACAGAACTGTGTACTCTTAAGCTGTATTACATGAAAGCGGACAAATGTCTTTACCTGCTGACCAGTCCCCGGGCATCGACATGGAGCACCCAGCTGTACATTCAGTCTGCCCGTAGCCTTCATAAAACTGTGGAGTGCAGAATGTATTTTTGGTGACATTCATGCAAACATTCCAAAACAACAAATGAGTTAAAAAGAAAAGTGGACGCGGCTCACCTGGCAGCCCAGTGCAGCTCGTAGAAACGTCAGGATAGTTGGAGACACCGGCGCTGCCCCTGTGATGATGAGCCGGACACGACCGCCCAGGCTCGCCTGCAAGGTGTGAAACATACAGAAAGATATAGTCAAATTATTGTAAGGAACTAGTCTTGGGGTCGGTGCTTTTTAGATCATTAATAAAGATGAACAATTAGGCCTTTAACAGTAGCACAGACTATAAAATATAAAATGTATATAAATAGGTATCTATTCCGTTTATGTACCCGTTAACAACGGCCCACACCTCATTAAAAGCCAAGTACGTGCAAAATCTTATTAATATCAAGTGGAAGAATTAAGCTTTAGTTGAACCTGTTTACCTGCACTTTTTTGAAGATGAGTGTGTCCCATATGCTGTCCCGTCTGACCACACCACTTTTAAGATCTGCCTCCTTCCTACTGAAAGCAAAATCGAGCAGCCATCTCTTCAGCGGCGTGTTGGCTTGACTAAATACCTGTGAGTTATTGAGAACAGCTTTACTTTAAATCACCACATTTGACACAAGGCAGCAAAACAGAGAAAGGAAATTTGAGTCTATTAATTAAATAATAAAAAAGGAGAATGAAGTTCTGGGAAATGAGAGAGAAACAGCTGGCTCTTCTCATAAATATGACTGTTGAAGACTTTATCATTAGTAACATTGCATGAACTCTGACCTTATCAAACATGCGGTTGAGGAGACGTGGGACCACAGGGAAAACGGTCGGCTGCAGCGTTTTCAAATCATCCATCAAAAGCCGAATGTCGCCTTGGAAATAGCCGATTCGAGCACCGTGGATGAGGATGACACCCTGATGACAAGAGAGCTGCTCATTCCTCGATGTTGCAAGTTAAATCAGTGTGACAATTTAACCACAAGGGAGCAGTGTTGTTGTGAACATTTCTCTAAATATCCAGTGTTCTTTATTTAAAACCACTGCGGTATTTTCTAGAAGCCATTACTGGTCGTGCTATCAAGTTACTTTGCAGGTCAAGGACGTCCATTGATCACAAATTTGTCAAAACAACGAAGGACGAAATGACATTGACCAAAACACGCTACATTTTTGGTTTCTGCATAACAACATCACACAGACTCTCAGCTGCAGGTTATTTGATGCCCTACTTTGAGAATAATAAACATGCTTTTCTATTAAAGCTTTAAACCGCACTTGTTATTTCATTGTGTAACACATCTGAAGAAAAACAACTCCAGCACATACCTGTACAACTCTCTCAAACATGTGAGCTAGAGGGAGGTAGGATACATGAATGTCATTGATGCTCAGCGTGCAGTATACCTGCGGAGGACACAAAACAAAACCAAACATGCATGGATGCAGGCCAGGCTTGGTAAACTTTACCTCCACCACCCTCTCAAACATGTGGGCCAAAGGGAGAAAGGAGATTTGCACATCTTTACTGGTGGGCTTCAGTGCGCCCTGGACAACATCGTACATAGAAGGAAGGAGTGGAGGAGGGGTAAGATGAACAGAGGTGAGACGGACAATAAGTAATAAAAAGGGGTCAGAGGGTCAACTGGAGTCAAACAGGGATTTTAGATTTTAAGCAAGGTCTTTGAAAAAGCTCAATGTTTTACAATTTATATTATCCAAATCTCATGAACGTAAGGATGTAGTTTTGGTTTCAGAAGTCCTCCAAAAGTGTAAAGGAGGAGAATGCCATTTCCAGCACTATTTTTGTGTCTCGAAAATAATTATTGAAGATGGCATTTTGTCTTGTGTATACCAAGATAATGGTAGAACAACTAAATGTGCTGTGTAGATTGCTGCATTAGTTATGCACTCCTCCAACTCAAAAGCACATTTAGTTTCTTTGATAAAGACAGTATTTATGTATTTACACCAAAGAATACTCTCTTTTACTGCCTAATCTCTGATATTCAGTTCTAGGGGCTTTTTTAGTTCTAATTATTTTTTTAAGCAAAAATATAGATTACATGTTTTGTATGCGAGGAGGCGCAAGTACTTTTACAGCTCCGAGTAGTGTTTGAAGTCTTATTCTCAGGCTATGACTGAAAACAATAATTAAAAGATGAGGGTGGAAATTAAAAAAGAACAAAAAATGTAAAATAGTTCAGAATTAGGAAACCCAGAAGAATCCACCTTTAATACAAAAGGACTTAAAATCAAAACAAACATTAGATAATGCCTTTTATTTTAAGAGCCAATACTAAAAATATCTGTTTACCTCTGTCATTTTCATGAAAGCTGCAGTGTTGGAGATTACATTTCGATGAGTAAGCATGGCACCTTTTGGGTTTCCTGAAAGCAAAGCGATGATCAGGATTATACGTGATGAAGACATTTTCAAAAGATTTGGAAACAAGTTATGTAATTACCTGTGGTACCGGATGTAAAGCAGATAAGTGCCAGGTCCTCTGGTTGAGGGGGCTGCAATCAGGTCACAGATCAACACTTCAGCGTGTACAGCTTGAATTGATTTTGCATTTGAAATGTGCAAGATTATATATTTTATTAGAGTCCGAAACATAATCATCCAGTTAAATTAATAAAGTGTCTGATTGCAACAATGTAGTCCGAATTCACAGCCGTTTTTGTCACGTATTCAACAGGAAACTCACCACTGGTTTCTGGAGGTTGGCTTGACCCAAGGCCTGGAACAAATGAAAACGTTAATATTGTGAGATGCAGGCTGCGGTCGAATGGTCCCAAAATGACCTAACATCTAACCCATTTATTTTGACCTTTGTGGAAAATGTCACAGGGTCAAAAAAAAGATAGGAAGGAGAATTCATGAGGAGTTGGGAAAAGACAATTCTCATGTTTAGAGAATCCGACTACACTTCCACTAAACTATGTAGTAAAGATGTGAGGGCAGGCGGAGGCTAGTGACGTCCGTCTGCAGCGGAGAAAACAACAATGTTCATGAGATGGACTACAAAAAAGCGCGTCTTAGATGCATCGTCTGTGTTCTTAAAGTCTTAAAAAAAACTGTTCAAAGTATGACTTTATTAACAAGGTTGGAATAGAAATGAAAGGAGAACGCTGCAGCTTTTGTACTCACAAAAACTAAGAAAAGAGATCACATATACCCCCAGTTTGAGCTGAGCTGCAATGGCTCCCTGTAAAATCAAGAATCACATTAAAAAATGTTCTCATTTACAAAGCCTCCTAGCTTAAGGAGCTGGTAGTACCATATTGCCCCACTAGAGAGCTGCGCTCACTAAATGCGGGGCTACTTGTGGTTCCTAGAGTCCTAAAAAGTAGGATGGGAGCCAGAGCCTTTAGTTATCAAGCGCTTCTTTTATGGAACCAGCTTCCACCATCAGTCTGTGAGGCAGACAGTCCCCTCATTTAAGAGTAAACTCAAGACTTTTCTCTTTAATAGCGCTTATAGTTAGGGCTAAATCAGGTCCAGCCCCTATATATGCTTCTATATGCTTATAGGTTGCAGGGAGATGTTTTAGGATACACTTATCTCCTCTCTCCTTATGGATGAATTTGCATCTCTCCATTGCAAATGACTAACTCTACTTCCTCCCCGGAGTCTTTGTGACTTCATATCTCATGGGGTCATTGGACCTGGCTGTGTCTGAAGATGGTCCTGCTTCCTGCATCCTGCTTCCTGTATCCTGCCTCTGGTTCAGACATGGCTTCCTTCCCAATGGCCCTGCCTCCTTCTCTGTGCCTTCTGCCTCAAAGGCCGACCTCATTGGTCTGGCCTTTTTCACGATGCCTCATGCCTGGTGGGCCAGCCTCCTACCATTCTCATCAGAATCCGAAACATTTATTAGCTACGTGTGTTAGACACACAAATAATTTGACATGGCGGCATGGAGGTCATGGTCATTTGTGCTTGTGAACGGACAAATGGTTCCGTCACTTTAAATGTTGCCACCGCAAGGAATTGTGGGGCGGCATTATCTCCTTTCCTTTCGTAAAGGTAGGTCCAGTGTTTCCTATGCTAAAGGAGCTAAGTAAGGAAGCATTGAGAATTCAACCAGCGCTTATGTGATACCTCAGGGGCATTTCACTCAGTTAGGAACCTTCTTACTCGAAAATAACTCTTCGACCACAGCGTGTCTAAAGAAAGGGCTGATAAAAAATATGCAATCAAACAGCAGCGCCTCAGGGCCGAACTTCTATTTAACTAGATGGTGTGACTCAAACGGAAACACTGGAGGCACAGATCATTTCCCTGAACATTTGCTGATGGTTGGGAATCAGGAGATAGATGTTGTCATAATGTACATAGAGAAGGTTACATTTTTATTCTCACCTCAAAGTCTTTCAAACTCAGAATATCAATGCCCCACTCTTGTCCCTGCGTCACCAGCTCGCTGTCAAATGGCTCCATGAGCACAATGGTCTTCACTGTTCGCCCATTCCCTTCGACACAGTCCAAAATCATCTTAGCCTTTTCGGGTACATCGCAGATCACTGTTGAGATGGCAGCTGAAAAACAGACGGCAGGCACCAGATTAAACACTTTGTTAGTGTCAATATCAGTCACCTTGATCTAGAGTACGGGTCAGAGCTGCAGGTGGTGTGTGGTTAGTGTGAATTTGTGTTTACCTCTGTGGATAATGTAGCCGAGGGCTTCGGTGCCAAGTGTGTCATACAATGGAACAGCCACCATGGAGTATGTGTAACAGGCCAGCTCTGAAATGGTCCACTAAGTGACAAGAAAACCATTAAATAGATCAACATTATGAATAGAAACAAAATGATTAAAAAGGTTATTACTTCATAACATCTACCTACATCAAATTGCCAGTTGTGAGTTGAGTTGAGTTTAATCATAAAATAATCCAAACAGTCAGTGCTTTGACCTTATAGCTCCTGAGTCTTTTTTTACTTTCTATTTTATTTTAATGAAATGTTGAGATCATGGCTCAAAATTAGCGTCCTGTAGGGCCGGCGTTTGCACAGTTCCAAAAAGCGCAGGTAAAAATAAATTGTTTTGTGTGTCAAATCGAGAACTAACGTAGATAAATGTCATTAAAGATGTGGGAAGCAATTTAGTTGTGGAACCAGGTCATGTGTAACACATCAAATGGTGAAACCCAAACTTAAAAGTGGACACTCCGGTACCCCGGTCATTACTCTCATCAATCAGTAATCTAAATCTAACTTTTTTTCCTGACTTCCCAATGCATGATGGCAACATTACAACATGGTGAGATAAAGGCTGGTCTACACAGTGAATGAACAGACTCTGAAAGATGATGCCATTTGTCTTACCTCTGGCCTGTTCTGGGAAAAGATACCAATAAACTTGTCTCCTGTACGAGAGTGTCCTTTGTGAAGGAGAGCAGAGCCGACGTTCTCCGCTCTGTCTACCACCTGTGCAAAAACAAAACAAAAGTCAATTTTCATTTATTTTTTCAAACCTATTGAGGCCTGGCCAGTTGTATATTGTGGAACATTTCAATGTTAGACTTCCATGTCTATGGTCCACGTCTCACCTCACTATAAGACTGCCACTCGTATGGCTGGTTTGGTTTCCTCGATCCGAGACATGGTCCGTCATCTGCGAAAGAAAATGCTCATTTTTATCTACATTCATCAGAAGGAATTGGTTCACGTGCAGCTAATACAAGTGATAAACTCACTTGATTCTCTGAGCCCTCGTTGGAAGGCCTCGTACAGTGTGCGTGCGTCGTTGTAGTAGTGAGTCATGTGCTCATCGCTGTCGTTCAGCGCTGACCTTCTTGCACGTTCTCCACCCTGCGAGAAAAAGGAGAAAAATAACACATTGTTAAGAGCAGCTCTTACCGAATTGTCAACACCTCGACCTCGGGACACATTACATGACTCTAGTCGGGAGTACAAGGGAGAAGATGGAAAGCACAGGTGTATTCTGTGGTACACCTTCGCTCTGTGTCACCTGGCTCTCTGGGATATCTTGGTAACAACACAAACCTGGACGCTGTATGCAGCAGTCTTGGTTTGAGCTGAAATGTGATATGACAATAAATCGTAGCTGGTGCATGGCATGTGCACTTTAATAATAATAAAAAAAATAGAAATACTCACTTTCTAATATGCAACTAAGTGTGTGTTAATGTTAATAAGTTATTAATGAAGTGTTTCCATCCGGTCTGCAGTATATTTGATGATCTCTTTAGTTAACAATACTTGAACTACAGAACTAGCCACTTCACCAGCACAGCTAACTTGAACTAGTCTAAGATAAACTTGTTAGCACTCAAAGTGTGACGAGGAGTAAGGATGTCAAAGCTCGTAATTACAAGAGCTTTATTATTCCTGAATGAGGTCTGCTGACTAGTCTCCTTCAGACCTACAGACACTTTATTAAACCCGCAAGGGGACATTCTCGCTACAGCATCATTACCGTCACATTGAAAATGCGGAAGGTAATAGTTTGATCACCGTGTATTTGTATGCGTGTGTGTTATTCACATAAGTCAAAAAGTATTAAACTTTCACATGAAATTTGGTGGGATGATTGGTTATTACCCGGGGACCATTTGATTAGGTGTTGGGATCGATTGGGTCAAGGTCATGAAAAGGTCAACATCTTCTTTTTACCATAGCCAATCTATATCCAATTGGCATGCAACTAATGCCAAAATGTTCAGAATCCAATGCCCAATCTTGTGATATGCGAAGGAATGCGCTCTACCGAGTGCCCGTTGTAGTTCATATATATATATATATATATATATATGATATATATATGATTGCTTACCTGTGTGTGTGTGTGTGTATATATATATATATATATATATACATATACATATACATACACACACACACACACACAGGTAAGCAATCAAATATTTAAAAAAAATGCACAATATAATCAGATCACGCTTCAGATATTCATCCAACTCACAGGATTACAAGACAGTGGCTTGACATTGTTCTCTTTGTTGTAGGATCCACGTTGCATTCGTTAGATTCAAGACTTTTGATAGTAGCAGAGGAAAAGAAAAGTACTTACTGGCATTTCCACTGACTGAAGTCCGAGGTTACAGGGTGGTTTGAGGGCTTTCGGCCGAGTGGCAAACCAGTAGGTGGTGACGGCGGCGAAGGCACCCATCCCCATGAGTGCATTGGTGGGCAAGCTGCGCATGTACTGCCGAACATCCTCCAGCTCGGGAAACCGCAGCTGTCTCAGAACTTCCTGAGCCTGCATGACTGTTCTGCAGGGAAAACGAAACAGAATTACATTAGAAAACCGTGTCAGCGTTTTTTGGTACGGTGTGTTTGTGTGTGTTTGTTTGTTTGTTTCTCTTTTCCAGTTAAGCTAAGACATGTGTTTTAAAATATGTTGTATTTTAAAAAATAACTAATTTAGCATTCCTGACGAGTATAATGACAGCATGTTAATGTGACATTTTAGAAAACAGTTTCAAAGAAATTGTCAACAACGCTGTTCTTTCAGAATGCAGTGATCCAGCAGGCGGTAGAATTTGATCTTTTGTTAATCAATGGGTCTATTGTTTTAGACCGTTACACAGAAACATCAGAACCCGCTCGCACAGAAGAATAATAGTGGTACCATTCAGAGTTAAGGCAATTTATCTGCGTCATCGTGGTCACAAATACTGAATATACTACATGTGAGACAATCTTTTTCTTCTTTCATGTGTCAAATTAATTAACTTAATTATTTTTTTACATTTATAGAGTATTACTAATGTTTTTAATGTATATTCTGAAAGTAAAAAGTTATCGGAATATAGAAAGCTGGATCGATTGACAGAAAACAAACAATTTTGATAACAAAATAGATCTGCAAACTTCTCTTGTTCAATACTATTTTTCCACATCTTGACATAAATAAATATTTTATATTTTTATATTTCGGACTGCTCGTCAGACAAAATATATTTATTTAACAATTTCTATTTTACTTGGAATGTAGGAGAATGTTTGTTTTATTTTTTTACTATGTTATATGGACCAACAGTTTTTCAAGAAATAATCTCCTTATTAAACTATAATGAAAACAGTCGTTAGTTGCAGCACTTGGATTTAATGATCAGACAGAGGATGTTGAAGCTATAAGGTGTGCATCACTTCACCTTTCTCTACACAATTACCATCCAGATGTCAAACATATTAACATTAAAACAGAACTGGAATGAATACATTTCTGGCAAGATCATGGACTGATAACAGAAACATACAGTATGTAACCGAAGTAAAGCTTCAAGGATAGATCTACAGTGAATCAGCAGCAGGGCGATAAAGCAGCAGTGAAGGTTAGCGTTGGTCCACCTCAAAGTGATATTGATTATTTGTGTTATAGAGGTCAAAAGTTTTGTTTCATTCGGCCCATCAGACAACCTTCGACCCAACCTTAGCTGTAAAGATCTTAACAGTATGTCCTTCAATAGATCAGATATCCTGAGTTGATTTAAATATGTTTATATTTCTGTCCATCATAGGGATGTCACGAGAACCGATACTTACGGTACTCAATATCAAAATACCGAAGATACCTATTTTTTTGTACCGTGAGCGCCGATGCCAGCTGTTGGCATTGGCGCTGCGCCTCTTCTGGAACTGATGGGGGCTCGCGCTGCGCTCCTCGGAAGCTAACGTACGTTAGCTAGCAAGCTGTCAAGTGGAGAGGTATATATATATTTTTGTAACCGGTGGCAATGTGAAAAGCCATTATGAGACAAAACATAAAGGTTTTGAACAAACAAACCCACTCAAATCCGAAGTGAGATCACAGAAGTGCCTCACAGCCCAATATGAACAGGCAACCAGGACCCTGAGACACACGTTCACTGCCCAACAACTCATGAGTGTTCCCTCAGAGTTGTTGGATTTTGGGGCAACACAAAAAGCCATTTACTGATGGAGGGCTTGTCAAAGAATGCACGAGTGTCGTTGCTGAAACATTACTTGATGGAAAACCAAAACAAGAGCTTTGTGATAAGATAAAGCAAATACGCATGTCAGCATCATCTGCCACAAAGAAAAGTGAAATATTAACTCAGGATGTGCTAACCCAGCTAAATGAAGCCATACATAAGGCACCTTGCGTAGGCTTCCAAAAAAATGTACTCTATTATGTTGTGATATGCTCTGTTGCACATGTTTTTTTATGTCTTGCTATTTTTCAAATATTTAACATATATTGTACATGGAATCTTTTTTTTTTTACCGTGGTATCGAAATTGGTATCGAGAATCGTGTTATTTTACTGGTATCGGTATCGACTACTGAATTTTTGGTATCGTGACACCCCTAGTCCATCATGCACTTTAAAAAATATTAAGTTTGATACACTTTATTTTCCTTTTCCAGGAAAATCTCATTTTACCTCACCGTTACATGTTCAGGTTTTCTGGTCCTTGTATGCCTTCCTTTTAAAGTAGTCTAACTTCATTAGATATGTAAAACGAAGATGATCCGTAACGGGAATTCTTCAGAGCAAACAATGAAATGCTAATATTTTGTTGTTTAAGAGAACAAGAAATGTCAGTCCTTAAATGAGAAAAGGAACTTTTTCTTTAACCAACTTTAGATCCCCAAAACTAAAAGATAAAGATTATTTTTAAAGAAACTTCTAACAGAAATATGCCGCTGAAAGTACATTTACGTTTGCCACTGTTCCATAAACAATGCATACAAAAGGAATATGTGCTATCCCATTCAAAAGCTATTGCAATAAAGGCACAGGAAGAAAATATGAGACCTTTATAGAATTATACGGACACAACCACAGACACTGTTCAATGAACAGTACTCTCCTGCAGTATATGTCTGAGGAGTAAAGGAGGATTTCTGTTCTGGATGTTTGAGAAATGAAGTCACTGGGCTGAAAGGACATTTAACTGGATACACGTCTCTGTTCCACTTAATTTTAAAAGTAAGTTATTGTAAATGCAGTTTAGATTTTAGCAGGAAAAACTCATTTCAACTTAACTTAAAGTCAGGCTGTTTCAAATATAACATCTGAATATGGAAACATATTAATATAAATATATAATGTGGCTTTAAATGGATTATATTCAACTGATTTGACATCTAGATCAAATGGTAACAGCCCTGTAGGTAAATGAACTGCCACATACAGTAGGTAACAATTGACTTCTCACATATTTCTATTATTACCACAGATTTCATTGCAACTGGGACCATTGCCAACTGGGACAAAGTATTGTAGATAAGCTACTTTTCTTTAATTTACTTTTCATGATAATTTAAATGCAGTAAAGTGTTTAATGTGCTCAAGGATCAAAAGAGATTAATGATAATCTCTTTAATGTATATATTCAAAGACCACAACACAAAGCACTGACAAGATTCATTCAAGCTGTTCAGGTATATTTGTGCTCTATAAAAATAAATCATATATGTGTGTGTGTGTGTGTATATACACATACACATCTGCTACAATACAGTAAGTCTTACACGTATTCCTAAGACAAGATGATCACACACACCATCTATACAGCACATCAAATGTAGCTAAATTAACTTTACTATTGATTGTTGACCAATGAAGATATAATAAGTCTCTATACTCACAGGCCCAAATTATTTGTATATGAAGATTGGTAGAGACAGTGTCCAAAGGCAGAGCAGTATAACTATATGACAGGCCCTTTGCTGCAGCCGTTACTATTAGAGGGACTCACACTGACCCCCAATAGACCTCTGAGGTTTTCACAACTATGAATAGCAGAAACACGCCCCTCTCAAATAGAAACACAAACACATGAGGCCACGCTACCCAATCACTGGAGCAATATTCAGGCAGCAGGTTCAACCCAGGTTAAACCCAGTCTGAGCTTTTTGTTTGATAAGTAGTTGATAAGTAGTTATCAGGTTTAAAAAAAAAAAAAAAAGTTTGAAAGGGTTCTGTTTATTGCTAACCACTGATTTAATCAGAACTAATCTGATTGCAGATCTGAGTGACTTAAACATTTTGAGTGATGTGTATTCAAGATTGAATGACCAATGTCTTATCATACATTATCTGGGCACAGTGTGTGCAATTCTTGTGTTGCTGAGTGGCCAAACAGGTGAAACTTGTCGAACAAAGAACTACACGCTTATGACAAGAATGTTTTTGTATTCCACATAATAGATATTTTGACAGTTTTTTTTTTTTTACTGATATGTCTGATATGTTTATGAGCACTAACCCCGATACACATAAACCTGAGCATATGGTTCTTTTAAATCTAAGATGTTGTGTTAATCATCTAGAGTAGAGACAATCTTACATTTAAGTTTCTTGCATTTTGAAATGAGAACAAATTAAGACTGTGGGTTAAATGTGAACATGTGGACATTTTTCATCTGCTACAAAGCTAATACACATGGATGTTTGTGAAATGTAACATTAATGTACAATGCTGAAATGTAACGGTCGGGCAGCATGGATAACATCCTATTCTAAATCCTGTCATGGTATGTAATTATATGTTATATGATATCAATATACACAGCAATACAGACAATCTTCTACTACATGGGCTGAGCAGATACAATAACAAGAAAATAGTGTCAGTTTGTAGGTTATTCCTGACAGTTAAATTCCTGACATTTTAAAATATTTCATCACATTGAATTGTCATCTTGCCCACCCCAACACATATATTATACAAAATGTATTCATCAAATCACAATGGTAAAGCTTTATTAACACGCAAATGTTTTTTTTCTCTGTTTGAAAAAAACTTGAAAGCTACCACTATCCCATCATCACCGTTTTAACTTTTGAAAAATAATGCAATCCCAACTATGCAGAGGCCAAGATGTCATCTTAAAATGTCTCATTTTGTCTGATGATAAGTCCAAAACACAATAGTGTTCAATTGTGTAAAGCTGGAACCTGAGAATGTGAATGTGAATCAATTGATGCTTTCAGCACTAAAACATGACTTGGTGTCGACAAATGCCAAAACACGACTTCTCCAGATTTATTTATTTGACCGACTGCATGATTTATCAAAAGAGTAATTTACAGAGGAAGCGATAATTAAAATAGGGGTACGTTTCAGCTCAACAGTGGACATATTTCATTGTCTGCATGCTTGAGAGAGCGTTGTTGAAGTGAAAAGGTAATGCAACATCCCCCCACCCCTGCACTCCATACTTGGACTGGGAAGACGACAAGCCAATGGCAGAGCTAGCTCTCGGGTCACCCCACACACAAGCCATTGGAAAAAAAGAGTGGGACAGAGCAGCTGGTTCATTTGACACATAACGGAACACGAAGACTGAAGCTCGAGAGTAAACTACAGTTGTAGTTTTGAAACCACAGCCAGGAAGTTACAAAAAGAAAACCACATGGTTGGTCAGTCACACTTGATTTCCTCAAAAATGTTCAAGTTCCTCTTTGTGAGAAGGTGCACGGAAAGAAGATAAATAAACTAGCCAGCTTGGGTGTTTAGGCTTAAGTTAAATGATTAAAGGTCAACTGTAACACTGGAGGGTAATTTAACAAGTGGAGCCTTTAAACAAACTTAATCCAATTTTGGCAAAATAGTCACTTTAAGCAGCAGTTAAATGAATCTGCAAACATTTGTATAGGAGGGTGGAGTCTTTTATAGACCTTCCAAAACCAAGAACACAAGTGCACATATGGGAGAAATATATTATTCAAGCATTAGCAGTTTTGGCATTTCATGCGAGTAGCGATCTAGAGCATTAAGTCATTCAAATGCGTTTAACCAACTCACTGCGCTAACGTGATCTTAATGACTTACTAAATGACGTAGCTACAAGTGGTCAAATCAAAAGGAAAACTTCTACAAACTGAAGTTATACGTGTTTCTTGTTTTAACAACATCCCATGTTAACCAAATAATTTTGTCTGGAGTAAAAAGGATCTTATTAATTGGTACTTATAACTAATTATTATGGGAATACGTTGCGATAGCAACGATAATCACAAAATGAATCAATGGTTGCAATCTTGATGTCAAAACAATGGCTTCTCCACATCCTTGGTTTGTAAATGATTGTTAATGATCAGTCTAATATAGCAATATAAACAAGGACAGACAAGTTCTTAAACCTGAAACAAAATGTGTTCAGGAAATTACCACAGACAATTGTTCTATATTGATTCAGTTCTCTTTATGCTGAATCTGCTTCAGTAAAGCTTATTAACTACTTTTTAAATCATGTGCAAAAGATGAAGGAAAAAAAAAAATCATTGTGGGACATTAGAGTCACCATGAGCACATCTTGAGGGAAATAATCTAAATAGAAGGATACGTTGGTATATTCCAGTGTAAAGCCACTTCCAAAAGGTTCACAGGTGAAAAGTGTTCGGATGCTACTGGACAACTGATTTACTTTCGACACTACCTGAAAGCTGTGAACATTTGAACAGGAAAGGACAACCTATCAGTCCCAGTGCATATATGTGTGACTGCGTGGCTACTGGTTTGTTGAAGCTAATGTGACATCTTTCATCTGCTTTCCCCCTCTGACGGACTCATGTCCAGCCTCCTCCAGGAACATTCAATCCAGGTTTTAGGACACGAAGGCTGACCTTGCACAAGACAACCACGCTCCAGACTGCAGGTCTCGACCTCCCTGGTGAAATCACACACTCCCAGTCACATGTTCTCATAGTGGAGAAATGCAGGGGAGGGAGGGTGGAGGATGGGTGAAGTGGAACAAAGGTCACACACCCGTCAACGGCTACCGACACAGCATCAGGACAAATGACCTCTACATTGTAGGTCAAATAAAACGTGTTTTGTTGTTTTAAAACAATGTTCCACGAGTCAATCTGGTCAGCAAATCAAATGTTTAAAAGGTCAGATCATTTTATTAAAGAGACATTAAAATTAAATGGATGCATGTTATTACTGATTGAACATTAGCAAAGCAGATTTAAAGAAAGATTTCTTTTAAAGGGCACATTCAAGTTTTTAACTACCTCCGTGAGTTGCAGTGCACTTCTTAACGTGTCACCACCAATAACTGTCAATCAGACATATGCATCACTTCCTCGTGAACGAACAAACAGTTGACACTCACTCTTAACATCTAGAGGTTAAACAACTAAACAGGGTACCTTTCAGAGCGTTGCTCTTCTACTAAGGTCAGTGTGTGTGACTTTAAATACAAATGAAAAACTACAGCACACTGCATTACTGTATTTTTCACATATATTAAACTTAAACTAAGCTGCAAGAAGTTACCATCAATTAATACAAATAAATGTTTGGCATTTTAGTTTGGAATTCATTCAATTCTCAAAAAAGTCTTAATCTGTTGATCTGCTAATTAATTAACTTTTTTTCCCAGTAACCATTCCATATGAAAAGCAGGCTGATGGTTGTATTCTTATATGACCAGATCAGAGTGACGACAGTGTGGCAGTCCGCTCCTGAATCGCATAGTGTCCCCCTCTGTTTGCAGTAATGAAAGCTCCTACTGTACCCAAGGGCAAATAACACATGATTGAGTGTGCTCGGTCACTTTTGGATCATCCGATGTCTGTAGTGTAACTGCTCATGTGATTGCACCGCATGGCCAAAAGAGCACTACCTAGTGTTTAGAAAAGGCTGTTTAAAAAAAAGAGAGAGAAGAAATAGGCTAACACAGCCTACATTCCACAGATTCCTCTTGGAGGATGTGCTTCCACATCCAACACTTTACATTACAGCATGTTGCACACAAAACCTGTTTACAACATTAGTTGACTTAGACCTGTGACTTTCAGTTGGATGATTTCTGTTGACTTTACACAGAGTAAATAATAGAAACAGAATCCAACGATAGATCTTAATCACATCCGTCTCCCCACTTTATGCAGTGTAGTTTAAACAATTTGCAAATTAACTAGTAATTTATGTTGATCAAATACAAATACAGCAGAACTTGCAGGGCAGCCAGACATTTCTTTCCATGCTTCTTTGTATGTGCATCTCAGTTACAATTACATAGAAGTGTGTTCATGTGAAAGAAATGTAATCACAATTATATAATGGAACATACTTTAAAGATCCAGAATGGCAGATTGAGATAGTCTTAAAATATATAAGAAGGCCCTCCGTAATGCCAGAGCAGCCCATTACTCATCAGTAATAGAGAAAAACAAGGACAACCCCAGGTTTCTCTTTAGCACTGTCGCCAGGCTGACAAAGTCACAGCTCTGTGGAGCTGTGTATTCCTAAAGACCTCAGGAGTAATGTCTTCATGAACTTCTTCAATGAAAATATTCTAACTATTAGAGGCAAGATGAATAATCTCTTGCCCTCAACCAGTGCCAATCTGTCCTCAAGTGGAGTGGCCTTGGAAATGTCTGTATTCAATAGAATTCAGTTTATTTTGTATAGCCCATTGTCAAAATGTTTTCCTCAGAGGGCTTTACAATCTGTACACATGTATGCCCTGGTGTATATTTAGATGGCTTTTCTCCCATCAACCTCGACCAATTGTCTTCACCCGTTTCTAATTCTAAACCGTCTACCTGTCTCTTAGAGTCCATTACGACGAGGCTGCTGAAAGATGTTTTGCTTTTAATTGGCAGCCCTCTATTAGATATTGTCAATGTGTCTTTGCTAGCAGACCACATTCCTTCAAAGTAACTGTAACTAAACCTCTCCTAAAGAAACCCACTCTGGATCCAGAGATATTGGCTAACTACAGACTGATCTCTAACCTCCGCTTCCTCTCTAAGTTCCTTGAGAAAGTAGTTGCAAAACGGTTGTGTGACTTTCGACATCATAATAGTTTATTTCAGTCAGGATTTAGAAAACACCACAGCACAGAGACAGCACTGGTGAAAATTACGAATGACCTCTTAATGGCAGCAGATAAAGGACTCCTCTCTGTACTGGTCTTGTTAGACCTTAGTGCTGCATTCGACACCATTGACCATAACATCCTATTACAGAGACTGGAGCAGTCGATTGGCATATCAGGCACCTCACTAAGTTGGTTTAAATCCTATTTATCAGATCGATCTCAGTTTGTATTTGTAAATGATGAAGCCTCGATGACCAACAACGTTAGCTACGGAGTTCCACAAGGTTCTGTGGTTGGACCAATTTTATTTACCTTATACATGCTTCCTTTGGGCAATATTATCAAGAAACACTCTATAAACTTTCATTGTTATGCAGATGATAAGTAACTCAACTATATCTATCGATAAAACCAGCGGAAACCAACCAGCTCGCTAAAATTCAAGCATGTCTTAAAGTCATAAAAACATGGATGAGCTGCAACTTCCTGATGTTAAACTCTGACAAAACTGTTATTTTACTCGGCCCTGAGCACCTCAGAGATCAATTATCTGGTGATGTGGCTTCTGTAGATGGCATTGCCCTAGCATCCAACACCACTGTAAAGAATCTCTGCGTTATCTTTAATCAGGACTTGTCCTTTAACTCCCTCGTAAAGCAAATCTCATGGACTGCATTCTTTCATTTACGTAATAGTTAAAAAAATCAGGCTCATCACACTAACACTAAGAAAAGAGATCACATTACTCCTGCACTAGCTGCTCTGCACTGGCTTCCTGTAAAATTAAGAATCACATTTAAAATTATTCTCCTAACCTAAAAAGCCTTGATTGGTGATGCACCATCATGTCTTAAGGAGCTTGTAGTACAATATCGCCCCACTAGAGAGCTGTGCTCACTAAATGTGGGGCTACTTGTAGTTCCTAGAGTCTTAAAAAGAAGGATGGGAGCCAGAGCCTTCAGTTATCAAGCTCCTCTTTTATGGAACCAGCGTGCACCTTCAGTCCAGATGGCAGACAAAGTCACCTCATTTAAGAGTAGACTAAAGAATTTCCTCTTTGACAGTGCTTATAGTTAGGGCTGAATCAGTTTTGCCTTGTTCCAGCCCCTTGATATGCTGCTATAGGCTAACAGGCTGCTGGGGGATGTTTTAGGATACACTGAGCAGCCATCTCCTCTTATCTCTCTACTTATGGATGAATGTTCATCTCTCAATCACACATTATTAACTTCATGTCTCATTGGGTCCATTGGACCTGGCTGGGTCTGATGCCATGGCCCTGCTGATGTGCCACGCCCACTCCTCTTCTCTACGCCACATCACATCATCACATGTCATTTAGCTGACGCTTTTATCCAAAGCGACTGACAATCCTGTTACATTCGTACACCGTAGACACAGCTACAGGGAGCAATTCAGGGTTAAGTGTCTTGCTCAAGGACACATCGACTAGGGCGGGGATTGATCCTCCAACCCCATGATTGAAAGACGCCCCCTCTACCACCTGCATGATCGATTGTGGAGGTCTGGATCGTGGTCTGTTGCTTATGACGAACTATTCACACAATCTGTCATACTTATTGAATGTGTTGCAACTATGTAATGATATATATATATATTGCGTATGTCCATCCTGGAGAGGGATCCTCCTCTTTTGCTGTAAAAGTTTTTTTCTATTTCTTGGGAGTTTTTCTTGACCCGATGTAAAGTCCTGGGACAGGGATGTCAGATTGTAAAGCCCTATGATGCAAATTTGTAATTTGTGATATTGGACTATAAACTGAATAGAAAGAAAACCTAATATATGTACCTCAAAGTGATAACATAACCGTTTGATTAAAGAAGTCATTCAAAACGGTATGTTTCATTGTGATGATTATACAACTAAAATAAAGGTTGGCCAAAGATAATAATATATGACTGCAAGAAATATTGGTGCGGACCAACACCTGAAAAACCACTGATCGGCTATTCCGTCTTCTCCTCGGTGTGCTTTTCAGACACTCCAGAAAATGTTCTCACGAGGAGTGGCTCGAGGTTACTAGGTCAGAAACACGTATGGCGGGGATGCAACTACATGCATTTAATAATGGTCACGATTCTCCTCTTTAACCCTTGTTGTGATCACATGTCATTCACAATGTTGTCAATGTGTGCACAATGTGGTTAAAGCAGAGATTAAAACCTCCCCAAAAGTTTCAGAACAAAGTAGCATTTCTCTGACGGCGTCTGGTCAAATGCTGGTCATATCTGTTGTAGGATCAGCTTCCGACATTCACGAAATACCTCACGGACACCCACAGACTAGATAAGAGAAACCCTTAATTCGGATTAAATACATGCTACTGACTGAACAAGCGGCCGACGTTTACATTACGAGAGAAAAGGAAATGAAAACATGTCGTATAGAGAAGATGCTAAAAGTGGCATGATCTATTTTAGGGTAACAACAAGCGAAGCGCAGGTTTTTCCCCACCCCTAGGGCTCAAAAAGGACCCACATTTCAACAAACCTCCATAAATAACACATTATTAGTAATCGCAAATGTACACGTAATTATTTGAGGCAGAAGGTGGGAAATGTTTGCACTGACCTGTGAGCAACAGCAGAAACGGAGTACGATTTTGAGTCTTGAGGAAGCAACAGCGGCAGCTGCAGTCTACGTTTTACTCAGCTGGTGCGGCTCTCAGCCAATCAGGAGCGGCCACACGTGTTCATTCTCCTCAGGTTTGAGAGGCATACTGTCATTGGTCAATTTGTTGTGCCAATAACTGTACATCTCTCATCCGATAATATTAATTTAATAATCATATTAAATTGTAATATAGGCAGCGACCCTGGAGAGCAAGGGAGAAGGTATATTTCACACATTCAGCCGTAAAAAGTTACTACACTTGGTTGCTTAAGTGATGTAATGAAGAAGCATTTTAAGATACTTGAATATTTCAATCGTATGCTACTCTATACTATAGCTAATGAAGTTGGAACCACTTGTACGTATACTTAACATACTACAGAGTAGCATTTGAGTTCACCCCTGATCAATAAATTGTACTTAATCTACCATAATACACTATAATTATTTGTTGATTACACTTTGCATTATTCATCGGATTTAGCAGAGTAATTCATTTAATACATATGTATACAGTGGAATATAAAAGCCCTCCAGTACTACAAATACTTTTAAACCCAGATATAAAACGTATTTGAAACCAGCTAAATGCCAACAGCTACAACAATAAAAGGGCGTTAACATGCTGATGAATCGGTTAACATTGTTGTACTTATACATTCAAATTATCTTTTGTTCTGGTAAGAAGTTACATTTAGCTTTATCTTACAGTTAAGTGAGAGCTGAAAGTGACTTATCACTCATGTATATACAATATACACAAATATAACAGATCCAGGCGATAGAGCAGAAAAAGGCCCAACAAAAGTATACTTAGAGTGAAGTGAGAACCACTAAAAGTTACATATTACTAATTTCTATAAAGTGTGTGTATATATATATATATATATATATATATATATATATATATATATATATATATATATATATATATATATATTGTTTTGATTGGTTTTGGAGTCAAATGATGAGTACAGAACACAGATTATTCCTGACTATACAACATATTCACTCAAGTGCTTTATTTAATATATCATAATAATCAGTTTTAATGTTTCTCTCCCAAACGAGTCATGAGCAGCTCCTGCTTTCCAAAGGAATTTCCTGAAAATAATCTTGCATAAATGATCAATTATATTATTTAATTTAGCTGTTATCAATGAAATAGTTTTTTTTACTTTGACTTCAGTATTTCTTGTTAAATGATGCTTAGATTATAATACAATTATACAATATAATAGTTGGTCATTTCTATTTAATGGAGACAAGAATCAGTCCCAGTGTAGAAATATCCTCGTGGACGGACCATTAAAGTTACCATAATTTACCACGAGAGGGAGCTGTTCAACCACTTTCAACAGAGAGAATAATAGAGCGTTTATTTAAAGACACAACTTTAAAGAATAATTATGTTTTCACACACAACAAAATGATGCAAATAGCCCGACCAAATAGAAGCTTATCACGAGTCAGTGGGTACACATTGCATTTTAATAATCTTTCATATTGTACATCATTATTATAATGTATGTGTTACGTTTATGTTATTCTCTTTTTTATATCCCGAGATACACAAATCACTGTAACCTGTAAAAGATGGTATATTAAAAAAACACACATTTTACCTTCTGGACGATCATTATTATTACTTTACTAAAGGTTGTATGAGAGGAGAGGAATATAATTGTACATCCATGTTTAGAAGTTTAAAAAAGTATATCTTCAGCCTCTGTTTCTGTTGAATTTGTTTTTCAAAGGGCCTGTAGCTGCTGAACCATGTAGTCTGAACTCAGCTTAGATCATTTCCAGGGGCTCAGTGGGGACCGTGTGAACTGCTGCAGTTCAGGCGGAGGGTGGCGCACCAAGCTAAAGGATTGTGTCCGGGACCCTCAGGGGTCATCACGGGTCACAGCGCCGCGCCTGACAACACACGCGCGCACGCAACAACAAAAAAACACCCACACACACATGCACATACATAGAGTCCAACACTGATGTGCTGTCACAACTTAGGCGTGTTTATATTTTTCTGTAACTGTGCTGACGTTAAAGATGAACTATATAGATTAAAACAAGCGATTATGTCCCCAAATTCCCTGAGCAGACACACTATTTCGAGTAATACTGCAGAAGCATTGTTTTTCTTATGGATTGTTCATGTGTTTTTTGTTTGTTTTGCAAAGTCAAAAGCTGAAGGACTTTACCACATCAGTAACAGCAATATAAAGAATGTATGAATATAGTAACCTTTATGCTATATGCTACTGTAGCTATTTCATAAATCCACACAAGAACAATAGTTTCATGTTCACACGGATCTCACTGCTCTCACCTGACTGATTTCAGTTAATTCGTATATCTTTAAGGGATGTGATTGTTTTCAATAGGATTAGTTGTCTTGCTCTGGGCTCCATATAGTGAAGAAACTCTTGGATTAGCTGAATGTGCAGCAATGTTTACCAGGGAGGGACGACTGCGTAAAAAATGACAACATTGAAAGTAAAAAGGTATTCATATTCCGGTTTTGTTTGCGCAGTGGCTGTGGACAGCGGTCTATGGACGAACACAGAGGGAAAACCAAACCTTAAATATCCTGTATTTATACTAAAGTATATGTACTAAAGTCCTTTTAGTTGCAGTTATACTGTTATTTCGGTCCGTTGCGACCTCTTTATTAATAAATTGAGAACACAGCAGTGGTTAATTAGATCAATATGATATATCAATACACACAATAATGATCGATACAGAATCCATACTAATGTATCACACACATGCAACCATTCTGAATAATAGTAATTATTACATATTAATAATTCGAGCAGTAATGTAATATTCTTTTGGTGTACGTTAGGAATAATCATCAATACTTAAACCTCAAACAACAACAATCTCTTTGAATGATACCAATATTGTCACCAGTGATTAATATAATGTAAAATGTGGATATAAAGGCATGACAACTATTTTAATGTAAAGATCTTAAAAACATGAATATATCAAACGTTTGTTTCCAACAAGATAGTCGTAGGACTGTTGCACACAATATTATCACACGGAAATTAAATGTTCACGCCATAGTTGTAAAAACAAATCCTGACGCATTATTTGCCCTCATATGACGTAGCACTTGACGTTACAAAGTCGGTCAGCCAAAACTTCCAGTATTTAATTAACTATTTTAAGCAATAGCCCTCCATATTTCAAAGGACACACACATAAAAAGTGTTAAAACTGCACAGTGAAGTAATTGGATGTTATGCCCCCGTCCCGCTGGCTCGCGCTTTTCTCTCCATGGTGCTCTGAAAAACTCTCCAAACACTTCAGATGTCTTGTGAGCCTTTCTTTACCAACCACCGCCGCTTTTTATTCTTCGACATTGCTCACAGGATCAAATATATCCAAGCACGCTGACAGTTTCGAGATAAAACGTTCTCAGTGACAAAATAAAGAACTGGAGCAATGTTTTGGCGCATGAGAGCGGTTTGAATCTGTGAGGAGCGCACACAATAAACCTGTTGTTAAACTTGCTGTGAAAATATGTTTAAAGAAAACAGCCAATTGTTGTATGAAATGTATTCAAGTATAAAATAATGCCCTTTGTTTGGGGGGAAAAACTTGAGCAATGTGAGGGTACAAAAGTCCCCTGTGGCATTTACTAGCACCCTTTGTGCAGTTTGCGCTTTGGCGTCTCCACTTGGCGCATTACCCAGGCCCCTTTAAACGCGATTGTTTCTTTCTTTCTAATGACATTTACCGGATCAAAACATGCTGTTAATTCGATCAGAAAGCTTCACCCTTCATAACAATGGCAGTATAATTTCTCCCAAAGTTTGTTAAGTTGACCGAAATTAGGCAAATGAATAGGGGTCTCCAGGCTACCCATCTTGCAGGTGACGGGAATAATGCGCGTTCACACCAGCTGCATTCTTCTTTATTTCTCCCCTTCTTTCACAGCATTATTAAAATTTAGGCCAATGAAACTATTCATTCGACTGAATAGACATTTTCTTATAGGATAATAGGATACAAATTGAGCCTCTCCAAAGAGTCTCCAGTGGTGGGTAACCCTCGTGTGCCAGAGGCTGCTGGAGACGCTGGCTCTGACGCAGACGACGCTCGTGTGCCAGGGCTAATCACACACCTGCCGAGTCCAACAAAATGAAGAATGTAAACAAAAAGCTTGCCGTCTCTCATAAAAGATGGACGTGTCACCAAGTCGTGTGAGAAACGCCGAGAACAAACGGGGGGACTCCGTCTCCAAAAGATCTCCCCTGAACTTGGCGGAACAGCCTATTAAAGGCTTACTTAATTACTCTAATGACACTGGACAGGCCTTAAAACTCGGACCGGGCTTGGATGAGAGTTAAGATCGCTTGCTGGGATTTGTAAACAGGCGATCGTGTGAGAAACGCGAGTTGGAAGAAAGAGGGTCTCTTTTTTCGCCGGCTTTGTTTTCAGTGCGCACAGTGCGCCCCGCCGGATCAGGCGATCTCAACGCTCGCCTCTTATTTCCCGCCTGGGTTGTTACTATGCAAATAATATTCCGAAAGTAATCACGTGTCTTTTGAACAGCCACGTGGATTAACAAAGCAGGTTTGCCCCCCTGCTAGCCCATGGCTTTAGATTTTTACTATTTCTTTAACTGATCCTAATGCACACATTTACCCAAATGCATGGCTCTAATCCCATGGAATAATTTACACCATGAATGCCAGAGTCCCCTGGATGATCCCTATATAACGACCAGCTTTCCACTTTCCACCTCAGTCTCTCCTCATCTTCTGCCAGAGCAACATAGCCGAATTCTCTTCCCTGCGCTGACCCGGTTTTTAAAGAACATTGTCAGACATTCGTCGATGGCATCTAAAATGAAAGACAGAAAGGTACGCGCTCCATGGTGCGCGCTGCATAATGAGGACTGAACCTTTTTGGCAACACTGCTTTTTTAACACTTTTCAGTCACTTTATGGGACTTTTTATTTCATCATTTACATCGAATATTCTTCGACTACAACTTGGAGTAATTTTCTTGCTAGTGGAGGGGACATCTCTTGTCCAACACCTCTGTGGCACGTGCTAGAGAATAACTATAGCGCACTACTTGTCTGAAATACCCTATCAGACAGTTTCGGATGATTTGGGCAATTCTAATGGAATTTATTTGGTTACAAACACGTATACATAATATATGTACTAAAAGAGATTACAAATATTTCCAATAAACTCTCAAAGTTGTGTAAAAGCTCGGCGCGCAAATGACCGCTGCGCGCTCTGGAGCAACACAGCGCGCGGCGCGCAAAAGGTTTCCAAAATATTTCATCGCTGCATTTCTCTTTATTTATATTTTTCTGGTTGTTTCATGTTCGTGTTTCTGACTGACGAAATAGTTGTGAATGCGATGTATTACTTTAATTCATGTTTTCTCTCCCCCTGTTTCCACAGAGAACTCCCATCTCTCACAAAGTCATAGAGAAACGAAGACGGGACCGTATTAATCGCTGCCTAAACGAATTGGGGAAAACTGTACCAATGGCCCTGGCAAAACAGGTATTGGAAAATGTGCATTGTATGATAACTCTTATTTATTCTACAGTAGACCTATTTATCGTTTAGCAAGGTAGTGTTTATCAGGAAATGCATTTTCGAATAACCATGTAAACAGGTTCTAATATTGGACTTTTTTAAATATTTGATAGAACTCTGGAAAACTGGAGAAAGCTGAAATTTTGGAAATGACAGTTCAGTATTTGCGAGCGTTGCACTCAGCGGATTTCCCCCGTGGAAGAGAAAAAGGTGAGTCAGCTTTCCCAGAGCTCTGACACTTTACGCATCTCAACCCCACGTTTCTGTTGGAAGACTGTATGCAAACTTCTGCCATTCTGATTAGGTAAAACGATTAGTTTTTTGTTTATATATGTACCTTTTAGTTTAAACGTATATATGTATACATTGTGTTGCAACTCCATCTTTACGCAGACAAACTACGTTGCGCTATAGGTGTTGATCACTTGTTGCCGGCGGGGTGGTAATTGCTGATGCTTATTTGATTCACTCCAGGTGAACTACTGGCTGAGTTTGCAAACTACTTCCACTACGGATACCACGAGTGTATGAAGAACCTTGTGCACTACCTGACCACAGAGGACAGGGCTGAAACCAAAGACATCAAGTACGCACGGATCCTTGCATTCTTACAGTCTAAATCTCGTGTGGTCACCGAGCCTGTGTTCGGCTCCGCCGCCTCGATGCCGGAGCCGTTTGACTACCTCAGCCAGCTGCACTCCTCTCCTGAGCACCAAAGCCACAGCCCGTCTGAGTCCGTTTACCAACAGAGTCCTCCGGGACACTTCTCCTGGCACAGCTCGACCCGCAGTCCGGCTATCTCGTACCCGACAGTGCCTCTCTCTGCGCATACGCAGCAGCACGGTGGATACCTATCCCCGGTGCAGGGACTCGATCACCACTATTTCAACTTCATCGGTCACACGCACGCAAACACTTTTAGTTTGCATAGTGCGCAACACGCCATGTAAATCGTTTTGCTATATTTTTTGCGATTGTTTTTATTTATATATTTGTGAATGATGGAAATAGATATTGTACATGTTGTGAATAAATATTTCTCAAAACTCAAATTGTGTTGGGATTATTTAAACTTTTAAGTGTTAAGGTGACATAGATCTCCAGAATAACAAGAAATTACAAATGAAAAAAGATATAAAGTGCAAAGAAAAGAGATGCAAAAGATTAGAAGAGAGATAACATATTTCTTAGTGCACCTTTGTGAAAAATGTTCAATCTTCAGTGGATTCAGTTTCAATCTGTATATTATTAGTGATGTTGCCTAATACATTATTGATGAGTATTAGTTCATTAAATTAACTAACATATATAGCATGCAACATATAGCTTTTTATTAAATAAGTACATAGGACTAAAATAAATATTTAGAACGAGGCAGACTGGGCTCAAACTTCATAAACATGGCCACTATTTTTGGCGCACTATATACCATTCAGTCTCCTCTACTTGTTTAAAGGCTGATCCGAGGGTTTAATGTGTTAACATCAGTTGCCAGAGGGCAGACATGAGCCTTATTCGCACTGAGCCACATGCTCCTGTTAAACAGACCCGCAGTTAACACAACCATTGACTCACCCAACAACCCCCCTTAAACTTTCAAATCTTGAATGCAAAAACAGTCTTGGACATAATAAGGCGAAAAGAAGTCGATAAAGATTTCCACAAGACACACAGTTCCATTCTGAATATATTGTGATGTGTTTATTAAAAGTTGCATATGAAAACAAAATTCAAATTGTCTTAAATTTAGCCAAGTTTGACTATTTCCATGGGGAAATGGGGTTCATCAGGAGTAAAGAGGGATGTTGTGCAGGGAAGACCAAGTCCCCAAACCTAAAATGTGATCCTTATTTATACGTTAAATATAATGTTTATATTCATTTAAACATCTGAACTATGGAGCAGCATTACATACAATCTGTGATTGTCATACCCCCTTAATGTGTTGGAACTCTATAAGGATTCCTTCTGTAGGCATTTATTGCTTCCGTCAATCCGGGGAGAGAGATCCTCCTCATGCTCTCCTGAAGGTGTCTTCCCTTTTTCCCTGTGAAAGTGTTTTTTTTTTATTTCTTGGGAGTTGTTCCTGATCCGATGTGAGGTCCTAGGAATGGGATGTCGAATGTGTAGAGATTGTAAAGTCCCCTAAATTTGTAATTTGTGATATTGGGCTACAAAATCAACTGAATTGAATTGAATTGAAGCCTTTTAAATCCTTATTTCCAAAAGGAACGCCTTATACCCTAAAGGAACGTCATATTGGTAAAGTCACTGGTAGAAAGGGCTCTCTACCTTCAACAGAATAAGGAATTACTTCGATGAAAAGATAATTGTTTTTGCCAAGCAGCTGTATGCAACCACAATCTCAATAAATGCATTAAACTGCTTCCAGACTCTTTCTGTCTTTCTTTAAGTAAGTTGTATGGAGTTGAATTGTACAAAGACAAAGTTAAAAAAGGAGCAGAGAGGAAAACTCCTTGTTGTGTTTTTTTTTAACCAAGGAGCCCCATTGTGGTGAATCTGAAAGGGGAACGATCTCTGTGTCTCTTGTGCTTTATCCTTGAGTGATTGCGAAGAAAAAAATAATCAACACCATGAAATCAAAGTCTTTCTCAAAGAGGAGTTCAAGAAAATACTTAGTCCCCACGGTTTTCCTTCAGAGGTAAATAAGTCATTACCTATACCTCTCCTCCGTATCAAATAGGTGATAGTACCTTACTGTAAAAGATAACAAGCAATATAGGTGTCCTCATATGGCCGTTGACGTATGGACAGATACTGTATAATGGACGGAGGAATCGCTTCTGGGTGGAGCGGTACAGATGCATGGATAAGCTCACATTAATCGCCTGGATGGTTGGATAAACTCACATTAACCAGCCCCTGAACAAAAAGACAAGCAGAGAGCAAATGAAAGAAATAAAAGACAAATGTCCTCGCAGATGAAACGGTGACAATAAAAGAGAAAAGGCTTTGAAGGAATACTTGGATCCCTACAGCTCCAATATTGATTTAAATCCTGACTCTAAACATGGAAAAAAAAGACTGATGTTCAGCCAGATGAGAAAGATTAAACTGCAGCACAATCAAATGAATAATAATAAAATGAGCACGGATTAAAAAAGAAAAAAGGACTCCAAACTATATATTGTCATGTAAACTGAGCCACAGTGGTAAAGCCTCACATTGAGAATGTTTATCTTTCGCATTAACATCACATGCTGAACATTAACAATCCACTCTTCAGAAAAAATATTCATTACTGAATGTCAAAGAAAAACACAATTCGCACGCTGAGTCTAACTCAGATGAGCAGGAAGTCGGGCAAATATATTAGGAAGTTTCATCCCTGTGTGGAAAGAGGGACAATGATGGGAATAAGTGACAGATATTTGTAACTTATTAAATACACTAAAAAACATGATTCAATGTTTTCTTAGAGGGGACACATTTAAATATTGTTTGATACATTTAAATAAATCTATTACAAAAATAGATATTTATATTTAATGGGTGTAACACAAAATGTATGAATACTTTCATTTATTAGACTTAATTGTTGGATGGAAAACCTACCAACACTTTAATTGAGTTCATCCAATGAGTCATTTCTTTGTGTGTATTTTTTTATCAATAAACCAAAAAAAATATATATTTTAATTTCAATACAACTGTATTTAAAGACATCTGTTGATACAGACACTTTATAACGAACGTCAAATTTGATTCCCTTTCATAAAATCTTTATATTTGATCTTTTGTTACAACTTTTACTTCTTATTTGTGACTACTTCTTGTCTCACAACACTGTATGTAATGTATATAATGTATTCCATACTCCTTTGTACATAGAAGATGCTCATAATATATCTTTTTTAGTAACAACTGTTTGTTGTTGTACTTTTGCTGCTAGCTGTTAGTAACACACAATCATTAAATTATAACAATAATGAACACATGTGGTTCTCAAGATGCTTTTTAAGAAAAGAATGGAAAAAAATCAGATTGAATGCATAACAATTTTTCCCTTTTCAAATATTGTGCAACGCATTAACTTTGTGTGGAATAATCTTTTTCTTTTGTTAATCTGGTTTGTCATGTAAAAAAAAAATTGGTGGAAAGTAACTGCATACTCAAGTACAATTTTGAAAAACTCATTTTAAGCACTATATACATTTTAGAAGGAAATAATAGTTTTTTACATTTATCTTACAGCTCAATTTATTAGTTTCTTTACAAACCAAACACAATCATCAATTTATAAACTATAATGCATTTTTATAGAAAAAGTTACAACCCTATATTCAATTCAATTCAGTTTATTTTGTAAAGCCCTATATCATAATTTACAAATGTGCCTCAGAGGGCTTTACAATCTGTATGTATATTACATCCTTATCCCAAGACCTCACATCAGATATATATATATATATATATATATATATATATATATATATATATATATATATATATATATATATATAATCATTGTACTATCATCTTCATTTCATTGTCATTATATTACATGTCATTTAGCTTTATCCAAAGCGACTTACAATCACACACCGTAGACACAGCCATGGGGAGCAATTCAGGGTTAAGTGTATTGACTAGGGCTGTATATATATATATATATATATACAAATCTAAATGTTTATGCTTACCATCGGTCTACTTTGTTGTCCTTGCTTTTTGTTGCTTATTTAAAATATTACAAAGATCAAGAAATACAACATAGATTACATTCAGCATTTAACCTTTGAAGTACATGGTGCTGATAACACGTCAGTCCTTTATTTGAAGTAACATTTTGAATGGAGAACTTTTACTTATAGTAGACTATTTCCAATGGTGGTATTTCTTTTTCTCCAGTTTATTTTCCACAATGCAACTTGGTTAACGGAGGTACAAGTGCGTACCAAATATGTACATGTCTTTAGCAAAACGATGTCATGGATAAAGGTAAATATGTGCTATGTCTTTTATATGTTTAATGCATATATTGTTTACTTTTTGTTGTGGTTGAGTTATCTCTCACCCAAAGGATCTCCACAAATAATCGTAGGGGTCACTGGAAAGATCTTCTTCATATCAAGTATGTTTTGTTTGTAATTTGCTAAAGTCTCAAAAAGTTAATGGAGCAAATGCAGTGATCTATTTCTACTCTTTTTCAGTTTTTATCATTCTTCAAATGCAAATTGCCTTTTTCTTGTTCCAAGACACAGAAACAAATTGATCTATTGAAATCATCACGGTACCTGCAGATTGATTTTTATTTATTGTTTTAAGAAATACGTTTTTGAAGCAATTATTTGAATGGGCTGAAAAGTTCCCCCCTCCCGGCTTCTAAAAATCCTTGAAATGAAACAATTTCAGAAGGAAGATTGCGCTTTACTGTCTATATTAGTCATCTAAAATGAACAGTTGAGAGATTTTGATTTTGAGAAATATGCTTCTTCTTTTTTTGCCGATACTGAGATGAAGAGTTTGATGTTTGTCATTAGATATGAAGCTACAACCAGCAGCTGATTGGCTCCGTCAAGTTCGTCCACCTTTAAAGATCACACAATATAAGGTATATCTTGTTTCTTCTTTTCGTAGAGAAAACAAAGTAAGGGACAATTTGCTGAGTGTTATGTATCTGGCTCTTTCTTGGCTGAGTTCAGTAACCTTCTAGAAATAGTCTGACATAAACCCCCCCATAAAGCCTGTTATTATGGTCACTTTGGTTATTGTACAGATATTGTCAAAGGTGTTGCGGATAGACAGACATGTGAGTGGCATTAATTACTCTAATATCTCTTTCTTTAACTAAACATATTTCCCCAAATGTTAAGCTATTACCTTTAAGTGGTCACAAGAGCATATACGGTTGCCTGCTGTCACCAAAAGAGGACCCACACATAAGTGCCCTCTACATGTCTGAGAGACCCTGTTTTGATCTTTGTACCCACATGAAGTCGGGCTTAGACGGTTAGTTAAGCTTCTGAGAGTGTAACAGCAAAGCTCCTTTCCTTTACCGTGCCGTAGTGTGTTTGTGTTGCCGTAGTGTGCGTGTGTGTGTGTGGTGTGTGTGTGTGTGTGTGTGTGTGTGTGTGTGTGTGTGTGTGTGTGAGAGAGAGAAAGGGGTACAGTCGAGTTTTGGGAGAGAAGCCAAAGAAGAAACAAGCTGTGAGAAATCCAACAGTCAGTGTTGGTTGTTAATCAAAGTCCTTCAGTGGCATCAGATCTTTGCCGGCTCACCTCAGGATGGTCGTCTGATCTCAAGCATGAAAAGACAGAGAGACAGGGGGGAGGGAGGAGGAGACAGAAGAAGAAGGTGAGAGAAGCAGAAACAGTGAGAGAGAGAATGTTGAAAAAGGGGGGAAAGCAATGAAGATCATTCCCACAACAGATACCACTATCTCACAGGGTTTAAAGGGCCCCCTTTCTGTATCCCCAACCCCCAGCCCTCCTCCTCCTCCTCCTCCTCCTCCTCCTCCTCCTCCTCCTCCTCCTCCTCCTCCTCCTCCCCCCTTCTCTTACCAATAATGCCAAAACTTGGCAGCCAACCCAGAGCACATGAGCAACAGTTTCCCATCAGAGAGAGGCAGCCATCCTACTGCCTTGGCAGCAGCGACGTCTGAAGAAAGACTGGCACTGTAAGGAGAGAGCAGACATGAATGGGGTCTGTTAGGAGAAAAGAAAACAACACATATCAATGCCTTTTGATTGTCTGGGAGGGATTCTAGTCAGAGCACATCACTTAGCGGTAACAAAGTGTAAAACGCGACAGCATTTGATATGGTAATGAACATTTTTCATCTAGAAAGGTGCGTCCCTGGATATCAACACAGAAAATAAATATAAATGTTTCAGACAATATTGTTTTTTTCCTCATGTAGGCACACACAAAAATGCATTAGATAAAAGATATTAGATATGAAATCTAATTAAGCTGTTTTTTCAGTCTTCTCTGCCCCCTGCGAAGGGATGAGGGCTTCACCTTGTTGTACTTGGCACAACCCTCAATCTGCTCAACAGCAATGCCATCAGATTATGCAAATCCATGCCGATGTCCCATTTAATACCTCCATTTAGAATGGAGATATTTGAGCCCAAAATGAATAGAGCAGTGTTTTAAAGCAAGAGCAGGAGCAGGGTCAAAGACATCTCCAATATAAATGAAAACATAAGGAATACTGTACAGAATATTCCACTGTGGCCTATCATTTCAGTTACACCCTCGCTTTCCAAGCTCTTTGTCTTCTTCCGGTGTTTTGTTACAGTAAGTTTCTCTCATGTAGAACATCGAGAAAATATGGAGACAGAGAGAGCAGCATGGGAACAGTCCGACAAGTGTGCAACAACACATTATAGAAGAGAGTTAAAGAAACAAAAAACAACGGCAAACAAAAAGAAACAAACGGGCACCAAACTCTTTGTTATTCATGGGAAAAAAGAGCAAGCTTGTTAACTTACACAATTAAGGCATCATTTGCTTAAAGAAAGTGCAGTCTTTTGTTTTTGGGAGACAAAAGGTTGAGAGAGCGTGTTTTAGATATGGTGCTGTGAGTTCCATGAGGGTGGGTTTGGTTATCTGGTGTGCTACAACAAGGGGCACTTTTGTCACAAGCGCAGACAGTGTGACATCGGAAAGTGCTCGAGATAAATCAGGTAATTTTGCATGGTAGTTAGACAAAGAGCACCATACATTCCAGTTCCTGCGTGTATTTATAAAGGGAGTATGTGTAAAGAGGAGGCAAATAAAAACAATAACACCGTGTGAGTAATTTCACAAGACGTATCCAATAGAGTGGCATAATTTATGATTTATGGCCTTTTTGTTAAAGACTAATGGCATTAAGTTGGACAACATCAATAAATTATTCATATTTAGAAGAATACTGTATGTTAAATTAAAGAGGCCTTAGAAGAAGAATTAACAGCAGAGATACAGTGTCTAATTTCCATGTTAACGCTCATGTTACAGTCATGTGACTTGTAATTATAAAAAGCTTATCAGCTTATCTTTTTAAGTCTCAGTATCGAAATACGATTTCATTCACCAACTAAGATGAATGTGTTTTGATGCAGGTGTCAACATGCTACATTTACTGGAAGCACAAGGATTTTGAAAACAAAAACACTATCAAAATAAATACAACCAACGTTCCAAATGACACTCTGCATATTATCATCTTAACACATGCTTAATTTATGCTTAATTTACATCTTCAATACAAAGCAGCACATTCTCTAATCTGTTTGTACTGTCGTTGATGGGTATATTATGACAATCAAATCAGTTGATCTTAACACTTTCTCAGAAGCTCTCTCAAAAACTCCTTCTGTCTGAGAATGGAAATTAATTTAATCAATCAACAATAAAAGAATGCTTTTAGTTACACAACTAATCTTCTCTGGCTTAAACCTACCAAATACATAACCATAATTAAAAACTGTGGACCAAAGAAATGGTCTGCTAAAAACGGCTAAATCTGTGAACGATAGAGATATTTTCACTGGAAAGATTTGTTGGTGTTCATTTAAAAATAAAACACAAATAGGTGTTCATTCACTTCCATTGTATCGAGACTGAGGCCCAAATCCCCAAGTGCAAAAACTAACTGAACACATTTTATGTTGTAAAGTACAGTTTTGAGGTAAATTTATGAATTATAGGGGAAATACAGATTAAAAGTTTTCACAAAACATTTAATCTTTTGAAATATAATGTCTTATAAACACCCAACAGAGTATAAAGCTGTTACATTAGCTTCATCTTGATGAGTCGAGCATTAACACAGCTACTGACATAGGGTAAAAGCAGATAGAGCAGAAAAAAACAAACCTATCAGCATGGCTGGATACCAACAGACTGGTCATTTAAAAAACATAACAAGGGTTCATTAAAACATGTACATACATTTCTGGTAAAGCAAAAAGGGAAATCTGCACGACCTTTTAGAAGCAACGCTTTTATCTTTGCTTTACAATGGAACTAATTAAATGATCTTGTGTCGTAAACTGCTCCCCTGTCTATCGTCACTTCACTTTTTATTTCCCTGCGACACACACTTTACTCGCCTCTTTCACCTCTATTTTGCAAGTAGAACTCAAGATCTCTAGCACCACTGGAATTCCCGTCTTGGGATTCAATGAGGAGAGCCGTCCTTTCAGCTTCAATCACTCTGGTGCTTGTGAGGCTGCATTCACGTGTGAAGGTTTCATTGAGAAAGCCTTTAAGTTGTACTGAGGCTGGTTCATTCCTACCAGAAATCTTTCTCAAACATAACGCTTCAGTGGCAAACAGAGAATATGAAAACCGACAACGTGAATGCAACATGAAGCTCTTTGGGAATGTGAAAGGCCATGTGTGTGTGTGTGTGTGTGTGTGTGTGTGTGTGTGTGTGTGTGTGTGTGTGTGTGTGTGATGTGGTCAGACGGTCACAGATGAGGCACCTGACCGACTTGACGCCCCAGTCGACTCTTTGCAGGGCCAAAAAGAAAGGGTAAATAAAACCCAGAGGTCCTAATGTGCTCCCTGTGCGCTTGGCTGGACTCATGAGGGGTGAGCATAGTATGTTTGCCCTTTTGTCCGGCGAGATGACGGCCGGTCCTCTGTATTTAGCTGTGTCCAGGGCCAGCGTAGGGCCAGCGATGGGGGGACCCCGGGGCGCCACAGGTCACCTTCTGAGGTCATGAGTTGAGCAACCAATCCAGAGAAAGAAATAAAGAAGAAATGAGATTTGCAGCTAGTGAGGGTCGAAGACTTCATCTGAAGTCAAACTGAATGACTTACGGCAAATACATTTTCTAGCGTGAATGTTGATACCGTGTTTGAATGCGTTTAATTGAGCTGAGAGTTTTTTTTTAGGGGGAACAAATGGAGAGCACAACCACATAAAGACATCCACACTGAGAGAAAAGACATAAATGAGGTCATAGTAGCTATTTTTTTTTCAAAATAAGAAACAACGTTGTCAATTTAAAGTGTGTTTCCTTTTAGTTTTACAGCGTTTTCTACTTTGTGGTACGGCAGTGGTCATCATCATGGTGGTCATACCCTCAATGACCTCACCGTGACCTTCACAGCAGGGCACCCATGTCCGACACCAAGAACATAATGCAGTACAACTGGGACTATGAAACAACAACCATAGAGCAGTAAATCAGTTAGAAATAATACACGTCAGTTATCATATGAGACTGACCAAGCACCCAGAAAAAAACTGGGATTTCTTTTAGCTTGTGAATGTTTAATGGTCGATACACTATTGTGAAAGGCAGTAATCCCCCAAACAAAAAGCTATTTCTGCATGTGAGAGTTTGTTTGCTGAGACAGTTAATTTTTCCATGATTCTGAAAAATGTATTTATTTTATTGTTTTAATATTTGGTGGGCCTTTGTAGACTTTAAGTAGATAAGAGTGAAGAATGACAGGGATTGAGAAGAAAGATGGAGGTTGCCATACAACAAATGTACCCATATGTATAGCCTGGGGATATTATGAGTGCAGTTCACCACTAGGGTAGAATTGTGACTGAAATTTGATAGGAATGAAGAGACATTATTTATTCTAACCTACATCCTGTTTTCTCTCCCTGGTATGGATCTCAGAGCAGTTTAGTTATACAAATAAATCAGTGGAGAAATACATGTTATAACCTCGGGAACAGCAGTCTGACCAAATATTATAAACTTGAGGTATTCCTTATAGATTTTTAACCAATATCATGCTGTATTAGCAAACAATATATTATAATTGTAATAGCCACACTAAGCTGTGAAATGTAATTGAAAATAAAAAATGTAGTCAAGCTTTTAAAAATAAATTGTTTCTATACGTTTATATGACTTAGCTGCAGAATATTAGTCTTGCTGCCCTCTCTGAACTCCCACTATCAGCATACAAAAGAGTGTTTTTTATCGCCAACATTAACACCCATTAGGAAAACAAACAAGGGCTTGAGAGGGCATTATTCAGAGGTATACGCTGCACTCAAAGTTGGCAGCTCTGCCCTGTCAGCATGCCAACAGTGGGGGTGACTCTCAGGCTTCCCGCCTGGATCCAAATTGCTTCTGTCATTCTCTGCACAGACAGATTCAGTTATACATTGTTTGGTATCAGACATCAATTCCAGAAAAGGTCAAAAGTACATGACTAATCAATATCGGCTTAGTAAAGATAATCGAATAAATATAAACTATCGGATAAAAACCCTTTATATAGAGATATTACCATGTACTTATTGTCAAACACTCTTTCTCTGCCCTGTATAATAAAGAAGAAACTTAAAGTGTTCATTATTATCAGACAAATACTTCACAAACCAATTATTACAGCTAAGTAATGCAGCAGCTGCATTAAGCAGTGGACTAAACCCATCAAAAAAGGGAACATTTATTTTAAGAAATTAATTTATATACCTTTCAAATTAGATTTTTGTTTTATTTCATGAAATTATCATATGACGTAAGAACAAATTAAATTAAGTTACACAATAACAAAATAGTGCCAAGAAGCTTCTCTTTTCATTCGAGAAAAGACAAAGTCAAACCCATTTAAAACGTTATATTGACTGAACGCTGCCAATGATGCCAATGGAAACCCTGGTCTATAGGGTGTTGGTTGTGTATTCTCTACTAAAATCTAGCGGTAGAGTGAAAAATAGAAGGATTAAAAACCGCCACGGCACAGGCCAGCATTTGTGAGGAGAAGACACCCACAGATAACTTTCTGAATGGCTGCTTACGCTTCTCCTTTTCTCTCCCCATCATAAGATAGGAGGAGAGAAAAAGGACTAACAAGATGCACATTTTACATTGAAAACTGTTATTGTTCCCCACGTAATCTGGCCCACCATCTGAGAAGAGGGCTGCGCTAAAGAGCGGGGGGCTTTAATGGGAGGACGAGAGCCAACTCAGGGACAGGGGAGGAGAAGGGAAGAGAAAGGGGGGAGGCAGGGGGTTGGTCTTTGGCTTTAAGGAGGGGATCAGTTGGGAAGTGTAGAATGGATGTTTCTTTTTCTCTATGGGGGGAACTTTGTATTTGACTGTTGTTTGTATCTGTCTTTCAGGGGCCTGATCCCCGTGGGCCTGGGCAGAGAGATGCCTCTATATGTGTTAGTATGTGTGGAGTAGTGAGTGTGTCTATATTTTGTGTGCGTGTGTGTGTGTGTGTTTGTGTGTGTGTGTGTGTGTGTGTGGGTGGGTGGGTGGGTGGGTCTGTGTGTTGGTGAGGCAGAGAGACTGATGGTGGGATCTACCCCTCTTCTTTCCTACAGCTGCAGCTCAGCGGATTAACCGTCATCCACAAGGCAACATTACACAAGTAGCCTTTGAACAAAAGTCATGGATACTATTAATGATATGGTAATCCGTAATGGAGCTACCTCCCAGTAGTGATTATACTGACATGGGAAGAATGTCCAAGAGTCCTGGACGCAACTAGCCAAACAACACTGTGGCTATTGTTGACAGGCCTGGTCTGAGGCCTGCACCTACATCCACTGGCATCAGCCGACCAACAATCCCCTCCTACCACACACACACACACATACACACACACACACACACACACACTCACACACTCACACACATACACAAACTGCCCCCTGCTTTCTTGACACCCTTCCCTCCACCCCAATCACCCTATGAATAAAAATGAAAACCAAAAATAGATAGAAAGAAAGAGAGAGAGGAAAGGGGTGGGTATGGAGGGGAGAAAAACAAAGTGTTTTGGCCAGGATCAGCTAGGGATTTCGCCCTATGTGGTTCCCACACACTGACTAGAGCTGGATCCCTCCTCTCTCTCTCCATCCTTTCACAGACAGGGAAGACCACACAAACACTAAATGATTACACGATTTAATCTTGGACAGCGGTGGAGAGGATGCGCGTTGAGTCAGTGCTCTGCTTTCAATTCCTGGGGCTGCTAGAAGCCACCAAAGTGGGTGTGTTGGGGTGGAGGTTGAGATGGTGGGTGGAGGAGAGGCCACTGTTTGCCTGAGTAAATGCACTCCATTGGACAGGCTGGGTCACAGCAGGGGTGTTTAACCCTAGAAATGTGTCCCTTTTAAATACAATTACCAACGTCTCTGTTCACTGCAGCCACTAATCCACTCTGATGTTGGTCCAGTAACTGAAGTGAAAATACTTAGAGTGTAACAACTGTGCATAATGAATCAACTGTGTATCAAGAAATAACAGCATTTAAAGAAATGATGTGCATCAGTTGGATCATTGAACCAATAACATACATTTAATTGTGGGGAAAAAATAGATTACATTTAATATAATAACACAATTCTGTCTCCTATACATCTCAAAAACATAATAATAATTTATCAGCTCAAACATGCATGACTTTTTCTAATTTAAATATGTTTATAAACACAATTTTAAGTTTCAGAAGTCTGCACATATATATCTTTTGCTTTTGTTTCAGGTTCCCAGCTGTAAAATATGGAACAATAAGAACTTTTTACGCAGCACTTCACCCAATTTATAGTTTTATAAGATCTGTATCAGATTAGAAATAAAAAATAAATACAATTTGAGGAAAAAATTGGTTGTTTATGTTCACAATTATATAGCAATGGGATTTCTGGGACCTCAAACAATATGGAGACAAAGCCAAAGTTAATCAAACTTAAAAAGTGAAATTAAAATGTAATTATCATAATAATGCATCAGTTAGTCATATGACTATGTATGTAAAGGATGTGTTTTGGATTTTTTAAAGTTATTGTTTTATTAATCTGTCTATATATCATCACTATCTAATTGCTATTAAGAATAAAAGTGGCTCGAATACAATTCAATTCAGTTTATTTTCTATAGCCCATTATCACAAATTACAAATTTACACATACAACATCCCTGTCCCAGGACCTCACATTGGATCCGGAAAAACTCCCAAGAAAAAAAGGGAAGAAACCTTCAGGAGAGCAACAGAGTAGGATCCCTCTCCCCGGATGGACAGGTGCAATATATGTCATGTGTACAGAAGGACAGATTACAGAGTAGCAACACATTCAATGAATATGACAGAGTCTATGCATAGTTGGTAGTAGGCATGGACCACGATCCAGACCTCCGTGATCCATCAGGCAGATAGAGGTAGAGAGGAGGAGTGGGCGGAGGAGCATCAGCAGTGCCATGGCATCAGACCCAGCCAGGTCCAATGTGAGACGTGAAGTCACAAGGACTCCGGAGAGGAATCAGTGTTAGTAATATGCAATGGAGAGATGAAAATTCATCCATAAGTAATAGATAATATCACAGCAAATACTATCACAGCATGCATTAGGGGGTAAATAAAGTAAACACTGAACTCAGTTCACCTGTTCACCACAGAGCTAACTGTTTATTAAAAGTATTAAAAATTAGATGGTTTAAACTGTAAATACTGTACGGCTACATGGTGAGATAGTGGTTATAGAGTTATTCCTGTACTTCACATGGAGTTGAATACCACCAATGTAATGTTGCTTTTCATTAAGTTGGAGACTGGGTCAAGATCCCAAAATGCATAGTCTCATATTTCCTAAAATGTAAGAAAATACTCTACAAAGATTCTCCAGAGGCAGGACCGACACATTCCTGTTTTCACAGGCTGAGTTGTGCTCCCTGTGACTAATACATGGACAAGTATGTATAACCCAGCAGAGGGAATCTTAAGGCCAGGACCAACAATGACTCATATTTAAATCTGATTAAATCATGGTTTAACTTTAAATCTTAAAAAAAAATGTAACTACTTTAACATTAAGATTGAATGCAAACCCCTATGTAACTCTCAGTTTAGTTGCTACACCTATTGCCTTTTATTTTGTTCCAATACATTTAAAATGTACCTGGAATTACAAAATAGTGATTTGTTTTTCAAATTGTGAAAAAGAGCTTAATTCTAATTTCAAACTTTTTTTTTTGGCTAAAATGATTAGAACAAATGTTATATTATTATATTATTATACATAGCATAAGATGTGTACAGTATATGAGGGAACCCATATACTGATCTGAGTTTTACATCCCAAGTTTTGACTGTAACCTTGAGATGGGATGCAGGTGCAAGTGTCAGTCACTGATCAATCATGCAAATATTATGCCTCCCAAATGCCCCACATACAACACATAGACCAAACCACAAAAGACAAGACCCACAGATTCTCAAACTTTAACTGATTGATGTTTGAGTTCCTTTCTGTGATACATTATGACTATTATAACTGTTATGAATTAAGTTGTATGTCTGCTTTTGTTAATGTGTGTAGACACTCAACATTTTATGATACAGATTAGATTAGATTAGATGAAAATACTTTAGTACATACAGAGAACAATATACAAAAAACACATTAAAAAGAATAAATAACAACAGAAAAAGCAATATGAAACATGATTAACACCAGAGAGATGCTAAATCTAAAAACAAATCTGGAACAGAAAAACAGATCAGGGTATGGCCAATCACTGAGCCAGCCTTTCTGACCATCTTATTGGTCCTGTTTTCATCATCCCCCCCCCCCCCCCCTAACCCCAACCCCACCCGAACCCCTGGTAGAAATCATGGAGAAGATTTATGCTGATGTCTAAGTATCTGAGCTTCCTCAAGAATAAGCCTTTTTTAATAAAGCATCATTGTTCTTTTTCCAGTTTAATTTACCGTTCATACAGACCCCAAGATATTTATATGACTGGACAATTTCTATCTGCTAAACCACAAGTATCATTGGGGAGACCTCCTCCTTCTTCCTTCTAAAATCAATAACCAACTCTTTTGTCTTTCCAACATTTTGATATAAAAGATTCAACTTCCCGTTTATAGGCCAGGTCATTGCCTCGGGTAAATCGACCAACCAGGCCAGTGTCATCTGAGAACTTTTGGATGTTACAAGCCCATAGTCAGCTGTATAAGGTGAGGATAAAACTGTTTGCTGTGGTTCTCCAGTTTTAGTTAAGATATTGTCAGACAGCTTTTTATCAAGCATGACAAACTGTGGTCGAGACAATAATCCACGACCCAAGACCTCAAGACGATTATAAATACTGTTGAGCACAAGGAATAGTGCATCATCTACCTACACTTGTATGCAAACTGCAAGGGATTTTGGAAGACAAGAATGAAGGACGAAGCTATAAAATAGGGTTTGAATGTGTGTTAATGTGTGAAAGATGAGAGCAGGTTGATTGTCAATTAAAGTTTTTAGCAATGACATTAAGATGAAATATCAGTGATAACTGAAGTTGCAGTTTTAGATGGTATGTAAGCCGTGTCAGTGTGACTCCTGCGCTGAAAAGTGAAGCCAATATGGAAGTGCCTTAATTTAAACAAGCATTCATTCTAATGGCCATCTTCTGTCACTTTTATTCATTATTGAGTCATTACTTCAGTTAAAATTTTAGCATGAGTTTATGGCCTTATTGATGGTTTTAAGTCTTCTTCAATACAGCATGATGTTCTTTTTGAAAATGATGGTTATTTAGAGAACAATAGACAATAAAGCGGGGTATGCCTTATGCTTAACAGTCAGCCGTTAATTTCTTCCGGTAAGTACATTTGTTCTCAGCAGCCAAAATTAGCATCTCAATTAGTATCACAGTTATTGTTTGCACCTTGCTAACCAACAAAGTTTGAGAGACAATGCACACAAAAGAATAAAAAATGTATGGGAAAAAAATTCTATTGACGAAGCTATTTGAAGCCGTTTGTTTCAAGAGTGCCTGTTAATTTATGGAAATTTCCAAACAACATTTAAAATGCAACTTCTTAACCATTACGCTGCCTCTGGATCAGTATGCTTTGTAACAGCTCTGTCTTTGCTTGACTGATATGTCAAAGTTGAGGATACGGAGGAAAGAAGAGAATGAAAATACCACACAAGCACTGACACTGGGATCAATCCGATTGGAATGATTTAGCATTTCTACATTTTGAATAAAAATGAGTGCACTAGACGGTGGAGCAGTTTGATTAGTGAGATCCTTAAGTCCCTCGAAGCCTTCACAGCCTTTTCTCTCTTCCGTCACTGCAAGAATAAAAGTCCTCTTTCTCTCTTTTCAGAAGTCCCTTGGTACCCCGGCTTTTTCCTCACTGTTGGTATTACAAAATCCCCATTCAAAACAACCCTTGTCACCTGTCAACTAAGCCAGGCTGGTCTGCTAGGTCTTTATCCTCAGCACATACACTCACACGTACACAGAGTCTGACTCCCTGCCCCCAACCCCATTTATGCACATATCCCCTACATTCATAGAAATACATAGACACAGACACAACTGCAAATCCCAACCGCACACACACACGCCCACCCACTCACCCATGCCCACACACTAAAACCACATGTCTGAGAGCTGTTATTATAGCAGTTTAAAATTCATTACCCTGTTCACTTCAACAAACGTCCACACTGGGATGGGCTGCTTTACATGCTCCACGAAAGAAGCCTGTTGCCTCGCGGGTCAAATCTGCTGACGGAAAAAGGAAAAATCATACAATACAATCAGGAAAAGTTTAGATATATACGCTGGGATTAAAAATGGAACATGTTGTTGTAAACTACCTGGTGTCCAAACAACCTCAATACTATAACACTAGATTTCTTCAAAATGTATTGAAACTGCAAGTAAACCACCTGCATTTTCAATACTGTTTCCTAATCAATCTTACATTATCCTTTTAATCATATGTGTTTTGTCGTCCTTTATTATTATTTTCAGAACATATCTGTATAATTACAAACTTTTCTAACTGGGACCTATATTATGATGCTATGTTTGCCCAAATACTTATAAAGTTATACTGTGTATTAAGCTGGACTTTTTTCTTCTTCTTTAATCAATATCTAATTTTAACTTTAATAACATACACATTGGATAAATCAGCAACAAAAAATTTGTGACAACCCATTGACATTTGGCAGATAGGTGAGAAAGTCTTGATTATTTAGCAATGATTAATTTATTTTCTAATAAGCCATCAAGCAAGTTTGCAGTTATACACATTAATAATTGTATTTAATTAAGGACTATGGACTTTCCCTCTTAGAAAATCCATGTGGAGTAAATGTTATTAAAGGTCAGTTATCTTAGAGCACAATATGCACCAGCAAGATGGATTACTCACAACCGGGCATCTCAAAAAATATAAAGCATTAATGATGAATTTACTAAACGTGGAAATTAGTTATCAGCACTAATATATTATTTTAACATTGTAAGCAGCATATGATCAATTACTATATGAGCTAGAACATAGTTTTAGCAGACATAAGGACATTTCTTTCACGCTTTAAGAGTATATAAGAGTATATGAAGCATCTATAACTGGTGTTAAGACTGATATATCCTGATATATATGTATATATATATATACATATATATGTATATATATATATATATATGTATATATATATACATATATATATACATATATGTATATATGTATATATATACATATATATGCAGCCGTTTTTTAATGTGTGAGGAAAAACTCATTAACTGTTTGTACACAAGTATCCTCTTTGACAACAACTTTTATACTTTTTTAAATATCCAATTGGACCTCCATTATAGTGTTATTACCTACTGTGTTTATATACTGATTGTCAATCTAAATAAGGGGTTTAAATTGGTAACCACAAAATTTGATACAAAAACACAGATGATGAGTTGCATCACAGTGGATGGTTTGGATTGTACTGATACATTGATGTTTACATTTTCACAACAGATCATTTGATATTTGTGTGTGAGCGTGTGTTGGGAGGAGCATTGCTGCATCCCAAACTGACGATGGGGTAGTGAACATTTCCGTTGGCCAGTGAAAGCCTGTGCAGCAGCTGTACAAACCTGAGCTTAAGTCCTGAGTTGCAGCTTTACTCTAAGGGGGAGGAAGGTTGAGGGAGGAGAAACACGGGAGTTGGGTGGTGGAGGGGGTCCTTAACTGATGGCCGTAGAGAGGGTCACAGCAGAGGGTGGTCATCCGGCCGGGCCACTTAGCCAAGGCCCAGCGTGCCCCAAGCAGCCGTCGCTCATTAACCCACTGACAGGAGCTTCGGACATCGAGCAGCTTCGCCCCACACAGAAAGGTCACGGGGTCAATCAGCCCTCTCTCCGGCCATCAAATCAAGATGGACGCACAAGCAGTGACTTATCCCCCAATCAAAGGGTCAGTGATGCATTGTCAGGCACACCAACACAATCACAACATACACCCATGCACACATAGACACACACACACACTGACACACACGCACACACACACAGATTGATTTATCAAAGTTTTCAGACAAACCGTGTTTCAACAGAGACAGCGGAATCATAAAGACAATACATTTGGCTAAACCTCTGGAACATTTCGATGGTATTTTTGTATTGAAATGATTTATTAGCCGAGGGGGTAAACGTGAAGCATTGAATGGAATATAAATGTATAGAAATATATACTAAGTTTCCACTCACCTTTGGTGAAGTAAAATATATCTAAAAAAAACTGTTTTAGTAAGTATTTTATAAGTAATGATAATCATGCAAGCTGTATATATTTCTTTTGAACCTTGTGAAAGATAATCTGCGGCTGTAACTAAGAATAATTTTATTAGAAATTTGGTATTTGGTATTATTCAATAGATAGACTATTCGAATTATCGATAGTTGATGTAAAAAGTCATTTTGTGCTTGTTGTATAGCAGAGACAGGTCACCTCGGATGAAGCATAAAGCAATCATAATTATTAACACACCTTTATGAAATAAAAACATTATCCTTCACAATATAAAAAATAGGTGCTGTTTAAACCAGCAAACTCAACTTATATATAGAGAGCAGATTGTTTGTTTGTTTAAGTCATCAATTACTAAACCGATCATAGAGGTTCTCACTTCTCACCTGCTGAACTATTTCTCGAGGTAACTCATTTTCAGATGATCAACTGTTCAATTAACTGACAAGATTGCTTTTAGTAAAACATTTCTTTTTATGAATCATTCTTGAAATTAATCATAACATTAAAAGGTGTATACTCTGGTCTCCAAGCAAGCAGGGTTTTATAAGTTTAATTAAGTTACTTTCAAACTGCACATTTGTAATACTTCATATCGTTCCCATAATAAATGTTATTATCAGACTTCTAAGCTTTGCTCTCTAGCTGCCAGTCTGGATTTGATTTGGTGAAAAGGCGTCTTCTGCTTCGTACCCAAATGGCTCACGCTATGCAGGAGTGAACAAACCCATACAGACATCTTATAATTTAATTCATTTCTCAAAAATTATAAATTTGCCTCAAATTGCTTTACAATCAGTACAGATAGGTATCCCTGTACCAGAACCTTATATCGGATCAGGAAACACTCTCAAACAACCCTTTAACAGGGAAAAACATTACAGCCGATTCTATTTGTGATTCTGTACCGGCCACCCGGTCCATATTCAGAGTTTATATAAGAATTTATATCAAGTTTGGTTCTTAAAACTGATAAAGTTATTATTGTAGGAGATTTTAATATTCATGTGGATGTTGATAATGATTGCCTAGGTACTGCATTCATCTCATTGTTGGACTCGATCGGCTTTCGTCAGAGAGTACAGAAACCCACTCAGCTTTGGCCACACACTTGATCTTGTTCTTACATATGGCGTTGACATTGAGCATTTGAAGGTCTTCCCACAGAATCCTCTTCTGTCAGACCACAGCCTTATAACTTTTGAGTTTATACTACCGGAGTGTACACCGTTAGTCAAAAGTTTCTACACCAGATGTCTAACTGACAGTGCTGTAGCTAAATTTAAAGAAGCGATTCCTTCTGCACTTGATTCAATACCATGTCTCAATATAACAGAGGACTCCTGGTCTAACTTTAGTCCGTCCCAGATTGATCATCTTGTTGATAGTGCCACAGGCTCACTGAGAATGACACTGGATTCGATAGCCCCTCTGAAGAAGAAGACAGTGAGGAAGAGAAGGTTTGCTCCCTGGTATAACCCTCAGACCCGCACATTAAAGCAAACGTCACGAAAGCTTGAAAGCATTTGGCGTTCAACTAATCGGGAAGAATCCCGCTTAGTTTGGCGAGATAGTCTTAAAACTTATAAGAAGGCCCTCCGCAATGCCAGAGCAGAATATTACTCATCAGTAATAGAGAAGAATAAGAACAACCCTAGGTTTCTCTTTAGCACTGTAGCCAGGCTGACAGAGAGTCACAGCTCTGTGGAGCCCAGTATTCCTATAGACCTCAGGAGTAATGACTTTATGAACTTCTTCAATGAGAAGATTTTAACTATTAGGGACAAGATTAATAATCTCTTGCCCTTAACCAGTGCCAATCTGTCCTCAAGTGGAATGGCTTTGGAAACCCCTGTATGTCCTGGTATATATTTAGATGGCTTTTCTCCCATCAACCGTGACCAATTATCTTTAATGGTTTCTACTTCTAACACGTCTACCTGTCTCTTGGACCCTATCCCGACTAGGCTGCTTAAAGACGTTTTGCCTTTAATTGGCAGCTCTCTTTTGGATATTATTAATGTGTCTTTGTTAACAGGCCACGTACCACATTCCTTCAAAGTAGCTGTAATTAAACCTCTCCTGAAGAAGCCCACTCTGGATCCAGAGGTTTTGGCTAACTACAGACCGATCTCTAACCTCCCTTCCTCTCTAAGATCCTTGAGAAAGTGGTCGCAAATCAGTTGTGTGACTTTCTACATCAGAATAGTTTATTTGAAGAGTTTCAGTCAGGATTTAGAAAACACCACAGCACAGAGACAGCACTGGTGAAGATTACGAATGACCTCTTAATGGCAGCAGATAAAGGACTTCTCTCTGTACTGGTCTTGTTAGACCTTAGTGCTGCATTCGACACCATTGACCATAACATCCTATTACAGAGACTGGAGCAGTCGATTGGTATTTCAGGCACCGCCCTAAGTTGGTTTAAATCCTATTTATCAGATCGATCTCAGTTTGTATTTGTAAACGATGAAGCCTCAATGACCACCAACGTTAGTCACGGAGTTCCACAAGGTTCTGTGCTTGGACCAATTCTATTTACCTTATACATGCTTCTTTTGGGCAATATTATCAGGAAACACTCTATAAACTTTCATTGTTATGCAGATGATACTCAACTATATCTATCGATAAAACCAGAGGAGACTAACCAACTCACTAAAATTCAAGCATGTCTTAGTGACATAAAAACATGGATGACCGGCAACTTCTTGATGTTAAACTCAGACAAAACCGAAGTAATTCTACTCGGCCCTGAGCACCTCAGAGATCAATTATCTGGTGATGTGATTTCTGTAGATGGCATTACTCTAGCATCCAACACCACTGTAAAGAATCTCGGTGTTATCTTTGATCGGGACTTGTCCTTTAACTCCCACATAAAGCAAATCTCAAGGACTGCATTCTTCCATCTACGTAATATTTCAAAAATCAGGCACATCTTGTCTCAAAAAGATGCAGAGAAATTGGTTCACGCGTTCGTTACTTCGAGACTGGATTACTGCAACTCCTTATTATCAGGCTGCACTAATAAATCTCTTAGGTCCCTCCAGTTGATCCAGAATGCTGCAGCTCGTATTCTCACTAAAACTAAGAAAAGAGATCACATTACTCCTGCACTGGCTCCCTGTAAAATCAAGAATCACTTTTAAAATTCTTCTCTTAACTTACAAAGCCTTAATTGGTGATGCACCATCATATCTTAAAGAGCTTGTAGTACCGTATCGCCCACCAGAGAGCTGCGCTCACTAAATGCGGGGCTACTTGTAGTTCCGAGAGTCTTAAAATGTAAAATGGGAGCCAGAGCCTTTAGTTATCAAGCTCCTCTTTTATGGAACCAGCTTCCACCTTCAGTCCGGGAGGCAGACACAGTCACCACATTCAAGAGTAGACTTAAGACTTTCCTCTTTGACAGAGCTTATAGTCAGGGCTGAATCAGGTTTGCCCTGGTCCAGCCCCTGGTTATGCTGGTATAGGCTTATAGCTGCTGGGGATGTTTAGGATGCACTGAGCACCTCTCTCCTCTTTTCTTTCTCCTATGGATGAATCTTCATCTCTCCATCACACATGACTAACTCTGCTTTCTCCCCGGAGTCCTTCTGACTTCACATCTCATGGGGTCATCGGACCCTATGAGACGGCATAGATTCCATCTGCTGATGGACCTTCGATGGTTGGATCGTGAGTTCCTGTCGCCAGCTGTGCCACTGCCCTGCTGGGACTCCGCCCACTCCTCCACTTGGGAGGTCTCCAAACTCTCCATCGTGGAATATGCCTAAATATGAACTATTGATAAACTCTGTCAGATTCCTTGAATGTATTTTAACTCTAAATATGTCCTTCTGTACACATTACATCTATTGCATCTGTCCATCCTGGAGAGGGATCCTCCTCTGTTGCTCTCCTGAAGGTTTCTTCCCTTTTTTTTCCCCTTGAAGGGTTATTTGGGAGTTTTTCCTGGTCCGATGTGAGGTTTTGGGTCAGGGATGTCTATGTGTACAGATTGTAAAGCACTCTGAGACAAATTTGTAATTTGTGAAACTGGGCTATACAAATAAACTGAATTGAATTGAATTGAATTGAATTGAAAAACGGGAAGAAACCTTAAGGAGAGCAACAGAGGAGGATCCCTCTCCAGGATGGACAGGTGCAATATATGCCATGTATACAGAAGGACAGATTAGAGTTAAAACACATTCAATGAATATGACAGACTGCATGAATAGTTGGTAGTAGGCATGGACAACGATCCAGACCTCCATAATCCATCAGGCAGATGGAGGCAGAGAGGAAGAGTGAGCATAGCATCAACAGGGCCATGGCATAGTTGGTAGTTTAGGCATAATATATTGTCAGCCAAAAACAATAGTGCTGTAATAAATGGTACTGATAATTGGGTGATCAGTGTTTGTTGTCAGAGAGGTATGGATTCAACTGTTTATTAATTGTTGAGGCAATTTAAATTCTACTCAAAAGATTTGTGAGTTTACATCTTAAGGATGTGAATGAAAATTACAACGCATAAGCCGACCTGCCTACAATAGGGTGAGGTCCTCTTTTTTCTTCTCGTTTGAAAGTCTTCTATTCTGAATACAAGATGAATATATAAATTGGCCCCTCTACAAGGAAGAACAACCTCTCTGCAACATAATGTGCATGATAAAGCCAATACATTTACATGCCAGCATTATTACACAATAGATAACAATAGACACTACAGGTTAAACTCTTGACAAACTGTGTGATGAAGTTGTCCTCATTACACACTTTAATTCAGGATGAGATTATTTCACAGCTAAAATGACCCCACTAATTTGGGACTAAGCGCTGCTAAGAGGGTTCAAAATCTGCTTTAAATGGACTTGAGGTTTGAAGAGGTTGTTGTCTTTCTGAGTAGATGAATACATTCACACAACTAGATGAGTGGGACCATCATCTTGAGGGTGCTACACATATATTATTCATCTGAATATATTAGCATCTCCTGTCCAAGTGGAATTCTTCTATTGTAAGTGAGAGATGAGTGCCGCTATTTACAATTCTCTACACTTTAGTGTAAATACTACAAGGTAGAGGAAGGTAAAGAGGACTGGAACGTCACAGCAAAGAAATGAGAGTTTTTTGTTTCAGGCTTAATTTTGTGTTATGGGGGTTGTTACAAAGTTCCGATAGCTAAATTTGCATGCATACACAAGATGTATTATGGAACAATGATATTGACTGAATTCTTCCATCAACAGTGAACAATTTTAGCATTATTTTTACTCAACAGGCTAGTTTATTTTATTATTAACAGAGAAAGCCAATCACTAAACTAAAAAGAAATACAATTACATTCTATCACAGAAACCCACGCGATCGCTCTCTCTCTTCTATTTGGACTAATCCTGTTTTCATTCTCATCCAACAGACTTCGTAAACACTGAAAATGGACTGTGAGCAAAGTTTACTTTGTCTAATATATCCAATTAAGGGAAGATAATCTGTGCAGGAGCTGTCTGCAGTGTTGCTTCTCAGTGCCAACATCCCAGCTTAAGAATGATCAGTGTGACACTGGTGAACCCAGGAAACTCCTGAACTGCAACACTTTAGTGTTTTTTGTTACAGTATATTATTGTCATACACATATCTATATCAGATGTAATGGAATGTAACAATTGTGTAATTATAAAGTAAAGTATATAATGCTTTAATATAGGAAATAAGTGTTTTTAAAGGAACAGTGTGTAGCATTGAAGTGGATCTATATACACTCTTAATTAGTAGGTTTTCTTTACTTTACTTAATGGTTATATTTTCTTTATCTCAGAATGAGCAGGCTATATCTATACAGGGAGCGGGTCCTCTTCATGTAGCTGATACCTTAAGTACAAAGAATCTATGACGCACTGAGGTGTTGATGTCTAAAACTGACTAAAGCAGGTACTATCAGGGGAGGATATATATATATATATATATATATATATATATATATATATATATATATATATATATATATATTCACCAAAGGTATTGTAAATATAGGACTTAGTATAGCAACAGAGGAACCAAAGATTCCCAAAATGATAGGTTATCTGATTTATATTGTACACGTGGTCACTAATACATTAAGCGCTCACATAAAGCGCAACACATCAGTTAGAACAACATAACATTTAAACATACTGAGAATGTTGGATTAGCAACACATTATTTTGTATTAGCAACACATTATTTTGTATTAGCAACACATGTTATTGTAGGCTATTAGAAACCCATGATGTTGTACTAGCAACACATTAGTATCAGAGAGTTGAGCGAGCTTGCCGTGCCTTGCCGACCAGTTTTAAAAACAGTGTTGTCACTCAGTCCAAACAGCAAAAGACCAAACGTTTGTCTAACTCCCCCCAACCAGACTTCCTTTTCTTAAAACATGTATGTCTCTCACCATCTTTACACCTCAGCACTGCTGTCATATTCCACCAGTATATTAATGTTCACCCCACCCCTCTTTCTCATGAACCTCGCTCCCTCAGCCTCTGTCTCTCTAACCCTCCACCCCCACTCCCGCCATGTCCATCCCTTCGTCCCCCACTGACTGCATGTCTCCAGGTTTTCCTGATTTGTCATGGGGATTTCTCTTCGTTCTTAACCGAAGTGTTTATGTGTGTTTGTGTGTGTGTGTGTGTGTGTGTGTGTGTGTGTGTGTGTGTGTGTGTGTGCGTGTGTGCGTGTGGTTTTCCACCTTGCCCTGCCATGGGCACTGCCCTGACTGCGGGTGAGAAGCTGCATGACACTGTCTCTCTCTCTCTCTCTCTCTCTCTCTTTCTTTATGTTTTTACGCAAAGGCTCACACATGTATTGTCAGCTTCTTAAATGTTTGTGAAAACCGGCCAACAGCCAAAAGGCATCATAGAGAAGATGGAAAACAATCAAATAATCTCCTTCCTCCTGAATCCTGGAGAGCCCAGTCTCTTAGTCTGCTCAGGGAGACTCAGTGTGCATCCCAGCCTGCTGGATTTGAGGCAAGAGGATTGTAATATCATTATGACTTTAACCAGGAGACTCGTGGGATCGAGCATTGTGAGGAAATAAACAGCCAACATCATCTTCTTTTAGGAGGGAACTAAGCTTTTGTTGACACATAGCCCTGTTGTTCTCGGCTGGTGAATTATGCATGCATCATTGTGTGTGTGTGTGTGTGTGTGTGTGTGTGTATATTACTTACATAATGTATATATTATGTAAGTACATAATGTTTACAAAAAACTGTTGAGGTAGTGGTGCTGATTATTTTAAATGATGGAGCTGACATTATTCTATATTTTGTTTAAAAAATGTATATCATAAAAAGACAGACAGTAATGAATTGAGCCCTAGGTATAGTGTGTGTTGTCTCTGTTTCATTGAGCTCCATTGTCGTTTGAAAACAATTAAAAACACACCAAAGAGCCACATGTTGCATTTGGTGTTCCTTCAATAAGATGAGCATGTCACATGGGAAATTAAGCTTACTAGTTTTATTGTCAGTTTCACATTTACCATACTGCTGCCACTCACTGGAGCACCAATTGTGCTTCAATCTGGAGCAGAACATATTTCCCATCAAATTCACGATGTACTCCGATCTGATTTAAGTTACATTAAGCCAACGTTAAATTAGCCTGACTACTTAAAAGATTAGACTATACTATTCTATTTGTGAGACAAAAATAGAGCAATGTTGGCCTCTTTGCAAAACTATACTAAACTGAATTTGAATCCAGGTTTTCAAATTCATGATTTAAATTATTTTATAGAAGGATTATAATCCAACCAGAAATTCAGTCTGAATCACACACTGGAGTCATACGCAACCAGTGTCCTTATGCTTCTGAATTTTGTCCCTAATATTTGCGGTTTTAACCCTGTCTGACATTCATAATCTCCATTATCTTTGAATTTCTACTGGTCTAAGATCCAAGGATTCAGACGGTGGGGTACCAGAGGAATAAAGAGATTCTCGTCACAGTTACTTCTTAACAGATGAAATCAATGACTGTATTGGTGTTGGAGCTATGCGTAACGGCTTTACTTATGTGCATGTTTATGTGTGTGGGGGTGGGTTGGTGGGTTGGTGGGTTGGTGTGTGTGTGTGTGTGGGGGGGGGGGGGGTTCAACTGTCTGACACCTGCAGCTCTTCATACTCAAAATGCAAATCCAAGCCCACACCCCCTCCACGACCCCTCCTTCAATCTCCAAGATCCAACGTTACTGAGCAACGACTTTCGCAAATCTAGATCAGATTTAAATAGAATTATAAAAAGAGTTTTAGCACTACAAAACAAGTCAAATGTGTTTCCGAAAATAAAACGAGAACCACATTTTCTAATGTGTAGGTCAACATACTCTGCCAAGGCTCTCCTCAGACTATCTAAATAGTGACTAGATATATTTTAGATCATCACATGAGCAGCCGTTGGTGAGTTTTACAAAAACAATTCCTTTTTTGAAATAGTAAAAGAGGCACATTTGCTAAAAACTCCCTAAGTTTATAATCACACAAACTGTGATGACAATCCAGAAAAATTGAGGCGTAGTTTAATGTCATGTTGTCAAAACAAGATTGATACAGGTATTAATAATAACTGTAAATTTAAACAATATCATGAAACCAGGTAATCCCTGACAGCTCAGAATTAGGAGGTTTATAATTAAAACAAATGTGAATTGTTCTATGTGCTCTGAAATTGTCTTCTGCTAGGCCAACAAGCAGGTGCAGGCCTCTGTGTCAGCGAGCATCTGCCTGAAGTGTTCACGTGAACAAGATGCTGAATCCGGAACCAGCTCTGAGGTTGTATGCCTTGCAGCTGGGCCTGACCTCTGACCTGTCTGGTGGGGGCTACTTAAGAACATTTCCCTGCAGGGAACCAGTAAAGTGGTGCATTATTTGTATTGTTGAGTGGAGTGTGAAGTAAATTATAGAAAAAGCACCTGTTTCACTCTGGGGGTGTCAGTGATGTTCTTTAATGTAAACCAGCTCTCTAGTGCCACCAGCTGATTAGACAGCACAGCACAGCAACATCGGGATGGATTACTCTGCATAGGTTTATATCTGTAAAACTAACTATAGAGCAAGTTATATGAAGGAACGTGTTACTGCCCCCCCCCCCCCCTTCCCGTCGTCATCCTGTTAGCTACACGCCACCTACACCTACACCTCCCTAGCTTTGAGAGAATAATCTATAACAACCAAAAAGAACGATTTCATAATAATTTGTGATATGATAATATTATAATTGAGGTTGTTCAGTGGGGTTACTAATTTAATATGGTCTTGTTAGGAAACATCTTGAAACCGTTTAGGGTTCTGCATGAATCAACCTAGTCTAGCAGCGCCACCAAGTGGTCGTGAGGTGGCAAATATCCTAAGAAGAGGTCTGACCGGGAAACCCGTTTATCTTCTGTTATTGTAGGCCTATTATCATTATGTAGCGACCCGGTCAGGATAGCTACGAGATGACATATTGATTATTGCCGTTTATTTGGGGACAGTACACACAGGCTACCGTGGGCCGTAGCCGACGCCAAACAACAGTCATACGTTAAACATTATACATTGTCTCCTCCCGGTCATAGATATACTCTCAACAACCAATTAAGACAAACACCAGCACAGCTTATTTCCTCTGCCAATCTTAAGTAGTTCAGGTGCAGGTGTCCCACCCACCCCCACAGGTATAGCTAGGATAATTGACAGGTTAACATCACATGGCCATCAGTCCGTTAAAATATTATTGCAATTTAATATTTAGTTATTGCTATCTTTTTTTTTTTTTAAGGTGCATTTTACTTGTAGTTGTACAATCTATCTCCCCAAAAGGATATGTGTGGTTGCAATGATGCATATTTGATAGCGTAGTGAAAGAAACACTTTTTGTAATCATAGGAATGATACCGCCTTGTGCCCAACCACACTGCTGGACTGGACGCTGTAGTCTATTTTCAGCCAAAAAGTTCACCACAGATGGAACTATTTAAAAAAGACTTCCTGTCTTATAAGTCGTCAGGAAACTGCAAATGACCAACAATGTATGTTTGGATTATGGATAAAGAGGTTTGGTTCAGCAGGAGATAGGCCAACTATACTTCTCTATGATTAGTTTAGATTCCAAAGTATACATTTATGTTTGAATACAAATCAAATTACACTAACGGTGTCCTTTAAACGTCCCTCGCATGGCATAATCCTGACTTCAGGAACATGGCGCACTTCTTGACCTTCAACCTCGGATATTTATTCAGCCTCGTTTATCTGTTTGACCAAACGTAAATCCATCACTGACATGTCTCGCGATACATGGCGCACATATATTAGGACAGACCCGAGAGGGCTTGCCCACTCTGATGGTCGTTGGGTTTCCTTGAGGGCGTTGGTGAAGTTTGGATCAGTCAGGAGTCTCAAATCTGCACAAGAAAGATCCAACCATGTCGGACGCGGTGGTTAGTTTCATGAAGGATTTTTTGGCCGGTGGTATCGCCGCTGCCATTTCCAAAACAGCTGTTGCTCCCATTGAGAGAGTAAAGTTGTTGCTGCAGGTAAATTTATGAAACCATCTGATAGCAAACGTATGGTCGCATGGTCTTTCTTTTGTGCGTAAAGTGTGCGTAAATGCTAAATTACTCATACATCCAACGTTAAAATCTAAATATGTAATACGTTTTGGTTGAAGAAAATGCCTAGCTGTGCACTGTGTAAGTTATTATAGATTTAAAGGCAAGGGGCACGCGAGAGGTCCCGTGTCAATGCGGAGATGGTTTTACGCACTGGATTTTGCAACGTTGCTGCTATGACGGCGACGACGACAAGGCCTCCTAATATGTGTCAATAAAATGGCCATACTACTATAGTTGTTGAGCCATTTGTACGTATATTAAGCTACTTAATATAGCTCTAATATATTACTGATGACTGCAGTAATATATAGTGAAATTGAATTGCTAAATTTAACCTGAGCTATGTAATCTAATACACAGCGGATTCTCAAGTGACAGGAGTGTGCTTGTAACTAGGGCCTACAACTACACTCAGTAATTCCTGGCCGGCAAAGATTATGTAAATATACAACAAGTTATTAAAATGTAGAAACAATTGATGTATTATATAGCCTATATATTAAATATCAAATTGTGGATGAAAAAGTTGCGCAACGTTTTACAAGATAATTAACCAAAGTTTGAGGGAGTTATACGTGTCTTTTTTAATGTGCTTTTATTGTCTTTACTTAAAGGTCCAGCATGCCAGCAAGCAAATCACCGCAGAGATGCAGTACAAGGGAATCATGGACTGTGTGAGAAGGATCCCACAGGAGCAGGGCTTTATTTCCTTTTGGAGAGGCAACCTGGCCAACGTGATCCGTTACTTCCCCACCCAAGCCCTCAACTTTGCGTTCAAAGATAAGTACAAGAAGGTCTTCCTCGGTGGTGTTGATCAAAAAACACAATTCTGGCGTTACTTCGCTGGAAATCTCGCATCAGGTGGAGCCGCCGGGGCGACTTCGCTCTGCTTCGTCTACCCTCTCGACTTCGCCAGAACAAGACTCGCTGCCGACATCGGCAAGGGGGCATCTGGGAGAGAGTTCAGCGGCCTTGGAAACTGCCTCACCAAAACGTACAGATCCGATGGCCTCAAGGGCCTTTACCTTGGATTCAACGTGTCAGTGCAGGGTATTATCATCTACAGAGCGGCCTACTTTGGATGCTTCGATACAGCTAAAGGTGCGCCCATCTGGCCGATCTTAACATCATTCTAAAGTATGTTTATTTTGTATTTCGTGTCGAACAGGTGGCTTAACATTCTCCCTCATGCAGGTATGCTGCCAGATCCCAAAAACACGCACATCTTCATCACCTGGATGATCGCTCAGACGGTCACCGCTGCAGCTGGTATTATCTCATACCCCTTTGACACCGTCAGACGTCGTATGATGATGCAGTCTGGACGCAAACAAGGTGAGCATCACTCATGCTCGAGTCATATAATAATGCATTTAATGGTTTTCTTTGCCCAATTACGCATTTTACACATGCATCCATGGGCGTTATGGTTGACCTTCCATGTCTTCTGTCCACAGCTGACATCATGTACACAGGCACAATTGACTGCTGGAAGAAGATCATTAAGCAAGAAGGGGGGAAAGCCTTCTTCAAGGGTGCCTGGTCCAATGTTATCAGAGGCATGGGCGGTGCCTTTGTGTTGGTGCTGTACGATGAGATCAAGAAGTACACATAAACGTTCTCATCTCCCAGTTCCAAAATAAACCCTGTGACCCCCTTTCTTTAAGTCTTAATTCTTTAAGTCTTAATTCTTTTTATAACAGCTTGTGTTGAATTACAATGTGGGAATGTACTGTACAGGTGACTACACTTGACCTATAGAAATCTAAATATATGTTTTGACCACTGAGCATGTATCCCAGCTCACACATCATTTTATTAAGAATAAAAGATTTATTATGCCAATACTTCTTTTTATGCATGCTCTGTTGTCAAGGCAACCTGCAATATGCAGTTAAATATGTATTTTTCCCAGCAGATCTTCTGACTTACAGTAAAAAAACAAAATATGCCACGAATGTTGAAGTGTCCTTGAGCTAGACACTAAACCCCAAGTTGCTGCCCAATGCTCCTTTATAACTAAGGATGGGTTAAATGCAAAGAACAAGTTCCCCAATAAAGGAATCAATAAAGGGATAAATAAGGGATTCATTATTATAATAACATTAACAATGGCTATGTTCCATTCAAGCGTCTCAGAGTGAGCAGGCACAATACCAGGACCATGAAACTGAAGCAGCAAAATACAGCCATCATTGATTTTATTATTTACATCTGTACGTCAAAAGACTAGAAAAAGCTATAGTAACACAATGCAGTTAAAACACAGTAAATAGGATTCTATAAAAACGATCCAGAATCTTCACATTGGAAAAAGAAAGTAACTGCACCTTCATTTTCACTTCTGGCAGACTTCTTGGCACAAAATCTTTTCATAGATGTGAATTCATACATTTTGCACGAACCACCGTTCTACTGACGAATATCAACTATAAAGCAGCTGAGAGGTTTGTACAACAGCATTTTTGGTTGTGCATCGAACCTTTTTATAATGTCACGATTACCACAGAAATATATTCAGTATGTACATCCACTCCCATAACCAACAAACTATTGTTATAACCAACAGTGGTATATGTGCTCCATTGGTGAGAGAAGAGATTAGACAAATATGTTCTGTCCACCATAATGCTATTAAGCTTGTTGTAAAATAGCACACCTCTTACTGCTGGAACATGTGGTTTTATTTAAAAAGGAACAATATACGCGACACCAAAATAATATTTAATATATAAATACGTTATTCTCTGAATCAGCATTAACAGTATAAATATGATAAACGTGGGCTAAAATGTAGGCGAAATGGAAACATCCCTCTTGAAAACAGTTAATCCACAGCTGTAAAACTACAAGACGGTCTTTCCAAAAATAAAAAGGTATCTTACCGTCTTGAAGAGTTACTGACGTACTCTGAAGCCACAGATAAATAATTAAAATGCATTACAAAACCTCTGAAATCAAATCACCATTTGCTTTATTTTAGCATCAAAGAATGGGAATGAAGTCCATCCTCTTTATGACAACACAAATCACTGAATAGTAAAAACAAAAGATGCTTCAAGATAAGTAACGTGAGGATGTCTTGCTGACAGACCTCTCCGACTTTGTGGGGGACATACAGAAGGGGAATGAAGGAGCTCCCAGAATTCTAGTATTTCGCTGGTAGTCCTTCAGTTGTTCTGAACGGGTTAGGCCAGGTGTTGGCTTGACGGACTCCAGCTTCTTCAAGAAAACCTGAAAAAAAACACAATGACATTTTTTACCTAGTAAGTAATGATTCAAAATATTCTAGATTCTCTAAATGCTAATTGTCTTGGGAATGAATAAAATAAAAATCAGATTTAACATGAATGTTCAGGATATCAGTCAGGTTTAACTTGAAAGCACACACACACACACACACACACACACACACACACACACACACACACACACACACACACACACACACACACACACACACACACACACACACACACACACACACACACACACACACACACACACACACACACACACACACTAACAAAAACATTAGGAATGTCCTTATTTTTCAAATGAAGATAACACTAAATGAATCAGAAATATACTCTATACATTGTTAATGTGGTAAATGACTATTCTAACAGAAACATCTTGTTTTTAATGAAATATCTACATAGGTGTATAGAGGCCCATTTCAAGCAAATATCACTCGAGTGTTCTAATGGTACATTGTGTTTGATAATCGCCTTAGAAGACTAATAGATGATTATAAAACGCTTGTAAAATTATGTTAGCACAGCTGAAAATCGTTAAGCTGGGCTGATAAACTATACAACTGGCCTTCCTTTGAACTAGAAGTTTGAAGAAGAAAATTAATATTTTAAATAAAAATACCCCACATTCTACAGATCCCAATATAATTATGTAAATAGAAAATGATCTGGTACTTCACAACGAACAAAACCAAACCGCATCAAGCAAAACAGTGGAGGCAAGTTCCCACATGCCTGCTGTGCAGAAATACCTCAGTGAGCAAAAACTCCTCATGAAGCCGTCTATGCAGCACGTAAAAAGCTCAACAGTCAAAAATAAACGTTTCCTAAGTCCACAGAAAATACAGATGATGCCAAAAATCACCATTATATTTTAAACTCTTCAAAATAAAGAACATGAAAGCAACCGCTGATACATAGGTCATACATAGACTCTGATGGCTTCTAAATGCAGTCAGACTGGTCCTATGTATGAACATTTTTAGGATTGATACATTTACAAATAATTTAAAGAAATAATGTGCAATTGACCAATTTTTAATAACATAAAACTAGTTTAACTTGTACAGGACCACATGCATGATGTGTGGGGTGGATACACTGATCCAATGGCAGATTAAGTTACATCCCACTAAAAATAGAGAAGGTTAAAAGTACTCCCGACAACATAGAGCGATGGATGCAATAAGAGAGAACCGTCTGTGCTAAAAATTAGTGGAACACATTTCTGGATAAAAACTTTAATCAGCGTTAATTTAATATCTCCAATCAGCAATAGTGACTTGTAAAAATATAATTGAAGACAATAACAAGTTATCCTTTTCCATTTCAGGAGACAATAACGATCTGCTGGTTGCTAATGAGAACAAGTTTTAATTTACCAAAACATTTTAAACAATGCTTTGTTAGCTTTTATCACAAAATGGACACACAGAGTTAATACAAAGGGTGAGAGGCCAAAGCTGAGAGGCTGAACTGCCTTATAGTGTCACTCTATGGCGTTGCTAGCCTGCCACCTGCTGCCATCTGTCCAAGTCCATCCGTGTCTGCTTTCAGGGGAGGCACTCTTAACCCAACTTACTATTATCCTTAAATGCATATACACTAAAGCAGTGGTTCTCAACCTTTTTTTCCAGCAAAGTGCCCCTGAACCAGCACAAATCATTTTTGGTTAAAAAAAAAGAAAGAAGTAGCAATACATAGTGCTTTGTCATGAGTGTCTGATCAACAATAGAAACTAAAGATTGCACTGTTGCATTGAAATGAAATGGGATTATTCGTTGACGTGCAAGCGTCTCATCAGTTACTAACTTATTAGGAGACGTTGATTTTAGACTAGTGTAGATTTTAACAATATTGTTTTAAAAGTTTGATAACATTGTAATGTTCAAATTTAAAAACAACTTGTAACAATTAGTTGATTGAGAGAGAATGAATCCGCAACCGTTTTGCTCATCCATTCATAATTTAAGTATTGTTTTTAGCAGAATTCTGAAACATTTTTCTTCTATAACATTAAGGATTTGTAAACTGAATATTTGGGGATTTTGGACTGTTGGGTCAGTCAAATTTGAGTATTTTTCCCTATTGCTTCTCACATTTTCAAAGACAAAGCAATTAGTTATTGAGACAATCAACATTGCAATTACATCAGTAATTTAAAAATGCTAATTAGTATGCAGCCCTAAGCAAGGCTAATATCAGACAGATGACCTTCTCAGTATTGGCACTTATTAAAATTAATTTGGAATGGTGTGTCACTGTCTTGTTTGAGAAAACATATTGAACAAACTTGAGAAAGCTATATAAACTGTTGCATTGAACTGAGTGCTTTTGCACTTACATTCTATTGAGATACTTGGGGGCAGGGAGGCAAATAATGTTATTAAGGTGAAGGGGGCCTCACGTCAAAATGTGGAAGAAAAGGGGAGCCAAAGCTTTCTGTCCCAGGTCAGGGTGCTTCTGTCCAGGTCAGGGTGCTTCTGTCCAGGTCAGGGTGCTTCTGTCTAGGTCAGGGTGCTTCTGTCCAGGTCAGGGTGCTTCTGTCCAGGTCAGGGTGCCCCTGCTTCACACGCTGTGAGTGTGGATGTGGGTGTGGATGTGGCTTCATCTGGAGGCCTGGGTCAGATGAGTGTTCTCCCTCAGAGAGCAGCGCACCTCTGTTTGCAGCAGCAGTGTGTGTGTGTGTGTGTGTGTGTGTGTGTGTGTGTGTGTGTGTGTGTGTGTTCAGCTATCATGTGTTCACAAAGCTGCATTGCACGGCCTTTACTGTATAAAGTTGATGCTGTCATTCATAACGTCATGTAAAACAGGGCTCATTGTTCAAGGCGGCAGTGATTGGCAGGTGATGACAGGGCGTGAGCAAGGTTGGCCAAATCATCCTGGATACGGGAGCGGAGTTTTTAGGAGAATTATTTTTAAAAGCCTGCTTAATATAGAAGTAAGTCTATGAACTTAAATTAATGTTTTATTGATTAAATAACTGTTTGTTGAATGAATGCGTGAGAATAACAATCTCACATAACCCCTTGGATCGCACAGGAATAAATGATATGTGACGAAGGTCTCAGCTGAAGTTTTGATGGACAGACGGTACTGTATACTGTTTGGGAACAACAGTCACTTAGATACTTACAAAAAACCTGTTTCATTATGGCCCCAGAATTGAATCGTGAGTTAAATATCAATAATACCAAGGTAAAGAATCACAAACTGAACAATGCGTCTTGAAAAGCCTAAAAGAATTAGAGTAACAGGAATGCCTACGTCTATACTAACGTTAAAGTAGAGTTTTTATATTAAATTGAGTATCAATTCACACAGGAGGTTAAACTCACCAGGTTTTCCCTCTCGATGCGTTGCTGTTCCCGCTGCCTGTTGAGTGCGCTGTGAGCTATGACAATAGGAGGCGGCTTGCTGGTCATATGGATTTTCTTCCCTGTTGTACTCCCTGGTGTATGGCGCGAAAGTTCACGAAGAAGACGCTGGTTGTGGCGATTTATGCGGCGGACTTCATCATTGGTGAACGAGTAGTTCTTCCTGTTTCTTCCCCCAGTAGAGCAGGAAACAAGTTTACCTCCATGCTGACTCTCTAAACTGAGGGAGCCTGATTGGGGGAAAGAACATTCATTACATCTTCTTAATCTTTAAAAAAGGGAGTTATTGTATTTTACGCAATATTGGATTGCCTTTGTTTGTTCCTAAATTATTTTTTATGGTGTACTACTAAAACATGTACAACATATTTATAAAGTCATATTTCTATACCTTGTCATGCCATCATTTACATTTTGCAAAGAGTGGTAAAGTCTCCATTTAATGTGATTCATTTCAGTATAATATTTAACATGCTCAGTGGGAATCTTTCCTAATGCACTGTAGAGAGAAAGATGGTCTTTTGATGTTCAGTAAGGACCATGCTCTTTGTTTGCAATGTGAATTTATGTTCTTGTCTGAAGGCTGAGTTGTCAAGAAAAGACATTGCTTTATTTTAAAAGGACCGGACGCAATGGTAAAACAATAACCATAGAAAACCTAAGTGACAAACAAAGAAGGCAGTTTTACTCACATTCATGTACATCCTGATCCGAGTCTTCATCCTGATGCATGTCACCAAGGCCACTGGAGGGCACCCTCTCCTGCTGCTGCTGCTGCTGCTGCTGTTGTTTTTGTTGTTGTTGTTCTTTAAGGCTTCCCTCTTTAGCCTCTGTATGGTTAAGGTCCAAGGACTGGAGAGGGCTCATGTCAGGAGAGGAGAGGGGGCTCACATCTGTCACTGTATCCTCTGACTCCTCTGTATGGTCAATAGGCACGACCTGAGATCCTGCTGAGCCTGCACGGGTCCTTCTCATTTCAGGGGATAAAGAAGTCTTATTGGGCTTGGGAAGGGTGGGGGAATCTATACTAGAGTCTGAGTCTGTGTCTATGCTGTTCTCAATTGAAATGGGGGATGGACTGCTGGTACGCCAATTTTGTATCGTGTTTTTAGGAGATTGTTTAATTTTCCCTGATGGCAATGCATCTTCTTCAGACTCATTTAGTCTCTGGCTGTACACATCCATACAATCCACTTCCCTGGCCTCATCCAATAACACGATAAATGTTTCATTGTGACGTTCAGACTGTGAATTAGAGTCTGCATCACTATCACTGCTAATATGGATGACTTTATTCGATGCACAGGCAACAGATGATACGCTGGGTGCCATGCTACTCTTTTCTTGACAGCTGTTCTCTTTCCTTTCTGCTCTACTTCTACTGTTGTTGTCAACTAGCTTCAGGTGTTTTTTTGTCTCATCGGTTCTTGGAGACAAACCACCTTTTGTGCTTTCTGTCTGTTTTGCATGTAACTGCTCAGGGACTGGTGGGTTCTTCTTTTCAGCCTTCAAGCCTTTCTCTATATTTCCTCCTCCATCTCGGCTGCTATCATCACAGTCACTGTCGAAGAACGAATGATCCACTTCACCTTCTAGTTCACTTGGGTTGAACATGGCAGACAACACACTGGACCTATAATGTAGTTTAAGATGGAGATGTTAGACTCAAGTTGAAGTCAAAGAAGCTCGGTTTTCTCCCATTTCAACCAATAATTAATTTACAGCGTTTAAAACAAAGCTGCTGTGATTTAGACACAGAATTAGATTACATACAATATGAACATTTTGTTGTAAACTACTATTATGTGTTTACCATTTTTTTTGTATGGTACATTTTAATAATTTACAATTCGGTCTCACGTTATTGCACTGGGTTTTTTGTTTATAGTTTTTTATTGCACCTTTCCCCAAGTTAAATTCCTTGTAGCCTTTGTGTAACGTAAACTAAAACAATCTGAATCTGAAATCAGGAGCTTCTAAAACGTTCTTAAATGATGTAACGTTAATCTATTCAGAATGAAAATCAACGCTGCCCGCATTACTGCGACGATTATAGTTGTCAGACATCAGTTTAGAAACGTAAGACTGTTCAAGCTGCACTCAATGTATAACCTAGCCTGACGATGTCATACTCATAATTCTAGTCAGAATGTGAGTCTGATACAGCTCCGTAATGGCAGAATCTACACATCTTAGCTCTCCAGCGGCAGCCATGTTTGTTGTAAACGAATTTAACCAAGCGCCTTTTTATGACGTGGTTGGGTACGTTACTGTGGCAACTGTGGGTCTGGTCGGAGATCATTTCTCCCCAATGGAGCAATGCCAGACCGAACTTCCCGACCAAAAATGTTGAGGGTGGGGCTAAGTTCGGTCTGGTATCCAGGCTATGTATAACCGGCTGCATCAGTACAAAACAATAATGTAAAATTGGCAAAAATGGATTCAACTTTGATGCAGATTTTCTCTGTGATGGATTAGACCGTTTCGATAATTCAGAAGATATTAAATACAAACCAAATGTACATATATCTACAATGTAACGTGTGCATATGATTATCGTGGCAATAACATTTAGATTGAGATATGGACAGACTTCCATGGCAAAGGTACAGTCAGTAAAGACAGTTTACACCGTGGAAGACGCCATGAAGACTGAGCATGTTTTAAACATAGAACATACAGTTTGAACTTGACAACGTTCGGTTTACTAGAGTAAAGTTATGTTAGTATGTTAGACTAAGTTATCTAATGTTAACTGAAAGACAACGGAATCTTACCTAGTGAACGGCCTCCTGTCAAAACGTGCCTCACGTTACAATTGCATTTACGTCGAGAAAACGCGCATTTGAACCGCAGACCAAAACAATCTTTTCAGCGGGGTGCAGCCTAGAGCCCAACGTGGTGACGGTAATTACGCGACGTCACATCCTGGTAACACGCTCGCTCATAGCTCTCAAGCAGGGCCTTGTAAAGAGGGAGTCGCGTGAACGAAAGTTCTAAAATGTTGCCTGTCACGTGATTCATGGCAGACTTCAGGTCGTTCCAAGAACTACCAAATTAATTCCTTCACCGTTTATGTTCATAAAGACTGAGCATACAGTATTTAGTTACAACAATTTTGTTTGTGTTTTATTTTAATTGAGGATTGGTAATTTTCAATTCAATTCAGTTTGTGTATAGCCCAATATCACAAATTACAAATTTGCCTCAAAGGGCTTTACGATCTGTACACATACGACATCTCTGTCCTAGGACCTCACATTGGATCAAGAAAATCTCCCAAGAAATGAACAGTTGGTTACCTGCCTTGTTGACATATTGTAGGCTCAAGTAGCCTTGTTTAAAAGGAAGTGTGTGAGATTTAGTGGCGAGGTCACAAATTGCCAGCAACATCTATTCACTCCCTTTTCAAGCAAGTAAAACAGCTATAGAAACAGTTGTCTTGCAGATTCGATATATTATATATTGTATGTAATTAAATTAGATTTTTAAATAGATGTTTAATTCTATTTTATGTTTATTTACTTACTGCATGACTTACCTTTTCTCTTACCATGTTGTTTTGTTATGCACCAAAAAACCCAGACAAAATCCTTGTATGTGAAAAGTCTAATTCGCAATAAACCTGATTCTCAATCCAATTTAGAAAATATGGTTAGTTTGGTGAACTTTAAAGTATACTTTATAAATATTTTGCTTTCAACTGAGTGAATTTAATTTTGACACATTTTTGAGTGACATTAATATATTGATCAAATCTGGTTACTGAACAGCTTGTCAGCAGCACCATATACACAGTACTTAATCTTACAGATAATTAAAATGAAAATAGATCATATTGCATTACTTTATCTTTTTCAGCTAAAGTTTTAAACAACTTAAACACATCAATAATTAGAATTAATAAAGTAATAGACAATAAGCTATTTAGTTTGTCCTTTGGGCTCTATTATGCCAAAGTAACTGCTCCCCCTAGTGCATACCCATTAACAAGAAGGGGATTATCTGAAGGCGCGTCCCCTGACATTATAATTTGTCACGGGTTTTCTCTTAATAACATTGTTAGACCTAAAAGTGAAACACACTAATGAAATGCCAATGCCCTAGGACAATAGGCCTGGGGTGAATCTATCTTATAAACCTATGTCTGGTCACTGTCATAGAATTTACATGCCTATGCAGGATGGGTAGAAATGGGGATTGAGTGGGGGTTATTTCTGTGGCAGTCCCATAGCTAGACAATCAGCCCATGAAGATGAAATCACAAAGAGTGACAATACGTTTCTGGAAAATGAACTGTCCCATCTTAGCTAGACAGACCGGAGAACATTCTACATTTCATTATGACGAGTGAGAAGAGAAAAGCTTCCATTTGACTCTGACAACTGACTGGCAATCAAAACTCAATGACAAGAAGTGATTGTTCTTTAATAATCTGCTGTGTGAGACAAAGCTGCCTTCCGAAACAAACAAATAGTCCTGAGATTGGGACTAAGGCCCCAGGGGTCTTTAAATGTTTCCAGGGCCTCCACAGCTAAATGAGGATTTCATTATAATTTAGTCACCAACAAACTCAATTTATATTCTGGTTCAAACTAATACAACATTCATTGAACTAAAAACCTTTGATCTAAACCCCAAAGAAATTCCATATACAACAAAGTATGCAATCCTTATATTTCTTATAATCCTTAATCCTTATTTTTTTTCGCTTGGAAAATAGCCAAATCGGCTGATCATTTAGTGTAAATAAAGAAAATTGTAATAAGGAATGAAGTAAAATTGAGGACAGAATATACTGTACAGTTTAATTAATTGTAGGATCATCCATTTGTCTAATTACAACACAGCAATAATACAACTATGTTGACCTGGATGCCTTTCTGAATGAAATGAGACATTTTAGTATACATATTTCACCAGCCTTTATATTATTTGCTGACATATGATACATTTCTCTTTTTAATACCAAATGACAACCCTCCCTTGTTGTGACTTTGTTTCTAGACAATGAATTGTGTAGCACTCGACAAAAAAAAAAAATTGACATCATTACAGAAATTACTAAAATGTGCAATGACTCTCCTTTTGCAAATGCTTTACTAATGTCAGATGGTGTCGGTCTGAAAGGTTGTGAGAGATCAGATGACCTTTGGCCTTTGAGGAAGACACAGATTATAATACGCAGTTTGATCCCAAAAATCCGGTCCTTTCCAGCCACACCAACCCTGGGAAAGATAATATTCATATCACATTCAACAGAACACGGTATGTCAAAATGTGTACTTTACAGAGACAAATGTAGCCAGTGGAGATGTAACCGTTACCTTGTCTGTAATAACCTGCAAGTCCTCCGCTCCTGTGTAATGTGGATCTAGGATGAGATAGCGGATTTGCCCGCTGGTCTCACTCCATGCCACACCTAGTATAGTGTGAGCTAATACTCCCCCCCCTGCACAACACAGAAAAAATGGACATGAAAAGATACCTTGTATGGATCTTAGGAAAAACCATTAAAACCACATTTGGGGTTTTAAAGTTTGGTAGCGCTGTTATAGTTGAATTACACGTCTAAATGCTTGAAGTATAGTTTAGGAATTCCAAAAAAACTTCAGACATCCAGCTTACCAATCATGATGGGAGTCCCTTCAGTAAGGAAGTGGTTGGCGAGTTCTCTGCCTTTGGATGCCAGCTCAGAACCTTGACTAAAGAGAACAAGCATTTAACATCAGATAAATCCATCATCACACAAGTTGGTATCCAAAGGCATTGTACAACACACCTCACAAACATGATCTTGGAAGTGACCCCAAGCAGCTGGTTCAGAACAGCCTGAACCTCAATGGATCCAATCCACTGGCGTGAGCCAACAAAGGGTGCCTGTTTGTCTCCAACATCCAGTAAAGCCTGAAAAGGGGAGAACCCATTGAAAGAAACCACTTGGATATTTCCATGGTATTGTTATAGTCATATTTACTGGACCACTACTGTACTTGTTGGATCTCTCTGTGAGTGGGCACGGCCCGCTCCACGTAGCCTTGTTGCTGGAACCAGGAGCAGATGGTCTGGAGGGAGCGATAAGCACAGCCCCAGCCATTGTCATCCATACGGTCCTGCATGTAGTGGTGATAGCTGTAGAACCCCTGGACCAAGTACACCTTGAAAAAAGTCACACTTTTAAAGACAATATTGTGATTCCATGCAGAGTGTGTCTCAATATCCATATTCAAAAGAGGAGATAGAGTGACAGATAATCTAGTGATAAGACAAACCTTTCCATTGTCCAGAGTGGGATGTGTGAGGCCCAGATGAGGGTTTCGGAGATAACCATCATTGTAGGGCTCATTGGGAAAGTGGTAAGCATTGGCTCTTCTAAAATAGGGCCAGTCATCTGGTAGCTCAAACTGTTGATGCAGTTCCTACTTAGACAGCGTTTGGGTCCAATGAAATAAAAAAAATGTGTTTAAAATTAGAACATATATCAGGAGTTAAGCGAAGACAATTCCATGCTTTAATTACAGGAGTGTTTCATGCAAGTACAAGGAGTTGGATCCATAGTCTGAACCTGAGGATTCCCTTATATGCTCCATGTGGCCTTTATATTTGGGAATTTAAAAGACTCTGTTTACCTTACGTTGCGTCTCTAGTTGGCTGTCAGGCACACCAGCAGGGTAAACCACGGTCACTAGCCCTTTTGGCTCTGGAAGGAGGAAGTGGAGCGGTTCAGGTACCAGGAGTGTGGTCCCCTTAATGTGTTGCAAGGTCACGTTCTCCATCTCACACAGCTGATGAGTTAGCGCCTTCAACAGGCGCTCAAAGGCACTGCAAGGCCAGAAGAAAAATCTTTCACAGTGAGCACAATATTCATGGTATAGCAGGTGGTGATGGTGAGTTCAAGTTTACTCACATTAATGCAGTGATTTTTCAGAGCTTGGTTAGTAATATAAAACAAATTTAAGGTAAGGCATACTCTTTGATTGTTTCATTGAAGGTGGTACGGATGACGCAATCCACAGGAAAAGTTGTTGACAGGAAGTGGGATTTCTGGACTGTTCTGCTGAGGATCGGGGCTGAGAGGGGGCCTGTCTTCGTCGCCTCCATCATTAGACGAAGGTTAATAATACTCTGAATGACAAAAAATAATTCACATTCAAGCTCAGGCATCATACAGTCAATAAGGCATAGCTGAAAATGATTAGGTTTAGAGCTGAAACAATTAATCAACCGACAAATAATTAACCTGCAACTATTTTTAGAATTGAATTGATTATGTCATGTAATTATAAAAAAAGCTCAAATAATAACTGCTTTTAGCTTCTCATATGAGTATTTGCGTTTTATCCTTTCACTTCTGTGATAGTAATCTGAATACATTGAGGTTTGTGACTGTTGGTGGGACAAAACAAGACATCACCTTGAGCTTTTGAGAAACTGCACCCTGATGGAGGCCCCAAGTGGAAATACTGTATCGACGATACAATTCATCTGCAGTGTGGACTAACAACGTCTGGAAGGTTCTTAACATTATTCGTTGATTTTACTTCACACAAATTTTTTTATCCGTAGATAAGCAATGTAAAAAATAGAACGGCCTGTGTTAATATCACTGTAGAGCAGTGGCTACCTGCCAGTGTAACCCCAGAGGCTGAATAGATGGGATTGTGACCTCCTGACACAGGGATTGTGGGTTTGTGTCACATATGTAGGGAATGGCAGAGAGGTGAAGTAACACCATGCTGGGCTCATAACCCAAAGTTTGATGCGCACAAACCATTCTCTGCATTGTTACATTTTCACAAACAAAACTGAATATCTTTGGATTTTTGACTATTTGTCAAATAAAAGACAACATATAAAAAGGTCTCAACTTTAGCTCTAGGAAACTGAAAACTGTGTTTTTCACACTTTACAAAGCAAGTCATTAGTCAATCGACCGAGAAAATGGGTTACATGTAAAATACAAAATACTGCTAAGATGTTGAAGTGGATACCCAGTGGTTCATATGGGGAATTCTAATGGTACATTTAATGAGAAAGAAAAAAAAAATCTTCATAAATATCACATGTACATACTGCTGCTGAACATTTTTTGCTTTTCTTTTTTGCAGATCTCTTGCCAGCAGCCTCTCTTTCATCTGACCTGAAATAAATAAAAAAAAGTTAATGTGAATTTAGACAAAGAAAGAAAAAGTTTAGGATTTCAAACCCTCCCCCCAAAAAGCAAACTTACTGAATCCATTGATGTATATCTTCACATAGTGTGTTTGGAGTTATTTCTTCAGGTATTACATAAACACCTCTGTTTGGCCAAATAATAACAGGACTGTCACAGACTGTTAGAACACATGATTCAGATTTCACCTGAGATTGAAGTGTCTCGAATGTTCTCGAGATGACTTTGTGCACGAGCCGTGCTGAAAGACACATAGAGAATATCAGTCCATTGCCAATTACTACATTTTATATGTATTCTTCATGCATTTCATCTTATAAACATATTTTTAAACAACCAGTTTTTTTATGTGTACTTTAAGAATATTAATTCATCATTATCTAATTAGCACAACTTGAATATTACTATGAGATTTACCAAAGCCTTTGATTTTTTTAAGGTACTTGAGGTAATTTCCCATTCTACAATTTACATAGTAGTTTTTTTTTAATCGTTCATGTTGGTAAATTAAAATGATTTCCAATTCCCCCAAAAATTATATTTGTGGCATTATCGGAAAGGCTTTGAAACAGCATTAAGGCATTCGGGCAGGGAAATCAAATGTGCACCATTAAAATATATTTAACTTCTTTGGGTGTGAAAATGTATTCAGGAATTGCACTGAGGGAGTTCTAACTGTTGGACTCAGTAAAACTAAAACCATGGCCAAGGCCCTGCAGGTAGTTTTAGGAAAGTTACATATTGGGGTTGTAGAGGCTTTCCTTTTTGTGTAGATGTATCTCATTTTGGAAATATAGAAATTATAAGACACAGAAGGAAGGCACTCTAGGTACTGACAGCATGCTAGCTAGTACAACTTAAACTGCTTAGTATTAAACCGTGTAGTATCCAACTTGAATACAAAAATACATAACAGCAAAAATCTCTGAACATACCATCTGTGCTGTCCAGGTGACATTTGAACTCCAGCGGCCCTCTGACACGAAGGACGGTCCCTGTATCGGAGGACTGCGAGTCCGCAACAACCTGAGATGACACAAGCAAGTAAATAGTGTGAGAGAGAACCAGGCCGTGTTTATAACGTTACTATAGACTGCAAACAAGGACGCGATGAGCTGCTGTCAGCTGTAAGTCATCTTCTAAAACATAAACCTGAACAGGGAAAGATAGCGTATAAGTAAACAAAATTACCATCGTGGAATCAATCACGAAGCCAACTACTGTTTTCTACACTGTGGAGGCTGACATGTCTGGTGCAACGTGTCTCTGGCTACTGCATTCTATTGGACCACACTGGCCCCACCCATTTATGTTGCATTCACGAGGACTCGTAATTGATAGTTTTACAAAGTTCCGCTGCGTTGACACCCTCTGCTTAGTAGAAATGTATTGTTTTTCCACATTCTCTGCTTTTGCAACGTGCCATTGTAGTTTTAGTTTAATTGAACTAAGAAATATTTTCAATTGTCTGCCAATATTTGCGTGAACAGATAATTACGAAAAACAGTGTTGTGATAAAATACTAAAACAAGTAATATACCATACATAAAACCCTGTTTCTTAGTGCATTGTTTGCCTCGGGCTGGAACATTGCAGCCATGCATGCTCGGCCAGGCAGTGGGAGCGGACACTGGATTAAAGATGCTGGAACTCTTACTCATGTAGGAGCTTTCCAACTACTATGCTTGCAGCACACATCACCACCAAGACTCATTGACTTTAACAACTGAAACATAAAATCATCATGAAACGCTGCAAAATCAGATGCCGTTACATAATGAACTGCTTTTCCCCAAAAGACAGTGTTGACGTTGAGCATATGAATTATGGGTAAACGTCATGGGAAAATGAAAGAACCTGCTCTGTTACACGCGTTTAATATGTTCAAAAGTATTAACTATTGTTTTTTGTCTTTATTACAAAGTCAAATAAGCACATGTTGAAAAGTAAGTCAATTTTAGGTCAGTCATGTTTTGTTCTGATATTGCTTCACTGTTAGGAGAACAGGGAGCTCAAACAACCCATCTCACACGCATTTCAAATCAATCTTCTCAATGTAGTAGATTGTCAGTCAACTTTGAATAAACACACTTGGCCAGTTCAGTGCACATGACTTGTTTGTAGTATTAGCACTTATGAGCATACGGACAAAATTGCTGCACTTTAAAACATTTTTGGAAATTACCGTTATTTTGAAAATGTGGCAAAGAAAGCACACATTTATCTGCTGTGCTCACTAGTTTGGTGGACCAGTTTTGACCCATAGTGCCCAAAAAGGTCCACTGTTAAATCTGCCAGAGTGCATAACATTACCAAAGGTTTACTGTAAATATCTATTAAAGTGATTTATGTGCCTGAATGTTGCTATCTGCCTAAATTAAGGTTTCTTTCTTGTTAAACTAAGTGCAGCTCAAATATATGCATTTTAACTATTTGAATTCATGGCTGAGTTCCTGTAGATTTAGTGCGCTGGGCTTGATTTGTGGTAAGATAGCTATCTCTCTCTCTCATAAACAACATTTTAGGATCTTTGAACGAGTGTACAGTGACTGAATATGGCAGCAAACATGGAAACTCACATTACAAAAGCACATTCATTATATGGCAATGAGCAATGTTTATAATTTGATTAATTTGTTAATGGTTTCGAGGTCCAGTCTCTTTCCAGCTCATGACCTCATCATTGGCGGTTATTGTTCCAATAATTACTTGTACTACAGCATGACTACTGTTTGGTGTTTTATTTGATAATGTACATAAGCATTGTATTTGCAATTTTATAAGACAAATACAACAAATATGAAAAATGGAAATGGAAAACATACCAAAATGTTGTTAGTCGGACAGATTTGGCTGTTTGCTATACCGCAGACCTAAAGCTTCCATATTCAGACTTTGATGACCATAGCCTCGTCATTTAACATAATGAACTATCAAAGTGTCACTGATAAAATAACTTGGACATCTTAAAATGAGCAGTTTAATGAATTGCATTGAGGTTGGCCACCCTGGAGCCTAATGAAAGGAACCCCCCTTTATTCTCTGACCTATAAACTGTGTTGTCATATGGTTAAAACATCCTGCAAGGGCCTTGTTGAATGACTGCCAATGTAAGCAGCATGTTTATCCAGAGTTATCCTGCAAGAAATGAGAACCCTCGCAAAGGACAAAGCTGTTAATTATTTAAGAGTTGAAATAGATGTATTATGTTAGATATGAAAATGCTCTTTTTAGACCAAACAAGGCCAACAGCCAGTGCTCTATTCTAGCCTCATCAGTCATCACGGCCAATGAAATCTATTTTTGACATGGATTTTTATTACGTAAATGAACTCAAAACATGTTGTCTATAATCATAATGTCCTTGATGCACTCATATAAAACAAATCTGCTTCATGCCGGAGTTAAACTCACAGTGTTTTCTGTAACAAATAATTTACCAAAACAGACATGTTAGTGAGGGAAATGTAAAGTTAAAAAGTATTTATGCTTTTACCACATTTGCAGTATACTGTCCATGACCTGTAAACAGATTTTGATGGGTACAATTGGTGGAGTTTCCCTTTCAGTAATTTGTAATGGAAAAATTATCCCCAAAGTGATTTGGCTCTGCTTTATGGTCTTATACAATTGTAAACTTAACATCTTTGGCTTTAACAAGTAGGCTGATTTGAAAACGTCCCTTAAGGATATGCGATCACATATCCAGTGAATTATTTGCAGTGACATGGTTATTTGCAGCCCTACACAATAACAATAATATGATCAGTGATGATAAATTGCACATGTTTATGACTACCTCATTTGAGAAGCTATACGTATTGTTTTAAAGCACTAGCGGTAGGGGGACCTTGTTATTTATAATTTTAAACATCAATCAATTTAATGGTATTTTACATGGGAAATACAGCAGCTAAGTTGTAATGTAAGGAAAGCTGTGTATGAGTGTATGTGTGTGTGTGTTTGTGTGTGTGTGTGTGTGTGTGTGTGTGTGTGTGCGTGTGTGCGTTTACGTGTGCGTGTGTGCGTGTGTGTGTGCGTGCGTGTGTGAGAGAGAGAAGAGAAGAGATAAATTAAGTCTATATTATTTGAATCACTAGATAAAACCATGTACAATACAGATTTTAAACATATATAGACAGTTCTGTAGAAATGTGGAGAAAACAATATCATCATAAAGTCTAAATCATTGACCAGCACGGGCACACTGCACGAGCGTAGAACTCCAACGTGAATACAATACTTGTTTGTTGACCATTTTGGTATGCTGGGTACCATTCAATAGGCTAATCAAAATGGAAAAAAAACACTGCATACGAAGAGTTGCCTGGAAATAAGTTCTCATTGCTGATAGGTTGTTCAGCGATACCAGCCCCATGTGCGCATGGATTGGCCTACTGCTCTTTTTTCTCCAGTTTCTCATTGGCTTTTGGCAATGATAGTTCCCTGCCATCATTTGTCCGTGCAGATTTCAATGAATATTATATGCGGTCTCCGGCTTTGGTGCTGATAATTTGAATCAGCTGGTCGCTAGGAGAAAGGTACCTTGGATGATCACACCAGATGATGGAATTTCTCCCACAGACCGCAGCTGCTCGGCCAGGACTACCGCTCTCAGAAATTAGATAATAACTGCAGAGCAAGGAGACTATACAGCAGGAGAAATGTTCTGCGCGAAGCTGAAAGAGCTGCAGATATCTGGAGAATGTCCATTCTCCAGCGGCGCCAAAAATAATGAGCTCGGAGACTTTGAGGAGCGCTCAACTGACGCAGCGGATTTATTACCTATTTCTAAGGACGTGCACGGAAAAATAGGTGATGATCTACCCCAACAGAAGACAAGCAGAGCTAAAGTTAACCTGCATACACTTGGGGAGAGCATACGAAAATTGGTATGTCCCGAGGTGAGTTACATTTGTTGATATTCACAATCACATCATGCAAGAACTATAGTGTTTCACATGTTTATGAAAAAAACAACGACAGCTTGACGACAGGTGTGTGTTTGTTGCATGTTTGCCCCGACGCCCAGACATCATTACTGAGATCAATATATTCCTGCTTTAAAAAACAATATTATTTGTGGGCATTCCTGCGTTTCAAACTGCTGTTCAGTCTTTGCCAGACGATGACCTTTAACTATAGCTGAACACTTTGTCATACAGTTTCAAAGTCTGCACACTGCCCTCCAACGAATGATGAAACTATTAGATCAAACCAGGGACTCTGAAAGGTAACTACACGACTCATTTTTGAATTACTGCTACTGCTGCTGCATGTGTTATCCGCTATAAAATAGTACATCAATATGTCTTACAAATGTATTTTGACTAATAATAATGTGTAATGCATGCTGCTATGGACAGCTGAAGGTAGAGAGTCCCTTAAAATGTATAAAAAATGGCAAGCAGATAATTAAAGATTATCTGATAATACAAATGAAAGGTAGTTGGGACTCTAGTCAGATATTTTGAACAAAATTGTGGTCCACTGAGTGATTTATGTCTGACTTGGATATTTGTGCTTCGCAGTCCAATAATTTATCACACAGATTGTCACAGTTGCACTGAAGAGCTGGAACATTTAGTGGAAATGATGAACATGTACTCAACCAAAACAGGTAATGCCAAATCTGAAATGCAATAATTAGATATACAAATTTTATTTTGTAATTCTGAATTTAAAATATGGTACTTGTGGACATCTTCACCTGTTTCCTTTCATCTGTCCGACAGAAATCCAGATGGAAGATTTGAAAGTTGCTCTTGGCGAGGAGCTCTTCAACATGTGTTACGAGGAGGACGGACACATTTTGAGGGTGGTGGGGGGAGCTCTCCATGACTTCCTCAACAGCTTCAATGTCTTGTTGAAACAGAGCAGCACGCCGCCCAACCCGGACAGAGGAGATTGTGTAAACCAATCGTCGGTACTGTGCTTAGACAAGGATGCAGGTCTGCTTACTGTCTATTTCTTCAACCCCCGCCCGACCACTGAACTCTTCTTCCCTGGAGTCATCAAAGCTGCTGCCCGCCTGCTGTATCACACTACTGTGGATGTGTTGATTGACCCCGGTGGGGCAAAAGACAGCATCTTGCAGTCCAGCCCGGAGTCTAGTCTTCTGTACACAGTTGTGGTAAAGGATGCTAAACATCTGAGCCCCAGTCCGCTGCGGGCTACCTCAGCTGGGACCCTTCCTACCTCTCTGTTCTCCACCATCTTCCCTTTCCATCTGATCCTGGACCAGGACTTGGTTCTGGTACAAATAGGACACGGGCTCAGGAAGAGGCTGCTGAGGAAGGACGGACTGAGGAGGTCCTCTGCCTTCCAAGAAAAGTTTTCTATTGTATCTCCCCAGATCAAATGTAGCTTTCAAGGTATTCTGACCATGCTCAACACTCAGTTTATCATTCGGATCAAGCATGGAGTCTCCATCACAGATAACACAGGGAAGGTATGTCAACATGTCTGGGAGATATAATTTGAAAAGTGACGTCACTGACTAATGAGGCGGAAAATGTCCTCTGATCATTGTCTTGATAGTAAAGTAGAAAGGAAAAATTATGCTATTTATAAGCAGCAGAGCTTATTAGTGTTATATTCGGTGCACTTGGCCTCAGGTAGAGATCAACACTATACCCCCAACGGAGATCAGAAGCAAATGTCAAACCATTTCATCCATCAAAGGCACAGTCATGCTCATGCTATTTATGTGAGGGTGTACAGCAATTGGTCGGCATGATGAGAAACATATATTCATATCAGTAAGTAAACATGGTAATAGTAGAGTAACATTCAGCCAGTGATGCTTCTACTTACTACAACACAAGTCTTCCAGCGCTAGTTTTACTATGAATACAGAGTGCATTTAAAACAGGTACATATCAGTAAGGGTCTCAGTCTCTTGCATCCGGGGTCCATGATGTATTACTCAGTTGAAGTCCAGTACTCACACACATGACTTACTGACTGAAATGTACATTCTACAGTCATTATGTGACACATTTCAAAATACTCAAAAGTGGGGCTCTGTGATAAAAGATAAGGTCCAAAAATATCTCTGATCTTTTGCAGTCAAGGTGAATATATATTTAATCTCTAGCACAAGGGGGTGTCAGAATAATTAGAACAAAGTAGGAAGTAATTGCTCAAAATAGTCAGTAATATGATAAATTAGGTGTGTAATTGCGCCTGTATAATTTATCATTAAAGCCAGTCCTAAATAGTGATGAGGATGTCACAATGTTTGCCATGTTAACTACCTTGTTCAGGTATTGGCAGGCCAATGTTAAAGTTAGCTGTAGATAGTTGATGTTGATGGAAATGTCGAAAATTTGAGCCTGAAATTAAACTTTGACCTCATAATGGGGCTCGATGAAAGGTCAGGATATCCATTTTGACATTGTTTATTGTTTTGACTGACAGCTGGTCGAAAAATTATTCATCACTTGATTTGATTTTGTTTCAGCTCATGGACCTCAAGGGTCAGATGATCTATGTTTCAGAGTCCAACGTCATCTTGTTCTTGGGCTCACCATGTGTGGACAAGCTGGAGGAGCTAACAGGCCGTGGCCTCTACCTGTCAGACATCCCTATTCATAACGCACTGCGAGATGTAGTGCTGGTGGGTGAACAGGCCAAAGCCCAGGATGGTTTGAAGAAGCGTCTGGGGAAGGCCAAGGCAGCCTTAGAGCACGCTCACCATGCACTGGAGGAGGAGAAGAAGAAGACAGTTGACCTCCTCTTCTCCATATTTCCTGGAACTGTGGCACAGCAGCTGTGGCAGGGCCAAACAGTGCGGGCCAAGAAGTTTGACCGAGTCACAATGCTCTTCTCTGACATTGTAGGCTTCACTGCCGTTTGCTCGCGCTGTACCCCGATGCAAGTGATAACCATGCTCAGTGAGTTGTACACCCGGTTTGACCACGAGTGTGGAGAGCTTGATGTTTATAAGGTAGGTTACTGGAATAAAGGAGCATTATTTTGACTTGTAAGAGCTGATGTCAAAGTTAACCCTTTAACCTGTGCTTTTTTTTCTTTTTATCTATTGCAACTGCTGTGTTGAGAATATATAAGACAATTCAGAAGTAGCTGACATTAGAAAGTTACAATCATACACTTAGGAACAAAGTGTTAAAATGTAATTTAGGTTTTATCAACAAAAACCTTTAGTATCAAAGGTCAGGAAACAAGCACCATCAATCGGTGAACATTCTTGCCATTATTCCAAACTATTATGTTTCGTAAGTCACATTTAACATCCCAGTATTTGTTTTTATTCCATCTTCAATCAAAGAATTGGTAATACTTTTAGGCAATTTAACACAGTAAAATTAAATGTACACGCTCTTAAATATTATTTTCTTCTAAATCTTTTGCCAAATCAGTTTTTATCATATTGTTTGAATACCCTGTTGCCAGTGTATTTTAATAAATCACATTTCAGATTGTATTAATGAATTAACAGTTATGTTATGGTAAATGTGTCCTCCCCAAATGTTTATCTAATGACATCTCTGCACTGACACACTGCCAGGTAGAATATGTAATTGAGATGGGAGATACAAAAAGAAATCTTATGATATTGTGATATTTATGTTCTCATAGATTTTGACCAAAAAATGACAAGAATCAGCCTCAAAACTCCTTAAATTCCCAAAAGCATTATAAAGGACACAACCTCGGCATCCTTAAGGGTCCAGTAGCTATGGCCTTAAAGCTATAATTAGGAACACATTAAACTGTCTTTTTAACATCGTTTTTCAAAGATAACTGAAGCTGGCACAAAAACCCATATAAAAACGTTAAGAATTCAAAAACTACAGTAGCTCACAGGTTTTAAAAAAGGAGGAACTTTTTCTGTCTTTTCGTTTATCAGGGAATTCAATAATTTGCCTTCACATAACACACACAACAACAACAACAACATACATATATATATATATATATATATATATATATATATATATATATATATATATATATATATAATATAATATAATAATAATACACTATTCCTCAACAGGTTAAACAAACAAACTGAGACTAAAGCTCAACCAACTACTCTGGTGTCTGCCAAAGGCTGCTAATCTACAGGGAGGTTGGATAATGTAATCAAGGTGTCACAGAAGCATAACAGAAAGAGCAGCATGTTTGACAAATATCTCGTAAAACGCTAGGAAGTCAGAGGTTCCTTCAGGACCCTGTTTCCACTCCACATGTATTAGCCTAAAAATAGTCTCACTCTGTATCTGTCACAGAGCTGTTTAGTGCTCTCCAGTCAAGATTTACAGGTACAGAGTAGAAGAAGAAGAAAAATAAGACAAAAACACTTTTGGACTTTTTAATACAACCAGGGATCAAGTACTATTATAATTTAAGTTGTATTACTCCTCAGTTCTGAGCGCTTCTTCTTCTGCTGCACAATGTAGAGCACGTCAGATTGTGAAGAAGTATTTTTCACATTTGTGAGTTTGCACAAGTTATATTGTCTTATTAGTTTGTAATAATCATCTACTGCATTTAGGTGGAGACCATTGGCGATGCGTACTGTGTAGCTGGTGGCCTACACAAGGAGAGCGAGACTCATGCTGTCCAAATTGCACTTATGGCCTTAAAGATGATGGAGCTTTCAAACGAAGTTATGACGCCAACTGGAGAACAAATACAGGTATGGGTGAAGAATTGATTAACAAAATACTCATTTATCAACTTAATGTAACTTCTAACAGGCCTGTTCATATATTCTAGGTTTAAAAAGAAAAGCCTTCCATTTCAAAAGTAACTATCCCTACTCCAATGGAGTAGTTTCTCTCAGTAAACAGGGTTTCAAGTCTTGTAATTATCTATTATATAATTGAACTTAACATTCACCAAAAGGCAAATTACATGATATTGTCTTTTAAAAAGATGCCAAAAACATAATTAAAGTTGGTAAATCAGTATCCCATTCAATGTAAATGTGCACAATAAATAAGTACATTGTCTTTAGTTTAGATGGGTTCTTGATAATGCATGCATGATAGATAGTAGATTTGTGGTATATACACATTTGCATTTTGTGTTTAGAAAAGTCTAACCTCAACATGTTTTGTAAACGTATCTTCATGTAATAAAACCGCAATGGTAAATAGTTAATTTTCAAAATCATGTAGCTGCAGTAGCTAATGGATTCAGAAAGTTGAATACACTAAGAATATTCTGTAACATTCTTTATTAAAAGTAATTTATATTCTGCATCCACCTGCTAGTTAACTTCACTGCCTATGTTGGCACTTTGCTACATTTGTACGCACATTACCCCCCTCCCCCTTACGGAAAAGTAAAAATCACCAGTGGAAAAGCATGTGCAGATGCCTGAAGAGGTACAGGATCTGTATTTGTGTCAGTGCCAGAAGTACAGTCATATATTGTTACAACATGGAGTGGAAGGCTTCCATACAGCACCATTGATGAATAAAAGACAAGCTGAAGACTTAATCATGTTGATACATTTTCCCATAGATGCGTATTGGCCTCCACACTGGTTCTGTACTGGCTGGTGTGGTTGGGGTGAGGATGCCTCGCTACTGCCTTTTCGGGAACAATGTCACAATGGCCAACAAGTTTGAATCCTGCAGCCTGCCGAGTAAAATCCACATCAGCCCGACAACCCACAGGTGAAATAACATAGCCAATCCAGGTTACAAAAAATTTCTGCATAAAATGTGAGAATTTAATGATATTGTATGTTTCCAGAAGTGGTTGTTGCAGAGATAAAAATGCTTTAGACAGGGAGTTTAACTTTTAGAACATAACTGGGTTTCCTCTTTGCCATGTTGTTTTTATAGTCAAGTTTTATTTGTGTGCTCTTTGTCCCAGATTGCTAAAGGATCGGCCAGAGTTTGTCTTTGTCCCCAGGAGTCGACAGGAGCTTCCGGCCAACTTCCCAGAAGACATCCCTGGTGTTTGTTACTTTTTGGAGGCGCCCTTCAAAATTGACTCTGAAAGGAAGTCAAGCTGCTAAAGAGCCCAAAAATGTTAGATATGACGAAATGTAAACATATACATTGAACACAGTGTAAGCACTGTGTATATTTTGGTTGAGGTTGTTTAGATATTGATGATATTGTCAAGCCTTTAAGTCAAGCTCTTGGAGCTGCTTAATTACAGACATGTCAGTTTGCTGTCAAACATGAGTCTTGTCTGTACAAATACCCATGTGTACAGTTGTAGCGCAGAAAAATACTCACTTCCTTTATGTTTCTTCCAGAATGAGTCAGCTCTGCATATAGATATGATGTAAAAAGTGTCTTTCTTCGACTGTTCTGTCAATTTAAACATTTATTAAGAGATACAAAATACATAAAACATGTGATGAATGTGACCTAAATGGTATTCTATTGTTCATGGCAAGTCCGTAGATGATTCTGGTTTTCTGTAAATAATTACATATGTTGTCTTGTGACAGAGAAATACATTTTGATCTTTAAAGATATGTTGCTAAACAAATTGCTTTATATCTTGCTGGTCCATTCATACCTGCCCATAACTGCTGGAAGCAACTTGGACTGTTTGTACGGAAGAAGAAATCAAGATTAAAACTCAGATGACTGTGTGTTTTAGTGGAAAATGTAAGGAAAAGTCATTTGAAAAAGCTGAAGCAAATGATACAATTATTCAAAGATTTAGGAGACATACAGCCTTCTTAAACTGAGATTCATTCCTCTAATTAAATGATGTGATGCAGAACAGATTTAGGTGCCTTATGGGAACTATCCATGTGGGATCACAGATGTTTCATGTTAGTTATCTCTGATTTCTGTTGTTGTTGACATGGTTTAATATTAATTTACATGTCAATTTATTCCACAAGATTGGGGGTTAAACTCCGTATATATTTGTAATAACATGTAACTGAGACTTCCATTTATTAGACATAGTGTTCAAAGATAGTGTTTTCCTAATACAAGTCAAATACGTGTATGTTTTACTTTTTCCCCCATTGTAGAGATGTTTATACTGTATAACGTTGGGTTTATAGCACCTTTCCTATTCAGCGAGAACATTACACAACCAGAATACAATGAATGTTCTACTATCCCCCATATTGATGTGCTTTAATAATTATTGTAATGTCATCAAAGCACAATAAATACTTATATTAACATACCTAAGTGACTCTTCAGTGTTTGAAATATCATAATATGTAATAAAAGATTTGCAATGTTAAATTACGCTATTGACTAAAACATTATGTCATACAATATGCAATGATGGACATTTACTCAAGTCAGGTATATCTTTAATTACAATTCTCCTGTATTTTGCCAATATTGTAGATATTATGCTGCTTACATTTTAGAGCAAAATACAACGTTACTGTAGTTTTTTGTTTATTTTGAGATTACGGTTTTACATTAAAAAACAAACCTGATCCTCTCATTAGATTGTGCTGTGTTGTTAGAGAATGAACATATATTTGACCTGCAACAATAGTACATTGTTTTTTAGATGATAAAGCATCATTCATATTAATGCAGAGTAATTGTGCATAATCTGTACATATACTTTGGAAATACATCTTGCTGATAATACACATTTACTTTCACCAATGCATATTTGTTGTATTATTCTCTTTCAATTTGTATATGATCTACATTTGTAATGCATTAATCGGATTTCTACAGACAAAACAAACATGATGGTATTCCTCCTGTTACTGAGTGACTACAGTCCTCCTTCCAAATGGTAAGATATTTTTATAAAATTATTAAATATATGTATGTATATTACGCCGTTAATATTACTTACTTCATTCATTGCGTCAAACATGATGTTAAATATCAGAAACTATGTAGCTGCTCGTGGAGATTACAGGTTCACCAGAATCAGTTGGACCAGGCAGCTTTGTTTTCATTGGTCAACGATGTCCTACGTAATACCTGTTCTGATCTACTATTGGACAGACACCCTGTCAGTTACCAGATGAGGGAAAGAAGGGGTAATGGACGCAGACTCCAGCAGCATCTGTACCAAGTCGTAAAGGTTGAGCCACATTTAACGGGTTTTGCTTAGAAATAAGGAAACATAGACCGGCTGTCATCATGGTATGTTTATTTTGTTTTTTTTATATATATTTGAACGCTGACAAAATAGATGGTTGCACAGCGGTGTGTGTTTGCGTTTGACATTTCCTGTAAAGAAATTGCTATGTCGCTAATCATGTATCAGATTATAGTGAACTGTGCATAATAACAATTAAACAGAATACGCATGTAATGTAAGCGTTGTCTACAGCTTACAAATATATACATATATTTATATATATATATATATATATATATACATATATATATATATATATATACATATGTTCTGCATCCACAAGAAAACTCTTACCATGACATAATATTGACGTTGCTCGTGTTTTTTATATCTAAATTTACAGTATGGCTTTGTGAATCACGCCTTGGAGCTCCTCGTTTTAAGGAATTACGGTCCGGAAGTGTGGGAAGATATCAAGTGAGTTTGTGGATCTAGTGTTTACTATTTGGCCGTGATGGTATCGTAGGTTACACCGTGGCCAACCAGACATCAACAACGATACAAGACAGGGCTATTGTACAGTCAGCTCACTGAGAGCTGGGAAAGACATTTGCCTTTACTGTAATGATTAACCTTCGTCCTTTTTAGCCTACACTGAAAATCAGGGTAGGTAAGTTAGTAAATATCACATCTTAAATTGTGTCTAAAAAAAAGCCTCACTTTAAGAGTTATTGACATGTAGGCCAAAACACATTTGTTTGTTGAAAAGTAGTATTACAACAATGTGTTCCTACATTCAACATATTACTAAGTAAAACTATTTAAGTAGGGTCAACAAAATGTAAAACGTAAAATAAATATATTTTCATCCATTATTGATACAAATGCTCACTATAAGTGGTATCATAATTAACTGTTATTACTAAGGCATTCATGTGGAGTATCGATTGTATTATTGTTATAGACTGTAGTTGAATAGTTATATGCTTTATATGGAAACACAATATTCTATATCTGCAAAGAAACTGGCTTTAAATTAATGCAGTGAAGTAAAACTATAATTGTTTCCTCTGTAATATGCAGTAGAAAGTACAAAGCAAAATATAAGCACTTAAGTTTAGTACAAGTAACTTGTGACAGGTTTTATAAATACCATGAGTCTGAGTCCCACCATCCCCCAGAACAAATGCAGGACCTACAACATATTTTTTAAATTGTTTTAAATGTTATGTTACACATGTCAAGGATCATTGTATTAACCCCATAACGTGTAATCCTAAAATGTATCTAAAAAAATGTAAGTCCCAAAATTAGGAGGCACATGGTTTTCAGTGGACAGGGACTCAATACCAATAATACAATTCTGGTGTAAATATATAAATAAATGATAAATACATAAAATAAACTCCCTGCCAAGCGATGTTACTTTTGGGAGAATGTGATACACCCCATTTAATCACATATCCCTAGGATGAATGTATTCCCCGATGATGTAAACCTCATTCTTTCAGCATGTTAAAATGTTTGACTAAAACTGCCCTGAATATGACTCTGATGAAAAATAGTAGAACAAATAAAAAACAGCTGCCTTATGTAAATGTTTTCAAAGTGGTCATTCTTCAGCCATCATAAAAAAAAAATCTAAAGCTCCCTCAGCATCTTTTGTTATCTTTGCAAATGTAACTTATTGTTATTTAATGCTCGATTTATCATGTTTGGTATGTTTTCAGACATTTGGTGAGCTGAATCATTTAAAAATAAATTAATATTTATTTTACAAAGGCTTTCTAGGCATGGTATGTTTTTTCAGCTGTTACAGACTATGATAAAATGGCGGCTGCTGCTCAGGCCTATAAATCCTTTCTGTTTACTCAGCCAAACAGGATAATCAGAACCTCATCAAGTCTTCTGACCATAAAAAAATGGTTGTCAAATGTATGAATAGAGCTTTGAGCTCTGCTTTTTGCAAATGACCTGCAGATAAAAACCTATCTCTACTTGTTCAACAGTGTTGTTTTAAAACTACTTTAAAGCAATATGGAAACATTTTCTTATTATGAATTAAGACCGATCACACTGTCTGGCCACACATAAGACAAACAAGTTGTTGTTTGATTATTCCTGTTTATAAAAGTTGTAAACAACGGTAGAAAACCATTTCATAGCAGGCAAAGCTATTTGCTGGCTACAATTACTTTTTTTCTGCTGTGACAGTTGCTCATAATTGGTGGCTTCCCTTTGTTTCCAGGAAGGAGGCTCAGCTCGATATTGAGGGCCAGTTCCTTGTTAGAATCATATATGAAGATGGCAAAACATATGACCTTGTTGCTGCTGCAAGTAAAGTTCTCAGTAAGTGACTTTTTATTGTTATTATTGAAATAAAGATGTATCCACATGTAGTGTATTACAACATAAGAATTTCTATCAAAAGCTGAGATACTGATGAAATTCCGTCTGTATTTCAGAGATCGATGCAGGAGACATCTTGCAGATGTTTGGGAAGATGTTTTTTGAATTTTGCCAAGAATCGGGATATGACACCATCTTGCGAGTTTTAGGATCAAATGTTCGTGAATTCCTGCAGGTAGGCTCGCTCCTCTTTGGATGTTGGAGTACTGTTGTTTAATATCTTGAGTTTTTCACAGAAAGCCTGCGTTAATAACTGGGGCGATGGAATTTAAAACAAAAACTTGCACGTTTAGCAGACAGGGAAATTAAATATGGTCTAGTGTTGCATTATGGGAATTGGAGGAGCCTACCTTTTTTACTTGAGACTTAAAAGACAGTCACATCTCAGCCTCTACTGCTTCAGTTTTGAATATTATTGTTGTAATGTCTTTCACAAATCCGGTATTTCTTTATTGATTGCTTATACAACATCATTACTATACTTCTATAAAAACCTTTTATAACAACAATCTTTCAATTGCTGGTGTTTGAATGTTGCATATTTCATATTGTATTTATATTTTCAGAATTTGGATGCTTTACATGACCACTTGGGTACCATTTATCCTGGGATGAGGGCTCCCTCGTTCCGCTGCACCGATGCAGAGAAGGGGAACAATCTGATTCTTCACTACTACTCGGAGAGAGAAGGCCTGCAAGACATTGTGATTGGCATCATTAAAACTGTCGCTCAACAAATCCATGGGACAGAGATCGAGATGAAGGTCTAGTTTGATGTTTTTGTTCCTTTTGTGGTGCGGGTCTTATGGCTCGAATGCTTCTGATGATGAATGACGTTTTCCTCTCCTAATTTATGGTTCAATACTAAATGAAGCATTTTAATCCCTTTAATGTTTTGTGTCAGAATATGTGTTTGTGTCTCAGAATATAAATGAAGATGTACTTCTGTGAGGATTAAATCATAGAAGTTCCAAAACTCCCAAACGAGAATAGTGCTGCGCTGTGACAACTGCAGTTCAGCAACAAGTTTTTGCTTAATGTCTGAGAGTCAGATAATATTTTGAGATCTAAATCATAGAATGTCTAGCTCGGGAGACTTTCAGTGAGTTTTTTCTTCAGTTCTTTATTTGACTTCCAAAACTGTGAATAAATTGTGGATGAATTTAAATTGGATATTGACTCCAAAGGAGACATCCATATTTTTTACCTTGATTTATGTTGTTAACCCTAATCAGATTCTGTCTAAGTTGGAGGACATAACTTGATCTCATAAACTGTCATTGTTTTATTTACTTGTTATTGAACATCGCCAATTTATAGCCTGTAGTCTGTCCCAATAACTGCAGTCTGTTGTTCTCATGACGTCCACTATAATTTGGCTGAAGTTCTCTCTTCATTGTAAAAGTTAACAACATTTTCTCCCAAACTTAATCATATTGTAGAGACGGAATCCTATTTTTCAGCCATTGTGTGTGTAATGCAAGAACAGAAAATGGCAGACGCTCCAAATATGACACGCAATTTCTGAAAATATTAGCCACTGTTGCTGTGGAAACAGGGTGCAGAGACGTCAGCAAGCCTTATGCCCATAAACCGAGTGAATAATGTCCTTTCTTAAAATCACACGAATAGACCCAACGTCATCATTAATGTAATAATAATAATGGAACGGATATTTCGTGGGTGAAATACAATTTTAAAAATGTATTACTGTAATCATGTGCCACAACAATATAGTCAAGTTTAATTAAAATATAACAACCTACATTTCGATCTGTTATTTTACTTCATCCGATGCAGATGATACAACCAAAAAGCAAGGAGTGCGACCACATCAAGTTTCTGATCGAGGAGAAGGACTCGGAGGAAGAGGCTTTCTACGAGGACCTTGACGGCTATGAGGAGAACGGCACACAGGAGACCCGGATCAGTCCGTACACGTTCTGCAAGGCCTTCCCGTTCCACCTGATGTTCGACAAAGATCTGATGCTCACACAGTGTGGCAACGCCATTTATCGAGTCCTGCCTCAGGTGTGGATTATGCAAAAGTCTGAAACAGTGTTTCATTAAATCAGCTCTTGATTATGTTTGAGTTAAACTTGTATTTGTCTCATACTCTCAGAATGGGATTCCCAGAATGCAGCATTATTAATTATATAGTAAAAGCAAGAACATTTTAATCTCATTTGAAATGTGTATATATTTTATTCCCCAGCTCCAGCCTGGCACCTGTAGCCTCCCATCAGTTTTTTCTTTGGTCCGCCCTCACATTGACTTCAGTTTTCATGGCATTCTTTCCCACATCAACACTGTCTTTGTGTTGCGCAGCAAGGTATACCATTTAATTTAGCACCATATATTTAAAAATAAACAGTGCGTTGAAGTGTTGCCCAGTTTGGAAGCCGATTTCACGAAGAGTATATAATGCAATATTCATAAGTGTGATGTTATCCTTACTTACAGGAGGGCTTGCTGAATGTGGAGACTGTAGAGAACGAGGATGAGCTAACGGGGGTGGAGATCAGCTGTCTGAGATTGAAAGGACAGATGATTTACTTGCCAGAAGCGGAGAACATCCTTTTTCTTTGCTCACCCAGGTAAACCCACAGTATATCCTGACAGAAGCACATAAGAACACACACACACACACACACACACACACACACACACACACACACACACACACCAAAAAAACGGAATTATCTTTGACCCTCTGAAAGATTACTGACCTTAAATTCCCAGATTCTCTTTAGCTATGCAAATGATACTGTAGGATGGATTAATTTTTAGTTTTGTTTGTTGACAATAAGTCCTACTGTATCTTCTTTTTAGTAATTACAATCTGTGTAAATCTTGTAAATGCAGTTGATGATTGCAAGAAAAAAATTGAAATCATGGAAAAATGCCAATTGAAATATTTGTTGGGTTTGTAATTCCAATATGTACTAAATATCAGATAGAGCAATACCGTTACATAAGTCATGCAGTTACACAATCAAGTTAGCTCATATATATTTAGCTATAAACAACAACAAAAAACAGCAACCAAAACTAGTGAGCTGGTAGTTACATTGGTTATTCTGTTGTGCCCTACATTAGCCTCTGTGGCCTTTGTATAACACATCACACATTTCTAGTATACTATTTGACACTCATAAAAGGTTGCTGCCTGACATAAGAACATGCTTATTCACCTGAGTGTCTGACCTCACCCTTATCAACAGAATGATTTATCTGGAGGCAGTAGTCTTTGCCCTGAAGTGACAACAGTGGTCTTAAAGGGAAAAAAGGCTCCAGTTTTCCTTTTTCCACAGACACAAATCAGACAGTTTCTGCAATTTCATTGTGAAAATAACTAACAGAATAATGAGTACCTAACGGTGTTTCCTTTCTGTGTTTCTCTAGTGTTATGAACCTGGATGATCTCACACGAAGGGGTCTTTACCTGAGCGACATCCCACTACACGACGCCACTCGTGACCTGGTGCTGCTGGGGGAGCAGTTTCGTGAGGAGTACAAGCTGACCCAGGAGCTGGAGATCTTGACAGATCGTCTGCAGCACACACTCAGGGCCTTGGAGGACGAGAAGAAAAAGACAGACAGGTTAGACTATATTTGGTGTAAACTGCAGATTTGGGGATAAGAAATTACACTGAAACCTGATCTCTTTTGATCCAACCTCAGCACTGTAATAATTGAAAATATACTTGAATAGTTTTACAACACTGAAACTATTAATTATAGAATCGCTCATACGTATGCTAAAGGGGAGTCAGTGGTTCTCATCAAAAAGAAAAGTTCAAGCAAAGAATTACTTCTTATTTTCTCAAATAGAATATTCCCCAATAATTATTTTTAATAGGGGTAATTGGACTACCAGGTACTTAGATAACACTATGGGTGTTCAGTCAGGCACAAGGAAAAGTCCATTACTTAATTATGTATTTTAGACATGAACAGGTGGTATGGTAGGTAAGGCTGGTACAATCAATTCTGGTTTACTCTAAAGAAGATAATATGTACCATGTGTGTATCATCGGCAAACACTTAAACAAGTATCTGCTAAAGTTTACAATACTTTTATAATGTATAATCATTCTACCTTATCATACATAACTAAAGAATCAAGGTACAGCAAACATAATTTTACCAAGATTATGGAATCTCACATTTTCTTTCAAATAATTGTTGCCAGTCGACAGCCCAGGTAAAGCAAAGAGCTGGCAATCCCATATATTGGCTCTGATCAAGCCAGGCTCCTCCCACTTCCTTCTTTGGTTATTTGGGAGCTTTTCCTGATCCGATGTGAGGTTTTGGGGCAGGGATGTCTATGTGTACAGATTATAAAGCACTCCGAGACAAATTTGTAATTTGTGAAATTGGGCTATACAAATAAACTGAATTGAATTGAATTGAATTGAATTTTCAGACAGCTCCGCCTCCTTTTTGCAGGGAAAACTACATTGAATGTACCTCACAAAAATCAAAGATAAGAAATACATGTTTTCTAATTGTTCCTAATGTGTTAATAATGTATTAATCCCTTGAATGTATATTGTGATCCCCTTTTGTGTAAATTGCATTTAAGTCATAATGTTAAATTATATATAATTGCAAAGTACATAAGCCCCGTCATTATCTGTAGGTTGTTAGTCAACTTCAAACTCATGACAATAACAGTTTCCTCTTTTGGAAAAATAGGCGGCTAAATTGTTTATGAGTCTGTCTAAAGGTAAAGGAGTAGTCTCTTCAAGTCCTCCCTTTTAAGGACGAACTTGAGACAAGAAAGACTGAAGATACAGCAGGACACTAACAGGTGTCACTTCTGTACAGTTATGTTGAGGCTACATAACATTAGGACCACCTAGAGTCATAATATATTGTTATACCCAAAGTTGATGCTTGCCTTAGCTACTCTTCAGTCCCTGTTATGGTGGAGACTGTCAGGTTTGGCTTTCAGAAAAGGGTCCGTCTTAGTAATTTGGCACAGCAGTATGTGACAGCTGGAGAGGAGCACAGAGGTGGAGCGTGGTTGTTATTAAGACTGTTACCGAAGCCCCATCTTCTTATAGGAAAGGACTTTCCCTCGGCCTCTTGGATCTATACATTATTATTCTCACCATTCTCCTCTCTCAATGTGCCTTGGGACTGAAACATTAATTAGAATTCAGGACTCCTCTCTAAATATTTAAGAGGACTGCTGCTGCAATGTCTCTTCTTTAAAACAGTGTTTTCTGAATGAAAACATACATTAATACAGTTTTTCCTGCCGTTCAAGTGTGTATCAAACTAAGAGAGAAACACACCCTTGTATGTGGATATTAATAAAGATAATACAGACAAGTCTCATCTCCTGGGTAAATATACTATATTTACATCTGTGGATTTTTGTGCGGTGACTGTTCTGTATGTATCATGTGTCTTCAAATTATGACACATCATGTAAGGTATTTGGCTTGAAACAGGCAGCCATGATCTAAGCGGTTACCATAGAAACACCACCCTCCCATCTGAGAGCAGCTTGTATCGTGAAATGACCAAAAGGTGGTGGGTGAGCAAATGAAATGCTGATCCAAAGGATGGACTTCAGCCTGACAGCCCAAGCCTAAGACACTGCTGCTCAACTTCAAATGTCAATTTCTTTTCCTCCCCTTTTAGATTGCTTTATTCTGTTCTGCCGCCGTCTGTTGCCAACGAGCTGCGACACAAGCGACCTGTCCCAGCAAAGCGCTACGACAACTTGACTATCCTCTTCAGTGGCATTGTGGGATTCAATGCCTTCTGCAGCAAGCACGCCTCGGCCGAGGGAGCCATCAAGATAGTCAACCTGCTCAATGATGTTTACACACGTTTTGACATCTTGACAGACTCTCGGAACAACCCTTATGTATACAAGGTTGGAAGCAATCATTTTACAGTGACAGTATGTCATGCATTTGTGTACATTTCTTACAGTAAATAGATATGGGCCAGCAAAGTGTTAACAATAAAAGTGTACAAAAAACTATGAAGTCTACATACAACATTTTTCAAAAATTAGGTTCTGAACTGTTTTTTCAGCTTAAATGCACACGCGAAGCACACCGACCCAATTGTGGAATAATGTTATGCAATTATGCACATACAAGTCAGCAAGAGTATTTATATAAGTTGACTTGAGTTTTTCACCATAAGAAGAGTATTACTAACTTCTAAACAGTGTAGTTTTATAGCAGAACTGTGCCATTTTATAGGCCTGCAGCAGATTTACACTCCAGGCTTTCAGACAAGAATGCACTTTAAGAAGTCAAACAGACCTCGGCACTTCCAGGGGATCGGCTTCAGGCACTGGGTCACCAAAAGAAGTAATATTTACTCTACAAGCTGAATTGCTAGGTGGTCCAAGGGTTTTAGCAGGCCTCAAAGAGGCCCCTGAATGTCTTAAAGCTGATGTAAGTGTTTAAGTGTTTATTTCAGGGTGTTTTAGTTTATTTCTAGCTGCACATTGCATAACAAAACACTTTGTAGCACAGTGAGAACAGATGATTCTATATAAACCAAAAGTAATTACAAAAGTTGAAATTGGTTATGCAAACATTTTGAAGAATAACTAAATGTTTGTCTGTGTACAGGTGGAAACCGTTGGTGATAAGTACATGACAGTGAGCGGCCTTCCAGAGCCGTGTACACACCACGCCAAGTCCATCTGCCATCTTGCTCTTGATATGTTGGAGATTGCTGGACAAGTCAAAGTGGATGAACAACCAGTACAGGTGTGTTGAAATATTTCCATAATTATATTTATTTATTTTAAGTCTTAATGATATACTGCCAAATTCTAAATATTGTTTTTTGTATGTTTACACAAAGTGACTCTGAGGACACACACAATTAGTTGCATAGTATTTAATATCTTAAAAGTTATATTGCTATAATTCTTTTAAATCATACAAACAACATGGTACATTTCTGTCCACAAAAATCTCCCAACTAATTTTGAGAATTGCAGATGGTTTGTGTGTGTGTGCACATGAGTGCCAATTAGCAATATTTATTTATTTTTTTATTGTGTACTGCATGACTGTTTCACTTCACACGTTTATTTATTTAGCAGTTTGTTCTTAGCAACACGTCTGTTATTTTGGCACATATAATTTAGGCATTTTGGAGCTTAGTTTTCTAGTATTGAATACATTAAATTACAGTGCCAGACCTGACAAATACTGCTAACTGGCATTCAACCTAATACGACCAACACTTTACAAGATTGATTTTAGCATTGTTGTATCTGCGCAGGTGGTAATATTTTTACGCTGAAGTAACAGACAGACAAAAGTTGGATAAAAAACAGCAGACTTTTGTTTAACGGACTGTTGGAGATTGTTATTGTATCAATGACTGCTGAGACTTGACTTTGGAAAATCCTGTCTTGTTAACAAAAGGCTGTTTATTTTGGGACATGGCACTGGCAGAAGAGGAGTCCAGTTTAGCAGCAGAAACAGACTCAAATCATCTCACAATCCTGCATCTAAAAATGGATTCTAATCCGTCTCAGACACTCTCAGCTTGTTCATGCTTTGAAGACAACAGGCACCTGTGTTCCTACAAGTTCAAGTGTAAATATTAAGCAGTAGATTTGCTGGGGCTACTTTTGGATTTGCCAAGCTAAAAACTATATTTATAATGTTGTTCATGGAGTCATTCCTGGAAAAGTTAACCTTACATATCCACCCACCAAATGTTGCAGCTTTTCAGTCGCTAGCTTTAAGAATGTGTGCCAACAAACTTAGAGAAGCATTCAGCCGGATAGTTGCTTGCATTTGTTTTCTCCCTCTCCTTCTGTGGTGCACAACTCATTCACCTCCTTGATTTGAAATCGACAAAGGTTCAAAAGCTAGGCTTTTCTCATTTTCATTACCACAGTTTTGAAGATAAATATGGTGTGCCATGTGTTGCTTTAAGTAATGAACTGAATGCAGCTAACTAACAATCAGTGCTCTGTTTATGATAGAATAAATATTTAACCTTGTTGCCAGTATATCTTTGGCATATTTATTTACATTGCTGATATTACAGCTGACATATGGTGAATGAAAGTCTCCCTTTTCCATTCTCCTTTCTTTTCCAGATTACTATTGGAATCCACACAGGAGAAGTGGTGACTGGGGTGATTGGCCAGAGGATGCCCAGATTTTGCCTTTTTGGAAATACGGTCAACCTCACAAGTCGTACAGAAACCACCGGCGAAAAGGGAAAAATAAATGTCTCAGAATATACGTACCGGTAAGTAGAAGTACAATTGCAGATTGCCATGTTTTTTTTCATTCATGTGAAGTAATTTTTAGACATATTCCGCTATAGATTTGGGTCATTTGTAAACAAAATATCAGTATGAGACATCAAAGACAAGATGTAATCAATTTAAAACCATTAAGTCTGTTTTTGTCTCTAAATGTGATGTTCTTTGTTGACGCAAACGTGTTTGCATGGCGTTAGTGAAAATAAGATACAGAATCCCCTCCGGACCACACAAGTGATTTATGATGGTGTTGATGTTGTAATCCAGGTGTTTGCAGTCGGCAGAGAACGCTGACCCTCAGTTTAATTTGGAGTATCGGGGCCCCATCACCATGAAAGGAAAGAAGGAACCGATGAAGGTGTGGTTTCTGTCGAGGAAACCCACAGAGACACAGACCACTACAGTTAGTTAAAGCTCAGATTCAATACTCAAACGCCACAACGTTCATCTTACAGAAGCTTCAGTACATGTATATATTAATTACACACATTCTGAGGCAGAGATGAGACGGATCAGTTAAAGTAAAAAATATAATCTATCCACAGCAATAGATATATATATATATATATATATATATATATATATATATATATATATATATATATATATATATATATATATATCATTGCTCTCCCAGCTTGTTTCTGCTTGATCATGATCTGTTGTGATCTCACTCTATTGTTTTAGTGTAGACACAGTGAAGTATTTTATAAATGGTAATGGGAAATGATTTTCAAGTTTAATACATTTTTGGACTAGGTACTGTCTCACATTGTTACTGTACATGAAAATCACGCATGGTTTTGATATGTAAAACGTGTTCATCCATCTTAAATATGTTTAGTTGCTAATTATTTTAGATACTGTATTTTTTCTTTATTGAGAATTTATAATCTTCACACTATCAGCCCAAATAACTATAATACAAATATATACTTTAGCTTGATATCATGTTTGTGTCAAAAAATGACTGTCACCATTTGATGGACCCATTTGTTGTTCATTGGCTGGGAGAGTTTTAGACTAGCATCAATTCAAAACCATTACAATAAATACAAATGTATATATTATAGCTGCAACTGTGATAACAATAGTTTATTTTGTATTTATATGTTTTTCAAATGTCACACATTTTACATGTTAAGCCGTTACCGTATAATCAGATTATACTAATTGCACCTCTTTACTCACTTTTTGTCTGCTTTTATGAAATAAGTAGTAATTTTTAGTTTGAATGCTGATGAGATATTCCTAATGAGCTACATATTCATAATTAACAATGTGTTATTTGGTATTTATTCTTTTATTGTCTTAAGAACTAGTAACTATGTACACTTTATTATCGGGGGAAGTACTGTCTGTGCCTCTATAAGTTTAACTATTTGCTGTATGTGTTGGATACATTTTTCATTAGTAAATGTAACACACTTTTTTCACCCTATTTTTCCAAAGTCATCATTATTTAACTTCATATAATGTCCTTGTGATTAGTTGTCTCCTCCATGTAGCTTCCTGTGTACCACACAGGCACTTCTTTTCCTGTGCAAGAGAATTTATATGTTTGTAAGACATGGTTGTTTCTGCTGGGAGGTAATAAAACTTGAGAAGTATTGGATACCTAATATTTCTTTTGTACATCACATGCAATGCTGTCAACTTACTAATTGTGCCTCTTATTAAGTCTACATAGTACAGATTAACAGTGACTAATGCATGTCACTGAGGAAATCGACAAATTGCAAAAAATACTATAGAGCAACTTCTTTGGAAAGAGCTCTCTCTGGTGGCTATTCAGAAGATTATCATCCTGGAGTCAACGTTCATAAACGTGTTCAACATGTCACAGCCTTGCTTTTATTGTTACAAAACTTTGTTTCACTTTTATGTATAGCATATTTCTTTAAATAAATAAAAGGTTATCACAGAGTGTGTGCACACTTGTATTAGTTCGTTTTGCGAGGTCACATACTAGTTTAATTAAGCTTTGAGCATTGTTGCTTTTTAAAAATTATTTACAAATCGAGATTTTCATGAATAATTATCTTTAATGTGGGTATCAAGAACAAGTGCAAATCTGGTAAATTCAGAAAATCAACTGGACTGCAATTCAACTTTTAACGATAGACGATAACAAGTCTACTTATATGACCATATTGATATTCAATCAATCAAACTTTTATTTCAGACTTAAGGTCCATATATTACAAAACATTTAATTAGACTAAAATACATACAAAATCACATGTAAAATATATAGACCTACAAATGCCTTATAAATATGAATCTGTCTCCACAGCTGGGACTGGTAGCGCCTAGAACTAAACTTTATGTTTGATAAAAACACTTTTCTTAAAACAGCTTGGAAAGTATTAACTCCTGCCTATAGATGTCTTCATTATCGATGATCTGTTCTGTAACAAAATGTCTACGATATTTTAACTTATCACACACACCGAGGTAGTTATCAAATCATTTTAAGTCAGGGAATTATACACTTTCGTCCTCTTTGGTTCTACATATCAGGAGAGCACTCGTACTGGAATTGTATTTGATGTCATGTTCCACACCATATACCGTACATACAGTAAGGAGCTGCTGAAGACCAGCACTCCATGGGCTAAGAATCACAAGATCATCTGCATACATAGTATGATTATCAAAAGTATTACCAATCATGCATCCAGTATTACAGGCTTTAAACAGCTTGGACAGATTATCAATATATAGATTTTTAAAAACAGGGGACAAAATCCCCATTGCTGACCTCACATAGGGCTGAGACACTTTGGCCCCATTTAACTTGCATAGTTTGGTGAGCATACCAGTAAAACAGAATTCTCACAATATGTTTGGGGACACATGGTAAAGAACTTTGGAGGCATCCATAAAACACATGAGAACAGATGAGTTTTGATCTCTATATTTGTTGACAATTTCCTTGAAGTCATGTATACACAAGTCAGTGCCATGTTAGGTAAACTGGTTATCTATTCTAAGGCGTGAATAAACTCATTTAATCTTTCTAACAGGATTATTTTTAGGACTTTGGACATGATCCTGGCCAAAGCAATGGGCTTGTAATATTCTTTACCATCTCTGTTTTTAATGACGGGCACTAATAAAATAGACAATATTGATACAATATATTGATTTTAAGTACTGTACATCCTGAATAAGTCTTAAAGAATGATCACTGAGCACACCAGTTAAAATATGCATTGAATCATTGGAATAAAATATGAGAAGGGTCACTGAAGGAGGATGAATCCCAACTTTTCTGCTTCCTTCAGCTTTTTTATTTATCTATATCTTTTCATTTTTATTTGCCCTTTAAAGCCTCTTTTAGCTCCTACTTATGGTTTTAAAGACACAAATAGCTCTCTGAAGCTCACTTAGCTCACTTTAGCAACCAGAAGTAAAAGAGTGGAGAATTGCCATTACCTTCATCGGGATACATGTATGTGTTTTTGTGTGAGCTGGATGGGTAAGTTAGCTAGAACTTCGGCCTTTGTCACAGAAGGCAGGTCGACCACAGATGTTACTAATGGCTGCCACCTATTGTCATGTCTTTAATTACACCTGTGTGTTTTCAGACCTGATTAGTGAGTAAGTTGTGTTGGGCACTCATACAAGAAGTCCCTGTTTATACTCAAAGAGTCAAAGTTAGCATTTTGTTAGCAGGACCCTGAGGCTGGGCACAGGTCAAAAACAAAATCAACACTAAAAATGTAACCTGGAGCCTAGCCAATAAAAGCTGTAAAAGTACTCAATACAATCCTCAGTTCACCCACAATCTGATCTAATGTCCACAGAGCTCAATGGCCCCTCAGAGCTGGTAGTGAACAAGCATCCACATTCAAACCGCCTCTTCTCACTTTCTATAAATGCTGGATAGAGCAACAGCTGTACACACACACACACACACACACACACACACACACACACACACACACACACACACACACACACACACACACACACACACACACACACACACACACACACACACACACACACACACACACACACACACACACACACACACACACACACACACACACACACAGACAGACAGCGTTGCCCAAAACAGGTTTGAGTCCCCGTAGGGACATACTGACATAGACCATGCTATTATGTTGCAATATTACAGCTGATACTAAAACTAGGATAAATTCAATTCAATTCAATTCAGTTTATTTGTATAGCCCAGTTTCACAAATTACAAATTTGTCTCGGAGTGCTTTACAATCTGTACACAGACATCCCTGCCCCAAAACCTCACATCGGACCAGGAAAAACTCCCAAATAACCCTTCAGAAAAAAAAAAAAAAGTATTGTGAGATGTAAGTGTGTTAAAGATAAGCTTCAACGTGGCTTAATAAAGTAAGCTCACTTATTAATGGCATCACAGCAGTCATAGTAGAAGGTCTTTTGTTTGATGAGAGGCAGACTTATTGAGGTGGAAGGTCAGGCAAAGGTCTCAAGAAGGGATATGAACAGGCTGAGGAAACTTGGCGGGATGTTTATAAAATACTTAGCATTTTTCTGCTTTATCTCTCTGTACATTTCAGAGGAATACTTTGTTTGGGTAATTTTTTGACAGTCCAGTTAGTTTGTAGTTAGGATATTGTTTTTACATCATTCTTTTAGAATATCTCCAAACTCAAAAACACAGACGCCCTATAACAATAATCTGCATAAGCTTTTTGTTTAACCAGAATAATTTTACAAACATAATATTCAGTTGAGTGTATCTTAACAACAGAAGTGTGTTTGTTATCTTAAAATATCAAAGGTCATGTTTATCAATAATTGGCAGATTAAGGTCAAAGGTATCATTAACAATCACACCATTTTGTACGAGACAATTATAAGTTAAGTGCAGAAATATATTTGCTTAGTGATAAGAGTTTTGACAAAATGACTATAGAGACAATCACTTTTAAAGTAGCAGAAGCATTATATTCATGTGTGCTTCAATAGGTTTGATTAGTTTCTTTTCTAATCAGCTTCAGGGGTCAACAACTAGACATTAAAATCAGGATTGAGTTGCAAGTTAAATAAAATAAAAAATGTTAGTTGTATTTGCATATATTGTTTCTAAACTGAATTCATGGTACAATTACTATACGTTGTGACCAACCCTTTGCAAACAGAGATACAGGTGAAACTGAATGTGTCACCTGTTTTGTATTCAAAAGGTAGACCATATAAGATGTATTGGGTATGCCACAGTTCAGTTAAGGACAATGGCGTTGCCCAATCAGCTGTAGCTGTGGATATTGCCTTGAGAAAATATGAGCTTTAAACAGCCACATCACCTTCAAAAGTTAGATGCCAAGATAAGAGGGAGCGTAGTTTAAAAGGAGTGGCCTACCCTGAGTGAGACACTCCTCGCTGCAGAGTCGTCCAGCTCACCCTCACCGCCAACATGACCTTCGACGGCAGCTGGAAAATTGATCGCAATGATAACTATGACAAATTCATGCAAGAAATGGGTGAGTGAAATCCAACCAACTTGATAAAATTATGAAGATGGAATAGCATGTTTTGAAATATATGTAATATGGTTGAACAATCTAAGAGTTTCATTACCATTACTACTGTATGTGGAGTGTACTTTCTCTTGTTAAGTGATTACATCCTCTGAATGCTCAGAGCCAATTGAACATATTCCAATGTGACTCTTGATAGGAATAAACTTGGTGAAGAGGAAGCTGGCTGCTCATGACAACCTCAAGATAAACATCGCACAGGCTGGAGACACATTTCATGTCGAAGAGAGCAGCAAATTTCGCAATCTGAAAATAGACTTCACCCTGGGTGTTACCTTTGAATACAGCCTTGCAGATGGAACAGAACTATCAGTAAGTCAAAGTGCCTTCTTCCATTGTTACACTTGAAAATATTTGAGTTTGACGCCAACAATATACATTTTTGTAATTTTCTGTAATTACTTAGTTCCAAATATTTGAATATGAGCCTGAAGTTTAGTTAATTTTAAGTTAATTTGTGAACTGAAGGCTTTTAATTTCATAACCCTTGTTCACAATTGATTTCCACTACCACAAACAGTCAAGGTCACTAAACTGTCCAACTTCAGCACAACTTTGCCCACCTAATATTCTTCTTATGTTGTCATGTCTCACCTTGCAGGGCTCTTGGACCATGGAGGGAGATGTGTTGAAGGGGGTCTTCAATAGGAAGGACAATGGAAAGACACTGACAACAACCAGAATTGTCCAAGGAGATGAACTTATCCAGGTAGGGTGAATTTATATCCATGCAAATTAGGGCACGTAAAATCTACATTCTATATCTCACACTTGGGAAGCTTAAAAAAGCAGTAAACTGTGAAGTTACAATAACCATATCTAACATGACCTTTCATCAACAGAGCTACAACTATGAAGGTGTGGATGCAAAGAGGATTTTCAAAAGAGCTTAGACCAAAATGATGAGCAAACCAGTAAAGAGAAATGTTTGACTTGAAGATTACATACAGTATTCATTGTGTTGAATTATCGACAATGTATACCAACATAACTCTCGATTTCGATACCTTCAGTAATAAAACCACACTGTCACTGACTGTTTTCATCTGTTTTATTCTTATTGAAATGGTAATTTTCAGTGAGTGAGAATCTGTGGAGGTTTGTTTAAAGTGTTGAAAGTGAGCAACCTCTGGTATGGGGCATTTGATCGCAACAATTATTTTTTTATAACAACTCATCCTGCATACGGAATGAGGCTTGGCTAAAAGCTCACATTAAACATTTTTACCAAGATAAAACACAATCACAACACCCAGCAACAACCAAAAACTTTGCTTTGTCGTGATTAAAAGTTGTGTTCGAGGGCATATCAACGCTAGTTATGGCGACTATATTGTCCCTGGATAATTTCTGACTTGATTTCAGCTGTCTGTATTCTTTTGGATGAAGGAGATTTTGCACTCTACCTTCCTCCAGCTTGGAGCTGTCTATCCTCAGCCATGCATGTGAAAACACGTTCTATGTCTCCACCTGTCGCAAAAACGGTGGTACTGCACTCATTAACTGAATATACCAATGAGTTATGGTTTTCTCTCAATGAGGAGGTTGACTGAGTTTTAAATAAAAAAGACGATACAATTTGAGATATTGATTTTATACAGTGTACAGTTTTGTTCGGCAAATATTAAATCTTTAATTCATGAGTTTCATCTTAATATACTCTGAGTCATTTTCAAGAAGGGGCCAGAGCCAGAGGCCTCGGGTAAATTAAATGCAGTGAAAAAAACTAATTTAAGAGTGATACAATAATGTTTTACTTTATTCAACAATAAATAAAAAATAAATATATATAATCTACAAAAATATAAAGTGTAGACATATTTTATACATTTTTTTAAAAATTCATCTGTACTTACACGAGTCATGAAGCATTCACTGAAGCACCAACAGCTTAATGCAACAATAATGTCAGGCCAAATCTGAACCACACAAAGAGGTATGACAATAGGATTCAGGGAGGCATACAGTTGCAACACTTCAGGCCATATCAGTCCATAACTTATCAGATAAAATCAGTCATGTAACGGGGAAAGTTATCCTTTGTTCTTAAGGGTTTATGCAATACATTGTAATTAGGTTATGTCCCCGAATATTAAGCACATGGATTGTTGATATGAAAACTGTGATTTTGTGACACAGGACATAAACACCTTTTATCATATAGGCCCCTCGCATACATACTGTAAAGCCTTACTGTGACTGAAGACTATGAATCATGGGTGCAATAGGAAACACAATTATCAGCTCCTTAGCCAAGGGCTTGCACCCAAAGAGACACAGGCATGCATACACATTTAATAACCTAACTAAATCATTCAGTTATAATAAATTAAGGCTTTTTTCTGTCTGGGAAGATAAGATGCAATTACTACTGACTGTACAAGCACCTATTTTTCCATTTGTTTTCCTCTGACATTTAACCTATGAACATCAAACTTTTGTAACATGCAGCTGAATGCAGAGTGAACAGGGACTTTGTTGCTGTAGTAGGAACTTATCATACCTGGCACAAACCCATCCCCATAACTCCAACACGCCAATACACACACACACTCACACAAAAGCGCGCACACACACACACACACACACACACACACACACACACACACACACACACACACACACACACACACACACACACACACACACACACACACATATACACATACACACACACAGAGTACAATGGGGCGAGTAGGAGGAGTGTCATTAGATATGTCACTATTTGCATTGCATATTTAAAAAGTTTTCCATGACATCCCCTTTCAATCATCGCCTTCATTCACCAAATGTGGTTTCACTCACACATAACACATCATACTGAAAAATGTCAAGGCACTCTTGATACAACTCAAGACAAAGTTCAGAATGTAAATTACAACTTGTGTGAAAACAATACCTATTTTTACAGATGAAGAAAAAAAAAGTAATTAACAGGATACATACTGTAAATAAATGCAATATGGTTAATACACTCCCAAATTATCTGTATCTAATCCTTTAGTTTCAAGATTTATTTATCCTGTGAATATATTAGTTATTTTAAAATAACTGTAAAATTAATGATTATAATTACGACAGCACAATCTTGTAAATGACGCACTTTTATATATTTTAAAATGTTACATCACTGATTTGTATGTGTTTTTTGGGAATGTCGGCTGTACAAAAAAGCCTTAAAAATGACACAATCTGATTCCTAAAGTATTTCAGTGTATTGTTTGCATCATGTGCTTGTATGTATAACGGATGCGTAACCAAAATGGGACATTGCATGAGCAGGTTGAAGAGGAAAACAATCATATGAATGTTAAATAGCTTGCAAACTGTATATTTCTATTTAATAACTAATGTTATTACAATAAAGTAAACTCCAATAAAATGATTGTTGCAATCAATGTCCAGCACTATCATGCACATGCATATGGTGTACACACAGCTAGTCATATTTTGTAAAGGCCACATGCAGGTTTGAGAACATTAGTCTTACAAACCAAAATATTTGTCTCTGTTGTATGGTCAATATCAGGCATATATTTATTATATTGGCATCATTATGAAAATACCTGCAAATACAGACCTATTTAAATCAGTCTACTTTTAAAGGAAGACTAAAAAAATACTATTTGACATCACTGTGAATTACAAAAGACCCAACACACTCCAGGGGAGAGTTTAAATGGTGATATGGACTTACAGTATATAACATGAGGCCTTCACCAACTACAGGACATCAGTCACCAAATTAAAGCATTTATAGACTGCCAGAAACTGAACACGGCCATGCTCAAGAACATTTTGAGAAAGATTTTCTTTCAATGTCAATGAATAATGGAAGATTTCGACAGACAAATATGTTGACAGGTTCAGGGCAGCCCCAAGTCATTCATTAACGCAGACATGTTGTAAAATAACTGACAAATGATAACAGTAATAAATAAAACAGTAACCAAAGTGTTAAAATGTTCCCTGGTGTCCTTAACACCCTCCATGTGCATACAGTTTGAAGCTGCCCATATCATACTAATTTAACTTGTGTAAATAAGTAAACAAGCATAAACCTGCTGCATTTAATTTGTTGTGTAGAATGACATCATATTCTGTTATGGTATATTTAATATAGATGGCCATGTAAACAAGCTGCTGTTTGCCTTCACACTTCCTTTTTTTGTCTCTCATGTCTTACTTAAAATATATTGGTATATCTTCAATTCTGCAGCACTGCTGGGGGACTACTGCACAAATAGCAAAAATAAACATTTAAACTTGACATAAAGGGATTAAAAAGAATAACAAAGACTCAAGAACCCTTTGTGCAAACTGAAGTCAGTTTAGATTTTGGTTGAAACTAAATCTACTTGCTATACTACTGGGGACAATGGACAGTACACTATGCATACTGGTTGATAATTCATCAAAAGATACACAACAGCTTTCAGAAATAGGTTTTACTTATGTGACAAGCTTGCATAAATAAATTCCACTCGATTTGGAGTATCTTCAAGACATGTTCCCATTCTGTAAACTCTTTGGCATCCAGTTTATACTCCACTGACCACCGTCCTTCCATGTAAACAAACCGTACCAAGTAACGCTCATAAAAAACCACGTTCATCCAGTCCTTTGGCTGTCACTGGGTTCCATTTTGCAGTAGATTTATTGCTATTATGGCCTGTAAAGAAAAAAGAGCCTTGTTTAAATGATATTGTATGATCTATTTGTACACTTATACGCCTACAAAAAAAAAAACTGAAGACTGCCATTTTGTCTTCTTCAATAATTGTCAGCTAAGAGTGGGCATCACACCTCCTCTGTATGATTTCATATGTTGGTTTTGATAGTGAAATAGTACATTGTCTTCATGATGAATTGAGAAACTGTTAATAATTCAAAACCAGACAGGAATCACATCGAGACACTTCATTACAATGATACAGACATGATAAAAAAAATACAACAGACCTGCTGATTGATTTACATCCTTGTCCTTAATGGCATGAAACAGCAGAAACGTAATGAATAGCTGCTACAGCTGAATATATATACTGTATATGTATATATCTGTATACACAGTGTGTTGTCAGAGTGGTAAGCTCTACATTCAGGTTTGCATATTAGAGCGGCTTACTTGTTTCAGGTCTGGCTTTGGGCACATCTTGTGAGTATGTGTCAGAGGGGAGCGTGTGGCCGGTATCTCTGCGCTCAGTCACAACCGTTGTCCGCGGCACCATGGCTGGAAGGACAAGCGGCCTCTGGTTATGGTACTTGAGACGGTACGTTTCCGTCATACAGTTATCCACAGTGAAGTATGTTGTCAGAGAAACCCCTTGGGCTGGCACTGCCTGTTCCACTCTGCATCCATTCTGCAGTCTTTCCTCAATTTCACATGACGGCGGGATGCTCCTCTCTGGGTCAGAGGCCGACTTGGAACTCGTATCTGAGAAGGTTCTGAGGCCTTTAATGTCAGGCCTCCTGTGAGGACTAACATTGAATGTGGACGTAGAAAGACAAGGACTTGACGGAAGGGGTTCTTGAAGCATCCTCGGAAGAAATACTGTGTGGCTCTCTTCACCCTGCCGAGGGGAGATCCGCTGGGTCGGTCTCAGTGGAGGCGACCCCGGTGTGCCGAGCTGTCGCTGATTGTTCAGTTGGAGTGGCTCCATGGTCACATTGCTGGGAGAGTGGTATGGTAGGACTATATGAGGACACTGGAATTCACAGGCGCCAGGGTTTTCTCTGTCCTCAGGCTCAGAGAGAGCTCGATCATCGGAGCTGTTCCATTCAGACCTGCTGTTTTTTGTAATGAGCCTCAGAGCTGGACTTTCTCCTGCGTGCCCTCTGCAGGTGGTCTGCTCACTCCGCTTGTTGTCCGAGCCTGTGGATTCCCTCTCTGAGGATACTGCTTTTTTGGAGGTACTAGAAGTGTACTTTGATTTCCGTCTACAAGAAGGAATGATGAAAATAATAATTTGATATGAATGGAAATACAATTTATGAATAGTGTTTAATAAAGGACACTACCTCATAGTTGGACTGCACTTTAGATGTGAATGTGAAACTTGGTCATGGTTCCTTCCCTGAGGTTTAGGTTGATGTTTACCTATGACATATTTTTAAAAAAAGGTGATCAAAACAATATTACAGAGGAAGAAAATATATATAGCCCTATAGCTCACTTCATTATAAAGTAAATACAGTATTTACATATTGTAATTAGTGCTCATAAGAGGTTATGACATTTTATCATCTGACCTTTCTTCCTCTTTAGAGTTCAATTTATTATAACAAAACAAGAATGCAGAAATCTTCTAAATTCTGTCCAAAAAAAAATACAACAAATGAAAAGGCGCATAACAAAACAGCAAGAAGATTAGAGACAGGCGGAACAAAAATAGATTGGAGTGCAATGAGTGAGATTCATGACATGTTCTCATCATTTAGAGATTGACTTTAGAATTATGACAATTAAATCAAAATCTGCTAAATCACAGATTTGAGACTCTAACCATTCAATTTAGAGTTTAGTTTTTTTACTTTCTCCTAATTAGCTTTCCTAAATATGAACTAGGCATACATGCACATACTTAAAATTACTAAAAAGTAGAGACCAAGTCAAGACAAAATCATCTCAACACAATGAAACCGATGTTTTCTCTGGACACCAGGGGGCAGCAGAAGATTATTAATCTCACAGGGCTTTCTTACAGCTGGAGGGACCAGCCAGCACGCTCACTCAGCGTAGTGCTGAATTCCTTCCCTTTAAAAATAGATGTGTCATTTTTTGTTTTGTTGCTGTTGCCCCGGAGAGGCCCATGCAGGGATAAAAGCTTTAGCTGTCTGTTGGAAACACTGGCTCTAGATGCACAGAGCCTTAAAAAAGTATCAAGTGGAGCACGCTCAAAGTACTGTATTAAACAAAAATATATTTATGACAATGCCGGCAGATACGTCCAGCTGTGCTTTCTGAACACTAATGGCTTTGAGGGATTATAATCAGATTAATGCCTGTGCAGGGCCAACTGGGTTAAGAGGTGAAGAAGCAAGTCCGAGCTCACAAATCAATCTTCAATTACTCTCACATTACCAACTTACTTCATCTGTTAGAGTAACGGAAATATAGAGAAAGAAAGAAATTAATAACCCGTCTTCCTCTTTTTGAAATTAGGTAAAGTAGGGTGTGCGTAAATATCAAACACATTTTGCACTGAGAGAAAACTGGTATATCTTGTATTTACAAATCTTATCTACTGTACGATTTATCATTCTTAATTTCCCTGTAAATCTTTGTCTGGAAGTTATTGCAGGTTAGATATAAGACATAACTTAGCTCATGTTCATGTTCTTTCGTATCATGTTTTGATTTTCACCTCATGCTAACTTGGTTGGTGGTATCTCATCTTATACTTCTTTTTCCTCCACTGCTTTTTAAAATAACTGCCATTATTTATATTTAAAAAAATTAATTGATGCAAATGTCTTGCCAAGGGTCTTGCCATTTCACATATTGTCAAGTGACTATCCAAACCATATTTTGTATTGACTTATTACAAACTAAAGACTCAAAAAGGAAGCCCTTAAAATGGTAGAATTTACCGTTGTGTTGAGGTGAGGACATTATACTGGATTTGTCATTGCCTCCCTTTTGTTGCAGCTGACTGTAAATAAAAAACACAAACATCGTTCCATATACGTTTTGAAGCAGTAAAGCAAAGGTCATGGGCTCCAAATATTGCAAAGAACCAAGTTAAAATAACAGCAGGTGTGATGTTTGTTAGGGAAAGATTTCACAATCTGTGTAGATTATATAAACTTCACAAAATGTAACTTCAATCAAGAAGTTGAAGCTTTCTTCCTGTTGCATTGCTTTAATATATGGCACAAGTTATTTAAAAGGTATCGTCATGTGGCCTAGTTTCCAAGAGTGATGATTCAGACACAGAAGCGTAATCACGATTCTCAAAATAACAAAGGAGTGGAAGAATGGATTTAAGAATGTGTACGGAGAAATGGTTGAAAGTGGTCTGTCAATAATTGCTGATAATTTTTTTTTTTTAACTCATTCATTATTTCCTTGTGGTGGAAATTACTTAATGATAAATATATGTATATGAACTTTAGACTGTAGATAATAAAACCCAACAAGATATTCTTCCATTAAGTAAAGGATTTCTAATTTCATTAAAAGATATGTTCCCAGTTGTTCAAGTCATTCTTAAAACAATCGTCTGGTGCCCATATGAACACTGAAGCAGGTTCCTCTTGTTCTTACTGGATATTTAAATATTCCTTCCTAATATATTTTCTATGCAAGTGGTGGGTTTAATATGATAACTGATTGTCTTACAATGGAAGCATATTGTGATAAATTCATACACCGAGATATCAGGATAGACAAAGTTTTCTAAATTGATAATCACAAGCATATACTAAGTCAAATGTATCAGATTTGGCACTAATGTTTTTTGAGAAAAAGTATACTTTTCATATGTGAAGTATGTAGTTCACAAAACCATGTGGTTATTTCATATACCTAGTGATTAAATTAACTTGAATAAGCTCTGTTGAAACCTTTGGCCCTTGACCAAGCATAAAAGCTTTTGTTTACGATATTTCAGGATTTTTACATAGTTATGTTTTTTTCCATAACTTCCATTGAAAGCTCATTAGGAAGTCATCTTTTAATGGCCAATGTGTACTGGAGGAATGATGAACAGTTTCAACCTTAATATGGGCACCTGGCTATTATTTTAAGACATACTTGAAACATGTTGAACCTATTGTTCAAACTCTTGCAGTTCTTCAGAAAAAAACATTACGTATTTACTTACTGACTTATTTATTTACCGCTGTAAGAACTAAGTGATTCATTTACCTTGTAAAGTTCCCACTTCATGAATGTGTAACCTCCATGAGTCCTTATACAAACTGTCCATTGAACAATGTTTCTTACCTTTGCAGCTGTGCCTCTGGTGTTGATTGCTGGTCTTTGACAACAAAGCTATCGATGCCAGGTGAATCAGGGTTTGTGGAGCCACTGCTGAGTCTATCGCTGCTCTCATAGCCAGACTCTGTTCTTTGGATGGTCCATGTATCACTTCGCAGCAGTGTCTTTGGCCCCCCCTTAAGTCTGCCGTCCCTTTGGTTGGCCCTGCTCTCTGACTCTACAGAGCTGTGGCTCTCAGTTTCATGTCGCTGCTCCTCCTCATAAATCGTCATTAAACACTTCTGCTTCCTATCATCTCTAGTTCGTACATCTTCCCGCCCGCCGTCTCGGCTTTGTTCAGTGTGCACTCGTTCTTGTGATGAAGGCGTACTGTGCCGGGGGCTTTCGTGTTGCTGTTGACGACGCTGCTCCAGGTCGTTTAGCACAGTGTCCACGTTCAACACCTCCCGAATTGGTCTCCAAGTGGACTTAGATTTATTGCGGCTTCCTTCATTTACACTTTTTTCCCATTGCTCATGGCAGCTATCCTGATCAGGGCGACTTGGTGAGGTGTTGGTCCTACGGCTGTGCCCACCACCCTGCGGACTGAAGGACTGCCCACGAGGCTTCTGAGATCCTCTGCTTGAACGGTTTGATGACTTCTCAGTTCGCGGATAGGTTTTACAATTTTGGTCCACAGGAGTCCTCGGTCCATTCTCTGGAGAAGATGAAGATCTTGCATGTGTCATTTCTAGAGAGAAGACACGGATTATCGATCAACATTCTCTGACATACGTTATTTTTTACACTGGCTTGCCCCTGTATGCCTTTTGCCTCTCTAGTATCAGTGTTTCCTATGATGCAGACACAATGCTCTACCTTTCTGTTGTGATAAGTCCGTTTTCCGATGCCCTCGATCCTTTTTTGATGTTTCACTTGGCCTCTGCAAATTCTCCATGAAAGGTTCCTGGTATTTGTTAGGACTGCCGAGGGGAAGTTTCACTGAGGAAAAGAAATATTGAAATTGCAGATGACTGGTTGCTGATGAATGTTTAAAAAAAAAAAAAAATTATGGAGTTTTTATGGAATTCTTAGCTGATTCCGACTGAAGACATCAGTAAAGCAAATAGTAAATAACTGCTATTTGGCCCTAAATTCCCTTTACCTGCTTAAAACATCATAAGGTATGAACAACCAATCATGATAAATGAGGCTTAGCAAAGTCGTTAAAGCATATGTGATAGCCCTGCATCGTATGCAAGCCTCAGACAAATTCACAGTGTTTTGCACTGAAGGTATTTAGTTTGAGGTAACAAGGGCTACCCAGCCGGCTCATTCATTACACATTTAAATGCAGCAATACTTTATGAAAGGTGGCACTCTCACCTTGAATCTTGAAATCAGATGCTTTTGCATCATTAGCAATGTTAAAATACATTACTGCCTCCACATTTGCAAACCCTGTGGTGTGTTTCTCTGCCTCTGTAGCAAGAAAGTCACTGTGAGAACTAAGTGATGCGGTGAACTGCTTCCAAATCTGCACATCTAACCAACAGCAGTCTTTCACGTTTCATTCTTAATCGTTGTGTTGTTGTTTTTCAGGGAACACTACTTGAAGTAGATGCTCCATATTATTGTGATAGTTTCCACAGTAAAACACAATATAATGTAAGATTATTAGAAAGTCCTCTCTGAAACACAAAGTAAAAAAGGAGAGCATACTGCTGTGTGCATGTGCAGAGTTGCTGGATTTTACAGCAGCCGTGAGTAACAGCAGTGAATAAGCTGTAGTATTATAGATGTCCAGATTTGATCATGAAGCCTAATGCTAACGTTTGGATAGTTCCACTGAAAAGGGATATACTTAGACAGAGTACTTCTTCCATAACTGCCAAGTAATTAATCAGTTCACACTTCATCATGTAGCCTAAAGTTATACAGGGACTCCCAAGTTTAGTAATACAAGTACAATGTAGCAGGGCAGTTGTTGGTCAGTTGTAACTGAACACGTGGATAAAAATTAACTCCTACCACTTTGTACAGGAGGGAAATTAACAGCAATTACCAGTTAACCTAAAGACAAAGCAATTAAATAAAAGAGACAAATCCCGACAAAATTAATGCATTCAATACATCATTTTTAGCTATCTCTCTTTCTCAAATAAAACCAATCACTTACACTTATTTTCATAAAAAGAAGAGTCCCATGTCCCATGCCAGTCAAAGTGTCTGGGCTCCAAACTAAAGCAAAACAATCCATCTAAACGGGCAGGGCGCCAACGCAAAAAAAAAAGCTGATAAATAAATGGAGGAAAACATCGGAAATGTCTAGGGGAGGAGTTAAAACCGCGGAGCAGCAATAGGAGTGTGCTTGGCCACAGGAGCAGGGATTAGGGAGGGAGGCGTGGGTGGTAATCTGTGTCCAACAGAGGCATCATCCACATGTCAAGTTCAAGCCAGCACACATGGCAGGACAATCTTTCTGCCTAGGGTTTAACAGCATTCTCTCAGTCCTGATGCAAATCATAACTATAAGTTGCGGAGTGAAAATATTATTCCTATGGGCGCTGTCTATTTGATGTTTAATTTGGATAAGTGATACGTTCATAAAACATTTTCAGACGCGGACAGGGATATATTGAGCATTGAGCATTTGAAGGTCTTCCCACAGAATCCTCTTCTGTCAGACCACAACCTTATAACTTTTGAGTTTATACTACCGGAGTGTACACCGTTAGTCAAAAGTTTCTACACCAGATGTCTAACTGACAGTGCTGTAGCTAAATTTAAAGAAGCGATTCCTTCTGCATTTGATTCAATACCACGTCTCAATATAACAGAGGACTCCTGGTCTAACTTTAGTCCGTCCCAGATTGATCATCTTGTTGATAGTGCCACAGGCTCACTGAGAATGACACTGGACTCGATAGCCCCTCTGAAGAAGAAGACAGTGAGGAAGAGAAGGTTTGCTCCCTGGTATAACCCTCAGACCCGCACATTAAAGCAAACGTCACGAAAGCTTGAAAGCATCTGGCGTTCAACTAATCTGGAAGAATCCCGCTTAGTTTGGCGAGATAGTCTTAAAACTTATAAGAAGGCCCTCCGTAATGCCAGAGCAGCCTACTACTCACCAGTAATAGAGAAAAATAAGAACAGCCCCAAGTTTCTCTTTAGCACTGTAGCCAGGCTGACAGAGTCACAGCTCTGTGGAGCCCAGTATTCCTATAGACCTCAGTAGTAATGACTTTATGAACTTCTTTAATGAGAAGATTTTAACAGTTAGGGACAAGATTAATAATCTCTTGCTCTTAACCAGTGCCAATCTGTCCTCAAGTGGAATGGCCTTGGAAACCGCTGTATGCCCTGGTGTATATTTATATTGGCTTTTCTCCCATCAATCGTGACCAATTATCTTCAATGGTTTCTACTTCTAACACGTCTACCTGTCTCTTGGACCCTATCCCGACTAGGCTCTCTTTTGGACAGTGGTGGGCTGTCAGGGCCAGCAAGGCCTTCTCTGCTGGCCTAAACATCATCAGAATCACATTTTAAAAATATATATTTTCCCACAAATATGTATTCAATTATTCCACAGAGTAATTTCATAACTTTCGTCTTGGTTACACTGCTGCCAGCCCCAGGTTGAGATTTGGAGGGCTGGTCTTTATGTTAGATCTTTTATCCAATCATATTCAGCCATCATGTGTTGCCAGGGGTCTACAATCTGCCCTCAGGCCTGCAGAATCAACATTGCGAGCGCTGGTAGCTTAAAGTGAATGGAAATGAAAATGTTGTGTCAACCAATCAGCTTTAGAGTTGGCTCCTATAGGCCAGCTATCTGGCCCCGGAACCAGCACAGGAGCCAGCGAGCAGGCGGAGTGTGTGCACGTCTTTTGATTGGATGACCAATATTGAGAGGCGGGTCCTCTGGGCAGGTATATGCAAAAGGTCAGAACTAGGAAACTGAATTTGATAAACGGATTAATTTGCGTACTAGTAAACTGTTTGTTCAACCCACAATGGCGAAAGGAGGAGAATATATCGATTTGGTCGAGGATATAATTATAACGCCACTCAAGACGAACTTTAAGACCGACGCCGACGCTACAAAGCCCGTCACAGCGGGACAGAGGCTCGTTCGCAACTTTCAAAGTTCAAACTAGGAGCGCTACCGACGGCTCTCAGGCTCCGAGAAGCTCTGCACACCGGACTGCTGGGAATGCCTATTGTTTGCAAGTGATCGATTTGGCGTTTGGAGCCACACTGGCTTTGCAAACTTGAGTTGTCTAAACAAGGCAGCAACGAGACACCAAAGTCCGGCTCGGCACTTACAAGCATCGGTGCTTTGAAAACTTTTGGGGACACCCGAGTGTATCTACAGATCAACGAACAAGCGCGCAGGGCAGCGGAGCTCCACGATGAAAAGGTGAAGGACAATAGGGAAATATTGAAGTGAGAATATATATATATGTATGTATGTATGTATGTATGTATGTATGTATGTATGTATGTATGTATGTATGTATGTATGTATGCAGTGGAGGATTTAGCAAATTGGGGGCCCAAGGTGAAGGTATATATGGGGCCCCCATCCGATCTTTAAAAGAGAACGAAAAAAGATTTTACCGACTGAATGGTGGATAGGCAGGTAAAGCTAATCTACAGGGAAGTAAATACATATTCCAGGTGCCAGTTGGGAGATCATCAGTCGTTGCCTGGGGTTTTGAGGAGAAACGTATACAAAGCACCTCAAACATGAAATAAATGACGATTTCTCGTAAACATGTAGGACTTTTACTTTGAAATATCTCCCAATTGGCACCAGGAATATGTCTGATTTCCAGGATAATGGAAGTCAGGATTGTCTTTAACACAGCTGCATTAGTCATTTCCTGGGGTTTGAGGAGAAACACATATAAAGCACCTCAAACATGAAATAAATGACGATTTCTCTTACACATTTAGGGACTTTTACTTTGAAATATCTCCCAATTGGCACCAGGAATATGTCTAATTCCCAGGATAATGGAATTCAGGATTGTCTTAAACACAGTTGCATCAGTCATTACTTGGGGTTTTGGGGAAAAACATTTATAAAGCACCTCAAACATGAAATAAATTACTGATTTCTTTAAACATTTTAGGACTATTAAAATGTCCTAATTGATCAATTCAAATTGATTTATTGCTAGTGTAGGGGATTTCAGATATATATGGAACACATCTGCATCCTTCATTTCCTGGAACTCTTGGGGAAATATATATTCAGGAATTTGTTAACATACAAATGTCTGACTTTTATTTGTATAAACTCTTCCTTGGTACAGTAAAATTGTTTTTATGTTAGTATAATTTAAGCTAAATCTCAGAAACGATCTATAAAGATACAAAATCAGTTAATTGTTTACTTGTATATGATAGTGTATGATTTGTAGATGTCTTATGTTGTTTTGCGCAGTTCTTTCCGCTAACTTTGTAAAACCGGATGTGTGTCACGTGAATGCTTCCGCTGACTTTATCAAAACCCTTGCGTGCTCCTGATCAAACGCGTTTACCGTCAACATCAGTCTATAGGGGCAGACATGTAAGTGTCGGCTGAGTTGACCGCAGTCTGCTGCTGTAGTGGCATGTTCAACGTGTTGGACGCTCCTGCCTGTATCCCCAGTAGCCGTAAAATATATGTGTGTCATCTGGTGAGAGTGTGTGCTCACCTGTGCTAAGCGCGGATGTGTCGGCGCGCGCAGCACAGTGGAGCGATGCGAACCGTAGACTGAAATAATATCGCCGTTATAATTATTATGAGGGTTGTTTTAGTTGCCTATTTTGTGGTGCCCCCCCAGGACGTGGTGCCCTACGCGCAGCACGTAGTGCACGTTGTGGGAACGGCGGCGCTGTTTACAGTCCTCCTGTCACTGTGTGTTTACCTTTCGCGCCGTGCACCGTTACGGACTAGTCCATTTCATTGTGAAAGTAGGGGGTGTAGGGACACGACAGATAACCATAAACTGGACATTTTAACTACTACTTCAACGTTTCAACGTATTTCTTGAGAATTGTAATACAATTGACCAAGCCTTTGAAGCATTCATAATGTTAAGGGGCTTTTTTCTTTTTTGGAGGTTGGTTGGGGGCCAAGCTCAGCGATGATTGGCTCTCACAACTAAACTAAACATATATATATATATATATATATATATATATATATATATATATATATATATATATATATATATATATATATATATACACACACACACATGACTGTCTCAGAAAATTAGAATATTGTGATAAAGTTCTTTATTTTCTGTAATGCAATTAAAAAAACAAAAATGTCATGCATTCTGGATTCATTACAAATCAACTGAAATATTGCAAGCCTTTTCTTTTAATATTGCTGATTATGGCTTACAGCTTAAGAAAACTCAAATATCCTATCGACAGCATTGAAGGCCTAGGTAGAAAAATGCACGGCCCACCACTGCTTTTGGATATTATCAACAGAGTTGGGAAGGATACTTTCAAAATGTATTCCGTTACAGAATACAGAATACATGCTAAAAAATGTAATCTGTAACGTATTCCGATACATGAACTATTCTGAGTACTGTATTCCGAATACTTGGATTACTTACACATTTAATTGCATTTTATAAGTGTAGGAATGCGGCCATCAAATCCTGCTTACTAAAAAGGCCTATGCTGGTGTGTTCTTCTGTTCCAAAGGGCTGAATGTGTTAGGGAAGTCTCCCTGAAAGTGTAATTGTATTGTATTATAATTTGCTGTAGAGGAACAAAGACTATAAGAGTATGTTAACGCAAAAGATGTTTTACTTGGTAACAACAACAAAAAGAAGAACGAATTGAAAAATGTTCCCTTTCTTGTTCTGTTTCTTTATGTTCTCAGCTGTGAAAAATGACACACTAACAACTGTCCATCAAAACAAAACATAAGCTCAAACTGAATGTGATGATGGCAACAAACACAAAATAAACTATGCCATCAAATATAATTTTGCCCACATGAAACAATGTTTAACTCAAAAACCAACCTTACTTCTTGGTAATGTAACAAAGGCTAGCAGCAAAAAACAATCCAAAATGTCAAAGTTCTAGAACATAGGTCAAAAAGGTGACAAAAGGTGATATGACAAAAGGTGTTTATACGAATGTCAAAAGGTGCTAGTGACTTTTTCTTTGCTCCGCCCCGCTGCGCGCAAGCCAGCGTCCGCGCTCTGTGGCGAGCGAGACAGAGGACTGTTAACGCGACACGGAGAGACAGAAATGACTTCTGCTGTAATCTGGCGCTATAGAGAAAGTTACAGGGGGGGCGGGCACTTTTTTAAATGTCATGCCAGCGGCGACGTATTGAGCACCCCTGATTTAGAGTGAATAAACTCATGAAACAGAGAAGTACCGTCATGTAATCCATGGATTTTAACAATGTAACTGTATTCTAAATACCATCTATTTAAATTGCAACTGTAAAGGAATACAGTTACTCATAAATTGTATTCTAAATACGTAACGGAGGTACATGTATTCCGTTACTCCCCAACACTGATTATCAATGTGTCTTTGTTAACAGGCCACGTACCACATTCCTTCAAAGTAGCTGTAATTAAACCTCTCCTGAAGAAGCCCACTCTGGATCCAGAGGTGTTGGCTAACTACAGACCAATCTCTAACCTCCCCTTCCTCTCTAAGATCCTTGAGAAAGTGGTCGCAAATCAGTTGTGTGACTTTCTACATCAGAATAGTTTATTTGAAGAGTTTCAGTCAGGATTTAGAAAACATCACAGCACTGGTGAAAATTACGAATGACCTCTTAATGGCAGCAGATAAAGGACTCATCTCTGTACTGGTCTTGTTAGACCTTAGTGCTGCATTCGACACCATTGCAGGGTTTTTCCTGCATAGAGAAAATTTGGGCGAGCGCCTAAGCCTTTTTGCCGAGCGCCTATGATAAATCCCGAGCGCCTAAGACAAAAAAAAAAAAGAATAAAAAAAAGTCCGCTCTGAAAAAAAAAAGAAAAAAAAAGGGCGCGAATGGACGGAGCGGCCAGCTGTTGTTACGGCGATGCGTGCTGCGCGCACGGGGTAGCAACACCCCCCCCCCCCCCCCCCCCGCCCCCACACTCTTCTTCGGAGCACCTAAGACCCATTTTGACCCAGGAAAAACCCTGCATTGACCATTACGTCCTATTACAGAGACTGGAGCAGTCGATTGGCATTTCAGGCACCGCACTAAGTTGGTTTAAATCCTATTTATCAGATCGATCTCAGTTTGTATTTGTAAACGATGAAGCCTCGATGACCACCAACGTTAGTCACAGAGTTTTACAAGGTTCTGTGCTTGGACCAATTCTATTTACCTTATACATGCTTCTTTTGGGCAACATTATCAGGAAACACTCCATAAACTTTCATTGTTATGCAGATGATACTCAACTATATCTATCGATAAAACCAGAGGAGACCAACCAACTCACTAAAATTCAAGCATGTCTTAATGACATAAAAACATGGCAACTTCTTGATGTTAAACTCAGACACAACTGAAGTAATTCTACTCGGCCCTGAGCACCTCAGAGATCAATTATCTGGTGATGTGGTTTCTGTAGATGGCATTACTCTAGCATCCAACACCACTGTAAAGAATCTCGGCGTTATCTTGGATCGGGACTTGTCCTTTAACTCCCACGTAAAGCAAATCTCAAGGACTGCATTCTTCCATCTACGTAATATTTAAAAAAATCAGGCACATCTTGTCTCAAAAAGATGCAGATGCAAATTGGTTCACGTGTTCGTTACTTCGAGACTGGATTACTGCAACTCCTTATTATCAGGCTGCACTAATAAGTCTCTTAGGTCCCTCCAGTTGATCCAGAATGCTGCAGCTCGTATTCTCACTAAAACTAAGAAAAGAGATCACATTACTCCTGCACTAGCTGCTCTGCACTGGCTCCCTGTAAAATCAAGAATCACTTTTAAAATTCTTCTCTTAACCTACAAAGCCTTAAAGCGACACTATGTAACTTTTCCCCTGTAGCGCCCCCTTCAGGTATTTAACGTCTGGTCTCGAGCCATATATGGCTCTTCCGGCTCGTGAGCTCCCAGCTGATCGCGACCGGGCTGCTGAACGTGACTCGCTGCCTCTAATCAGCTGCAGCCCGGTGTTCAACACAGCAGCATGTCACTCCGTCTCTACGAGTCGCGTAGCGGAGCAAATAAAAAGTCACCTGCGAGCGTGGACTGGCCCTATATGACGTTGCGTAAAGCTGCCAGACAGCAAGTTGAACTACTTCCGCCGGAAGTACCGGGTCGGTCCCCAACATCTTACATTCAGCAGTTTTCTGGCCACAGACCCCCGATGGCAGTGGCAGAGGAGCAAATCAATATATTAAAAGTCATTGTAGCGGCACAATTTTTTTCAAGCTGTTATTTTAAGGTGAAAAAGTTACATAGTGGGGCTTTAATTGGTGATGCACCATCATATCTTAAAGAGCTTGTAGTACCGTATCGCCCCACTAGAGAGCTGCGCTCACTAAATGCGGAGCTACTTGTAGTTCCTAGAGTCTTAAAATGTCAATTGGGAGCCAGAGCCTTTAGTTATCAAGCTCCTCTTTTATGGAACCAGCTTCCAATTTCAGTCCGGGAGGCAGAAACAGTCACCACATTCAAGAGTAGACTTAAGACTTTCCTCTTTGACAGAGTTTATAGTTAGGGCTGAATCAGGTTTTCCCTGGTCCAGCCCCTGGATATGCTGGTATAGGCTTATAGCTGCTGGGGACGTTCTAGGATGCACTGAGCACTTATCTCCTCTTTTCTTTCTCCTATAGATGAATTTGCGTCTCTCAATCACACATGACTAACTCTGCTTTCTCCCCGGAGTCCTTTTGACTTCACGTCTCATGGGGTCATCGGACCCTATGAGACGGCATAGATCCCATCTGCTGATGGATCATCGATGGTCTGGGTCGTGAGTTCCTGACACCAGCTGTGCCGCTGCCCTGCTGGGACTCCGCTCACTCCTCCTCTCTGCCTCCATCTCCTGATGGATGGTGGAGGTCTCCAAACTCTCCATTGTGGAATATGCGTAAATATGAACTATTGATAAACTCTGTCAAATTCATTGAATGTATTTTAACTCTAAATCTGTCCTTCTGTACACATTACATATATTGCATCTGTCCATATGGAGAGGGATCCTCCTCTGTTGCTCTCCTGAAGGTTTCTTCCCTTTTTTCCCCCTGAAGGGTTATTTGGGAGTTTTTCATACACTATGAATAAACTGCTGTATGGCAGTAACTACCTTGTGTTATTTCTGAAAATGCCTGTGGACATTTTTGTTAGATAAACCATGTTATCCATGTGTACAGTAATAAAAAGCATAGCAACTTCAGAATTTGCAGCTTGTAGTTACATTAATTTTATTTGGTATATAATCAGAATACTGACTAGGATATAAGATGCCTAATGTTACCTCAACCTAATGTGTGTAAACACCCTTTACTGCATGTGCTCACCTTGGGGTAATCTGGAGCATGTCATTCTTATAATTCTGTTATGGGAGTGTTTTTTGTTACATGTCTGCTGCCGATGTTGATTGAGCTCAAATTCTAAATTAATAAATGGTGTCATTGAGTCCTTGACTCTTTGATTGTCGTATACAGTAGTGAGGGGTACATTTAATTTTTTTGGGCTACCGATTGTGGTCTAAGTAGGATTATCCGTGACCAGGTTTGTGTTCAGTAATGCATGACGAGGTGTCCTAAAATATGAAAAAAATAAATGAATGGGCAAAGTAGATTTTTATGTGGATTATTGCACTTCTAACATTCCAAATATCGAAAGTTAGTCATAGAAGAAAACAGTTGCATCAATCTGTAACATTATTTGATATAATATTCAAGATTTGTGTAGACGGTATATCTAAATAATGCTGTGGTTTTTATTTAGTCTAAATACAAACATGTAGATTATCTGTCTGAGGGGCAAAGCTTTGGTGTGCTGATAACTGGAGGATTATCTTACCTGTCACATCCCCATTCAGTTGGGCTTTGTACCGAGGACACATGGTGGTTTGTCTCGGTGCGTCTTCATTAGAGACTGGAGATCCCTCTGGATTGGTGTAAAATAAAAGAAGTGGCTGGTAATGTCCCCTAACACATTTAGAGGCAACATCTTTCCATTTGGATCCAATCTTGGGTAAAAGAGGAGAGTGTGATATAAGAGCATGTAACACGCAGTAACAGGGATAAAGCAGATTAATAGCACAGAGAGCCTAACCTCCTTTACAGTAGCATCATCGAAAAACATCCATTTTGAAGATTTGGTGTGATAGGCAAAGGCTGAGTAGTGTTTGCTCGAAAAACAGATCATCCCCACCAGATGAAGCTCACTCCGTTTGGCATTTTCATCTGTGACACGATTAAAAAGCTGAAATAGAGAAAATGTTGACAAGTTTGATTTCCGCATGTTCGCTGGCAGATGCTAAATCCTATAAGAATAACAACTATGTGTCTGTTTTTGATACTCTTTTGAAGTGTTATTTTTTAAACACAATTACCAGTGCAAAGAAAAGGACTACCATCTTAATGTATAAAATATCTATATAATGTCAATAGATAAGTGATTTGTAATTTCATGAAGTTAGCTTTAGCTCTTACCCCACACAGGTTCAAACGTGGGCCAAGTGACCGAATGACATCGTCCGTGAGATCAGACTGCTCAGCATCCCATACAAATCCAATAGTGACAATCTCTGGACAGTTCATGAGCACACGGCGGATCTTGATACTTTGACCGCAGTTGCTCTGCAAAATATTGAGACTAACAAATGAAGGTCCAAAATAATAGCAACGCATGAACAAGAAAAATATGAAGTCCTAATTTGACTGTGATTTTAATAGTGCAAGAACTGTTTCTTTAAAAGGGACTGAATATCTGAAATTATGGAGCCCAGTCATATAAACTGGGACAAAGAGCAAGTGGCAGCTAGTTGAAAGGTGATAACACAAGATTGGAAGCATTTCTCTCGACATCACGACGCCTGAGTAGGCGGCTCATAGCTAACGGTGCTGACAGCAATAACACTTTATTCTCTGCTCAAGTCTATAGAATAGATTAGTCCACCATATCTTTATACAACAAATAGTGGTTTTCTGCTACATTAATGCTCTGATGTTGTGTATTCCCCATTAAATAATGTATTTTTCTATTTCTTGACTAAAAACAGCTTGTCACAATTCATTCAAAATTGCCAGGTTTTGTAATTGTAAAAAACTATGTTGGATGTGTTGCTGAAAGGTTTGTTGGCTGACAAGATGCAAAAGACATTCCAATAATGATGCACACATCAAAGAATAAAATTAGAAAAAAATTTGAAGTGAAGAGCCAATGTTACAAAGAATTCAAAATTAGTATCACATCAATAAATACAGGAATAAAACTAACAAGACAGAAACTAGTCAAACCAACACAAGACATCCAAAATGTGCAGCAAGGAAAGGTGAAATTGATCTTTTTTTCAAATCCCACCAATAAATAAATGTTCAAATGTGCGAGTAATAGGTTCTGGCTTTGACACTGCATCGCTCTCTCTCACACAGACAAAGACACACACACACACACACACAGAAAAAAACTATAACAAATTAAATAAAACTTGTGACCTTTCACTTTAAAATGTCATAATAAGGACTATTGCGAGATGGGAAAAGCGCCAGACGCTGTATTATCTGTCAGTATCACTAAGTTAGTACTGGAGCTTGCATTTTCTGGTGGAATCATGGGTTAAGGAAGCAAGAGCACTCCGTTTCACCCAACTGATCCACACTGAAGAGGACAGCAGTAACAAATACAGATGAGAGAACGGTAGATACCCTTACTGCTATTTATATCCTAACACTAGTCATAGTAGTCAGACATTGTCTCCTTCTGGCCACTTCCAAGTGCAGAGTTGCAGCAGAAGGCACAACATGTACTCTACTTAGCTGCAAGAATTATCTTTGTGTCCATGTTACAGTAACATCTACCAACTGTTCAGCAGAATGGCTCAATTATTCATTAATGGCTGACAAATCAGTATTTACTTTAGTTATGGTTTAAAAAAATGAACAATGACAATAAATCACATACCGGGCAGCTTCGTTGGTCACCTGTGTTGTTTGCGGCCTGCAACAATTCTCCAAACATGTCTGATCTGAGCCGTTCGTTCTTTCCCAACATGTGATCGACCTGTTGACTGAGCATAAAAACAGAGACTGTATCAATAGTTATAGTTATTCTCAATCTTTTTTGAGGTATTTTCTAATTATTAGATTTCTTTAACTATCATTGTAATCACTTAACGGATATATTTCATCACCACAACCTTTCTGTATCTGTGAAGCACAGAAACTGCGTTCTTGTAATCAATGTGAAATGTTTTAAATTTTGAGATAATCAGGTACACATATACAATTTAAAGTGAGTTAGTAATAACTAAAATAAGTAATAACTTTGCACTGTTTGCAAAAAGAAGAAAATAAAAATTGTATTTTAACTTAAATTATAAAAACACAAGACGAAACAATCATTTTGAAAAGGCAGCCACAGAGGGTAGATCCGTTGAAAATAATCAACACTAGGTTTTGAGGTGTGACTGCTAAAGGACAGGAAGGAAATTGATCTAAGATGCTTAAAATTGCAATCAAATAATTTGCATGTAATCTCGTTTGATACTTTGGCATTTAAATCAGGATTAGCACTCTGGCCTGATTTTTGTATCCCATTTTAAAGCCATGGCAGTAAATCAAGCACTCACCATAAAGCTGTGGTTGAGACATAATGTACGAATTCTGTGAATGGGTGTGGGTCTGAAGATGCACCACAGCAGCGACACACAAACTGCAAATAAAAAACTGTGCATTATTTAACAGACTGATTTTAGGAAAAGACCTGTGTAAATTCCCAGTCATTAACATGTACAGTACATGCAGTTAGAGCAGCTCTGGGAGTCTTACTTTATTTCTTTATTATTATACTTAGTTATTTTGCCTGTCCTATGTATCAATACACATATCATTATCATGACTTTCTTAGTAGATCAAATTAAAGTTAAAAAAACAGTTACCTGCTCATAAAGCATCATTGCAAACTTCTGATGGGTGATGCAGGATTTGGATGAACATGCGTCTGTCGCAGTGTCCGAAACTATATGTAAGTGAATTCGCTCAAGGATGTTCTCCTAATATAAGAAATAAGAGCAGATACAGTGCAAATATTGAATACATGGAAACACACACGCTACACTGAACTATTTAAGTGTTTCCTAAAAACTGTGAAATGATCACTCAAACCTTCTCAAACATGTTTGTGAAACACTTAAAATATCTGTTGTAGGTATTGTAGATTATTATATGGCTCCCTTTTTTAAAATTGTATAGCTTGTATAGAAGTCAGACTGAACTACTGATGTCTCCTTTTGGTCCCCATGATTTCAATATACACCACACAAACAACTATCCAAATAATTGGATTTTATATGTTTAGGCACTACACAGACAAAGGTCAAACACACAAATCTCAGTCCAAAGACACATCATCAACATACAAAGCACTCGGCAGCATCATCCATCAGGCCAAGTTGGAAGCGTTTCTCATCCTTAAAGGTTTCAGCAAGGGCGTTACGCAGGCTGTCGGAGAGGAGCACGCGCTCTCTGCTCTGCTGAAACTGGCTGAAGATGCTCTGTAAGACAAAAAATAGTTGCTTTCATGCAAATAAATAAATGAATGAATGAATGAATGAATGAATGAGTATTTCCACATGAAATAAAATAAGCAAATTCAAATTCACAGACAATTTTTACTGTTATAGACATTATAAGATGTTGTCTTTACCACTATCACGAAGTAATGAAATTAGAAATATTCAGCCATACTTCAAATTGTTCCCAGTTTAGCCCAAAGTGCAGACACAAACCTTCAAAGCACAGAAAATGCAGGCATCACCGAGACAGAAGTGACCTGAGAGCTGCCTCAGACTTCTCCTGAAGATGTCCAGCTGCCAAAGCACCTGCGACGGTTTAAGGACAGAAAATAACCATCAAAATACAGACATGCACAGAAAACAATTGAAAGGATTTCAGAAGCTCAAATTGAAGAAGATCCTAAAACATGAAATAATGCAGTCAAACCCAATAAACTGTGACCTTCAATCAACAGCTTTTCTCAGCTTTTAGTAATTTTTTTATGAAATCATGCCCTTTGTTTGGGTCTTAGCATCTAACCAACACACACATAGGAAAACGTGCAAAGCTCACACGGATTGAGATAATTTGCCAGTGAAAATAGTTACAACAAATGTTTTTTAAAGAATCTAGCTAAAAAGCAAGAGACAGATATTTACTTCAGGAGTTGACATACCAAATTATTATAACAAAATAAATGTTGGTCCGTGGTTATCTATATTGATACTTGTATTGACTAAGCCATGTTTGGGAGTCTATTCCAACTCTCATGGTCACAAATCGGTATTCAGTTCTATTTCATCCTTCCTGACAACCAGAGGCGGTGATTAGCACTGGCTATCTTCTGTCTCGCGCAAACGCAGGTCGAGTCTTAATAACAACAAAGTCACCTGTGATGTTGGATGTCAGTGAGTCAAGTCTGAGGGGGAACTCAGATGGCTCGGGTGTCACACTGTGGCCTCATCCGAGGTCACAGGGGACTTTGTTGTTTTTAAGACTTGACCTGCGTTTGAACGAGACGGGAGATATCCAGTGCTAAAACCGTAGTTACATATATAACTTTCGCTTTACAGTTTGATGTTTTAAAACTAAGTTTAACAGACAAGAGTGCAGAATTGTTCAATGGATAATTTATTGTTTTCTTTACGGTCTGAGTTTTGTCAGTATTTTAGTGGAGTGAAGCAATTAAATTGTAGTATTTTTTCAGTAATTTTGAGCTGGTAAAAAGTTATTTTTTTTACCTGAACAGCGCTGTTTAGGAAGCAGCTATTTTGCCCGGGCTCATTCAGGAGGCCTTTGGTAAGCGCGAGAGACAGCATGCTCCCAGGCTGGTAGGACTTCTTCAGGCCTCCACCAGGTTTTTTGAACATCTTCACCCATGCCATGGAGTTAGAGCCTGCAGCTCAGAAAAAAATAATCCTCTGATTCCGATACGTATCTTTTTCAAAATTGCAATTTCTTGTGTCTTTAGTAAAGGGGTCAAAATAAAATATCAAAGTAAGGTTTTTATTTTGTACTATATCTTTTCATTGTAAGTGCTTTCATCATTTCAAGTGTTGATGTTGATAGTAAAAAGCTAATAACACTCCATGTTAGCCTTAACATTCTTATATGAAATTGTATTATATATTGTGGACCCACTAAAAACATTCAAACATGTTAAATTCCTGTAATTGTCAGTGCATTTTCATTCAATATCTACACGAGTATATGAATTATTTAAAATGTGATTATATTTGCATGGTACTATGGAGGCACAATTTAATTAATTTTGGACACAGCTTTCATTACATCATTAATCCAAAATCCTGATGGTTGATTGACAGATGAATTATCTAGATCCCAGCATCTACCTTCTCCAGAGATGGGGGGAGACTTGCTGCGGCTGGACATGCTGGGAGGTTGGAGTTTGTGCACAGGTCTGGCCATGGGCTCCGTCCATTTCATCCCCACGCCCCTCCGGAGCGGTTTGTCGAGAGCATTGTCAGGATCAGCCACAGAGCAACCTCAGCAATGTGCTACTGGACATTGAATCACAACTGGAAAATATCTAAAGACAGGTGGGAAAGAAGGGGGAAACCATTAATGTCTTTTTAAAACATGTCCAACGTGCAGAATAGCCAACTAATGCAGTTTCAGAAGTCGTTTCTTGCATTTCTTTACTTATTCAGAAACACTAAGACTTCAACTTTAAATTGTATACCACCTCTACAATCTGCAGACTACCCAATCTGCATTGTGACCACACCAGCTGATGCAAGGACATGATAATATAAAAAAGTGTATACCTGCTTATCGAGAAAAGAGAAAAACAAAATTCATAAATTATCGACATTCAGGTACCTTTTTGTACTTGACCATCCCATTGCTTCAAATCAATGTCGATAGCCTCTCCATTTCAAAATAGAGTGGATTTACAGAACAAGAATACAAGGGACACCATTACAGTTTATTCAAATGGCAATGTTTTATTACAATATTACAAAAATTAAGCCAGAAATAGTGCTGTATTGCTTAAATTCAAACTTGCAAGGATAGTGTACAATCTGGCTTTGCTATGGAAGACTTCATTTTTTTATTGATAATGTGCCACTACAATAAACAGCTGATATAGGGAAGTAATAATTAATAAAGAAACCAGTTGATTTTAAACTGAATTAATTGAAGCTTTACGCTACAAGCTTTAACATATGTAAACAACAGGCCCACCAGAAAGATCAAAACACAGACTGAAGCCCGTTACTACTGTCTGTCTAAAAGGTGTCTAAAAGGTCCCACACGAGACAATGACTCAATTAGGGTTTGTTTTCTTCCTGATCTGGTGCTGTTCTTGTTTGTTTCCGTTTGTAGTGTTTACAGATAGGAGTGGGCAATCTGTATTTATACTCATGATTAGATAAGAAAGTCACAGAAACGTGTGATAATCTCATTTGTAAATATACCTGAAATCTACACCCACATTGCAATAAGACTGATTGCAAAACACCTTTTTCCATCAACAATCCAACGTTTTCACCACGTTAATTCATCTTTAAAGCCAACATGTGTTCTCACTGCACACATGTGCTTCTGCGCCACTACACTAACAACATGTGATGCGTGTATAAGGCCTATACGGTTTTACATAATGCCCGATTGTGCAATGTGGTTCGTAAAGAGGACATTAATCCTTCACTGAGCGGTATTTGGACCACCCTGATATTTCCTGTCGGGGAAAACAACCACAGACGAGTGCGTTCCAACGGTCTGCAACATGCTGCCAGCGTTGCAACAGCCTCACCGTCAACTGTAAGGGAACAGTGCCCGATACGCGGCAGGAGCATCCATATGCCGCAACTTGGATTCATGCATTGACCCAACAAGACCAAGTGCTCTGCCGACTCACCTTAAAGGGAAACGGATACTTGCCTCCGATGTAAGCGCAGGGCGGCACAGCTGTCAACGCTCAAATCCCGACGCTTCCCTCCGAATCCTCTCAATAGAACTGGCTAAAAAAAGCGCTGCAGATACGTCCAGCAGCGTGTAACGCACTATCTGTCATAGTGCAGCACTCCCGATCCCTCCGACACGCACACACACGGCACCTCGAGCAGCACTCAGACCCGGGCAGGACACTGTTATTTCGTAAAAAAATAAAGATAAAATCGTCTCTTCTTTCTGTACAAACGGGGCTAGTGATGGCCTGTGCACGTGCGAGAATGTCCGACGCGGATTAGTGATGTTTTGAGAACCGAGAGGTCAAACTCCGCCCCTAGTGTAGCCTCAAGTGCACTGCTGCTGTATTGCAATCTTCAATCCCTGCATGGCAACTGTGTGCTGCTGGCAGAAGGTCAGACTTCCAACTTGTCATGATGATGATGAGAGAAAACATCACATGACTGCACTGGTTTCATAATCATGCAGCACTGTGGAGACTAAACACTGCCTGTATTTATTTATTTGGAAAATGCGCTCACTTAAATGTCAAACAACAGAACAGAATACAGTTTTATATTTAAATTTAAAGTGAAATAATAAAGGTATTTAATAGACATAACTATCATAACATGCCACAGTGGAGACAGAAGTTGTCCTTCTTTAATCCTCTTGTGTATCTTTGTCACACTGGGGCATATCACACATTATATTAAGCATTAATTTCCCTCAAATAGTAATATGATTATACTAACTATCATTTCATTCTCTGCAATTGCCGTGCGGAAGTAAATTGGACATTGATCATGAAACAGGTGGAGGGCCTGGGAGGGGACAGCCTGATCAGATTTTAAGTGGAGACAATTCAAGCCACAAGCAGCACAAATAACATTCAGTGTTATAGTGTGTGTATCTACTTGTACAAATATTCTATGTTGGTCATACACTGTGACTGCAATATGCTCACAGTTTACTATTATGTTCACACAGGTCCTGATATATTCAATGCATTATATTGAACTAATTAGATGAGAAAAGTGTGGACCATGTGCAGTATTTTGGGAGACACAGTCTGACTGTATATAGCTTTTCTCTGATCCTATCTTCGCTCCAAAACAAACACTGAAACCTCCCTTGAGACAGATGAAGTGTTTTTGATATTATTTATTTTAAGCTTCATATTTTACCCTTTGAATGTTGCACAGCTGAACTCTGTTCAGATGAGCTATCAAACTTGATTGTTCTTTGGTTTATTTTTGGAGTTTTTTAGCATCTGTTTGGTTCTTTCTTTTTTGTAATTGTACGTAATAGAGTGTAATACTTCATAGTTCTCCTGGGAGACTTCAACGCTCACGTGGCCAATGACAGAGAAACCTGGAGGGGGGTGATTGGGAGGAACGGCTTGCCCGATCTGAACCCGAGCGGTGTTCTGTTATTGGACTTCTGTGCTAGCCACGGCTTGTCCATAACGAACACCATGTTCGAACATAAGGTGGCTCATACTTGGTACCAGAACACCTTAGGCCGGAGATCAATGATCGATTTTATAATCGTTATCATCTGATCTGCGGCCGTATGTATTGGACACTCGGGTGAAGAGAGGAGCAGATCTGTCAACTGATTACCACCTGGTGGTGAGTTGGATCAGATGGCGGGGGAGTCAGCCAGAGAGACCTGGCAAGCCCAAACGTGTAGTGCGGGTAAACTGGGAACGTCTGGTGGGGGACCCTGTCCGGGAGGTCTTCAACTCCCACCTCCGGATGAACTTCTCACACATCCCGAGGGAGGTTGGGGACATGCAACCCGAGTGGAACATGTTCAAAGCCTCTATTGTGGAAGCAGCCGACAGACGCTGTGGTCGGAAGGTCATCGGTGCCTGTCGTGGCGGCAACCCAAGAATCCGGTGGTGGACACCGGGGGTCAGGGAAGCCGTCAAGCTGAAGAAGAAGGCCTACCGGGCCTGGTTGGCCCGGGGGTCTCCTGAAGCAGCTGACAGGTACCGGCAGGCCAGAAGGGCTGCAGCTACGGTGGTCGCGGGTGCAAAAACTTGGGCATGGGAGGAGTTCGGGGAGGCCATGGAGAAGGACTTTCGGTCGGCCTCAAAGAGGTTCTGGCAAACCGGCCCGACGGCTCAGGAAGGGAAAGCAGGGTCTACCCCAGGCTGTTCTCAGCATGGGGGGGGAGCTGTTGACCCGGACGGGGGACATCGTCGGGCGGTGGAAAGAACACTTTGAGGAACTCCTAAATCCGGCCATCATGTCCCCTCTAGAGGGGGCAGTGCCTGTAGACTTGGGGGGGGTCGCACCAATATCCCTGGCAGAGGCCGCTAAGGTTGTTAAAAAGCTCCTTGGTGGCAAGGCGCCGGGGGTGGATGAGATCCGCCCTGAGATGCTGAAGGCGCTGGACATTGTTGGGCGGTCTTGGTTGACACGTCTCTTCAATGTCGCGTGGGAGTCTGGAACTGCGGATTCCGTCCCGGTCGTGGAACTGTAGACCAGCTCTTCACCCTTGCAAGGGTCCTCGAGGGGTCCTGGGAGCTTGCCCAACCAGTCTTCATGTGCTTTGTAGACTTGGAGAAGGCTTTCGACCGGGTCCCTCAGGAATTGTTGTGGGGGGTGCTGCAGGGGTATGGGGTTCCGGACCCGTTGCTACGGGCTATCTGGTCTCTGTACGCCTGCAGTAGGAGCTGTGTTCGCATCCTCGGCAGTAAGTCAGACACGTTCCCGGTGGGTGTTGCTCTCCGCCAGGGCTGCCCTTCATCACCGGTCCTGTTTGTGATTTTCATGGACAGGATATCTAGGCGCAGCCTGGGGGTGGAGCAGGTCAGGTTTGGGGGTCTTGGGATCACCTCTCTTCTGTTTGCAGATGATGTGGTCCTGTTAGCATCCTCAGACCATGACCTCCGGCAGTCGCTGGGGCGTTTTGCTGCCGAGTGTGAAGCGGCAGGGATGAGGGTCAGCACAGCCAAATCTGAGGCCATGGTGCTCTGCCGGAAACCGGTGGATTGCTCCCTCCAGGTGGGGACAGAGCGCCTGCCCCAAGCAAAGGAGTTCAAGTATCTCGGGGTCTTGTGAGGGTAAGATTGAGCGGGAGATCGACAGGCGGATCGGTGCAGCTGCAGCAGTAAAACAGGCGCTGTACCGGTCCGTCTTGGTGAAGAATTTACTGGTCAGTCTACGTTCCAATCCTCACTTGTGGTCACGAACTTTGGGGAGTGACCGAAAGAACGAGGTTGCGAATACAAGCGGCCAAAATGAGTTTCCTCCGTAGGGTGGCCGGGCTCAGCCTTAGAGATAGGGTCAGGAGGGAGCTCGGAGTCGAGCCCCTACTCCTTCGCATCGAGAGGAGTCAGCTGAGGTGGTTCGGGCATCTAATTGGAGGTTTTCCAGGCACGTCCAACTGGGAGGAGACCCCGGGGAAGACCTAGGACACGCTGGAGGGATTATATCTCCCGGCTGGCCTGGGAACGCCTCGGGATCCCCCAGAATGAGCTGGAAAATGTTGCGGGCGAGAGGGGAGTCTAGGTCAACCTGCTGGGTCTGCTGCCCCCGCGACCCGAGCGGTTTGAAAATGGATGGATGGATGGATGGATGTAATAGTTCAGCCAAAAGTTACTTAGATAGACTCCCAACTATAAATCAGTGACTAAAAGGACAATTAGAGTCATTAGATTTTTAGACTTTTATCACAAAAAACGTGCCCTAATTTAAAGCTTTTATTTTTAAAAGGATTGACATGTTCAGCTCTGTGTTAGATCCTGAGCCTAATGACACTTATTCTACCATTGCTGCAATACCAGTTGTAATATATGGAAAAATTCTATTTTTTTCATTTAAAGTAATACACATGAAAACTTCTTATGACAGTATTGAATTGACAAAGTTAGATCCTCTGACCCACATCACATTATATGTGAATAGAAATGCAAGGTATTTAGATTGTTGTAGTTTTGGAGAAATGATAGTTATGCATGAAGTTTGCTCACGAGGTCCTACTTCGGCCTTGAATTTAATTGGAGTTTTCTCTCCTGTATCTCCCCCTCTCTGAATTTGTAAATTGTATGTGCAGTTAGCTTCAAAGGAATAGAAACAACACATATCATATAGAGCATGTATGAAGGCAATACACTTAAACTGTAGAAGTAAAAACATTCAGCTTGAATGTTTTAGCTCACTTCTTTAAAAACACCAAAATATCACTCAGACATTCAGTGTGTTTTGCATTCATACACAGTATTGCTTTTGGAGGTTGAGATGTTATAAAGTTACACATTTATAGTACATCTGTGACAAGAAATAATACAGAACAAACATTTACATTTTCTCTCACTCCAAACAAGGCTGGCCAGACTATATCCATCTTGTACAATTATAACATGTATTTGTGTATAACGTCCCTGTTTTTGAGTCCATTAATTTAATTAATCTATTGGTCAAATTTGTTCTACTTTTTTTTATGTCAACAATAAATCACAGCTATAAAACAGACGTTTTACTATTGTTTTATTTCTACGGATCATAATAGATTATTTTATTTTTTATTGAAATTATACCTTTCTATTAATGATTTCTACATTTGCTTCCTCTTACATGATTTTAAGATGTATTTATCATATATAGGATACATAAATAGAAAATGAATATGTTATAATAATTTGTGAATTTGTATTAATATCATTCTTTACAATAGTAAGCAATATTAAATGAAATATTGCTTACTCATAACAATAACTAAATATAACTCACTGTATGTTCCAATTGGGTGGCATCAATAAATAAGTTGGATTCTTTATTTACATTACATTATCCTCAATTCAACTGAACATGTATAACATTTACAGTTTTGCTGTCCGTATCAATGGAAACTCTTCTTGAGTTATGCTATTTACATGATTTTCTTTGAATACAGTTTAAGTGTACACCAAACACACTAGTCAACAAATACGTGAAACACCTTCTGTCCACTAAATGGGACTAATCCAAAATTTGTTAAGTAATTGTGACTATGCTATGAATGGGGTATTTTGTCTTCACCAGAGGTGGGCCAAAATACTACAGCTGTGGCCAGACTACATACAGTTAGACCATCTACAAGTCATCAGACTCGGGGACTTTGATGGGCTCCAGGGTGACAGTGGGTAGGATCAGATGGGTGCTCTCAGTTATCCACCCTTGGGCCATCCTATTAAAGGTGGGTCGCTTGTCTCCCGGATCCTGCAGTTCTAGGTACTTGGGCGGGTTCAGGTCCACCTCAGGGAGCTTGAACGTGATTCCTCTTGGAGCTTTGTCAAAGCCACCAAAAGGAGTGGCAACCCTGTAATTGACATCACGTGTGAATGGTTCCTCATTGTTGTGCCACTTGACTTATTGATTAAAATGAGCTCACACTGTAGTTTTCTCACCTGTTAAAGCTTTTATACTCTGGAAGGTCTGGTCGTGGGTCAGGTCCTGACATGGTCAGTTTGAGGGATTCGGCAAGGTCGGGGTTACTGAGGATTGCCTGATCCCATGGGGAGTGGTAGGAATTGGGCATAGTTGTGGCTGTTACTTTCTCTGCAGTCATGTCTGTCAAGGAGCAAACAAAAAACATGAGATTGTTGCAACATTGCAGCAGAAATATGTGATGGTTGTGTTTGCAGTTCACGGGTTAATGTTGAGCTGTTTTCTTCAGCCTCATTGGGGCAGGCTAAAGTTGTAGAATGGATTATGAATAGAGATTGTGCTTAGGGAACACTTATGGGCAGACTGAATTGTACGTCATAGAGATCTGAGGCCTTAAAATAGCACATAGTTGAAGTGTGCACTCATCATATAATGTGTCAACTTGGGATGAGGGCATTTTGGAATAAGCACTGGACTCTGTTGGCTTATTAAAATATAATATGGTTTCCAAAATGCATTTAAAGTTGCTCATGTTGTAATATGAATTATGGTACCAAACAATCTAACCAGAGTAAATGCCATTAAACAAGACCTGCAGTTAACACTGTATGATACAAGTTGTCATTATCATGACAGAGTTACATAATCAGTCACTTGTTTGATTGTTTAGTATATGGAGTAATCCTTTTTTAACAGTTTGATAGTGGAAGAAATGTGTGATTTAAATTAGGAATGGTTTCCAAAGACTAAATATGATGTCAACGTATGCATTTTATTTGAATAATTACCTGAAATAGTGATTTCTGGATTAACAGTATTTCCATCGGCTGGTGCGTCCACTTTAATTTCCACATTGTGTGTATGAGTTAAAATATCATTCTGCCAAACACAATAAAAAAGTTTAGTTCATGTATTGGTTATCAATTGAGCAACACATGTAAAGTTGGCCCTTCTACAGCTGCCCTTGTCTCCCATGCACTCAGATACTTACACACATACACACACACACACACACACACACACACACACACACACACACACACACACACACTTATAAGTACAGTGTGTGCGCACTCATATAATGATAAAAAGTGGAGCAGCACCTCAGCAAAGGGCCTGAGCAGCTCTAAGATGATATGGCTGGACAATATACTGTACAGTAAATTACACTTGTCTTTGATTATCATCCATGCTTTGTAACACTTTTTTTCAAGAGCATATTTCCTGATAAATGTAGCTTTCATTTAACACCTTTTAATGCAGACGTCACTAATACCAGAACTCCAGAGTGCATTCAAACATACATGAAGTGGCTGAATAACAAATATAAGTTAACTCACATTCAGCTGTGTGTTTGCCTCATTTTGTATACTTTCAAATGTATATTTTTCAGATCTCCTCTGGCGCATTTTGAAAAGCCGGGAACCTCTGTTGGAAAGCAATGATAACTCTTCCAACATAATATCTTGAGGAATGCTGTGCTTCTTTCCAAGATCCATTACGTCCCCTGTAGAGATATAAATGATGTACATAAAGATGAAGATAAAGAGGAAGAAAAAAACCTGCATAATGTTCAGATTTAGTAGACAAATATTCATCAATCAATCAGTGTATTAATTATTTCATATTACCTAATGGTGAGCGAACAATATTTTCAAAGACATATGTAGTTAAGGTGCATTTTTTTAAGCACAAGCACAAATGTTTGTATATTATGTTATTAGATTGCCAATTTCCAGGGAAATGTGGGCAATTGTCTCAGGGGTCCTAAAGTTTTATGGTATGGGAATCAATTTATCATTATAATTGCACATTTGTTTGGCAATACCCACAACAAAAGCACAATATATTATATATTCACGATGGTGAATGCCTTTGTTGTAATCCTTACACTCTTTTGTAGAACAAATATTGTTTTAATACCATATACATTTATTGATTACATATAATCTAACTATCGCAATCTAACTTGTGAAGGTTCTGATTTTAGAGCTGGTTTAATAGCTGGACCATGGTGGACACACAATATAAATGTACCCTGATATCATTTTGTCAGATACAAAGGTTTGGGGGAGTGGTCCATAAATGACATCAAGGTGTCACACAATTTAATACTTTCCATTTTGTAAGCCCCGCCATGGAAAATGAGTTGTACTTAGTTTTGGATGGACATGATGCTTCATCGTCTGCCACAACAGTCGGTATGTACCCCAGCTGTCACAAAGCTTCACTTTATCCCAACAGCTACACACAGTTGTCCCTCACTTCTTCCCTCCCCTCTCCAGAAATAGACTTTTGAAAAGGACAACGACAAAGGATTAGTTGCCATAGGTAGTAAATCATCCCATTATCTTATATGATCAATGCTGAAGTCTAGCCCTGACAGTTTTAACCTAGATCCCAAAAGATATTATCTTGCAGCAGTATGTTTGTTTGGTGATCTTCAGCTCTAACATCCAACCATTGGTACCTTGGACCTCTCGGCAAATAGCTGCTGCACACTTCTTCCTCTCTCCGGTTGGCATTGTACAGAATTGTGACATTGTGGCTTTTGCAAGTTTGGCAAAATTCAGGAGTACTGAAAAGACATACAGGACACAGGATGTAGTTGTTCTGCCCTCGTCACAAAGTTGTAAATTTTTTAGTCTTTAAATGTCTATAAAGTATACTTTCCATTTGCTGTCAACATTTTTGGGAAATTCAAGAAGATTTATAAAGCACCCGTTAAAGAGATCTCCCACATCAGTCTTTGTTATGTTATTCAAATCTCTCTGTCGAAGTTACATTTAACAGATTACAATGTATTGGATAACCGCAAAGCCCCATTGTACTTGCATCGGTACCACACATATCATTCTTAAATCAGGCCTCGTCACTGGACTGGAGTGGGTGTGTGAGCAAATGTTAGTCGTATCTCCCTGTAAAGGTCAAGGGTGACTATTGTGTCTTACATTTAAATAAAACAATAAATAACCAAAATAACTTTTGTGCATTTGTAGTGGCTGGTCCAATCACATAATTATAGCTTTGCTATGTTGCCTAAAACAGGAAACAATGCTAGATACAACAATACATATTACATGTTCAGTACTCAATTCTTCCCACCTGCTAAATTGACAGCTATCAATACTATGCCAACGACAGAGAGAGTACAGCAATATAATTCTAAAGATATCAAATATAACTGATAATTTGTCAAATGTTGTGTTTCCATAAAATAAAGACTTCTATAGTTCATAGAAAATCATACCCACATTTTATTTCATCCCAAAACAATGACTTTCTTGAATATTCTATATAATTTGAAAACATATTCACAAAATATACCCTGACGACGCTTATCCGTACCTGTGATGGTATCCCTAAGGTGCAACCTGTATCCTTGAAGGGGAGACACGGAGGCTCAGGGGTCAACCTAAAGCAGTTTGATCTTCCCTGATCTTCACACTCACGGACACTAAAGCTAAACTGTGACTGTGTCTCTGTGTCTGTTGTGAATGGAATGCAGCTTACATCAATAGGCTAAATTTAACCTGCCAAACACTCAAAACCACTCTCAAACACCATGGGGCAAGGATAGCTACCAGAGCGAGTGAGTGAGAGAGAGAGAGAGAGAGAGAGAGAGAGAGAGAGAGGATGGACAACACCCACATGCCCACTAATGTTCCTTGAGGCGAGGATTCCCCTGCAGACGTATTTCCTTCCTTGAATTGAGTCAGCATGTTCCCATGGGGATGTAACCTCTGAGGCTATGTTGCCTTCAAGTTAGGAAGGTCATTGATGCTGGACACAGCTGCTACTTGTGTACGCCTCTCTTCCAACTGAGTTTTGTTTCTGTCTTTATGTACAATTACTGACTCTGTATAAGTGTGTTCTCGTCCGAGATGGGGATCAGCCAAAAAGATTTTTATGAAGCAGCATCAAGGTCATTTCCCTGGCAGCTGAACCTGTTCTCATACTTCAAACATACTGGACATTTAATCTTTAAATCATTAAGAAAATATACTGTTGAGTTATCAAAAGTTGCTGTACATGTGTTATTTTATAATATTGATATAAAGTTATTGAATAACAATTTTATTTACATGACTCAAAATCACATCCACCACTTACTAAATTATATCACATTGTTGAAACAAGCACATAATAACAATTTAAAGACTGAGTGTTTTCTTTTTATTGTTCACTTTGTGTTGAAAAGCTGCAAAAACATTTTCTTCAAGAAAATTATGAAAGACAAAAAAACAGGACTACATCATTCATATTGAAACCCTGCTAAATAATAGAATATGTTGTTCTGTTTATATATTCTAACACCACACAGTGTGTGATCAAAGGTGGGATACGTCAAGTATGTATGCATGCAACATTTAGTCCCCTTGACTTAAAAATACAATGGATGGATTCAAAAAAGGTTAAATCCATCTAAAATATCACATCAGTGGTCAGTGAACAGTTCGAAACAAAATCTAACACGTATTGCATGTTTTCATTTATGTTTTTCTTTGTGTGTCATTTAACGGCAGCTAGAAAGTGCGGCAGATGACTAAAAATGGTTTACTCCCTTTAATAAACTTGCTATTACCACTGCAATAATAGTGAGAAAAAAGACAAATGAAAACAAGATGAGTAAAACCTGTAATCGTTCTCGTTGTCTCTAATTTTGACATGTGCAGAAGTGATCTCAAAGTCACAGTGACTTTTTAAGCAACAGTAAAGATACATCTCGGAAAAGTCACACAACCAGAGTGCCTTATTTCTCTATAAATATGTATAACCAATACGGTAAAGATGAGAAACATCAATCTACATTCAAAAAACCATCAATCCATCAAACATTTATTTTATCTACTTCCGTTCACTTTGCCTCTCATGACACTTTTCTGATTCACTTCTCACCTCGATTAGTCTAAAACAAACTGATAAAACATAATGACTGAGAAATAACCAATTATTAATGATGGCAAAAATCTCCCATCAATTCTAAGCAGGGTAATATTTCACCAGTAACACAAAACAATAGTTGCGGTGAACCAAGTGGCCACTCGTACCATGAAGAAATTAACTGTTATCACTCCCATCAGCAACTTTAAGTAAATCTAATAAATTGTGTCTCAGTCTTACTTGAGAAGCTTGAAACTATTTTAATGACAATATAACAAACATTCTTCATCTCTTCTTTGTGTTCCATGTCTAATATATTTTGACCATATGTATGTTTGTTTAAAAATATACTTCTCTTCATTGGATGTATGTCTGACCTTAGTGATGCTTCTGGACTGCAGTAGACATTGGGGAGTACTTAGTTGGACTTGAGCCTTGTCCCATGTATCCAATACTGGCCCTGTTGTCAGGCCTCAGAGGCTGCGCAGGTCTGAAGGGAGGCCCATAGAAGGCTGGTCTCTCAGGTGAAAATGTCCTGCTCATGATCGGTGCCTGAAAAGCTGGGCCCGCATGATAATGACCCATGCTGACAGTTGCAGGATCAAGAGACACTCTGCGCTTCCATTCAACTGGAGGCCCTAGCAGAGATCTACGGTGCCCTGCAGCTTTGACATTCGAGGCAACAGATGACGGGAGGCTCTGAAACACAAAGGCACCATCCACTGAACCAATTTGGCTTATGGATGCCGCCTCCCACGGTGACATTGGTTTGTAGCCTTTTTCTTGAAAGGACATTTGCCTCTGTGTTGGTAAAAATGATGATTGGATTCCAGGTGTGCTCGCAGGTGACAGAAGTCTGGGAGTAGGCATTGAATTCAATCGCTTGGGGAGGCTCAAGGAGTGGCTTCTTCCAAAGCCCTGAAAATAAAATCACATATCAGTTGACTGGTGTGATTGCAGCATCGCAAACTTTGCTGCCACCCACTGGATTAATTTAAGCATGGAAAATACATTAGTTAAGTTTTACTAAAAACAAATTAATGATCATTTTGCTCAAATAAAAGTTTCATAGAGAATTTGTCAGCTAACGAAAAAAGCAGAGAAACAAACCCCTTTTTGTCCCATTTATTCCCATTATGACTGTTTTTTTTCATGTATTATTTTGCATCTTATGAACCTCTTCTACTTTTTCAGTTTTATTATAAAAAGGGACTTTGCATTTCAGCTCCACACACCCGACAACATCTTTCTAAAAGCATCAATTCTACTCTACAGTGTAAACCCTTTCACGATTGTTTGTCTAAAATAACTTAACATTTTCACATCTGTTGACCAACAGGAGGGTTGAGTGCCAAAAAAGGTTTGAGTGATATAAAATCAAGGATGAAACATTTGCGACATTAACGAATATAGAAAAGAAAGAACAATTTAAGAACTTACCTGCTGTTGGTTTAATCAACTTGAAAAATGTACAGTGGCAATATTACTAGTATCACATGTATAAAAGATAATTAATCTTTATTCAGAACTATATCTATGCTCCCTTTTTTTAATTCATCTGCTTAAAGAGGAAATCCCCTCTAAAATACAATTAACATGTTCGATTCATTTAGTATTTTTCCATCATGTGTCACTTCACCAACTTTGTAATAAAACATGTTTAATTAAAGGCCCAGGACACCATGGGCAAGTTTAATTTGAGAAAGAGAGGCGATACCAATTGCATACATTCTTTACATTCCTACACAGCTCTGACAAGACTTCTTGTGAGCGAATGAAGTCACCTGTGTGGGCTTACCACGCATGTCCAGGGCCTTTAATATACCCACTGCTGTTGTCCTTTAAGTTGGATCCGACCTGTACTGCAACCTATACTTTCTTACTATTGTTTGGTTTGTATTCAATATTCTGGGTTACTTAACGACAACAACTTTTACACCTCGTTATTAGCTAATATACCCGGCTTCAGCAGCAGAGGTGTGATGCCATCATGTATCAACCATATTGTCACAGGAAAATACCGCAGTCCTGTTCGTGATTGGTTGTTATTTATTTTGGTTTGAATCAGCTGAAGGAAAGAAAGTTCAGGACTTGAGTAGTTTAACATTAGCATTAACATTAGCCACGATTGACAGCTAGTGGTCAGAACTAATATGGGCCTGTCTGACAATTAACTCCTCTTCCAATAAATAATGTGTTGGTATTCCTCTATATAGATAGCTGAGAACTAACTATTTTCTTAAATACTTGTTATAAATTCAGGTAATGTACTTTTTTACTGTGACAGTCCATACATAGCAAAATGTACTTTCTACTTTAGGGTGGATTTCACTTCAGTTGTGCGAAGAAAATCTTTTTAGGGCCGAGATCATGGTTCTAAACCTTTCACATTTAGAGTTAAGAAAATTAGGAAATGTTAATGGAAAAGCAGTTAAAACCGACAAGAACAACAATCCACAAATAAAAAGTTATTCTGATCAGTGACAGTGATACCTTCAGCATTATCAGTGATTACCTTCACTGACAGTGACAGTGATTACCTTCAGCAATTTACCATCTTATATTATGAAGAGCAATACCGTTTGCTCTTCATATTGAAAATAGTCAATGAAGTAGTAAATCTTAAAACGGATATTGCTGAAGCTCCAGTGAATACGAGTACATTCTGTGTGAAAGCGTGAGGCAGTGAGAAAGATTTAAGGTGGATATACGAGTCACTCAGAAAAAGCAGCGATACAGTAATTCAGGAAAAAGAAGCACATTACACACAGGAAGTTCACAAGTAGAGTGAAGAAGACATTTAATAGCATGATTTGGAAGAAGTGCAAATATGTTTAAAAGAATCACATACAAAACAATTGTTTTAACTTTTTTTCATTTTGAGTTGCTACTGGCAATGTGAATGAATCTCAAATCTCTGCGATAACTCATGTTTGACAGGATGAGGATACAGAATGTCTGATGATTTTACCGACAGTTAAATGACTGGCCATACCCGACAACTGCAGAAACTACATCCACATATAATAAATTCATCAGGATTACTAATTACAACTAAAGTTAGTGCTTTTAGCTGTTGTGATGCCGTTGAGGTTTGGAATGAGACTGAAGGAATTGCAAATGGCATGCATTCAAAAAGAGAAGTGCATTGAGTTTCTCCCGAGACATGCTAAATGATCAAATATATTCAGTTAATATAATAGGGAGTTATTGTTTTCTCAAATGGCATGAAAAGTAGTTTTTAATCAATATAATAAATACATTTATTAATATATGTTAATGCTGTGTTGCTTTAGGGGTCAATGATGACGAATACTAGTAAATACTAATATGTATAAATATATATAAGTGCATGGAATCTTTCCAAAAGAAAAACAATGAAAAAGAAAAACTCATAAGAGTCATCAGTTGAACAAGGTCTCTGCACACAATATTGCACATGTAATAGCACTTCCTGAGAATCACTCAACATTATCTAGTCTCACATTTACTTTTTGAAGCACGCATGCACCTGCCAAGTTTGAAAAATATGATATAATATCCTAATTTATTTATTAGAGTTTATATTCTATTGATTTACAATATAAGGGTAGTTTTGCTGTACATTCAACATGTTTCCACACCTTTCCAGCTACATATGTCCTTATAGATGCATACTGTCAATTATTTTGGACATGACATACAGTTAGACGGTCTGTCATATCCACCATTAATAAGTAAGACCTTTATGATGATACCATGTTGGTTACGTAATCGTGATCTATTGTCTCAATGTTGACGACACCAAAGCATGACCATATGCAGTATTAGAGCTACTGAAGCGAAGCAACAGGTCTCCACTGTTTGCTTGTCACAACTGGCTTCTTAGCAGAAAACTTTGGGAGAGGTGCCATTTGACGTACGCCTCTAGCAATTAGAGATGCAGGAGAAAAAGCTGAAGCAATGCTTTCACCAGTAGAAGAATGCTGGGAGGATGCACTTGCAGGTCGGGTACTCAGTGCTTGTTTGTTGCTCATGTGATGAGCTGTAGGTGTGATAGTGTGCATTTCATCCAAGTGCTTGTTGGTTGCAAGAGGCTCAATTGATCTTGTGCTTTGGCGGGCAGAAGAAATTTGGGAACTTACCGATACAGGAGACTTAGCAGGAACTTCTGCCTTGCTTTGAACAACAAGCTCAGAGGCGTTATGAGGAGAATGAGAATGGGCAGATCTTTGTCTAAGGCTTTTGGTGGCCTCAAACTTTGATGCTGGAGTCAGTTTAGGACTGGGGCTTTTGGGCTCAGGTACTGCATCATACTTATATAGTGAAGAGTCCAATTGATAAGGCTGGCGTTTCATAATATCTAAGGGATCGAGGTGCTTTGGTGCTGCTTTAGGCTTCTCTTTACTCTTAGGCTTGATTGTTGGGCTTGTGGAAGGGAGTTGCTTGGCTGCTGATGGAGGATAGAAAGGAGCAATAAGGGGATTGTATGATGAAGCAGGTGGGGCACGAACGATGGAAGAATATCTCCAGAAGTTAGGGAGTGATGGGGTTGGGGAGGGGGATCTTGTTTTGTTAGCTTGCACGGTTTCAGCATCGACAACAAACATTTCCATACGGGACTGTCTTTTCGCAAACAACTCTGCACCTTTTCCAGCCATAGTTGGACCATTGCCAGCCCAATTAGTATCTTTGTCTGAGACTGGACCCCTTGGAGAAGCCTGTGATGCTTTGGATGCATGGCCGTTTGACTTCCTTGCTTGTGGTTGACAAAAGGCAACTGAGTTGTGAGTACTTTCTAACTTCCTTGAGGATGAGGGAGTTTGATGTGGGCTGTATTTAGGACTGGTGGCCTGCATACTCACTGGGGGTTGTGATGGCTGCTGACTCCAACTATTTGTTGTTGGCTGGGGATGAAGCTGAGAAGAGGAGTTGACAGGAGCCCAGGCATTGGCAGGTGTTTGAAGTGTTGCCGGAGTTTGATCTGATGCCCAATGGTTGGCCCTCTGTTGAGTTTGAGCCCAATCTTGCTGCTGATTATGAGGCCCCACATGGCTCTGAGCAGGTTGTGAAACTGGACTTCTTGGTTGAATATATGGCTCACCAGATGGGCTCCTACTCTTCCAAGGTTGACATGCTGGGTTAATGGTAGGTTTTGGGGCAACTGGAGGGGGATTCTTGAGTTTTATTGTTCTGGGTTGCATGAAGTTACAAGCTTCAGCACCTAGACTAAAAAAATCTTCCTCTGTCTCAATAAAAGACCTCCTGTCCCCTTTGTTTTGAAGGTGATTATCTGATCTTTGTGCCAGCATTGTTGACTGTTTCTTAGTGAATCTCCTTTTACACTCTGGAAGGATGCCAGCCTTTATTGCTGGCACAGATATTCGCTCATCTCTTGAGGCTATGATTTCTCCAGTGGGGGACCAAACTTGAGGATTAGTGTTGATAGGTACGGGTACTCTGAATCTCGGTTCTTGCTTCTTTGTTACTGGAACGACGCCACCAGGCTTGACAAGAGCAGTTGTGCTGATAGGAAATCCTAGGAAAGGCTTCGCAGTTCTGTTTGGTACCAATGGTCTTGGCACGTTGAATAGGTGGTTCATCTGTTGAATACTATCTTGGTATTCTTCGTGCGGCCTACGAATTGCATCCATGTAGTTGGCCTGATCGGTATGCATGTCCATTTCCCCAGTGTGTGCTTCTTCATATTTGGGTTCTCGTAATGTCTCCACAGGTAATCCTTTATTTCTCAGGTCTTCATGCTCTGACACAATTTCATCCATACGATGGCGGCGTTGGGCAAACATCATAACACCCTTACCTTTTGTTTCTGCTTCCATTTCTCTACCACTTCCCCAATTCAGACTTAAATGGTGCTGCTGATGTTGAACAGAATACTTTTCTTCTAAATCCGATTCACTTGTTACCACAAGGCAGAACCAGCTGATCTGACGTCCTTTCCCCCCTCTATTTGGTCTTCGCTGTCAAGCTTTTTCTCCCCAGTCCCGTGTATACTTCTTGACCCTCTGGCGGCGTTTTTAAACAGCAAGGCTCCCTTATTTTGAGGGTTGGATGCATCCGTTAGAAACCGAGCTATACGATTACATTTGGACTTGGACTCTGTGTCTTTCTGTTTGGCTCTCCTTGGGACTGAGCCCTGAGGCAAAGGAGAGAGAGGGACAGTGAGAAGAAAAGGGAGGTGAGGAGATGTAAACATATACTCATTTTGTTGGGATTTTTTGTCAGTCAGTGGACATTTAAGAAGCTACAGTAACTGATCAATGCTCGTAAAATGTTGAAGATTTTCAAGCAAGTACACAAATAAAGAAGTAAGAAAAATCTTTAAATTAACCCAGCTGAAGCCAGCACACTAATAAAAGCGTCATATACACTTATAGCTAACTTAGTCCATGAGGCAAGAAAAATGAGGAGCTCACTTTCCATTACCTTCAAGTCTTGAGATTGGAAAAGTGATCGGGTGACAGGCCCGGTGTGACACATGCTGGTGTCCGTCAAATGTGTTTCTGCCAGCCTCATCATATGGTCATATTTTATTCTTAACCCGCTCTGACTTCTAAAGCCTTGGGAATTCTCCCTGTAAGTACACCTCAAATAGACCCCACGTTACAGCATGAAAATAACCAGCCCCCATAGGGCTTAACACAATATGAAATGAAGTCATCAAATAACACCAACAATAATTACAGACAGAGAACATGTCATTTAAGATCATTATACAAATGTCTTTCTTGCCTCTGGACAAGCAAAGACAAAATTATATATCTATTAATAAGTTAATTCATTATTCAAATAATTACTTGTTTTAAACATTTAGAATATGCTGTACAGTTTGCACTACTAGCTTCATGTGTCTAACAAGTGAGGGTAGAAGACAGATACTTACGTGTGGACCTTGCCCTCTGCCTGTCCGGTCTGCAGAGATCTGTGTCAGACTCCGAGTTCCACTTCTTTGCCTGCTCAGCAGTCTTGTCTGTAATTCCAAAGAAGAGAGAAGCAGGAGGTGCTTCACTACTCCCTCCTTCCTCTGATGATTCAACCCTCCTGTTCACAGTCCCTGTACCCTGCCTACTACTGACTCCAAGGGGCTGCTCTGTGGTCAGGGTCAAGGCCAGGGTCATGTCAGCTGCACAGCCAAGAAAGGAGGAAGAAGACTGCGAATGTCTGTCTGACATTAGGCTTGAAGTTGGGGCGCTCTGAATGTGGCCCACGGACAGTGACGTTGGTGAGGGTTGGATTTGAGGAGGTTCTCTAATGGAATCTCCTGATTCACTAAGGTAGATGTCATCCTCTTCTTGGTATGAAACCTTGTCTTCTCTTCTAGAAAGTTCAGGCGGTGACTGTTGCTGCAGATTGCCAGTCTTGTGACTGAAGGTATGCTGGGGTGGCCTCAAGATCAGACTTCAGGATATGAGCAGGTAGACTAGAGGGTCTAAAGGATACTCTTCATCACTGGCATCATCATACAGTTCCCCAGAACCATCTTAACCTCACCAAGTGACCATGTTGTCCTTGTTGTCTGGGTCTTCAGCTTCTGGTTCCATCTCTAATTGGGTTTCACAATGTCTTGGGTTTTACCTTCATTAAGATTAAAAAAAAGTCACGGAGACTTTTGAAAAAGTTGTAATATTTTATCACACTTTACATTTTAAATGTCATATAAAATACCCCTGAATATCCACCTGCACTTCATGAATGGAAGATTTAAGGATTTTCTAAAGTCAACATGTTGAGGGTCTCATTTATGAAAATTCCTTTTTTATTTACTGTTCAGATAAGGAGATGTCAGCATTAGTACACTTTAAAATATGTTTAACCATACCATGTAGTCTGCATTATTCCTCTCCCCAATAGGTAGTGCAGCTTTTCTTTGGCAGTTAAGCTTTTCTTTGGCAGTTACATTGGGGCTGCCATTGCTCTAAATGGAATGGTATGTGATATCAAGGGGGGAAACTGCATTCACATCCAAAAGGATAAGCCAAACAATTGGGAGGCTGTTTTCCGCACTCCTGTTTATACAGTGATGTTTCTTCTCCTTCGCTACACTCATCTATCACTGCAACAAACAGCCCTGCAATCAGCATTTCCATTTAAGAACTAAATCTGAGAGACTATTTGTTCTATGCATAGTATAAATATTAGGCCTTGTACTCACTTAACGTGTTTGTTTTGTTACTCAAGTTAAATCCTATCAACAAAAAAAGAAATCAAGGGTAGAAACATATTCATTAAATTAAATTATCCAGTGTTAAACAGCTGCTGTTAATGTTTTTTTAAAACAATTATTTTTAGCCAAAAGTGACATTAAATCCAGAAGTATTGCTGCCTCTTTCAGGTTTGTCTGTTGATATGAACAGAAGGGATTGCCTTCATTACCTAATATGGAACTGTAGAATTCATAATCAACATCATCCTGTTCATTTTAGTGCCTACCCAAAGATAATCTACAGACCAGGGTTCAAAACAAAGAATGTTTCAGCAGTCTGCACCCAGATCGAAAACTGTCGAGAACTTAAAGGATTTACTGCAAACACAAGCCCTCAATTTTCCAAATATAGATCCTGACATGCAACAGAGGGTGGTGCCATAACACTGTGGACAATGATTTAGATAGATTTGCCTCCTGTTGACCAAATTACAAATAAAAATACTGTAAAAACATATTTTTGTTTTGTTTTACACACATATTTCATCTGGTACTTATTAAACTGTTCGATGAACAGATTATACAGTGTAAGACAAACAAGTCAGAGGCAATAAAGCCCAAGTGCATCAATTCTTCAGTTCTTCACTAACAAAGTCACAGGTGACTTTTTATTTGCTCCGCTACGCGACGCGTACAGACAGAATGACATGCCGCGGCTGAACGGCTTGCTGCAGCTGCCGAGATGGGCTGTGGCAGCGCGCATCAACAGCTGGGAGATTAGCTGGGAGCTCACGAGCCGGAAGAGCCATATATGGCTCGAGAGCCAGACGTTAAATACCTGAAGGGGGCGCTACAGGGGAAAAGTTACATAGTGTTGCTTTAAGGTAATCGGAAAATAAAAAAAAATCTTACCAGAAATAAAACAATGTTATCAATAGAACTAGAAGCAATGTCTTTAGCTAAGTCTAAATGCATGAGAGCATCCTGTACTTGACAAGGACTTACTCGTAAAAACATCCTGCATTACTCACAGTAATTGGCCCTGAAGCAGTTGTAAAAGACCAAACGTTTGTCCAAAAAACAAAAGGCCTCATCAGTCAATGTCCATCATTGTAGATTTCACATCCTGCTAGTTTCAGTGCACATCTGAATCGAGAATCTGAGCACGTTGTGGACTGCAGATGTTCAGGTTCAGGTCCGGCCACTTTGCTAATTGTGGATAGCTGCCCATTCATGTAAGGTACTGTATTTAAAGAAAGAGAATAAAAAGTATTTCTGCCCACAACCCCTTCCAGTCACAGCTCACTTAGCATTGTTCCGCTGCAGCACGTCAACATAATGAATGTCTCAGAAAAGATTGAGAAAATGGACGAGGTAAAACTGTCACTGTTGCAGAGCTGCCAACTCTCACGGTTTCGCCGTGTGACACACACTTTTGCGTGTTTTCACACACTCTCACGCCACACAACCAATTTCTCACGGCAAAAGAAATTCAGATTTTTGGCGGAGGCGCGTTGGTTACTTTAAGAAGTTGAAGACGTTGAATCAGTTATAGACGTCGAATCCGTTATAGACGTTGAATCCGTTGTAGATGTTGAAGAAGTTGAAGACGTTGAATCCGTTGATAGTTTTGACTAATTTGTGGTTTGTATTTCAGTGTATTACAGTCCAATTTTCTTAATTTGAGATCTTAGTTGCTGAATGTTTTTTTACCTGTGCCCAATTAGCACAGGTAAAAGTTTATTTAAAATGAATACCTGTGCTAAACTATAGTCTTTTGGGAAGATTAATCATTTTTCATTTTCTTACAGACAAGAAGGGCTGAGGTCAAAATGACAGCTGGGTTGGTGGTCCATAATGTTCCTCTAGCCTTTGCAGACCATCTGGGGCCTCTCCTTAAAGAGTGTTTTGGAGATTCAAAGACGGCGCAGGACTACAGGTGTGCCAGGACTAAGTCATCCTGCATTATCAACGAAGCGCTGGCTTGTAAAGGAGCTAAAAAACGGCCCATACACCCTTGTTACGGATGGGTCAAATGACACAGGTATTTCCCAAACTATTTATCTCTTCTGCAAAACATTTACTTTGTGTAAACATCGAACAACATGTACATTTGTATAATTTTAACTTGTCATTATAGGAGCGCAAAAGATGTACCCGCTTACTGTCCGGGTCTTCGTAGGAGGCAAAGTTGTACACCAATTTTTGAGCATGTGCACAAGTGGGAAGACATGTGGAACAGCAAGCGAGATCTTCGGCAAGATTAACTCCACCCTATAGAGCAGCATGGTATCCCTTGGGAGAACTGCATTGCTCTCTCAGTTGACAATGCACCTGTAAACATCGGACCACACAATTCAATCGCCTCTACTGTAGGGTGCTCCAGAAACACCCCAACACCTACATTCATGGCTGTCCTTGTCATGTGGCACATAACGCTGCCAAAGCTGCAGGAGGGGGATGTTTTAAAGTGAGTTAAGGCCTGATGTATCCCTACATGTAACTTTATATTTGTATCCTAATTACATGCATTGATTGAATGTTATGATTTGATTAATGCATTGTAGGTGTAGGTTTTGATTTGGTCGTGGACATTGGTTACTGGTTTAAAGGTAGCACAGATCATAAAGGATACCTGACAGGATGAATTGGGAGGGAGTGGAGAAGAGAAAGATCTCCTGGCAGGAGCTGTGGGAGATGGAGGCACTTAAGGCTAGCTTCACCATCAGGGCCGCTTATGATGTACTGCCATCTCCCAAGAATCTTAGCCAGTGGTACGGAGAAGACCCCACATGCTTCCTCTACCCGACTACAGCTCCACTGAGACCCCGTTTACACGATGGGAAAACGCATATAAACGCATATATTTTCATACGTTTTGGCCTTTCATCTACACGAAAACGGAGGTTTTATCACGGAAAACGATAATTTCTAAAAACTCCGGCCAAAGTGGAGATTTCTGAAAACTGTTTTTGTGTTTGCGTGTGAACTACGTCAAACGGAGTTTTAGGTTGTCAAACGTCACAGTATGCGATTAAAAATGCTTCACAGTGCGTCCCAACCGCGTCGTGTCGCCAGGGCGGGGATCGGCTCTTGTAAACGGCGTCAGGGGTCTGCGGCGATGTCGGCAACCCACCCGACCCGTCTTGAAACACGGACCAAGCACACGCGAGTCAGAGGGTGAATCGAAACCCTGTGGTGCAATGAAAGTGAGGGCCGGCAATTCGCCGGCCGAGGTGGGATCCCGGCCCCACCGGCCCGTCTCGCCCGCACTGAGCGTGAGCACGCGATAGTTAAGATGGCAGAAATATTTGTTTCTGTATATACCCGGCTATGTGTAAACGTGGCCTTAAGCACATCCTGGTGCTTCTGGCGTTCCATTGTAGTAATATAACCATTATCAGTACTAACCAACACATGGTGCTTCCTGGTTTGACTGTTTAGTGAGGTTCTCCCTCACCTCTTCCCATGTCAGTCCCACTAATCCCAAGTGGTTCACTGCCGCTTTGACAATCAGCTGGATTTTTATCCTTTTTGGACTTAACTTCTGCCGTGCTGTTAATCACTCCTGCAATGAAAGTTACTAAATTCTTCTTGTCCACATATATCCTTTCATTTACTTTATGTAGCTCTTGATCCCCTTGTCTTGCTTGACTCCTGGTAACATTGTTCCTTACTTTTGTTTCTCTTACCGCCTCTGCATAAGTTATCCTTCTTTCCACTCTCACTTTTTGGATTTCAGTCTCCCGTCTCATCACTTCACACCTCCCTATGCCACACTATGGGCTCCTCCACAGTTACAACATTGTGGCTGTGTCCCTGTTCCACTTTCCATACTCATGGTCGCCCCCACACCGAGCACATCTCTTCTCTTTACAGTTGTTGGCTATATACCCAAACCTCTGGCATTTAAAGCACCTCAGTGGCTTTGGCACATACACTTTCACTGGGTAACTCAGATAACACAGGAATACCTTGTTTGGCACACTCTTCTCTTCAAACTCTATCAGTACTGATTCACTGTCCATTGTAACTCCCTCTCTTGTCATTTTCATCCTTTGAGTGTTCACAATTGCTCCTCCTTTGAGATTCCTCTTTAGTTCCTCCATATCAACACTCACAAGCACCCCTGTGATGACTCCTTTACCCCCACCATTTTGTGCTCCCACCCTCCCTGTGCTCAACACCTTCATTTTTACTATTTCTTTCAGACCAAGTGCTTTCTCAAGTTGTTGTTCTTCATTTGCACACTTCACCAATAAATTGCCATCATTTAGAACCTTTGCATACATAATCTCACCTATTTTATTTGCCAGAGCGGTTGTTAGTACAAACGGACGGATTTTCTTCATGTTCTCTTGATCCTTCTCTTGGAACCTTACTATGACAATACATTTATCTGTTTTTCCTCTCTGCCCTTGCTCATCTCCTTCTCTCACTTTCCGAATTATTATTGTTGGCCTTTTGTCTGTTTATGTGTGTTTCTCTGTACATACTTGCCTTGACCTTTTCAGCCCCCCTAACTCCCCTCTTCACTCCTATGACCACACGCCATGTCTGCTCAGCTGCCTATGCCTGATACCTACACGGAGCACTCGTGCCCAACTGCATCAAAAGAGTCTGTCTCCTCTTGATTGAACTTTCGCTCACCCTGCCGCCTAGCTCTTCCTCGTGCACGTCCTATAGATGGCGCCACCATCTCTTTCTCTCGATCACGGGTCCTACTTCGAGAGCACTCTTTTCGGTAACTTTGCAGGTTTGTCGACACGTCACCTCTCCCTCCACCTCTATCTTGGGGACGCCCCGCCATGTTCTCCACCCCACGCACACTTTTTCTTTTCTTTCTTTCTTTTATTTTTATTTTTCTACCTTTTTCTCTACTCTCTAATCTTTATACCTTCTCTTACAGCTGTCACTACTCTCCGCCAACACTCCAACACTGAACACTCTCCCGCTCCAACCACCGACCGACCTGATCGTACTGCTCGATTAAGGCGCACGCCATATTGCCGTTCTGTTGACAAAAAGCAGCTACCTCATTGGTGTAGAAGGATCACGTGTCAAACCGTGCCACCACTCGCTTACCAAAATCCTATTACGGTCTGAAGAAACTAGTTCGGTATAAAACATAGACGCGTCGAGAATCGACTGGAAAGTCAGCGACGAACTTTTTTTTGGTAGCAAAGCACGACCTTTTCTCTTTTATGAGCTAAATATTGTGTAGATGCGCACACTTTTCGTGTCTCACCTTGCGGCCTGTACCTGCTGTTCTACCAAGCCACCGTACCAACCTTCACTGACTTCAACTTGCTTCTCTAGAGACAGCAGTCAGACATATATCTATTACACGATGAGGTGGGTTTGGATCTTGCTGTTTTCCCTTCTGTGTTTCTTGCTGATATCTCAAGGGATCTAATACTATTTCTGTAAATGTCGGTCATAGATGGTGAAATTCGTACGCAAGCTGTGTTCAAGATGTATGGTTCCAGCAGCTCTGCAAGGCCATGAGGAGCCTTGTGCAATTGCCTATGAAGAGAAGGCAAACCATTTGCCAGGTGTTTGACTATTATTATGATCATACACTGTGATATGTTATACATCAAATGTGATATTTAGCCTTTTGCCACTTCATGAGTAGAAATCTAAGGTGTGTGGTAGTCCTCCCAACAATGAGTTTCTGGTTGGATTTCTTGCCCTATGTGCAGGGTTTTTCCTGCATAGAGAAAATTCAACAAACAACTGTTCTTCAGAGCACCGAAGACCCTTTTTGACCCAGGAAAAACCCTGTATGTGTCAAGCTGATATTGCTGCATCAGTGTGTTAAACCAACCATTTATGTTAACCTGATACGCTACATCTTTGCAGGGAAAAAGTTGAACATTGGGTTTACAACCCGGGCTAAACTTACCAGATATCTGGATGAGGGTGACATCACACCACGGCAGGTGGAAACATTCCATGAAGCTGTGTTAAGTTTCTTAACAAGTGCTGTGGGCTATGCACTTAGGAAACTGCCACTGGACGAGCCAGTGATCAAACACTCAACATTTGTAGATGTGCGGCAGAAGGCTGAAAGTGGCATTGAAGATGTCCTTTACTTTGTTGAAAGGTTAGTTTATTTCTTTAATTATTGTCTACCATCTTAGTTAAAATGCTTATGATGAGGTATATTCACTCCTAAACTTCACATTAATTATTATTATATGGCTTTTCCTTAAAGATGTATATGAACTGCTGCTGGTTGATGAGAATATACCTGTAACTAAACGACCTCTAACTCAACTTTCATAAATAGGTTCCCCCATCTCCTCCCATACCATGGGCCAGAGGAGCATGACCACTTGGCTGAGGAGTTTTTAAACTATCAGACAATGCCAATAATCTCCCTTCATGAAGAGACAGATATTGAAAGCTTCTGGGCTGGAATGGCAACACAGAAACATAAGGTATACTTTTTTTTGGTCTTTTCTTTTGGCAGGTGTGGCTTGACTACATCTGTTGCTTTTATTGATGCATTTATTGTGTCATACATGATGCAAACTATGCATGTTGTATCTGAAGTTTGTTACAGTATACTTACAGTATTAATCAAAACAAAATATGTTTTGTTTTTTTTATTTTGTTCTTGGTTCATTTTCAATAGGTAACAGGAGCCAACACATTTCAGAGGCTTGCTGCCATTACCAAGCTGGTCCTGGTGTTGCCCCATTCGAATGCTGATGCTGAGAGGGTGTTTTCAGTTGTGGGACTGAATAAAACAAAAAACAGAAATAGCCTGGCACCCTGTCCTCCATCATGGTGGAGGTCTCCAAATTCTCCATCGAGGAATATGCCTAATATGAACTATTGATGAACTTAAAATTCATTGAATGTATTTTAACTTTAAATCTCTCCTTCTGTACGCATTACATCTATTGCATCTGTCTATCCTGGAGAGGGATCCTCCTCTGTTGCTCTCCTGAAGGTCTCTTCCCTTTTTTCACCCTGAAGGGTTATTTAGGAGTTTTTCCTGGTCTGATGTGAGGTTTTGGGGCAGGGATGTATATGTGTACAGATTGTAAAGCACTCCGAGACAAATTTGTAATTTGTGAAATTAGGCTATACAAATAAAGTGAATTGAATTGAATTGAAATTGTCTCTCTTTCACAATCTACAATGCCAAACACTTGTAATAAAACAAGATCTGGATTTTATATACTTCGACAATCTGATGCAAAATCCATAATTTATACTTCCTCAACTGTCCTTCCTGTCCTATTAAAAGTAATATTTGCCCAGCTCTTTTAGTTACATACATCTGGCAATGTTGATATATATTAGAGTTCCAGGTTGAATGATTCCTTTATTTATTATAGGAATCTTAGCCACAGTATACATAATTTAACACATGATGTATCTGTCAACAATACTGCAAGCATTGCCACACAAGCTTCACAAAGACAACTAAATTTGCGCTCTTTCGTTTCTTTTTTTAACCCCAGTTTCTGTCACTGTTAGTCTCTTTTTCTTACAAGCACACACATAAACTAATCACACACACTATAATCAATTCACTGTGCAATTCAGCTTAGCCCTTGGAGTTGAAAAAGGACAGTTTATCCAGGTATGTGAGAGTCTTGCAGATCAAGAGGCCTGAGTAGGTCTGTAAAAGTGAGCATGTTCCACCCTTCTGCCACAGGTCTGGCCACACTCTTTGTAGTTCATGGCTGTCCATCACTGCTGAGCTGAACAGATGGCGGTAACAGCAGGCGTTGTAGCGGATATGTTTCTCTCCTGAGAACCTGGAGCTGTGGGTTGGTGCTACACCAGCCTTCTGAGCACAAAGGCCGACAAAAACATCAGCTGGCACAGGTGCACGGATTGCTGCGGATGCCACATATACTTTTCGGACCACATCCTGAGATAGAACGTAGGCTGTCCCATCACAGTATTCAGGCAGGTACTTATCAGGGTATAGTGCTGTGGGCAGGTAGCCACGACTGGTGGGGTCCCGGTCAGGGGAGTCTCTCTGGATCACCCTACCTAAATAAAAGTCCTCAGGATGCCTGTGCAGACCCAGTAGGTAGCCTCCGATGGCAGGAAGGTTCACAAACACTGAGTCCTTGGTCAGAAGAACAAAGCGTGCCACGGGACAGAAGGCGATCACCCAGCGGAGTGCCAATATTGTCCTTACTGTTGGGCCACGGAGGGACGAGTCAGCCACAGCATGACCTTGGACCATGTCCCCATGTCGGTCAGACTCTATTATGAGGGCCTTTTGTGCAGCAACATTCTCAGTTGATTCTAGGAAGAACAGTATCCGCACTGGGAAGCCTTGGACGAGTGTTTGGTTAGCCCATGTCTTCCTGACTGCATCTCTTTCGGTGATATTAGCTGTGGAGCTGAAGACCAGAGTAAGGAGGAAGAGGTCAGAGTTACTGCAGGCATTTGGGTTTGTCATTGGGTAGTCCTGGGAAATGTTCTCCCTGGCGTTACTCAGATCTAGTTTCCTTGCTCTCTCCCTTACAGCAACAACAATGCCATCAGTGTAGACCCCAGGCGTGGGCTGCAGGAGATACTCCTCAACAAAGTCTGCCCCAAACAACAAGGCATGGAAGAGGAGGACATTGAAGAGAAGGAAACACCACTGGTGGGTACGGAGCTTGCAAAGAGAGCACTAGAGCATGAGAAAAATAAAGACAAAGTATTAATCACCATAAAAGTAGCCAATTGAACTTCCATTATAATTAAAAAAGCTGCACATAATTAATACTGCACCTGCATGACACCTGCCCTCACAGCCTTGTTGTTTCTTATTAGCTATTAGCCGTCTGTGACCAAAGGACCTCTTGCTGTCGTTGGTTCCACAACAATATAGCTGACCAACAGGGTTTCCACTTTCATGAAACTCTAGCTGCATGTTACCCTGCACCCTTACCCCAAGGCACATGCTTCATCAAGATTTTCCTTACAATATTACTGATACAGTTTGATCATACTGCAAGGATACCAAGGACCCCAAACCACATTTTAAGTGTGTACAAAAGTGTGTTAAACTCTCATAAAAGATATATAAAAAAAGAGAATGTTGTCCCTTTCTGCAGGTGAATGTGGAAAAACACATCTAGTGTAAAATGCTGCACTTACAAGAGCCAAATTAAACATACAGTACACTTTTCTAGTTTATTAATTGAACCAAATGTATGCTGCAGTAGTTTACCCCGTTCAAGTTATTAAAGCTGAAGCATGTTCTGAATTAAGATATATAGCTAAATATAAATGCAGCCTCCCACTCGGCCCAGCAGGTGGTGGTAATGCGCGATCATGTCGCATGTCAACCGCGTAAACTACGAAGAAGATACCGAGTTCCCTAAACACTGAACGTCATGGCGGCTTCCATCGAGAGTTTACTGGCAGAAATCGCCGGTATTGAAGATCCAATTGACGAGTTACAGAGTTTAAAAACCGCTTTACTATCGATACCTCTCAGCGCGTTGAGAGACTCAGTGAGCGGACAACGCTTCAATGTGATATTCTCTCTGTTGCTCTCAAATGAAAGGTTAGTTTGACACATTGCGTCTGTTCACACTGTTTAGCAAACTGCTGGGTGTTGACTGCTGAGTCACTCTCCTGGTAGTATTACTTAGTAATTGGATTAACACTTACTTGAACTCTGAATTGATATAGCCTACCGATAAGGTACGATGTAGAGTTAACGTGAGCTGGCAAAGGTTGCATTCATACCTGTGCTAGTTGTTTGGAAGCTAACTGGATGCAATGCTACTAATACAGTGCTGTGCATATGTGACACATGTTCCGTTTCTTTTATTATGGGAATGAAAATCATAGTACGGACTTTATCTGTCACTCAACATCAATTGTTGGCTCTTTTTACATACATTTCCCAAAATATATTTTAGAATAGTGGAGATGCAGATACAAACACGGTTGAAAAACGTTTTGTCCAATAAAAACGTGAAAGCAAATTAGCGCTTGGACTGCATAATGTAGAGTTGCTGCAGTCCTCAATGACTTTACTAATGTGAGCTGTGTTCACAGGGAGCAGGTCGAGCTCTGTGTGGAGATCCTTGAACGCATCCTATTGGCCCTGAGCCCTTTGTCCCTGGCTCAGACCTATAGAGTGGAGCTGCAAGGAGGTCTGACCCATCCCAATGAAACTGTTAAGATACTGGCTGTGACACAGGTAGGCTGCTCACTCGCACGCACACACATGCACATTTTTTATTATGTTTAAATAATTGACCTTGCCGAGTTATAATGTGTTGTTTGTCAGATTTGTAGAATGGTGGGGCACCCAGAGGCTGCCACAGAAATCCTCAACAACCATGACATTCTTGGAGCGGTGATCAACTGCATTGGAGAGGAGAACATGGCCGTGGCGAAGCAGGTGATTACACAAGCACTGAAATATCCTAAATAACATTGTAATGAATCTTCAGTGGGTGGCATCATGGTTTTGTTTTTTAGGCCATCAAGTCCCTATCCAAACTGAGTCACTCCAAGCCTGGGTTAGACATGTTGTTCCAGAGCGACCTGCTGAAAGTTATGAAGGAAGTGATGGCTACAAGTGACATAGTCAGATACAGAATATATGAGGTACGTTAAACCTTGTGTAAATGTGGGTTTCTTTGTGGGTGATGATGCAAAGGTGGCACCTTTTTTGGGGAATACACAGTTACTGTTCTTTGTGTGGAAACGATAACTAATGATAACAAATTGTGCGAGAATGTGAGCATTTGGATTCAGTTAAACTAAAGTTTGTCTGCAATGTGTAATAGTATCCCCATAAAACAGCTCTCATATTGGTTTCCTAATAAATACCTGTCTTGCTGTATGCAGTTGGTGGTGGAAATCTCGTCTGTATCTCCCATTTCCCTCGGTTACTGTGCCAACAGCAGCTTAATTTCTCAACTGATTGGAGAATTGACTGGAGATGATCCATTGATCAGGTAAGAAGATTCATTATAGAAATAACTTAGACATTCTGAGGAAATTAAAATTTAGTTACTGAAAATGAAGGGATGCTATATTATTTTGCAAGTGTCTCCACTCTTCTATCATTATGTTAATGTTAATCTTTTGTCTGGTTCTCCAGAGCCACAGCCATTGAGATGGTGACCACTTTAGCCCACAGCCAGCATGGCCGGCAGTATTTAACCCAGCAGGGTATAATGGACAAGCTTTCCAACATGATTATTGGAGCAGAGAATGACCCATTCTCCTCCCTCTACCTTCCTGGTGGGTCTCTTAGAAAATACAGGAATATTTTGTTGAGGTGACAATTCAGTTCTAAATAATACCCCTTTTAGGTTTGGTAAAGTTCTTTGGAAACCTGGCCCTGATGGACAGCCCACAGCAGGTTTGTGAAACCTACCCAGCCTTCCAGAACAAGTTGTTGGAAATGGCCCTTGACCCGGATCCGGCAATGATCGGTGTAGCTCTGGACACTTTAGGTCTACTCGGATCTACTGTGGAGGGCAAGCAGGTCCTTCAAAAAGCAGGTTAGCTTCTTATCTTTGTAATTTTTACAAATTCCTCCCAGCTTTTGTTTAATAAAAGCTGGTGACCAAGGAGCAATAGCCCTTTACGAATGGAAATATTTATTGTAATTATTAAGTAAGTATTGGACTCTTTGCGACTGATTCTCTTTCTCAGGAGATAAGTTCAAAGCTGTGTTGACAAGAATGAGCAAGCTCGCCAGCTTTGGAGCTACAGCGCTCAGAGTGCGCAGCTTGGATGCTATATCGCAACTTCTCACACTAGAGGTATGTGTATGCACACATAAGAAACATTCAAAAAAGTTGATCATTTAATCAATTGTTATGTTGTACCGTAGCCAGAAGAGCAGACAGACGACCTGTTGGCCCTCACAGAGTCCTGGCTCCATCTTTTGTCCAACCAGCCCATGGACATGATCCGCAACATTAGCACTCAGCCGTTCCCAGAGCTGCATTGTGGGGCTCTTCGAATATTCACTGTGAGTACTCTTTCCAACTACCTTAATTTTCTCCCGGTGTTATTGATTTTTTTTTCTTCATATTTTGTGAAAAAAACTAAACAAATTGTAGATATTTTGTGTAGAATTACATAAAAGCATGATACCATCAATATTGCTTTAGTAATATTTGTAGTTTCATTAGTGGGTATCTGTGTTTGTTTCTAGGCCATTGCCACTCAGCTGTGGGCTCAGAAGTTGATGATCAGCACTCCCAGTTTCATGGAGTTCGTTTTGGATCGTTCATTGGGTCGGACAAAGGATGCCAAAGATGCAAAGTTTGAGCTGGTGGGGTCACTTGTTGGTTCATCAACAGCAGCAGAGATACTGGGCAGCCAGTATTACATTCGTCTTAAGACTTATCTCAGAGAGGGACCGTACTATGTTACACCTGTGGCCACCGTTGGCACAGAAGGAGCAGACTAATTCAAATACACTTCATGGGTCTAGTTGCCAGAATAGCCTAGCCGTGGGTTAACATGCAAAACTGTGCTTTAAAAAAAAGTAATTATCTGATAAATACATAAAGTGCTAAACATTGAACTTAAACCCTGTGAGGTTTTCCACAGCAATTGACCAAAATGCTGATGTTCAACGGTATACAACTCGACTGCGCCAAGAAACATTAAGTCCTAAAAGGTGATTTAACTGACAAAATATATGGAAACAAATGAGTATTACTTGTTTAGCCTTAAGATGTCATTTTATTTAGGTTATCTGCACCCATGAACATATTTATCAGTTGTTGTTGCGCTCATCCTCCTGGACATCAGTGTGCATCACACTATCACATATGAAAAGAAGTCAGCAAGGTGACATGATATGTTAACACATGTTTAGCAACTGAGTCTTTACCAATTATTTGAGCTCTAACTAAAGAGGCTCACAAGATCTAAAAATGGGGCGTCAAATGTTTACCGTCCAGGCTCTTCTACACATTCACATCATATACGGCTCTCCTAATCCTTCAGACATTTTTTGTGTCAAAAATATTTTTGTTTAACAAATGGAATAATTTTTTGTAATAAAAGAGGATGCAGTGTGAAAAAGATGTTTTGGTTTTGGCACATTTCATGAATGAATTGTTTTCAGTCGCATCCTTTTTAGCCGTTATTCCAACATGTGAAGTGATATTAAGTTAGCGATACGAAAATCCAGTATCTATTAAAAGTGTTTGGGTCTGAATGATTTTGAGATTCAACACCTCGGGACCAAACGAGCTCGCGGATACAAGTGGCCAAATTGAGTTTCCTCCAGGGTTCCCGGGCTCAGCATTAGAGATGGGGTAAGGAGCTTGGATATCAGGAAGGAACTTGGAGTTGAGCCGCTACTACTTGTCGAAATGAGTCAGCTTAGGTGGTTTGGACATCTCAATCGGATGCCTCCTGGACGCCTCCCTTTAGAGATTTTCCAGGCACGCCGTCCGTATGAGTATTAAACTGGGAGGAGACCCCGGAGAACACCCAGGACACATTGGAGGATTACCGTATGTCTCCCAGCTGGCCTGGGAACGCCTCGGGATTCCCCAGAATGAGCTCTCGAATGTTGCGAGTGAGAGGGAAGCATGGGCCAGCCTGTTGCCACCGCGACCCGACCCCGGACTAAGTGGCAACAAATGGATGGATGGATTCATTACCTCCACTAGAGAGCAGCAGTTCAGCTCTGCTCGCATTCATTTGGACATTAGACAACTCAAAAATACAGGTTGATGGTTTGCCTGGTTCACCTTAACTTAAGTAAAAGTGATTTACTCAATTCTAAGGTACAGTTTTATCAGTAATACAAAGTGCCAGTTTGGACTCCGATTAAAAACCTTTTAAGATGCTGTATTTGTGTTTTAAATGTTCAGTAAGTATTTAGTAAATGCAGCCTTGTGGTAGAAATATTTTTAATTATTTTAATCTTGGTTTCATTAGACCAGAGAATCTGGGTTCTCAGAGGCCGAGAGTCCCTAACGGTGATCTTTTGCAAGGAATGTGTTGTTGGTTGTCCAAGTTTCTCCCATTTCCACACAGGATATCTAGGGGTCAGTCGGAGTGACTCTCACCCTAAAATTACTTAGTTTGGCCAGCCTGCCAGCCCCAGGAAGAGTCCTGGATGTTCCAAATTTCTACCATGTAAGTTATATTTTAGGAACCTTCAAATCAACATGCTTTTTGTGAAGCCTTTCCCAGATCTGTGCCTCAACACATCATGTAGGTAGGAGCTCTGCAGGACAATCCTTTGACCTCATGGCTGAATTGCAGGTCTGATAAGAACCGTGCACTGTTCAGTTCAGTTTATTTGTATAGCCCAGTTTCACAAATTACAAATTTGTCTCAGAGTGCTTTACAATCTGTACACATAGACATCCCTGCCCCAAAACCTCACATCGGATCAGGAAAAACTCCCAAATAACCCTTCAGGGGGAAAAAAAGGAAAGAAACCTTCAGGAGAGCAACAGAGGAGGATCCCTCTCCAGGATGGGCAGATGCAACAGATGTTATGTGTACAGAAGGACATATTTAGAGTTAAAATACATTCAAGGAATCTGACAGAGTTTATCAATAGTTCATATTTAGGCATATTCCACGATGGAGAGTTTGGAGACCTCCCAAGTGGAGGAGTGGGCGGAGTCCCAGCAGGGCAGTGGCACAGCTGGTGTCAGGAACTCACGGTCCATCAGCAGATGGGATCTATGCCGTCTCATAGGGTCCGATGACCCCATGAGACGTGAAGTCAGAAGGACTCCGGGGAGAAAGCAGAGTTAGTCATGTGTGATGGAGAGATGAAGATTCATCCATAGGAGAAAGAAAAGAGGAGAGGTGCTCAGTGCATCCTAAACGTCCCCAGCAGCTATAAGCCTATACCAGCATAACCAGGGGCTGGACCAGGGCAAACCTGATCCAGCCCTAACTATAAGCTCTGTCAAAGAGGAAAGTCTTAAGTCTACTCTTGAATGTGGCAACTGTGTCTGCCTCCCGGACTGAAATTGGAAGTTGGTTCCATAAAAGAGGAGCTTGATAACTAAAGGCTCTGGCTCCCATTTTACATTTTAAGACTCTAGGAACTACAAGTAGCCCCGCATTTAGTGAGCGCAGCTCTCTGGTGGGCGATACGGTACTACAAGCTCTTTAAGATATGATGGTGCATCACCAATTAAGGCTTTGTAAGTTAAGAGAAGAATTTTAAAAGTGATTCTTGATTTTACAGGGAGCCAGTGCAGAGCAGCTAGTGCAGGAGTAATGTGATCTATTTTCTTAGTTTTAGTGAGAATACGAGCTGCAGCATTCTGGATCAACTGGAGGGACCTAAGAGACTTATTAGTGCAGCCTGATAATAAGGAGTTACAGTAATCCAGTCTCGAAGTAACGAACGCGTGAACCAATTTCTCTGCATCTTTTTGAGACAAGATGTGCCTGATTTTTGAAATATTACGTAGATGGAAGAATGCAGTCCTTGAGATTTGCTTTATGTGGGAGTTAAAGGACAAGTCCCGATCAAAGATAACGCCGAGATTCTTTTCAGTGGTGTTGGATGCTAGAGTAATGCCATCTACAGAAATCACATCACCAGATAATTGATCTCTGAGGTGCTCAGGGCCGAGTAGAATTACTTCGGTTTTGTCTGAGTTTAACATCAAGAAGTTGCCGGTCATCCATATTTTTATGTCACTAAGACATGCTTGAATTTTAGTGAGTTGGTTAGTCTCCTCTGGTTTTATCGATAGATATAGTTGAGTATCATCTGCATAACAATGAAAGTTTATAGAGTGTTTCTTGATAATATTGCCCAAAGGAAGCATGTATAAGGTAAATAGAATTGGTCCAAGCACAGAACCTTGTGGAACTCCGTGACTAACGTTGGTGGTCATTGAGGCTTCATCGTTTACAAATACAAACTGAGATCGATCTGATAAATAGGATTTAAACCAACTTAGGGCGGTGCCTGAAATACCAATCGACTGCTCCAGTCTCTGTAATAGGATGTTATGGTCAATGGTGTCGAATGCAGCACTAAGGTCTAACAAGACCAGTACAGAGAGGAGTCCTTTATCTGCTGCCATTAAGAGGTCATTCGTAATCTTCACCAGTGCTGTCTCAGTGCTGTGGTGTTTTCTAAATCCTGACTGAAACTCTTCAAATAAACTATTCTGATGTAGAAAGTCACACAACTGATTTGCGACCACTTTCTCAAGGATCTTGGAGAGGAAGGGGAGGTTAGAAATCGGTCTGTAGTTAGCCAACACCTCTGGATCCAGAGTGGGCTTCTTCAGGAGAGGTTTAATTACAGCTACTTTGAAGGAATGTGGTACGTGGCCTGTTAACAAAGACACATTGATAATATCCAAAGGAGAGCTGCCAATTAAAGGCAAAACGTCTTTAAGCAGCCTACTGTGAGAGCTTTTATAAACAATTAGCCTTTTCAATCAGGGGAATTCTTCACAGGTGGGCTCCAATAACGATGTAGAATCATCTTGAATATGATCAAGAGGAATGAAAGGCACCTGGCAATTTCAGGATTTATTTTCAAATAATTTTAGTAACAATGTATCTGAACAGCAGCAATAGCTATACAAAGTGTTTTGCTGCTGTTTTCAGTAATAACACAGCAACAGCTTCCATTTTCTACTTCATACCTCTCTTCCACCACAATTCAGAAGAAAAGCTTAGACTTTATATTTTAATCCGTTAGATTTATATGATGCATTTAGTTACTACTTCCTTTGCGGACACTGAGTATAATACAAAAATATAGTCGACAAATAAATGACAAACAACATTTCATTGATCCGTGGGAGTAAATGCATAACCTATTTCACTCTGGATATGAAGTAACTATAGAAATAGTTGCAATATAAAAGTATACAAAAAGTGATGTTCCGTTTTAGTCCCCCCAAAAAAAGAGTAAATCATATTAGCTTTCCCATTTCTCCTCTATACTTGCCCCAGTTTACATCATCAACTAACCAGTAAAATAATTAATAACATATACAATCTTTTTTCGTGACATTTTATTTTCAGGAGCTGCACTGTGGCGTAAACTCCTCTGTACAGTAAGTAGTTTACAAGTTCCCACATATGTTAGCGTGGGTTTTCTCTGGGTTCTCCGGCGTCCTCCCACACAAAGACATGCAGAAGGTTAATTGGTGACTCTAAATTGCTCCTAGGTGCCATCTGTAAATGGGTAGGTGCACTAACACATCAATCTAGATCTTATTTTAATTTCTTCTTCTGCCACTTTAGTGTATTGGAAGTCATTTGGTTTCTTTTCTCACGTATTGTTGTTTTCATCATCGCCATTCAATGTACAGAGAGAAAGATTTTTTTGTAAAAATCTAAAGTGATTAATGTTCCAACACAGCCAAGCAAAATAATGATTTACGTGTTGCGAGTAAATGTATCTTGTTAGGCGTCTGCCACCTTTCCTCAGCTCACCGTTAGGACATTTAGCTTCCTGTTGACTGAAAGCACAGTCGCACGATGAAATTTGACAGCATTCTTTCAGAAATCGATGGGTTTGGAAAATTCCAAATCAGGCTAGTCTTGATTCAGATCCTCTCTCGTGTTTCTCTGCCATGTCACTTCCTGCTGAATAACTTCATGGCAGCTGTTCCCTCTCACCACTGCAACCTCACTGCTCTGGATGATGGAGGTATCTTTGGGAATTTAACTCAGGAACAGAAACTGTCTGTTGGTGTGCCAGCAGAGCAGGATGGGTCTCTGAGCTCCTGCCAGATGTTTTCAACGCCCCAGTATCAACATCTGTCAAGCTTGAACCACAGTGAGGATGCAGCTACCATTCAGTGTCAGAACGGATGGGTGTTTGACAACAGCACATTTAAATCTACCTTGGTAACAGAGGTAAGTGTCTTCAATAAACAGTATTATATGTTTTGATCAATAATATGGCCCCGATGTTTCTTGTAATCATATTTCTTGTAAAAAAAGAATGACATTTTGGTTTTGTGCACGTTCCACTTCCACGATAGACAACCGAAAAATTTGTTTTGCATTGTTTGGACTGACTTCTGTGGCCAAAAACGCATCCCAACCGTGAAAAACTAAAAGTCACATCATTTAAAATATGTGGTGTGATCCCAGCACAAGGTGGTCACAAGTTTGAGTGCTTTCAATGCTTTCTTTGCAGTGGGATCTTGTGTGCGACAGAAAATGGATGAACAAGGCGACAGCCACCGCTTTCTTCATTGGTGTTATGTGTGGAGCCCCCTTGTTTGGGTATTTCAGTGACAGGTAAGATTGTTAAAGACACATTATGTTCTCTATATTCCTAAAACGTCACTGTAGTTGGTGGCTATGTATAAACTTTCCAAAATCTGAAAAATAAACCCTGGTGATGTAATCAGGGGAATTGTGTGTGTGTGTGTGTAAAATAATAAGAGAAATCTGAAAATGTAAAAAAAAAGTTTGTATGCTTGACTTGTTTAAAACTGTAGAGCAGCTGTTACTCTTAACAGACGGCAATGTAGCCTTTATAAAAATAAATGAGAAATCAAAGTAATGCAATTGGAGAACCATCTGCAAATGATGTCCTATCTCATGAGTTTATCTTATATCTGTCTCATAGTTTTAAACACATTTATTGATTTTAACGTTTTCTTTTTATGACCAGGTTTGGCCGTCGGCCGCTGCTGTTGATGTCGTATTTGTTGACCTTGGGGTTTGCAATCCTGAGTGCATTCTCCCCATTGTATGTGATATTTGTCATCATGAGGTTTTTTACAGGAATGTCACTTGCAGGAATAAGTATCATCTCTATTACTCTCAGTAAGTAGGCTTCAAAAACAGAGACAACAAAAATAGTATGTTTGGTCTTTGCTGACATTTGGTTTTAGTTTTAAGAAATGTAACTTGAAAACATTTCAATCTGACTTTGTATCTGTGCTGACATTCCTCCAGATGTTGAATGGTTTGGCGTTGAACACAGGACCTTTTCTGGTATAATCACGAGTCTGGATTGGTCACTTGGAAGCCTTCTTCTGGTTGGAATTGCATACAATGTAAATCATTGGAGGTTGCTCATTGTGGCAGCGACCTCACCCGTGATACTGTCCCTCCTTGTTTGGAGGTATTCAAATTTCTTATTTGACACTGCAGCATAAAAAAGATGAATCCAATCATAAGACACTGAACTCGCCATGCTTGTTGCTTCAGGTGGCTTCCAGAGTCTGCGAGATGGCTGCTGGCAAATGGGAAGGAAGACGCTGCTCATCATTACTTAATGCAATGTGCCAAAATGAACAACAGAACTAAGTATATGACCACCATCACACAACAGGTGTAGTTTAACATTGGTTAACTGACAATCTCACAATGATGAAAGACTACGGTCAAGTGCTGAAATGTTGTGAATTAACATTTTGCTTTCTAATAGGAATTACTGGGATGTGCACAAGGTGAAACTGGAGATAAGAAGTACACCATTGTTGATCTTTTCAAGACCCCAAGACTTAGGAAAATTTCTATATGCGTAGGAATAGTTTGGTAAGTGTCGATTTCATGAAATGGGTTAAAGGAATAGTTAAAGAGTAATACTTTTCGGAAATATGCTTGTTTCCTGTCTTTCTGAAGGTCAGTTGCGAAGAACGATAAAAATGTCATGTTTGTGCATTAAGTACAGCGCTGGAGCCAGGAGGCGATTAGCTTAGAGTAGCATAAAGACTGGAAGGAGAATCATCTAACTGGCCTAAATATGTTACCAAATTACCAAACTTTAGACTTGCTGGTACGTAGATTTCAGACATAAGACATATGAGACATATGTGTCCGCTTGTTGCCAGCATTTGTGCTCAGTTTAGCTATTTATAGTCAGGCTATAGCGCTGTAGTTGAATGGTATCAGTCATCGCATCTAACCCTCACAGAGTGTTTCCCAAAATGTTGAACTATTTATAAACATACTGAGGAGATTAATCAAACACTAGTACATGTTAAATACCTAAATATTATAATGCAAAGTAAATGCAAGTCTAAAACTATTGCTGTTTGAAATGAACTGAAATCCGCCATGTTTTTTTACGACGGTGAAAGTCAAAATGATCACATCAGGAGTGAACGTTTCAATACTTTGTTCCATTTTCTAGGTCCGGAGTTGCATTTACATATTATGGGATATCTCTGAATATCACCGGGTTTGGACTGAACCCATACCTCACCCAAACCATATTTGCATCCATGGAAATTCCAATGAAGATCCTTCTGTATTTCTTCCTGCATAAATTTGGTAGAAGGCCTGCTGAGATGGCAAGCCTGCTTTTAACTGGCATCTTTCTCTTCATCAACATATTTGTTGCAAAAGGTTAAGTTGCAAAAGGTTTTAGTTAAATCAACATTTAAAAAAATATGCCACCATATCTAAGAATGTTTTTGATTCAATATCTTAACATCTTCCCTCAGATAAGTGGGCCATTCGTTCTGTTGTGGCAGTCCTTGGAAAAACCATGTCAGAAGCCTCATTTACCATCATCTTCCTCTACACAACTGAACTCTTTCCTACAGTTGTGCGGTTAGTTAACAACCTTTTCAAGCCTTTTATTCATCACAGACAAGGATCTTCTACTGCTGTAACCACATGTTATGATGTTTATTTGAACCTTGCTGCTTTGATTTTTCAGACAGAATGGTCTAGGCTACACTTCGTTTCTGGCAAGGCTGGCCGTGGCCATCTCTCCACTGATCACTTTATTGGAGGACACATGGCATCTCCTCCCTCAAGTCATTTATTGTACAGTGGCAATCGTAGCCGGTTTAGTGGCTTGGCACCTGCCTGAAACATTAAACGCCCAACTGCCAGAGAGCATTGAGGATATTGAGAAACCAAGGTAATAAGGAAAGGAATATTACATTCATTTAAATATTCAAGCTACTGTAAATGATTGGCCACCTCACTGAACTTTCTAAAGAATAATACAATCAACCCCATAAAGGTAAGTGGGTTATGGGTAATCCGAGTATTACCCATATATATAGTTAAGATGTGTTATATAGTTAACACATCTTTAACAAACCATTGACAGGTTTGAACGATTTGCAGATGTCACAGATGTTTTGTCCATGTCCTTTCTTGAACTCAAATGAGTTAATGATATAATTAATTAATTAAGTTCCATCTATATTGCAGGGGACAATCCATGAGGAAGAAGGAGGTTGAGTAAAATCACATTCATTGATATTGACAGTGATATTTAGCCTGTCCACAGTATATTTGTTATGCAATGTAATTGGTCTGAATAATATTGTGAACATTCCAATAAACACTTCAGGATTTTACATATCCAAAGGTGTACTGTATCAATGATTTTCTGCACAGACGGAAGTTAAACAATATAGAAGAAGCTATTTTACTGATTGGTTGAATATTCAAAGTAATAAGCTGAATGTAACATTCAATGCTTCAAAGGTTGTTGCTTTGAAGTGCCAGTTAGGAGGACCAAGAGATTCTGACATGTTTTCTTTGTCCCTGCTTAATTCACATTTTAACTGCAGATAATATCCTGCAATTATTATTATTAAATCACTCTTTGAAAAAATGGTTTAGTCTGAAAAGTGTGGTTGCAAACACTTGTTTCTTGAAATCGACACACCTTTATAGTTCTTCTACAAACTTTGAAACAATTTTACCCAGAACATGACAGGAGGGTTAATGAAATGTAATAAAGGGAAGACAAGTAGTTTCACCACATACTGAGGTTCCTGCTTTTACTCTTTACACAATCGGAAACTTTGCTTCACACTCAGACAGATTAAATGTAATGGGTCAGTGAGGTAAAATATTAACCACATTTCTCTGAGTTAGAGAAATGCCAAAGGTTTTCAGATTACTTATTTTAAATTAAACCAGTGGTACCGAATTATATAACTTTAGACCTAAAAGGTAATGGACAACCTAAACAAATATTACATTTCATGGACATTTATCAGGTCGAGATATTTTTCCTCCTGATACTTTGGATTCAAACAGATTTTTTTCCACAAGCAATAATGCCCGATGGCAGTAATATATATTTTCAATCAGGAGAGACGAGTAAGAAGAAGAAACCATAACACAATAGTTTATTATAAACAGATGATGTGTGATAATAAAGTCTTGATAGAGTATTTGGCGCTTGGACTCTACAGGGGAGATTTGTAATTGAGGGACGTCATGTAGCAGAGACATGAACTACTATTGGATAGAAGAGACCAGCTGATCAGAGTAGCTGATATCCTGCTTGACAGCCCAGAATAACAAAAGCAAAGAAATGAGCATGTATGAAAAAAAGTGGATGGCAGACATATGAGAGGCTTGTTGTTAGAACGCCAGTCCAAAAAAAAATTTAATCTTGAAAACATGTTTAATCTGTTCAATCTACTGTATGTAGTATATGATCACTCAACCTGAGAACAACACACTTTAAGAACGGATGACAACTTGAACACAGCTGCTCATGCATGGAAACAGTGTGATGATTCACTGACTCAAGGCAAGATTGTTCAGTTAGTTTTTCAATGCACTGTACGTTAACTTATTTTGTAATGTGCCACAAAGTACAGTTGCTCAGGTTAACCGTAGCTACCTTGTTCACTGATGTAGAGCAGGGGTTTAACTTTTGACCTGTTGCAGGTCTGTCAGTCTGTAATATTTTCTGGGGCAAAAGTGAAATGTTTTTAAATTTGGCTTGTTCGTCTTACGGCAACAACTTGAGTCCCACTAGATTTGGTGTGAACATTTATCTCACACAGTTCAGCTATACCGTGATTGAACTTCCAGCAAAACTATTTATCTTTTTTTCAATTTGAACATTCAATTAAATTCAATTCAATTTATTTGTATAGCCCAATTTCACAAATTACAAATTAGTCTCCGAGTGCTTTACAGTCTGTACACATAGACATCCCTGACCCAAAACCTCACATCGGATCAGGAAAAACTCCCAAATAACCCTTCAGGGAGAAAAAAGGGAAGAAACCTTCAGGAGAGCAACAGAAGAGGATCCCTCTCCAGGATGGACAGATGCAATAGATGTAATGAGTACAGAAGGACAGCTTTAGAGTTAAAATACATTCAATGAACATGACAGAGTGTATGAATAGTTCATAGTAAGCATATTCCACGATGGAGACATCCACGATCCATCAGGCAGATGGAGGCAGAGAACATAAGAGACCAAAGATTATATCTGGTTGGAACACTTGTTCTGACTGAACTGTTATAGTCTGCAACATTTACCTCAAGGTAAATGATCAATGCTGAGACTGATATAGTGCAACATTAATAAATGATAACAACTGTAGAAAAAACGATACTTGGATGATGAAAAAGAAATGTGCATTTTAGATTTTGAGTGATGGGTAAAAACGGCCCCTTGGAAGACAAAGTCGTCAATATTAAATGTGCTTAACATAATGGACATAATTGTAAAATCAGCTTCTTTTCTTCCTGAGACACAAAATCTTTGCACATCATAGACTATTGAGGATGTGTAGCACACAAGGTAACGCGCCTTGATTTTGATTGAATCCAAACATTAAACCTTTTTGTGTAGCCTTACTTGTACCACTGATTCATACTTTTCGTGTTGCAATGCAATACAGATGTGATATTTCTTAACCCTCCTGTTAAGTTTGTTTCTTATGTACAGCAATAATGTTCCTAGGTGAATGTGACTCGGTGCATGTTGAAAGTTGTCAAAAACCTCATCACCAACACCATTACTAACAATTCAGTTAGTTTTTATTGGAATGAAGTTGTGTACCCCTCCATATATCTAGTTCAATTATAACTAACTAGTTGTCGTGAAAAATACATGTTCAAACTATTTTTTAGCTACATTGGAAAAATCTACTATGTATCTACTAGAATCTACCATAACATATTTATTTTCCTAAATGTACCACAATGTGCATTTATTTTATTTTTTTCATGGGGCGATAGATAAATCAAGATGAGACACCTATACTGTTCAGGGTCATGTATACTCACTCAAAATCAAGCCAAATAAGTCATAATAACTTGTAGGATATTCCTTTATTAGTCCCTCAGTGGGGAAATTGCAGGATCACAACAGCCTGTAAAATACAGCCTGTAACAGTATTTTAGTAAATAGTAAAATAGCTAGTAAAATAAAAATACAATAACAATATTAAGAGGAATAAAAATATATATGCAAGGTAAATGGTTATTATTATTATTATTATTATTATTATTATAAGGTAGTAATTAAGGTTTATTGAACAGTCAACAGATTAAAGTATCCAAGTGATAAAGTGATCAAGTGTTTTAGTGAAAGGGTCTGCTCCGTCCCTTTTTATACAGTGCGTATGCATGGTCAGCCCAGTCCAGTTTATTGTTCAGGTGATCATCAAGGTATTTGGAAGATTTGACAATCTCAATGTCCAGTCCATGGATGCTCACTGGTACTGGAGGAAAGTTCTTAACCCGGCGGAAGTCCACCGCCAGCTTCTTTGTTTTACAGGAGGCAGTTCCGCTGGCACCATCGCAAAAAGTGCTGGTTAAGTTCTCCGTGGAGATGAGGCAGAGTCGTCAGAGAACTTTTGCAGGTAGCAGTTATCGGCGTTATGTTGGAAGGAACGGTGTACAGGAACGGAGCCAGAGCGGTTCCTTGTGGAGCCCCCGTCTCTGTAATGTAAACTTTGCTTCACACTCAGACAGATTCAATTTAATGGGTCATTGAGGTAAAATATTAACCACATTTCTCTGGGTTAGAGAAATGCCAAAGGTTGTCAAGACAAGTTAACTTCTCTTTAGCGTGATTGCATGGCCGTATGAGGATTTGTATCTTCTCTCAGTCTCAAAGGATTTTACACAGTGGGAGGCCACAATGAAGTTTGAGAACATTTTAGCTGACATTAATGGATTTTGAAGATTTCAGATAATGATCATTGCGATAAGTTTCATTGGCCTTGTCACAATGCCCTGTCACTTCCTGCTAAACAACTTTATAGCAGCTGTTCCTTCTCACCACTGTGACATCATCTCTCTGGACAACGGAGGTTTTTTTAGGAATTTATCTCAGGGCGAAAGTCTTACTGTAAGTATTCCAGTCAAGGAGGATGGGAGTCTGAACTCCTGTCAGATGTTTGCAGAGCCTCAATATCATCTGCTGCAGAACTCCTCCAACATGACTGGCCTACGCACAATGCCGTGCCAGAATGGATGGGTGTACGATAACACCACCTTCAAGTCTACTCTGACCTCACAGGTGACCTTCCCTTTTTTTCACTTTTAAAAAATCAAACAAATATATTTCACTTGTGCACCATCATGACCACATTTTAGGGAGAAGTAACTCATGTCATCAAGTCTCTTTCTTTATGTGTTTGTATAAGTGGGACCTGGTATGTGATAGAAGAAGGAAAAACAAAGCAACCGCTACTATCTTCTTTGTTGGAGTGATGTTTGGAGCCGTAACCTTTGGAAATCTGAGTGACAGGTATAGCAGTTTGGTTCCTTGACATTCAGCGAACAGTATTACTTTGAATATCAAGTGTGTATTCAACCAATCAGTAAAATTATAATTTGTAACCTGTCTGACTTTTCTTAGGTTTGGCCGAAGGATCTTGCTGTTGGTGTCCTATGTATCGGGAATGCTCATGGCTGCTGCAAGTGCTTTTTCTACATCCTACATGATGTTTGTAGTGCTGAGGTTTTTCACTGGGTTTTGCATTACCGGCATCATCATCATCTCAACAGTCCTTAGTAATAATATATTTTAAATAATCGTTCACGTGTTTTCTATATTATGTTTTGTTCGCCTCAGAGGGGTAGGCTCAGGCACGTGCACAGATAGAGCCCTAGTGGTGCTCAAGCACCAGCCCCTTTTGCCCTGGATGAGTAAAGTGCCCTGCCGGAGACACTTTTTTCATTCATCAGTATTTCATGAATGAAAGTTACTCTCTCTGTCATCAAGTCCCCACAAGTGTGTTTTAATATCCGACGGGGCATTTATTTGAGTTCTTGTGAGAATTTCGCCCCGACATAATCCGCGACGGCACACGAGCCCCCGCCGCCCCCCCCCCCTTCCCCCTGCCGCGCCCCTCCCCCTCCTCCTCCACGTCGTGCGCGCGCAGGTCTCCTCGCGCCACCAAACGGTGCACCTCCTTCTCCTCTGACCCGCAGCATCAGACACACAGGTCATGACGGTGTTTTGTCCCCTGACGTTTTTTGATAAATCAACCACAACATTAGCGCTGCTGAAAGCATGGCTGGTCCGACGTTTCCTAAAAAAATAAACAAACAAAAACTCACGAAATCCGTGAATTCAAAGCTTTGCAGCTGTTTACTGACGTTAGTTATGTTTAGAGAATAGAGAGAGGAGCGAGAGAAGAGAGAGGAGAGAGAGAAGAGAGAGGAGAGAGAGAAAAGAGAGACAGAAGAAAAAAGAGAGAGAGAGAGAATTCTTATTCCGTTCTATTTGATGGACTAGTCTAGGATTTGCGTGGCTGGACTGAAAAATAAATCATAATTCCTTTCTGTTATTGTTCAGAGGGCCAAATGTGGAGGCGGGCCGTATTCGGCCCGCGGGCCTTAATTTGAGGACCACTGCTCTTGGCTGTTGATGTCTATCAATATCGCTCATTTTGAAAAGGACGTAAGAGGGCAATACGGATCAGAATCAGACCAGCGAGGAGGGCGATACGTGGCTGGCATGACGACCCATTAGCCAATCAGAATGATTGTACTGTTGTTGCCATATAATAATTCATCTTTATTCATAAATAAAATGTAAGCAAGCGGCCTGATGCTACCCAGAGGAAACGCAGGTCGAGGATGTATTGCATCATCAGTGTATTGCTGCTTATGTTTCAACTCGGTCAGAATTTTCTTTTGGCATTGGGTGCCCTTTTTTTTTGTTTGAGCACCAGCCCCCCAAAAGGTCTGTGCATGTGCCTGGCTAGGCTTGCAAAAGTAGGCTCCATAGAAAATAAAACTAGATTTGTTTCCCTGATTATTGATCCCTGTAATATGTTGTTTTTGTTTTTTGCAGGTGTGGAGTGGGTGGACATCGAGCACAGGAAACTGGTGGGAGTCATTGACAGCTTATCCTGGACATTTGGGAACATAGTTTTTTCAGCTATTGCATATTTTGTGACTGATTGGCGGTGGCTAATTATTAGTGTCACCTCACCTCTAATCGTGGCCATTATCACCTGGAGGTAGGACCAAATATTTCAGATCTTTTATTCAAAGTCCTCTACCATGAGTTCTGATGACATCCTATACTTTTCTCATGGCTGCGCTATTAAAACAGTGAATTGTCATCACTGTAATGTATGCCTTCTATCAAGCCTGGAGTCTGTTTGGGTGCAAGTTCTGGATAGGATCGTATTTGTGGTCAATAATAAATGATGTTGAACTTTTGCTGCACAGTAGTTTAGTTGTGGATTAAGACTGCACATTTGAAAAGTAAAAACAAATCTGGGGATGTGGAGTAAGTAAGGTAGCCAGACCGTTGTAGCCTACTCCTCGTCTCTCATCGCTCCCTGGTTGCTATGAGACCTGTTTTTTTAAACTGACCATTGTAATCCTCAGTATATTCAGTATTCAGTGTGTGGACTATTCCTCTTTTGTCTTTATATGCTACTATTGTGCTGATTTGTTTTTAATGTAAATCATGTAATGAAGCAATACAATACATGTTTGTCTTCAACAATAGGTGGATGCCGGAGTCTGCGGCTCATTGCCAATGAAAAGCTGGAGCAAGCTCAGATGTATTTGAGAAAATGTGCCAAAGTGAACGGAACGGCAAAACTAATTGACACACTTAATATAGAGGTGGGCGTATTCCAAATGAAGGTTAAATAAAGAGAACAAACACAAAACACCAACATAGTATAGGGCCTTTAATCTTCCAAATTACAATTAGTTGGAGTTTTCAAATACACCATTATAGATGCTATTCCCCTACATTTTGACCACACGGTATAAAGAATAATCCTGCTTTGCATTCTTTCAGACACTATCGACAATTGTTGTGACCGAGGAGAGAAATCGGCCCTATTCATACTTCGATCTGATACGAACACCCAACATGAGGAAACTGGCACTACGTACTGGAACAGTGTGGTCTGTATTCCCAAAGCAATTGTGCTTATGATTTTAAGTTGTAAAACGTCTTGTGTTTGGATAAAAAAAAGAGTCTGTTTTACATTTTGAAACTATCAGGTTGAATTATTATGATTGTATCAACATAAACTAGTACTTTGTTTTCATGGGCTTTCCACTCTCTTCCATCAGGTTTTGTGTGGCAACTGCATTTTATGGCATCAGTTTCAACATCACAGGCTTTGGGCTCAATATCTACCTCACTCAGTTTACCTATGCTCTAATCGAGCTCCCAGCCAAAGTATCGGTTTACTACTTATTGGATAAGATAGGCAGGCGGAGCACTGAGGTGGGAGCTCTGCTGATAGCTGGTGTCTGTCTCGGAATCAACATTCTAATACCTCAAGGTAAGCATTCATTGATGTCAGTGAACTTGTCAGCGACTACATTTTTGGAAGTTTTATTAATGTAACTTTTATTGATAGCAATTAGTCATTTTACACAATATTTATGGATTATTAGTGTTCTCATTAAAACGACTGCAACCACAAAAAGGCATCCCTCATTTAATATCTTAATATCTGTTTCAGGTATGTCTACTGTCAGGACAGTGGTGGCAATAATTGGAAAAGGGTTTTCTTCCGCATCATTTGCAACTATTGTGCTCTACAGTTCTGAGCTTTACCCCACTGTAATAAGGTAACTATATCAACTGCAGGACATTAATATGACATGAATGCTTTTTTTCTTCCTAAAAGTAATAAAAGCATAATTTAGAGCCCTAAAGTTAGTGTCCTCTGTGTTGTTGTAGGCAAAATGGCATGGGTTACAACTTCTTCATGGCTCGATTTGGTGTAGCTGTGGCTCCTTTGATTCTCTTACTGGACGAGGTGTGGAAGGACCTGCCCCAGGTGTTCATGTGCTCTGCAGCTGTACTGGGGGGATTAGTGGCAAGAACACTTCCAGAGACAAGCAACCGGTGCCTGCCAGAGACCATAGAAGATATTGAACAGCAGTCATAGTGTCACTGGTGTCCAAGCATATTCAGTCGAGAGATTATCTAAGTAAGACTTCATTCTTCAATCTTCATATTGATAAACTCTGTCAGATTCCTTGAATGTATTTTAACTCTAAATATGTCCTTCTGTACACATTACATCTATTGCATCTGTCCATCCTGGAGAGGGATCCTCCTCTGTTGCTCTCCTGAAGGTTTCTTCCCTTTTTTTCCCCCTGAAGGGTTATTTGGGAGTTTTTCCTGGTCCGATGTGAGGTTTTGGGCAGGGATGTCTATGTGTACAGATTGTAAAGCACTCTGAGACAAATTTGTAATTTGTGAAACTGGGCTATACAAATAAACTGAATTGAATTGAATTGAATTATCTGTAGAATTTACTCTTTTTTCTTTAATATTGCACAATTCAATTCACTTTATGTTGGACAGAAGAGAAACGTAATTTCAATCTTGTGAAAAATGGACAAATAACTGACTTTGACTTTGAAGTATATTCGGGAAGGTCTGGACTCTTGTAACACTTTCATGAGTTGTAGTAATAGTCACAGGAAATTAAAAAATGTGCGTATAAGGCAGTAGTTTCCATCCTTTTTTGGCTCATGCCCATTAAGTTACTTACTGAGCCGTGAAGATGTTCCCTTATTTTATTTGAAAAAATGTTCCCCATAACAAATGTCAAACTCTCCAGTATTTTGAAAATGCAAGATTTGAGAAAAGTAAAAAATTGTCAGGCATTTGTGTTTTTTTCTTTCATCTCATTATTCATCTCCTAAACCATACATGTTTAATTTGTTATCTGGCACCTGGCATTTTCATTAATATGTCGGTACAGTGCATCATAAACTGATATCCCCATTAGGTAATACAACATTGTTTTTTTTCCAACTGTACAGAAATCCTGATGGCTGATTGTATACATCTGTGTATTTACAGTTTCAATACTTTCACAGTATCTATATAACACTTAAACTATATGAGCCCTTTAAGATATTAAACATACTGCAATTGTAGTATTGTTTAACACTGGTGATACTATCCTGTGGTTTGAATAATCCTAAAAAATAGTTTGAAAATTTGTAATGTTATGACATTTTTATGTCATTAACATTTTAACTACCAGATCAGTATCCCAACAGTATCCCTACACTAGGATCACACTACCTTTGTGTTACCAATTAATATGTACACATAAATTAAATCAAAGCTCCTTTATTAAAGAAACAAAGCAAGCACACCTTTTTTTATGACTCAAAAACCCCTAAAGGAAAGTCATCCACATCTAAATGACATGTTTATACTCCTTTTGGAAATCTTTACAACCAGGTCTATTATTTGCTGCTGATATTTCATCAGACATTACACTTAGTTACATAATTAACATTGATGGGAAAAAGAAACAAAAAGCAAACAAAATATAAAAATCTAAATGTCAACATTAAGATACAATGATAGAGAAAGATCTAAAACTAAAGTACCAAGTTGTTTCCAGGACGCTGCTTGGCTATTGTTCAGTACTGGGAATACTCCTTGCTCTCTAATTTGGCAACGATCCGCTCAAGCTGTCTTTTTGCTTCACATTGTGGGAAGTTACTCATTTCATAGTACTGGGGTGCAATCTTTACCAGCCTGTAACAGAAGAGAGAAGTCTATGAATAAATATGTCAGAAGATCATTTACAATCAAAGCTCAGTGCAGTGACCGTTCAAAACATGCTTGTTCGGAACGGACCGAATGCTTGGCCTGTGGTGTTTCTCCAGAACCACTCATACACACGCACACGCCCGTCCATGCACCTGCACGAGCACGCACACGAAATACGCAGGGGTTCACAATTAATTTGAGGGGGTATTTTGCTGCCGATAACAATATAAGTTAGTATCGCAAGAACTTAGACAAGTTGAGCTTCAATGGCTGAGAAGAGCGGTGGTCTTCCTGTAGTGCCCGAGTTGAGCAAACAACCTAACACTCCTGTTGACTCCAAGGAAGCAAAGAATAATTCAGTATATCCAGCATCCAGCAGCAAATGTGAACTTCAGTCAATGAAACTGTGCTTTTAAAGAACCGCTGCAGATGACACAACATGCTGGACTCGCTGGAGTTCATTAATATTGAATGTGTCACGTGGTTAAATCGCAGATAAGCTTAAGACATGCCATACATACATACCTTGCTTTTCTAGTTAGATTAACCTGTATTACAATAAGTTTAAATCTTTGCATACATACCACTCTGGTTTGATGTCTGTGCACGAGCGGATGTAGTTTTTGGTGGTGAGGACAAATTCATTGTAGAGCACCCACTCAGGCTTGTGGTCCAGGACTGTAGATGGGTGCAGTTGGACCACTTGGTTGTCTTTGACTGTGAGGTAATGACCTGTGCGCTCCAAATGAGCCACCTGGAGGATTACAACAATATACATACATACATATATATATATAAACACACATACATATACATACATATATATATAGATATATACACATATATATACGTATATACATACACATACATATATATATATATATATATCACTATATATATATATATATATTAATGTAGGCTTCCGCAGAATAGAGGGACATTAGTTCACAAACATCCACATTGCAAACTTAAGCTATATCCTGTAAAAGCCATCACGAAGGACGTCTTTAGATCTGCTTACCAAATAACTATTTAAACATTAGCTAATCTGTGTTTACCTGCATGAAGAAGCCGGTGCAGAGCGCTCTGCGGATGTTGGTGTAGTAATCTTTGCTGGTAAACTCTGTGCTACGGCGGGGCAGATTGAAGCGGTCCATGATCCTGGATAGCTGCTGCCGCACGTTATCAGCCGACATCAGTGAACGGTAGTTGACAAAATTGTCATAAGACCACTGATTAGCCTCGTGGTCTGAAAAAAGTATTAAAAGAATTCAGATGTTTGGTTAAAGAAGGCGCTCCTCATTTTTTATCTTCATCTCATCATTTCAATACACTAGTATTTCACATGAAATGACATGACCATTTGGATGGAAGCTAAGTGGTAAACTAGGGGGGGGGGGGGGGGGGGGGATTACACGGGGGGCGGGCCACATTTTTTTAATATCATGCGATCTACCAACACTACGCCGCGATCGACTGGCAGGTCGCCGCGATCAACTGACGTATTGAGCACCCCTGTCCTAGAGCGTATGATTTTAATTCTACCTACTAGTTTGAAGAGTTATTTCCTTTCCACATAGCAGAACATACGTGCTTGTTGGCGGTTATTTTTGCAGTGTGTTCAAGTGCAATGTTTTGCCCAAGACAGGCACTTAAGATTTAGGATTGTCTTAGGAACCACATTAGCTGATGCAAAATGTCAACTTTTCTTCCGGGCTCCAAACAAAACATAACACATAACACTTACAGACCAAGCGACGTGAGGCAACTCAACAGTTGGCTTCTGTCGCTGTTAGTCGTTTGATGTCAGTTTGGTGTGTGGCGGCCTTAAGACGTGTATGTATGAGCAGGATTTTGCGAGATCACAACTGGTTTGGAAAGTCCACAATACAGCTAAGAAAAGTGTGATGTAGAAGCCGCCGATGTATATCTAGATGAGAATAGAGACATCTGAAGTCAAGTATTTAAATGTATGAGATATGAGGCCATTTTCTTTTTGCAGTTTGTCAGTGGTTATTTAGCATACAATAAAATGTATATACTTCAAATTAAAAAAATAATCTTGGCATTAGTAGTTTAATGGTTCAAGCATGGGAATGTATTATAAGATAAGAGGCTGATCAAGTTCTAACGTTTGTTTTTTCAAGGCATATTTTGAACTTGCAGTTGTGAGAAATTGCAAGCTTTCTTTCTTCCTTTCTTACAATGGAGAATATATGACACTAGCCAATCGGCTGAAATCCATCTGATTTAATTGACAGCTGATCAATCAGCGCATTTCCTATTTCATATTTAAGACTAAAACATGTCTAAATAATAACGTATTAGTCCTGCAGTGGGTAAATTCACTTGGGATCTTTTAAACGGCTTACTTTGTTTGAAGGCGTGATAGACGTTGAGCAGCGTTAAGTGGTCTCCGTCGATGTGAGCAAACCTCATCTTGGACTCGTCTGCTGCCTTCTTAGCCTCCGTGGGCCGGACAAAACACTGTGGGACTAAACAAGGTTGGTATGGGCCCCAACAAAGCCGCCCACAGGGATGAGTCAAATATTCAGAGTAAAATGGAGCAAAGCCTATGATGCTAGAGCACTTGACACTGCGTTGGGACAGGGCTGGACCATGAGCTCTATCAAAGGGGGCTGCAGTCTTTTTTCATGGTCATTCCCAACTGTAATGGCTATTAGCTCGTAGAGAGGGGGTCATTTAACCACATCTGTAAAACAAGAGTTTTCACACAACTACAAAGTGTTAGGGACACAGCAATGTTTTTACTTTTCAAGATTCAGAAATTGTACAATAATGATGGATAAGGCTTAGGCCTTTAAAAAAGCAGAACATTAAAATACTTCCAGATTATACATAACAATAGGTACAATTCACAATGCATTATTTAAATGAAAAAATAAGTTCTGATTAAGACGATGAATATGAAAAACATTAATTGGTGCCTCCCCTATTCACATATTTCAATGATGAAACAACTCACGTTTATTTGAATAATAGATTAATCTGTTGAAATTTTTTTCGATTAATGGATAAATAAAATAATGTTTTAAAAAAATATTTTCCAACCCTTTATTGCATAAATGAACTGACAGTGCTTTACTTGTGAGTTTACTTGCCCGACTATTTGTGGTTTATTTGCTTGGCTTAACTCCGTTGTTTTGCTCCGTGGAAACAGTTGTTATTTTCGCCATCCACCGCGGAAGAATTAACCCCCATTTCTGCTTTATACTTATTTTGGACATCTCACAAATGTCGGAACATCTAACGCCCTCGTGTTTGGGTTCATAATGTAAGCGATGTGGGTGTGGCGCTGACTAGTGGTCATAACTCCTACATGTAATTAAGTTTATACCATGCAATTTACTCTTACAATAACATCATCCGTAGGCTCACAAAGCTCAGTGAATTTCACCGACTACGTCTGAATGACTGCCGCTTCCAGCATGTCAGTGATGACGAGTGGAGCATCTCAACGCTGATTGGCTTTCGCAACACAGCTTTTTTTGCTTTCTTCGCATCCATTCGCGTCTGTACATCTACTCGCTCTTTTTGATGTCGCTCCGCTCTGCATTCAACTCAACTTTTTATACTCAAACATCTGTGACTTATTGAGTGGCGTGATAATCACACGACACAACAAATCGGTAATGACATTTTTTGCCAACACTTTTAATAATCGCTATCTAATTTAGCGATTCGTTGCAGCCCTAGAAACATTTGTGAAAAAGCTGTACTACCATAACCTTACAAATGTAAGTCAATAGAAAATTAAAGTACAGCTTTAGAATGAGTGAAAGGCATGGCCTTAAATTTGTAGATTAAAGAGGCTTTTTGATGATGACAAGTTGAAATTAAGACGTAAAAATGTGGAGTGAAAAAAAGTAAGACTAAATTTATATACAGTATCTATGAATAATAGTCTTGCCACCAATCAAAGTTACCAGTGAGTAGTATTGTGATTAACCCCAAGAGAGTTGGCCTTGAGAAGGCAAGGAAGATGTCAGCCCAGTTCTGGGCATTACCTGACAGCATGGCAGTAATGGAAAGGATCTCGTTCGAGCAGTTAAACTCGCAGCTGGCAATGACCATCTTAGCCAGCTGTGGGTCCAAAGGAAACTCTGCCATCATGGAGCCCAGCTCTGTCAGGTCACCGTCATCATTGAGTGCAGCTAGGTAATTCAGCAGCTCAAGGGCCCTCATCAGTGTCTCAGGAGCTGCAGAAAGGGAAGAGACCAATACAAAGGTGGGAGGCCCAGGTGGAGATTAATAAAAGTGTTTGTCAACTAACGCAGACCAACTCACCTGGTGGATCCATGAAGTCAAAGTGCACAAGGTCATCAATACCCAACTTTTTTAGCTGCAGCACAACAGATCCCAAGTTGGATCGAAGAATCTCAGGGTATGTGTTATCCTGGAGTGGGGATGTATACAATGTTAACACCAAAAACAGTCACGAAAGAGCAAAAGATGTGTGAATTCTTAAAATTAGTTGAACAAACTTTTTTTTCTACTGCCAAATCTCAAAAAGGGAAGAAGACAAGAAGTCTGTTACTGTCACTTGCCTGCATCTCTGTCTTGTAGGCCTTCTCTGTATAGAGGCGGAAACATTTCCCTGGACGTGTTCTGCCGGCTCGTCCTGCCCTCTGCTGGGCAGAAGCTTTACTGATGGCAGTGACGAGTAAAGACTCAACTCTGATACGGGGATTGTAAACCTGGACACACATTTTACAGCATGTTTAAATTAAATAGTTGACCTGAGATGCCGAGGAACCACTAGCCCACAAAAAACATTCTGTGCCAGCCCATATTTATGAGTATCATACAAAATGTGACGTTGCACCACATTACAAACAGAATTAAATACACCAAAAATGCAGTGAGGTGGGTCAGGGTTAGCTCACCTTTTGTTTAGCAAATCCAGGATCGATAACAAACACCACACCATCAATTGTCAGCGAGGTCTCTGCAATGTTTGTCGAAACCACAACCTGTGGAAGATGCAAAAAGCTCTTGGATATCAATTCTCAGATTGTGATAAGTAGGAACAAATGAACACATGAACACATGTAAAGCTACCAAAGGAGTAAGATGCATGGAGCGATACCCCTTTTAAGTTCAAATGCATTTCTTCTATTACTTAAAATATACCTTTCTTCCTATAGCACCACTGGGCTTTCTTGGAGGAGGCGGCTCAAAGATCCTTTGCTGCTGCTGTGGTGGCAATGTTGAATACAGTGGAATGATTTTGATGTCTCCGACATCAGGTCCAAGGTCATCTACCTCACGCTTAATCCGTTTGCAGGCCTCATCAATTTCCTGAAGGAAAAACTAAATTAAACTTTGTGTGTTGAGAAAAAAGAAAAATGTGTGTATAAAGCCAATTGAAATGGACTGGAGTGTGTCACAAGTATTACCTCTTGACCAGTGAGAAAGAGAAGGCAGTCACCTTCCTCTTCCTCACACATATGAATCTGGATGACAGTCCGGATCGCTGCCTCAAGGTAATCTCGCTCTGGTTCGGGGGTGTAGAAAATCTCTACAGGGTGTGTACGCCCAGGGATAGTCAGGAGAGGACAGTTGTCAAAGTACACTTGGAACTTCCCGGCATCTAGCGTGGCACTCATGACGATCACCTGAGCATAATGGAAAAACGTTGTTGAAAATGTTGTTTATACAACTTCATTTCATTCCATTTAGACGCCAATATGTCCAAGATCGAAAGGTTAGATTAGTGCCAGCAACTACAAACTGCTTTTAATCATATCAGTAAAAAGAAATGTAGATATTTTAATAAGATGTGTTGATCAACATTATGTAAATATCTAAAGTTCTATTTTTTTTGGACTGTGTTTTTGCAAAGGGATTCATGCATACCAATTTAGTAAAGAACCGTGGTGCAGTAAAAGCAGGCATGATTAAAGCAGTTAAATAATGAATTGCTGTCTTTTAAAAGTAAGCTAGTACCTTTAGATCGGGTCTTTGACGCACCACCTCCTTGAGTACTCCCATTAGGATATCTGTGGCAAGAGTTCGTTCGTGGGCTTCGTCCAGAATGATAACACCATATCTCTCCAGCAACGGGTCATTCATAGCCTCTCTTAGTAACATACCATCTGTCATGTATCTAAAGAAATGACAGGCATGCTTTGTTAGATTGAGACATTCTGGATCACAACAACTAAGAATGGTTGCTGTGCGCATACAAAATACCTTACTTGAGTATAGTCTTAGCAGAGCTGCAATCCTCAAATCGGATGGAGTAGCCGACTTCCTGTCCAAGCATGATGTCCATTTCGTCTGCCACCCTTTGAGCTACACTCATAGCCGCCACTCTCCTGGGCTGAGTACAGGCTACTGCCCGCTTAGGCCCAGGCAAACCCCTCACCATATCCACACACCACTGTGGAATCTAAAGATTGAAAATGTGCAATAAATGTAGACTGAAATAAATTAAGAGGAAATCACATGGTTAGGCAACACTGTGCCATAATGTATTGCATGTCAGACCTGTGTTGTCTTTCCAGAGCCAGTTTCTCCAACGAGGACAAAGCTCTGATGACGTGTGATGATATCGCTAAAGTTTTCCTTGTACTCCCACACTGGAAGCTGTAACCTTTTCTTCAGAATCTCAAAGAAGCGGGGTGTGTGCGGCAGGTTGGTGAATGGATTAATCTGCTGTTGCATAGCCATCTGCTTGATGGGTGCTATGCATGGCACGGGTGCCGTGCTGATAGCCGGGCCACTCGAGGGCTTTGGGTCTCTGTCCCGGTCTCTGTCCCTATCTCGATCCCTGTCCCTGGAGCGGTCCTCCCGATCTCTGTCCCGGTCCCGGTCTCTCCTGAAAACATCAGGGAAATGCATGATTACAAATACTCCAAAGTAAAATAAATCATTAGTAATCCCACGATAGTTTTGCTTTCAACATTGTAAATGAATAAGTAATAATCTATCTCTGTTTACATACTTGAGAGCAGCAGAGATGGGAAGCGTTTACGTCTGAAGTTGTTTTAACAAGTTTCTTTGCAACATAATTTCAACAGTTTCACAGCTTGCCACTTCAGAATAACAAATTATAGTATTTTAAAGTGGTTTCCAATAAAGTTGAATAGCATAACATTCACATAAGGTAGGTATAACGTTACCGTACGTGAGGGAAATTGGTAAATGAGTGACTTGGCCTAGCTACCGCCAGAAACTAAAAACACATCTTTTCCGACTATATCTGGATTAAAACACAGATTATCACTTCAGTGGCACTTAAATGGCTCTTACTTATGGTACTTTTGTAGTTCGACTATGTTAAGGAAACGTTACTTTCTGTATTGTTGTTGTTCTTAGTTTGTACTCTAGGTTGAATGCACTTATTGTAAGTCGCTTTGGATAAAAGCGTCTGCTAAATGACATGTAATGTAATGTTAATAATAGAGGTTGTGCTCTGGGTAAGAAGAGACCACTAAATTTCGGTTAGCAGATATGCTAACGAGTAAGAATAAGGTTGGTTAGGAGTCATTTATTACAGTAGTTTTCTAGTCCAAGAACCAAAACACAGACTTTTAATTTGTAACGAATGATAGCCAGTTAACGGTAAGTCACTTTGAACTAGCTATAGTTGTTAGCAACTCCTTAAGTGAGAACTTTAGCCACAAACACACACATGCCTCAATGGTGATATTAACGTTTGAGCGCTAGCGCCGTCCTCATTAGCTCACGGCTATTAAGTTATGAGACAATGCAGCAACCCTAAATCTGGAGAACATTCAAAGTGGCAATTACCAAAGCTAACAAATACTTCTGTATTGTATCAGTTCTCGTTATCAACTAATGATGGCTATTAGACAAACCCACTCGCCTCAGCTAATAGTTAGCTCGTACATAACTGGTTAAAGCGGCCACTTTAACTGTGGAGCTCCACGTACCCTTCAGACCTCTTCTTCGTGGAGGAGTAGTCATCGCCCAAATCCAGGCGATGTCTTTTGGACATATTTGGGATATTATGTTTTTATTTTGTAAATGTATTAACGCGTAAACATTTCTAACAGGAAGCTAACTTCTTCTTCTTCTTTAGTTGTAACCATTGTCACATTCTTCAGCGTCACATTACTGCCACCTCCTGGAGGCACTTCATTTCTAAAGTATCCGGGATGTTATATTGACCTCAACGGTTCTGTTCAAGCATCTTCCGCCACGTTCTAGTATATTCTTTACTCCTGCTCCTGATATCCCCAATCGTTTTGATTTCATCCAACATGACCTTTCTCTGTGATTTACATCTCCTGCAACTAACCAGCACCTGCTCCACAAAGTGTCTAGCATCGGACTAATGATCACAAAAACGGTTGTATGTTTTCCTACAATGTGAAGTGAACTGATTACTGTGCCCCTTTCTTAACCCAGTAATAGCTATCTCCTTATTTTTTCATTTCCGCCTCTAAATGTAATGTAAATGACTTCATCTGATCTCAGTGCTGCTGCAATTGTTGCTTTCCTACAATGCCCTTTCTTTCTGATTTTGAATGATTAATATGTGTATGTTTTCTTCACTTAACGGTTTGATAATATGGACACTACTTAACAACCTTGGCTCGTTGTTTCCTTATTTTTTGCATGAATTCAAATTATTTCAGAGGCTAAATCTTGATGATTACCGTGGCATGAGATATACGGAGCAGCAACTGAAACACTATAGATTAAGACTTTGTCTGGTTTGTTTTGTTCTCCCCAGTCTAAAGTCATCAGGATGACTCGAGCTCAACAGAAAATACACAAGGGAATTTTAAGGTTTGACTTCATCTCCATAGAACCTGTTATTGGATCCTTTGATCCATCTGTAAAAACATGCACATTAAATTTATACTGCTCTTACCCAGGACTCACTTTCCAGATCAAATATATTGTTTTACTTAATTTAAAGTAGTTTAAAATCTACCACCAGAGTTTGCACCATGTGTGCAGGAATTAAAGGTCATATTAACGTTGAGCAAAACTCATTTTCACACACTCAAGGTCTCTTGCATATTCTGTCCAGCTAAAACTTCATTTGTGTCCTCTCCTTTGTAGGTCATCAGCAGCTCCCTGTCTCACTCCTGCAAGACAACTCAGAACATTTAGCACTTTTTTACATTGATCCATCATATTTCAAAAATGCTCTCTCCCCGGCTAATCTTAGGTCAAATGTGTTCCCAAAAAAACATAAAATCTCTCTCTGTTACTTACCTATAATTTCAGATTATTGCCTTCCCTGAGTTTCAGAGCATTACTATGGTCTTCTCTACTGTAAATTGAAATCCCCATTTCATCTTGAAACTGAACTGAACTGTTCCACATGTCTCCCTCTTTCCAACAGAAAGAGGGATATCCATTGTATTGTTTTCAAATTTCTAATTTAAAGAAAATCACAGAGAATGCAACATGATTTATGGAGTTAACATGTGTTTTGCTGCTATAGGCTTATAGCTGCTGGGGACATTTAGGATGCACTGAGCACTTATCTCATCTTCTCTTTCTCCTTATGGATGAATTTTCATCTCTCCATCACACATTACTAACTCTGCTGTCTCCCCGGAGTCCTTTTGACTTCACGTCCGATGACCCTATGAGACGGCATAGATACTATCTGCATGATGGATCGTGGAGGTCTCCATCCTCGTGGAATATGCCTAACATGAACTATTCATAAACTCTGTCATATTCATTGAATGTATTTCAACTCTAAATATGTCCTTCTGTACACATTGTGTCTATTGCACCTGTGCATCATGGAGAGAGATCCTCCTCTGTTGCTCTCCTGAAGGTTTCTTCCCTTTTTTCCCCCTGAAGGGTTATTTGGGAGTTTTTCCTGATCCGATATGAGGTTTTGGGGCAGGGATGTCTATGTGTACAGATTGTAAAGCACTCCGAGACAGATTTGTAATTTGTGAAATTGGGCTATACAAATAAACTGAATTGAATTGAATTGTACAGCAGATATCGTTGATATTACCGCCACCTGCTGGTTTGGAGTGTTGACAGGAATTTATATGGATTACCTGGGCAAAATGGTCAACTGAAGTCCCAGAACTACAGGATTATGTCCATCAAATGGGTGCATTGATGTTAATTTGCATGATACATACATCAAAGCAGTAATGTCTTGAAAATATCAAATTTTACTGGGAATCCACGGGATCTGACAGATGTTATGCATTGCTTAAGAAGGAGGAGTGATCCCATGAGTAGGCGTCCTTAACTGCATGATTGCTGCATGGCTTAATGCTTCATTAAACAGACCTGAAGGAAACGTGCGCAGCCGCGAACGAGAGAAATCAATAAATGCACACGTGTTAAAGAGCAAACAACGGCCAACGCTCATTGACAGGGTTAATACTTTTATAATATTTTGCCTCTTTCTTCGCCAGACGACCAACAGTGAACGGCAATTATCAACAGTGACGACTGTGAGTTATAATTCTTGCAGCTGACGATGCTTCTGCACGGGTAAGTGCACTTTGCTCACATCGTTTATTTAACTTCATCTGCAGAGAAAAATACTGCGACATGTGAACAGAAACACATTGTTACATATTACATGCGTGCAATTGCGCAACAGGGTGAAAAAGAGTTGATGAGTAAAACCATATAGCCTACTGTGCTTTTTCTTTTTTAGGAACGGGAGCTTATCATTTGTGCTGCTTCATGCGTTCAGGTTGTTGAGGGAAATATTGTTAGGCTTTGTTTTCGACAAAACATTTATAGTGGAAGAAAGTTAGGCTACTGAGTGCTTCATTTTGCGTACATCACAATAATGATTTATTGTAACGCGCACATTTCAGGTACCTCCGTAGGTCTACTTTACTTTTTCTTTGCTGCGTCACTCCACTGTTGGGTAACATTGTTGGTCAACTATACTCAAACGATTGTGTTGACTATTGATACAAAGATACAAAACAAATGATATCACACAAAAGCAGCAATTCTAATCTTAACAGTCCAAAAATGTCTCAAGAAATCAATCAAGACCAAAACAGCAAATACATAGCTGACTAAAAAGAAGGTCAGTTATAATAATCCTTTCCGAACAGTTGTAGATTAAACCACTCGGCTAGAAAGTATAGAGCTCAAATGAGCTCCACCATCCGTCAGAATTGGTACAATACTTCTTACATCTTAGTGACATAATAATATTTCAGTAATTATATATATATATCAGTAATTATATATATATAATTACTGAAATATATATATATATATATATCAGTAATTATATATATATATATATATATATATATATATAATTACTGAAATATTATTATGTCAGATAGGAGATAGATACAAGTTAATACAGCATCAGGTTAAGAGGTTAGTAAGTAGTAATTCATATATATATATATATATATATATATATATATATATATATATATATATATATATATATATATTTACTGAAATATTATTATATATATATATAATTACTGAAATATTATTATGTATATATATATATATATATATATATATATATATATATATATATATATATATATATGAATTACTACTTACTAACTACTTACTTAACCTGATGCTGTATTAACTTGTATCTATCTCCTATCTGACTGTAACACACATATTACAATTCACTCGAGTTGGGTCCGGTATTAAAGACAACAACCTCCTTCCCCATCGGTCTTCCCCAAATCGCAAACAAACACATTGACACCAGTTCAAGCCGGTTACTTTAAGGAATGTGGCTGCTCTTGCTGACATCTCCCATCTGGTCATTCTCTTATCGTTATTTTGTCTGAGCCTCCCTTACCTTGGTCTACAGCCTTCTTTCTAAAGCACAAGATCACTGTGACTTTCTACGTCTCGCGTTCTTGTAACTCATTATGTGTGGATGTGTGTGTGCTCTACTGCCGGAAACTAAAAACACATCTTTTCTGACTATATCTAGATTAAAACACAGATTAGCACTTCAGTGGCTCTTACTTATGGTACTTTTGTAGTTCGACTATGTACGTGATTGAAATGTTACTTTCTTGTTTTTCTTAGTTTGAAACTGTTGAAAGTCATCTTTGCAATTGTAATTCAAGCCTAATGTAGAAGAAATATTAAAATAATTTAAATAATTTATATATATATATATATAAATATATATATATATATATATATATATATATATATATATATATATATATATATATATATTATGAGTCTTACTTCCCTATTATGTATACTGCAGAAGTTGTCCCTGGATCAAAGTATTTTACTTGCATATGAATACAGTACTGCATTGATGTTTTCATGCAGAAAGTAGAAATGAGACATTCATAATGGTTTTAATATCTTTCAGGTCCATGTTTGTATTGGGATTAGCACTGTTGGTTCAACTGGCAGGCTGCCAGCAGTGTGTCTCAACTGACACTCCGGCTCCACCAGAGGTCTATCGGTACAATGGTACTTTGTATGCAGCCTGCACAATGAAACCCAGCACTTCACTAACTGAAGGTCTGCCCAAAATGTACGGCCAGGTGCTGTTAAAGCAAGATTATCCTCATGGAAAACTCAATGTCCTTCTTCAGTTCAATGGCTTTCCCACAGAGGGTGATCCAGAGCCGAGAGCGTTGCACATCCATCAGTACGGAGACCTGAGCCAAGGGTGTGACTCCACTGGCGGCCACTACAATCCACATGGTGTAAATCACCCCAACCACCCAGGAGACCTTGGCAACTTTGAGCCCCATGAAGGAAAAATACATACAATGATAGAATCTGAGGCAACACTGTTTACAGAGCTCTCTGTGATTGGAAGAGCCATGGTGGTCCATGAAAAGATGGACGACTTGGGGCGTGGTGGCGACGGGGGGAGCCTGCTGCATGGTAACGCAGGCCGGAGACTTGGCTGCTGCATTATTGGGATTTCCCCTCCCGAACCCTGGAATATGCACTTTAAGCTTTATACTAGGCGGCTGAGGAGAAATTAGTTATACAGGAATAGAGAATAGTGTAGGTCAAATTACAAATTTGGCCTGTATTCATATTGAATCATTGTCTGATAGCAATACAAATAGGTTGTCATTAATCTCAAATAAAGTATCTCAACTTCAACTGTTGAGACTCCACCCACTCCTCCTCTCTAACTCCATCTGCCTGATGGATCGTGGAGGTCCCCATATAGAATAACTACCAATTAATCATACTCTGTCATATTCATTGAATGTATTTTAACTCTAAATCTGTCCTTCTGTACACATTACATGTATTACACCTGTCCATCTTGGAGAGGGATCCTCCTCTGTTGCTCTCCTGAAAGTTTCTTCCCTTTTTTCCCCCCATGAAGGGTTGTTTGGGAGTTTTTCCTGATCCGATGCGAGTACAGGGATGTCTATATGTACAGATTGTAAAGCCCTCTGAGACAAATTTGTAATTTGTGAAAATGGGCTTTACAAAAAAACTGAATTGAATTTGGACTGAAATCAAATTACGCTAATTCTGTAAAAGTACACATGCTTAGAATATGGTTAACATAACACTTTGCATTGTAAACATGCAAGCATGTTGTTAACCTCTATCTTAAATAACCTGATAACCTAAATAACCTTCCAGGGCTCACTTTTGATTACATATTTAATACAAATTTTCCAACAACAAAGCATTAGTTGAAAAACATTTATTTTTCAGAAATAAATCCATTTTGTACACATTTTTGCACACATTTAACACATAGGGCTGGTGAGTTAATGTGTCACCGCTAAAACATGACAAATACATCAGTGCTGGAAAACTAGATGTTGTGGCTCAATTGTATTCCAGACTATATTCTGTAAATGTATTCTTATAATTAAGGTTTGTTCTATGTCACCTGACAAATCCTTGTATATCATCAAATATTGGCTTTAAAGAAGCCCACCAAGGAGATAAATAAAAGCATGTGGTAAATTGTCATGCATTTTATATAGCTTTGATAATTTTGTGTTGATTAAAAATAAAAAAGCGTGTTTAGCAAGAAAAGCCAAATGCCTCAATCTGTAAAATGTTAGACAATAAGAAATTAAATGGTTTGAAATGTGTGTATTATATTGGATGAAACTAAATGAAGCTGTGGATTAACTGGAACATTGTTTACAACAGCTGGACATCCATTTGTTGATGTAGTGATCAATACAATTCGGTAGGTTTCTTCAATGTCGGCAGAGGTAGAAAGATAAAGGATCATTTATTTAGGAGCAACACCACTTCTTCCTATCAACAACAGTCAACAGCAATCACACTTTGCCCGTCTTCATTTGAAGTACATTAGTGTGAAAAACTTGAATCGGTATCTCCAGACTCAACACTAGAATTGTCCAACAATCACATTTGGGAGTTAAGTTTGGACATTCCTCGTGCACACACTACACAATCAGTTCCTGACAGTTGATGGTTCAATTTTGTTTTAGGTTTGTCACGAGTCATTCTTACTACTGTGACAAGCCTTTATTAACGAGGAAATCATTAGTGTTCCAATAATTGGTTGACATTTCTTGGATTTGCAGTAAATGTCAGCATCCATTATCAACGCACCATCTGTCAATCATAACCACTCGATAGCATTATTCCTACAAGTAAATAAAAGTAGCATGTTACAATACATCATTGATTTTTCCCAATGCTCCACAACATGTGATGGAATACTTCACATTTCCTCACTAACACAAAACATCTGTTCCATCTGGAAGCTCCCTCTCCTGGTTTGACTGGACGTTCTCCCGCTCTTCATCAAAACCTGCCTCGGCAGCAGTGTATATTGTGCTATCTATGTGTGCCCCTGTTAGAACAAACACTGTCTCAACAGTTGGCACCTCTTCAGTGCATTCACCCGACTGTTCCTCTCTTCCCTCCGTGGGCTCAGAGTCCTTTAGAGTTTGTTCTATCTGGCACAGGTCTGATGGATGTTGTGTGGGGGAGGACTCACTCGTATACTCCTCATTTTTTGACTGGTGACTCAGGTCAGTTGTGACCTGTGATTGGCCGCTGTCATGACACTCTTCGCTGTCTGGTGTTTCTGTCTGAGGGCAAACTAGCTCTTCCTCAGCCGACTTGTACGAGATGTTTGGCTGGCACAGCTCCTCACTGGATGGTGACAGTGTCTCCTCAAGAAGCTTCTCCTGAGCAACTGACTCGGCTGTCGGTCCACTCTCTTGGACTGGGACTCCCGTGGAGCTCTGCAGATCGACGACTATTTTCCCTAACCCTTCATCAGCTGTAAGAACAGAAGATTTAAGAAATACAATCTCCCCAACAAACAGAACGATAGATTGCGTAGAATGAGAAGTATAAGTCACATTAAATATTCACCTTCCTGTCTAGGAGGCTCAGTCAATTCAGCCTGCTGAGTATTGAGGATGATAACGTCTTTTCCTCCTATGAGGGACATTATTCAAAGTAAGCTTTTATAAAAGTTGCAGAAATTCAACCATATGTGTGTAACTACTTAAAACTGTTGGATTAGATAGAAGTAATAGTCATTTGGACAGATATGAGAAGAAATGAAAGAAGTTCAAAGGTTAAAAAGTAGTTAGAGGAAGTGAGAGGAACATACTTCCATATATTCCCAGAGAGACATTATAAGTCAGGCCTCCAGCAAGCAAAACGCAAAAGGACAGAAGAGAGGATAAGAAATGTACATTATTGTACACAGTAAGTAGAATACAAGCGTCAATGAAACAGTATATTAGGACAATTATGTTTACCTGGCAGTCTCCATAATCCAGACATTTCTAACGCTTTTAGTTTCTTCTCCAGCTCTGCTACTCGGTTTCCAAGAATCCTGACAATAGAAGGCATAAAAGCAATTACATTTGAATGTTTTGTCTGGCATCCAAGTTATTGACATGTACAACTCAAGTGTATACCAGGCATGGGCAAACTACGGGCCGTTAGGCTTTTTAATCCAGCCCACCGAACATGTCCAAATTATAGTAAAAACCCATGGATGTGTAAAAACCTCATTCAGTTCCATTTTTCACCCTTTCCCCTGCAATACCCTCATTTCCCCAATAGATGGCACACTAGTTCATACGAGCAAGGGCACAGTTCATTACGTTCCTAGAGGAAACGATGCGGATCACCAGGACTTACTTTACGCCACCTCCTAATGGGGAAAGGAAACAGAGATAAGTCACGCCCCCTCACCGACACGTATAACGCGTTTAACTCACAAATAGTCGGCTGAGTAAACTCAGAGGAGTAAAGCGCTGTCTGTCTGTTTCTGACAGGGTTCATGACTCGATGACGCCGCACATCGCCCTCAATTTAAAGACCCCTTTCCAAGTTTCTGTTGCAGACCGGATATTTAATACAGTCTATCTCCCAGGACAATCCATCCATTATTTTGCTGGGTTTAAAACAATTAGAAATTATTGAGCTTGAATATTTCGTTGAGTAATAATATGTTTTGAATGTTGAAAGTGATTCCATTGACCTTTTTCCAGTAATTGTTGATTTCTTTAACTTTGCACCTTCAATTGAAATATATAAAAAACAGAGGCAATCTCCAGGTTTGGTAAATAACATTGCGTGTCCAAATGCTCCTGGCCCGCTCCCTCTGTCAAATTTTAAAACCGATTGTTGCCCTCAAGTCAAAAAGTTTGCCCACCCCTGGTGTATACAGAGAGGGAATAAAGGTTTAGATTAAGTACTTGTTGATTTGACGTTGGTGCTGAATCACCATGTTCTTCTCGTGGATGGTTTCCAGCAGAGCCGTGGCGAGTGACTTAAGGTCTGAAATGGACTGAGGAGTCACCGGCAAACTGCAGCTGTTTTCTTCAGACAGCAACAATTCCTTCACTGCAAACAGATTGTTGGTCCAATTGTAAGCAGAGACACAACATTCTGTCATCAATCAATCAGTAACCTTTAACCTGTTAATGTTGACATCACATTTATGATACATTGAACCCTCTCACTTCAGTATGTATATTTTTTTTAAAGAAAGAAAAGAATATTCATCTGACCTTGTTTAGCAGAGAGCACCCCAGTCAGTGCACTACTGTTGGGTTTCCCACAGATTTTAGAGGGTTTCCTACAGTCCAGGGCACTCTGAAATCAGAGAAAAGAAATTACTGAGCAGAAGGGGTTTGTTCTTTTTTCAAATTTCCAAAAGGTTAAGGCAACAATAGAAAATATTTAAAAGATATCTCTCGAAGTAAAATATTGAATAAATAAAGATCAAAACATATAGTTACCTTGTACTTCACCAGGTTTGATTTGAGTAGGTTGATTTCTTCTTGAAGTTGACAGAATCGTTCATGCAAATACCTAAAATATTATAGAGATCGCATGTTCATGATTAAACCATTAAAACCTCATCAATTAAATCAACTGCTTTCAACAGCAGGCTAGACTCGTGCAAACGGTTGTCTTTAAATGAGAACTGCTGCTCTATTTCCGTGAAGCACTATTAAAATATCTTGAACAAACCTGTTCTCCATGCAGAGTGCATCTACGTCTAAAAGGCGTATCTCATCGTTGCCTAAGATGTGGTTCATTTCCACATTTAGTCGATGAGCTTTCTGCTGAAACACGTCACGCTCTGCTCGCACATCCTGAAGCTCATCTGTAAGCGACTTTACGCTGTGCTCCAAAACTTCATTCTGCAGCGACACAAAACACACGATATAAGCACAGAGACTATGATTTAATCTACTTATAATACGGCAGAATACTTTATTTACTACACAAAGTATGTAAATCTGTAATGCTGTTCATTCTGTACAGATGGCATATATTGCTTCTGTCAATCAGGGGAGAGGGATCCTCCTCTGTTGCTCTCCTGAAGGTTTCATCTCTTTTTTCCCCACTGAAAGTGTTTTTTCTGGGAGTTTTTCCTGATCCGATGTGAAGTCCTGGGTATGTGTATAGATTGTAAAGCCCTCTGAGGCAAATTTGTGATATTGGGCTATATCAAATAAATTGAATTGAACAAAGTTATTGAAAATGTGCCTGGAATTAGGGCTGGGTGATCAATTTCGACAGCATAATTGTGTATCACAATATCTCTATATACGATTTCAGCACAATATACTTCCATTGAAGGACGCTAAATCATCTTTGTATAGAATTTGCCAACCGTTAATGTGACATATTCTCTAAGTAATGAAAGCTATGTTTAAATTAAATTGTTAGTTCATTAACATTGTTGGCAATAATGGGAGGGTTGCACTGAAGACGAAGAAAACTCCCATGTCACTAACTAATAACTATCCATCCATCAACATACTGAGAGCATCCTGGACAGATGCCCAAACCAGTTGCTCCACTGCAATTCCCTTAAGAGCCAGGCCACCCAACGAAAAGGAAGTTCATTTCGGCTGCCGAGAATCTTTGTATAGTTTAGTTTATGTATTCTTCAAATTAATGTGCTTATTTATTACTCTTATCTTGTCTGGTCTCCCATTCATGTGGCAGCCTGCGAGGGTTGTAACACTGGAAAAGTGTGAGTTTTCCCTTCGGCCACAGCTATTCATTCATTCATTCATTTAACAGGAAGTTGTTTAATATCACAATGCTGTCAACGAGAAGCAAACAACAGAAAGTCACCAAAATAAACTGATCTCACCTGCTCTCCAGCTCTTTCTAATTGTTTGACCAGATCCTCTCGTTCATGAGCAGGAAAGTGTCGAGCGCCGACCTCCTCCTCTCCCAGCCTCTGTTTGGTGATGGTCATTCGTAGAAGCTGTTGGGACAGAGAGACCAACGTTTTACTCCATGTGATTCTTCTGCTTTATTTCTTTTTATGAACTTGTTTTCTTTGCATTCAAATTAACTTAATTGCTCTTAACTTATAACAGATAAATTAATTCATTAACGGCAAATAATGGAGAGATATTCACGGCACGTAAAAAGCAATAAAGACATGATATACCAATTTAATTTGACTGAATCTTTCCGTATCGTGCACAGTATGTCATGGTACCTTGTTGTCACCTTGCGCTTCCACCAGTCGTTGTTTCAGCTCTTTCACCTCCTCAGAAAACAGACAGTTTTTTTCTCTAGAGTCTCTCAGTAGCTGGGATAAATTTACCTGAAGACATAAACGTGATGTCACTTGAGTTATATCACACAGGGGTAATCAGTGGTTACACAAATGTTTTGCAATTGTACTTTGTATGTAAGAAGAATTTAACGTAAATATTCCCCAATTTTGTAACTAGGGGTCAGCAGTTGGGAAGAGCATCCCAGTCGCCCAATAAAATTGGCGGGTTGTTATAAATACTGGCAGCAAACAGGGATTAATTAAAAACTGCTGGTTTGTATTATCTAACTATTCACAGAGCACGGTTGCTGCACCTAGACACAACTGGGTTGAATGCTGTGATCCTTTTTCCCTTTGAATATTTTAGCATACAACTTGGAGACCAGCCTTGTCCATAAAAGACAAGCACACTGTGTATATAACTGAATTCCACTGACTCTGAACCATCTTGTCTAAAGCAACACAATGCAACCTTGATGAGCCACTTCTAACAGTTATTTATCACATTATGCATTTGGGTTGGAACGTGATGGACCAAGAGCATCTGCAGGATAACATTGCTTACTTGATTTCTTTTCTCTGGTGGCAGAGAAGGATCTCCTTCCTATTAGTTAGAAAAAAACAAAAAGAGATGTCATTCATTACAACATTGCTAAAATTCAATAGTGGATAATGACATTTTATATTCTCCAATTTCTTCATTTAAAAAGACTCATGATGCATCTTTACGACTGTAATAGTTCAGCTTACAATGAGTTCCCTGTACTTCTTCTTGAGCCCTTGGTGTCGCTCACGCAGCTGGTTGGCCATCAGTTTGTACTGATCCCTCTCTTGCTGGCAGGTGTCCAGCTCTTTAGACAGAATCAGAAGAGCTTCTTTTTTACTCTCCAATTTACGCTTACAAATGAGGAACTACAGAAAGAGAAACAAGTTAAAGGGATTACATACCAGAATTTTTAATAATGCTGGTTACCTAGGGAGAAACATATTATTTAACTGTTAATGAAGCAGCAAGGCCAATATGGAACAATTTACATCACAATAACAATTGAAGACATTCTGATGTTGATTTGTAACAACAACAACTGCCAAGGTAGGACAATCCCCATGTTAGGTCTGCAAATTGTGTATATTTTCAATATCAATTAATCTATGAGTTATATTTTGTATTAATTGCGTAATTACATTTTGGAAATGACTGAAAAATGTACACAATACATAACAACATAAATTCAGCTTCCAATCGTATAAAAGAAAGAAAAGCAGCAGGTGCTCAGATTTGAGAAGCTATAACATGCATCATGCTTGACATTTGCATTTATCAAAATGATGAATCAATTACCCTGACTGTTTTCAATTAATGGTCTCTTGCTTGATTAATCAAATCATTATTTGAGTACCATACTTGGTAAAGTGGTATTTTAGAAAAAATCTGGTAGAAGAAGGGCTCATAATTTGTAGAACAGCGTTTTGTATTCCCGATATGAAACAAAATAGAACAGTGATTTTAGTCATAAAACACAGTAAGTGTTGCTTTTACTGCATCATGTATCTCTGTAAAAGATGGATATGAACGCGATTATAAAGTAATCATGAGCTGTTATCTCAATATATTGATTGAGACAGATGATCTGAAACAGTGATAGTTCAATACACCAGCGTTCTGGCACACATTGTTTTACTGTACATTTCATCATATTTGGCTCTGCAGGTAAAAAGAGAAAAGCATCTATTTCCGTATCTACAGGACAAGAGAAACCAAATAAGCTGACATTTACTCCTACTTCCTCATTAATCTAAAATCCCTGAACTGTCTGTGGATGACAGGAGGAGCCGACACACAGCATATAAAGACACAGATGTAACGCTAATGTTATAGTTTAGTGGTGCACAAGCAACCACGAGTGGAGGTTAGTGAGTGTTTACGTTCACGCTCCTCTCTGCGTCCTTCCTGTCTCACCTCGTTGACCTGACAGTCGCCCTCGCTCCTGCGGGACGGGTCCATTTCCCTCTGAACTGCAGGACGGAATACGAACAGTAACGCTAGGTGAGTTTCACACGAGCATCACTATGTTGCGATCAGATTTTGATAAAGCAGATTTGCTGATCGAGGAACACTAGCTGCGTCACTTCCGTCCATCTCTAACGTCAGAGAAGCGTCACGACGCATTTGGTAACCCTCGTAAATGTGTGAACTAACTCCAAATTAGTGACTAGTAACCGTCGTATCCCTGTTTGGCGACCAGACAATGTTAACTTAGTAATCATGTAAAGACAACAATGTGATTTAACGTTTTTGAATAAATAATGAACAGTAAGCCTATAATGTAACGTAGTTCACAGTGTCATGCTAATGTCATGGTTTAAAAAAAATGATTGGATGATCCAACAATTTAACACATGTTATCTATATCTATTTAGGTAATTATTAATATCATAATGCCTTATTTATTCATTTAATATCACACATTTTGGCTCCCCATCTTGTGCATTTTGTGGCATGAATTACTTCAATAAATGTCTCAATGTACAACTATGGCAAGACAATTATTGTAACTGAATAATGTTACACACATTTTATTTTACAAAATCAACAGATTGACAAACAATAAATGTGGTAGAAACAATGGTTTAAGGACTCTTCTAGGTGCTTTATTAATATATTTAAGGTCTGGGATCTTGACTGACTTTCACATTCAAACCGTTCAAAGAAAATGTAGATATATAAAATAAATACACCAATAACACTGCAAGTGTACCTGTCTACACCTGTACATAAATCTGAGAATTCACTACCCATACTACCATTCTATTTAGTATGCCATACATATTTGTGTATCTCTCAATACATAAATAATACAAATTTCAGTAGGCCTAAAATACCAGGATGTTACATCTAGTCACATTTACAAAGCAGTGTGTCTCGATGCATGCAATAGTACTTTGTGAGGGCATTTGCAGTATGTATTAAAATATTTTTTTAGGTATCAGCTTCCATGATTGGGGTGATCAGTGAATTCCATTTGACCTTTGACCCCTTATTTTGTGATATGATTGGGGCGAGGCACGACGTGTCAGAGACAGTTTCTTTGCCTCATTTCTTTGAGTGTGACTGATTAAATTTCACACTGAGATTGAAAGAAATGTCTCACAGAAATGTCTCACTCTGCTATAACTTTTGTCTGTTTCATTAAATTCATTTTTGATAGAATACAACAACTCTATATGTGCATTGCATATGTTCCTAATGACAGCATCCAGGTTGTTCAATAAATACCTGTCGATAGTTCATAACAGAAAACAATTTCAAACATGCTGTCTGAAAAAATGTATCAGTCTGTGCATCTGCAAAGAAAGGCGGACACAAGTACACTGCATGTGGTTAAATGTTCTTTAATGAATTTAAACACTCATTACATAAGCATGTTGGTTTAGCTTTAGTTTAGAAGAGTGGAAAATATAAATAATTGCTAGGAAGTAAATGAGATAAAGGAGAAATCTAAAATGCTAACAAAAAACACAATGCGTATGCGAGATCTTGTTAACATTTTGTGACTTTAAGTTATTATGTTTGACAGTCTATTGAGTCCATGGCCTAATTTGCAGATCATGCTATTGTTATTTGTATGAAAAAGTTAGCCAAACACACATTAAGTATTTCTGTACAATACAGGAAAAATATAAACATATCTGTAAAGAAAACATGTTTGTGTCTAAGTAAAATGTACATTTTATTTAAAGTCATATTGCAGTACACAATCATCCTTGGGATTGAAAATTAAGAGCAACACTTAGTATTATACATTTTGCATAGGAATAAGGATTCAATTATAATTAGTTCTGACACTAATCAGGCACTATGTTAGTAATACAGTAGCTGGTTATAAATAGTGTGCAGTTAGTCGTAAGCTCATAATATGTGGCTATTCATTCAGCTGGATTTTTGGGGAAATTACTTTATTATTGAAACTTTACTTCATGCACATTTAAATGATGACGCCTCCTGGGATGAGTGGCTTCAACCTTTTGACTGACTTTAACAAATCACTTACAGCATTTTAGACCATTCCCAAACTTGTGCTGTAATTTTCCAAAACAGACAATCCAACAAGCACACCCACTTCACAAGCGATTTGGCCAGGTGAGAGGAAATGAGAATGTAAGGAGGGTTTTAGCTGTCTTTTTCTTATATTAACAATAACACTAACACATATGTTGTGGTTTCTGTTGTACAACTGAGTGCAGTACCATTAATACCTTCCAGGGAACACTGTCTAAAAAGTGTGTCATCATCTCCATTTCTAAATGATTATTACATCTCGTCCATCTCTATGGCAGAAGGCTGTCCAACTAGCCTTCAAATGTGACCAATCAGAACAACTTAAAAAAGCCACCTTACATACTTACACCTTGAGTGTTCACTTTAAGGTGGCATACACATTTGTGTTTTGTTTATGGTAGAGTAGTGAGGAGCTTTAGGCCATAGTCACTTTTGATGAGCACTTATTTATTGCTGAATGAGTAATGTTAAACAACCCTTAATAGTATAGGTAATGTCTTGTGTGGGGTAGCTTGGCCAAAGTTGCTTGATATTAATCTGAGTGACCAACTCATATTGTTATATGTCATTATTTTTGCTAGAAATTACAAGCTTAAATCTACAATAATATTCTCAAACACCATTGATTTGCCCTTGAAGCTGGAGGAGAAGATGAAATTCCTCTGGTCAGTGGTCACTGCTGTAAAGGACCGGGGTGACTGGACATAAATGTCCTTGAACTTGTGGAACGTTTTGGTCTCCACATCCCAGAGGTAGATTTGTGAGAAAGAATAATCACTGCCAAGAGCAAGGTAGTGCTTATCTGTGAATGTGAAAGGTTGGAGGATCATCGCTCCTCGAGAAGGGAGAGCCTGCACCTCAGTGAACTGCTTATTGGTCCACTTGAGGATTTTGGAGTCACCGATATAACAAGTCATGGCCAAATACAACTCACCCTCCACCCGGAAAGCTTTCACTGCCACCACGTCATCCACATGTGGGATTTCCCCATGAAATATAAACTTCAGGGTGTTCTTGTTCCACAGATAGATGACCGGGGACTGAGAGCGACTGGTTAAGATGAGATAGGACTTCCCGTCCAACTCAACAAACTCAGCATCTGTATCACGAAACCACTCGTGGAGAAACTGATAGGAGTAGAAACCAGTTTCATTGCGGTCTGGTGGGTCTGACCACTTGTACAAAGTAGACAAACCTGCTTTGGAGCTGTCCACAATCACAAAGTACCATTCACGGTCCATTTGGAAGACCTCAATATCATTTGGCTTCGAGATGTTGAAGACCTCAATTGTTTGAAACTTTGTGAATTTGTTTTGAGGATTGTCAAACTTGTATATATGGGAGCCACCAAAGAGCTGGGTAACAATGATCAAGATGTGGTCATCGATCAGAACCGACTTGCAGCCAACAACCGACTTTCCTGTGAAAATAAAAAAAAGATGAGTGAAAATACAACACAGAAAATAAAGTTTAAGTTCATCATTAACTGACACAGAAATTAAAATTTACTCATAAAGTTGGTCTCTTAAATTAAAATGTATCCTGTGAAAAGACCAAAACATGTAAATGACCTTGATCAATACTTTTCAACTTCCCTGTGTGTCTTTTACTCTCAGCCCCAATGCCCATTATTCCCTATTGTTGTGTTAAAATCATGTTTTACACAACAAAATGGAACAATCTGTATCAGGCAAACATGTTTTCTCAGATACAATAATGATTGCTTTTGGTCTTATCGTGACATTTTTCGGACAATACAAACAATACAATCAAACCTGTTATATTGTCAAATTTCCTGAAATTCATTTCAATGTGATCCCACTCCATGACCACACAGCTGTTGGAGTTGGGCGCAGCCATCGCCACGAAGATATCCTCTTTAAAGGCGAAGATGTCCGCAGACATGGACTGAATGGAAATGGACTGATGACGCACAAAGTCTGTGAGATGAAGACACACAAGTGAAAGAGTTGACAAGTAAAAACCCCACTGCTTCAAACAAATGGGCAATGCTATAAAAAGCTTCTGGATAACATACAAACAACATGTATATCATTATTTATTATTTCATTTTGTAATATATTTTTTGAATATAGCATGCTTTATATTATGTTTGTAGTTCTAATAGTATATTTACTTATATTATGTTGAGTCATTGTTATTCAATAATTCCATGTGCATTTATTTCCTTTTACAATTGCCTTGTCTAACCACATTGATTTAATTTTCACATTGAGTGTGTGGCTCTAAAATGTACAATATAGCTAGAAAACTAATGAGATTCTTATCAGCCTTAGCTGTGTTTACTGTTTAGTACTCATAAGCAAATTGTATCATGCTCACAAACTAAACTAAGGTTTACATGATATATATGTATATTATCAGCATTTCAATTAGCATGCTGACGTCATTTTGCTCAAAGCACCGGTGCGTAAATGCAGCCTCACAGATCTGCTGGTGTAGCTGTGGATGTGTGTGTGCATGTGTGTATACAACAATAAGTGTATATCAGTTGCACACATGTTAACAGTCTTGGAGTAAGTGTGTCGTTTTGAATTATTTACCAGTTTTATTGATTGATTTCTTTCTTTCTTTGGTTCAACATTGCATCTTTAGCTTTGCCTGTATCTGCTCATCAGTGCCCTTGATAGTGTACTTGTCATTTTACCTGTTGAGATACACTCGCCCGGTGGAATAGGAAGGTCATTGAGCCGCTTGCCCTTCATATCAACGGGGCCTGCACAGAAGACATCCGACACCGTGGCATTTGTGTTTTTCAACCACATCATCAGCCACTTGTTCTCACAAATGCACTGGAAAGAGTTGCCTCTCAGATCCCTAATGTATGAAATGATACAATCAGGTTGGGTACATTTACTGAATAATAAAATACATAACATATTTTATATTCGCAAGAGGAAATAATTGAGATGCTGCAACAGCATGGGGAGACTGTGGATCAGTAGTAGAGAGGAGTCGTCCTTCAATTCAGAGGATTGGCTGTTTGATCGCCACTAGTCAATTTTGGGGATCCTTGGGCAAGATATTTAACCCCAAAGGTGTGAATATGTGTGAGTAGTGATGGGTCCTGGGCAGGAAGCTCCTCCCATCCCTGTATGAATGGGTGTGAATAGGTGAATAGTGATATGTAGTGTTAAAGTGCTTTGAGTGGTCAGATGACTAGAAAAGCGCTGTACAAGTACATTTATCAAAGGCTCAAGACAATAAAGTGAGTAATTTAAAATAGTCCTGTATGTGACAAAACTAAGTATAATTCAAACACACATTCATATACTTTGTGATAGTCTAAATAATAATGCTGCAGGATTAATAACATTGCAACATTGAAGTCTTAACTGGCACTGGGCAACTGTCTGGAACATGACTAATTGTAGCTTTTGCTGACAAGCATTTTTTGCATCTTTGTGCGATTGTTCTCTAAAATACATTTAAAAAGATCATAAAAGTAGCTACAAGTGTATAGCCTGAAACTGTAATGCACTATAGAGGAGAATGAAGACAGGAACTCCAAATGTTCCATATCATTCTTGTGGAGTGTATTGCTGCCATACACAAAACACAGAATGAGTCAGCTTCACTTAGGACTGTATGGATAAAGACAACACACACTCACTCACACACAATCTCACACACACACACACACACACACACACACACACACACACACACACACACACACACACACACAGACACTGCTGACACCACAACTGCTTACTCACAGTTCCAGTAATGAATCCAAGTCAAAAAACAGATCTCTTGGGAGAAACCTCATCTTATTATTGGCTAGCGATCTAAACCAGAAACACAGCAGACCAGAAAAACGTACATTGTTGTAAATGTATCAGTCAATATGCATTATAGTACATAATTAGTGCTGCTGATGCTGCATTGGTGGGTAAGAAAATGGCTGTTGACTTACAGATGAGTCAAATCTCGTAGACCACGAAAGGCATTTTTTGTGATCATTTCAATCTTGTTCCCTTCAATGAATCTGTTCAAAGAATCAAAGCAAAGGTTTATCAAAGCAAAATATGAGCAATAGAAATGCATTAATGTGCTATATCATGCCATATTGATAAATCTGCAGATGTCAATATACATGTCAGAATAATACGGAGGGGTAATTTACAGGGTTTTGTAGATTGAGGGGTGGGGCCGAATGAGGAGAAAGGATCTGCATTTGTATTTAAACCACGATGTAATACAAACCTTCAACATAAATAATATATATCCAAGTTAACCGTTAAGCATCTCATTTTTAATACTTTCATCGCAAAAACAACAAACTGTCATTTCTGAAACAAGTTCATCAATTAATACTCACAAATATTCTAGATGTGGAAGGCCAGAGAACGCATCATCTTTGATTGTTGTCAAAGAATTAGCATTTAGAAGTCTGCAGCGGATAAAAACACAACAACAAAACAATTGAATAAACTAATAAATTGAAAACTTATGTTAAAATGTTTGGTTCTTTTCTTAATAATAATAATAATAATAATAATAATAATAATAATAATAAAGACACAAAACGAAATGGTTTGTACTATTAATAATATGTCAACTTTTTATGTTGTGTGTGTGTTTGTTTGTACAACGCACGTAAAATATAAATTGCTGATTAATGCAATGAATCCATTTTAGTTTCGCGTGACAAAATAGCACTTACAGCAGCTGGAGAGAAGGCATAAGTGAAAACATCCCTTCTGTGATTTCAGAAATGGATCCATTTACCATGCTCCTGTTAAAAGAAAACGCATAGAAAACAAAGTCTTACTGGACAGTCAGTGCCAGACACAACAGCAGCAGGAAAGCACCGAGGAGCAAGCGCATTGTCTCCTTGAATGCGACATTGAGTGCCCTGTGCTTTACTGAAGAACGAATCCACACAATCGACGTGTTACTCACAGTGAGTTGATCTCATTCGGTATGGTCCGTGGGATCTGTAAAGTACCGACGCAGATGATGCTCTCTTTGGTGCAGGAGCATCCTGAAGGACATTTGAAATTCCTTTTAGATTCAACTGCTCCACAAACACACAGTAGCGCAACACTGGCCAGTAGCCACTGTCGAGTAGATGTCATGTTGCTTCTTGAATATTAGTAATAAATAAGGCCGTGGTTGGTGCTAGGAGCAGCTTTTACCCGCCTGGGCGACATCAAAATGCTGCACTAGTGGAAACCCCTGACACAGGCTGATACGGCTGCAGCTGCGTGCCGGAAGGCTGCTTCGATTTCTGACAGTGTAAAAAAAAAAAAAAAAAAAAAACGCGGACTCATAAGCCCTCATAATGGTTAGCCGAATCTAATTAGTTGAAAATAAAGACTTCACAATTAGATTTCTATACATTGTTTTTGTATATGTATATATTATACATGTCATACAATATATTCTTCAAATTATATTAAAGAATAGGAACTAAATACAACACCAGAAACAATACGAAAGCAGAACAATGGAATATTAGTTTCAGCACCGTGGAGAGCATTAACACATGTTACGCGCAGCCTTTATCACGTCACACAGTATGCACACCAGGTCATTTTGACTGCAATACAGAAAGCCACATAAAGAGTAAAATGCATTAACAAGTGATGCTGACAGGAGGGGAAATAATAGTTTTCTTTTAAACCATGTGCCCAAAACGTTTCAAATATTCTCCTATAAACTATACCGTTACTTAAGTTTCCAAACGCGTTTGGATTGGAATGAACATAACCCTCTCTCTTGACTGGAGCAACTGCTGCGATTACTCACACATGCTGTTACATGATCCTCCCACTAGAGGGCAGCTGTCGCTCACCAAAAGTCTGAAAAAGTTATAGATTTGTTAAAAAAAAAAGGGGTAAAAGTAATCAGCTGTCTTTGGTTTAATTTGGTCTTTTTATGCTATTTCAGCGGTTGGAATTTAATTGGAAATCTATAGGATGCAATTATCTTTGCCTAACTCTAAAAAAAAGAGACAAAACATATAGCTGCAGTGGTCGAACATTTCATAACATTTTATTTACAGTTTTAAATATTCTGCCTTCTCTCTCAAACTTGGAAAATACAATCTGCTACAAAAAATGTTGAGTATGGTACAACAATTTGTGTAATAGTCATTTTATTAAAAAAGCATATTGTATGTCCTACTTGATTGTACAGTAAAATTCAAAGTAATCCTCATTCTTAATTTCATCCAGTTATGTTATTATTATACCTCACTATAAGTAAATAAAATGTTTATCAACCAACAATCTTTCTTTATACATGAGAAATATTTAGCTCATACTTTCATGAATATCACTAAGTAACTTGTTCTAGAAAATTAATGATAGAAGGATTTATAATCATATAAAAGTATTTTCGAGCTGCAGGATCTGACACTGGATCTCTCAATTGTCTTTTTTTCTTTTCTGCAATTTTTTTATTTTAGTATTTACACTATTGTAAACTGATGATTACAACCTAATGTGTACATTTGTAATGTAATACATGTATATCAACAAAGTATAAAAAGGACCAAACAAAACAAATAAAGGTTTTCTATTGAATTGTGAAAAAAAAAAAATTATTGTATATACTTTGGTTTTGCAACCTACGATGATGACCCATATGACATAATTATATATTATCTTTGAATGCCACATTATTCATAGAAAAAAGTATTTACTACACAATGGGGTTGTTAGTTGTTGCAGCAGGCCCTAACAAGGTGCTGACCTTTGCCGGAAGACCAGTAGTTTATGAGCATGAGTGAAACCAAATACCCACTGCCAGAAGTGGGCAACCGTACATTTCTGCCATTGCTGGCATTGCTCATGACAACTCTGCATCTAGCATTGCTGTTTTTAGGCTAGAGTATCCCTGAAACACTCAGGACACGTGCAAGTTGAAACCAGAGGACGCTGCAGCAAGCTTGCTATTTCTTTCTAGACAACCAACATTATAATATTCCACTTTGCTGTACAAATATGACATCCTCAATGGTTAGGAAAAACTCCACCAAGACATTTTTTTTTGCTGGGAGAAAAAGATAAGAAACCTTCGGGAGAGCAACAGAGTTGGATCCCTCTCCCTAGATGGACAGGGATATATCAATATAATTTACTTTACTGAACATGAAACAATATTGCAGGTTATCCTCTTACATATTGGTATAAATTGATTGCTTTTTTAAAATTGTGATATTTACAAATTGGTAAACCCACATAATCGTGCACCGGTAAATCAGTGAAAGGGACCAAAACACTCACGGTGATCATGTATCCTTCTGAAATGAATTGCCATAATCTAGGGTTGAGAGCACCACTCTAATCCCTTACATTTAGTAAACTAGCCCACATGACACTTTCAAATCCAAAAGTGACCTCTCACCCTTTGAACCATGAAACCGTTGAGGGTTGGGAGGTGTAACCTGCAGAAGTACGGTGTCTGGCTAATAGTGAATGCTTCCTAGCAGGTGGTCAAGCTCTCATACTTCTCCAGTTCCCACTCAGAAGCTGCAGAAGACTTAGGAGTCGATGTCAGAGAGTCACCAGTGCTGCTGGATGGCACGATCATGCAGGAAACAGAAACATATAATTCTAAGATTTTGTATATTCCACAAGTCTGTATTCACAATATATTACTAAATCAAGAGCAAGCCATCACAAAAAAAATGCAGTTTTTTTCTCATTGTTAATTGATCCATTGACATACAGTTTGGGCAAGAAACTTTATGATTAAAGTCAGTATTGCATATACATATAAAATATATAATCCTCAATGAAACTGTATTATGTTTACATCCAGTGACATTTCAAAGTTCTGTTTTACAATTATAAATAAAGTTGTGTGTGTTTGAACAGACCGGTGATATAATGTAATTAAATAAAATATGATTTCCTTATTTAAAAAATAATTAGATAGTTTTTGATTTGTCCATTTACCTAAGTTGTGTACACACATACTTTCTAGGAGACAGAGTTGTATATTCAATCTCCTCAAAGTATTATTTAAAGTTTCCATTTTGTGATCAATTTAATTTAAAGATGTCTGATTAGCTAACTTTTTCAGAATTAAAATCTACAACTTCTCCAGTCTCCATATGCACAATTTATTTAACATGTTCAAGCAGCCCTTTCAGACCCACATCTGCTCTGCAAGTGGATAAACAAGCACCTAACCAACACTTGTCATGTCTTAAAATCAACATTTGTTAACGCTGGAAGATTTGCTGTGTTCCACCTTTCCTTCACACAATACAACTTTTACATATTGGTAAATATTGTGTATTCTGTCTCAACATCTGATGGTTTGAGGGTGTAAGCGAGGGTTGAAATGGTTTTCATAGGGAGTGTTCGTGGTGTTGATAAATCGTGCTCAGATTTAACACCTGCTGTTTTAATGTAGCCACTGTAAGAAACTGATCTCAACATGCTTGCGTGACTGAGTGGTGTCCCTATTTTAAATAGCTGCCTAAATTTATCAGCTTTGTGGAGGTCATTTCAACCTGCATGTGTGTGTTCATGTTTTGGCACCGGAATTGAAAATCTAATCTTTAATAACTCTGACTTTGGGGAAAGACAACACAAGACTACATAAGCACTGTTTTACTTGTATTATTTATGAAGGAGGATGTTGTACAATTATGACATGTTGTTTGTGGAATTAGTTTACTTTATTTTGCTTTGTAATCAAGGACTATTGTTATAATTTAATAGAAATTAAAGATGTCATTTTTTGATGACCTTTGGTTGAATGCTGTTTGTCTTTGCTATGTAGCAGGGGCACACATACAAAGTTATGATGAAAAAAGCAATATGCTATGTCAAAATATTTGATCATAAGTAAAAGTCCTGGATTAAATTTAAGTATTACCAGCAAATATACAACCAATATCAACACAAAGTAACTTTCCCCAGTAAGTGATGTATAGTATATATTAGTAGATTGTTATTACTGATGCATCAATATTTATTCATTCATATCCAATTGAGTATTTTAGTCCAGGGGTTCACAATCTATGAGTTAAGTAAATGTACTGTAAAAAAACAAGTAATTTTTAACAGGCTGCACCACATTAATAAAAGTGGGATTTGACGGTAACAAAGGATTTATTCTGGTGGCCTCTGTCCTTGATATTGCTGTCAGTATACCCTCCACATGGAGCAACTGTTGGCCCAACCCCTCCCTGCTGCATACCACCAATCTGGGGCCCAGTCCAGAAACAACACTTGTGTCTTCAACGCTCAGACAGAGCTCTGATGACTAGATCATTACTGTGCAAGATTATATTATTAATATCTATGGAGACATGAACTGACATTATTATCGAACATTCTCTGTTGGCCCGTGAGTCATGCGTGTCCAGGGATGGGAGTAGGGAAAAGTTCTCAACAGATTAGACATGAATCTCAAACTACATTTACACATGACAGGATGAACTTGTAGTACATTCTTTGAGCTGACTGGCACCATCTGGCAGGGAATATTAGTCTCTTAGGCAGCTGTTTTAGTGAGAGGGCAGAGCACGGATGTTGTTCTCCGCTCCAAAAATATTGTTGGTGCTAATATTAAGTAGCACAGCAAAATATACATATATTTATTCCAGCAATCTTTGCACAACAAAACATCACTTGATCACAATACAGTGACAATTTCAGCTCTGTTTATGTTTCACATTTGAGGGCAGGTGACGCTGAGAACTGGAGTGGAATGTGTTATTGATGCCGTTTTCTAGAGAATAAGAAAATAAATGCACGCCTGATGAAAATAATCAACTGGCGGAAATTTCACAGGGACGTCTATTTGTAAAAACATAATGTACCTTATTCACCTGTAGTGTCTTGCAAAATGTACATAATGTTATACATATCTGTAAAGGCTGTTTACCAAAGATGAGTTTTTTCTCAACTTATCTTAGACTTACATACACCACACTTTCCACTTTCATTCCTATCTATATTCTGAAGATTTCTACAGAAGAGTCTGTTCATGTGTTTTAACCTATTGCCTCGATATCTCTCCTTCATATGAAGTAATATGAGGTAGCCTACAACACACTATCGTCACTTTTGCACTCGTCACTTACAGACACTGTCACTTTCATACACTGTCACTTTCAATCACTGCTTGTACTTACACTTACACGGCAAGTACATATTTATCAGAATTATTGCACTACCTGCTACTCCCATCGTCTGTAGTTTAGTTTATTATATGTTACTATATTTGTATTATATGTTATATGTATATATGTTAGTATTATATGTATAGGTTTGGTATATGTCTTAACATGTTGTATTGCATATTTATCTTGCATATTTAGTAAGGTTATTATATGTGTCAGAGTACTTGTACAGAGTGTATGTCATGTTATGTTGTATTATGTTGCTGTGTTATGCTGGTAGTTGTTGTGTGGTGCCTTGTCCAAAGAATGTCAATGCCCAATCTGACCTTCTGTGCATCTGACAATAAAAGACTTGTAACTTGTAACTTGTAACTGTGTTGTGCTTACACAATGATTCAATTTTCTGTAAAGTTTTGACAAACGAAACAAGGTCTCAGAAAAGTAGCTTGAGCAATTTTGAGAAACTCGTGGTGGGGAGCTGTTCTTCCAGGAAAGGTACTGAAGCTCGGCACTTTTTGGAGGGTGGTGTACAAAGTTAGAAAAGGTCTGATTGTAAACGTTTTAAAATATTGCACCGCCTTCCAACACTGAGATTCACTAAATCATCGTGGGATTTTCCTTGGGACTCCCCCCATCTCTCTCTCTCTCTCTCTCTCTCTCTCTCTCTCTCTCTCTCTCTCTCTCTCTCTCTCTCTCTCTCTCTCACCCACCCTCCTCTCTCACCCACCCTCCTCGCTCAGCCTCCTCCTCCTGCCCCAACCTGCAGAGTTTTCCGTCCTGTGTCGGTACAACATCGCAAAGGAGGGCCACCTGACGGTAAGACTGGACTAAATGGAAGCAGCGGAGGAAACTCTCACTTACCGAGATGACACCTTACTTAACAGGAAGCTGCTCCCAGAGGACAAGCATGGATACAAGGCGGACAGTAAGGGCCACGCCACCGAGACGAAAAGCGACGAGTCCAACTATGTGGACCTGGACATGAAACCCAACGGCGCAACAACAGGGGAAGTGACTCTCAATGGCGAGGACAAACAGCTGCCTGTTATTAAATGCGACAGTTCAAATCATGGGGAGCATGAACAGGAGGGTGTAATCAGTTCAGAGTATTGTGTTGAAGAGCAGTTAGAGGACAGGCGGGCCACCTTCCCAGGGCCAGCTCTGATCAAACTTCCCAACACCGATCGGGACTCGGAAAAGGAGCAGCAGCGGCAGGCCGAGCTCGACAATAGTGACCATGTGTGCAGTGAGAGTGATGAGCTCCAGTACACGGACATGTATCTGAACAGCAAGTCGGAGTCGGATGATGGTGCCAGCGCGGTGTTGTCCGACCACTGCAGCTCCGACACCGTGGAGGACGAGTCACACTATATCACGACGCACGAGATCCAGCTGACCGAGCTCGACCACGACGTAGACTACGACCTGGGGAGAGGGACCTGTTGGGATTTTGAAGACGACAACCTGGTTTTTTCCTTTGTGGATTACGCGTCTTTTGAGAGCGACGAAACGCAGACGGGGACTTTGATACTGAAGGGAAGGGGTCCGGCGAAAGTGCAGTCTAATCTTGTTGGAGAAGTTGTCAGCACGGAGCAGGAGGATAGTGATCTTTGCGACTCGGACAAATGCGCCAGTTCAGATGAAAGCCTGTGCAAAAACCACATTGGAGACGCTAATGCTGGGGAAATTCATGTGTCTATAAAAACATCTTCCAGGACGGTGAATGAACCAGTCAGTATCTCTGACAACACATGTGGCTACACAAAACACTTTGGAGACGGGAGCCACTTCTCTTTTGTGAGCTCTGGCGTCAGAGCGGGGCCCTTTAGCGACGGAGCTCAATATTTCATCCCCGCTCCGGGCCGTCAGCACCTTGCATCCAAACTGAGACGGAAAGATATTAATGAGTATTCCAGTGGAGGGTCCAGCTCCATCAGTGAGCTAGACGACGCTGACAAAGAGGTGCGTAATTTAACCGCCAAGTCTTTCCGGAGCTTGGCTTGCCCATACTTCGATGCCATTAATCTGAGAACCTCCAGTGAGTCCTCCATGTCGGAATATGGGCTGAATAACTGGTCGGCTTATGTGGATTTGAAATGTGGAAACATATCGCGAGGAGGAGAGCAAAGCGTAATTGAGACTTCGAGCACAACCTTGGAAATGAATAACACTGTAGGCAGTAAGAGGCATGGCAAGTCTATTACCGGCATGAAAGCTCCACAAAACAAAATGTACGCACTGAACAAGAGATCAACCTCTCAACAATCATCCTCATCAAGCAAAAAGGTCGAAGTTCACGATCCCGATCAGCCCAAGCAGCGTGGAGTCATGCTGAATTTCCGGTGTAATGTCGAAACGCCTGAAGGCGCTAGACGTCCTAAAGGACCCAAGAAAGCACGATGCAATGAGTTTACTGGGGCTCTGTTGGCCAGGTCAGGGAGTGAAATGCAATATCTTAACTCAGATAGCACTGGGGGTACACACAAAAGAGCAGTTTTTGCATCAAGTCTATTGAAAAATGTGATTTCCAAAAAAATGCAGTTTGAACAGGAGCGGAAAATGGAGAGGGGTGAAATTAGTCACACAAACCCAGCACTCTCCCCGAGTTTTCAATTTAAAGATCACGACGGGATGAAAGACAGGGGTCAAGGAATAGGCTTACAAAGACAGGAATCAGAATCAGGCTCAGGTTTTACTGTTAACTCCGATGATCAATGCCTTGAGGGGAGCAGACCCAGCTCTTGTGAGCCTGCGGAGAAGCAGAAAAGCAGTAACACGCCAGATGATTTGCAAAAGGTGCAACACAAGCCTACAAACGCTTTATTCGTCCGTAGTGAAAGTAGTGCATTTAATTCACTGAAAGAAGATGAACCAGAACCGGTCAAGGAGGCCAAACCCACATGTTTAACAGACAAGCAGACCACAACAAAGGGATTAGACACCAGCAGCATGCTGACTAAACTGCTTTTCGTCCCAAGCTGCCAGCTCCTTTCAAAAGAGAAGGATTTTACAGAAGACTTGCCAATCCGTGCACATGTTACAGGTGCACTTGCTGGCCCACAGAAATGTGAAAAAGAGTTAAAAACAGGCAAAAATGGAAACATAGTCAAAGAAGAAAATGAGAAAGGGGGAACAAACCCTGGGATAAAAATATGCCTGAGGAGTGTGAAGGAACATATAGGCTGTACACTGAATATCGCCAACCTGTTAACCCCTAAAATAAGTTTAAACACATTCAAAGCAGCAGGTGATGCCAAATGCCACGCGTTGTCTGCCTCAGATAAAATCCCAAACTTCACTGTTAGAGACATAAGAGACACCAAATGCAGGTTTCAAACGCCCATATATCAAGTCAGAGATGTCCGTAAATTGGTAAAAAGTTCATACCGCTTTGTTTCATTGGATAAAAGTGAAAAAACTGCTGAAAAACTTGAGGTCACAAAGGCGCCGGTTAAGCATGTATTACCGTCACCCATTGTGATTAAGTGTCACTCTGTAAAAACAAATGTTAAACAACAGACAGCTGAGGCAGGCATCTCATCTAAAACATTTCAAAGTGAAAATACACCAGCCAGTAGGGTGCCACTCGTTGCATTAAAGCAGCTACACCCTGATCAATCGGATATTCAGCCAAATATTGAAACCAAACTGACAAAACAGAGGCAGGAAAAGTTTGCATGTGAGATGTCTGAGAGGAGAAATGAGCCAAAAATACCAAAACAGGCTGCATTAGAGAAGCTTAAAGCTGCAGTCAAAACAATGGAG